>RJWH01000007.1:313648-1551550 GCA_004363575.1 Solenodon paradoxus | reverse complement strand
GCACATGCAGGTGGAGTAGTGGCTGGGCACAGTCCACAGACCTCCCAAGGTCCCAGGTTCACAGCAGAAGGCAGGTGGCAACAACCAAAATAAACAACTAAATAAAATGAATAAATACTTCCTCCTCTTTCTTCCTGCTTGCCTCTCTCCGCTCGCCTTTATTCCTGCCTGAATCTTTCCTTTAAAAAAAAAAAGTTAAATATTGCTTTTCAATTCCAAAATGATGAGATGAGATATATCATGCATACCTTAGTAAATCTCCATATGTTCCTACCACAATTTTCATATAAAAGAACTTCCATTCTCTGAGTAATGCCGGCATTAAAACCCTGGCAGCGGGTTTCAGTTTCTTGGACGATCAGGGAAGATGTATGCCAAAAGCAACACAGAAATCATAACTATACTAATTGACTTTCAACTTAGAACCATAAAGCTGGGTTGTTCCTCTTTTCTAAACTAGGCTCTGAACTTGGAATTAATGACCAAAAAATTTCACAAAATAATAAAATACAGCTATGTATTTTCCAGTTCTTTTGGGCAGAAGGTTTTTTCATGCAATACTGGATTTACCTGTCTCTCTGCTCTCAGATACTTTCAATTAAGCATAAGTCATTCACTACAGTTTGAACTCACACATTTTTACATTTATTTAGAATTTTTCTTCCAAAAATCTGAAGATTAATTTTTGAACAACCAATAAAAAGTTTACATTTTCAAGACCCTTACACTTATTCCAAAAGATAATTTATATAGACACATACATATGGTTATGTATGTATATGTGTGTATAGATATATAGATATGGTAAAATAGTTTTAAAACAAAATAATCTTAAGATACTTGGACCACCTATGCTCATAGCAGTACATTCACAATAGCCAAAACATGAAATCAGTCTAAATGCCTGTTGACAGATGATTAGATTAAAAAGATGCAGTATATCTACTCAATGGAATTATACTCAGCTATTAAAACAGATAAAATCTGATCTTTTATAAAAATTTGCATGGAACTTGAAGTGATATGTTAAGCAAAATAAATCAGAAATAAAAAAAAATCAGACAGTTTCACTCGTGGAATATTAAAAAATAAATGAACAAAATGACAATATTCTTATGGTCTCTGGAATCTAGACTATGGCTATCAGAGAGGGTGAGAGGAGAGGGAACCTGGGATTAAGGGAGTTAAAATGTTAGTGATGATAGATACTTGATATATGGTAGTAGACGTGGTGTGATATACACAGTGACTGAGAAACAGATCAGTTCTACTGAAACTTATATAGTATTATAAACTAATGAAATAGCAGTTTAAAAAACAGTGTAGGCCCCCATCTAGGGATCAGCTGGCTAAGATATAGGATACAAAAGTCATGGACCCACATTTGAGACATGGGGCCAAAAGATTTTTTTTTTCATTAAAAAAAAAGAAATAAAATATTAAAGAAATAATCAGCAACAAATATTTAAGGAAATATGAGGCAAAGGAAAATAAAGATATAAAAGTTAAGATAAAGCCAGGAGTAGAGTAGGCCAGATAACACAAATGTATTCCATGCATTTCCATATACTGCAAAAGATGAGACATGGAACTGAGCAGTATACAGAAGATGAAACTAGCTCTAGGCTCTTCTTAAAGACAAGGAAGGAAGTACAGTCATTAATAAGAGTGTCTGTGTCCATAAGTCAAAGACAGAGCGATAGTAAAGGAGGAGCACAATGAAATCTTATTCTAAGGCCAGAGAAACTCTTTTCTTTCCTAACGTCAATCAAATTGTGCTCTGGTAGCTTTGCTTGGGGAGGTGAGTGAATGGGAGGGAGGAAAGGAATGAGGCAAATGAGATTGGATGAGATTTTAGCTCTTCAACATTGCTTAAAGATCAGCAGCTCTGATTATTTTTACCTAACTGCCTTCTCTATAAGAAGGTATTTGAAAAAAATGGTATGTGACTTTATTTTAAACAACAAATTGACAACCATGGACAGATTCACAAGCTCTGTCACTGAGGCATGGGAAAATATATGAGAATTTCTCTCTCTCTCTCTCTCTCTCTCTCTCTCTCTCTCTCTCTCTCTCTCTCTCTCTCTCTCTCTCTGAGGTGGTTTAAAGTGTTTTTATCTTAAAATAAATCAAGTTCACCTAATGTCTAATGTATGAACTCTCCCTGGTGCATTCCCTGAAGCACAAGGCAACGAGCTGTGAGGCAGCCAGAGAAAAGAGGGGGAATTCCACCCGGAGGGAAGGGCGTATACAGGTCTTCATTTCCAGCATATTGTGGAAGGCTGCAGTGCACCTGGGCCTGCCTAAGTGGATTTACAAACAAGATTATATCAGTTTAACTGAGCTCATTTACCAAATGAACAAATGGTTTAAAAAGATCCCTGCAAAGAACACATGGATTAAGGCTAGCACTAATAATGTAAGCATATGCAAACAAAAATGATAAAATTGACAGTTCTCTAGATTTACCTCCATCAACCATATGCTATATTGAAGATCTCATCAGACATGAAAGTAAGACCAAAAAACCATACAACAAAGGTTGAAATAATCAAGGAAACTATTTAAAATATGGATTTGATACATTAATATTAATAATGAATTGTGTCCAAACTATATTGTGTATACATGAGATAAAGTTATAAAAAAAGATCAAAATAAGCCACATATCCCAAAACTCATCAAATGGCATTCTTTAAAATAGATGCAGTCAACTGAACATAAATCATAATAAAAACAATGAAGGAAAAGATAATAAATTACTTAGAAACTAACCTTCAAATGCCTGTTATGTGAGCTAAGGCTAAAAATAATGAAGGATATTTAATCACATTTCTTTCACTAAAATTATATGATTATATAATTAAAATTATATGACTAAAATTTTATGATTAAAAGGTTTATAGTATTAATAAAAATTAAACTATAAAGCTTATTTTACCTTTATATCATACTATAAGCATTTATGAAAGTGCTTTATATTATGTTCAATAAGAATATGTACTTACATGCATATAATTTGCAAATAAAAATGCATATCTGGGGAATGCAGACTCACTTTTTTTACTCTTATAGTTTCCCTAACATCGAAGATTTTGTATATATTGTATAAAGCAGAAATGTTTGGGAGGTTCTGGGTAGGTACTTGGAGGGAAGGCCAATAGCAGTGACAGCTTATCTTTGTCTCGTCTCCCCTCCTTTCATTTAATTTTAAAAAGGGGGAGTCTTCATTCCTGCCCTGGTAAATGTATTTTCATCATATAAAGTCTGGGTAATGCAGTTGTTTTTATTTTAACAAATCATTAAAACTTGTTAAAAAGAATAGCAAGTATTGTCTCCTCTACTGGTGGAGTTTCAAAAGCAATACGAAGTGATGACATAATTTAATATGCCTCAATTATTGTATGAATTACCTTAGCATAATTCACATTAAATTTCATTTGTGACCTTTCATCTAAGCCACCCTTCTTGATTAGACTCTCTGGTATGTCTTTCCAGTTCTCTCAAATGCTTACTATCCTGAATGGAGCATCCATAAACGAAATTTGTCACCTGCTCCCTGTTTCATTAACTCAATCATGAACACATTAAATATTGAGTCCCTTGGGCAAAGATCTCATGTAACCAATTCTCAGAGCTTTAGTCAGGCAATCGCCTTGATTAGAGGATTGTTTGCTGTCTTCTAGGGGACAAGAAGACAATAAAGTAAACCAGACAGAAGAAAGGAGGCAGGAAGAAAGAAGAAAAAGGCCACATTGATAATGGGTCTATATACTGACAAGGGTCAAAACGTAGTTGCTCTTTCTCTTCCCACATCTGTAAGGAACACACTGTCCAGTACTGGGAAGGACAGGCAGGGAGCTATAGTTCAGAGGAGGAAAAAGCAGTTTCTAAGTCACAGGTCAAAACTCTGGAGGAAAACCTGATTTGGGTGAAAGATGAAGTTCCATTCTAAGAACATCAGGGGCTTCCTACTCTGATCTGGCCTAAACTTCAGAAGATTTCAAAAGGACAACCTTGTTTCAACAACTCAGGACACTCAGAGGCAAATGAAACCACAAGTTGTTAAACACACATTACAGTTTCACATTCATAAAAATGGCACTTAGGGTATTTCAGAAATTTTTTGATTCAATGAATTTAAAATGGAACTTAGGAACCTGCTCTCTTTTGCCTGTCAAATCAAGGTGTGATGATAATAATCCTATATTCTTCATTTTCATTTAAAACAAGTGATAGACAATTATTTCACCAATTCACAACATGATAAAATCAAAGAGAATTCTAGACAGCCCTGACTAAACAGCCCTGTCTCAAAGAACTTTCTCCACTAGATTTCATAGGGATAGGTGACTAAAGCAATCACTTTTGGATTCTCACAAAAATTAATTTAAGATAAACATGAATGCAGCAAATGAAAGAAAAAAGAGGATGAAAATCATGGGACAAGCAGTTACAGAAGTGGGGATAAGGACCCTTGCCCATGGCTTTGTCTAAAACTTTAAGAAATCTCCCTTTTCAGATGGCATTTACGAAACTCCTTCACAGAACACGGTACAGATAAAAATACTCACAATCACTACTCTCAAGTTTACACCAACTCAGAATGAGAAAAAAGAGGCACGCTCTGGTGGAGCAGCGGTTAGGTCAATCGCCTCTGAAGGAGCAGGCCACAAACCTCTGGATTCGAGTCCCAGGCCCAGAGGTAAGCAACCAATGTGAACAACAAAATAAAGTGCTTCTTCTTCCTCTCTCTTCCTTTCTGCTTGTCTCCTGCTGCCTTAATTCCTGTCTGCACCTTTCCATTAAATATTACATTAAAAAAAAGTAAAAAGAATACACTTAAGAGTCAATAAAAGTGCTTAATAAATTTTAAAGAGAAAACTTTTATGAATTTCTTGGTTAAAATGGAGAGAATTCAGATCAGATCCAGAAGGTGGATAGAAGGATCAGGACATTCAACTCAGGGGCTGCACAAAGCTGACATCATGTCCCTAGGATGGTTTACATTAGGCAAAGACAAAGCACACCCACAAGGGACTGCCTGCTCCTGCAGAGAGCTGATTTCATTTTCAACTCCTTCAAAGAATTATTAGAAAGAAAAAGAATGCAAGAGGTTTCATCCTTGATTTTTAAGTAATTTAAAGGTCACATGCAAAATCTAACAAGTAATTACAGAGTTGAGTTCATAAGCTACTTGCATTTCAGATAGCTGTTAATCTCTCATGTCCTATTTTACCACTTTTTCTCTTTGTGCATTCATTGTTATTTTACGTAAGTTAACACTTTCCAACACAAAAGGGAAAGGATGAAGTTTAAAAATTACTAATACCCACCCACCCCTGTCCCCAAACACACATATCTACATTTTTCTTTCCCACAAAAGGATGATGATCACACAGGAGTATTTCACCATTTCCAGTAATTACTACTTTAGATGAGTTTGAAGCTAGAGCCTTGTGTACCTTTGGAGAACAGCTGCTTCCTGCCCTGTGCCCTCCAGGACTGCAGAGGTGAGTCAGATACAAGGCATTTGCAGAATTAAATCACAGAGACCTTCACAGTCACAGAGAGAATGACAACCACACAGGAAAAGGCCATCCTGGAAGGCCAGGCTTTAGCCCATGAGGTAGCTCAAGACAGATGCTCTGGAGTTAAGAAGCAAACAAGGCCTTCCTTCAAGGGAGCTGAGCCCTTACTACAGACTAGCCTTCTTGTCTGCTTTCTACTCCCCATCCTTCCATCCAGTGCTGAACAAGGTCAGCACACACAGCAAATTCTTCATAAGCTCTCCCTGGCTACTTAAAATGTCATTTAAAAATTCTAATATTTTCCTTTAAAAATAATTATAAAGGTAACTTTGATTCATAGCAGTCATTCTCAAATTTTATTTTGTGGAACAATATTCTGGGAAGATAATGATAGATAATGATACACACACAAACACATATATATTGCGTGATTTAAAAAAAAAGTCAGAAAGCTCCTTTGCTGAAGAACTCAGTATCTTTGAGATATATACATACATATGTGTGTATATAGTGCATGTGTATATATATATATACACATAAACACACATATATACATATACATATATATGTATGTATATGTGTGTGTACATATATATGTATATATATATGTATACATGCATTCCTTAGAGGGAAATAAAGTGATGATGCTGGTGATTAAAATGATTATTGAGTGCTTATACAGATGTGTAACTAGCGTTATTTCATTTTTTAACATATATTATTTAATCTTCAGAACAGACCTGTGTTTTAAGTAAAATTATACAATAAAAAGATGGAGAAGCTAAGGCTCAGAAAGATCATGAAGACAGAGTTACTCTCAGACTCAAACTGGACAGCATGAATGTACTAAACAAACAAAACACACCAACACTGCAATGTGGGAGAACAGGCGGTCAGGAAGGCCATGGAGAAAGTGCATCTTCTGAGCAGTGCAAGGCATCCTAAGACAGGCAGGAGACGGGACTAGGGGTATATATGAGTCAGCTGAGGCAGTGTTCCCAGAGGAAATACTTCAGCTAACTCTTAAAGGAATGGAAATTTTATCAAGAAAGAAAAGCAAGTCTTTCACATGCTCTCTCGGTGATAACCAGAGGGCTAAAAAGGAAAAAGAAAGTGTAAATGACACGGTGAAGTACTGGGACTGCTGCCTGCTGCACAGCAGCTCTGCTTGCAGGAAACAGGCAGGGATGGGTTTCCTGCCAGCTCTTCCAAAACTGATAGATTTGACTTGCCTCCAGTGCCTATGGGGACAGGAAAACTCCCCAGAGCAGGAGGGATGTACAAAACGTGCCTTCAAAGGCCACCACTTGAAGCCCCTGGGAACTCTAAACCTCTTGCCATGTGGGTGGCTGTGGAAAACTACAGGAGACACCTGGCAGAGGAGTTCTGGCTATTTCTTGCCACCTGCAGTTTAATTATTAGCATCTTTGGTGAAAGATATTGAAGGACTCTGACTACCGTACAGGCACATCCAATCTTAGCCCATTAATCACTGCACTTAACGCCTTCATCTCAGAGCAGGTATGTAATTGTATACGGAATCAAGAAAATTATGCATGTCCCACACAATAGGGGAAAGGAGAAATGAACTGAAGGAAAACAGAAGCGACTCCAGGTCTTTCTGTTCCTACATAATGTGTTATTCTTGTTTAAGTGCTACTGGGGAGTTGTACAAAGAGGATGGGACTATTATGATCACAACCCAGTATCACCAGTTAGTAGCAGGTTGATACAGACACAACCCCTTTGGGTTCATTTCTTCAACTATAAAACAGAAATAGTGTCTTATCTCCCTCACTTGTTCCTTGAAATGATCAAATGACGTTGGAGCACCACATAATGGTCCTGATAGTTCTATTTTCCTAAACTGTTTTGGGTCAGAGAGGGAGGCAGGATCGCTCAGTGATTAAGAGCACTGGCTTTGGCTGTGCATTCCAGTTCCAATTCCAGTTCTAGATCAGTGAATTCAGGTAAGTTGTTAAACTCTCTAAGCTTTGGCTTCTTCATCTGTAAGACAAAGGTAATGACAGCCATCCTATTGACTTGCTGTGAAAAAAGTAAAAAAGCAATGCACACAAAGTGCTTTATACAGTTCCAGACACACTACAAGTGCATACAAATTATTATTATAATTATTACTTCTGCCTCGAAGTAAGCATCAGTCAATAAGACAGCCCA
This sequence comes from Solenodon paradoxus, assembly GCA_004363575.1. NCBI lineage: Eukaryota > Metazoa > Chordata > Mammalia > Eulipotyphla > Solenodontidae > Solenodon > Solenodon paradoxus. The sequence goes on along the minus strand of RJWH01000007.1, from coordinate 1,543,841 downwards.
AAAAAAACACGCTTTCCCTGACAGACCTTCAGAAATCTCCCCATTGGCTGGAGGAAAACTTTTCTAGAGATAGAGGTGGTGTCCTGTGCATCCCTGTACCCCTGAGACCCTGTGCCCTGCACTAGTGCTTTGAGCTTCATGAGTGTTCACACTCGGATTGAACGAATGGTCCCAAGGCTCTTCTTGTGGATTCGGAGATCCCTCTTAGAAGCAGAATTCTCTCTCCTTAGATTATCAAGTGGTGCTACCAGGGAATCACTTCTTTAATTAACTAACATAAAAGTATCTAAATAAAACAAAACAAAATAAAAAGAATATCAATGAATGCCATCATTAGAATGATTTCCCAAATTCTACTCCAATTTCTTGTTCCTACACGAGGTGAGTCTCCTCAGAAAAGTGAACATCTGACATTTAAAATGCACTCTCCAGGATCTTACATGACACTGACTGGCTGTTCTGAGTACCCAAGTGATGGTCTGTTGTTTGACATGGGTACTGCCAGACAATATAGAAACCGATAAACTACTGTCACCAGGTGATGATGATAATGGTTCAATACTTTTCTTCTGAATTGTAATTACTCTTGATTCTTGCTTTCAAGGGGCTTTTGGATTAATGAGGGAAACTTCATTATGTTGCTGCTAAAAAGGGAGAATTCCGTGGCAGAAAACAGAAAAGACTTCCTTTAAAAGGAGCTACTTACCTAGAAAGAGTCAAAGAGGCAAAGAGGAGGGAACAGGAAAGACAGCATTTACCTAAAGTAAGAATAACTTATTTAATTTTTTTTTAAGGAAAGACACAGGCAGGAATGAACATGAGTAGACAAGCAGGCAGGCAGAGATAGGAGGAAGTGGTTTCATTTCTATTTTTGTTGTACATCCTGTCTGTTCCCCGCAGCCCCAGGATGAGAACCTGAGGCTTTGGGATGTATACAGACTGTACTTGATCAGAGGCAGTGGATCTAACCACCATCCACCAGGGCATACCAAGAATAATTTACTTAAATCTCAACTCTACCTTTTGCTGGAACATTTAGAGAAAATGACTTAACATCTTCAATTCTCAGTTTTCTTATCTGTAAAGTGGGAAAGGTAATATCAACCAGTCTCATGATGAGAACTGGTGCCATTATAAAAGGCCATAGGGGTGCACCCTGGTGGCTCAAAGCATTCAGTCTGCAGCTCTGCCACAGTTCACGTAAATAAAGCTCAAGGATTTGGGTTTGTGATCGAGGACCAGAGAAAACAAACAAAAATCAAAACAAAACAATAAATATACCACTTCTTCCTCTCTTTCCTGTCTGCCTAGCCGCCTTTGCCTTTATTCCTGCCTGCTTCTTTTCTCTTAAAAAAAAAAAAAAATGTGGTCATAGAGCTAGCTAGTTCTCTTTCTACCATGGAAAGTCACCCCAAGATGACAACCCTCTGTAAACCAGGAAGAAGGCATTCATCAAGAACCCAACTATGCTAGCACCCTGATTTCAGAATGCCAGTTCCAGAACGATGAAAAACAAATGTTAAGTCTTTCCAGTCTATGCAGTCCAAACTAAGACATGCTTACTCTTGGTGCTACGGTGGTGAATACAGTGACAGAAGCCTGTGCAGATCGATGTCAGAGCACAGACTAAGAGTACTCAATTCAGTAGCAGAAACCAGGAAAGGAGCTACTTACCTAGAAAGCCAAACAGGCAAAGAGGAAACAGGAAAGATGGCATTTGCCTGAAGGCCTTTTTAACTTAGAAAGTAGGAAGAGGAGAGAGTTGGCTTATACTTCTTTAGATTCTTCCTTGAACAGCAGTTACCACTTAATTCTTGCAGGCAAATAGACACACACACAGACAGACAGACAGACAGACAGACATTATAGATATATATTAAAGTAGTGGGGGCAGAAGATGGGTCACTGAGCAGAATTTTTTATAACCAAATCAGCAGTGTTTTGCATTACATGACAGAAAAAAAGAACAAGCAATTTGTTCTAAAAAGCCATTTTATTTTTAAAAGAATAGCATTGACTAAGATATGATTTTATCATAGTCCATAATGGGTCTCTCTTCCTAAAATATTTGGCATTTATCTGCCACAGACAATGAAAGTGACAACTATCAAACATTTTTCTTACTGTCCTTAGTGATTATTACTGAATTCTCCATTATTTTTATCTTTCTTCAAGCTCACAATTTTAAGTGCTTTCAGATCATGAACTTATACCTCTTACATGTTTCACGGCCCCTGCCTGGCAGAGTATACTAAACATGCCAGAAGAATCAATAAATGTTGATTGACTGAAGAAGAAAAAAGAATCCCTAACATCATTATTCAGGACAGTGTGAAATTTAACTAACCTTAAAAGATTCAAGTTGTAAGTTTCAAGTCTACCACTTGAAAGCAAAAACATTAAAAAATGTATAGTTCTATGACTCTAATTGGAATGAACTCAAGAATGATTTCAACAGGACTGCTAAACAAATTTTGAAAGCATTGCATTCACAAAGCTGCCTTCAATCTTCTCAAAGACATGCAAGTGTAATCCTCTTAAAAATTTTCTAACTTTTGAATTTATTGTTATTCACAATTGCCAGCCAAATTCTTATCTTTTTTTTACTGGCATGTGCTTTCCCTTAGAAAAAACAATTGAAAGGACACTGGATTTTGAAAGCTGTACCAGGAGTGTTGTATATTCCGACAGTAAGGAAGCTAGGGAAACAACCATTCACATTACCATCTGAATCTTGTTAAAAGCAGGGTAGAGCCTCACCTCCACTTCTGGTTCAAAAGATCAGACTGGAGAAAACCCACATTGCTCCTCTTTCTATATATTTACAAATTTAGTGGAATTTCTTGACTCTCATAATAAGCTGAAGTGAAACACATCCAGCTTCACTCTGCAGGACTCACTTCACTACAACCAATGTGCAAATGAATTCCTGGGGTGGCTGTGCTGGCCATGTCTTCTCACCAAGACTTCCAGAATTAAGCGATTCCTGGCCAAGAGATGAAAGCAGATCATCCCATTCGCCAATGGATTCAAATGAGAACTGGTAATAAAGTCAATTAAAACTCCAAGAGGAGACACTGGAGAAGAACCAAACTGGGTCTAAAAGAAGTGTCACAAGAGATGGCACACAGTCATGGTGTCTCAAGACCACAAGTATTTTGTCATATCATGTTGAAAACATCTCTACTATCTTTTTTATTAGAAATGGTATTTCTCTTTGTATACTTCTGCACTATTATACATATGTGAGACTCTGGCTTGGAAAAAAAAAATCCTGAGTTGTAACCTGCTACAATGGCATAGCTACAGGGAATTGGAAATGCCTGTTTTCTTTCTCCAAGGCCTTAATAAAAGATTCTCTATTTCCATTTGTAAAGCTCTAATAAACAATATGTTCATGAACTCAGGAAGTACAAAGAGCTCATGGATTTTTTTTATCATCACTTTGGAATCTCATATGCAAAAATAAGTATCCATGACAAGATTATCAGCTTGCAAAATAACTTGACAATAGCAGTTTAACAATCTATTTTCATTTCATCGAATCTGTTACTGAACACTACACAAGAACATTATGTATGCCAGGCTCTGGTGACTCAGGATCCCTATCTAAAATCTCAGAATCAGTTGTATTGTATAATTCAGGATTGTTCCAGATTTTGAAAAGTAGTTGGGTTAAATATCATGTATTGTTAGTCTTCCCAGGCAGATAGAGGTCGGTGTTCAGTCAGGGTTCATATTTTTGCAGCAACTTGTATAAATATTACATCAAGTTAGATGTAGGTTTTACTGTCAAATGAGTTTTGAAGTGATTTGAATTTGAGACATTTAGGGATTTGGGATAGAAGATAAATAAGATACAACTCCTATGTCAAGGAGCTTGGAGACAAGAGGAGGATACTTATTTATCCCTTTGTGTCAGTTAATAAGTCACTATATTTCAGCTCCCAATTCACCCCTCTCTGTTCAGTTCTGGGATGCTGAGCTGGTAACTGCTGGCTCCTCTTTCTGCCCTAGGGGTGCTCAGGGGGAGACGAGAAGACTGAGGAGGGGTCACACTCCTTCCAGTTTACATATGTCCCCATTTTGTTTCCTATCTGTTGGCACGTCCCATGAGTGTCATCCAGGCAGAGCCTCTTCCCCTGGGAGGTGGCAGTTCCCTCCAGCAGCATTTGAATTCAGTTGGTTGGTTTCCCTATACTTGCAAAATGAGCCTCACTCAGATCTCAACACCAGCTGGCTGGCTGCCCCCACTTAGAGATCTGGATTCCACACACACAGGGACTAAACTCAGTAGGAGCAGCTCCCCCTCCTCATCAGATCTGTATCAGTTCAGTAGGGTCCCCCCAACCAAGTTTCTAAGTTTTAATAACCCTACCTCTTCGCTATAGCTGTAACATCTGATACTTCAGTGTTCTCTTCTTGCCTTGTCAGTCTCCTAGGCAACACCTTCATGCCTAGTTAACAATTCTTCATATTTAAGTGTCTCTATTCAAATAATTGGTATGGTTACAGTCCCTGATTAGACTCGGCTGATAGACTATTTGCAATATGCTATAATAAATATTGGACACAGATAATGGGAAAAAAAAATGTGTAACAGTGAGGACACAGAAAGACACTGAAGGATACTGGTTGAGCTAAAGCCTTACAAGACAAAAATGAATTGGCCCAGTAGAAAATGGCGAAAAGAGACATTCTGGTTAAAAAATAGATAAAATACAAGGGAAGCAGCCACACTAAAAAAGCAGGGCCTGGTTTTTGTTTTGTTTTATTTTGTTTTTAATTTTGGCAAAAGAAGGAAAAGAGGCAAAGCTGGAGGAGTCTTTTTGCTGCTACTAAGAAATGATTTCTGTAGATAATACAGAATTAATGGAGACTTATATGCAATTCCATGCTTTGGTCTGCACAGGATTGATTATAGTATATAAGGAAGTGTAGCATAAAGGAGAACTTGCAATCAGAAAGTTTAATGCTAAGACAAAGTTCTCTAAAGATTTACATAATTACTAAGAAATTCACTGAATACAATTAAATATATAATTAAATATACTAGTTCCCAATTTTTTTTTTTTTTTTGCCACACTCATTGGCAGCACACAATAGAATTTTAGACCATCCCCAAAGTGACATGACAGCTTTAATTTCTTGACCAAAGATTTCCATTAAAAAGAACTTCCACCTAGATCCAACTACCTACCATAAAACCACGGTGAAACTTGCAATGATGCAAACATTAGTGAGGCTAAACTTTACCATTATTTAAAAGAAAAGTTTCCTAGAGAAATGAATAGTGTGACAAACAGATGCAGTGACTCCTGATTTCTTACCTTGATTTTCTTGATTTTCTTTGAACTTTTGAAGCACTTGGAATTTTAATACAATTACCATTTACTTGGGTCATTGCACTGTTAATCCATGTTCTCTCTTAAGCTATATCACAAAATTACTTTCTCAAGGGGAAGTACTACATGTGGCACTTTTTAAGTGCTCCTAAAATCTGTCATAGGGATAAAAATGTTTGTTGACTAATATGGTAAAAATAAAGTAGTTTTTGATATTCATTTAAAGAACTCAGTAATAAATACTGCAAGGAACTGTTCTGTTAAAAAAAAAAAAAGTTCCCAGTAATCTGAGGTAAACAGTATGATTTAATGGCTGTTCTAGCCAATGGAAATAGGTATAACACCTTGATCATAATAAATATTTGCTGATTTGAGTTGATGAAGAAAATTCAAGGTTTTTAAAATATTTTGAAATCAAACTCTTCATTATTTTAGGATCTGGACAATCAGAGTTAATAAAGGCAAATTGAATTTGGCAAAACTGGCTACATTTTTTGGAACACATTTTCATATTAAATAGGTTATTTGAAAAAACAGATGAGGAAAGCTTAGGACACCTTGGCACACTTCTACAGATTATTTGATGATCACAGTCATCTGGCTTTTTTGAGTACTTATGGAATTCCATTCTAAGGCCCACTTGCTATTTTCAAAATATATTTTGCAATATTCGAACATTCGCCACGTGACTGGTTTAATTCACATTTCCCCAAACACTTATCATATTGGGAAGTTTGAGTATTTTTCCTTTATGGTTGCAAATAAGTTCTAAGCTCTAAGTAAATTGTATTTAGGGTTTTATGAAACAAAATGAGATTTTTAAATATTTGTTTTTCATTTAAAATTGAAATTAAACTTCACTCATTTTGACAATTTGTCTTATGCCTCCTTTTTCTAAATATAATATAGGTAAGAACTAAACTTTACAGTATGTTTTGCTTTTCAGGGAAAAAACATTTTGTCAAGAATTGACTAAATATACTATTTCTTAAAAGGTTTACAAGTATTATTTCCAATAATATAAGACAAAGAGAGTATAGACTACAGATTTTTTTCTCCAAGAAATCTGTTAAACATAAAATGCTTGGTGTGTATGATAAGTACACTAGTTAGAAATGTTTGATTTTATTCAATGCAAAACCCAAACAGGAAAGAGGAAGTGCAATCAAACTTCAACTAATACTCAACAAATAAAAGGTCAATGTCTGGCAGTCAGATGTTTGAAACCCCAAAGAAGAAGACTTTCCTGATGAAATGCTACAAAGTTAGCCGAATATCCTACTATCCATAATTGCAACATAGTTGCGTTTCTTTTTAACTTTCAGGGCAAAAATGTTTAAGGAATGGTATTTACTCCCAAAGGATGTGAAAACCAAATCATATAAAAGGAAGCCAAATCATAAATATTTCTGCTTTGTACTTCTACAGAAATATCTCTGTTTTATACTTATTATTTAGTTGTATATAAACTATTGTATCTTTTAAATAAGTTTATAAAACAGAAAACTATGAACTGGTTCTACCAATTGGTATTTAAGAATAATGGAATATATTCAAAGCTTTCACTAATAAATCATTTATAAGCATTCCATAATGAGTTACCAAGTATTATAAAATCCTGGTTTAAATCAGTGTGTAACAGACTGCCTTTAAAGGATACCTATAATATATTTATATATGTGTGTGCATTTACTTAATATGTTAGTTCTTTGTCTACAGTATCATGGCAACATTCTAGGCTAAATGTTGGTAGTGGAAAGCACTGAGTAATACTTATGATTTTCTCTATAATGCTTTCAATTTTTTATTCACTTTAATATCTTTGGAAATAACAACTATAATCAATTAAATGTAATGTGTAGCTAAGAAACATCAGCAGTACTATAAAGAGAACAATAAACATAAATGACTTTGTGTTAAGTATTCATTAAAAAATAACTCAGGTATACCCTGGTGGCTCAGCAGTTAAGTCTGTGGTCTCCAGCACAGTCCACATATATCCCAAGGGCCTGAGTTTGCGAACCCAAGGTCAAGGGAACAACCAAAATGAACAACTTAATTAAATAAATAAATGCTTCTTCCTTTCTCTTCCTGCCTGCTTTTGTGCCTACTCACCTTCATTCCTGCCTGCTCTTTCCCCTAAAAAATGTCTATGTATCTATCTAATCTATAGCTCTATCGATCTACATGTCAAAGAGCGAATATTATTGATATTTATTGAACACATTTACATAGATGTTACACTGACTATTGATAATGTTAACAAATATTGGAAATTGTTTCCTACTGAAAGGTTTACTGATAGATGGATCAAGTCAAAATATTTTTTTTAATCAAATTCTTAGATTTTTAGGGCTATCAGGTATAATTTCCTATCTCCCTCTGGTTTGTTTGATACTAAAAGATGCTTAGTTGATATCTAAATCTGAGCTTTCCTCAAAAACAAGGAAGAAGTCTGACATTCTACCCTCTTTCTCTCAATATAATCTGCTCCCAGTTCTTTCTGATACCACTAGAGTTCTCATATTTTCTTATCGGAAATGGTCTATTATTCCCCAGGTAAATATTTTTTTTTCTATCTTAAACTCTCTCCTACTGTGATTACTAAGAATAAAGTATTATGAGTAACTGTCATGCTATTTTGAGAGAAACCACAGCTACAAGCAGATAGAGAATGACATGGTGATTAGGAAAAAAATACATCTGACGAAGCAGGATCACTGTGTATTATTAAAGGAAGGTGATTTAAGTTTTTCAAGTGATAAGGAGAGAAAACAAGTATAATATAACTTAGCTCCAACCTTTTCCATAGATGATATGGTGCAACAGTGATGTCACACATAGTATATCTACTTATATATTTGCTGAGCCAATACTTTTTTACATTTTGACCATAATATATTCAGGAGCACTGACAAGCCACAACAAGCCCAAAGCTGAACAAGGATAGAAAGGAATCTAGAGATCTCATCCTACAAGGAATAACAGAAGCAGAGAATTTGAAGATTACAAAAAAGAAAATACTTCGTATCGATAGAGAAATGTGGTCTAATTAACCTCTCTTGGGCTTTAATTTCCAAATTTGTAAAACAGAAATAATAAAAGCACTTAACTCATATGTCATTATGAAGATTAAATAAATTAAAACAAACACTGGAACAGCAGCTACCACAAAATTATCTCAGCAAGAGCTGGCTATCATTAAAAACACCATCTTCATTACTTTTCGTAGCCTCCAGAGGGCAGAATTAGGAGCAATGGGGGAAAAGTTTTTTTTTTTTTTAAAAGGAAGATTTAGACTAAATAAGATCTATAAATCTTACTTTCCTATTTCTGGGGTTCCTTATATTTATTTCAGTCTAATATAGTTGCAGTGACTGTAGAGAAGTTAACTTATAAGCACTTCAACTCTCTTAAATAAAATAAAATTTCTATCAGAAGAGCTAAAACTAGAGTAATAGCTTTTCCATACATTATTTACATGTAAAAGAAAACAATATTTTAATCTTACCTATTACCTAAATATAAATCATTAAATTTTCTTAAAAACTGGATTTCCAGATACAATGAAAGATGCCCAATTAAACACAAATTTCAGAAAAATAGCAAAACAGGTGTTTAGTATAATTACATTCCAAATATTGTATGGCATGTACTTTTAAACAGACACACTTTGTTTACCTGAAATTAAAATTGAACTGAGTAGGTGATGTGGAATTTTTGTTTTCTAAATCTGACAACTCTACTTAAAAGGATAAAGGTTAATAAAACTGGAAGTAACAAAAATGTTTTATTTTAAACAAAAGTTTTGAACTCTCTTTTCATTTTAGACGATTCCTAATATTGATAGAGAAATGTTACATATCTGCCACTTTTGTTTAAACAAAAACAGAAATTTTTCCTCCCTGACACATGCTTTAGTCATATCTCAGGTTTCCTGTGCCAGATTCCATTTTGCTCAAGGAGTCATTATTGTCAGTCATGTACGTGTGGCAAATTGTAGAAACATCACGTCCCATTTGGCTAAAGGAAGACAGGCTTTATAACAGACTTTTTTTTTTCACCTCGTTAGGCACTGATTTAAAAAAAACTCCTGTTTCAGAAATATTTAGACAACTGATGTATCCAACTACTTGAGATGACCATTGTCAATGAACATGTTCTGTGTTATTTTCCCCCAGACTCTACAAATACAGTCACCATCCCCTGAATATTATAAACTAGTAACTAACTGGAGACAGGAGGGTATTTGATCCTTTAACATTTATACTTATGCTACTAAGTGTGAGAAATTGTGTGAGAAATGAGAAAGCGGATTAAATTGCAGTTGTTCCACAATATGAAAGAAATTTTAAACAAACACAACTCTTGAGGTACATTTCTGGAGTGTATGTAGACTACAGGCCATGGATGTGAGATTGCCATCTTAGGAGACAAGAAAAATTAAGCCAGAAATAAATTAACAAATATGCTAAGACGTAAAGGGAAGTGGTAGAGCTACAAAAAGTCAGTGAAAGGAGAACTGAATGAGGAAGAAGGAACCCCAGGTGAGTGCAATGTAAATCCAGCAACGAATGAAGAAAGCAGTGAGATTGAAGGAGCTTCACTCACTGTGGGCAAGCTGCATCACATGACTCAGTTTCCACGGGACCACTACTTCTCATGGTTGTAAGAAACAAACAAGACAATCCATGTGAAAATATTCCACACACCAAAAGATCTTTAGGAGATGTTGGTCATCATGGTCCTGGCTGGTTTGATTCCAGGGCTCAGAACAGAGATCTCAAAGGAAGCCTATTATGGAAAGTACCCACTGGAGTATTCATTATGTCCAGTAGAACAAACCAGAAAGACAAATAAAGAACAGGGAAGAACAACCCTTAAGTGGGTCTTTGGGATTAATTTTTATCCCTTTCTTATTTTATGTATTTTATCAGCTACCACAAATGTTTCATAGACTATAATAAACAAATAGTTCCAGATCCTAATGCAGTACTCCTCACACAGTTGATGTTTAATAGATGTTTGTTATATTAAATTATTAGTTAATGGCTATTCCCTTTAAAGTTTCAAAAAGAAAGATAGTAACTGAGCATGGAACTTCAGAATGAAAAGATGGAAAATTATCTAAATTAGCATTATCCAAAGGAAAAGGATGACAGAGTAAGGAGACATATAACATTGTGTTGATGAGTGTAGGCTTCACAAGGAGACAGATTTGGGCTGGAACCCTGCTCTGTCTCCTACCAGCCATGTGACATACTGGGCAAGTTGCTGATTCTCTCTGGGCTCAGAATTCTCATGTGTTCAACAGATGTCATAAGATACTGTAGCAGAGAATTGTGGGGATTAAATGAGATTATAAGTGTAAAGTTCTTAGCACAGTACCTGGCATAGAATAAACTCTTAAAAAATGGTAGTAGGAATAATGATATATTGAAACAATAAGACCTTCTTTTGGTATGCCTTAGTGACTCAGGCATTATGCTGGTGACTGGGGCATAGACCATGTAAAATCCAAAGACCTGGGTTTGGTACCTGGGGTGGAGGGGAACAACCAAAATGAACAAAGAAATAGATGCTTCTTCCTCCTCTCTTCTTCCTGCCGACCTGACTTCTTGCCTGTCTGCCTTCCTCTAAAACAAAAATAAATTTCTTTGATTAAAACAACAACAAAAACCATGCTTTCTGAGCTCTGAAATACACAGTATTTTATCCTGAACAGGTAGGAATGTCTGTAGTGGAAATCACAGTCACCACCAAATCTCATCTGTGGATAGGAAAGACTTCAACCTCATGAGGTAGGAAGTTGCAATTCCAGAGGAAAGTCAAAGACAAAGGAAAAATGGCTAGAAACCAGAGTGGTGGTTTCTGTGGGACACAATCTACCTTTTTTCTTTCTCTCTGCAGGGAGATAATAGAGTTAGAAACCTCTCAGCTGCCTGGGATTTGCCATCATATCAAACATCAAAAGTGTACTTTATTACAATTTTTTTTCCTGTAAGAAACTGGAAGAGCCTACAGCAAATGTATTATTATATTAAACCCATAACTAACGGAGATGGGGGAGGATTTACAGATAGGAGAGAATGGTGGAGTTGCCACTATTTAGATCATATTACATTTACTACATTTAAAGCATTATAAGAAAAAAGAGAAGGCAGAGAAAAATACTAACTACCATATCACTTGCTGAGACAGTTCATATCAAAACAATTATCTGGGATTGGAAGTGCTTTTCAGGCATTTGAACAACATGTAATTTTCTAAACATAGTAAAATCTGACCCATGCGATTTAGTTGGAAATAAATTTTGAATTAAGAAAATAAAATTTATTGTGGAACATATTTAAATAAAAACCACTTTATTACTTTTAGTTCATTATGGAGAGTGTCAATTTTAAAGTCCATTGGGTCTGCTTTGTGAATAGATTAAATACACTTGAAATTAGCACTAATTATAATTAGCATTAATTATACCCCCCAAATAAATGTTCTAATTTTTATAATGTACTTTTTTTAGTGGGTTCATAAAACAAATCTTTTTAAAAAGCCTTTTCACCATCGATCGCACTAAGGTAAATTTCAGTAGAGCTTAGGAAGAATTACAAATCAGAAATTAGTAGAATTGTACACTAACATCATTTTAAAGTAGTTACAAATAATTTTATATGATATGTGAAAACCACAACAATGGCCTCAGGCATTCATATCTATTATCTCCATTGGTTTCATTTAAAGCACTCAGAGATAAGGTAATTTGCCTCTGGTTGTTTTGTGAGTTAGCTGAAGATATAAAATTAGAATCTAAAAATCTACTTATTAGTATAGTGCACAACCCGGTTACTATAACAAAATGAAATAATCTCTATTTCCTAAAGGTTTACTTTTATCTACTGCATTAACCCTTTTCTACACTAATCCCAGAACTCAAATGACTGGCAACACTAGGAATTCTTTTAGGGACAAATTTTGTAAAGAGAAATAAAATATACAAAAAAAGTATCACTTTCCAAGAGAATGCCTTAAATCATCATGTAGCAATTATTTATCCTAACACAAACACAATTCTTAAAAGACCTAGTTATCTGTGATACACAGTGAAAAATGTAGGACTGATGGTAGGGTTATTAAAGGTACAAATAATAACTGTGTATAACATAAAATCATTGCTAGCCAATCATTCCAATGACCCTGGTTATGATAAACTTAATCTTTTTCCCTCCCCATGTTATGGAAGAAGTATAATTCTCTGTTCCACTGATGTTAGGCTCAATGATTGTGATCAATGGAATAGAATCAATGTGATGTAAGTAGAGACTCAAATGTTTTGCACAGTTGGGCTAGCCTTTTTGTAATCTCTATCATCATCATAGGAAAACTTTGGTTTTCTGCCCATTCAGATAGAGTCCCAGAATAAACATGTGGAACAGAATGGTGCCTAATCCACCGTGAGGAGTCAAACTCAAATAGGTCTGCAGCATGGCCTAGAACACCCTCTTACTCAATTAGCATCCTTGAGAATAATGACTGATACTTATTTTAAGCCACTGAATTGTGGGATTATTTGTTACAGAGCAAGAGCTGACTGGTACAGTCATTTGTAAAAAGTTAAGAGAAACTAAAATTGCCTCTGTTTAAGGCAGTTACATTTTTTGCCACCTTTCAAAAGCTAATAAGATATTTTAAAGTTTAGCAGCTGGAGAGAACAAGTTTCAACTGACTGAAAATTCATTTCTGTGGAAAGCAAACCAGAGTTACTGCTTAACAGTGTGATACATAGTTCTTATGAGTTGTGTGTCCAGAAAAAGACAATGAGCACTTTCTTTAAATAAAGTCTGCTTAGCTTTGCTGAACAGTTGCACCAGGCCCTGAGTTAATATACTTTCATCTGAGGTTTCATACTGCTGACTAGCAGTAAGAATCAGTCACACGATGCTGTGGGCTGAGAAAATGTTTGCTTCAGTTCCCACAAATAAACCAATACAGGAAATTTCAAGATCTGAATAATGAAAATGAAAGAATATCCCTGCTTTCTTACAAAACCCTCCTTCATGTCCCAACAGTGTGAAGTAACATGTTCAGATTTAATGCCAAATCATGGAGACATAACTTGCTGCCATTTTTATGCCACCACTTACTGAACATTTCCCAAGTGTGGCAGACTTTATGCTGGGTATTTTACTATTATCACTTCAAATAAATCACGCAACCACTCTCTAAGGCATGTATTACTACCATCTGCACTTTAAGAGAATGAAAAAACTAAAATGTAAAAAGCATAGCAAAGTGACCAAGCTGTAAAGCTAGGAAGAGGTCAGGCAGGTTTGCAGCCAGGGCTGTCTTATTCCAGACTGGTGTGCTTGTCCACACCCTGTGAGAAAATAGTTCCTAGATCTTCTTTTAACATCAGAACTGGCCACAGATAACTTACCACCAAGCTATTTTTCTATTCTTTTCTCCTCAAATTGAAAAAGAGACTTAACATTTGGAGAAACACTTCATAACTTCCCCTCAACTGCCAAAGGAAATTTAACACACCCTTCAGAAATCAGTAAATAAGATTAGAGATTAGAAATTCAGTTAACCAAAGACTGATGGAATTGTGTCAAAAAGACACAGGAGTCAAAGTGGCCTCAGATAGAGCAATTTAGGCAAAAGGAATAACTGCAAGAGATGGAAGACCATCAAATATATACAAATGCATGAGTTATCATAATACTTGTGAAAGGGAATTGATTACTTCTTCCCAAAAGTTGCTAAGGCACAAACTTATTACTCCAAAAATTCATAAATAAGGAGAAAGAATCAAACATTCACCTTGTGTTTCCTATACAAACTACATGTCAGCATACACAAACAACAGATAAGGACAAATTCTTTACCAAATTCTAGCCAATAAATATAGAATTAGAAAAGTCACCCATTTTCTAATTCCTAAGAGAAACAATGTATCCAAACAGTGATCATCAATAGATGTTAAATGCATCATATTAAAGGTTGGTGTGGAGATTTATAATGGCACATCTGAAACTATAAATGAGTCATTTCATCCACAAATTAATGGCATGGGTGGGTGGAAACTTTTGAGAGACCCACCAACTACTACAAAATGTAGATTCTTCTTGGATTTTGAATTGGGGCACAGGAGAGAACAACTGTAATAATACGTCCTTGAGATGTCTGAAAATATGAATTGACTTATGCTAACTCTTAAAATTTTCACTCAGGCACACCTTGGTGGATCAGCTGTTAAGCGCGGGCAATGGGGACATAAACTACGGAAAATTCAAGGAACTGGTTCTTGCCAGAGGCCAGTGGGTGGGGGCTGCAGCGGGGTGGGGAATATCAAAAAAGTGACAAATAAATAAAAATGCCTTTTCCTTCTCTTTCTTCCTTCCTTCCTTCCTGTCGTCATTCCTGCCTGTCTTACTTCCTCAGGAAAAATAATACATATTGTTCATTATTTACATGTGATGATGAAATGATAATTAATTTAATAAATTAACCCTTCTTATTAAAAACACATAGTAAATAATGTTGAAGCAAAATAATATAAATATATAATTTGCCTTAAAATGGAAAAAGGGAAAAAGGACATGACATTGAATAAATGATTGGCAAAAAGTAAACAATTCTTAAATTTCAGAAAATACATGGAGATAGATTATACTATCTTTATAATGAAATAAGGCAGAAAGGGAAATCAAGAAAAGTTAACCCACTAAAGCTAATGCTCTTTTAGATCTGAGGACTATTAGCAATGTTTCATATTTCAGTTAAATTCTGTCTCTCCCTTTTTGTTTTACTTTTTGGAATTATACTTTTGAACTAAATGTTTGGGAAAAGTTACGCTTTCTATAATATGGGTCAATGAAATGGAAATAAAACAAACTAAGAACACCAAACTTCATTCATCCATTCAATAAGTAGTCATTGAATTCCTAATTTTCAAACCTTACCAGTCAAAGCCCAAGGCTGTGTATAAGTCCTTTGTGTTAAAATAGTGGCTGCTAAAAATCTTCCAATTGTCAACTTCCCCATTAGAAGCAGAAATAAGGATGTGGTAACAGACACAATTTCCCAAATCTACTTTGACATGTAAAATGTCAATAAAACTCAACTCTGGAGTCACATCTAACTGATCGTGGCAAGGTTTAAGCTGAGTCAAGGCCATCCTGTTGAAGCACATTTAGCGTGAGTGTAAAGCACAAGAAGGGAATGAAGTAGCATTCAAAGATCAGAATGGAGTTTTGTCAGTGTGCATGGTCAGAAGCACCAGGGGAGGTAAGCAAAAGCCCTCAAAAACATTGGAATGTTCTACCACAACCAAACCCACTCCCCAGCAGCCCCATGTCAAAGGAGAAAAATAATTTTCTAGAAAAAGACTGGATTTCAATGAGTAACACAGCATACTAAATTCTGGGGGAAAAGGGAGAAAAGTCCGAAAAATAAAGAGGAAGCCCGCAGGAATCTCAGTTCTACATTTTGTGGTGCAGACAGGACAGCTCACCATGCCAAGGCTGTGGCAAACAATTTCTTTTTTACATTTCAAGATGTCAGCTTAGATGGCACTAGTCTCCCATATAGGGATCTCTTTGCAATGGGAAGTTTCCACTCCTTCAGTTTTCTACCTTCTGTTAAACTGAGGCAAGCTGCTGCTTACCATTAAATATTCTGGATCCGGACGGCCTGAGACTGCATCCTGGCTCTGCTATTCAGTCACTCTGCGATGACAAAGGCTCCTCAACCAGTCTGGGTTTCAGTTTCCTTGTCTATAAAAAGGGAATAATGCTAGCTTCTACCACTTAAGGTGATGGAAAGGATTAAAGTTAATGCATTTAAAGAACTTACAAAGATGTCTAGCAAGTAGTAAGGCTCAACAGTGCTGCTAGTATGTTGTTGGTGTAAAAGACACAGTGGATTTTGAAGACTTGATTCTTAAAATACACACACACACACACAAAATGAAAATTAAAACATTTCAGTTTTTTTTATGTTTGACATATTGAAATAAAATATCAAATATATCAGGTAAATGAAATAGTATCAGCATGAATTTTATCTTTTAACTTTTACCTTTTACATTTCTTTGTAGTGAGGCCACTAGAAAATTCTGCATTGTATGTGGGATTCACATCTATTTGTACTGGATAGGGCTGCTCTAAATTAGAGATCCATCACCTACCCTCTTTTCTAGAACTGCAAATGAGTTCTACTTGAATTTAAGAACATCTGTGTTGTATGTGTTCAATAAGGCAATTTCTACCATACTCAGCAATTTGGCAACCCCGAAAAAAAGCAGAATAGATTCACAAGGACATTTCTCAGGTCTTCCTTCAGCTAGTAAAAGTGGCTCTATCCATTTAAGCCCCAGTTACCAAGATACACTCCTGTGATTTGGAATTCATAGTGGTTTATGTGACACCCTATACCTTCTGAGAGCATGAAGAACCAAGTGTTCATTTCATAAGCTTGTTACATCTTCAGATCATCAGAGTAAGTTAAGCAGTCATATCTTTTCCTCCTGTTAGACCACGTCCACCAAGGCACACCATATTATATCGCAGCTATGACGCACTCTCTGACTTACACAAGAACGAAATATATATAGGGGAACATTCTGCAAGCAAACTGCTGGAGATTTTTGTGTGTCCTTACATAGCAACTTTGTTTAACAAATGAAGAGGGAAGGGAATCACATGAATCCTGTTGCCTGACTGATAACACTGTAAGTATTCACATTTTGCCTTACGTTTATCCACCAAGAAATATATTTGCCACAGTCATCTGTCATCTGCCAGGAAATAAATGAACATTTATTGAGTGCTTACCAGATATTAGGAGTTTCCACATTTTTATTTTTTAATTCCTTTAACAACCCAGAAGGTATTTTTACCTACACTTTCCAACAGATAAAGATGCCGGAATTCAATGACACGTCCACACAATTGCTCCCTGCAGACATGCTGTGCCCACTTCTGAGGTCAAGGATCAGAGAACTCCAGTCAAGGAAGTGACAGCCTCTCTCTAGCTGCACATGAAAAACCAGGGCTTTGGCTTATCCTTAGACCTGTAGTTTGGGCTCAAAGGACATTGGACTTGAAACATCAAGTCTCTTCAAAGTAACATCTAAAAGCACTCAAGTGAAAAACAGTTTTTCCAAAGGCTATTGCAGTGTGAAACAGCTAAAGATGATCCTAACTCAAAGAGACTGTGATTTGCATTACACTTTTCTTTTTCAGCATGCCCAACGGGCAGCAGCAGATCAGAAAGCCATAATCACTATTCCAGTTTTGAAACTGCACTGTCCTCCTTCCTCAAGAAATGGAATAAAAAGCACAGGTCGTCGGCTCTGGGCACCAGTAAATTACACCCCTGCACACCTCAGGATGTCAGAGAGGTGTTGCTCTCTCAGGCGTCATTTGGGAGAAGTGGGAACAGAATACTGAAATCGCTACCAACCTAGAAACTCAAAGTGCTGTGAGGAATCAAACTCCAGTTTAACAACAGAGGATTTACCTTTTCTATCTTTCACATGTTGGCCTATTATAAAAGATTTGGGCCCATGTAGAGATAATTGTAGCAGAAGGCAACTAGAAAGTAACCCAAACATATGAAGAATGTTGCTGCATTCCTAAGTAGGCAGAGTTACACTGTTGCTTGAATGGATACAGATAGGTACAATATTATCCAGAATTGCTTAATGGCCACCTGATCACAAATAAACAAGAGGTTCCTGTCACATGTGACCTCTCTGTGCTCCTCCAGTTCCCTCTTCCCACAAATGAATGTACTTAGTAAGAGTCGAACTAATTCACTCTGGGCAACTAACAAACCAATAACATGCTCTTCACAAAAATAACCAACTACTTAATATTGCAGACTGAATTAAACATTATCACATTATTAAAAGGGGCAAAACTATTCTATGAATATTATCCCTTTGGAATCAAGTGATTGATTCATGTGGGCCAACATTTCAAAGAAGCAAGCCTGTTTTCCTTGTTTTAAAACATGCCTGCAATCGAGCTGGTAGTCAGCAAAGATATTGTTTCTTTTAAATGGAAAATGCCATATAAGCAAAACTACCTTTCTGTAAGGAAACTATAATGTAATTTATCACCTCAAAAACTAGTACAAAAACATTCAGTGATTTTGATCTTAATTTTTAAGGAACAGAATGTCCTATATCCATCTAATATGATTTATTTTTACAAAACTTGCCTTTAAATATATATATATATATATACTGCATTAAATTTTGAGATTAAAAAAGGTCAGTTAGGACTTTAGAATCTCTAAAACAATTTAATGACTCTGACAAATATGGAAAAAGAAAAAAGAGCAAATTTAGGTTCTAGCATAGAAGACCAGACTTACCTGTAGCAAGCAGAAAAATATGTCGAAATAATGGCAACTGATTGGAAAACATTTAATTTAAAATATGCACATCGGCAGGTTCTTTCAAAAGCACATTCATGATATCTTTCCCTCACTTTTTATAATTAATTTAACCTCGGTAATACATTCTTGACTTCAAATAACATTGGTCTCTGATAATCTGAATTAATAGTCATCACAAAGTGTGTGTGTGTGTGTGTGTGTGTGTGTGTGTGTGTGTGTGTGTGTGTGTGTAAGGAGGATATAATGATATCAGATCTGGCTCAGGGATGAGCCACAGTGAATTGTCTTTTGTAACACAGTGACAAGCTATATTTATGAAAAGGAAATTTTAAAAATGGAGCCACATTTCAGCAAGGCCCTTTCCTTTCCAGTGATAGTCTTATCAAATAGAGACAGTTTTAGGTCAAAACATTGTCCAAAGATTTTGAGCTTATACCTGGGGAATCTCTAGTCTTTATCAGTACTGCAACTTAGAGAAAGACAGTTTTCATATTATACCATCCTAGTTATAGCTAACTTGAAAGACAGAAATATGACAACCATTTATTAAAATGAGATGTATGCCTAGAGAGTATAAACATATACAATAGAAAACAGCAGAATCAGCAGCAAATAAAGTTCTGAAACTGAAAACTAGCCAACGCTTAATAGCATATTTCGATGATCATTATAGGAATTTTACTGCAAACTTTTATACAGCAAAATAATTTGCAATCGTGAAAAAAAGGTACCTATATAAAAAATTGATGACTCTTTCAGTACTGAATTTAAATTCTCTTATTTCACACAGAACATGGACATACTGGACTCAAAGAAAGACAATACAGTCGCATTGTGACACTCATTTTTAAACATCAAGGAATGGCTAAGGACTCACAGTTTGTTAAAGGAAAATAAAAGGCTTAAGAGGAAAGCTATAGGGGAGGGTAAGGGATTTCAATTGCGATAAGAAATATTTAGTTTAGATTTACTTTAAAATCAAAGAAGAAGTGATAAACAGGACACAAAAGGGAGTTAAACCCTAATGGTTTAGTGTATTCAAAGACAGAATATTTAATAAAGAGATTCATGACATTTCTTGAAATTATTTGGCTCTGTGAATCCTAGGGTTAGAGAATTCAGCAAACATTTCACAGAAGACTTCTTTCTCCTAATTGTTGCAGTGATAACTCCATCAACAAATGACTTCATTCATTCTAAAACATGAATGCTGATTTGAAATACTTTTATAAAGTTCATTGATATAGAAAGGGACAAAACAAAGCAAGAAATTTTAAGAACAAATCATAAAACAAAACCATTTCACCAAATTCCCTTAAGAAGACTGAAAAAAGAAATTTTATGAATTTACATGAATCAAAAAGTGAAAAGTATATAACTAGGTCTCTCTTAAGTTCTATAATTACATAAAAGTATGTATGTGTGTACGTAATTTTCTAAGTCATTCTTTCACCCATTATGCTTCATGTACTACTTACATTTGTTCTCTCAACTAATTATGTAGCTACAGAAATGTGAATTGGGTCTCACATCTCTTTGTGACAACACAAAGCAGTGCTTTACCTATAGTTCATGTTCAATAAAGTTGTATTCGGTCAAAAAGAATTCAAATGAATTTGCATTGCACCCAGTAGCAAAGATATTGTTAAATTTTAATGAGGTGCTCCAGAATGAAAGAGATTTTGTGCTAGCCAGACCCCAAGACCAAGATGTAGCAGATTAGCGAAGGTTTCAATGAGATGGCCAGAAAGACAGAGACAAGCCAACATGGAGTTGAGTAGCCAGACATTCTATCTGTGGACCACGGGACAAGGCATTGGGAACACAAGATCAGAAAGTCAACTGGTGTTGGAACAGAGAAGCAGGTATTCTGTTTAAGATGCACAAAAGGTCAAAGATTCAAGGGTTGAAGCTCAGTCCTTAGGGGGTCAATACAAAATAAATGGAATGTGTATCACATGGAGGGCACCAAGACAAGGCATAGGAGGGGAACACAGGACCTGGCTACTACAACGAGAGCCATCTCTCATCCAAAGGAAATGAGAAGAAACTGAGTCAATAGAATCCTACTAACCAATCAGAAGAGAACAAGTAGAAGAATATTGCTATGAAGCAGCAAACCATAGAATTAAGCATTCTTCAACTTACTAGGCTTGGAAATGGACTGATTCCAGATCCTTGATAAGATCTGAACATACTACTGAAAAAGATGTAAAAGCTCTAGGTAAAGGGATGAGAGGAATACAGGGTGTTTTTTGGGCCTTCTGTAGACTGTCTTTGTTTTGAACACTATTTTTTATACCAACATAATGAAGTCATGATATTTTTGCTATTCTTATTAATATTGTTTGTAGTATGGACCAAACTTTGAAACAGTCACTCCAGGGCCTATAAATTTAAGGTCAATATGTACGTACCACCTAAGCTGAGCAAAGTTCTTTAATGATTTTCTTGACATTAGGCTGAGATGTAGAAGGGAAAGCAATGGCAGAATGTCCAAGTTAACTCCCATTCCTCACAGTTTAGATCACCAGAAGTTTTCCAGTAGGAAGCTGAAATTCCTTGGTGGAATTCAGGAGATTCCACTGTGTAATTCAGAACTAAAAATCTCTTATATAACTAGGATTTTAAATGTTACATACTCTTTCAGAAAATGCTTTTCCTTTTCTTACTCCCTCAGTTCCCCACTACGTATTTATTAAAAATAGCCTAAACATAAATAAGTACAAGGTACAAAGCTTTTTATCATTTTAGGCTTCATTTTAGTTTCAAAACAAGCTAAGCATACTGTTAAATGTTGATTTTGTAGAACCTTTGGTTTTGGATAGTTTCCCTGTTTTGGATTTGTGGTAGAAGACATAGGAGTAAGAAGTATGTTATAAATAAAAACAGCTAGTGTGGTGAATAGCTTTTAGAAATTAGAACAAACAAATTTAAGTTTTCTAGTATTGAAAAATAGCCTAGGACTGTATGTTCTGCATTCCTAGAAGTAGGTTGGCTGTGTTTTAAAACTGTTATAACTTCACACCTTTTTGAAATCTGCCCTACAAATTTGTTTGGCTTAAACGTCAAAACCATGACAATTTGTTCTTTGATGTGACTGCATTTCAAAATTTTTGTTCATGTAAGATTTCAGTAAAACTCAAAAAACCTAAAAAAATCCATGAATAATTGACAAAAATTCCTAAGTATGAAAAAATACAGATTACCCACATTCCTCTGCTCAAATTCTTTAAAAAACTATTCACTGCTAAAAGATATATTTTATTTCATAAAGTATATATATATGTATATATATATATAATTTTCTGTAGCAGTGAATAGTTTATAGATTTGAAAGATCTGTAAGGTAAATATTAGACCTGAATTGACATACACCAAATGCAAAATAATCCAAGAAATATTTTTTACAGCTCCTAAAAAGAAAATTACGGAATAAATGTAAACTCCTAAGACTTCCTATAACCATTTACAGTCTACAAAGACAAATAAATACAAGCTGGGAGAAATATCAGCAGACACGAGCCCTGATAACCATATCTAGAGTAGGACCTTCCACACACATGCCTCTTTTTAACAGTAGCCCCTTATTTTCTCTAACAGTAAAAAAAAAAAAAAAAAAGTTTCTGTATTTTTTAACACAATTGATAATTATTTACTTATTTGTTAACTCATTTGATGCCTGTCCCCAGTACTCTACTGTAAGTTCCACAGGTCAGGGAAGGTGACAGTTCTGTTCAGAACTAGGCCACTATCACAGCACATGGCAGGCATTCATTAACTTTGTTAGATTGATTGACTGAATTCATGAATAAATACTATTTTCTTTTAGATTCACTGACCTTATTCAGACACATCAATCTGAAAAACTTGTCATTCAAATCAACCAAGTATGAGGTTGGCCCAGAAACCCAATAATATGTTGTCTATAAGGGGAAAAAAAGTAACAGATGAAATTAAATAGACAACTAACAATGGATACAATAGAAGATAAGACTAGCCTCTCATATTTATAAATATATTTGATGGTATTTGGTCTCACTGGTATATTAGTACTGAAAGGACTATAGATAAGGTATAATAAATTAAAAATCAATCGAAAAGTAATGAACAGGTTTTGTTTTTTATGCAATTATTGTACAAACTAAACACTGGTAAATGTTTGTAAAACAAGGACTCACAAATAGTATCTTATCTTCTTAATTCTATGTTATTATAATTTTACAATCATATCTTTATTTTTAGACTCCAGGAATTATTTTAACAAAAATAAAGTCTGGCATAGAAAATGAGCTGTGTTTCCAACCTACATATGCCAAGCATCATACCTCCTTTCAACTGTGAATAAGGAATATTATATTCTGTATGGAGCATTTTATATAAAATTTTGATACAGTTACAATTCAAGTATTAATAATAATGTAAAGCAATTTCTAAAATTATGTACCTCCTAGAGATAATTTTACCCAAAGATAAGTCAGTTGGGAGATTGCTCTTTTGAGATCTCTGGCACTCCTGGGATCCAATGTGGCTTAGACATGGGTTTGGATGCTGAGTTAATACATGATACCAGACTATCTAATCATTTTGGGAAGAATACAGAGCAATCAATATGCCCTCCAGCAGAGGCAAGTGAGCATGGATGCTCCAATATTTTGTCTAAGTCTGAATAGACTCCCATCATCCTCACCAAGTCTGCCTCAAGAACAGCTTTTGTCTTTTTTTTTTTTTTTTTTTTTAAGGAAAGGTGCAGGCAGGAATGAAGGCCAGAGTAGGCAAGCAGGCAACAGGCATTTAGTTGTCCACACTGGTTGTCCCCCCTGGGTCTGGGACTTGAAAACAAGGATATGTGGCCTATATCTTTAAGAGGCAACTGACCCAACCACTACTCCATGAGGGTGTACTGAGAACTGCTTCTTTATTAATATTCAGGCCAAGGGCCTCACCTTCATCTGGAAAGCCTAGAAGAGAGGGACAGAGGGAGAAAGGGAAGAAGGAGGAAGCTAGGAAGAGCAAGCTACTCTCTCCTCTGGGCTCTCACTCCCTGTCCAGAATTATGTATATCAAAGTGCATGAGTGTATCTGTTCACATCTATCTCTTCCTTTAGATTCATAGCTCAGTAACCATACCACCTTCACTCCCAAACCAGCCTAACACACACTAGACATTCAATGAAGTAAGACAGAAACTGATTAGTAGTACCTCCTTCCTCTCCCCTATGGATACAGAAATAGAAACACAAATATTATCAAAAAGTTATCAGAGGTGAGGTATGCAAAAAAAAAAAAAATTCCACTCATAAAGAATAGTTTATATTCCATACTCTGAGCTTTGAATTCAGACTTAAATAACCAAGTGAACAAGCCAACACTGAGAAGTTTCTTTGGAATAGCCATTCATCTATTCTAAGAGTCTCCTAGGAACTGATCTGGATGTGTGTTATAGAAGGATAGGGTAGGGGTATACACACAGTGAGATTTCCACTGTTGGAACCACTTCTAAAGATGAGAATGATTGTGTCAACAACCCACCACACACACGCACACACAAGTCATCTACCCAGAATTAAGCCACTTTATTACAGGCAGACAGTCCCTCAGTATAAATTCAGATCCATTCTCCCAGTGTAAGATAATACTGATTTACTATATATGCCACATGCTAGTTAAGAAATTAATCTCTAATATATCCCTCAAAATATCTTTTGAAACATGATGATGGTGACCCTGCCTACATCATCATCTCTGGTCCTCAGAGGAGTGAAATATGTGCTATAAAGTAGAGAAGCTTGATTTTTACACACGGTTGCTAAGCATCAAGTACTTTTATGTCCAAAGACAAATGGCACCAATAAAATAGCTAAATACAAAGGCTGTCAATAAGTCCCAGAAAGTCATGACCCAGTGCCAACTTCCCAAAGCAATTCTCAGTTGAATTTGATATTTATTGTTGTTATGATTTTTCACACAATGAAATCTCTCAGAAACCACCTCCCTTGGTATTTTTAAACTCTGATAACGCACTTTCCAACCATAACTATTCTGCTTTTCCCCCACTGGCAAATATACTAATTTTTCCTTTTGCCCTCAAATAGGTCTGTAGTTTATTCTAAAATCTTCTACATTTTATTCCCCTGACCAATTTTTCTTAAGGCGTTTTTTTTTTTTTTTTTGCTCAGTCCAGATTCTTCGTTGTTACTTTACAAGCTTTTGTTCTGATGCCCTCCCTAAGATTCATTTATCCGTTCCCCTAACCTCCCTCAAAGAGGTCTCTCCCTCTTCCTCCCATCCTCCCCCAGGATTTCCCCCTGTACTCCCCACAAAGCATGTGCCTTAATGTATGGCTGTTTATGTATGTCTCCCACTGCCAGGCTGAGGTTTTTGAGGATAGGAAATATACTCTACCACAACTAATTAATAGCAGGTTTAGATAAATGTAAGATTAATGAGCAAGTGACTGGAAAACTGATAACTGCATGAGGAAGGAAAAGAAAGCCAGAAGTCTTGCTCCTTTCTAAAGTAGGCAGAGTAGAGTGGTTAAGAGGATAGATTCTAGTGCAAACTGCCAAGGTTCCAGTCCCAGTCCTGCCATTTTCTAATGGCGTGGCCTTGAGAAAGGTACCTACCTAATGTGTCATGAATTTACACAGATCAAACACTTAGCAAAGTGCCTTGTAAGAATTCTAAGCACAATGAAAGTTGGAGATTAATGTTTATGCAGTGGATCAGTCCTTTAAATTTTGGTTATTTCATACAAATAAAAATTTTAAATTACTCAAGTTTAATTATTTTGCGAGTCTTTTTATTGAAGAGAAGCAATTCAACAGATGCCTAAGCACAACCTGGTGGAGAAAGGGTTGGGTGTAGACCACCTATACCATGAGGTTCCGGGTTCATGTCCCTGGGCTGGAGGGAACTACTAAGATGAACAACTAAATAAAATAAATAAAAATGTTTCTTTCTCCTCTCTCCTCCTGTCTGCTTCTGCTCACATTAATTCTTGCCTGTACCTTTCCTTAAAAAAAATAAATAAACAACAGATGCCTAAAACTCTGTCTCTGGAAGTATTGATTTGTGCACATACCTGATTTTATCTGTTACAACAAGAAATTCATTTAAACTATCTAAAATTAACTCGTTACATGACATAGTCCCATGTTTTAAACTTATTAATTAGACCCATTTTCTCACAATATTATAAGAAAATAATATATAAAATTCTCAGATCACAACAATCCCTAAATTTGGAAAGCAAATGCAAAGTAAGAACAAGGGGGGAATTTCTCTAAGAAGACTAAGCACAGAGCTAGTGGAAAATGAATCGGAAATTGAATCCAGAAAAACAAAAACAAAAATTCAGAGGATCTCCTTCCTCCCTTACTGGTCTCAGCCCCAGTCTCCTGAAAGTCAGTGGGAAAACCCAAAGCCCATCTGAGGGCTGAGGCAGGAGGCCTATTCTTCATGGGAGAACCAGATTTGCAGTATACGTGATCATGGTCCTTAAAACCAAAAGTCTCAACTTGGGGTCGGGTAGATGGGTGAAAGATGATCTATAAAAGTTTTAAAAAGTGATAAACCAACAGGTGCTCTTGCACTAAAAACCATCCTACACAATCTTTCTTCTTCACTGGGACCTGGGAGCCAGGACCCAGTCCTGCCTATCCCTTGGGACCACACACGGTCAACTTCTCAGGGATTCCCTTACCAGTCTGAGTTTCATCTCAGGGGGAAATCCAAGACCCTACACCCCAACTCAACTCTCTCTTCCCTGGGGCCAGTGTTTTGCAGGGAAGGCACTACAGAGAAATTCAGGCTAGATTTGTTCCTAGAATTATGGTCATTAGAGAACAGGGGTTAGGTAGGTTAATGCTCTCAATCTTATGATGATATTTTCACAACAGATGTGTTATTACTACTATGTATTCTGTAATATGAGTCATAAGACACAATTATTACTGAATTACTTTTAAGTACATCACAGAAATACAATGCCTCATTAACCAGCCATACTCTTTCCATTAGCAAACTAATCATTAGTGTAGGACCCTCTAAGAAGGGGGAAAAATTCCCAAGTCAGAACTTTCACAGCCTCTTTACTCATAATTGCAGTCCATGGCTCAGGAAACTTGGCTTTCTGATTACAAAGAAAGTGCCAAAACTCACAATTAACCTTGCTAAGACCAAACTCTGAGAATCAATCATCAAAAGGAACCTGAATTTCCTCCCCTACACTGCCCAGAATAATTTAGAATGGACAACTATAAAGTGGCACTTTTGGGGAGAAAAATATCTGAATGATCTGTGCTTTAAATTTGTGCTAAGGAATATAGAAAGAAAATTAAAAGTATATTGCATAAGTTCCAAACTGTTTACAATCTAGTGGGGAAATAGACTGAAAAATAGGTGAAAAATCTAAGGGGGCATAAAATACATCCAATGCTAAGTGGTATAATAGCAATAATAAACAGTAGATGGGCTAAAACAAGGGGGAAGCCAATGCTTCAAGGGATGGTAGGTTCATGAATAAATATTATGACCCGACAAAGGGATGCCTCAGATACTATGAACTTCATATGCTGCTGGGATCATTAAAAAACTGGGAAAATACTGGCCATTATCAGAACATGTCAGATACCATATCGAGACATTATTCTAATGTCCTTATATCTAAAAAGAAAAACTCCTAGTTCTAGATACCTTTGAAAAGTAACCTAAAGAATGTCTAGAGTAAATCCTAGCATTCTTTATTTATTTACCAATTCTTATTTATTTCAACCTTTCTATATAAGTAAGCTATGAAAATTACAATAAAGAACATAGCAACAGGCTTAGGGAAACAGACTGAAAATATAAATCTAAAAACATAAAATCTAAAGCCAAAATAAAAAAATATTTATTTTTAAAAAGTAGACACCAAAAGCAGCTAGATAATGGATACATGAGTCCTCTTCAAACTATTTTTCTAACTTCTTAAAAGCATCTAATTATCTAAACTGGATAAAAGTGATGGTAAACTTGAATTAAATAGGGATGTTGATTTATAATGATGCATACCTTAAAACTAATGTTATGATGCAATGTTCCTTCAATAAAATGAATTTAAAAATAAAATTATTTTAAATCATCATGAGAAAAATTAAAATGCAAACATTGTAGCTATTTGAGTTAACTTGAATAACCATAATGAAGTTTAAAATTTGGTTCAAACCTTCCTTGAAGTCAAAGCATAAAGTCACAAAATTCTAAAAGAAATTTCTCACAAGAAGTATCATGTTATATGAAGGATGGAAAGGCATGCAATGAACAATGGACTCCACAACAGATTGCATTTGGCAGTTACTAATTGCTACAGTCTTAATGTTTGAGTCCCCTCTAAGGTTCATATATAAATCCTAATTCCCAAGGCAATGGGACTGGGAGGCGATTAAGTCAGGAGAGTGGAAACCTAATGAAATAAATTAGTGCCCTTGTAAAAAGAGACCCAAGAAAGCCCCTTTGCCCTTTTCATCATTTGGGGACACAATAAGAGGACTATAATCCTGAAAATGCATCCTCACCAGACATCAAATCTGCCAACACCTTGGCCTTGGACTTCCTACTCTCCTAAACTGTTTATAAGCCACCAGTCTGTGGTATTTTATTATATAAGTCTGAATGGACTAAGGGATTTAGGCAGCCATCAACAAGAGAAAAGAGCTTTACATTCAAGCACAGCTCTGGGGAGGTGGCAATGCAAGCTATAAGAACCTGGCACCACAAAGTACGAATGGAGACAAGTCATCTATGCACACTAAATGCCCCTTTCTTTTAGGAATGTTTTGGATAAAAGTTGTTTGTCAGCAAGGTAGAGGATACGCACTCATCTGCTTCCAGAAACTGACATTCAAACTGCTGATGAGAAGAACTCTAAGCTCACAGATGACAGGACTAGCAGACAGCAGAGCAGGACCTTATTAATCAAATTGAAAAATTTAACCAGGACTTTCTAAACAAAGAATACAATAGAAATGCTAGCTATTCCCAAGCAATATCTAATTTGGAGAAGTATTTCTTCCTTATGAGGGCTTTGATGTCATTACCCCAAGAGAGCTGAATCAATGAGTTGTTACACGAGATCATTACTGAATGAAGAGAATAACAGCCAATGGCCATGAGATGTGTGGATTTGAAAGGTGGATGTGTTAATTTCTGTCCTGACTTCTGTTTTCCTAAGAATGAGAAGATATGTATATGAAGAAACAATACCATTACCTATTTCTGAAGGAAAGATAGAGGAATAACTCATTACTCTGGCGATGTTTTGCTTTATAAATTGGCAGTATTTAGCCAAATCCATAAAGAAATTTTAAACACTATATTTTAATGATAGATCATTTCTATAAAAGTCTAATAACTATAATAAATTTTTGAGGAGTTGATTTAATTAAAATTAAATTCAACAGATATTTATTATAATGTATGAGGCATTATATTAATATCTAATAAGTACGGATCCTGCCTTTAAATATCTCACACCATAATCAGGGAAGGGAGAGAAAACACATGCAAAAGTATAAAACACCCACTGTTTCGGACTGATTTGTAGCTCCACAAAATTCCTAAGTCCTAACCCTCATACCTTGGAATCTAACTGCACTTAGAGATTGGGCCTTCAAAGTAGTAAATGAGGTTAAATGAAGTCATATGAGTGAGTCTTAACCTAACTTAACTGGTGCCATTCTAAGAAGATGAAGAGATACCGGGGCTGTGTGTACAAAGAAAAGGCCATATGAAGACACAAAATACAAGTAAAAGAAGAGAATCCTCAGGAAAACGAAGCCTATTGAAAACTTGACCTTGAACTTCCACTTGTCAGAACTATGAGAAAGATAATTTCTGTAATTTAAGGCACCCCATCTGTGGTGTTTAGTTATGGTTGCCCCAGCAGATTAATACAACTACTCTACTGGGGAAGTAATGATATAAACTATAAGAGGGAATCAGTCTTTCAATTAATTGAAAGAATCAAAAGAGATTTTATGAAACAAACTTCTAGGACGGGTACTAGAGGATGGCTGGAATTTTAAAAACTAAAGGTGAGGGAAGCAGGTGGGGCTGGGGGTCATTCCAAACTGGAGCCAAGATCCTAGGGCAGCACAGAGCAGAGAATTTGGAAAACAACCAGTTGCCCAGTCTGGTGATGTCTTGCTTTCTGTGGGCAAGGAAGTAAGACCCTATTAAAGTCAAGCAGCAAAGGGCTTAGCATATCAATATGAGAAACTTATCCTAGATTTGGGAAAGGCAGGACTGCACAAAAGATACATATCAATTATTCTGCCTTTAGGTGCAACCAAAATGACTATTTCTGAATAAGGAGAAGTGCCTTGTATAAGTTGATGAAATTAATGAAATTTCCCAGTTTTTCTTTTTTAAACACTAGATACACAGAAGTTAGAAATACAAACGTATTATAAAATGCTAAGATTAATATACACATTTCTGAGATTACATGGTTAGATACAGAGTGATATTATTTCACTACAAGCTAGTATGCATTCTGAAGAGCTTGCAAAAATAAATGCCACTGTCTTAAAAAGAACACTAACTTGAATTTTAATTGGTATTCATTACTAATTCTAAATTCATAATCTGTTAGCAGTCACACACAACACTGGAGTGATGCATATCTTTCTAGGAAAGTGAATAAAAAAGGGACTCATCTAAACAAATTCCTCAATAGAAGCTTGCTATGCTTTTAAGCTTAATAGCACAAGTTAAGAATACATTCACTCTCCCTCAGAATTGAAATTTCTACCTCAGTTAATAAATAAGAAGGTGTCATATTTTATACAATTAGTTACACTGTTATTAGACCATTGGGATACTGTTAGATCACTCTGCTAGTAATAAGACATTTATTTATGCTCCTTTAATTTGCAGACTCCAGGGACACTTAGATCATTAAAAGGGCATTTAGATTCCATTTCCAAGATGGTGGACTGTTAAGCCTTCAAGCTTGCCTCCACCCCACAGCACAACCAAGTAAACACCTATTTGGGCAACTACGATCTTTGAAAAGAAATAGGAGCAACATCTCCACAAAGACAGGGGACATAAGCCCCCATATAAGGTAGGAGAAGTCAATGTGACTTGGTGCCACACCACCCTGGTTGGAGACTCTGGCAATGCAGGAAGAGACCAGGGAAACTAACACTCTCCTGAAGTTAAAGGGTCTTCTCCCAAAGCAAGCACTCCCATATCTGGGAAGAGACTTTTAGTCACTGAGCTGCAAGTTTTTATGAAGGGTGGATAAAGTACTACCATTCCTGTTAACTGAATGCTGCTTTCTCACCATGCTGGTACTGCCATTGCAGGAAAAATCCCTGTGGGGAGTTCCCTCGCTCTTCTACATTAGCACATTGGTACAGAACTGTCGGCATTTATCACTGCCTTTTAGTGAGCTACCAGAGACAGTAAGATCAAGCAGCACCCAAGCGAATAGTTGACTATTTCCCAGCAAGGTCTATATCATTCTACCCCTTCATGGGGAAAAATAATTAGAAGAGCTCTATCAGAATGGAAGCTCTCGACAGCCAGCAGCTGTAGCAATACAGCTTCCTATCTGTTTGGTACATCCTGAAAATCCATCTCCAGGCCTGTTTACCACCCTCTGCTGAGTCTGCTACTCTTCTGGATGACTGAGAAACTTTCATAAATAAAAGATACTACACTTAGAACAACTCCCAACTCTTTCTTCTACAGACTGTATTGAGATTGTGACCTGCTTGTAGACTGGGCCTTCTGGGGTCTCCATGGGGTTTGTTTTTCATGCCTGTGACTCTGGGAGCAGAGGGGACTCTACATTCCCTACATAAGCTCCAACCCTGTAAGCTGGACTCACCTTAGAGCTTCAAGATATCTGTTGAGTGTTGAGATAACACAAATGAAGTAAGTCTAGCTTTCCAGACCAACACATAGGTCTATTCTGTGCAAATTCCACACCCTAAAACAAGGACTTTACATCAGGGAGACCTAACCCATAGAAATAAACACAGAATGTCAAACTGATCAAAGAGAGAGAAATAGTTCCAAAAGGATGGATAAAACAAAACCCCAGGGAAAAATCTGAATGCAACTGACTTAAGCAAACTATCCAATCAAGACTTTAAAGCAACAGTGTCAATGATATTCACTGAAATCAGGAAAGCAATGGAGACAAAAAAAAAAAAGAGAGAGAATTACAATAATGATAGAGAGAATATCAAATAATCCCAAACAGAATTCATAGAGCTAAAGAACAAAACAGAGGGACTCAACAGTAGGCTGTACATAGGCTCTAACAGAATCAATTAGCTGAAAGTTAGGGCGCTGGAATTTCCTCAAGCACGCAAAGAGAGAAAAAGAATTAGAACAAATGAAGACAGCATATGAGACATATGGGATAACATCAAGAAGAACAGCATTTGTATCTCAAGAGTGCCAGAGGAGAAGAGAGACAAAAGGGGGCAGAAATGGTATTTGAAAAAATAAAGCTGAGAATTTCCCTAACTTGAGAAAGGAAGCTGACATCCAGACACAGGAAGCTCAAAGTGTTCCTAATAAAAGAAACCCAGACCTACACCAAGACACATCATCATTAAAATGTCAAAAAATAAAAGATAAAGAGAATCTTAAAAGCAGTTAGAGAAAAATAAGTTACATACACAGGAGCCCCCATAAGACTGTTGGCAGATTTCTCAGCTGAAAATTTATAGACTAGAAGGGAATAACAAAGTGCTAAACAAAAGAACTCGGAATCAAGTATACTCTACCCTGTTAAGTTATCACGTAGAATTGAAAAACATTTAAAGGAATTCATCACCACAATATCATCTTTATCACAAATACTAAAAGAATTCTCTAAAATGAAAAGAAACCCCACTTAAAAGCAGCAAGTTATCAAAATAAAAAATGTGAGGAGGAGTAGAGTGAAATGTAAACTGTTAGAATAAACTCAAGACTAACTTGTTTTCAAGTAAAACAGGTAAAAAGCAGATAAATTATTATGTAGACCCCAGGATAACCTTAAAACATAACTCCTGGAAAAAAATCAAAGAGGAAAATAAAAGGGAAATTAAACACAATATAATTGTTTTCAAATCGCCTACACATAACAAAGGTACTATCTGCAATAGCACCCAGAGAACAACTAACAATAGGCAATGAACAGTTAGATATCAATAATCACCCTAATTGTCAATGAATTAAACTCAACAATAAAAAGAGGCCAAATGAGTTAAAAAAAAACATGAACCAATTTTCTGCTGAATTCAGGAGACTCATCTACATTCAAAAGATAAACATAGACTGAGAGTCAATCCTACTTTGTAGGAAGACAATCATACAGTTAAATGGTAACAAAAAAAAAATTAAAAGATAAAATACAGGGACAGCCATGCTCATATCAGATAAAATACTTTCAACTAAAGAAGGTAACAAAAAAATAGAGATGTGCATTATATAATGTCTCTAAGTACTCTTTAAATTCTTCTTTGATTTTTATTTTTAACAAATGAGAATGAAGAAATAAGCTATCAAAACTTACAAGACACCACAACATCAGTATTAAGAGGGAAATTTATTGCAGTCCAGGCCTACCTCAAGAAACAATCTAAAGCAACTAAAAGAGAGCAATTGAAGTAAAAAATCAGTAGAAGAAAGGAAATAATTTTAAAAATGAGCAGAAATAAATGAAACAGAAATCAAAAACACAATTCAAAAGATCAATAAAACCAAAAGCCAGTTCCTTGAAAAAATAAAGAAAATTGATAAATCTTTGGTTAGGCTCAACAAGACAAAAAGAGAAAATCTCATAAGTAGTCAGAAATGAAAATGGAGAAGTGACAACAGAAAACTCAGAAATGTAAAACATCATAACAGACTACTATGAACAGTAACATACCAATAAGTTAGACAACCTTAAGGATAAGGACAAGATTTATAGAAACAAATCACTTATCAAGATTCAGTTAGGAAGAAATAGAATACATGAAGAAGATTATCACAAGCAAGGAAACTGAAGATGTAATAAAAACTCACCCCCAAAATAAAAGCCCAGGACCAGATGGCTAGACTAATGAGTTTTACCAAACCTTCAGAGAATAGCTAATACTTATTCTTCTCAAATTCTTCAAAAAATTGAAGAACAGGGAACACTTCCAAACACTTTCTATGAGGCCAACATCACATGAAAAGCAGACAAGGACAAGACCAAGAAAGAAAAGTACAGACTAATATTTCTAATGAACATAGATGCAAAAATTTCCTACAAAATATTAGAAAATCAATCCAATAATACATCAGAATTATCATTCATCATGACCAAATGGAATTTAACTTGGAATGCAAGGATGGTTCAAAATACTCAAACCTACTTGTGTAATATACCACATTAACAAAAGCAAGGAGAAAAATCACATGATCATATCAATAGATGCAGATAAAATTTTTAACAAGATTCAGCAACCATTTATGATAAAACTACATAAAATGGGGATAGAAAGAACATACCTGAACATAATAAATTACATATATGATAAACCCATAGCCAACATCATACTCGATGGTGAAACCTGAAAGTTTTATCTCTAAGATCAAGAACAAGACTGGATTGGCTGCTCTTGCCACTACTACTTAATATTGTACTGGAAGTCTTAGAGATATTAGGCAAGCAGAAGAAATGAAAGAAATTAAAACTGGAAAATTATCATTATCTGCAGATGACATGTTAATATATACTGAAAACCCTAAAAAAAATCCATCAAAAACTTCTGGAATTAATCAGAGTACAGTAAAATGTCAGGCTACAAAATCAATATACAAAATTTGTAGCATATTTATATGCAAAGAACACAATAGAGAAAGAAATCAAGAAAATTATCCCATTTCCCAAAAGAAGCAAAAAGAATTAAATGCCTTGGAATATACTTAACAAAGGAAGTGAAAGCCCTGTACCATGAAAATTATAAAATCTTTTAATAAAACAGAGGAAGATACAAAGAGATGGAAAGATATCCCATGCCATGGCTGAGAAGAATTAAAATTGCTAAAATGTCCATCTTACCTAAAGCAATATACAGGTTTAATACAAACCCCATCAAATTCCCACTAGTGCTTTTCAAGAAAATAGAGCAAAACTTTTAAAATTCGTATGTAATAACAAAAGAACATTGACAGCCAAAGCAATCATAAGAAAAAAACAAAACTGGAGGCATCTCACTCCCAGATCTTGAGATACACTACAAAACAACAATGATCAAAACTGGAATAAAAACAGAGACACAGATCAATGGAATAGAAATGAGTCACCACAAATAGACTCACTCAAATATAGTTACTTAATGTAAGACAAAGGATTCAAAGGCATACGATGGAGAAAGTATTCAATAAATGGTGTGGGGAAAATTGGACAGCCACATGCAAAAGAATTAGGCTAGATCACTCTCTAACATCATACAAAAAACTAATTCAAAACAAGTTAGACATGGATTTAAGGCTGGAAATCATAAAATACTTAGAAGACACAAGCCAGACATTCTATGACATCAACTTTAGAGAGGTCTTTGGGGACTCAATTCCAGCAGCAAGAGAAACAAAAGAAACAGCAAAACAAACAAATAGGACTATATCAAACTAAAAGGCTTATGCACAGCAAAAGAAACTATCACCAAAATTAAAAGACGACCTACTGACTGGGAGAATATATTTGCACATCATATATCTGAGAAGGGATTAATACCCAAAATATACAAATAAATCAGAAAACTCAACAACAGACAAAAAAACAAGCTAATTTAAAAAATACAGAAGAATTGGATAGACATTTATCAAAAGAAGACATAGATGACCAAAAGGCATATGAAAAGGTGTTCTTCCAGGCTTCTTAACAGGGAAATGCAAATCAAATCAACAATGAGCTATCACCTTATATCTCTGACACTGGCTATTATCCCAAAGTCTGGAAACAATAAATGCTAGTATGAATGTGGAGAAAAGGGAACACTTATTCACTGTTGGTGGGAGTGCAAATTGGTACAATCCTTATGGAAAGCAGGATAGATTCCTCAAAAAATTGAGAATGGAAATCCCACAAGATTACATCACCCCACTTTGTAGAATTTACTCAAAATACACAAAAACACAGTTCACAGACATAGTTGACCCCCATGTTTATTGCACCATTTTTCACAAGCCAGGAACTGGAGTGCCCATCATCAGATTAATGGATAAAGATGCGGTATATATCCACAATGGAATACTACTCAGCCCTTAAAAAGATGAAATTCTGCCATTTACAACAACACGGATGGAACTTGTAGGGGTTGTACTAAATGAAATAAGTCAGGGGAAGAGAAAAATATCAACTGATGAAACAAAGCAAACAACCAACAAAACCACCACTGAATTTGGACATTGACAGTAGAACTGAAGTTGCCAGTAGGGAAGAGCATATGCATGGAAGCAAATGATGGTGGGGTCCAATGGACAGTGGTGAAGGACTTTTGGTAATTTGGTGGTGGGCAGGGCATGCTGTCCAATATTTGAGGAATGGGAAACCTGTACATATGGGTTTCTATTATTTTGTAAGTCAAAGTTACCTCAATAAATACTAATTTTCACAGGCTAGTTAAATACTGAATCATTAAAAGAACACTAGGCAAACACAGTAAGTTTCCACAGATCCCAAATTAAATGAAAAATCCATTTCAGGATCTGAACTTTAATTACATCCTATTTATCACAGACAAATGTCAAAATATCCACATTATTGTATTTCAGTATAAATCCAATGATTGCTAATGAGACCATGAAAATGGATGTTGGAATCCTGCTTCTTAGGACAGTAATCTAGCAGAATGTACAGAAATTTTATTTGTAGTAAATAAAACCAAGTTCCTTATTTCTAAAAACTAAAAGAGACCAGGTAGATAAAGGTGACCAATCACTTCCAGCAGTAGGCCCAATTTTATTTATTGCAGAAGGAGGAGAAAAGGAGAGAATAATATTCTAATCCTAATCCCTTTCCTAAGATTGATGTGAGAAGAAAGTACTTTTCTACTCTTGAAGGGTTTTTTCCAATAAGGGAAGTTTCCTTCATTTAGATGTTTAAACTAAAACCCTGTCCACATGGTGACATCCCAGAGGGGTGGCCAGGAGGTCAGATTTCCCTGTGCAGCGGACTGGGCAGGCCACGTGTCCATCAGCACTGCAGATGTGGCTCCCCCAAAGTCCCCTTCCCACTGATTTCCCCAGGGAAAAAAGGGGAGCAAATTACAGCTCCCAGCTGCCATACAAATAATATCAAAGATCTTTGCTCATCAGGCTTCTTCCCTCCAGTAAGGATTACTGGGGAGGCAGCACTGAGGGGTAGACTGCTAGCCAAGTCAATTCCTCAGCAGCCCCAAATGAGACAGAGAGAAGGAAAATACATACGATAAGCTCCGAGTAAAAAAAGCAAGATTGTTCTTTTGAAGAAAATGCTATATAAAGTCAGGCAGTCCACCTCTCACAGAAATGCAATGAGCTTTCATGATAGAAACTCCTGGGCCACCTGCTCTCTCAAGGTAAAACTACTGAACTAAAATAAGAATCTATTGATTTTTAGGGATATTGTGTCTCAGCAGAAAAGGAAGTTACTCTAGTTTTAAGAAAGTTTGGAGGGAGAATGGTTATTGAACAAATGCTACATATTTGTGAGCAACCAGAGTACATTCCTATATATAGCACTCCTTTTCTGTTAAGCTGTACTAAAAATCATTCTGAACACAGCATTGTATCCAAAAGCAAAGTCATTTGTGGATATTCTCCCAGAGAAGCCAGCCAGTTGTCAAACAGGAATCCAAGTCTCCACATCTCTTGATACTATTTTCTTTCATTAACTGTAATCTATTAAATTAACAGATAACTTTCCAAGATACAGAAAAATACCAGAAAATCTTGTCTTAAAACATTGTTAATACTTGCAGAAGTCCATTATGATTTAAATAAAAATTCAAGGAAACTGAGTATTTCTTGCAGATATGTGCAGTGATATGCATACATCCACTCAGATTCCTCACTCTAGAGACTGAGTCAATGGTGATACAGGCCTGCTACCCACCCATCCATCTCAGAGCTTTAGTCTTCAAAGACGTGATTAGATTATTACATGCCGAGAAAATTAAGATAGAAAATATTTGCATGCTAATACCCCTGTATTGGAGCTTTGACATCAGGTCTGTCCAAGGAGGAGTCACAGGCTGAACAGGATTTCAGGTCAGCTTTATCAGCAGATGAGGCAGGAGAAAGGCTAAGCCTGGCAGGCATGCACAATGGGGGTTATTTGGCAGCTTTTTTCAGGGTTGACCTTGTCCCTGATTGGGAGTGACTCCCTCATTGCAGCCTTTCAGATTAGGTTCTCCTAACGCCTGGATTTGAATAGCCCCCATTACATATCCAATGTCTATTCTTTAGGGAACTCAGATCATATGGGAACTTAGCAGAAAGGTGGTTGCGTCTCATAAACAGCGAAAGGAACCTTTCCCAAAGGGCCAGTACAACTCACCTCCCCACCATGAAATGTACAAAAAGCGCATGCCTGCATTGGCCCAATTCAGAATTCACCTTGGCAAGAATTCCCAACTATGCTCCATCCTTTACGCTTCTACAAGCTCCCTTTGCCCCTTTAACATATATCCACAAGTCTTAAGAGACAAAATGCAAGATAGACAGATGACCTACATCAGAAAAAGGGTATGGCCATTTCTGAAAAGCACCCGCAGTAGATGATGCCATCTAGGTGCATAAGAGTTGGCCCCTCAAGGATGTGGAGAAATGGTAACCCTTGCACACAGCTGGTGGGGATGTAAATTGGTGCTCCACTATGGAAAATAGTATGGAAATTCCTCAGAAAACTAAGAATAGAAAATCATATGATCCAGCTATTCCACTTGTATTTATCCAAAAATATGAAAAAAATCATTCAAAAAGATATATGCACCCCTCTGCTCATTGCAGCATAATCACAATCACCAAGACATATAAACAACCTCAGTGCCCATCAGCAGATAAATGGATAAAAAGATGTGATATATATATAATATGTATATATATCATGTGATATATATATGCATATGTGTGTATATATATATATATCACATACACATAACAAAATGGAATACTTCTCAGCTATCAAAAAATTCCAAAAATCTGTCATTTGTAACAAAATGGATAGACTTAAAGGAAATTATGCTTAATGAGGAAAGTCAGAAAGAGAAAGACAAACATTGCTATTTCCACTCATGTTATATGTAGAAAGAAACCAAAGAGACAAATTAACAAATCAAATAAAAATATACATTTAGTTCACAGAATCAAAATATGGTTACCAGAAGGGAGGAGGGAAGTGTAAGCAAACTGAGCAGAAGGGGTCAATTATATGGTAAAGGATAGAATAATACTATTCATGGTAAACTTACCGTATTACACACGGATGTTGATTTACGATGATGTATACCTTAAATCTACATAATGTTATGATACACTGTTCCTTCAATATGCAAAAAAAAAACAAAAACATGAAATCTTGCCATTTGTGGCAACACACATGGACCTTGAATGTATTATGCTAAGTAAAAGAAGTCAGATGAAGAAAAACAAATACTGTATGATTTTACTCATGTGTGGAGCATAAAGAAAGAAAACAAATAAAACCAAACAAACTTTAACATATAGAGAAAAGACTGGTGGTTACCAAATGGGAAGAGGCTGAGGGAGAAGTAAAACTATTAAGTGGGGTCAACTATATGATGATGGATGGAAACTATACTTTTGGAGCTGATCATGATACAGTATATACAGATGTGAAATTATAATGCTGTACACCTGAAACACAGACTATCATAAACCAATGTTAGCGCTGAAAGGTTTTTTTCTGAGCTCCGCGAGGAAAGAAAGTCAATTAGACAAAAAGTCGAATAGCCAGGGCTTTATTGGGGTTTGCGCACCCGGGCGAGGTTCTCCGGTCCGCAGAACGAGGGCCAGGGAAGTCGCACCCCAACAAAGGGAAGCGCGATCTTTATGTAAAAGAATTTCGCGGGCTTCATACGTGGCGATTGGGGATTGGTCCTGTGATTCCAGGTGTGGTTTCGTCAGCTTCCTTTTTCCCCGGGTATGGCCGCCATTTTGTCCTTCTGGGCCGCCATTTTGTCCTTCTGGGCCAGCCTAACAAGCGCAATAAAATTTATTTTTAAAAAAGACTTGGTCCTTTCAGATGGTCACATCTGGAGTATCTGGTCCTGTCTTCTCTCAATAGCTGCTACCTAACAACATTCAAGTAGACCAGACGACACTGAAGATGGGTTGTCTCAAGGGTCCCAGACTAGGCAGGAACGTCTTCAGGTGTGAGCAATGGACACAGGACCCTATTTAAGTCTGAAGGGAATAAGAGACTGCCTGAGTTCCAGTTATTTCTGCTGGCTTGCCTTAGCACATACATCAGAGTCCTGGTCTCAGTGGTCTATCAGGCTGAGAAAACATTTTAATTTTACAAATTGCTTGAAAACCAGCAGTTCACATTTATATTATTTACAATATAGTGAACTTCTATCTATGTGGGGTATTTTTACTGTTCATTTGTTATCTATTTTTATTTTAATTCCAGCCAGTAATTTCTATTTTACATATTAATCCAACTTTTATAATTTTATTGCATATTTTAAAGATTAATTAAGGTTTTTTTCCCCCCCAGAAAATTCACCACTGCATGACACTTTAGCTGTGATCCTCTGATTTTGCTCTCAGAACTCTGTACTGGATAGAGGCCTTGTTCCTGTTATAAGGAGCTGGGATGATGTCACTGTTTGAACCGAGTATTACCTGCTAGTTTAACCTGGAATCGTTAGATATTTTATTTAAGTACAGCCTTTCTTATTCATATAAAAGATAGAGTAATAGTCTAAATAATACAACACTCTCCAAGGGCCTAAGTGATTCTCCTCAATGCCTGGAAGAAGACTTTTCTAATTTATCAGATGCCTCTCAGATAAACAGAATGAATGGTGTGGATTTTAGTAAAGATTCACTGGAGAAGTGTGAGGGTGTTTACACCCACAGGTTTGTACAAAACCCTGCAGCATATCTCTTCTCTCAAAACTTTTCAGCTTCCAGCCACCGGTTTCTCTTCACCCTTCCACGAGAGGTTACTGAGTCTCACTGACTTTGTCTTCCCCTCAGGGACATATTAGGAGCCCCTCAAGTTCTCTCAGGTCCCCATGCAGAAAAATTTAAGTTCTATCCCAGTTCCTCTATCATGCCTTGTACACCTAACACTGTCTTCAAGCACACAATGGACTATCATTGTGACAGTGTTGATTTTGTCCTCAATAAGCCATAGATTTTCCACCAGTAGGATTCTTGGAAGGCAGAGTGAATTACCAACAGGAAAGAAACAAATTATACTAGTGCATTTTCAACCAAAATGAGCTTGCAAATAAAAAAAAAAAAAAAAAAAAAAACAAATTAGGTCAGAGGCTATGGTGAAAGGAGCCATTATTAGGAAATTCCTGAGGCAAAGTGGGGCGGAGGTCAGTTCTAGCAGTTTAAAAACCAAAGAGATCTGTTCCTAAATTCTCAAATGCAAAGATCAGTATCTGAGCCCCTGAAGGAAAAACTCCAGTGAGCAGGAGCAATAGAAGAACTGGGAGCAGGGTAAACAGCCTTACCCGGGAGAGGATGAGAAGAAAGCTATGCAAAGTCCCGGGGGTTTGGACTAAGGTCAGAAGTTCAGAGAGAGCTAATATTTGGCACTATAAAAGATCTTAAAAGGAAGAAAGAAAATTATAATTAACAAAGAAAGTTGATTTAGCTGTAACTTACTCCACATAAAATAACTTCAATAAAGTTTAGCTTCTCTTGGTGTTTTGTCTGATCATACCTACAGAGGTCAAATGCTAAACATTTTACCCACCACATAGTACTCCCCTAACGAAAACAAAACCAGTCATCTTACCAAGCCCTCTTGGCATTGTGCTGTCATTGTCACTCCCAAAGCAAAACATGGGAAATATGTGTTATTTAATATGCAGAGCATTCATATTTTGACGTATTTCATGACACCATATCAAAATATTACCAAACAAAATCAGAAAAGCTTTCAAGTATTGGTGCATTAGTAAATTCACAGTGGCAGACACAAAGTTTTCAAAATTCTCATTTCTGCATGAAAGAGCAAAATAATCTTTTTTTTAAGGAAAGGTGCAGACATGAGTAAAAGTGAGCAGTCAGGCAGGCAGGGAGAGAGAGAGGAAGAAGTATTTTATTATTTATTTAGTTGTTCACACTGGTTGCTCCCCGCATAACCAGGAATCAAACCTAGGGGTGTGTAGCCTGTTCCTTCAGAGACTATCAACCTAACCAGCGCACAATGAAAGAGCAAATTTTATCATTGGCAATAGATGTTGCTAAATGCCTTGAAGTGAGAGGCTTCCCTTGTTCATTTCCAAGAAAATATCTGCCAAATACCCAAGCCTGAATAACCATAATTTGTCGACTCGTCTTTCACGTAAAAATGGTGCTTCTTAAAGGAAAAAAAGCAGCTAGTTCAGCTTGCAACTCAAACATTTATGGAAGTGCTTTTTCTCAAGCTTCTTTAATATGTAGCAGCAGTGCTTTGGAGTGCTTCCCATGTGGTTACACAGCATATTAAAAAGATGTGAATCAAAGGGTTGAGATTTTTACATCTCAAGTCAAGGACACTTAATGAAACTAGTATTTTTTCTGCAGGTACATGGAGGTGAAAAACACATTTGACTACAGCTTGGTGCCATGGCCATGATTTGTGCTAAGGCACCAAAACTTTCACCAGCACTGATTTTGTACCATCAATACAAATGTCAAAACCAGTGAAAAAGGCAAATAACACTTTAGTATTATTATAAAAATTGTTTTGTCATTAGATAGTCTCCAAAAGGGTCTAGAGGGACCCCTAGAAGCCTACAATACTCCATGTTGAGGACCTCTGGTCTAGACCATTAAAATGCATTCTAGCAAGACCTACCTGGTTCCAGAGAGCTACACAGCAGATCATTTTTTATCTCAAATCAGCCAGATTTACCTAAGTCACAAGTACAGAATTTCATCCTTCATGCCCATCCATTTCCATTGAGTATTCCATTCCGGACAAATTTAACTACAATTTTTTTTTTCTAAAGGAAAGGTGCAGGCCGGAATGAAGGTGAGTAGACAAGCAGGCAGGAAGAGAAAGGAGGAAGAAGCACTTTATTTTTCATTTACTTGTTCACATTGGTTGTCTCCCCTGGACCTGAGCCTTGAACCCAGGACCCTGGGATGTATGTGGGACTGCTCCACAGTACTAGACCACTAGGCCACCAGGGCACACACAACTGTAGATTCTTACAGTGATTTTAAAGATGTCCCATGAAATAGCATAAGTTGCTTTTCTGATCTGACTCCCCATCTCCTGCTAGATAGATATACATCTATCTAGTCAAACAGAATTTGGGTTCTCCCAGCTAGGTATCTGCTTCTAGAATTTTCTCCGTCCAAATGAATCTATCAATATCCAGTTGTTTCTTAAATTTATGGTTCTCAACCCTGACTGCATGTGAGAACTACCTGGGAAATATTTTTTTTTAATATCCATTACTAAATCCCTTCCTCCAGAGATTCTGATTTAATTTTAATGTGGCCCAATCCAGGAACAGGTATGTTTAAAAACTTTCTAAGTTAACACTCAGTTGAGACCCACTAAGCCCATCTTACATGCTCCTGATGGAGGAAAATCCTCATGGATACTTCCAGATCAGGTGTCCTCCTTCTTTGGACACCTCCAGCCATTTCTTACTTTATCTGTGTGCATATCAATAAACCTCATAGTCTATATTGTTCGGGTTAGCGCATCTCCTAACTGAGCAACACACTCCTTTGAGACAGCACGTTGTCGGATCCTTACTGTGTCCTCAGTAGCACCATGCACAGGGCTCCGGCTCAGATACGCTTTCAGTACAGGCCTTATTTTTTATGAAGTGGCAAAATCCTCATGACATCAAATTTACCACATTCACCACTTTCAAGTGTACATTTAATAATCACTAAGTATATCACCATCATGGGTGCAACCAACACCACCATCCAGCTCCAGAACTTTTTTCATCACCCACCCCAAATGAAAACCCTCCATCAATTAGCGATCACTCTCCATTCTCCTCTCCCCTGGCCACTGCTGACCACTAATCTGCTTTGTTTCTCTGGAGCTATCTCTCCTATGTCCTATAAATGGAATAAAACACGTGACCTGCTTTGTTTTACTTAGTGTAATGTTTCCAATGTTCATTCACAGTCTAGCACTTCTCCATTCCAAAGGCTAAATAATATTCCATCATATAGATATTTCACCTGTTGTTCAACCATTCATGTCATTGAATACATACTTTTACTTAAAAAGTTCACCTTCCAATCACCCAAGGAAAACATCTGTCAAAAGGGTTAGAGGATGGATAAACTGAGTGATGGTAGTCACCTGTAGGATGACAGATGGAA
Organism: Solenodon paradoxus; assembly: GCA_004363575.1. NCBI lineage: Eukaryota > Metazoa > Chordata > Mammalia > Eulipotyphla > Solenodontidae > Solenodon > Solenodon paradoxus. Next base: position 1,499,535 of record RJWH01000007.1, on the reverse strand, counting down.
ACGGGACTTTGGAGCTGATCATGACGTAGAGTACTCAGAAGTTATGACACTTTATACCTGAAACTGACATGTCATAAACCAATGTTACCACAAGAAAAATCTACCAACTTAAAAAAACCACCTGTGTGCCCTATCCTCTCCCACAAAGAAAATGTGTCACAAGTAAGAAAACCAGTGAGAGAAAAATCTAACTTTACCAAATGACTGCAAGCATCACTTTGCACTTGGCAGTGAAGATGGGTCCTGGTCACACCCCATCTACACCACATTCCCAACTAAGACAATGAGGAATCTATTCTTCAGACAAATGAAAGGATTTGCAATTATATTTATTTGTATGTTTTAAGTGTCAGTAAAGAACAAAATCAAAAGAACTTATTGTACAATTTCCTCTAATGCTTAATTTGAAAACACAAATTTGTTCTAGTGTTATTGATAGAAAAAGGAACAATTTGAGCACAACACAGATTTCATATTTGTTTAATGCAATTTCCTCTGAGAGAAACATTAGGTGAGGGCACCCTGCTGAGTCAATCTGTGTAGAAAAACACAGATTGCACGCATGCACACACATCAAAACACCTACAGGCCCTCTCAGCTCACTACCTGGGCTTTAAGTCATAAATCTTGGTATATATTTATAGGTTCTGCTATTTAAAGTGTACAGTTCAATAGCACTAAGTATATTAATAATGTTGTTTTAACCATCACAACTAATTCCAGAACCTTTTCACTGCCTAACATAAATAGTGACCCTGTAACCAGTGATAATCATTCCCCATACCTAGTCTCCTCATAGCTCCTGACAAAAACCATTAATTTGCTATTTCTATGATTCGCATATATATAAAATATATAAGCCAATACAGTGATTTACATATCTGTAGAATATATGTGTATTTATATATATATATATATATATATATATATATATATATCCATCCTCAGGATATATAAATATGCTTATGGCTATACGTCAATATTGATTATAATATAAAGTACATATATAATTAACTGCAGTGCATATAATTGATATGTCTGTGTAAGATAAAAATGTTCCCACATCTTCCTTTCCCTGCTTTACAATAATTCATGAATTGTAATCCTCTAAAGGGATCTCCACTAGCAAACTTGAGGTTTTTCTCAAGTTAGACTGCCATATTTATTGTAGTATTATGTATTTCTTAATCACTTAGCACGTGTCAAAATATGCAATCATTTTTATTTGGTTTGCATCTTTTTTTTTTAAATGAGTCTTAAGTGTTTGACTTAAGTCTTTGAATATTGATTGCCAGATTCTATTTTTCCCTGAAATGCTGAGGTTTTCATTATGCAATTTTGCATAGCTCGGTGATTTTTAAGAAGACAGAAGTTATAGTATAGCAGAACTGATTGTATGGCTTTCACTTTAGAACAGAAACTTAGGTTTAAGACCAAATTTTTATGACCTGCTTCTTCCTTTGAGTCAACCCTGGATGTCTGAACAAAGACATCACTCTACATGTTAAAAGCCTTTCTCAATTCAACTTCCTTTAAAGGTCCTTACTTCATCATCAATAGGAAGATCCTCCCCCTCCACAGTCAGAAAAATCCACGTACAGTTTCCTGCACAAGACACACAGCCACAGTATAAGGAAACATATGCGTTGATCGAATCTTCCATTTTCTAGAGAAAATTCTAATCACAGAAACTCAAGTTTGAAGCATATGTTTCTCTGAAAAAAAACAAACCCTTGAAATATGATATATTCAATTTTCTCTCCTTAAATTTTAGAGAATGTATGAGAATTATTAAGTAATTTAATGCCATTAATTAAGACTTAATTGGACTATTTAACATGAAAATTATTCAAAAAGAGAAACGGGATGGTCATAAGAGTAAGGGACATTGCTGACTAATTTGAAAAGAACATCTGGCTTCTCACAGAATCCAAATATACCAAATAACATTCATAATCTTATTAAATCAGAGTAGCAAATCTCAACGGTTACAATACAGATATAATCAAAAAAGGTCTTCTTACTACACCTCATTAGTTAAGGGGTCACTAGAACTTCCCTGCTCACTTCGAATTCCTCTTTCCACCTTCCTTCCCTCTGCAATGAGACTAAGATCATTTTTCCTAACTCCTAAAACCCCAGTCCAATACCTGTTCTCAATCTATGAAACAAATAAGCCTGCTGGGCAAAATAGACAGTGGCAAGGAGGGAAGAAAGTTTGGGGAACTGTCAGTCTTTCATCCACCCCTATTGTTGCTGCCGAAACTTAACTTCTGCTATGTACATGAAGTCATAGTCGAGCTGCTTCAGTGACTACCCAGAAGATGCACAATATCTTCATTTTCCCCTGAATGTAGATTTGTCTTTACCTAGAAATCTAAATGTTCAGGGTCTGCAAATTGCCTTTATGTATCTTCATCTTTTCCTAATGAGACTATTGTGAAAAAAGAGAGGGGCCAGAACTAGTCACTTTGGTTAGTTCCCTGTTTCCAACAATTTTTGGTAGTAAAAACACCCTTAGACAACTGCCAAGGAATTACATCATTCCATCAAGGACGCAGAGCAGAAGAGGAGATAGGAATTCCTCTGCAAAACAAGAAGTGGAAACCATAGCAGACAAAAACAAAAGGAGGAAAAAGCAGAGGAAGACAGAGATTTAATGAACCACAGAATCCTCGAGGCTTTACTAGGAGCCATACCACAGCCCAGAATTTTTAGCCTGTGTCTTCGCCTTGCTGTTGTAGTAGATAATCACCAACTCACTCACTAGGTGGAAGGATGTAGAAAGGAGGAGAAGTGCCCAAAGCCAGGACAACTGTGAGGCATGACTATCCTGGCTCTCCACAGTTAAAGTCAACATTGCCTCAGGATCTCAAACTGGCATTCCAAGTAGTCTTCTTGCATATGGGGACAACAGCAGTGCTTAATCCTATAATTAGATTCCATAAAATCTCCTGTTCTTTCTATTGAGCACAGGTGCCTAATAGTTCTTAAAGAGGTTCACACCCACTCTTCACTGACAAAATGGTCAACATAGTTTCTTACACCCTCCCAGGGGAAAAGCATCCTCCCCTTTTGTCCACTTTCATGCTGTCACAGTTAATAACCTCTTCACATTAGATTCTATTTCCTTGAACTTTCAGAATCTTCCCTTCCAGGTTTCCCACCTCATTATTTCATGTCTAGGAACACTTCACCAATCCTAATGTGAGAAAGAATATAAACACAGTATTTGAAAACGTGCTTTTTAAAAAGTAGATTCCACTTGTATATATCAACAAGGAAAATAACTGTTGGCAGAAAGACTAATAAACTAACCTATGGATATTTAAGGTCTTTGGCTCCCTCTTCATGGTTCCTCTCCATGAGCCTACCCAACCACCAAAACTGCTGTCACCAAAGTACTGAAGACAGTTGGGCTCTCATTTGAAACAGATGAAATTTCCTTCTATTTGAATACAGAGTATAACTAGTATAAGAATCTTACAACACTATTTTATCAATTTTTCTGTTCACTTCTATTTCTATTTTATTTATATTTATTCCTGAGTGCAAAATAACTGCTGCAAACAATAGTAAATGATTTCTGCATTTAATTTTTTCCTTGAATTCTTCTTTATTGACATCAATTTGTCACATTTGATGCTCAGATCTTAGCCTGCTGCTTTATTTTAATTTGGGTTGGTCATTAATTATTTTATTGTGAAAGAAAATACACGAGAGAGAATTTGTTATCTTAACTGTTTTTAACTTACAATTCAGCAGCACATTCATATTGTTGTGAGACAGGTCTCCAGGATTTTCATATTGCAACTCTGAAACTCTGTATGGATAAATAACAGATCCCTAGTTACTCCTCACCCCCCAGCGGAAACCACAATTCATCTTTATGTTTCTATGAATTTGACTGCTTTGAAGTGGGTCATGATGTTTAAAAGACTCTCTCTTATAAAAGGCATTTACTTAGTTTAAAAAACACAATCTGAATTTTAACTCACTTGCATTTAGCCCAATTACATTTATTAAGATATCAGATGTTTCTATTTGACATTTATTTGCTCTTTTTCTATTTCTGTGCTATTTTATGTTAAATTTCATAATAAATACTAGATTTTTGCTTTTACTTATTTTAGTAATTTGGACTTAGAAATCTTGCTTTTAATTTACTGATAACTATCTTTAAGTTATAATTTACAAACTAAACTATTTCTCTGATAAAGCCAAGAACAAGATCACTTCTAATTCTCTCATATGTAAGGATAAGAAATTGAGCATATACCACAAAAGAGTAACATGAAATAGTAGCTGTATTTGCAAAACAAAAGAAAATGGTGCCATGAATAAACCTTTGATTCAAAGTCAAAATAAAGATCTGGGCAACTAAACACAGTTTCAGGCAATCATTTGCATAATGCAAGCATACAAGGGCATCTGGAATTTTAGCCATCTAAATAGGAAAATTTTTACCCCTGTAAAGAAAATGAAATGATTCCTCCCACTATGTCAACTATTTACTCAATAATTTTTCCACTAACTACCATGGAAAACTCATGGTAAAGTTTACATTCTGGATCCTGCATGTTCTTGAACTATGTTCTTGAACTATGTTCTTGAACTATCTTCTTGCCATATCCTCCAGTTACTGATTTTCATTCTCCCCTAAATCAACTTTAAAAAGAAAGGAAACTGTGATTTAAAAACTAAAGAATATGGGTACACCCTGGTCTAGCAGTTTGGTCCACTGGGTATATTCCACATGCATCCCAAGATCCTCAGTTCAAGACCCAGGGCTGAGGGGAACAACCAAGATGAAAAACTAAATAAAAATAAATAAAATGCCACAACTAAAAACTAAGTAAAATGCTTCCTCCTCCTCTCTCTTTTAGCCTCCCTACTAGCATTCATTCCAACCTACACCGTTCCTTTAGGGGAAAAAAACAAAACAAAACATAAGAATATGTTCTAAATCTTCATAGAAGCAAAATGTCTAGATAAAGTCTATCTAGAAATAATAGAAGGACCTCCATAGTTAGGTAGTGTCCCTACTGTTCTCCTTGTACTAATTATAATCAGAAGTTTATCCTGAGACTATGCATTTTTCTGATCAAAGGCAACACATTTTAACTGACTTAATAAAACTACACTCTGTACAGCTTTTTCTTATGTGTAACACATCAAATAAAAGTGAAATGGTTACGACGGACACAACTTTGCCATTTGCATTCCAATCAATGAATTGAGTAGTGTTCTATCCATGAGCTGATAGTCACACTGGTGGATTCTCTACCCAGCATGACCTTCTTCTGAACAAAGAACAAATCCCAGCTCTATGTCTCCCTCAACTATAACAAGGGGAAGATCATGGCCTGAAACAGAAAAGTCATAAATGAAAAAGGTCTATCCACTCATTGACCACTTGACTTGGAAAACCTAATTTTCTCATTTATAAAATGGGAATAATATCACCAAGTATTTTCTCACACTATTGCAAAGATACAATAAGATAATGTATTATCACATTTCTCATAATCAGCCCATAATCCGCATTCACTACAAGCTTCTAGGGGAAAATCAGCAACAACAAAAACACTGGGTCAATTTCCTTGTTTCTATTTTAATACATGTTCAATTAATTTAATCTATTTTTCTTGTTTTGAATTTAAATAACAAACCCACATTCTTTAAAGCAATATATTTACAGAGAAATTTCATACATAAGTTTCATTTTTTATCACTTTTCTAATTATAACCTGTTTAAGCTTTTAAAACATAGGCTGTAGCTGACTGTTAGTATGTTGAAATGTGATAAGAAATCAACATACTTAGATGAGACATCATGCCAAAAATGAGTTTAGTTTCCCCAGAACCAAAACATCTTTTCATGAAGAAGCTTCCTGTGTGAATATGACCCTAAAGCATACTGGGGGTCTCAGAATAAAAACAAATCTAAAATTCTATAGCTCTACCAAATTTGAAAGTATAAACAATACTGAATAATATGTTTTAAAAGTTATGTCCCTGATGAAGGAATGACTCAGTTCATTCTCAGGTAATTGTAATAGCTACCACTTTCTATAATATCTTCATGAATTAAATTACAGTGTGTGGGGAAAATCATATGTTTTATAGTCAATGTCTCCCCCCATCAGGTCACCAAAACCTACTGTATCATGTCATTTAGAATAATCATCTTGCCTCTCAAAAAATCCAAACCAGCTATTTAAAAGATACCAAGATTAGTCAGATTCTTTCTCTCAGAAATCTGAGGTGATTTTGTATGCATGGTTGTTTCCAATGACCTTCAGACAAAGCTCACAAGTACTACTGAGTAGATTGGTTTCTTCCAATGAATGCAGCAAATGTACCTGGTATCATTTATATCATACAGAGAACTGTATATGAATGAGTAATCAACACTAAGAAATAAGTATAGGTTAACAAGTATAGCACTTGATTCAGACCATCTAGGTTCAAAGCATAGCTTCCAAAGATACGCAATCTTCATCAAGCTAATTAACTTCTGCAAGCCTCAGTTTTCCTCACCTGAAAAATGGGTGTTATAAGTATACTTAGTCATAAGTTAGCTGTGAAGCTTAAAGAGATACATGCTTACCAAACAAAATATTACAATCAGCAGAATTTCAATAAATGATAAGCATACCATCGCTATTCTTATTAAAGAATTATCAATAAAAACTGTCTTTTCTGTAAAACTAGAGCTAAGAGAAATATTAGTCATTTCTAATCAACATAAAAATAATCAAAAAGGCATAATATTTAAGTCTTCAAAGTCAAAGGCTGAGTACCTACTATAATCCCAGAGCCATGCCATTATTCTGCATGATCTTCACAATGCTGTAAATTAGGTATTGTCATCTCCAAGTGAGATAAGAAGCTAAAGTGTAACTGTCTACAACTAAAATGGAGAAGAACTGTGAGTTAAATTTATCATCCATTTCACTTTCAAGTCTAAGTTTCTATCCCCACATCCCCATATGAGATCAGCATGTGTCCCCTTTATGTCTAATGCTATACATCTTAGGCCATTTGACAATGGAAACACTACAAAACAGCAACAAAATAAACCAATATTACATCACCAATAAGTATATTCACGTCTTTATAAGAAAAGTCTAAGTTTATGGTTCATTTCTTTAAAACAGCATTCAATTAGATATTTATCACATAATTCAGACAGTCCCGTGATATCTCTTGGCAATACTGTCATTCTATTGCTAGGAGATTTTTAATCTCATACTCAGATGATCTTCTCAGTGTTCAATCACTTTTAAAACTGAACACTCAGTATACTGCTGGTCAAAATTTTCAGTGGTATAATCACTATGGAAAGCAGTTTGGCAGTTTCTTATAAAACTAAATAGGTACTTACTATATGACTTAGTAATCGCACTTGGGCATTTATCGCACAGAAATGAAAGCTTAATGTGTGCACAAAAACCTATATATGAACATTCATAGCAGCTTTAGTCATTATAGCCCCAAACTGGAAACAACCCAAATGTTCTCCAATGGGTAAATGGTTACACCGACTCAGGTATCATCATACTATGGAATATATTCAATAATTAAAAGTAATGAACTGATGATGTATGTAAAACCTGAATGGAACTCGAAGAACTACATTTTGTGGAAAAAAGCCAAGGTCAAAAAGTTATGTACAGTATAATTCCATCTATATAAAATCCTTGAAATGACAAAATAATAGATATGGAGAACAGATGAGTCATCACTGGGGCCAGGTATGATGCACAGATGGGTGCACCTATAAAGAGATACTGTAAGAGAAGTCCTTCATGGTAATGGACCTTCTGTATCCTGATAATGTGGTAGTTACATGAGTTTAAACATGGTATTAAATTGAACAGAACTACACACACATCGGTGCACATGCAAACTGAACAAGGCATGCCGTCGAGTTTAACAGTAGTGTGCCAATATCTATGTCCTGGTTTGGATATGACAGTATAGCTATATGAGATGTCATCATTGAGGGAGTTGGGTGAAGGGTACCCTGGACTCTTCCATGTTCAAGTAACTTGCTGTGAATCTATAATAATGATTTCAAGAGTAAAAGTTAAAAAAAAAATTCCAAACAACTTTCAAGCTAATCCCCACATAGAAACTTGTAAATAGCCTGGTCAACAATCCCATTTTTATGAGGTTATGATTTTCCCAAGGTTCTTCTAACAGCAGCAGATTGGAGACTAGAATTCACGTCACTTAACTCACAATCCAATTCTCAATCAAACCTTTCATAATAGAAGAAAATGACAAAATACCCAGTTTTTGACTTTTAGTAAAACCATTTCCTCAGCCTGGAGCCCCCGGAAATCCTTATCCAAATGAACAAGGCCATGCATACAATGACAGGTAGGAGCACTTGCATCTGCCTGGAAAGGTCAGGATAGGCTGCCTCCAAGAAACGAAATGTGAGCTGAGCCTGAAGGTTGGGTAGTACGTCACTTGGCAGCACTAGAAGGAAAGAGTATTCCAGGAAGCCACAGGCCTGGAACAGCACCCCAGGTTTAGAGAGCTGAAGGAAGGGGGAGAGAGACATGACCACAGTATAACACAGCCATGGGAAATTGCTGAGAGGTGGCTGGGGAAGAAGCAGGCACCAGGTCTTAAAGGCCCATAGTGCTGTGCTCCAGGGAGAAGAAAAGTCAAACATACACACCTACCACCTCCACTGATGATAGGAGGCCCTTAACATTTCTCTTTGTATTTTGTTTGTTACCTATACTGTATTTCTCTTCCTAACATATATATTGTCTGCTAGCTAATTTAAAATTCCCCCAATAATTTTGATAATGTCATGCTCCATTGGTTTGTTGTGTGACTAAGTGAACAAAACAAGTAGACTCTCCTGGGAAAGTAAATTTAAGCCCATGATGAATGCTGTCCAAGTCTCTCGACCAAATTACATACAAAGACTAACTTCCTGTAATCTACTCCAAGTCTGTTTTTATTCGATCTTGATTTCTCTGAAAGCTGATTTATCCTCTGATAATAAACTTAAGTCATGTTTTAAGTGAATAAATGTGGAAAGAAGTAAATGAAAGGGGAGTCAACCTATAAAGGATCTTACCAAAAGGAACCAATAATTCTTGATTTAAATTTAACATCTTTGTTCACTGTGGCAATAAAATATTGATGGCATTGAAAAGTTAAATTCGCATGGGCAATAATTCACAAGCTTTGGAACAGAGTGTTTTATGTCAAGTCATTACATCAGTAAATGTGACCAAAAAAAAAAAAAAATGCATTTTATTGCCTGTATTTTAGATAATAAATAGCACTATTTCTCCTAGTGTCGAGGTAGCTTTGAAACATGCAGGCTTATCATAGTGAAAACCTCCAAAATGTCAAGGAAATAGCATTCCACATTCCGTGACTAGGTCTCAGAACTAACAAGTATGATTCTGCTTCCCACACTTTTTGAGGTAGCTCCTGATCTTTGAATGAATCAAAAACTCTGATCATGAGATAAGATGCTATGCTCTGGATGAGATCAACTCTCCTTTCAGTACTTGAGCTTGTTTTGAGAATTTTTGATCCTATGCTTGATCAATCACTCTAGAATGGCCAGAGCATCAAGTATAGGCAGGAATGCAGTCCCTTGTCCACCTGGAGAGAGCAGGAGGCAAGCAGGGCACAGGAAACCAACTTAATGGACAAACATAAGGTGGGTCATTCACTCACATGAGTGACCCACAGCTTCATGAGATGAGGAAGAATCAACTACCTTCACATCTACTAAACCAAGGGCTTTTTGAGGGTAATAACTATGTCTTACTCCTCTTTGTATCTTCAGTTCTTAAACTATGTCTCTCACTTTTTTTTACTTAGTGAATGAATACATGCATGACACAATGCAAGAAATTAGAAATGTGATACATTCATTATTTGTAGATTTGCTAATTTTTGTTGCATCTATCAAGCACATGTAATGAGTTAAGGACTATGGCAGCTAATGAGAAAGAAACAACAAACAAAATCATATGGCATAAGTGTAATGTGAGATGAAGTAGGAGGGAAAGACAAGGCCCAAGTGACCTAAGAGAGCAGAAAGGAAAAGGACTAAGTATGGTTCTAACAAAAGTCATGGTTTCAAACTGCTATACTGGTCTAGGAGTAGAGAAGATACATGCATTTAAATTCTGTCCCTGGAAAGAGGCTAGAGTCCTGTGGAGGGAGCATGTAGGATTTGAAGGCAGAAAACGAATTCAGAAACAAGGGGCTCTTCATATGTTCATCAGCATGGTGGGTCTGAAAGCTTTTAAAATCTCATTTCAGAAGCATGTATTAATGTTTGCATTCAGGGTTGAGATGAAAGGGGTGTAGGGAGGAAGGGTGGGGGAGGCTGGCAGTTCCTCAGATTATTAGGAAAGCAGTGGACTGTCATGGTGCTTAGTGTAGAAAGAAGTCTCATTTTGATAGGATTCCTTAAGTTCACTGTAAATTGGCCCCCTACTTCACAGACAGAGGTCATTTTCTCGGTGGTTGGTTTGTCTTAACTGCAGGGATTCTTGAACAGGTTTAAGCCACACAGTTTCAAAAGCACAGTTTTGCTTAAATTTAGGTTCAACACAGTTAAAGAACAGATTGCCATTCCAAAAGGATTTCTAGGGATCAGGAACAAAAGAATGGAACTTAACCAGGAAAAACCTGGGGGGAAAACAGGACATGTGGTCAGCCCAGCCGGGTGGCAGCTCCACAAAGGATGCAATGTTAAAAATAGAATCCACAAACATTCACACAGCGATGGTATCTAGAAACAGCACAAAGATTGATGACATCTCTCCCCTGAAGGGATCTTCAAGGAGGAAACTACAGACAACAAGCAGGCCTGCACACAGTAAGGCATATGGATAAATGCTTTAAAGATTAAAAATAGAAGATCCTCCGTCTTGCTATTTCACCTACATTCAGTATTCTTGGTTACAATGAAGCAGGGAACATGGGACACCTGGAAAAAGATTATGAAAGGATGAACAGATATTCTCTGGCCTTAGGAGAATTTATCCCTAGCGTATATGTCTTTGGCACTTGGTCACACAGCTTAACAGACCTACTTGCCTTTCACAATTCACAAAACAGAGAAGCCCACAAAACATAGTCCTCACTCTTTGTCAGGGATTTCAGGTTTCTCTCCTGAGCATCAAAATTTTACAAAGAGTGCAGTGAAATGCAGGAATCCCAACAGAGAATATTCATAGTCCTTAAAAGTTAGAATCCCCAGTTCCAGGATCAGCACACATTTCTAAATTCCAGAAAAAATTATACTACTATAATGTTGACGTTCTCCTGATACTTCTAGGTATTTGTTCCAAGCTAACTCCCAGAGAAGGAATACAGGGCAGAGCTCTTCTCTCAAGTATTGGAGGGAGTGGAGGTGACAGGTAAGGAGAATGTGGCCATGTGCGCACCTGTGGCTTCCAATGAGTGTCTAAAACTCAGAAGCTTCTGCATTTCAGAGGTATATAGCTCTCTCTATATTATACCATATAGATAGACAGATAGACAGACAGATAGATAGTAAATAGACAGATAAAGATATATAAAACAGAATCTAGGACTCAATGAGGCAGAAGTGATCATGCTATTCCATCAATGTTTTCATCATGACCCTTCTAAAACTTACTCAAATGAGTAACTGCATTTTATTGTTTAATCTTATAATTAGGATTTGGGGTTTTATGCCTTGCATGAATGAGAAAGAATATGGTACAAAAAGGCTTTGGATATCTCCTTGTAAAGGACAAAGATTGTGTCTTTGGGAAAGTAACATATACAGGCAGATGTTTATTATTTTGGATCAGTATTTCTCAAATTGTGAGTTATGTCTCATTAATGATGATTCCTAAAATGGTTGGTGAAATTAATCTTGAATGGAATAAAATACAAAGAAATGGAACAAAGGGGAAAAGAAAATAGTATTATATAACACATTTGTCAAGTTAACTATTATTTGGTGAAACTTGTACCATAGCAGAGGCCAAGATTGGGTTTTTAAAGTAAAAATCCAAGCACACCATGGTGGAGTAGCAGTTAGGTCCACTGTCTACATCCCAAGGACCCAGGTTTGTGTCCTGGAACCTGGAGAGAATAGCCAAGATGAACAAGTAAATAGAAATAAATTAAAATGTTTCTTCTCCTCTTTCTCCCTGTCTGCCTGACTATTCAACTTCATCCCTGCCCTCACCTTTCCCTTAAAAAAAAATTAAAGTAGAAATCCACTGCTTAGAACTTAAAAAATGTAATGCACTATTCATATTGTTTTGAAACCTTCACTCTGTTACAATACTTCAGAATCATTTTGACTGTCTTCAGACCCTCTATAATTTAATCTCAAGTTAAAGATGAATAAAATAGATAGAGCTTTTACTATAGTTACAACATTCTTCCTGAGGATGGAAATCCTGAAAGGACAACAGCAACTTGAGAAAGAGGTAAATCCACTATCCCAAAAAACCATCCAGATTCCACATCTATTAAAGCAATCTGTTCCAACGACATCAGACCAAGACATGGCAGGCTGACATAATGAGAAATTAAGTCATGACTCTAAGACTGTTTTTACTAATATTAAAATAACCTTTAAAATCTGCAATAGAAAAATAAGGAAGTAGATTTTAGAATAAGTTTATGAAGGTATGTTCTTAACCCCTCATGTGTGGTATCTTATTTAAGGAGAAAATATCTAGCCCATGATTCAATTCCATTTCTCAGAGTAGCAGTAATATGTCATGATAAAAAAATAAAAACCTTACTTCAGTAATTTTCTTAATCAGTATTCATCCGTGATTGCCGTAAAATTTATTTCATCCTTAAAACACATACAGAAATATATTTTAAATAAAAATACAATCTTTATCGGTAAAGTCATTTCTGTATAATTTACTCCTTCTAAGTTCATGATCACTCAATTTTACCTTAAATAAGACATAATTTGCTTTAAGACATAATTATTCTGAAAGTGGCTCTGTAAATTGATTCTTTTACAATGCCAAATTAAAAGTCTGTGTATTTTACAAGTGCATATGATTCGATTATTATTATAAAGACAATACAAAAGAAAATTTTAAAAGTCAATTAAAATAGTTAAAATCATAGAAGTAAATGGCTTTTTGTTAATTTATTTAAACTTTATTTTCTTGTGTTTCTAAAAAGTATATACTTCTTTATGCTGATATTTTTATGTTTGTCCAAATAATAAATTACCTCCCTCTATGTACATAGATCTCTTGTATCTATCTACCTATCTATAAATCTCTTTATACCCCCTTGACATTTCCAAGTATATAGTTAAGTACTTGAGGAAATCATATTTTCTGAATGGAAAAGCATGAGACATTAAATGTGCTATAATACTCAATTATCACCTTACTTATTTATTAAATTTTACTCCTGAAAGGGAGTTCTTATTACCACTAAACCTGTTTCATTTAATCAACAGAAAGTCAGCGACCCAAGCATTCAGATATTACACACGCACATTGACAGCTTGCTGCCCTGGTTAAGTTTCAGACAGACATAAGAAATTAAAAAGCATCCAGAATAGAAATTCAACCCTTGGAAACTATTTTAAAAAGAAACATACACCAAATAATTCTTCTAAATTTCTCTTTTCTAATGGTTACATAAAGGTCTAGTCATTCTTCTCACCAAAAAAAATCACTCCAAATTAACATACAATATGATGAAAAATGAAATATCCATATTGCTATGAATAACTGGTATGTCTGTGAAGCTAAGTGAAAGGATACACGGATGCAGCAAAGAAAAAGAAACATCAACTACCCTTGATACATTCATCCTAACTCTAAGTCACCTACTCCAAAAAGTATTTTAAATCTTCAGTCAAAAGAAGAAAATGAAGTATTAGACAACAATAAGAAGTAACAGAATTTTTAACTCATATCATATACCACTGCCTTTGGTTGAAAGGAGATTTCTTTGGACCAATTTCCAAAGATGTTACTATAAATTTAACATGCTCTCAGAAGTTTTTGACTCACTGTGGTTTATATCCTAGCTCAATAGCTTGCAAAACTTCAAAGCTCTAAAGAAATTGAGAGCCAAAAAAACAAAAACAAAACAACCTTGTTTCATTTTATGTCTAATACAAGTATTTTAATATAAAAAAGTGTAGGAACTATTAAAAAAAAAACTAGCAGCAATACACCAAATTACCTGTTTATAGATTTTATTTCTCTATATGATTTATTTCACATCTGCAATCCCAGGCACCTGTAAATCGCTCAAAAACCATGCCACGATTCCCATTCTCACACACAAGTACAGCACATTCATGGAACACAAAATAATTTTTATTACCTTAACCCTGACATTTGTGAAAAGACAAGCCTGCTACAAAATGCCATAATTCATTCATTTATCCACATGTGTGAAGCACCTGCTACATGTCAACCCCTGTGCTGGAAGATGATGTGGTACATAAGACTTGTCTCAGCCTGAGGAGCTTATAATAAGGTGGAGGACAAAAGACTAGTTACAAGTAACTAGAATTCAAGGTCAAATGCAAATACTAACAAAATGAAATAAACTACTCTAAGATTTAAGGAGAGGCAGATTATCACTAGTTTATGTGATCAGACAGGGTTCCTTTGGAGGAGATCAAATTTAAATTAGATCTTGAAGCATGAATAGGATTTTGAAAGATGAATGGATAATTTGAAAAATGAGAAGAGAGCACTGACATTTTCCATAATACTAATATGTATGCCAACACTGTGCTAGAGCTTCAATTTATGATATCTCATCATTTCCTTTCAACAGTATTCAGCTACAGGAATTGAGGGAGAAGCAAAAAGGCAGGAAAGAAAGGGAGGATGAGAGTGCAGAATTCCTCCAGTGTGAATCCCCCAAACCTGATTTTACTATATGAAAAAAATAGAAGACTGCCAACCAAGCTTTTGAATGGCAAGGGGGAAAAGGGGAAGGAAGGAAGGAGAAAAGAAGGCAAGGGGAAAGAGAGAAAGAAAAAGAAAAGAAAGCAGGAAAAGACAAGGAAGGTATGAAAGAAAAGTGTTGGGTCACATATATTACTATGGGTAACTAGTATAGATAATTGCCAAGTATTATTTTTTTGATAGCTATGTGTTGCCATTTCAAAAAAAAAAAAAAAAAAAAGATTTGTAAGGGTCTTAAAAGGTCATTTATTTCATCTTCTACCCAATTGAGTAAATCCCTTTACATCACCCCAGAAAGAGCCTCTGATCAGTCTCAACACTTACAACAGCAGGTAACTTTACACTGAGCCTCTGCTATGTGTCAAGTCCTCTGACACCAGAGGTTACATTTCACAGCAGCTTTGAGAGGTTGGAAAGCATTTCCTTGAGCTAAAATCTTCCTACAACTTAGTCTTTTGGTCCCAGATCTGGAAGAACACAGCACAATCTTTTTCCATCTATTCTAAGACAATTTTTCTTCATATCTTAACAACTATATTATCAAAAGTTACCTCGCAATTAATTATGTCATGATATTAATTGGCAGTAATTCTTCTTAGTGACCAATAACATTATGTTGCATCTGATTAGAGATATCTCAGATGCGATAATTTAGTCAGATAATAGTGTCTTACAAAGTACTGCCTAATCCCTTTTCCAAGGTTAACCTCTTTCAATTTTTTTAAGAGAGGAAGGAAGGAAGGGAAAGGAGAAAGAAACATACCTATTTATTTAGTTGTTCACTTTTGGTGTTTAACCCCAGGCCCAGGACTCAAACCTGGGTCCTTGGGCTGTATGTGGTCCACACACCAATCTTAGCAACCCAAGCCACAAGGATGCACTCTCTTCCATTTTTGTCCTTAAAAGTACATGTAAGCAGCCTAGTTCCTGGAGCCAGACACTCCCAGATCCTACAGAGTTCTCCATCTACTAGCTGGTTGGCCTTGACCTGGTTCACACTTCTTTGTACTTCAGCTGCCTTATCTGTAACCTGGGGCTAACAACACTACCTGCCTCACAGGTTTTTGCATGTGCACTACACAAGTAAAACATGTAAAATCATTTTCACGTTTCCTGACACACAATCAACATTTAGTCAATGTTAGTCCTTCTCATCACCTATCTCTAAACAAAATAATTCTCTACTTACAGTCATTTTTCATAGGACATGATTTCTAAAACACTTTGCCCACTTCTGAGTCTACTCTGATTTCCAACATTCTCCTAAAAAGTTTTGTTCTAAGGAAGGAAAAACTGTCGAAAATTAGTTAGAAACCAACCAATATGAGCTCTATGTTCTACATGTTTCTCTGGAAGAGCAAACTCTCAAATGTAGAAATGTTCATGCCTCCAATTCCACCTGTAGTTAATGGTCATTCTCACACAGTCTTATCTAGACCCCGCGGCCACCCCGCAGAGCCATGAACTTGACTACTATATGGGTGCTCTTCCGTTCAACATGTTTCATATAAGAACATACTTTTTGAGCTAAGAGCTCAGGCTGAGCTGCTGTAGGGTTTGTGGCATTCCTTAAGATTAATCATGGATCTTCTAATCAAGCCTATTGCTTCATGGAAATACAACGAATATTCTTTTAAATTGTAATGAATTCTCAAAAGACATACAGAAATAAGAAGGGGAAGAAGGGGAGGAAAATCAAGTAAAAGGGGTCAATTACATGAAGATTAGAATATGACAGGTGGTGGTAAAATTAATATATGCAAATGTTGATTTATAATGATGCTTACCTTAAACCTATAGATTATGATGCTACGCTCTTTCAATAATTTTTTTAAAAAGTAATTTTTTAAAAAAGAGTCCTGAGGCTTTATTCAATCCCCCCAATAAAATTTTAAAAACTAAACTAAAAATTATCTTACCTATTGCAATGAAAAAATAAAGCAGAAGCAAACACACAGAGAAGGATGGCTTTTGTCTTGCCTTTCAGACAATAACAGGCCTGCACAAATCTCTGAAGAACAAAGAAAGCTTTGCAAGAATTCCTTTTAAACCTTATTGGCAACCTCCCACAGAATAAAGCCACATGAGGCTAACGGTGGAGATAAGTGCTCAGAACCTGCATTAATACTTGACCTTGAGCACACACCTGCACACCTGCTTTGCAGGAGACTTACGAATGGTAAAGAAATCTATTTCTTCCTAAACGTCCTGTCTTCCTCCACAACTCCCCAAAGAATCCACACATGACTCTTGCCAACCCTGAAAGGCACAGTCAGAACTACCATCCCAGCATCTCTGTCACCTCCTACCCAGAGGAAACATCCTACATCATCAATCACCAACATGCTGCATCACAGAGCCCAGCCCAGACAAAGACACAGCAGCTTTATTTGCCATGCTCAGAGTGTGTCAGAGCCTTTTTATTTTCAACTCCTTCAAAAAATCCTAAATGCCACCGAAATCCTCTACCATACAAGAAGAAGAAAAGGTTATAGGTACCACAAATAAATCACGACTGCTTAAAAAGAGAGTCTGAGATGGTTGGTTTCCTGTTTCATGCTACAGTACCCAATTATTCAATCCAAACAGTAACCTAGGTGTTACTGCGATGTACTTTAGTTTGGGCAACTACTCTTGATAATGCTGGTGGGTCATCATCCAATCAGTTGAAAGGACTTAAAAGCAAACGCTGAGGGTTTTCTGAAGAAATTCTAAATCAAGTTTGTAGGATCAATGCCTCTCTCTCATTCTCTCTCTCTCTCTCTCTCTCTCTCTCTCTCTCTCTCTCTCTCTCTCTCTCTCTCTCTCTCTCGCTCTCTCTCTCTCTCTCTCAATCTCCAATCAGTCCTATTTTTCTGAAGAGCCCTGATTACTCCTTATTTGCATCCCTACAGACTTCTCAACATTGGGCTTCAAATTCAATGTCACAGGGCCAGGCAGGTAGTGTAACTAGGAAGATGAACGGTAGACATGAACAGGCTGTCTTGGTGTCCAGAAGGCATGAGCGAGTGCTGGGAACAACAGTGAACTGTGGTACCACCTACAGAGGACAGCACTGCTGCCAGGCTGCTATGGGGGAGCAGTGCCACTAGTTGTTCCATTGGTCCAAGAGAAGCCAGACAGCATGCTTTCTCAGTGTAACTCCCATCTCCCTTTCACAAGTACAATCAAATCAGATGTAAAGCCTCTGGCAATCCAACCTTATGGAGATCAAATAAAAATTGTTCGTGAGCCAGATGGGAGAAAAGAGGAGGATAGGCTTTATGGGTTGGACATACATTAATTTAGTTAGTCTTGAAACATCCCTACAGGCAGGTACTGCTATTACCCCTTTTGCAGATAAGGTAACTGCAGCACAGAAGGGTAAATAAATGACTCTGACGTGGTGACATAGTAGGTGGAATGGCTAGGGTATCAACACTGACGAGCACAGGACCACAGACAACTTTGCTTACCTGTGCCTGTGTCCTCACACTGCAGAGCTGGAAGTTAATTTTCATTTCTGTATGCTGTAACAGGCTTGTAAGGCAGTCACAGAAACTTTATAGCTGGAGAAAATTTGACAGGGAAAACTAAAGACATGCTGAAGATCTTACCCACGTAGAAGAGCCAATAATTAACTGCTCTCTCTCCCCTTCACCTTTCAACTCAGAGAGGTACTCTCTCAGTAAAGCTAACCACTAAACACATCTCTACGAATGGTATGGCTAGGATTTTGTATACTTTTATTAACAATGCTTTAAATTAAACATTTTAGTCACTGAAGAAGTTTAGAATATGGTGAATTTCCATTCCACCTTTAAAAATCTAAATGTCACATATACAGCAGAAAGCCCTCACATGTTCATTATCACCATAGAAGTAAGCAGAATCCTGGATTTTATGTGTATGAGTCCATGCATGTGCCAGTGTTTACACTGCTACTTCACATGCATAAAGCATGCCTAGTATTGCTTTGCTTACTGTAAATCTAAAGTAAACGCTACCATTAGGTATATGGCCCCTTCTGCAACTTGCTTTTGTTTCCTCAACATGAAACTCTTGAGTTGTATTTATTTCTACTATTGCATAATGTGCATTGTAGGACAAGAACAGAATAGTCATTTGCTTGTTTTTAGATACTTAGTTTGCATTATGCACAGTGTAGAAAAGCACATTCTTACATGTGTCTTGCAGGCAAGTGTGAGGCTTTCTCTAAGGGGGACACTGGAGGGGCAACAATTACATAAGATGTAAATATTAAGAGAAGCAGAAAAAGTGAGAGATGTAAGGGGATTTGGGGCAAACTTTGCAATTTTTCTGTAATTCTAAAATTAGTCCAAAACAAAAAGATTTTTTAAAAAAGAATATCTCCTTTGGGACACTCAAAGCAATTCCCCACTGCACTGCAAAGCTTTGGGCTAAATACCAGACACAGACATAATCAATAGAGACGGGAAGAGGCTGGCTCTGGAGCTGCCAGTCCCAGAAATGTCACAACACTGCCATGTGAACACACCTCAAAGAGCTGAGCTTACATATAGTCAAGGATGGTTGAGTAAAATCAAAGCCATTTTTTGAATATTTATAAACAAAGACAAGAAGTTACTTAAAAAGACAACACAAATTCATGAAAGTCGAAAAGGTTCTCAAGCTATAGCACGTCTCTATACAACATATAAAATGACTCATCTTCCTCAAAGGTTTAAATTGATTCTGATGCATGTGTTTAATTCTAAGCATTTTGGGGCCACAACTAAAAGTCAGAGATTCTCTAAAGGATGAGGGGGAAAAAAAATTCCCTGTTTTTCTACTTCTTTCGAACCAGACAGAATGCCTGGGCTTCTAGAAAATCATGTTTCTATAGAGACCTAGACGTGGAACTGAGAAGAGTTATTCGGTCAAACTCAAGCCCAGTCATTTCCTTGAAGAAGCTTGTCAGGACCAACTTCATCGAAGCCCATCACTCATCACTTCTCCGCCTTTGGACTTGAACATTCCCTTTGGCCTCAACCACTTAGCACTAGTAGATGCTGTGATTGGGATCATCTGTTAAGTTTTCTCCTCCTACACAGATTGTAAACTTCTTAAGGCATTATGTCAATCCATCAACATGGGCAATCGCCAGAACACACTAGAAAGAAACTGAATTGGAAACAACGATAAGGCTTAATTTCTAGTAGTATCTCTACAACCATAACCTCGAGGGGTTCAGCTTGTGGGGAAAGAGGGACATAGTTTCTTCATCTTGGTTCCGTTTCTAAGACAGATTCCTTCGATAAAATTCTTGTAAATCATCCATCCATTCATTTCATATTCCTCTACTGAGGAATTATTAAGTGAAAGAAACATGAACTCGGGGAGAGAGCCTCATCAGTAAGAAACATCTGATTATTGTGTTTTATTTCCATGCACCTCCCACAAGATAAGTAACCACTATCAAGCAAACATGACTTAATAAATGTTGGCTAAAGTGACAGAGATAAAGCCAGTGGCTAGGGAACAAAAGCCTCAGTGCCGTAGTGACGGACTCTTGGTAATTTGGCAGTAGGCAGAGTATGCCATCATATATTTGAGAATGGTGAGCCTGCACATATGTGGGCTTATATTATTTTATAAATCCAAATCACCTCAATAAATATACACATAAGAAGTCTCCGTGGACCCTTTATCTGGAGTGTGTTTTCTCTATCTAGCCTCCTCAGCCATGAGCCACACTCAGGAACAGTTTGACATTTTAGCACCATATGGCTTAGGGAGGATCCAAAGGCCACACTAACGCTTGCCAGGACATTTGGCATCTCCCACACTCACCCATGTGGATGGCACCCGGCATCCAGCTCACAGCTGCAGCCTGAGTCAGGTCTGAAAGGACCAGGGTCCCACCAGGATGCCAGGTTAACAAGTGACCCAGGCCATGGCCAGAGAGCTTGGCAGGTCAGCGTCACGATGCCAAAACTCATCACCTAATGTTCATTTACCCAAATTCCTGGCACAGCTGAGAAAATAGACTGAGTTTTACAACCATCTTCCACCAGACGCATCATATAATCATACCCTATGCCAAACTGTCATTCCTGGGAGCACACTGGGGAATGCTCACTCTCCTTGGGGGGCTCGGGCACCTCTCTGGACTGCTGGGGTAGAGAAAGTACAAAGGTGTGAAAAGACAGATGCCATCCCAAACAACCTCCTTCCCCGTGTGCTGGCATTTTACCATTAGAGACCTTTCGACTAGGTTATGAAACACTTCTTGCTTGTTAATTTTTTTATAATGCTACACTTCATAAGTTGGAAATTCAAAACTTTTCTTTTATCTCTCTACGGGAAGCTCCCTAGGAGATAAAATAATAAGTTCAGGGGGGAAAAGAGGAAAGTTGAAGGTGCCAAAGCAGGAGCAGGGCACCATAGGCAGGAATGGAGGCAGAAGCTGCCCAAGAGAAGAGGCAACAAGCAGCAGGAAGGCACTGCAGACAATTTACAACTCAAAGTCCGTAATGATGCTATTTTATATCCATAAGTGTTCAGTTAGGCTGTGATCACTGAACTGCATCCTAAGTAAGGCTTTGCTTTAACTGGCCATGTCTCATTACTCTAGGTCCTAAAATCGCTCTTAAACAACAGACACGCACGCGTACACAAACACACACACACACACACACACACACACACACACACACACACACACACCATTCCCATACTAGACCTAAGATTGGTTTGGCTCACATAAGAATGAGCCACATGCAAGCATATGTTGGTTGAGGAAAAGGGCCTCAGGGCCTGCAATAATGCAATGTGATATATTCAGAGATACAACAGCAGTCTTTCCAGGTTATAATGCCAAAACTGGCTATTGAGAGGATGAAAAATTCCATGAGGACTTACCACTCCTCACTTAATAACAGTTACTCTATATAAAAACCTAACGGGATCATTAAACAGGATTTTTATACTTCCTTCAGGCTCACCTAATTTCATCCTTTCTCTAATAAGTTTTGCATTCCACCAGATATACATGCACTCTAGGGATGATTTCAGAAACATGATTTGCATGGAAATGTTTTTTTCATCTGACTTCACTTAAAGTCAGATGTTCAGGTCACAGCATCCAAGTCACAAAATTTAGTTACCTGGAAAAATAAAAATAAAAGTACAAATGGGGTAAGGATGGGGCCAAGAACAAGTATATAAAAATAGATGATAATCTATTGCTCAATATCATCCAACTTCTCTTAAATTATAAACTTTATTGGAATGTGCTCAAATGTTGAAATATGATAGAAAAAAATGAGAGAGACAGAAGAGAAAATACAAGATAAAATGTGCCTCCCATAGCCAGAATCTCACAGCATCTACAGACCCAACATCTAAAATCACAATGTGGTAATATTTTAAACATAAAATACAGATCAATTTTTGAAGCAGGAACTTAACAGAGGAACTCAGCTCTGGGAAGGGGCTAGATCTTAAATGCTTCACCAGAAAGCATAGCTAAAGCAGTCTTTCTTAAGACTGACATGGAAGGAGTTTTAAAGACTCCAGCCCAAGGCTACAGGGGTCCCCAAAGTATGGTTATCATCCTGCAAGGGGGTTACCAATGCTTTCCTTAAAAAACTGGCAAAACTTGACTCCCTCCTTACTGATCCCCTGCTTCAGAAGCGCCACGTAAAAGGTAGGAATGCCAGAGTCCCCAAAGGTGTTTCGTTTTCAGCGTAGCTGAAAGAACTTTGATGCCAAAAGAACATTTAACGACCTAACCAAAGTCTGAACAGGCTTGGATATACCTTCTTCCCATCTAATTTTTCATTAACTTGAGATTAAGAACTTTAATAATTTAGGTAAGTTTAACATTATCTAAATTCAACATTCTTTCTAAAGAAGGAACAAGATAGGGGAAACTGTAATGCAAATAAAGGGATTTCCTTTGAAGAGATTTCCTTAAAAACCCCAAAGTATTTTGTAAATACATCTACCCTGTATATGACAATATCACATTTATTTCTTAAAGGAAGGCCCTTTAGTAAACTATACTATAATACAAAACTCTTGTTACACTATATCCAGTTATCAAAAGTATGTGAAAGCAATACAGTTCTTCCTTAATAATTTAATACACTATCTTATCCCTAATTTAAATTATCATCAGTCTGAATTCAGTCTATCATTAGAAGCAAACACAATAAGCAGTAAATTATTGGTTTTTCAGAAGACTTTAATCCACATAAATCCAAGTATTCATTAAAACTATCTTTCCCAAATGGTAAGTAAAACATGTTTTTTAAAGAGCTCTAAACCAAGGTTCTACTATTACCAGAATAAACAATCTGTTTTAATTCCCTAGAATTAATTTTTAAGAATAGACTTTGTAGGTATATCAGTACATGCTTGTCACTTTAAATACTATCCATTCTATACAAGTTGTTTACCTATAACATTACCCCTTTGGCTTCATAATGGGTATCCTTACTCTTATCAGATATTTTACCTAAAATATATTTTAAATGGTTTTTACCCTTCATATAATGCCTGCAAATACCCTCAAAGATATACAATAGTTCCTACAAGTCAACAGTTTGCCTACTTTCTTCTGTTCAGTATAACATCGGTAATCCCACCAAGGAAGATTCTGGCAACAAAAAAATGAGGACCGTATCTGGCAGGCAAGGGAGTCTCCACAGTGAGTCTGGAAACAGGAAAGCTCCATATAGAATCCAAATAACTGAAGACTTGAATGTAGTAGGCAGCAAAGAATTCATCTTTAACTCCAAAGAAACAGTTCCCAGGAGCAAGAGTAGACTTTGATAGGGAGAAGCCTCCATCAGGAATAGGCCAGAAAGCCTAATTTAATTACTTCTCTACTTTCTTATTATTTTCCCATCTCATTTCACAGGCTCTACCAGTTCTCCCCTCGGGGCACATATTATCCCTTGGTATATACACACACTCTCCCATAACTGAATGTTCTCTGCGTTGTGTCTTGCTTTCACAGCACCCAGCTTTCCAATAAACTCTCACTGAATCAACACTTTTCACTGCAGGTCTGTGTAGAGAGTATTGTGCTGGAGAATCAGAACAGCAAAAGAAAGTCTTTTAAGACATGCAAAACAGAGACAAAAACAGCCAAAGAATGTTTGTTTGTTCCTGCAGTCAAGAATATAGAACTGATCCTAGTGATGTGATTGCTGCTGGAACGTTCATCTCAGCTCTCAGAGTGCAGAAGACATCAGAAGAGTGGCTGAGAATCAGGACTCACAGGAAAACAGAATTCTTCACTTTTTTTATCCCTGACTTCCTTTGGCAATCTAAACTATTCTATGGAACTCATGGAACTCTTCTAAGAATAATGTTTATAAAAGTATAAAAAATAGGATTACAAAGGAACACAATTATGTAGAAATAGGCCTATCTAAATAATTATATAAATATATACATATGCAAAAGATTCTAATCAGTTGTATTGGTGCTTCCTTATTAAGTATTAAGAAACAGAACCTAGCAGCATATTTCACAAGTACTGTAATTTCAAAGGATAATACTACCAATATTTGTTCTCTGTATTCATAATTGAAGAGAATGCTAAATTTCAGCCAGGAGTTAGTGAAAATAAAATTTTGCTTTTTTCCCACCCAACAAGAGCCTGCAATTCTACAACTGTGTTCCTTGGTTAAGAGCCCCGGCCCATCCTACTTCCCAGAGCCCAGAAACAATTCCGATTTCTTAGAGAAATTACATCAAAGTTCACATCAATGTAAATCCAATGTCAGATCCAATTTGGTGATAATGAGGTACATTTTCCCTAGACAACAGGGAAAACATTAACTAGAGTGTTTTGTGGCTACCATGAAGCTCCTGTAATGCTAAATCTTGATTCCCTGGAACTGAGGGAATGTCTCTGGCTACTCAGCTTGCTGTTTCTTCCTTCGATGGATAGTACAGCATCCTCCATGCTCCCAGACATTGATTTTGTGCTTCTCAATGAAAGATATATAAGCACCTTTGTGTGGACACATAAATTACTGTTTTCTTGTTCAAAAACAATATTGATTTCTTTTAAAAATTACACTAATAAAAAAAGGTTTATAGGGGGTAGCACAACATTAAATAGTTCTGATCTTTCAGAAAAAGAGTACGATTTCCAGACATTAAAGTGTGGGGAGAGTCAGAATGCCTCAGACTTAGAACTGAATTAAAAAATAGGAGATTTCCTGTTATTATAACTATGTGAAATAGTGTGCCTTTGTTGAAAATATTTGATAAGTGAAATATTATAAAGTTTCAAAATATTAGCTCCTAGATTTTACACATTCATGGAATCCATCAGATAATCTATTAAACAAATGCTTCACTGTATTTTAGTCTTATGCAGTAACAAGCTAACCAGTCAAACTCAGCAAATAACATTTCAGAAGAATCTGACAACCCCTCTGTATGTGAGATGTCGTCTCTGTAGGAAACAAATAAATTTAAGAGAAAAGGAAGAGAGAACAACATTAAGTAAAAGTACGCAATGTGTCCTTATTTTACAGAAAATAAAACTATCAAAGAAGAAAAGGTCAACTGTCCTATCATGAACGTGAGAACAGAAGTTCATGTAAAATATAAAAAGAAAATTCAACCCTAATTAGAAGATATTCTTTCTAATGTACCTACTTCCTAGACTCAGGGTGTATGGAAGAAGGACGAAAAATATCTGTAGTGGAAATAGAAATGAGCTTTCTGGTCAAGCCACCAGGTCTGCTTGACTGATCAATAGGCTAGTACCCACAGGCTTCTGAAATATGCCCCAAGGGCAGCCCCAGAAAAGGCTTGTGTGCCAGATTCATTTGCACAGGCTCAGGAGATGGGAAGAAGCAACAGCTGCTGACATTTACTCAACATTTACATGGCCCAGGCAAGGTACCAAGTGCTTCATACACAGTCTAGCCAATCTTCACAAAAGCACTTTGTGTTTTATATTATCCACCTTCTTAAAACAGAAAACTTAGACCTATAGAGTTTACTTAACTTGTCTAAAAAAACAAAACTAGTAAGAGCCACGGCTTGAATGAGACCCTAAGTCTGACTCCAGACCTCTGAAATACTTCCCTGGTTGAGGAATTTCTCCTCCTACAATTTTTTTCTATATTTTTATCTATTTTTTAAGAGAAAAAGGAAGAAGCATTTTGGAAGGGAGAGAAGGATGCATCACTTTTATTTATTAACTTTTTAAATTAATTTTGGTTATAGCCCTGGGTTGTTGACCCTGGTCTACGCCCCAGACATCAGTTTAGTACCTGAGCCACCAGGGCATGCCCCTCCTACAATCTTAACAGTACCTTTTTATAACCAAGTATTTCCAAAAATGTCCCTGCATACTACATTTACAATTGCAGTGGTAAGTGCATTATTATAGCTGATAGAAATAGTGGGATACAAACTACCTAAAGATAAGACAATGTATGGGTAAATATTCAATTATCGCTACCTCAAGAATGAGTCATTCTCTACCAACACAAGTCAGCTGGTTCTCATCCTGTCTCTCAGCCTCAGAGATAACCTCCTCTTATATTGCTTTACCCACTCCCATAGTCCTAAATTAGTGCTAAATTATCACCTCCAAAAACAGAAACAAAGTCCACTGTTTGAACAGCAAGTCAATCCTGCTCCCTCTCGCAAACCTTAAGGTGCTGGACTGTCCAGCACCCTAGCTCCCACTCACAGATCTCCCCCAAATGGCTTTTGCAACCTCTGCTCAACTCACCTGCTGCTCACCCTTGTTTCTAGTTTTTGACACAGCTCCAAGTTCTCTGCTGCAGCGCACCTCGTGGCTCTAAGCACCAGAGTGACTTAAACACCATCCTCAGCCTCCCCAGGACTTTTATGGGTCTCCATGTATGACTATTATCCCTCTTAGGGGCTTCCAGATATTCTGGTGCCATTCGCCAGGCACTGTCTTCAAAAACATTAGCAAAATCACCAGCATCTCTACAACTTAATTATAAAGCACTACTACCAGGCTCCAGCCAGCCTGCAAAAGCTGACAGACTGGGAAAGGTTTGTTTGTTTCAGCCACACACAAGCTCTTCAAGATTGGTCTTCCAGAGTTATTAAGTGGAGGGCAAGCACACCACTTTCTTATCTCCATCAAACCATCAAACACAACACATATAAACTAAGTGACATTCAAAGTGGGATGGAAAGCAACAATGTTGCATGTCTTTATTTTACCCTGGAGCCAGGTCCTAAGAAAGATAATGCAACAACCTTCTCTGCAGCAGTTTTACAAAGGAAAAATTTATACCTACAGCAGGTACTAGTAGTTAAAGCCTGGGGCTGTGACATCTGAACCTGAGTTAGTAGTTCACACTCAGTGACCTCTTGCCACCTTAGTTTTCTCATGTAAATAACAGCAATAGTAATAATACCTAACTTACAGAACTGTAAGGAGTAAATAAAACAATGCCAGGTACTTAGCACTCAAAATATAGCAGCTATCAACAGTCGAAAGCAGTAGTGACTCAATAGCATACACGCCACACTGCAACTGTCAGGTGACTGGGGTAAGAAAGACAGTTGCAGAAAGATCCATTCATTGCTCCTTCAATGGAAAGCAGACACATTTAAGATTCAGAGGGACACCCTGGTGTCTGGAGCTCATCACCAACATGTGCGTCTGAGTCACATATTGCAGGGGAGCACCCTTTCTCAAATCCCATTTTGATGCTGAGGTTCAATCTGGCAAACATGAAGCTGTTACTATGGGTCTCTAAATGTTTTTCTTACAGATAACTAGGCTGTTTTTCTTGTTAACAAACAGCTGTTTTTTTCAATGATGAGAAATAGTTCAGGAAGATGTAGAGACTGGTGAGGGTAAAAGACTATGATCTAACCACATTTCTATGACCCAGTCACCCAAGGAACTGTCACTGTCAAAAAGTGAAACTGTGTATCTGGCTGTAGATTAAACATAATGGAGAGGAACTGCAGTCATACACAAATGCAGCCTCAGACTACGTATCTTTAATGAGAGCACCAAATTGCTGTTGATGATTTTTTTGAAAACCAACACCAGTCAATGTGCATTAACTTGATGTCTAGTTGCATTTGAGATAGAGGGAAAAACTCAAAACACTAAAATCCATTAAAAGGCATAGGCGTGAATAATGAATGCTATTTTCTCAAATGCTCTATTTATATAAAGGCACATGCTCAATTTTAATTTTAGAGGAAAAATAACTTCCATTTACCATGTAAGTAACAAGCTCAGAAAATGGACAATAAGACTATTCCATGACAGAGAGGATTAGCATTGAACAAACTCTTCTATAAATATAAGCAATAAACAGTTTCAGCACAGCTGGCTTCTGAGGACTTCAATATGAACAAACAGACTTAATATTCTTGACTTACTACAGATTTTTCCATCAAATGAAATAGTCATGGTGATGATAATTGGACCCACATGCCACACAGCACGCCTCCCAAAGATACAGTTTTATGGTGTGATGGGGTGCAAGTCACAGAATCCAACAGGATGGTGATATACAGAGCAATTCTTAACTTGCAGTATTGAAAAATTTCTACCTCCTTGATTCAACTAAAAATAAATTGATAGCAGATATGCAGTCCTCATGTCCCTGTCACAGAGTTTTAATCACAAAAAAACAAACTCATCCATCACTCAAAACATATCAACGACCATCACTCAAAATATAATCAATGACCGACTCTTAAGAGTATATTGACAATTTATACCCACCAAGGTAAAGGATACCTCTCAGGTAGTAAAACATAAAAATGTCAGTATTTATTCAAATTAAGACCCTGTAAGAGTAAATTGTAAAGAGTCTATGATTACATAAGAACGTCAATATATTTTTATGTGTTACCATTTCAGAAACATATAACAAATAGGATCGGTAATCATACAGGATATCAACGTCAGTTTCCACAATAATTTAAAGACTACAGAGCTTGGAATGGTAGTAGGTGGGAAATATTTATGCTGCAGTCTTTATTCTTCAACATGTATTATTTTATAATATATATTTGCCTTAGCAGGATGCAGCACAATAAATTCTTAGACTCATGCCTTTGTTACCACAACTCTGTACAGATTTTCTGATTTTTTATGGAATTTCGATACCACAAAAGAAAAACAGAGAAAAATCAGTCATATAAGACTATTTTAAAATAGCATTTAATCAAAAGAAAATCCTAAAACTTAATTTTTAGCATACCTTTGGTGAAATAAACAGGAAAAATTAAATTTAGGTCAGTTTCTACTAGTTGCTAAATTTTTAATTGTTTTGGATTTCAGGTTAAAGTTTTTTTGAAAGAAGGTTAATATATTGAAAAGTCAGAAATGACTTAAAATTTAATTATCAATTAGAATTTTAAATTTACAGTATAAAAATAAATAGGTAGTTCCCAATTTACCAGTTTCAATTCAGGTATATAAAATTAGCTATGAGTCAGTTTTCAAGAGGGTCTTCAGATTTTATAATATTTAATGCTGCATCAACTAAATCTATTATGGGTTCATCTAGTTTGGCAGACTATTCTAGAAAACAACCCATTATTTATAACATTATTCCAACTGGAAAATTAATTATCAGGTCTAATATAGAATAAAGGATTGTTTGAAGAACACTGTCCTAACAAAACAAAGTATTCCCTCCAATTTATACCACCCCCAATTAGTGAATAAGCAATCAATGTACACAAAGCATCATACTGGGTGATTAGGGGGTCAGAAAGCAGTAAAATTGCAGTGGCATCAGTGTCCGTGTTAAAAGCTAGCGATAATAAAAGTAAACCATTGTGGTATAGATGACAAACTTCATGTCAAAATAATGCAATGATGAAGCAAATTTTGACATCTTTTGGTGAAAAGAATAAGTAGCCTTTAAGTGACAGCATACCTGAAAAAAATCACTAGTCTGCTGCTTTTACATCAAATGTAACATCTCCATACTGTTTAAATATTGTTTTAAAGACTCCTTTTTCATGCACTTGCTTTCTGAAACACAGATTATTGTGAAACTTTACAATGATGTTCTACATTCATCACAATGTCCTTGTAGGCTGAACTGTTAAAAATTTTAGACAACCTCCCCCTTTCATGAATAAAGATGGCAGATACATAGAGTATTGTCTACTATATATCAAGACAACTGTTCTCTGCAATAAATATGCTAAGATGGAGACTGGTATTTATTCCTCCATGAGATAAAGACATTCTCATCTCCCAGGAACATTGGCACAGGGTGAAAGAGTTCATAAAGTGAAGGCAGCTCATGCAGTACATGGCATCAGGCCTCCTCCCTCTCAAACAAAGCACTTTTTATCACGTCAGTCATATCATCATGGATTCTCTACCAAGAACAAGATCCTCTTTGGAAAACAAGATACAATAGCATCCCTGGAACATAAAAGAGCTGAGAGCACACTTAAGGTGAGTGGGGTCTGACACATTGCCTTCCTGTTCTTTAAATTTCAAAAAGGTTCAGAAAAAGAGGACTCATGAAACAAAGCCACACTGAATGTGTACAACACTGGTAGTTTCTCATTTTGTATGAGTCCCTGATGAATCTAACAAGCAAGGCAGATGTTATTATTCTAATATATTGATCATGAAATACATCAAAATGAAAAAACATCCTACTGAATGGGAGAAGATATTCGCCTGCTGCACATCTGACAAAGGGTTAATAGCCAAGATACATAAAGAATTCATACAACTCACCGACAAAAGAAAACAACCCAATTTCTTTAAATGGGCAGAAGATCTTAATAGGCACTTACCCCCCAAATACTTACAGATAGACAGCAGACATACGAGAAAATGCTCATTATCAATTACTGTTAGGGAAATACAAATCAAAACCATAATGAGATATCACCTCATAGCTGTAAGAATGGCCTGTATCAAAAAAGACTGGAAACAAGTGCTGGTAAGGGTGTAGAGAAAAAGGAATCCTATATACTGTTGCTAGAAATTCAAGTTGGTGAAGCTACTTTGAAAATCAGTATGAATGTTTCTCAAAAACTTAAAAATAGAACTAATATAACCAGGAAATTCCACTTCTAGATAATTATTTAAAAAATTTGAAAACACTACTTCAAAAAGATATATGCACCCCTATGTTCATTGCAGCACTATTTACAATAGTCAAGACACGGAAGCAACCTAAGCGTCCACTAATGGATGATGAGGCGGGGAGGGAGAGAGAGAGTGGAGGGAGAGAGGAGAGAGTGGAGGGAGAGAGGAGAGAGAGAGAGAGAGAGAGAGAGAGAGAGAGAGAGAGAGAGAGAGAGAGAGAACACACAATGGAATTCTCCTCAGGTATATTTAAAAAAAAAAGATTAAATCTTATCATTTGTGACAACAGCAATAAAATTAGAGGGGATTATACTAAGTGCAATATATAAGTGAGAAGGAGACAAAGTCCAGACTTCTCTCATATGTGGAATACAAAGAAACAAAACAAACAGACAAAATAAAACAAAAACGCTTGAACTCTGACAACAGAACTGAGGGTTACCAAAGGGGAAAGGAGTCAGGGGTAGGAGCAAAGACTAGAAGAGGTCCAAGGACAGAGGTGGAGGACTATTAGAACTTTGGCGGTGGGCATGGTATGTTATACATTTGAAGAGTGAAAATATACACCTGAAACTTACTCAGTGTTGTAAATCAAAGTTATTTCCATTTAAAAATAGAAAAAGAAGAAATGGATAAGGAAATGGCTAACCTTAAATGTTAAATGACTTCATAGAGATTAGCCCTTCTTTTATTAGTTCTGTTTCACTTGTGAAAGTGACATTTTGCCCAGCTGTGTTCAAAAGTTATAACAATAAAACACACAGAGAGTATGGATAAAACTCCTCTTAACTATCTCCCCCTTTAAAAAGTCTATTCCTTGGCACGCCCTGGTGGAGCAGTGGTTGGGTCAATCGCCTCTGAAGGAGCAAACCACATACTCCTGGGTTTGAGTCTTGGGCCCGGGATTGGGGGAAGATTAACCAGTGTGAATAACCAAATAAAAATAACGATACTTCCTTCTCCTCTGTCTTCCTGCCTGCCTGCCTACCTGCTTGCCTTCATTCCTGGCTGTGCCGTTCCTTCAAAAAAAAAAAGAAGTATTACTTTTAGCATAAAAACAAAGAAATTACAATATAATATGTTAAAAATTCACCAAAGTGCATCTTGAATTTCAATTCTGTTTCCTCTCCATTTTGGTTTATCCTTCCCCTCATGAATCATCTCCCTGTGCTGAAAAATATTAATCGAATTTAAGAGAATAATTTGTATCTGGGAGATAGTGTGGTATTTATCATGCAAAGAAACAGAAATCACTACTCACCTTAGTCTAATCTATTTTTGGAATGTTCTTTGGATAATCCTCCATATAAATTAGAATGACGGTTGTTCTGCGATCACCAACCAGTGAGCTCTACTTGCCCTCTCTCCTCCTTCAGTCAGGAGTCCCAGACGGTGAACAATGTAAATCCCAAAGTTCAAAAAGATTTATGAGTGCATGAGTGGCTAAGAGCAAGAATACGACAGAGTCCCAAATAAGTATTTACAGGTTTATTATTAATTCTGTTTGTGAAGATAGTGGATGGCAGACTCTGGGGACTTTATTGTTCAATAGAACTTTCTGTGATAATGGAAATGCTCTATATCTGCCCTACCCAATGTGGTAACCTTTAGGCATGAATAACTATCGAGCACTGAATGGAAATAAGCATGGGCTAAAAATGGAATTTTTTATTTTATTTCTATTTAATTAACTGAATGTAAATATTAAAAGCCATATATGGGCAGTACAACTCTAGAAAAGCACTGTCGCTCCACACAGGAATCATGGCCAGTTTGTTTCACAAGGCTCATGGACCCTGAAGCAACTGGATGTAACGAAAAGAGCATGAGCTTCATGGGTAATAGACTAGAGTCTATTATAAGCTGCATAACCTTGAAAGTTGACTTCCCTGAGCTTCAGTTTCTCCATCTCTACATTGGGAATCACACCACTGACTTTTCGGGAGAGTAGGGAGGAAAGGGCTTCCTCCCACTTTGTTTAGCACATGAAACGCTCTGTAAGTCATTAACGCTCTCTCCCCTTCAATGCTCCCTCACCCCTCTCCATCCAAGAGCACTGCACTTAGAACTCACCAGACTGTTAAGAGATACGATTTCACAGACAATCTGTAAAAATGTCTGAGCTTCTTAGAAAGTAATAGAAGAAAAAGAGAATCACATATAGGCTTACATTTTAACTTAGCAAAAAATGCTATGATGTCAAAGAATCATAAACTATATTTTTTATGTATTTGGTTGATTATTTGCACTTTTTTCATGATCCAGAAAGCTAAAGCATATTTCTTTCTTATCTCACAAAGCATGACATTCTTATGTCTATAAAAAAATAACAATTTACATGTAAAATTGTATAAATGTTGATTTATATGATGCAGTCTTCACAAGTAGCAGACACACTACACTGCTGAGTCAGGGATGAACTAGCCAGCATAGTTCCAGTGCTCCGTAAATGTCTAACTGACCCCAAAAGAAATGAAGTTCAAGAGTAATTACTGACATCCTTAATTATCTACCTGGCTTTGGGATTATTAAGACTATTCACAAAAACACACACATACACATACATACATATACACATAATTCAAGATATTCAATATGGTTTTTATTTACCAAGACATAAAATGGACAACAACTTAACCCTCCATAACAGTAGAAATAGACCGTAAACGAAGACATGTCCATTCCATGGGAAATCATGTAGCCATTAAAACATGTATTAAGAGTTCATTTTGAGAAGTTTAAAATATAATAGTGAAACAAGATTATGAAGTCATATATAGCATGATTTTTAATTAAAAAATGAAACAAGTATTTTAAAATATCAGGTATTTTTCATGTGGGAGACAGAACAACACAAATGCTTTTCTTTATATATTTCTCTTATTTCCATAGATTTTCATAAATGTTTGACTTTTATAATGGGAGTAACACACACAAATGCTTTATGTGTGATTCACCATGGTTGAGCTCTAGTCATCTTTGTTTCCCATCATTGAAGAGCAGCCCACAGTATTGTGGGAGCACAAGAGCTCAAACCACAAGACCTAAAATGTATGAGGCCCGCAGCAGCCTAGTAACCAAGAAATGAGAGTAACTACAGAGCATTCGCCCCACAGCCTCCTAGTGGCAGCCATCAGAGACATCATCTTCTCCCTACCTTGAGGGCGGCATACCAGTTCTACACCAGATGCTGCCTTAAACAACATTTTACGGGTGAAGAAGCAACCTCTTGCAGCAACTACACATCTAAGTCATCCGCATGAAGGGTCATTATTTGGTACCAAAATTTTTTTAAATACGAAATCTGTCGTCAAATAATTTGGGGAACGGTTATTTAGAGGAAAAATACACCACAGCTATTCAAAAACAGGACCCCTGACTGAGCTCCTAACCTGGGCCTGGCCCCTGTTGCTGAGGAACAGCTGGTTCTAGACATAAGCATAAATAGAAGTTCCCCAAGACAGGGAGAAAGGGAGGAGTATTCCCAGGGGAGAATGAGTCGCTACAAAGTATTCGTTGTTAGGGTCCGTACATTCAAAGAACTCTGTAATAACGTCTGCTAAGGCTAACACGTGTGCTAAAAAGCATATGAGAAGAGCTTGGAAATGCACACAAGGTCCAGATCATGAAAACTTGCAAGCCAGTCTAAAGAATCTGGGCTTGATTTTAAGGGGTTAAATGATTTTTGATTAAGAATGGTATCCCTTCTGCTGCACAGGGAGGATGTGTTGGGAAAGAGTGTGACTGCGGAAAGTCAGGACACTTAGGTTGTGATCCGCAATAGTTTAAGAAGTGAGTGCGTAGAATAAATTAATAACATTGAGAGTGGAGAAACGACAGAATTAAAGAGATTCCTCAACAGAAGAAGTCATAGGATTTGCTGAACTGATGGTATTAAGAGAGAAAAAGGAGGAAGAAATATAGATCAGTGAGTATAATAAGGAATAGAGATAAGCCAGCAGGATACTTAACCTTTTTTTGGTGCCATGGAGCATATTTGTAGTCTGATAGGGCCTAGAAATCTTTTTCAAAATTTTTTTACATGTATAAAATAAAACACAGAGAATTAAAAGGAAACCAATAGCTCTTTCTGTGGAAGCTTTGATTAAGAGACTGAAGCTCACAAACTTTAGCCTGTATGAAAATTACCAAAATCTTGTCAAAATATATTGCTGGAGCCCTACCTCCAAGTTTCCAGATGATTCTGACGATGCTGATCTGGGGAACACACTTAAGAATCATTGCAACAGGGTGGTCCCCAGACTTCTGGCCAGAAACTTAGGCGGACTTGGCACTATTAACAGTCTCTTGCTCTGTATCCCTCATGCTCTTAGTTTGGCACCTACTATGAATCCATCGATACTTTCTGAACAAATGAAATAGGAATACAGATACAATAGTGAATTCAGCACTTAAAAATGTTTAGATAAGTCATACCTTCATTTAGTTTTTCTTGTGCTTTTTATTTATTTATTTTTTTTTTTTTGTAGCTCTTCTCTCCACTAAAGATAATTGATTTTCTCTTTCAATCTAACTTACAAATTTTTGTAAAATTCAAAATGTGATCTTCAAATCATCAATTATATTCCTCTATATGAATACATACTTATGCCATGCATCTATGCTCCAACTGATACTAGAGTGATCAGTTCAGACTGGAAAGAGGAGAATATGCAGCCTTATATAAATAAATATGCTGTCTGCTGTCTCCCTGCCAGTGAAGCTCTGCACTGTTGAAGTCTTACCCATCTGATGAGATCTAGCAGATCTAAGATTCCTTTCTCCCCAGAAGCCTTCCTTGTCCCAGGAACAATCCCCTCTTCACACTTTCCACAAAACGAACGTTCACATATTATAGATAATTATACACAACCTGTCTTCTTGGCCTGATCATAAGCTTCTAGACAGCAATGGCTGCATATCACACTGACTGTCACCCATCTCTTCACTATAGTGAACTTGCATTCAGAACAAATGCTCAATAAATATTTGACTCAAGGAACCATGGGCATCTGCAACCTCAGTCCATCTGCAAACATAGACTCCTGCTGTGCCTCTCTCAAAGGACTTCTGTGACTGTCACATGAGATAATAAAACATTTCTTTTGAAAACACTCTACAAATTGAGTTGATGGGATAATATAATTGGGGAGACAAAAGTAGGTTCACACAATCCCAGAGAACCAAAAAAGAGGATATGCTATCAAGCTCTAATGATTCTATAGGGCCACAAGAATTCAAAACCAGCCAAAGCCACTTAGGCTTCACAGGATTATTGGGGACAGTTTTGTCTGGAAAGCACTTGAGGCAAGCCCTGGGGGAGGTGTAGGATCTAATATATTAGCAAGCAGCAGAGAAGCAGTTAGGACAAAGGGAGCCTACCAAGCCTGCGCATCTCTCTGCAAAGCATCTTAATCTCTTCAGTAAATCATCAAGAACGTGAACACAGCAGTTAGAGGTTACCTAGAAATCTTGGGAACTGCACTGGGTGGTCTCTTTAAACAGGCAGCACCAACTTCCCAGCCAAAGGTCAGCAGCCACAGCAGAAAGAAAACAGAATGTTCCTTTAGCAGGAAACAACAATAAATTGTTAAATTCCAGCTTTCTATACACTAATCTTTCTAAATCGCTTACTTGTACTTGGCTATAGCAATTATTAAATAATCTATCACTGCATTCATAAGCTTACATTTCACAACTTCTTGAGAATTCAGGCTTATCAAACAATTCCATGGACTAAAACAGACTCTGGGTTCTTTGAAGCAGATCCCAAAGCCCAGTCCGGACCACTACTGTGAGCCTGCTCTTTTTGTGTTCTGATATAGACATTTAGCTAAGATGTGAAGAGGGACAGAGAGAATTAACAATGAAAGTGAGTCACAAGATTGCAATAATTAAAACTTGGCCTTTAAAGCAGCCAAGTACAGAAAAGGCCTATCAATGACAAATTTCCTGTTGTTTCCTGTTATGATGTCTACCTAGTAATATTTCCTAGGTAGTGTTCAAATATACCTCCATCTACAAATACCTCAAGAATACTGAGTCTATCCATTTCTACCTATATCAGTACAATATGTAAGAAAAGGTTGAGAAACACTTCTGTGGACTAGTAAACTTGCTGTGCTTATTTAGAAAATTGAAAAGCACAAATGCCTGGTGCAGAACAAGGTAAAAAATTTCTTCCAGTGTACCACAGAAGCCAGGAGCTAACAGCACAAAACTGGCAAGGCACACAGCAGCATGAAGAAAAGCTAAATACATTCTTTCATGTCTGACTTAAAAAATCTAATGGAAGGCTACATTTCCTAAAAATTCTAATTAGACTAGAAAAAGTAATCGGATGATTTTGCTTTAATCCTGGGATCTGTCTTTACCATAGTTTCAACCTGTGAAACACAGACAGAAGCAGCTTATTAATTCTGCATTCCAATTTTCATGCAGCGAAGCCTTTTAGAGTGAAACAAAATGCAGTCCACACCGACGTTCTAGAGAGACTGGGCTAATTCACGTGATGTAGGGGATGCTTTATTTATGGAAGGAAGGTCGGTTAAGCTCTCCTGGGGATAACAACTCGGAACTCTGGAACAGTCTCTCTGGACCATTTAAGTAATATCTATAGTTCACTTATGACATTTACACATCTTGGTTAATGTGGCATAACAAAATTGGCAAACCTTTATGCCAAAGCAATGTTTTCCATATAGACTGTAAGTGAATGATGACGAAAAGACTTCATCCTGAGTATCCTAAATAAAGACTATACTTAGAGACCTCAGAGTTGCTATTCTCCATTCAGATTGGTTTCAACTTCCCAAGATCTTCAGATGTGGAGGGCAGAAATGGAGTCTATTATTATAGTTACAGTTAAAAAACAAATGAAAAAAGGTTCACTTTCCACTATAGCAGGAGTATTAAAATTATAATAGGATTGCAACTATGTGTGGTGATAAAACTAGATTTTATTATGGTGATTATGTCACAAAATATACAAATATTGAATTATTATCTTGTATACATAAATCTGTAGGTTACATATCAATTATATCTCAAACATATGATTTAAAAATCATAGTATAAGAAATCCTAAAATAATCTCATATTTTTTACTTTGCATGTTCCCAAAGAGAGTAAGTAACTCCAAATAGTGTGAAACCTCATTTATCTGGCATCAAGAGAGGAGAACTCTGGAGGAGTGGTTTCCTGAATAACAAACACTCAGCCATTCATTTGCCTGGAGTGGAAGTGTTGTCTCTCTTGCCAGCACTCCTCCCCTATAGGGCTTCCCCTCCTCCACTCTGCATGGCCTGGCTGGGCGTCATTCATGGTATCTCAGCCCTTGACTGAGAGGTAACATGTGACCCAGGCTGAACCAATCACAGCCAACATCCCTTTGAATATAGTGGTACATCTAGAAGTTGGCATGTGACCCAAGCAGGACCTGCATCCCTTCACTTAATTTTGTGTACAGACAGTGGAAGAAAGAGGGTCTCTTTTCTTTCTTAATCCAAAAGCCTCAACCTTGCCGACTTGAAGTAAAAGCATCAAAGCCTTCAGAAATTCCACTGAACTCTCTAAGCACTGATCTGTCCCAAGTCAGTCATGTCTTTGAACTATTGATTGCATTAGTAAATATTTTCAAGGTGGGTTTTATCACTTGCAGCTAAAACAAACTTGATTCATATAATTTCCAAACTTCATCTGATTAAAGTTTACTGAATGTTAAATCTTCTCAAGTGAATTGAATGCTTCTTCATATTTTTTCTTTTGATAATAAAAGAAAAAGCCATAGTGAACACAATTTAATCTTTTCTTACTATTCTACTCACTTATATTGTATCATATGATGTTCTCAAGCACTATTGAATTATCCAGGGGTATTGGATTCTTCACTACAGAGGTCAATAATGTTTTGTCATAGATTTGTGCATTTATTGTATAGTAAGGAATAGAATCTTCCTGGGTCTAGGGGCCAGATATGAATTTGCCCTCCCTTGTCGCTACTGCTGCCTCTGCTGCCCCATCCTACAACAGGTGGGGGTTTTCCTAAACAAAAAAACCATTTACTAAAGGGGAATAAATTAAGACATGCCAAACTAGTTGTTGGGAATGACTATGTCCTTTGTCTCACTAGGAACAGAGCTTGACTCAAATTACAAGACAAACAAACAAAAAGATGGGATCTGGGGACAGGGTGTGAGCACAAAAAGTGTAGACCACACAGATGCAGCCACTCTAACATGCCCCAGCATTCTGCCCTCTTAAGTTTCTCTGTTTGTCCCCACACCACATGCTCCACCTTTGTCACTGCCCTGGCCAATGGCCACCCTTACTGCACGTTCTCTCTAATGACCACCTTTCATTCTGAAGACTGAGTCACATTTCTCACAACTCAAAGGCTTAATTTCTCTTTCAAAGTATAATTTCTGGAAGAGGAATCTGGTCTCACTCCTCTTCTTGAGCTAGACCAACATCATTTCAATGTCAGCCCAGGTAAGTTGATGAATGATTTGGGTTGTTTCCACTCCTGGCATGATTAGTAATAGCCAAAGAAAGGTTCCTTTTATATACTTATTCTTTATAGTATCACTTATCTAGCAAATATTTACATCAAAGTTAGTATAGAAAACATAGACATTTATCTAAGTGCTTTACAAATACTCATTAATTGAATATTCATAGTAACCAAAACATGGGTATAATTATTACCCCATTATACAGATGAGAAAACTGAGGTGTAGAGAAATAAAAATCGTTGTCCCAATGTCCTCAGTCAGTAAGTGTATATGGACTAAGTTTGTCTAGTGTCAGAATTTATCATTTTAACCACTATACCATAGAAAAATTCACGATCAGTTAGGACTACAGAGAGCAGGTCAACCACATATTCTGAAACGTGTCTAGTACACAATCAGCCACTCATTCAAGTTTTTGGAGTATCTATCATGTGCCAGATACTTTTTAGTCTCTGAGGAAACCACAGTGAACAAAACATACAAAATCCATATACCCTGCTTTGATGGAGTAGATTCTGATCATATTAATACTGCTCTACACAT
The DNA here is from genome assembly GCA_004363575.1 of Solenodon paradoxus. NCBI lineage: Eukaryota > Metazoa > Chordata > Mammalia > Eulipotyphla > Solenodontidae > Solenodon > Solenodon paradoxus. The sequence goes on along the minus strand of RJWH01000007.1, from coordinate 1,459,459 downwards.
CTACATTGATCATATAAAAATTACTTACTGTTCTTCAACATACTTTCATTGTTTTCTATTATACCTATATGATATTATTAACATATAGATAATATACATAGGTAATATATTTATGCTATTATTTAGTAGACCTGTATTATTGCTTTAAAGTCTGCATATAGCCATATTAATAATGTACAAATTATAAACTTTTTTAAAACTGAATAACTATAATGATATTTTTCATCCTCTAACCTATATAGATTATTCACCCTTTCCCAGAAATTTCTTCATTTGCAAATATATCCTGTCAGCCTATGAGTTCTATCTAAAATTTAAAGATCCATCTCACCTAACTGATCTTAGAATTGGCCAGAAATGTGTCTCTTGCTCAATATCTACAATTATTTTTTTAAGATTTCCAGAGCATTAAGTACGCCATGAACGCATGACATGGTATACTTCCTTCAATTTTCATGACCATCCTGAGGTAAGTACTGTTATTCCATTATACAGACTAGGCAGTAAAAACTCAACACCTAGTAAGTGGGAAAGTCAGAATATAAACCATGGTGCACCTGAACTGCACTACAGACTTTCAGAAAAATTTCACTTAGCGGTGACATACATGTTATTACAACATCATGAGACACAAAATAATCTGTTAAGTAGTAAACATATCTTTATCTTTTTAAGTACTAGCCTCAGCAAAAACTTCCCAATATTATTATTAAACAGTATAACTTAGGCTTCATCTATAACTACAAACAAAAATTGTCTGCTACATATCTGTAAGGTGAATTTCTTTCCCTGAGTTATAAATCCAACATGAGAACGATTACTCATTCTCTTATCTGGATATTTAAATATGAAGTGAATTCTTTTTAAGTGATAAGAGAAAAAAAATCAAAAAGTTGCTTTCTGTCTCTGAGAAATTGAATACAATATAAGAAGAATGAATTCTGTTAGAAGCAAACCAAAGTAAACAAGAGCATCCAGAAGTCATCAATGACACAAAGCAGATCAAAGAATCCTGCTGCTTAAACATCCTCTTCACATTTCTCATCCTGTGCCAACGTGGGATGGCCTTTGGACACTTCTCTGAGGTGACTGCTACCTTCTGGTGGCTGTAGTATACTCACACCTACTAGGACCACTGAAGCAACTGTGAAGTAAGCAAATGGGCCATTCTCCCAGCCATTTCTGTCATATCCATTCTGTCCTTCTAATAGGAAAATCATATACTAGGCCTTTTCTTCTTAATGCCATAACTATAAAAGGCAAAGAACATGAGAAACTTTTAAATATCACTGTCTGCTATACAAGAGGAACCATGTCTCTTCATTAATTGGGCATGTTTAAAATAAAAAAGTAATCTAGCTAACAAAACTATGCCATTTAAAAAAACAACAACAAACACACACATTACCAGGAATAAATGTTTTGTTCTTCTAAGCAACCAGTCTGGAAGATGTATACACAATTACTTTGGCCATATCTTGTCACTGAAGTCCCTTTTGAGCCTACAATATATTTTGTATCAAATCCTTTAAGTGAGAACTTAACTTCAAATCTCAGTTCTCTCAAGAGAATGGGGTATAGCAATCCATCTAGAACCCTTGGAGTTAAAAGAAAAAAAGTTATGATTATTAGATTATAATAAATTCCTTGTTTTCAGCAAAGCAGTGTCACTAAAAAAGATTAAATGTTTAATGTAATGTCTCTTAGGCCACAGATTTCTTGGAAGAATAAATTCTTTAAATGACATCGGTTTTAAATTCTCTTTACTTTGGTGAAATTTGTTGTGTATCTGTTGGGTGGGGTGGTAGAAGAAAAACAGGCAGAGAAGTTTATAATTGCCAAGGTTGCCATCAGACATATTGCCAATAGTTCTTAACTACAAAAGAATTCATTAGTAGACAAAATTCCATTCAGCCAAATGGCCTATAGCTGACCAAAGTCTCAGTTTCTCAGTTAAGATTTGTTATTCAGGGAACAAAACCAGGAACACTGATCATCCCTTTGCCTCCTCTTTCCAAATTCTTCCAAGGAATTTTTTTAAACTGATGTTGATGCCAGAAGAACAAACAACCTCCATTTACAAGTGGAACAGAAAAACAGAAGCAGGTGGTCGAGTAGCTAAACTGGCAAAATTTCCAGCCAGTAACCGGATGGCCTTAATTCAGTCTTGGCTGAAGTCACCAGTGACTCCCCAATGCACAGTTGTATAGGAGCCAGGTCCACCTTCATAAGAACTTGCTTGTAAAAGACAAGAAAAGGCAGAGCTAAGACAATACATATTTGATTACAGAACCTGATAATAATGCCATGATAAATACCAGAAAATCAAGCCATTCATTTAAAAAGTTCACAGCAAAGGAAAGAAGAGCAAAGACACGCAGATTCTTTTGGAGGATGGATCATACATAATCAAAGAATTTATTGTAAGAGATAAGTCCTCTGTCTAGCATAGTGATCATCCTTTAGTCTTTCTAATTCATTTTATTATTTTAATGTTGATAATTTATCTTTTACCTTTCAAAAATTATAGTAGGAAAATTGCATGTTAACATCATTAAGGTTTAAGGTAAACATCATCATAAATCACTAGCTATATATAGCTAGAGATATAATTAACTTTTACCACCAACAGTCCAATTCTATCCTTAAAAAGCATAGTTTACTTAAAATACTTGTGTCTTTATATCATTTTCTCAATTATTAGTTCATGTACAATCTGAGTTAATTTAAGAAAGTCAGTGAACAATTCTGGACATTGATTTAAATAAATATATATCTATCAGACAGTATGCAAAATAATCTCTAAGATCTTTCTAAACTTTCTAATTTTCTGTCTATAAAATTAAAACTTCTTAACTTTCTCTCAAGCCAGCAAAGATCTCACTATGTCCTCTTTATTCTTCATGCTTCTAAATAATAGGTTGTCCTACAACTTTAAAACCTATGGATTGTATGCCTAATACAGTCATGCAATTTTACTTATATTAAAATATGGAGATCATGCCTGCCTACTCACCTTCATTCCTGCCTGCACCTGTACCTTTAAAATAAGTTTAATTTTTAAGCTTTTTTAGTGCTCTCCTTGGTGGAGTAGTGGTTAGATCAGCCACCAACGAAAGAGCCCAAGCCACATACCCCTGGAGTTCAAGTCCCGGTTTGGGAGAAAACAGTGTGAACAGATAAATAAAATAAAGTGCTGCTTCCTCCTCTCCCTGCCTGCCTGCCTACTCACCTTCATTCCTCCCTGCACCTTTCCTTAAGAAAATAACTAAATAAAAATTAAGCTTTTAATTTTTATTTTTTGTTTCACTCTCTTGAAGATGGAAAACACTGGCCAAAACAAAAATAAAATAAAATAAAATTGAAAGCTTAGTATTTAAATTTTATAAAAATAGGCTTAAAAGAAGTTTAAACTTTCAAAGTATGTTCTCTACGTGTGTAGCATTTAAACTCCTCCAAGTATTAAAGCTTGGGATTGGACTAAGCCTTCAGAGATACCTATATCTTCAGAGATATGCCCTCTTTTTAAAACAGTTCTTTTCAGGTCTGTGCTATTGATCGCTTGGATCACCTAAATTTCCTTTTTCTATATTTGGTAAAGGGATATTATGAAGAACAGTATTAAATCACATGTAACATATGGAAAGGAACTGGACCCGCATAATAACATGAAAGTAGGTGATGTGAAACAGCTTTTCTATTCTACTTGTTACTAACTTGCCTCTAGTGTCCTGTTTCAAGTGCTGCTATATAAGAGGAAATGTATAAACATAGGAACCCTTACCTCCAGATTTAAAGGGCAGTGATCAGTCTTTCAGGAGATGGGTATCACTATCATCTAAACTTGAAATATTAAAGATTAGTGTTCTCAACTATGAAATTAAAATGTAATCCTAGGAATTTTGTCTGTCAACAGAACATTTCTGGGCCAGGAATATTTTTCTCTCAGTATAGCACAGCTTACATTGTATTGAGTGCTGCAGGTTCCATCACTTACAAAGAACAGACACATAAATGAAAAATAATGGCAAATAAAAAATCACAATCCACCACCACAGAAAACATTGCTGATGGAGTTCAGAGCTTGAAATGTTGGTTTCAGTTTTATTTTGAAAAGAATATTACAACAGTATGTGGTTTTTCTCATGTTTTTATTAAAATAAAAGCTAATAAACTATTATAATTACAAAAAAAAAAAAATATGAAAGCCAAAGAACTCTTCCGAATCATTGAATCTCTTGCACATCACATTTTCTGGCAAAAAGACACTATAATTCATATGTATTTTAAAATATTCCCTCAGAACAGAATAAAAGCTATCCTGTTAAAACTTATTAAAAACTTTAGACTCTTCTGATAAAATATAAATTGAGATTCTCTGATTACAGATAAAAGAAAAGCCAACTCAATTGGCTTAAGGAAAAGAGTGTATTTTGGCTCATGCAAGTGAAATGTCTAAGAAACAACAGAGCTAAAGGCATGGCAAGGTTTAAGGCTGGGAGTGGCAGAAGGCTGCCTGTGGCTATTTTTGCAAATACAGTTTGATTGGAACCCACACACACAAACTAACTAGTACTTACTATATATCCAGTGCTTACTATATGTATTAAGTATTAATCAAGTTTTTAACTGTCTTTACATCTTAGGTCTACCACACCCATTCTGCTAACTGTGCTTTCACCTGGACATAACGTTTGGAGCTGTGTAAGGCAAAGACTCTGAAAAAGGTGAGTATTTTAGACACACTGTAAGCACACCTAGAGAAATTTCCATAATAAACATAGCTAAGCAATACAAGGAATTAGGCAAGGTAAGTATTGACCATTGCTAATTAATAATTTTTAGTTCTACTTACAGCAATATTTATAAGTAAACACAAAGGAAAATCAAGTAGCCTGTTGACCAATTTGGGTCAGCAATCCATAAAAAAATTGCAAGTTAAGCATGGCAAATCCTAATATTAAAAAAATAAAATCAGCACCCTAAGTGATTCTTTTTAGGAAGCTACACAAATATTTGTATTACCACTATCACTCTGAAGCTATTATTTTTAGCATAAAAGAATAATAGTAACATAGCTCGAAGGATCAAATTTATATACCAGTATTAAAATGACACTCAGAAGATGATCACTAAAATATTTGAAAGATTAAGGTAAGAATTTTACAACACAAATATCTGATCTTTTAAAGGAAGCACTTTCTAAGGGAGGGGGGTAGACAATTATAAATTATTCTGTGGTTGATACTATTAAACAGATTTCGGAAAAATATCACACTGATAACTAATGGGTATAGAATTAGGCAGATGAATCTCACTTATGCATTTGTGGACCATCCAAGGTTTTCTCTTATCAGCCTTTGATGAGACTTTTGGCCTCTATTCCAAAGTATAAATCAATATTGAAAAAAACCGGAAACTACTTATTTCTCAACTTCAAAAATGGTCATAGCTGAGAAAAGAAGGGGGAGGGAAATCACCTCTGTGCTTCACAAAGTCAAATTTCAAGAAGCTGATCAGTGCCAACACTGAGCAGGGCTCACCAACAACAGGCACCCAGTATAAGTGATATAAATCTCAACAGATGAGCACCTCCATCAGATACCATAAACTCCATTCACACCTGTTTTTACAGCAGACTTTTGTAGACCTCTCAGGACACTAATTTACACACAATTACTATAAAAATAAGTTTAATTATTATTATCTCTAGTCTCATAAGCAAAGCAGTCATAGCACAGCAATTTACAAGGACGAAAAGGGCTGCTAAAAGCAGAAAGATATTTAAGTGACATTCTAATGACATACATAATATGAGAGAAAAAAAGCATGAGACAAGGAAAAAAAACATCAAAACCCAAATATATTTAGGGTCACTTATTGCAGGAGCAAGCTATATTTATTTCAGTGATGACAAAGACATTATATTGCAGAACAGGAATTGCTTACCTAATGATGACCTTCATTAATTACATAGTAGGTCAAACTATGTTCAAAATACTCTCAGAAATAAAGGCTACATAACATATTTTCACAAACAAATTCTCAATATTTTTTAATTAGGGTATCCGGAAAACCTGGTAAAATGCTCTAGCAATCTAGGAAATTTTAAATTAAAAAGTTTTAAACCAAAAGCTCCCTCTGCATAATTATCAAGATATTGAATTACACAGAAATATTGTCAGTTTTACCTCAGCTGGGTAGTACACTCAGAAGTACTATCACTTAATTTTTTCTTAGCACAAAGATCCAGTCAGACATTCTACCGTGCAACCACTGCCATGCATTTAAAATGTGATTTATCACTGTAAAAATCTCTATAGTCACATTACTAAAAAAAAAAAAAAAAAGGCTACACTGACCTAAACACTAAACACCCACAACTTACTCTTCAGGCTATGGTAAGTATTTTCAATTCCAAATGTTAGAATAATGTTCATAAATAGTCCTGACCCTCCTTTGAAGCACAGATATTTCAGGATCATGCTTCAATGGCATAAACATCTACATTTTCAAATCACATTGGCAAGCTAAATGGCTCACTTCTGATATTAATTTTCCTGTTAAAAGAAAAATAATTGACCTATTTTCCATAAAGAAACAACTAATGCAAACAATTGCAATCTGCTCCATAGGATAGATTAGATATTGAAAAGAAAAACTATGTAAGTGATTGCACGGAGAAAAAACTTCTGACCCTGTTTTATTTCATGATATCTAAACATGCAAACAAGTGTTTCTGCTTTTTTTATATTGGATTGATATAAAATCAGATGTTAAATAGATGCAAATTGTGAAGCATAATAATGTAACAGAATAAAGTGAACCAACCACAGGATACAGCAGCTAACGCCGCCTGCATCCACTGAGTTACTTCTCTCTTATCTCACCCTCTTACGCCAAAGATGATTTCTTCACATCCAACTGGAAATGTTCTCCATATGATTATCGTTCCAAAACATATTCCCAAATATTTCAAATGATTTCTCTAACTGCCTTATCAGCTGGCTAGGATTGCCTTAAAAAACAGATGCTAATTTTCCCATAGTTCTGGAGGCTGGAAGTCCAAGATCAAGGTGTTGGCAAGGTTGGTTTCCTCTTAGGTCTCTCTCCTTGGTTTTCAGAAGTTTGTCTTCTTGCTAAGACCTCACATGGCTGTCCCCTTTATGCATGCACACAATGCTGCAAATTTCACCTTCTTATAAAGACATCAGTTAGATGGATTAGGTCCCATCCTAAAGGCCTCATTTTAAAGGTCTTTAAAGGTCCTGTTCACAATTACAGTCATATTCTAAGGTGCCCCAAGAAAGGGCTTCAACAGACATAGTTCAGCCTATAAAACTACCCAAATGAAATTGAAAGAAAATGTTCAATAAGATACGAGTGCAGTTCATTTTGGAATTCTTCATAATTCAAGGAAATATCCTTCATCTATAAGACTGACATTCATTTTGCCAAAGAGAGGAAATACCCCACAAAAACAAGAGACATATCCCTAGAATAAGAAAAGTCAGTGGCCTTAGCTTTTCTTTATGGGCTCACTTTAATGTGCAAGCCACTCTCTCAGGATCTTGTAGCATCTCCCTATGAGAGGCTTCTGACCAAATCTCAGAAAGGGTGTTTCTATCCCTGGTGAAGTGTGGACCATTAGAAGCATCTGATGGCAAGTAAAGGCCAGATAATTCCTATTTCCAATATATGAAGAAAGTAAGTGACTTTCAGATACTCACTGCCAGTATTAGAAAGAGAGGTAAAAATCAGGGCAGTTGCTCCCTCCAAAGCCAGACTACACTAACTAGCTAAAATTATAGTGATTCCACTTTCAAGTGTTTATCTTCTGCAACAGACATAAATTCATTAATTTGCAAACTGTCATTAAGTGGAAAAATCATAATACTCAGTGGTAAATATTATATAATATTGTTATTATAAAAATACATAAATAAAAAATGGAGAAACACAAATAAGATTCCTTAAAGAATAACAGGTTATTTCTGGTAGTGGGATTATGTTTGGATTTTTATCCTTTCTACTTTTTGATATTTCCACATTTTCAATAATTTCTGCTATACAGATGCATAAGTAAAAATGACAGCCTGTTTTCCTTGAAGGATTCCCCCTGGGTAGACCTTAGTCCAGAGGACATAGTCTCAAGGCCAAACAAAACTTGCTAACTAGAAACAACCTTAATCCCCTCCTATGAGCCCTTCATAACAACCAGTCTGATCACATGGACATTTATCACTTTACTGACACCAAAGACAGCTGGCATATCAACAGCTCAAAGGCCAACCAATGATTACCCAGAATCCAATGTAATCCCTTTGACATTCTATACATTTGCCTGATTAATTTAGTGTCAGGTTTTCACGGGTATTCTATCCAAAACCAAGGTGAAAACAAACAGCTTAAAAAAACACCATCATCTCCCTTGTGCATTGTGTAAGAAAGAAACAGCAAAAGGAATTACCCCCCTCTCCCCGACCCTGCTCCCAATTTATAATTACTTTTCCATGTTTCAACACGACTGTTTCAACTCAAGGGAAGGAGGGAAATGTCACTTCCAGACAATAGCCTTTGCTGTACTAGATTATTTTCCATTGTCTCTTTCGAAAGACTTAGTGGCAAGGCAGCTGTTTTGTCGGCAGCAGGTCCTCTTATCCTGGTTCCCTAAGGAATCATTTCCTAAAGAGATTAATAACAGCCAAACAGAAGTGGCTTTGAAGCCTGCACTGCTCTTTTCAAGGCAGTCGGCAGTTAGTTCAATAGGGTTCCACTGGGAGCTAGTCTAGCTTTCCAAATAGTTATTACTTGAGCAATATTTAGGAATCACCTGCTCCCAAATCTGAAAACACCACAAAGACCTGCTGAAGACCCCAGTTGTGACTATTCCAGCTGAGGGAAAGCTTAGAAATGCCCAAAGGCAGATGTTGCCCAGCAAAAACCCCATAGCAAGACATTGTCATTGGCAGTTTCAACTGGAAAACGGCCCTCAGGAAAGGCTATGTAAGCAGTATTATGTCCAACAAAGCAATGACCAAAATAAGTTAAGGAAGCAAGTGAGGTGTGTATGCAGCCCACCACTAGGGCGACCAGACCTCCAGTAGGAGCCCAAGCAGGTGACCCACAGGGATGCCTCTGAGAGGACTGCTCTGACCCTCTCAATGCAGGCTTTCCCTTCCTCTTTGCCCACCTCCCTTCCCTGGCACACATTTTTCTTATGATTCTCCAACTGCATTCTGCTCCATGTTGGCCTGTCACATGTGGTGTGGACCATGATCCAACCATGCCATCTACCAATTGCAGCCCCTGATCAGTTGAAGATCTTCCACTTTTTATTTGACCTTGAGAGTCTGTGTTAACACATCAGATGTTAGTACACACCTGGGATGGCTCCTATCACCTACCAGAAATTTTCACACATGCACTGGACTCTGGAAAACATATTCCTGCCTTTTCTACATTGGTCTTTTCTTTCCTAATGGTTACACCCACTTAGAAGCTCATCCGACTCCCTGCTCAATCGAAGAGTCCTTTGATGATATTTGGAGCCTGCCACCTTGCACAAAATAGTAAGTTTGCTTATTTTCAACTTTTTTCTAGCAAAAGGACCTGAAAACCTTCTCTTTACCATCACATCAGAACAACCACATGCATACACATTAAAGGAATTGTGATAGTAAGGATAAAAGCAGGTTTATTACTATAAATTTGAAAGTTCTAACCATGATCTTAGGATAGAAGATGTTCATCCCCAAAACTTTCTTCTTGAGTACCCAAAGGCTCTAGGGAACCCCTGACTTTAGGGTTCCTTGTTGCTTCCACATTGTATACCAGATGATTGCTACCTGGTTTCAATGCATTATTTTAAATGCTTTCCAAACTGTTGTTGCTTGCATGCCTATTAAGAGAATTAAAACAACTGTTTCCTCTTGCACATTTTTAATTTGTCATCTACATTTTTTCATCTCAAGTTTAAACAGTTTAAAAGGATGTACTTTCTAAGATATCATAAAATAACATTTGAAAATTAAACAACATGGTTCTCTAAAGGGTACCTAACTGAATAAAAACACCAGGGCTACTTGTTATCTGCCACTATTCATTATTTTTTTTTTAAATGAAGGTCTAATGTAATAGAAATTTTACATTGCACATTATTCTCTTTGATTTTGTATTTCCATTACAGTATCCCCACAGAATTTTATCTTAAGTGTGCATTTTTATATTTGAAGGTTTTATTAATCATTCTATCATCTATCTCTGAAAATTAAGTAAAAATAATACATATGAATAATTTACTATATGTATTATTATTCTAATGTCACAGGAAACTAAAATTTACATATAAATATAAATATTTCATCACCACATGGTTTTTTTATTTATATACATAAAAACAGATGAATGTTTAAGTTTTCTGTGACCATGACTCATTTTGTCATCTGGATTGATTTATATTAGTAATTAACTACAGATTATTAACTAAAATACAAATATTACGTATTTTATAAATTATTATTAAAATAAAAATAAGTTGTTTCAGAACTGCATCTCTTAATGAGATAAATGAGCCACTTTTTCCAATTAAATTACTCATTGTAGATGAATATTGTTAAAATGAGACAAAATTCAGCATTAATATTTCTGCCCTCCCATTTATTTATATGAAGGCTGGGAAAACTTGTTCACACAAATAACTACATAGGATTCAAATTGGTTGTAATAATTTTCCCCAATAGTTTGAATTCCTTCTGGGACATATGCCAAAAACAATCTCCAGGTGATCTATCATCAAAATTATTTTTAATGATCAACTGACAACTCAATTAAGTCCTCTTTCAATTTGCACAAAATAAAGAATTGGATGTCACCTGAATTGCAAAAGTATTTGTTATCCTGTCATTAGAGTCATTCATTATCATCAAACCACTATATCAACCATTCCCTTATTTGGTATCCAGAAGTTTTTCTACCTCTGGGTTGAAAGAACACCCTGGAGACTGACCTGTCTCTTGTCAAGTAGGAGAAGATCCATTGGGAAAAGGAAGTGAGAAAGACTACAGGTACTAAAGAAGGAATATATATGAACATTGACATCTGGAAATAGATTCCCTAAATCCAACTCATTCCTCTTTCCGCTGCCACCACCACCAATACCCTGTAATCCTTAGAAGCCTGTGGGTTCATGAACCCTTGTCTGAAATGCTTGATCCCACTATGTTCTATTTAATACTGAACTTTGTTTTTCCCTACTACAGTAACACAGAGCTGTCTGCTAGATCTCTCATTTTTATATTCCCATGAATAATAACACAGAAAATTCTAATGGTGCAATTGTTTCCAATGAAAATATATTGGAAAAAAAAAAAAAAAGCTCATACATACAATGTCCTTATATGACTTTTTCCAGAATCAAAGCAGAAAAACCTTTATTTTACACAACACTGGATTTTAATTACAACCATTTTTACCCCCCAGAGTCATCTAACCACCAAGTCCTCCTCAGTATCCATGTGGCAACTGACTCATTATAATAAACAGTCTCCTGAGTACTTATTTCTTCTAGCTAAGTGCATTTTCTCTAAGCACTGTGTTCAGGGTTGAGACTGCACATAGGATAAAAACAACGTAGGTGGTAGTTGTGCTTACTTCTTCATGAAATCTGCATAGATGCTGATCATCTCAGTGTGAATAGCTTTAATTAGCAATTTCTATCAAGATCTTGGGTACAGTCACCCTTTTGTAATCTTAGTTGCCATAGAAAGGGATAGTGAGATGGGGTGAAGGTAGGAGGAAAAATAATTCTTCCAGCCAATTTCCAATTCCAGCCATCACTGTCCCACAATTAACATCCAGTGCACACAATCACAGCCAGACCACACAGCTAGGCAGAGACACCAGGAATCTTTGCTGTCCCTGAAGAGTGTGCCTCTCCTGCTGTTACAAACATTAGCCTTAGTCAGTGTAGGCTGAAAACTTTGTTAAGAGTTTATTTCAGGAATTAGACAACCCCAGACCCAAAGTCTGAGATCACCCATTACAATACCTCTGTGACCTTGAACAAGTAACCTTTCCAAACTTCAGATAGTTCTTCTGAAATATAGGGATGATAACAACAGCACTTACCTAAAAAGGTTACTAGGAGCAGGAGACAAGCTAATAATAAATTTAAAAGCACTTAATTTGATGTCTGACAAACAGAACTGTTAGTTCAAAAGCAGCTATTGTTGTTAAACAAAATATCCTCTTACACGTTTGCAATTACTTTGGAAATCATAGATGATGTGTCAAATGCAATAGAGGAACATGGATATTTACTGATGAAAATTTGAAAAAAAATCCTTTTATAAGGATTAAAGAGTCGCTCTTTTGGGAAAGTATCAACATAGCATTAGTTTTGCTTAAAGGAAAGACCACCGACTTTGCAGAAACCTGTTCTTCATATTATGTCGGTACCGTGGGCAGTTTTTGGGCATAACTGGCTACCAGCTATCATCTGCTTAGCACAAGGTGCACATATGTGCATGCATGCACAAACACACACTAAGACATCCATCCCCTGAGATTTTCAAGTGATAGTAAATGGTTGAGGTCTTGTGAATGCTCATTATAGGGTGACTTCGGAAGACAAGATGCTCCAGGTTTTGCAGCCACCAGAGAGTTCTGGGTTTAGGCCTCCTGGCTCCTTCTTTGCTGTGTTTGTCCCTGAGCAACCTTGGGCTCAATGGACACCATATCTCTTGTATGGCCAGTTGTCTACACCAGGGATTATGCGTACACTGGCAACTGCTCAGTGGTTGACTCTGAAGTTATCCAGTTTGAGTTTTTCCTTTGGCATTGTCTTTTCTTTTTAAAGGAAAGGTGCAGGCAGAAATGAAGGCAAGCAGAGGCAGGAAGGCAGGACAAGAGAGGAGGAAGAAACACTTTATTCATTTAGTTATTCATTTTGGTTGCCCACTCCAGCCCTGGAATAGGAACCAGGATCCTTGGTCATTTGTGGACTATGCTGGCCAAAGGCAGCTGACCAAACCGATACTGCACCAGGGTGTGCTGGCATTTTGTTTTCTTGTCATGCTCTAGTCTAAACTTATGAACACACTACAGAACAAGATGCTCATGTTGTGGACCCCTGCTTTAAAATGGATTGGCAACTTGTCAGTTTATCGACAGCATTGTGAGACGTTTGTGTGATATGAAGATTCTAAATTGAAAGTGTTCACACCATACGAAAGTGGCACAAGCATCACTTCAGTCTTCACCACACAGACCAGACACCTGTCTCACTGGCACATTCCTCATTTTAAGGTTTTCAGTAAAGCTATTCCAATTTCCTAAATCTTGACAGTAGAATTATCAGTTTTCTTTCCCTATTTCTAATTAAGTTAGATTTTGGCAGATTGTGAAATAAAGGGTTTTGAGGTGAATATGGGTTTTAGTTTAAAATCACATAGTGATCCTAGAAAAACTTCTTTTGAAGTAGTTGTTACCAACTTGAAGAGATTCTTTGAGTGTCTCATATCTTTAACTCACCTCTGGGTATTTTTGTCTAAAAAAGCAATTGACATTTTGCGTTGGCTGTTTTGCTAAACCTCCTTAACAATGACACATTTGCACTATTACTCGCTATCTATAAGGCAAAGCTTAGAAATCTAGAGAGTTCACTTGGAAGGTTTTCTCCTGTGATCACTCACAGCTCTCTCTTTCTCCTTTCTCTGGTCCTGTGTCACTAACCCAGGTCCTAGGACGTAATATGACTTGATTACAGACATCTGAGTCAGAGGTGTGTTCTCTCTTTTTATTTCAATACAGTTTTATTAGTGCTCCTTTTTAACAATACTATCCACCTCTCTTTCTGTTCCTAAATAAGCATTTTAACAATTTATGTATATTTTACCATAACTTCTGAGGAGTCTACTAGACTTGATAACAATTTTTTTTTTTTAATTTTTGTTCTTTTTTGCCATCGTAGGCTTACTTTATGCCTGAAGTTGCTGCATCTTTCAGAGAATCCTTACCATGGATAGTGTCCCAATTTATTGTGGATTTGGTCTTTACCAGAGGCTCTAATATATCAGGTTGTGTGTGAGCTCTTCTCCAGTGATCCTGAACTGAGGATCAAAGAGCCAGTTGAAGGAAGTGTGATAGATGACAAATAGAAAAAATATTTTTACTTTTTGGACCACTTTTTAAAAAATGCTTACAAAACTGATCATTTCCACATGACTAGCTGCTACCAACAACCAAGTGAGGTCTTTATCATCCTACTCTAGACTTTTTCTTTGCAAGGTTGGAACTCAATGTGTGTCTGGTGCTTGAGAGATATGAGAAGACATTCTCAGTTCGGCTCTTTCCTACTGTTACTCTGTGACTCCTTTCGGTGGGTATTTCTGTTCGCAGCTAAGCTGGAGACTGAAAGCAAAGATGCTGAAGAGTTGTACCAAGTGAGTCTGAATAGGTATGACTGGGCGACAGAGGTGCAACTGCTGAGATTTTCTTTATCTCATAGCTCTCTCACCCCCTGTAATGTCCTCTCTCCTCCTTGACTCTCTTTGGGAGAAACTCTATTCATTTACATCTTGGGATGACGTAAGACGATTACAAATTAAATAATAAGAAAAGACAACCATAAGCCTGCCCTCACCGGTGGGTGTGACCATGCTGCTGCGTACATCCTGCAGCAGGGACACTATGGCCAGCAGGGCGTGCACTACTCTTCACACTATGTTACATTTCATCCATTAACATTTTCCTTCATCTGTGATGAGCATCTGTGATGACCACAGATGAAGGAAAATGAGACCAGAAACAGCCTTCAGAAAGTTCGTATGCAAAGGGAGAATGCTTCCAATGTCAATAAGCATTTTGGGAATTCTCCTACATCCTGATGGTGTGTATTTAAAACAATTTGTTCATTGGTCAAAGACCTCAGGATAACAGAGGCACAGCGTCATTCCCCCACCCTCCCAACCACGTACACGAAAATCTTCTCTTTCTTCAACAAATAATCCTTAACCCCACAGATCCACGCAACACAATCTGCAACTTGTTGGGCAGAACAGAAGGAAATCATGCTCATCAAGGCATGAAAGTCAGTGTGAGTTGATCCTCTGAAGCCAAAGCACTGAAATGTAATCTGCAGGCAGGTTGTTAAAAGCACTGACTTTTCTTTAGTAACTTCTCAGAGAAGAACAGTGCCCATGATAAAAGCACAAACTCTAGAGTCACTTACAGAGCTTTCACAATTCTGTGATGACAGCATGAGTTTCTTGTTAGTTTGTGTGCGGCTCTGTTCCAATGATGGCACCCTTTAGAGTAGCTGGAGTCCCAGGCACTTTGGGGCTATTCCACTGCTTCACTACCTGAAGGAAAGGGTTTGCACAGTGGGCTGGTTAAATCTACTAGAGGGCAGTAAGTACAGAATCCCAAATCAATCCCTGCTTGCCCCTTTAGGAAGCAGCCCCAGTTTGGAGGCTGTTTATCTGCAGCTGATGGCTTATAATAATTGCATTTTAAAAGAAAAGGAATGGAAGATATTTTTTACTAAAATGGGGAATATATGCACAAATGACAGATAACTTTTCTTCAACAGCAAGTAAATCCTAGCAAGATGGTATAAGTTAAAAGATAATCAGTTTCATATGCTTCTGGTTTGCTCTTTTACTGAACTGACATCACTTATAGACAAATAAAATATTATAGATAATATCCAATGTTGTCATAGGACTCAGAGAACAAGTATGTAGGTGGGAGTATAAATGCTACAAGCTTTGGGGAAGATAATTTTTCAAGATCTATAAAACTGTATAGTCCTTTTAACCCAGCAACTGTACTTCCAAGAATATTTTCTACAGAGGTATTTGTATGTGAATAATTGTATCGTTAATGTATTTGCATATAGATACAAATATTTTTGAGGTGGTATTACTTAGAATTACCTGATATTAGAAACCAAAAAGAGAGCTCATTTTTAAAAAGATATTAATTTCCTATATAAAATGGTAAGCAACTATTTTTAAGGGTAATTATTCATAATACCAAAGATATAAAAAAAACCTAGAGATCCCTTGATGGATGAATAGATAAAGAAAATGTGGTACACTCTTCACCTTGGATGAGTGGGCATCCCCAAAGATGGACCAGAAAGACCTCTCTTAAACGCAGACAGCACCTGGGAAAAAGTTCTGCTCATTTAGGTCTCAAGACAGTATTACTAGTAGTAAGAGGCTGAGTTCAAATCTCTGGGTAATACCTACCCTTAGTGTATGGGGAGAAGAGCAAGGACCAGAAGAGAGACAGAAAGAAAATTATCTCTCACAAAATTCAACAGAGGACAGAATTTAATAGGAGAGTAGTGAGAAATGTTTCAGAAAATTTAAAGACAAAACAAAACAGATAAACCTTTAAAATAATCCTGGATTTACAGACACTAGTATTTTTACTTTCTTTTGAGGAAGAAACAATAAAAGAAAAAAAGGATTATGTGATATATGTATACAATGGCATGTTAATTAAAAAGGCATTAAAAAGAGAAATCCAATTATTTATGATAATATGGATGGACCTAGAAGACATTAGCTGAGTGAAACAGCCCAGACACTGAAAGACAAATAATAGATTTCACTTATATGTGGAATCTAAAGTAGTCAAACATATAAACAGTAGAGTGGTAGTTTCCAGGGGTAAAAAGAAAGAAGGAAAGAAAAATGAGGCTGTGGGGGGAGGGAAGGGAAGGGGAGGGGAGGGGAGAGAGAAAGTGAGGAGGGAGGGAAGAAGGAAGGAAGGAAGGAAGGAAGGAAGGAAGGAAGGGAGGGAGGGAGGAAGGAAGGGAGGGAGGAAGGGAGGGAGAGAAGGAGGAAGAGAAGGAGGGAGAGAAGGAGGGAGGGAGGGAAGAAGGGAGAGAAGGAGGGAGGGAGGGAGAGAAGGAGGGAAGGAGGGAGGAAAAGGTAGTAGGAAGTAGTATTACAGGGTTGGAATGGAAATGACAGTAGTTTTTGTTGCTAACAGATATGAAAAACAAAAAAACTGTATGTGTGTGTATAGGCTCCTGAGCTGTCTGTACTGTCTACAGTGGAACCTCGATACTGTACCCAAACTCACAGTGAACCAACAAAGGACGGCCTCTGGGATGAAATTTTGAGAAACAGAACCAGGAACCTCAACTGTCACCATATGACTAACTCTTTGTACCTTTCAATTTTATACCATATGGTGTCTAGTATATTTAAGAGTATGCATTCTGGAGCCACAGCTCCTGGCTTTAACCACCATTTTATACCCTTGTCCTTCCTGATCTCAGACAACTTACCTAATCTGTGTCTCATTTTTTGAGCTGAAAACTGGCATTAATAGCACATTTCCCATAAGGGTTGCTCTGTGTGAGGGTTCCCTTAGATAATCATGACTATTATTATTAATATTTTTCATATAATTTGTGAAATAAGCTACTTTTTAAAAGGTGGTGTGATTTAATGGGAAAGATGAAACTTTTTTTAAGTTCCAGAACTCACATAATGTGATGGCACTTTATAAAATACACACACCAACAGAATAGAAAAAGATCTAAGAGGCTCCACTCCAAAATATTAGAAGTGATCATTTATAAAAGGAAGAACTGAGGAAGGTGGTGAAGGGAGATTTCAGCTACATGCTCTTATTCATCTACACTGTTTGAACTTCTCACCACAAGTATATATAAACTGCACATGTGAGAGAAAGAAAATGTAGTGCTCACAGAGCACCAGTGTCTCCTTGCGCTCAAGAAAATAAAGGTTCAAAGAAAGAACGAAATGACACCCTGTCATCCATTGAGGAGAGGAAGGAAGCAGGTCAAACTGATGGGGATCAAAATGTCAGCATTACTGCCAATCACTTCCACAAGGAAGGACGTATGGGTATGTAGACATTTGCCTTGCCAGAAGGGCAGAACATACAAGACCTGGAATAGTAGACACAGGACACAATGAAAACACAACGGTGCCCTCTGGATCTGGAATTGTGCAACAGGGTGGCTACTGGACACACACTGCCCTTGTTCAGATGAGCAAAAGGAACTGCTTGGGTTCCAGCACAGCTGGCTCAGCCAGCGGAGCTCTGGCCACCTCCCAGCTCCACTTGCTCCCTTTGTGAGCACACACACCACGTCCTATGCACAGGACCCAGCTAACACTCTCCTACATTGCGTGTAGGTCACAAACATGCAGGCCTTCTACACCACCACTGACCACACAAGACTCTCTGCCAAGGGCAGATCCCAATGCAAAGGAAAGACTCAGTGAATTCAGCCTAATAACTTTTCTCAAACTAGCCGGGCTGATTGCCAGCGAAGCCAGGAAGGGAGGAAGGGTGGGAAGGGGAGGAGAGAGAGCAGACTGATACTTTAATAAAGTTCTTCCACTTGGAAACAGAAAGAGAACTAAATGTTTCCTCTTAACAAAGATACTATCAACATTAGGTATTATATAGAATTTTACATGGCAGAATAGCAATAAAATGTGAAGACCAGAAATAGTCAAAGAAATTTCAAGCAAAAGATATTCATGGAAAAAGCATTTGAGACCCTACTGATGGTCACCAAGCCAGGAGGTCTGGACTTTCACTGATGTCTTAATTGAAAACAGGAGGCATGCCCACTGATCTTGTTACCTCATTATGGCCACCAGAGTTTTGCCAAGAGTACACCATGGGCATTTGAGACAGGAAAGTTCTTCCTTCTAAAGGCCACGTCCAATGAATGCCACTAGCGCTTCCCAGTCACTAGTCATCACAACAACACATTTCCAAACACTGCTGGTAGTTGGGATAAAGGGTGGATGTTTCAGCCAGGTTGAGAGTCAAAAATCTAAGCTGGAATAAGATAATATGTCAGCAATAGGTAGCTGTATTATGACAGCTTTCATGGGAATCTATGTGCAGACTTCTGGTCATTCCACATGTAACTTTAGACTTACTTGACTTTACTTTTACTGTTTCTTTAACCAGGAAAGCGCCCCCTACCCCTTAACTGCCAACTCCCAGCCCCTTTTGCCCACACTTAACCAGCTCCTACAATTCCTTCACAAATCTATTCAAATACCACCTTCTCCAGGACACTCCTGCCTTCCCAAGCATAGGGCACCACCCACCACTCCTCCATGCCCAGCTGCCTCTCCCAGGACCGCAATCAGTGAGATCCTCGGAATTTACCACTTATCTCTGTATCCACCTAACACTGAACATAATTAATGCATAGGCCTAATGATTACTAGAATAGTGAATTTATGAGCTTCAGTGAGATCCAAAAACCCATCCCTCTCCTCAGGGTTGGCCCAGAACCTAACACAGAACCAGGAGCAAAGTACGAGCAACTAAGTCAACCAACACTGCACAGCGTGCGCACAGGTGACTGTCATTTGCCAACACATCTAGCAGGGTTTGGTTTCCACACAACCTCCCTCCTCACCTCTAACCTCCTGTGAGCACTGTTCTAGGTGTCGTTCTCCACCATGGACTACAGTACTTACTGCACCCTCATGTAAGAGCATTATAAAGAAAACACTAGCATGTTGACTAATTCTAACTGGTTTGAAGTTTCATAAGGCAGATACTCTAACCTATCTTTCATTTTCATCCTTTTTCCTTAGTGAACAAAATGTACAAAGGACACTTTTTTTTGACTACTTTCAGGCAGCACAGTACTGATCCTCCTCATAAGTACTCCGTTTCCAAAGATCAGCTGGTGACTCCTTCCTGAAATCTGGTCCCTGTTCATGTGGTCATATGCCTTGGACACTAACTCAGAAATCTGAACCGTATCTTCTCTACAAGGCTTGAGAAGTCTCTCTGGTCTTCCGCAAACCCTTGTATCAGAGGTCCCACTTGCAGAGGGAACTGAGAGGAGTTAACTTTTCTAACAAGTACTGATTTCCAACTTGACCTCAAGGTCATCCATAATAATTCCTTATGCTTGTAAAGTCCTTTATAATTTACATGACTTCAGAAGAATGATCTCACCTGATCATGATAATTATACTGTAAATAAGCAAGGCCTGTATCCTTATTTCCAGAGCAAGGAATTAGATATAAAGGTCCCTCCCACAAACAAACAAAAACTCGCATGGGCAATAAAAATCATTAAGAACCTATAGGAAACCATTAAACTGAATGAGAGAGTCGTCAGTACACACAGCACTGGCTGTGTGGAGATTGGGTTTGTTCAGACAAGTCGGCAACAAAGTATGGGTGACACACCGGTGTTCTTGTCTAAAGATGATGATCACCCACCAGAACCTAGTTTGACCCCCAACTTTTACATGGAAATATAGCAAGCATGTGGTAGATGCTCAAAGTTCTGCAGACACAAAAAATACATGTATGAAGGAGCAAACCGAGACAGTCCATCAAACAAAGAGCAGAATAGGTTTGCGACATTTATTTGCACCCTGCACTCCCTTCATTTCATCTTGCCTTTAAAACTGGAATAACCCCCTCCTATTCCTTCCTGAATGGCTGAAAGGATCAAATAAGGCATGTGAGAAAGCACTCTAAACAGAAAGCTTCATATCAATGGAATGAGGTATCATGATTCTAGCCCCAGGAAAGTTATGATTTAAGCATGTTGTCATAATCCACCAGTCATGATGACTTCACAAAGGATTTGGAACATGGGTCACTCTCAGTGAGCAGGCTATCTGGAGCAAAAGTAATTTGAAATAAAAGACACACTCAGTCTTGCCAAAATACTTAATTTACAAAGGGTGTTATCATTATTCCCTAGTATTATCATAGATCCCTCCCCAAACTACTGTCAGGTATTCTGCTTTCATAATGGCTTTTCCCAAATTATGAGTACACCCTCCTAAACTGCTTTCCTAAATGAAACGCGGTCTTTTATACATCACCTGACAAATGAAGACGACCCCATGGAGAACAGCACCAGCCATCATGGGCTGCAGCTATCACTTTGCTGACACAGCCATCCCAACTGCACAATTAGGGGTGTTCCAACTCCAGGCTCCAAGAAGCCTTCCCTGCTTGGTTGAGTCTGGAACCACACTCCCTTCTGATGAGCCCTGTAGTAGTGATGGCTTTCTGGGACATCATGGGGGGCTCTTGACAGGGAGCATAAGGTCCAGGGCCCCACACAACGCAAAAGTTCCAGAGTCACGGGACACTCATCATTTGCCTGAGCCCACTATCAGAAGCCACCTAATACCCATTCATCCTAGCAGACTTGGCCTGATTTAAAAAGAGGTAACATATGCTATTAAGAACTATGGATTATTTTTCAAAAGTTTATGTTCAGGTAATTGACACCATCAATCCCTCATGACCACCACCAACCCAAAGAGAGCAAGAAAGCAACACAAACATGCCTGGGAGATACTGTAACAAATCGGGGAAGGCTGGGGTTTGGAGCAAGCCAGAAAATCACCGCTCCACAACTCAAAAGCCTTGAGATCTCGGGTAGGTTTGAAACAGTTCTATGCCTCTGTTTCTCCCTTATAAAATTGGGATAAGAATAGTTCCCACATCATGCAGATGTCGTGAGCACTCATGTGATGCATGCAGAACCTTGCATGTTGCCTGACACATAGAAAGAGCTCAGTAAATGTTTACTTTTATTATAAAATCAAAGCATTGCCTGTAATAGTCATATCATCACAAAATATGATTTTCAACAATTTGATGTCAAATTAACATTAGTACTGAGGTATAAATGAAAATTCAAGAATCTTCTTGTTGACCTCAATGAGACACTCACAGGAAAACTGCAGGATTTGGATATGTTTATCAAATATGTCATAAAAACTTTCCTTTTTGGAAACATTAAAAACAAAAAAAATGTCAATACTCCCTTTAAAGTATTTGGAGAACTCTATTGAGAAGGTGACAGAACTTAGGAATGTATAAAAAAAAGTTGTTTGCTTATTAGAGAAACAAAAATCACCCAGCAAAAATGCCATGGTTTTCAAAAAGAAGTAGATGGTAAGGAGAAACAGATTGGTCCCTAGTAATATTTTTTAATAAAGCAGTCTAAAGTCTTTCTATCCTTAACAAAGCACTGTCAAATGTATTAACATATTCAAATGAATAAATTAAACCTCACACTTGATTTTTGAGCCACAATGTACTAATTCAAAGGAAAAAGTAGCATTTCTAAAAAAATTTTATTGTAGTAACTTTGATTTTACACATTAAAATAAACTCATATACATGTTCCCAAATGTGCAGTTTCCCCATTCCTCAGCTATATATCAACAGACCCTGCCCTCCACCAAATCACCAAGGGTTTGTCACCATTATCCAATGGACTCTGCTACCACTTGTCCCCTCCCCCCCTCCCATTCCTTATTGGCAACCTCAGTTCTATTGCAAGTGTCCAAGGGCTGGTTTTGTTTCATCAGTTCCTTTGTTTTGTCTATTCACAAGGAAAAAGCAGCTTTTTTTTTAAAAAAAAAAAAAAACAGCACATACTACTGATGTCTAGAAATAAAAAACAAACATTTTAAAAAAGTAAAACATGAGCTAAACTAGCTTTTGCCTATTACCTTTTTTATTTTAAATCCTGCTTAAAATGTACAAATGCCAAACAATGTCAAAATACTAAGAAATTACTAAAACTCGATACCAAAATAAAACGTGTGTTACAACCATAATTACTTCTATAGTTAGAAAATTACTATCCTCATTAAATAATTTCTGGCAAACTGCTTAAACCATTCCCCTTCTGAGTAAATCTAGGAAGAACAAAATAAAAATTCGGACTTCAGTCATTTTGATGTCCCCATACCTAGAAAAACATTATCATCACCAATTACCTACATGCAAATAATGCTAAATGCCTATGTAATAGTTACAATTACTAGGAGTGTGAGATCTTCCTTCTAACCTCCTCCATTTTCATTTTCACAGCTGCTTCTGTGGAATAAAAATGAAGAGCTTTCTTCTTCTAAGCCCTCAGCTTTTTACAAGTCTTTGTCTGATCTACTCTAGAGACCCACAGACAGGATGGAAAAGGGGAGGGAAAGTGAGGAATGGAGCGTATGTTTTGCTCATAGAAGCCACCATTTCTCAGGTGGAAAATAAGAATGTCATGCCATGATGACATTTTGCCTTGTGTCATAATGATGAATAGTCCTAATTTTTTCCAATTAGGGAAGTAATCACAACCGGTCAGTGGACTCTGAGCAGTCTTGCATAGTATGGTCCATGAGGGTTGTAATTTGGATACAGAATGAGATCTAAGATGAGTCTTTCCTTTTGACAGTTAAGTGTAATATTATATCTCCATCCCTGCGTTCTTTTTTCATAACCGATGAAAGAAGTCTTTCAGATATAATAATTTAGAATTATTTCTAAATCTGTCCCCTTTAGTCAATGTGTTTCCATTGAATTCATATAATGTAACTCAAAAATTGAGTGGCAGGTTCAGTTTATTCATTTGAATATGTCAATGACCCTGGTAATGCCTTGCTAGGGATAGAAAGACTTAGGAGAATAGAGTAGTTTTATATTATATTTTACAAATACTAGAATTCACTGAACCATTATCTATAAGAATTTTCAACAGACAGAAACAAAATTGCTAACAAATATGCCATGAGCCATTGGTGAGAAACAACATTTTCTTTGTACTGTGCATGAAGATAACACAGAAAGCTGCAAACACAATACAATGTCAGGAAAAAGAGAACACCAAAAAAAAAGCAAGTATCTCATATCCTTCACCTTCAGTTACCTAAACACCAACTAAAATATTTCAGATACAGAATATTCCAGACAATTCCACTGACACCTAGTCAGAGAGCCCAAGGATATCTCTAACTTACAATGAAGTGCAGAATTTCAAGGAAACTTGGAAAGTACTTCATCCAGTTCTCTCATTTCTACAAAGGGATTCTAAAAAAGGTTCTAAGAGACCAATGCTTTCATATAATTCATGTAATCATTATAAAAGAATCAAAATTAGAATCATGACTTATTTTCATAATTTAAACTCATGCAAACTCTTTCAAATAGTACAATGGTGCCAAACAAATGTTTTCCAGACATGAATAGGTTGATTACATCATTATAAATGGCAAAAAGTGTGTACCACATGACGTGTGCTCAAGAAAAGTCACTAATTCCATGACAGCTCATACCACACCTCCCAAACCAGAAGATATGTCTACCACCACTTAACGTGGAAAGATATCAGTGCATTAGGAGAATATGGATAGCAATTTTAAAGTCTGTTGTAACAGAAATGCATGTGCTTTTACTCCAGTTTGACTTGAAGGCATTCCACCTTTGGTGTTCAAATTTTGATTTTCACCATAAGGTTTTATTTTTTTTTTCAAAGAACTGTTAGAATCTCAATATAGAAACCAATTAAAAAACAGCATTTTATCCTAGTTAACTTATCAAATATTTTGATATTTCTATCTGCTCAGTATCAAATCAGTCAGAGGAAACAAAAATCAGGGTTCCTGTTAGCATATCACTCCTTTGGGCATATTAGAAAGAAGATGTCCCTTCTCAGCTGAGACATCCCCAAATTCAGCTACCTTGTGCAGAGACCAACTACACCAAACATGGCTATGACAAACAATTTCTAATAAAATGTTGTAATAAATAAGGATGCTCTCATAAAAACAAAAATTTTAAATGGGTATAAATAAAATTGTAGTCTAACTCTTCAGCATAGCCATATATCCCTACATTTTGTTTGGATTGCACACTACAAAGAAAATGTTGTTTCTCACCAATGGTTCATGGCATATTTGTTAGCAATTTTGTTTCTGTCTGTTGACATCTTGCTTTGTAATCTCAGGATTACAGCGGTAGAAACAATTTTTTAAAAACTAATCACTAAACAGTTGGGAAAGTACCCCAAACTTACCAGAAGCAATAAAAATGTCTAAGACACAGTGTTCATCAGATTTTCGACAACTGACCATTACATGGTGGCCAGAGTTTGTGACGAACAGATGTGTCTGAGCATCTTTTGGCAGTTCAGTGGAGTCTGGCAGCCATATGCCATTGTAAAGATTTCATTTGTAAATACACTAAGAAAAACATAGGTGTGCCCATATAAACTCAAATAAAATTTTTATAATATAGATTATAATTTATTATGTAGTAACTACTATCTAAAAGTAGCGATTACAACAGGAAAAAGAAACTGATTCTGTTTTCACAGAGTGTACTGGTTAGCACTAGGCTTCTTCATGAACTAACCCTCACAAATTTCTTATTTTTAATCCTATCTAGATTTTAAATATCAATTTTATATGATCAAAGGACAAACAGAACCATCTGTTTCAGAATTAACAGAATTAATTTAATACACTTTTGACAATATCTGTCACTACTCAGGTAAATATCTGTCTTCCCCTGGGTCAGCACTTTCGGATGTGGGGGACTGTCCTGACACTCTGGGTGTTAGATCTCCTCAGAGTCAGGTGTACGCATTCCGAACAAACTGATAGAAAAACTTAAAAAATAACTACAACCCCTTGAACTTAAAATTTTCTCCCTCATCCAAGGAACCCATTCACGATGGTCTGAGAGTTCGTATATAGAATCCTAATACCCTAAATCAGGAATGGGGCCTTTGGAAAGTATTTAGGTCACAAGGATAAAGACCTCGGAAATGGGCTTAATGCTCTTACAAAAGACTCCACAGAGTTCCCTAGCCTCACCACCATGTGAGAACACAGCAAGGTGACTACAACTCAAAAGAGGGTCTTCACCAGAACCCCATCATTGATCATTAATCTTGCTCTTGGGAGTCTCAGTGTCAACAACTGTAAGAAATAAATTTCTGTTGTTTGTATGTCCTCCAGTCTTGGTATTTTGTTATAGTAGTCCCAGTGGACTAAGACACCTTTCATTCATTGATTCAACACTTAGCCTATAAAAGAGTTAGAACCGTACACTGTCCAGCATCTCTGGCTTCAAGGTCTTCATTGGCCTGTAGCAGAGGTAGACAGTTCCAAAAAGCAACGGCAAGGGCCTTGAGAGAAGAAGCAGGAGGATGGAGGTGTGAAATGGAGGAGAGCAGTTTTCTGAGGAGTCAGATACGGAAGGTCTTACAGAATAAAGACCACAGTTAGATTTTCCAGGTAAAGAAGGGGTAGGTAGGTGGTCAAGCCAGACAGAATTCCAGCAAGTGCAGAGACCTGGAGCCCAGGATCACCATGCCACTTCTGAAAAAATTTAAGTGGTTTCCTAGGAGAGAGAACAGTATGCAGGAGGAAGAACTGGATTACAGACAGAGGCCCTGAAGAAGGGTTAGATGGCCTATGACATGACTTCAGAGTCTATCCTGACTGCAAAACCATATGGGTTTTGTCCTTATTTTTCCACATGAATCACATCCACACTTTAGCTTTATAAAAAAAACATCAGTTATGGTTTAAATACAAACATGTTTACTAGAGAAAGATGAGACTATAGGTAGGGGACAAATTAGGAGGCTACTGCAATAATTCACACAGGAGGTACCCAACTAGCACACCAAGGTTGCTCATGGTACCAGCTCCTTGACCTTGCAGGATGAAGCTCCCCTGAGCGTAGATTGGGGAGAGTGAGGCACTCAGGTCAGTACAAAGCATGGCCTTCCAGCATCAGAACCACAAGTCTTAGAGATCAGGGTTTTCATGGATTCTTCAGTCAGTGCTGTTCCTCTGCCCTTACAGTTCTTCTCCTTCTAGTAAACCTTCACCAGGAGCTTGAACTTTATTCCTAGTTTCTTGGTCAGACTTGGCTAAGGTTCATCCTCATTCAAGAATACATACTTTTATTCTTTTCAAGTCTCATTCCTTTATTTCCAACACCTATTCTCACCTCCTGACCCATCTATGGTCCCTCCAGTACCAGTAGAGAGGAAGCAAATAAGGGGCCTGATCAAGGCTAGCAGAGACCAAAGCTGGAGCGAAAAGATAAGGCAAATACTTATTTCACATAATACTGGAATGCATACCAGTATCTTACTGTAAAAGAAAGTGTGGTGAGCTCTTTCTTTATCACTATCCACTGAACCGGAAAGCCTGGGGCTGGGCCTAAGGATTCTGGCTGAAGTTCTGTGTGTGTGTGTGCAGGAGTGTGGATACATGACAAGGCCATGGCTTCAGATTAGGACAGTGTGTCTGAATGTCTGCCATTTACCTACTGAGTCACCTTGACAAATCATTCAACCTCTCTTGGTTTGTTGTGAAGCTTCAGGATATATGCAAGGGGTCAATCACATAGGCCTACTCCTTGATAAGCATTCCTCTTAAAGTCAGTTTCTCTTCTGTTTAAGTACTCTTAGTTTTCTGCAATTTAAACATATGCTATCATTTTTATTTATCGCTCAAAAAATCCTCTTAAAGGAGAGTAATAAATACTGAATCCATCTTTCTTCCTCTGCCTCATCTTGGAAGAAAATCACAAAAAATGACAAACCATTGTCCCAAGATACTTAACATGGGTCAGGTGACAGGAATGAGGGAAATGAAGCGGAAGCGAAAATTACCCAGTAGGAAGAGGAAGAATGTTTTTCAGCTATTTAAAGTACAAATCCACTCAGGTGTTTATACTGGACGATCTTAAAAGCTGATGAATCACTCAGATGAGTACTATGTCAAAATGAAATTTCCATTCTTTTGTGCAAGTTCTGAGTTTTCCAGGATATGAGACAATCCCTCCTTGAGTCAGTTTTCTCAGACTCACAAGTGAATAACATAACCATTCTAATTCCTTATCTTCATTTAAAGGGAAGTATCAGTCTTAACCTTCCCACTGATATCTCTGTGATATGTTTATGTACTGCCTTACTAAGTCAATATTAAAAAAGAGGATGACATCTACCTTGCAAAAATGATGAGCAAATTAAAGATAAAACTATGAAAAAATCCTAACTTTTCCACTTATCCCGGGATTCATTCTGTATCTTCTAGTAAGTTGCATCCAGCAAGCGCAATACCTTATACATAGTAGGCATGCCCCCCAAAATAATCATTCAATATAAGTTTTTCCATCAATGTGTCAAAGGATATGCCTTTAATTTTGCCACTAAGGAAAAAAATATTAAGCAAACTCTTAGAGGGATGTGCTAAATGCCACCAAGAAACACATATTTAAGGATAGAAAATGAAAAACAATTCCCCCAAATATGGCTTTATTCTCCTCAGGGGTATAACATTCAACATCCAGCTTTTCAAAAACAAACTAGGCTTAAAGTGATGTCTCAAACAAAATTTCCACATACTCAAATTTCATCTACCTGTTTCAAATGCTAACCTAGTTGGTTAAACCTCTCATCTCAGGTTTTTTTGTAAATAATTTTAACAAGTTGCTTTCAAGGTACCCAAAGAGATTTGATAACTTAAGACAATGCAAGCAATTTTGTAAAATTATCATTATTCAAATATATATACATATATATATATATATATATATTCCTGCAGTTATTAGTTGATAACCCTCATCTAAAATTTTTGACTCAACTAAGTCTACGTTTCCTAGAGTGGGCCGGGGGGATAGATCCCAGACCATGGAAAGGGCCTGCACTCATTACATCCTGTACACTGACATCTAGGATGCTTTATTTTTTGTCCCTCTTCCTACAGTGCCTGAAACAGTTTTACTTCATTGCATCAGTCATCTTAGCTGCCATAATAAAATACCATAGGTTGAGTGGCTTAAACAACAGAAATTTATTTTCTTAGTTTGAAAGCTGTAAATATCATATCAAGGTTCAGCAGGTCAGTTTCTGGAGACAACCCTCTTCCTGACATGTAGATAGCAGATCTCTTGCTATGTCCTCAAATGGCTCTTCTTAGGTGTATGTGTGTAGAGAGAACTAATGAACTGTATAAGGTCTCTTCTTGTAAGGACACGAATCCTATTTGATCACCCTTATGATCTCACTTAACTTTAAATACCTCTTTATTCCAAATACAGCTGCAATTGGAGGTTAGAGCTTCAACACATGAATTTGGGAGGAATATAAACATTCACCCATTAAACCCCAAAATAAGCAATGATTCCCCATAATTGCTAATAAAATAAAAATAGAGTCAAATTTAAAAAAAAAACAAAAAAACAGCCCTTATCAAGTTGACTCTATGTTGTTAAATTTATCCTGCATAACTTTTCCCAGGGCCCACAAGTCTCACAGGACAGAGTTTACAGAAATATAGAAACTGAGCAGTGACACCAACATCCATCTTCTAAAGGAACACTTCATGGAGAGAATAGCATTGTTATCCCAGGTGAATTTGTTTGAAGCCTTTTTTCAAAGACTTATACCCCAAGGCCATCTGAAAGCACAGCCTCACTGTGGCTACTGGGGAATTAACATGGCAGTAACATCACAAGCAATAGAGCAGGGAAAGCCACTTTGAAACTTCACAACAGACTACTTCTTGGACATAAATGACAAACTAAATCAGGCCTTCCAGACTCAGCTTCTGCTACTCTAGTCTCTAATCCTAAGAAGAAACTTTATATAGGAAATAATGCTAGGCTTACAAAAATAAGCTTACATAATTATTTTGTTATAAAAGAAATTCTTGTTAATTTTAGAAATTATTGAAAAGTACAAAGTAGACAGACATAAAGCCTCCTCTCAATGGTAATAACTACTTGTAATAAGACTGCTACATGTAATTCTGTATTCCACTCTTCACTTCTCATAAGCGTTTTTCCATTTCAAAACCCTTCAACATAATTTTTAACATAATTTACATACAATATTTCCTCTTCTAACTTGGGGTCAAGAATGTAAATATTTGGTCTTTTAAATCAATTTCTATAAACTATGAGTAGGAGTATATTTATATTAATTGCACTTAACTAGTCATATTAATTAATACAAATAAAATTTTCCTTAAAAATGGGGAAGGGCAAGCTTTGATTCTATAATAATTTTATACAAATAATCCTATCTTAGTGTTTATCATCCAGATTTTTGTAGAAAACCTGGGATTTCTCCCTCTTTTTTTCTTTATAAAGTTGTCTGTTCATGTTTTGGATTTTCCTGTTTCTTCAAGAGTCCAACTGAGCCTGCTAAGTGGTAGCTCCATGGTTTTTTAAACAACTTCGGACACCTCTGGAGAATAGCAAACAGGCTCTCTCCTCTCTCCAGGGTAGTGAGTAATGCTGTATCCAGGATCTGGGTGGGGCTATTTCAGCTGCTAATATACACAAATTCTCATATTTCCACGCATATCCACCTCTGGTTACCAACGACAGACAGGATTCTAATATTTTGGAGAAAGAAAAAAAAAAGAACCAAATCTCTAGATTTCTGTTTAAAGATTTCAGAGAGATATTTTTAGATTAATTTCCAATTAATACCTACCTAAAATTGAACAATAAATTGCTTGGTTTACAAAAATGATTTACAAACTGAGGCAGGAAAGGTTCATATCCAGAAAGATTCCCACTGCTCAGTCTCCCCACCAACCTTGTCTTTCTGGCACTCACGGGTGGACATGAATGGCGGGGGTAGAACATGAATACACATGAGTAATTGGTAGTCTCAGAAAGCCTCCCATATGCATGTCATGCTCTCACCTCTTCCTCCCCAGCTCAGAAAGTCACGTTTTAGTTTATTACAAAGTGAAAGATGACTTTTTAAAAAATTTAGTTTCTCTCCTTATTCCATAGGGATACAAACATGATTACTGATAAAACCAGGGTCTTGAAGCTCACTGAATAAGGTTAAAAACAAAAGTGTGTGAGGGCTTGGTGTGCTGACATATATCTAAGGAATGGGGACCCTATATATTTTTATTTTAATGTATAGAATAATTACTACAATAAAAAATTAATAAATAAAGATGTGTGATCAGTTTCACTTACAGGTCTACCTTCAAAGTCTGGATAATGTAGGTGCTCAGCTCCAAGCCGAGTTCCCAATCAAAAGCCAACATGTACCATGCATCATGTTTTTTAGCAATTCCAACGACATCATCTCTTAGTCAATGCCTCTTGTCACCAATAGACTACAAGCAAAATGACAATATCCAGCATGTATTGTTTCTGAACCACTTCAAGGGTGCCCATGAAATCACTTATGTTATGAAGACCAAAGTAGACTTCTCAAAGACAAAGTGATATCCTCCATAGACTCCTTTCTATCACCTTACTGTCTCAGTTGTTTCTAGAAGTGGTCATCTCTCAACAAAAATACAAAGATGAGGTGGAAAAAGAACCACCACAGAATACTCAGGCAGTAAAGAGCACAGTATAAGTGGAATGCATTGACCTAGCCTCTAAGTTGGTGACATATGAAGTGGGGGTGATGGGTTTTCTGCACAGGTCACTGAGGGCAATGAAGCTGCTCTGCTTAATGACGGAGATCAGAGAAATTATGAACTGTTTTCTTTAAAACCCAGTTCCACCTGCCTTGGGGAAATTTCTCCAGAATATTTGGCAACAAGCTTGTTAGACTTAACTCATATTATTAAAGTTTTCCTCTTTGTGTCCATTTATTGAAATTTCAATGGGAAATTATGATCAGCTACATTAGTGGAAGATAGCCTAATGCCATCTTATGCTGGAATCAAATCACATATTTGTAGGAATGAAATGGTCTAACTTTAAGAACTCTGAGTTTGACCTAGTGATTCCTATGAGATAATACATATTTACCACATCAAAAAAATCTGTATGTACAATTATATTACAATGACTATTTGTACATTTTCCCATTTTTGGATATGTGTATATACTTACATGCTGTTGGAGGGATGTATAAATCTTGTTTATTGAAGTCATATTTGTGCATTCTGTTTTTCAACATCCTTCTGGGAAAATCTTACAAACATGCACAATCTGGCATGAGATATTTATTTCAGAGAGAACTGTCATAGAAATAACTTACATCTTAGCCAGGCAATACACTAATGGAAGGAAGAAAAGACCATAAAATTTAGTTTAGCACCAACTCTACATGGACAGATAATATTTCTTACTTTAGAGTGCCCTGTACCCATAATAATAAAGTGCTTGGAGATGACTGGTCTATGGAAATTTAGAGCCTGTTTCTTTAAAATTCAGAATGAATAATTAGACTACATAATCAAAGATAATACAATTAATAGTCTTATCTGGGTCAAGCATGTCAGTCATCCCACCTAAATCAAATGACTCGCTAATCACCCTTTTTACTCCAGAACCACTTTCCTTTGCTCCAGAACCACTTCCTACTAGATATTACCACCTGATATTTAACAGGTTTGGGGAACAAAACTCTTAATCTTATGCCACAGACCCATCCCATCTACAGAAAACTCTTTTGTAGAATGGTACCTGTATTTACCCAGATGTCCAACAAGAAGCCAGGAAGACATACCACATTTCTTCCTTTCCCTAACTTCTCACATGCAATCACCAAAACTTGTTGTCTCCATCTCCTAATACTGCAGATCCAGCCACATATCACCAGGCAAGGACTGCTAACCTGGCTCAGGTGCTTATCTCTCCCCTCATGTATGGTAATGACTTCTCTATTCATTTTTATGCCTCCATCCCTTTTTCTAAGCAGCAATGTATGTGCTTTAAGTTAAGTTCAATGTTGCTTATATTTCTAACCAAAAGGATATTTTAAAGAATTTATAAGTAATCTGCATATCATAACAAGAGAATTATAATTTAGGCATTGACTATATCTTCTCTAATTGCCACACATTTTATATAGTCTCACAGTTTACATTTACTAGCATTTCTTTCATCACTTACACTAGATACCTGGAATGCATTTTAGAAATAGCACTATTTGTGCAATTACCCCATTTCATGACTGTATAATAATCTAATAGACTGACTACTAAAACTGGTTAAACTCTTCCTATATTCCTTGTCTATTTCACAGACAACATAGTAAGAAATGACTCTGTGGAGAGTTTAGTTGCTATTGATTTGTTTTTCACGTAAACTTTGAGTAGGATTACCAATCCAAACTCCTGCTAATGACTGCAATGTGGGCAATAAAACATGGTGGCTAAGAGGGCAGGTTCTCGGTAAGACTTTTTGGGATTTCAATCCTAGCTCCACCATTTCCTGTATGACATTAGACAAATTACTTAACCTCTCTATGACTCAGTTTCCTATGAAATATGAATAAGTGAACCTTCTCCCATGAAGTTATCATAAGGATTAAATGGTACTATATAACAAGCTCTTAGAATTGGCTTGACATATAGCAAGTACTCCACAAATACTGTTTTACATTTTCTATGTGTATTAATACATATATCTATCTATTAGTTTGTAAGAAGATCATATTAATTTTCAGTACAACCAGTAGGGTAATAAATATCAGCTTTACTGTAACTTTGTCACCAAAAGGTATTAACAGGGTTTTTTGGGTGATTCTTATTTTCTTACTAGGTATCCAGTAGTATCTTAGCACACATTTTTTTTTTTAATGCCACAGAGTAGAACGGTTGTTCTTGAGTACAGTTAAATTAGTTAAATAAAAATTGGCTTAGGGAGCTTTACTTCCTTATTCTTTAGTCTTATACATAGTCTAGCCAAATAAAGGTTACCAGTTTTTGGTTGTTTTTTTTTTAAGAAAACAAATTATA
The DNA here is from genome assembly GCA_004363575.1 of Solenodon paradoxus. Classification (NCBI taxonomy): domain Eukaryota; kingdom Metazoa; phylum Chordata; class Mammalia; order Eulipotyphla; family Solenodontidae; genus Solenodon; species Solenodon paradoxus. The sequence continues at coordinate 1,425,911 of RJWH01000007.1, read as the reverse complement.
CAAGCATCCTTGACGTTTCTAATAATGATCACTTCTACAACTGGCAATCTATCTAGTATATTTAATCTTCTTTTATAGTGGTTAGAGAGCACTGTCCAAAGAAATTGCATTGAATAACCCAAATTGGTTATTAATAGAGTTGACCCCTAACCTTGTCAAAAAGATCTAGTGGAAAACCCATGTGAATGTAAAGAGACAACTTGCACAATGTTATGTGATAGCTGGCTTGGGATATTTACTATATCTTTAATGAGAAACATTATAGTGAAAGAGTGACTTACAATGAAGGGGAAAAGTCTGATTATTCAATTCTAAGTCAAAATAAACACAAATACCTGACTTTAAAAAAACCACACACATCAAATCTATGCCAACTTTATGAACAAAAGACTAAAAAATTCAACAAGGTCTGAGTTCCAGTCTTTCCAATGTCACAAATGTGGTATCTAGAGCTGAATTTTTCAAGCCATGGATCAAGACCCATTAATGAGTCATTAAGTCAAGTTAGTGACCAGCACTTTTTTTCTTTAATAAAAAAGAATCACATGGGTTATGGGCAAATAATACTTTGATTATATATATGTAGAGTTATGCTGGTGGTTTTGTGTATATACCAGCTCAGAAAACTAAACATATTTTCTAAAATGGATGATAATCAGACAAGATCGATCCAAAGCAGATCATTTAACGTCTACGAAGCTGTTTCCTCATCTCCTAAGGAGAAATTATGATTCTACTTCAGAGAGAAGACTTTAATATAATTTTACAACTATAACTATTTTTCAACTCTAAAGCACTGTATTAATGTTACAGTTAAGAGCATTTTAGTTAGGTTTCCTTCAAGTTTCATGTTTCTCTGACGTATGTGCTCACAGCATAAACTTGAACATATTATATCAAAGATAGTTCTGAAGTTATACTCTCCTTTTGGTAACAAAGCTAAAGAGAGGAAAACAAAGTTTCTTGAAATTTTTATGATCTCATTTGTAACACCTACCATGTAGCCTCTGAGAGGGGGAGGAAAAAAAAAAAAAAAAACAAGACTAGAGACAAAAGACAGCATCTCTGTGTTACCAGGGGGCCTTGTGAACAATTGTCACTTAGGAGAATGACCACAAGAGAGAAACATGTTTATCAGCGATTCCCACAGGAGGCCAGACCAAGAACATCAGCCATCATCCGCTGTCTGCACAGCCCTTCAGTGATATTTCACTTGCAGATATAAATCATTCCTCTTTCTTCCCATTTAAAGTTCAGAATTCTGTGTCAGACTAAATGCTGCAAATAATTCCAGGCAGTGCATCATTATTTAGGATATGTTATCAAGACACATCATGGCACCACAAAAAGGTAACATTTTAAGAAACGGCTAATGAAAACAATTAAAAGGAAACGTACACTCCCTTATAACCCTCCACACAATCTACCATTAAAGCCCTATTCTGAAGGAAAGCATCCCCTATAAATAAGAGGAGGTATCCCTTCCCCTAAAATAGGGTTTTAAAAAGAAATGTTGCTCTGGTGGCTGGGACTGCTGTGGTGTGGACCATGTGAAGCCCAAGGATCTGGGTTCTTCATCTGGGGGTAGAGGTGGGAGGACAAGAACCAAAACAAATAATAAATAATACTCCTTCTCCTCTTCTCCTTCCTTCTTTTTTGTTTTTGTTTTTAAAAAGAGTGGCGTAGTACAGGACTCCTACTCATATGAGTCCAAAACCACTTAAAGAGAAATGGAAGACAGGAATATTTATGAAGACTCAGTGATACTAGCACTAGAATATTTCATCTTTGATTTGACACTGGTGACCTTCAAATCAGCTTTCTAGGTGCTATTTCTTAGAAGGAGCATGGAGTTTTTTGCTCTGATCAAGCCAGTCCATATTCTCCCCTAAGCTTACACAGGCTCACACATATAAAACATATGACCAGGGCTGAGAGGTGCAGTTCGCAGTTCCAGAAGACTCACTGTGCATAAATGCCTACTGCACAACTGAATACAGAAACATATCCTGGAACGGTCTTAACTATCTCTGTGATTTTTTCTCACCACTTCAAAGGAGAGGAGGGAAGTATAATAGGTGAAGGCTTGCAGAACACAGATAATGATCATGAGGAAAATGTGTGACGGGGCACTCAAATATGCTTTAGTCCCTGCCCATTGAGTTCCTACTGGAAAGAGCAAGTCGGATTGAAAAGTGAGCAATCATCACCTTGGTTCTGGCAGATTGCCAATTAGCTTTTATTTACCTCTGACCTTAGTTAAAACTATGTGGGATATGTCACAGCAAAAATGTCTCTTTCATAATCATTTCTACACAATGGAGATGTTTTTTCTAACCAGAAGGCACATCTGTTAAAATCCGTACTGGGAAAGACCTTAGATAGCACTGGTCCTAAGAAGCTGGGACCTGGAAAGTTTAAGTGACTTGTCTAAGGTCACACAGCTGGAGACAGAGTCTAGACTAGGAGCAAAAGCTGGCTAGATTCTCTCAAGATAAAAATATGTCTGTCATTGTGCATACTAAAAACTTTTTAAAGAGACCCTTAGGACTACAGCTTTATTACTATACCTTTTGTAATTCCCTGGAATCAGAAATGTAGGTATTTGATGGAGTTTATGAATCTCTGTCTTTCATACAAATTACTACAAGGATGAAATTTAAGTAATTATATCCATATTCATAATACTTCTTTATAAATATATAAATATACAATTATATAATATAATTGATGGCAGATAAGAAGTATCATTGTAGATATATACAATTTGCACAGTAATTTCAGCCAGGTATTCCAAGACACAAAGATCAATTTATTTCAAAGAATGAGAAAACTGAATTACTACTTCCCCTGATAACGATCGATCATGTATCTACAAAATGTATTTTCTTTAGTATTTATAAAATATAGATGAGTAAAGCACATACACTACCCAAAGTTAAAAATTAATAACTTCCAGCACAGGCAGCTACAAATAGGGCTCTCCATGGTAAGAAATAAAGTCCACACACAAGTATCCTAGCAAAATTTTTACCGCCCCCCCCACACCCCTAACAGATGGATTCTAAAAAACAACTAAGCATTCCATAAGCCAAATGTTCAAAAATTAATAATAAAAGATGGTAAACATTTCTGTACTGTGATGTTGAATAATTGAGCACAAAAGACCCCTATCTGCTCTCACCTCTCATCTTACTCAATCTCTTTCCCCCAAACTTGTGTTCACCCTTCCGGCTCCCCCTACTCTGCAACCAAATCACAACTACTCAAAAGTGATGTGTCTGCTACAACCCAAAACACTTGACTGATAATATCCAGTTTTCCATCCCAGAAAAATCCTAGAGGGGGCTTTAAGCCCCTTCCCACAGCTTATGGAAAATAAAAAGAAAGGCAAGAGAACTAATCAATACTAGCACCCCAGCTGTAACCTGGCACATAAAGAAATCAAGAAAATAAATCCCATTCATAATCCGTATAATTTAACACTTGGAAGAAAGCAGCATCCGGGATTGACTCCAAGCAGGACAACTCCTGCACTTCCTGTATTGAGAGTTAACCTGGTGACAAGAGGACTTTCTAGTTCTCCATCAGTTCTGCAAAGGTCATGTATTTTCGAAACAAAAGTTAATCACCCTACAAAAGGCGAAAGAATAAGAAGAAAAGCCACCACCATTTACTTCCTGCCAGCAGAATTCTGGCAAAGATTCCCCCTAGACTTTGAGGAGAGGAAAATCTGGAACCCCTTCCCAAATGTGAGCCCAGGACAAACTATTGTCTTGAGAAACAATCATAATCCAGAATGGAAGCTAAGGAAAAATATGGGAATGACTTTGTTTAATCATTTAATCATATAGTCCTTGCAGTGGATTCCTATCCCCAGGCGAATTTGGAAGAAAAAAAAAAAATCCCCTGTGACTACGACTCTTTAAAAGGCTTTTCAGATTTTTTAAATGACAGGAAAATGAATTTTGAACAGAAGCAGATATCTATATATATAAAGCACCAGATCTGTACTCAATTTTTTTAAGTATGCCAATTGACAGGGCAGGATATTATAAGAAATAAAGGTTGTTAGCAAAATCCATTATGCTTTCTCCCTCTAAACCTTCTAAGAGGTTATCATTGCATTTGGCCGCTGCTGGCTTCTCAGAGAGCCTGCCTTCTTAATCCGCACACCCCTAAAAGGAGTAACTGTCAAGGGGCGACTCTGCTGAAATCAAACAACAAAAACGGGAACTGTAATCGGCCTGAAATGGGAGGAGGGAAAGGAAGAGAGACTCCTGTATTCATCAGTCAACATTAATGTCCTTTGTTGTTCACCTTTACACAGAACAGCGAGCGTTACCCTGTTCCTTTGCCTCTGAACGCCAGTGCCAGGGTCATCCTTCTCCTAAAAGCAGTCTCGTCGACTTCAATACCCAGGCTTTCCGCGGTCCCCCTGCCCATTATCACTCTCCGGTTGTCCTCCACCATCCGCCCCACAGCGCTCACTCGGGGCGGAGAGGGTGGCCAGAAGTGAAAACATTGCTGAAATACCCGTTCCCTTCCAAAGACCAAAGAGCAGAGGGGCGCAGATGTTGAAATTTACCAATCCCCCACCCACTTCCCCTCAACACACCCCCATAAACCCAGGATGGGAGGGAATGAGGAAGCTCGAGCCGGGCTCAGTCTGTCAGAGAGGCTCTATTGAGGACTGTGTCACATTCCGCACTCCGGGAATGTTGACGCGAGCCAGAGACGGTTTTGCACTTCCCTTCTGTTTTGGGGGTGTTTTCTCCGCCGGGCTGTTGTCTCCCTCTCCACCCTGGGAAATCCTTGCAGCCCACTGCTGTCTCCTCGCCGCTTAGAGGAAGAAGGGGAAGGAAGGAAAGGAACGCTGTTATCCCTACTCTCCCAACTTGACACACACACGCGCGCACACACATACACCCCACACGCCGGGTCACCACTCCCAAACTCCGCAGATAGAGCCCAGAGCGGGCAGACTGGCGGTGCTTCCCCACAGCCGTTCCGGCGCTCCGGGAGCGGGTTGGGGAAGCACTGATTCGGCAGTCCGGGGTGAGCCCTGGCGCGCACACCTCTGCCCGGGGCTGGCTTGGTAAAGCCCCGAACCCGCAACGCGATGCCAGATTAGACACTGCCAGCCGGGCGGAGAGAGAGGGGCGCGGGGGCAAGGACGCGAAATGCTCACCCGCTGCAGTCAGAGCGGGATAAAAGTTCGTCCTGAGAAGACTCACCCACACCGTATTTCTCGTGTTCCGTAGGTATCCACATGGCTAAAGGGGGCTCCGAGGTCTTCGGGCTTTGTAATCCCCGCTCCCCGTCTCCAGCTCACAACAATGCACAGCTCCCGAGTAGCGGCTGCAGCGCAGGAGCCCAGCGGCTCGGCGCGGGCTGCAGGCGCTGGGCAGGGTCTGCACCCCAGGCTCCCGAGTCCGACGTTGACACCGCGCGGCCGAAGCTGCGCTGTCCGCAGCTCTCCCGGCGGCGACCGCTCACAGTCTCCCGACGCGCTCCCGGGGACCCAGCGGCGTAGTCATTGTTCTGATTCACTGAACTAAGCGAACACGCCGGGGCACTCTCGGGCTCACCCCCGCCCGCCAGCGCCGCTTCCAGCCCGCCCCGCCCAGCGTCCCCGCAGCAAGCTGGGAATTGTAGTTCTGGGGCTCTCCCTCCTGGAAAGGGGCGTGACATTAGCAGTTAGGGGTAGGGATTAGATTTCTCTAGTCATATCCTATTGGACCAGAGAGTGACGGCGTGACGTGGGCGGGGAGGAAAAGCCAGGTTGATGGGGAATTCTCCTCCAGTCGCGTTTCGATTGGTTCTGGACCACACACGCCCCGCCTTTCCACCCTCCCTTTTTCTTCCGCGGAGTAATGGCTGCTCCCAAGACCCAGGAGGCTGTTACTGGAGGGCGGGAGGGTGGTGATGGCAGCTGTAGTAGAGCTGAGGGTGCCAGTTATGAAGGTGAGTGCGATGCCTCTGAACTGCAGGTGGTTTTCTCCAAAGACCAGGAGGGCAGTTGATCGCCGGGAGCACGCCGGGAACCTGCCAATTCTGAAGCCACCTGGGCAAGAGGGAACCTCTTGGGGGATCCTGCTGGACCGGGTGGGGTCGGGACGGAGGCGGCAACTTGGCTGGGGCTTTTGGGGGAGGAAAGCGAAAATGAGGTGAAGCTATCTTCCCACTCAGCTTCGTTTATCTTCTGTTTGGAGTTCCCAGCTTTGCGGTCGCTGCTGTGTACTTATGGGTCAAGTCAGATTCGCGCGTGTGTGATTATAACTCTGAGATGATCAGTTCTTTTTCCTTTCTAGTACCCTGCCCTTCGCTCGGTTTGCTTGGTTTGGCCTCGCGAGATGTTTTATTTGGGTTCGGGCGGATTTCCAGTTAAGACTGGTCACTGCGTTCCAATCTACAGATTTTCTGTTGCTGACTGAAACAACAGGGAAAATGTGTGTGCCTCTCATTGCCTCCCGGTCTCTCTGGGATGGCTCTGGGCATTTGACAGGATTGAACATAGACCCTGGGAGAACTTCCCAGGCTGGATTCTTAGAGAAGGAGGCAAGGGAGGGGTACTTTGCACTCAAGGCTTCAGAGAAAATTGAACGGTTTTAGTGAAAATCATCACTGCTACTTTATCACAATTTCACTTTGATCTACTGTAGAGATCTAAAACCTAACTTGGAAAACTGTAGGGGGCGGGGGTTCCTAAGATTCCTAGCCCCATTCTTTTTACTTTCAGTCTAGCCCCAGCCCTCCTCCCTCCACCAAGTTCCCCGCCCCTCCCTTTTCTCTTTTGCTTCATTAATTTATTTATTTCGCACAGCACGTTCTCTTTTTCTGTTGGACAGGATTTGAAGATTAAGTGTGATTCTCAGTCCTTATTAAGGGTTTTGTTTTGCTGGTGTTGGGTTTTTTGTTGTTGTTTTGTTTCCTTGCTTTGCCTTCACAGTTAAATTGACAATGCCTTACGTTTTTATCTGAGTAGCACTCTGATGAAATGCAATTTCTTTCCATTGTCCAGCAGTGGAACTCGCTGATTGAAATTATTTCAGTACCTCTGTCAAAAGTTCTTGACTTAAATATTGAGTTATACCCACATCCTAGACAGTTTATTTGGTGGTTGGCCTTATAGTTGGTTCTGTGCTGATGGTAACAGAGGTTTTACAGAAGACTTCCAGTTTAGCATCTGAAGACAGAACTTATGGTTAATTTATCTCACAGAGGAGCTTATTAAAAAAAAAAAAAAACTGGATATTTCTTTCAAAAACAATGTAGAACATTTAAAAATCATTAACTATTTTTAAATTGTAGGTTTTCATTAGAAACATTTCAAACCATTTAGGGATAGGTAAGGTAAAAAATGAAAGTTCCTCCACTATACAGCCCCACTTCCAAAAGCAACAAGTGTTAAAGATTTGTTGTGTGTTTTCACTGACATTTTCCTGTATCATACACGTCTCTATGCTTTTGGTTGTTTGGTTGTTGTTGTTGGTGGTGGTGATGGTGTTTTAAATTAAAAGGGATTATTCTATGAAAACTTGAAGATTGGTAACCTTCCAACTGTCTATTATAGTCACTTCCAGGTTGGTACATTTGTTGCTACATTCTTTTTAAGAACTGCACCCTAGCATTTCTTGATAGAGATATGTCACACTTTAACCTTTTGTGCATTAATGAAAATAAAATGTCTTTAGTTTTTCAGTATTGTATTCAGTATTCAACATTGTAGCTTTATATACAGATCCAGTATTGTATTCAGTATTCAACTGCTTTATATACAGATCCTTGCCAACTAAGTGAATATTTCTTGAGGAATTAATGAATCAGAGGTTGCATGCCTTTAAAATGTTGACGTATATTTTTCTCTTAAATGGTATCAGTATACTTACCTACTAGTAATATATGAGTCTTTTCCCCATATCCTTGCCAACTGTAATGCAATCATTAATCAAAGACCATTGTATAAATAACTGTTAAGCTGAATTGAGTAACTGATAGGAAACTTAATTTTGTTTCCAATTTTTCAACAAAAGCACTGAGTACAAAAACACGACTTCACAAAGATATATGCATCCTCGTGTTTATTGCAAAATCATTTATAATAGCCAAGAATTAGAAACTATCTGAGTGCCCATTGACATATGAATGGATAAAGAAGATGTGGTATACATGCTCAATGTAATACTACACAGCCCTTAAAAATATGAAATCCTGACATTTGGGACAACATGAGGGGATTGTGCTAAGAGAAATAAGTCAAAAGGAGAAAGACAAATACTGAATATTCTCACTCATGTGAAATATAAAGAAACAAAACAAAGAAACAGGTTAAACAAAAACCAACCCTTGGACATTAACTATAGAACTAAGGTTACTAGTAGGAAACAGATGAGATTGTGAGGGTCCAATGGACAATAGTGAAGAACTTTTGATAATTTGGTGATGGGCAGGATTTATTGTTATGTATTTGAGGAATGGAGAGCCTGCAAATATGGGCTTATATTGTTTTGTAAATCAAAGTGACTTCAGTAAATATTAAAGTAATTGAGTAACAGTGAGTTGTCAGTATCTGTAACAAAATAATTTCTTGACCTATTTGAGAAATACCCAGTATTCTTACTAATTTGTCACAGTCAATGGGATAGCTTAATGGTTGATTCTTATAAGGTAATATTGTTATTTTAAATCCTTTTAATAACCTGTTATCATTTTGTGATTTTTATCCAATTCTTTTCAAAGTCTGAAAAATGTGGTACGAATTTAGGGGATAAATATTGACATTGAAAGTCTATAAATTTTGCTAAATAGCCACTGAGGTGAAGTATCTCTTTTCCTAAAAAATTATTAGTTTCTTGAAAACTTCCTTTTCAACAAAACTTTCCCTCTAACTCTTAATTAAAATGTCAACTTGTGTGTTTAATATATTGAAACAGAAGGGACTCTGAAGTCTTTATAGAAATTTTTACAATTCCACAAGTTTTCTGCTAAAATGAGTCACTGGGTTACCTCCAGGCAGATGCAGCAACGTTCCTGAGACCTGTGCCACCAGATGTCCCAAGGTTCTATCCCTCTCCAACAAATTCCTGATCTTTCCTGACACTACTTTCCATACATTTGAGCTGTAACTCAGATTTCATATTATCCCCTAAAGCTAAGGACAGCGAGTAAATATTTCCCACACTTGGCAATGTTATTGATATTTCTTCTTTTCCTGTTTAGAAAGGCAATAAGGTAACATAGAGTTTATTAACTGACAATACTTTTAGAAAATTGTTGTGCTGGTGGTGATTTCTTCCAGCAGTGATTACCTCTACTTTCATACTGCGATATTCTGACAGTCAGCTATTTTCCTTGCAAATGCATGCCCAGTAGATGTTGATCATGGTAACGCTACTTTGAATGTATAGTTATTTTCCTCTGAGACCTTATTAATCATTTGTGATGTCTCTAGAAGAAGTGGAGGTAGCAGGTAGTGTCAACTCCTCATTCTTGTATTTCCTAGTTTGATAAATGACATCAAGCCTTAACTGGACACCTAGGAAGCATCCTTGATTCCTATCTTGCCCTCAGTCTAATCAGTTAACATGCATGTTTCATTCATCTGTGCCTACAATAATCTTCTGAATCTCCTCTTTTTTCTTCATCTCTTTAGGTGCTTCTCTGTTTCTAACTCTCCCCATCACTACTGACTTACCCAACCGTCGCCCCCTCAAACTGTGGTATTGGGTACTAAAACTTTATCATATTTGTTTTTGTCTGTCTGCCCCTGTCAAACCCTCAAAGTTTCATGAATGACCAGAACTGAATTCTAGCCTGGATGATGGCAAAATCTTCCTTTTGATCTCACTAACTCTTGATTTTCCTTCCTTTAGTCCAATTCTAAAACACAAATGTATTTTTGGGTCTTCACCTCAAATCTTTAGTATCACTCAAGTGCCAGTGTAGTTAGGTCCACATTCTCAGTGTGGCAATTAGATCAGCTTGCTTTCCGGACTCATATTCAGTCATGTTTCCCTTCTCACATCTCTATTATCACACTTATCATACCAGAGTATAGTTACTTATTGACCCCTTTATCTACCCCAGTAGATAGTGAACTTCTTGAGGCCCACAGTTGTCTTCTTTTACATTTTTATATCCACTGCTTATCCAAGTTGCATGCAGTAAACACTGTAAAACAGCTTAATGATTAGAATCTGTTTGAAATTTTTTAAAAGTACTTAGAATGGCAGTTATTTTAAACAGAGGAATTGAAATGAGATTAAAAAAACAAAACAAAACCCTAAATTGATGTTTTATGCTTGTGGAAGTTAGGCATGCTAACTAGAAAATGCAGAATATTATATTCTGTCAGAAGTAATACTCAGCATTTTAACATAGTTTTTCAGCCTTTTTTAAAATGAAGTCTTAATGTTGATTTGATAGTGATTAAAATTTTTTAAAGAATACTTTAAATGTCCTTTATAACCTTGAGCTCATAACTGAATGGATTGCTACATAGATCTTGAAATCTACCTTCAATCATCTGTATGTGTGTTATCCAGTTTTCCTCAGGTCGTCATCTTATTTCTAGCACTAATGCTTAAGTCTAGTCCAATACACAGATTTGATACGATAATAAAGTACTAGCTCCTAACTTGAACAACCTGTATTTAAATTTCAATCCAACATTTAGTAGCTGTACACCATAAGTTTATTGCATATGCTATACATTTATGGAAATACAAATATAATACCCACCTGGCTGAGTTATTTTTATTATTTCACTGAATTATATATTTATGAAAGCCCAGCATATTTCCTTCTATAAAGTTAGAGTTCAATAAGTATGAGTTGCTTTCAATATAAAGGTATGCTTGAATGAGCTATAAATCAGCCTGTTCCCTAATTTTGTATTCACTTAGGAGGCATTCTAAAGTGTGATGTAACCCAGGGGAAGCTCAGGAATGTGTTGGTGATAACTGCTTTCATTAGCCATGCATTCCTGGAATTTGGGGGTTGTCAGAGTGTCTGTTGGTGCTTGGTACTAATATGGCAACTATGTGCCCCTGAAAGCCCTTTCTATTATCTGCTGGATCCTGTCTCAGTCCTCACTAGTGCTGCCCCCTCATACTAAGATCCCAGCTCCCCAAACACGCATACACACACAATCAGAGTCAGCAAGAAGCTCAGATAATCTTGCATATTGGAATACTCTTGCAAGGTACAGTCCAGATGTCATAGGAGAAAAAGAATGATAGAAATATAGTAGTGTGGGTTTCGTTCCAGGCTCTGAGGAACCTCCCTTGGAATAACCTTCTATTTTCTATGAAAAAAACACAGGACCCAGCTCATCGGATATTATTAACTGGAGATAGTATAATAATGATGATGTCTATGGTAGCTAATATTTGCTGGGCACTAACTTGGTGCCAGATGCTGTTTCAGATGCTTTCATAGATCTTATTTCATTCTCACAACATCCCTGAGGTACTCCTATTGTCCCCTTTTTATTTACAAATGAGGTAACTAGTACAAAGAATAACTTGCGCAAGGCCACTCAAACTAAAGGAGATATTTGTCCCATTTACTTTAACAATCATGTCCCATGGTAACTAATTTCCATGGCATGAAGTCAGAAACTCTTTAAATATAAGTGTATTTGAATGCTGATGTTACTGTAGAAATATATACAGAAAAGAAGGTATGTGTACATTTTGAGGTCAGGTCAACTTAGGATCAAATCCTGGTTGTTCACCAAGCCATAGGCAAGTTCATCAAACTCTGAGTTTCAGTTTCTCTTCTGAAGATAGTTATTGATCATATCAGTCTTGCTGACATATTAAACTGATTGGTGAGATGATAAATATTGTCCCTGCTCTTTAATAAATGGTGTTATTTCAGTCATGGATATAAGGACATCTTTGGCATGTAAGTTGGGGTGATGCAGGTAATGATTTACTACCCTTAAGGTGTCTTTTCCTCTTCACCACCAAGTGTCTGTTGAGCACTTTGTGAGGAACATAGACACTGATTTTACATACACTTCTCCCTGTGCTGACGAAGACCTTCCATTCATGTGAAAGAATAGTGACCTCCTTAACAATGTGTACTCACACACTTCTTGCCTCAAAAGCCTGAAAATGATGTTGATCAGGTTCATGTAATTAAAATCAAACTTGCTTCTAGACATAAATCCACAGATAGATAGAAATAAGCAGTGATCATAAAATGCCATCACCATCAGAGATGAATCTTTCAGTGCTTCTATTAGCTGTTCCTGGAGAATTTGCCACAGATTAGGGTTCACCTCTCCTCTGTTGTATTTCATTAACTCATCAGACTCTGAATGTATTAGCATTTCACTGACAGTATCTTAAAGAATTACCATCTCTTGCTGAAACGTGTTCTATTCACCCCACTGACCCAAAAGTAAGTACAACAGCCAGAAGCAGTGATACATTTAACTGATCAGCCTTCTATATTTTTTACATCTCAGCCAATATTCTTTGTGACCAATGGCATTTACTTATAAGATAGACAACTGGAGCTGAATGCTATCTTTAGCTCTAGAAACCAAATAAAGTTTTCTAGAATTAAACAGTACTTAAAGCTTTGCTTCTTTCTTGTGGGGAGTCAACAACTGAGAAGTGGTAGAATATTTTAAATGATATGGGGATAATGTGAAATTGATAATGTTTGGCTTCCTCAATATGTAGTAGATTTAAAGTAATCAATACATTGAATAAGAATGTATGGAACTTGGTTAGGAACCAGAAAAACTGGATTCTGAATTTGCTGCTTTGTAGCAATATGAATCTGGGAAAAATAGTTTCTCTGAACCTCAATTTCATCATAAAATGCTTTAGTTAATTACCTTGCCTATTGTCTCAGAAGGATAAGTGAGGCAGTGTATGTGAAAGCTCTCTAAACCTTCACAGGCTACGAAAATATGGCAAGGAGTGGTGCTGATAATGAAGGTCTATCATGAGATGCAGTGGTGGATCTTTCAATCAGACAAACTCAATTCAAACAGAGCTGTTAGGTCACATCTTTGTGATCTTGAGCAAGTCATATAACCTCATGATGATGGTAATGATGACAACTGCTGTTCCTGCTACTTCAAAAGTCTGAATTGACTTTAAAATGGTACAGACTAATCAACATTAGAGCCCTGATGTTATACTGTCTAAACCCTTAAAGGACAGGAACTATCACATATACCTCTGGGTCACTGCTTCTTCTAGGTCAGTACCATGCTGTCATTGGTACTGGCTCAGTGATGGCTGTGGATCAGTGGTCTCTTTGCTGGGTGCTGAATGGATATAAATGAAGATAAACTCCTACCCATATCCATGGGAACATAGCAATGTAATTAGTGGGACTCAGCATTCATATTTTTACTAGAGATTTACCTTTCTATTTCCACATTACACTGTGGGAAGAAGTGGATACATTTAAATGCATAATTCATATGCATTGACAGAAAAGCTAAGCATAGTAAAACTTTTAAATGTGTTTATTTCTTAAAGAAAAGAATTGCAACCTCAGTCTCTTAGCTTCCCTAACACTGTACTCTTTCTTAACTGAAAGATGAGCCCACAAGTAATTACAGAGGCCTTGCCATTTAAATTAGTCAGCATTTTTAATCCAAAGACTTAAAAAGATTCATCTTTTAAGAAACCTCAGAATTGTGATTGTGGTTATTTATTTAACAAAATCTTCTGTTATGTAACAAGTTGCTATTCACCAGTAATAGCCAATTTGGAAAGAAAATGTCTTGTACATCTAATTGTAATTTCCATTATAAAGCAATTAATAGGAGAAACTGTTGCTGAACTATATAGCATAGCATCAATCAAGCCATCTTTGCAAAGCACCATACAACTAATTTCCACAAATGCAGGAGGGGAGAGCAAGGAAAGCAAGGTGAAAGACTGAAAATTTATTGTAATTTTTTACAAAACAGTTGACAAGTGACTTTTAAAAACTTTATAAATATGCACACATCCATGAAGGAAAGTAATGCTAAGAATCTTCTTATTTTTCCAGCAGCAATATTTATAGACAGTATTGTTAAGTAGGCAGATCACTGGACAGGAGTCAGAAAACCTGGGTTTTAATTCGACTTTTGCTTGTGACTGACTGGTGATTTTAGAGAAGATTTTTTTATTCATGGTTAAGATTTATGGTTTGAGAATTAATTTGTATTAGCATACTTTCAATTGTATCTTCCAAATTTCGTTAACATTTATAGGTAGAGAGCCCATGTTATACATATCCTAGAGTCAGTTAAAAAGAATGTGTATATCCTTATTAATTAACTGCATGTGTTTCATTAATTAGATTAATCAGTTTAATTAGTTGAGCAATTTAACAAGTGATTTCTAGGATCTGTTAATCCATGAGGTTCCATCCCAGCTCACTTCCTTTGTAATCAGTCATGCAAATCTGAAAGACCTATTGGTAGTATTAAGACTTAATTCATTCAAAAAATGTTCATTACGCATCTGCTATGTGTAAATTTGTGTTTTATAAGCTATAGAATACAGAGATGAAAACAAATAGGTCTTAACATCAAGGAAGTTATGGCATCATATGGAAGGTATAAGAACAAAAATAGCTATTTTACAAGGTAGAAAGTTTAAGGTCCAGCAGAGTAATCAAGACAGAGTTGAGCAAGAAAGAAATTTTGCTCAACAGATGGTAAAGAGCCTTGAAGTTAAATAAGGTTTGGACATGCAGAAATAAGGAAAGCACTAAAGACACATGCCAAAGGGAGAAAGCAATAGAAACACTAACAGCACATACAGCAAGCAGCAAGTCAATTCATTTTGCCTGGAGAAAAGTGTGGAAAGGTAAATTGAAGCTAACTTATTTAGTTTCAGGTGTTACACCCTAACTCTGCAGAATGTGGAGCTTGAAGATTTGAGGGTGTGATCTTGTCAGGTAGCATTGTTGAGTCAGTAGTCATGGGTATTTGCCAAAACAAGCATTAATAAGGACTTTAATAATATGCACTTGTTTTTGTAGTCAGACAATACTTCAATCCTGTAAGGAAATGTCTTAGATTAGAGAAACATGCTGGGGCAGAGCAGGTTGTATATGAAGAGTTTGTCTTTGACAGGTTGGGGTCTACTTGGACTCATGAGGAAGACTCATAGACTATAGGCACAGAATATTATAAGGATGATAAATCAAGCATCAGGGTACAGACAGGTGGAAAAATCTGGTAGCAGATAGTGTTAAAGAAAACCAGAACTGGGTAATAATGTGATAAAAACTGATTTTATTCCGGAGCTATTGCAATAGAAGGAAAGACACCTCAGTGTAGAACTGGACTCAATTTCAAATACAAGGAGCAGATTGTGGGGAGTTGGGTGATGGAAAATAGCTAAGAGAAAATATCAGGGGGAATCTAGCTAAACAGATTTGACAGATTCTTTAAGAAGATTCTTGCTGAAGATAGGCCAGGATGATGAGTTATCACCTGGATGATCTTAGAGGATGAGGAAACCCATTAGCTATGGAGGTTAGAGGATTCTAAACTGAATTAGCTGGATTTTTTGCTAAAACTGGGTTATGAAGTTAAAAAAGGCATTCAGAGAAACCAGACTAAAATGTGATCAAGAAGAGTGTATTTGTCAGTAGCAGGAACAGAACTACAAGTAAACTAGACTCTTAAGGATAGGACTCGTGTCATATAAAAGACCTCAGAAACAAATTTGGAAGACGTGAATTCTAGGTAGACAGCTTATGAAATTAGGGATCTGGGTTGAGGATTCAGTCATTAGAAAAACAGTACAAGTTGAGCCTTAGTTCCAACAAAAACTAGTCAGTGTCCAGTGACTAGCAGCACAGACTCAGGTGAAGATGAGGCCCAGAAGACTGGATTGGTGCCAATGACTTGAGGTGGTCCCTGCTAGAGCAGAATTGGTTCTGGTGGGTTGAGGAACTCCCTGCCATGCTGATTGGTGGTATTGGCAGGGGCTTAGCTCCAGGCAGATCATTACAGTTGCCCATATGGCCACTGAACTCCTAACCCTGAGCTCATTAATCCTGAATAATCAGCCCATTGTAATATAACTCTCAAGTCTAAGATGACAACACCCTTTCTTCTTCATGATCCCTAGATTACATGGAATTTGCTGCCATAGAGAAAGATTTCTACTCTTGATCTTTTGCCTTGTAAAATATCTTAAAGTTTATTGACAAAACAGGTTAAATTATAATGTTAGTAATTCCACCTCTGTTCATATATTTTAGGTGTCAGTAAGTTATTGCTGTTTCTATAAAGCATAGTCCTATTTTTCTTTATGTGAAACCTAAACTATATCCAACCATACACATTTACATGTTCTTAGAGCCTGACATGTTCCAAATGAACCAAACCTTTTAAGTAATGAACTGAGAAATTGTATGCTATCAAGCTTTTGAGATATTTTCATAGAAATTTATGTTCTCATTGCTTTTGTTCATCTTTGCGACTGAAGTAGTTAAAGCTAATGTCAATTTAGAATTTAGTATATGATGTTTACTCCATAGAGTTATAAGATTATAAGTATTATAATACCTTTTTACACAAGGAGAATTTCATCATCAAATGTAATTGGCAAATACTGTGTTAAATTAACTTTGGTAGCTTTGATTTTTGTTTACTAATTTTTGTGACTGTCCAAGAGATAAATATTGTATCTGTAGTTTTCCAGGCATTGGCTACACTACCTTTTTCTCAAATAGAGCGTATTAACATTTCATGGGATACTAGTGTTCCCTGGAATTTGACTGAGGAAATGCTAGTCAGGGTCATCTCCCTTGTATTTATGTATATTTACGTTTATTGTTTTTTAGATCATATTTATTAAAAGTTTAGACATTCCAAACAGTGCCACATGTAAATGTCTTCAGGAAGTTCACTCTGTGTCTATAATCATAACCATTGTCATTTATCTTTATAACTTCCCTGTTTTGTTTCATGCCCTTTGTGGGGGCAAAGTTATGTGTAACGTATTAACACTATGATAAAAACATAAAACATCACTATTTGTTCTGCCTAAGGGAGCTGTGCTCCTCTAAGGAGCATTTTTCCCCCATTATATTTAGAAAGTTAAAATTCTTTTGAAAATGTCCAAGGTAGGGTTTAAATAAATATTTGTATAAACAAAAACTACCGCTTTAACACAGTATGAGATTATTTACTCTTCAAATCAGTATCTTTTGTTTCTTTATTTTAGTATCCCTTCCTTATATTACAATTAAGATTTGAAAATTGAGCTTAAAAAGGAAAGTGTTCCTAGGTAACCAGTTTCTGACCTATTGTTCCAGAGCACGAGAGTCTGTGCTTCTTATTAAGTCAGGTAACCATAGCTATTTAATGCATTATTTAAGGTTATAAAATTTTAATTCACATTCCTCTATCAACTTTCATTGGCTTCAAAAATGTAGGTTAGTTGAAATTTTCTTTTTTAATACCCATGTGTGTGGCATCATTGTCAGAAATGTCAGTTTCTGAATTCCTGTTTATTAATGAATTGATGAATCCAGGCATATCTTTGATGTAAAATCCACAACTAGTGTGACACAGAAGACTTGTGTCAGTGAAAGTTTTCTTTTTAAAAACAGCTTAGAAGTGATTTATGGGGCCATTGTTATTCACTCCTAGCTAGCAATAGTCAGTACCAATTGACAAGTCTCCATTTCTTCAGGATTCTTATATGAAATGTGGTTTCAAAGTAGACTGATTTAGGCAAACTAAGTATAAGTGAGACAACTGGATTACTCTTTATTTCATCACGTTTTCCTGAAATTACTGGTTTGCTAGTGTCCCTGTAACAATACATTGATGAATTAGATTCTGAATTCATCTTATTTATGGACAGCTACCACGGATAATTATGATATTATTAATATTTGTTGATCCTTGGACTCTGCTGTTTAATTCGCTTATACTTGTAGAAATCGAAGCACATTTTCATTTTCTTATGGACAACATAACTTTTTTTAGAGTTACATCCTTTTCAAAAGTGTAGAAGCAGCATAAGTAAAAAACAGTAAATCATCGAAGTAGTAATTACTGCAGATTTATTGTGCACACACCAAAAAGACAATTCGCAAACCAGGAGGACTCAAACTAAAATATGAAATGAGGTTCGGGGCATATTATTATAACAAAGCTTATAAATAGCAAGAAAGCAGTGACTTTATAGTCTTTACAGTGTTTGGTTATAATGTTAGAATTTTTTTAAATGATAGGAAATTGGTTATGTCTTAATCAGTCTTGAGAAACAGTTTATGATTTCCAGAAGCAGAAACAAGAAATGACCCAGTCAAGTTAGTCTTGCAAAATTAACTAAATTAAGCTTTGCTTATATGACTAAACTGATTTTGTCTGCGCATGGAATTTTTGAGGCTAGTCTTCATTTGTTTTTTATTTGAAGACCTTCAGAAGTTATGCTTCGTAAATATTGTAGCCCTCATAAATATAGACCTCCTCCCTTTCCTTTACTGGTTAAGTCATACTAACACTCCAAACCTTAGCTTAAATGTCAGTTGTTGTGTGAAACACTGCCTGCACCACAGGGTGAATTAGCTACACACTTTATTGTAGCCTTAATCATGTTATACTATACAGTTACCCAGGAAAATTTCATTATGTGTTTGTAGAGAGACAAATTTAATTTTAATATTTCATTTGCTATATACTGTATTTGTTTCCAAAGGCTGCCTATAACAAACTACCACAAAGAGGTAACTTAAAATAACAGAAAAATATTCTCTTGCAATTCTTAAGACCCAAAGTCCAACATCAACATGTCAACAGGGCCACACTCCCGCTAAAGACTCTAGGGAACAGCCCTTGCTTGCCGCTTCCAGCTGTTGGTGGCACCGTGCATCCCTGAATTTGTGTCAACATAATTCCATTCACGGCCCCTGTCTTCATAGATCCTTTTCTGTGTCTTCTCCTTTTCTGTCTGTTTTAAGGCCTTCTGTAATAGGATTTAGAAACCACCTAATGTGTGATGATCCCATCTCAAGATACTTAATTATACCCACAAAAACCCATATTCCAGGTGAGGTCCCATTCTGAGGTTGCAACTATGTCTCTTATGCGTCACCATTCAAACCACTACATATATTGAAGATTCTCTTTTCTGTCCAGATAATCTTTCTAATCTGAGCAAGGTTGTGTCCAAGTGAGTTCATTTTTAAAATTTGGGTTGGGGAGGGAAGGAAAAAGTGCTGTCCTATTTTTGGTTTGGTTTTTTAAAGCACTCTCAGTGGTTGGTGGCTCTGCCTGACTTTATGGACATTGGAACTGATCTTATTGTTCTCATGAATGCTTTTTTAAAATTTCTTTACATTACTATATTCATTTTCCTCATGAAAATTAAACTCTTTCTAGAAAGTCACCATTGAGGATTTGGATAGGGTAATCTTTTCATGTGGGGACTTTTCCCTCACTTTTTGATCATTTTTTACTTTCCTTTTATTGTTTTAGATACTCAAATTGTACATAGTTCATGCTAAGGCCTTTTGATTGTTGACTGGGAGCTACAAGTTGGTCCTTTGGTAAACAGCCCCTGAAACTGGTCTCATCCTGAGACTGAGAGTCATACAAAGAACATTGAACTTTAAGACAGAAGAATTCAGGAAAGAAGGGAAAGGTGGTGGTAAATGACACTGGAAATCCGGAGGAGGGTGTGGTGGGAAATACAGATTGAAATACAATGTCACTGTTCAAAAATTAATGTAGCATTATGAACAAAAGATTTAATAAATATCAATAATTTTAAAAATTAGCTAATTAAAATTAAAAAATTCTAAGAGCAAACTCAATGTGTCTTACCATATCAAATCCTTGAAATTGCCCTTATATATAGGTGCACATTTAATTGAGAGGCAAATTGGTCATACTTTTTTTGTTTTTAATCTTAAAGGAAGGAATTTCACTCCAATATGCTTTTGTATTTACCCATTCTCATTTCAAAGAGATTCTACCATAAGGATCTTCATCAAGTCACATATGATTGAGAATTTAGTTTGTATGTTAGCTATGTGGCCTTAAATAAATCACACTCCCTAGATTTGCTTTGTCATAACAAAAAATGAAATTTTTCTTAACTTGCAGGGTAATATGAGATATTTAGGATATAACTATAAAATAGAAATTTAAAATAGAAATATAAATTTAGTAGTATATTAACATCCTACATGAGTAACTATATTTGAATTACTGATCAGTGACTTTCTATATGACTATGAAGTATGAGTAGCCTCTTCCCCTTTAAACTGTCAGTCATTTATCACTTAATATAAATATTTATAGAATATTTGATTTGTGGGTGACATAGGATAAGTCATTTTGGGAAATGTTTTAAAAGGACAAGACAATTTTTGTCATCTTTGAGTTTGTAGTCTAATTAGAGATGAGACACATAGCAGCAACTAGGCTGAGCTGTTAATGTATAAATGGATAGAGAAAATATTTACATAAAAGGGGCGATCATATTTGACTTCATGGAAGAAGAGAGACCAGAGAACTAGGAAAGACTCCATTGGCATGTAGATGGATATAAGGTACCTGGGTCTAGACTAACAGTCTGCATGAAAATAACATGCAAAAAAAAAGATCTAGATGTCTTCTAAGGACATTCCAGAAACTCTGCTTAGAGCTCCACACTCCAGAGAGAAGTAGAGGGGCAGAAAATGGAATGAAAGTCTAGCTATAAAAACCATTTATAAGAGCCAAGACACTATCTGGTGTTCAACCTCTCACTTACATGGATGTTTCACAGATGTCGATCTTTGTTCTCCATCAGGTCAGTGGTCTTCAAAAGCAGTTGGTAGAGTCTCACCAATTAAAAATAAGAGAGCACAGGCATTTCTCCTTAAAGATTAAAGAAAACACACACACACACACACACACACACACACACACACAGAGTTTTGATCTTTTCAGACTCTTGAGCTTCAGCAAGCATTTATTGAGCACTAAGTATGTGCTGGGTCCAGAAGGTACCAAAAATAACCAAAGTTCCTGTCCTAAAGAAGCCACTTGTCTAATGGAAGAAAATAATGCAGAAGCAAAATAAAAGAATCACACATAGAGCAAGATAACTCTGTCTTCTGTGCTACTAACTTGCCTGGGAGGTTTAGTAAGACTTCATGATGAGATACTAGGCAGAGGTCTTTGACAGGTGGTTCTGGATGAGCTAGACCTTGACAGAGGTAACTTGGAGATGCCCTTCCCATGTACTATCACAGCCTAAAATGACGTGGTAGAGTGAGAGACAGGCTAAGAAGAGGCAAGAGATATATTAAAAAGGAGCTTATCCGTCATGCAAAAGAACATTAATATTACCTCTATTACCCTACTTTTCCCACTTGGATAATTTATCATTATTAAAGATTACTTCATTACCAACCACATTCCATGTGTATCCCAAAGACTTAGGTTCTCATTCCAGGGCTGTGGGAGACAACCAAGATGAACAACTAAATAAAATAAATGGAATGCCTCTTCCTCCTCTCTCTTCCAGCCTGCCTACCTACTTGCCTTCATTCCTGCCTGCACCTTTCATTTGATTTTTTCAAAAAAAAATAAATGATGGCATGCCCTGGCGGATTAGTAGTTAGGTCCATAACCTCCAGCTGAGTGCATTCAATATATATCCCAAGCAACTAGGTTTGCATCCCAGAGCCGTGTGTGTGTGTGTGTGTGTGTGTGTGTGTGTGTGTGTGTTTGTATGTTTGGGGGGTGGGGGTATGGAGTGGGGCAGGGAGTGCATTGGGGAACAAGATGAACAACTAAATTTTTTAAAACTGCACAAAAATAGTGAACGATGACATCTGGGGAGTAAAATAAGTAGTGTGTCAGTATAATTGGGATTAAAGTCTCAGAAGACAAATACCTTGAATTGCAAGACAAAGGAACTAAGTACCAACTGGACAACAGAAGACACCTTGTGAAATCAAATAAAATGTATCCATTTGAAGAATTAGAATGAAGTCTGTCTGAAACAGATTGTAGATTAACACTTTAAATCCATTTCGGATAATGTTTTGAATTTTCATGTGTTCCTTCTAGTATCTGCTTTGAGGTATTTTTGTTTGTTTGTTTTTTTACCTACTTTGAATTAATTTGAAAGCTAGATTATACATGACATATTGAGAATTGAGGCCACTTCTCTAAGGTTACTGAAAGCATATACACATGTATGTGCGTAATCATTAGCATACACTACTAGTTAATTATCCAGGCACTGCAAGAGTGGGCAAGAGTTGAAACTGTCTTCTTTGGGCTGTCCTTTCCTCAAGATCCCCTTGAAATATGAATCCAAGTAGCAATTTAATAGCAGTTTTATTGTTACAGCAGTTGTGTATCAAATGTTTTACACTGTGTCCAAGTGAAGAATCTGCAGTGCAGTTCTTATCCCATTGACCTCACTGTACTGAACTTTTGGCTGCAGTCTGTGGAGTACCCTGTAATTTTCAAAGGGATGGCTAGTGGTTTTAAAAGTCTAATGTTATTTCAGTAATACATTTTTATTATATTTCATATAGTCATTCTATATAGAATATCTTTTCTCTGCCTTCTACTTTATAACCCTTACTCATTCCTCAAGACCTTAGTTTAGATATCACCTTCACATTCCCCTTTTCTGTGAAATATTCTTGCTGACCCTTTCCTTGCCTCAACCCAAAAGGTAACCCAGTTTTCTTTTTCCTTTTCTTATGTTTAGACATAGCATCAGTTAGATAGTCTTTTAGGTACCTAATAACTTTTAAAAATGTGAACTCAGTAATATCTACTTTTTTCTGTGGTTGTGCAGGGAAGTAAAGTATAGGATAGAAAGGGATTTTCCTGGTGAGTCAGTGTTAATGAAGCACCTATGTCGTACAATTGGCAGGAAATTTTAACTAAAGAGGTCGAATGCTATAATTAAAAGTTTAAGTTTTAGTGGCCTTAAACATTTTATAAATCTTCTACTAATAGTCGTTCACTTTCCATGTTTGGATTAAGTGCAATCTAGTATTTTAATTTAGAATCTAAAAGATAATTACAGAAACAATTACATGATAAATGTACAAATGAGATCTTTTTCATATGACAATCAGTTCTATATAAAGGCTGGTTAGAATATATGGATATTTCTATTTCTAGCTATTTCACCCATATTTCTTATAACAAGCAGTTCTCCCTTCTGTTTATATGACTTATTGAAGTCTGAAGTAGTTTTTTCTGTTGTAATTTTATTTTATTTATTTTTTAAGAAAACACTTTATTTTTATATAGTTGCTCATCTTGATTATTCCTCCTGGCCCTGGGTCTCAAACCTGGGAGCTTGGGGTGCATGTGGACTACGCCCATGGTGTACTAGGCCACTGGGCCATCCGTGCATGCCTGTTGTTATCATTTTAGATCATAATAAACTTCCATTCATCAAGGTGAACCCATAAACATTCCTGGTACCAGTGACATCTAGTTCTTTAGAAAAAAACATAAAAATTACTAGATATTAATTTACAGAGAAGTAGATAGAGTTGAGAAAGAATAGGTACATTTTACACAACCAGATGGTATTTTAAAATATTACAGGCATGCTCTGGTTCAATCAGTCACCTCCAGAGGAGCAAGCCACGTACCCCTAGGTTCGAGTTCCAGGCCTAGGGGGAGCAGACAATTGTGAACAACTAAATGAAAACTAAAGGCTGCTTCTTCCTCTTCTCTCTTCCTGCCTGTCTGCCTGTTCCCCTTCTTTCCTGCCTGAACTTTTCCTTTAAAAAAAATTACATATGAATATGGTTTTCTTTATTACCTCTTTCTGGTAAGATACCTAAAGATCTCTGTCTTTATGATATCATTAAGTTGCTTTACTTCATTGAAGTATCTAGATTAGAATTTTTATGGTTATATGATTAGTCGATATGTCTCTTAAACCATTCATCTGCATTTCCTATTTTAAATCTTTTTATCTGAATTAAACATACTTTTTATAATTTAGTAGATTACAACCTCATAACAGGTAATTATTCATATGATTAGAAAAACTTAAAAATGGCATTTAAGAACATTTTTTCAGAAATTAAATATAATGTGTTCTACCTTCTATTTCCTAAGAAAAATAGCACAAATCCTGTTATTTTACTTATACCTTGAATACCTGTTGCTGGCACAGAGTTAAATTATGTTTCTGTTCAGATAAATGTTTCTGTTCACAATGTCCAAAACAACTTTTTTCTCACAAATACTCTTCTCCTTCCCCTTTAGAAACTGACTTCTCTTCCTGGCTTTCTGATATGTTAGTGACTACTCTTCGCCCAGTCACTTTGGCTCATGGCCCTTCAGGTCCTCATTCCTGTTTTCATTAATCCTGCAACCTCTCCCCAAAACAGTGACAGCAGTCAACCCATACTTTGCTGTGGGGGCCACAGGCCGTGAAAGCCAGCGACCTAGGTGAAGCTGAGAGAAGCTACTAGCTCAAGGTCCAGCTACTCTCTTCTTTTACTGGGGTTCTAACAGGCTGAAGGCCAGGGAAGGAAGAGAAAAGAATAAAGAGCAGATGGGGAAGGACGTGAGGGAAGGTTTAGATTCTGTGTGCTTATGACCTCTTAGATCCTCTTCTGGTGTCCTTTCCAGGCCATTACAAGATAGAGGCTTAGTTGCACTGTTCTGGGTATAGGAGTTTGCTATGTCTGCCATAACATAGTACCACAAGCTTTTTGTTCTGGGAGCTGGTAATCTGAGATCACTGTGTCAAGGAGTTGGCTTATTCTGAGGGCCATGAGGAAGAAATCTGTTCTGTACCCTCTCCTAGCTTCTTTTGGCTTGCTGCAATCTCTGCCATTCTTTAGCTTATACAACCATCCTGTTCTCTGCTGTCACCTTCTTGGGATATTCTCCCAGTATGTGTCTTTCTCTGTCCAAACTCCCCCTTTTTATAAATGTACAAAACATGTTGGATTATAACCTCTGAAGACCCATTTTAAATTAAGTCTATAAAAACTCTGTCTCCAAATAAGGCCACATTCTGAGGTATGATATATTAAGACTCCATTATATCTTTCTGTGGAGACCAAGTCAACCTATAATGGTAGACATCTTTTAAAAGCCAATCCCCAGAGCATCCAAAAATGAGACACTCACCTTCTTTCTTTGATAAGCATGGTCCCACAACTGTAGCTTAGGGGTAGGTTTCATTAGAAATTGTTCTTCATAGCACTTGGTTGTAGGCTTCATAGTTTGCTTATGGTTTAGAAAGATATGCCTATATTAGAATTTTAGGTTCCACCCAATTTTAGCAAGTAAAATGCCAATATCCATGGAAGTTTTTCCTACATTCTCCATTTCAAATTTTAGTTCTTTGATTTTAGTATAAAATATAACCACAAAATCCTTAATTATATTTACACAATAAAGAGCTGAGTTTTGTCATAACTGAAATTTGACTTTGATGTCTAACAACATAGCCTTCAACTTCACATAACCTCCTCCTGCAGCCTTTTCTGTTAGTCTTCTCTGTGAAGACTTTAAAATCATATTTTCTTTCTCCCTGATTCTTTGTCAAATATATCTGCCTACAACAAGCTCTGTTTACAACACATCACTTTTGAAAGCATATAGGAATTTGCCTGCTCTCCATTCTGTGACATCTTCAAGGACAAAGCCTATGTTTTATTTCTTGTTCTACTCCTAGCAGCTAGCCCAATTCCTGAGACATTCTATTTAAGTGCTTAGGCATTAATTTTTATTTCTCTGTGTATCCACTCGCTGACTTTACAGAGCCTGAAATGCCGGATATCTTTAGCGTATCTTACTGGGTCTCATGGTCAGGACTTTATCTATATGTAACCACACTTGAGTACAAAGGCCTAAACACCCTCTCATTTGAGGACTGCACTTCATTACTGCTTTCAGATAAGGAAATGAAGCAAAGAGATTTCAAGTGTTTTGTCTAAGGTTCAAGGATATCATTGGCAAAAAGCATTACAGGTCCCCAGATTCTAGGTTTGCTGATTCTACCCTGCCTTATTTCAAGAATCAGGAAAGTTGTTTTTCTCCTAGAGACACTATGGAGATATAGATACATACAGAGATAGAGAGCAGTGGTTTGTTTATTTTTCCAGAAAAGAGTTTTGGGTTTTTTTCCCCCTCCATTACTCAAAGCACTCTACTATTCCTTTATGGGACACAAGAATGTGCTATCCTGCTCTGTTCATTCACCGTTTTAAAGATAGCCTTAAAGAACAGCAAGACCCTATGGTGACAAAGGCACTTTATTCTCAGATCAGTATTCAACTCAGTGGATTTGTCTTTTTTCTTCTTAATTGCAAAAGCCTAAACTCTGGCATCTCAAATATAGTTGTAGCCAAAGGAAATAACCACATCAATGAATGTTTCATTAACTCTATTTTTCTAAGTAATAAGGTAATAAAAACTTAAACAATGGGTCTTTGCAATATACATAACTCAGAAAAACATATCTATTCATGTATCAGTGTTCATATCTGTTGTGCATCAGTGTGACAAAAAATTCTGTTAGCCCACACGGCCTGAATGGGATGGAAGACTTAGCTATAGGCTCCAAAACTGGGCCTACTCACAAATTAACTGCTAAATTAGGCGGCCTGTTTCAAGAGTCATTGGAAAGACCTCCAGTCCTCAAAAATCTATCCTGGTTTGTTGTTGATAGAAAAAAATCAGATCTTTATCAATCTATTCCTTTGTGTTACATACCTCCCCGTTAAGAGCTGATTTTTTAAATATGTACTGTTACATTGTGTCACTCACTTCAGTCTTTGTCACCTCAGTATGAACATTACCAGATCTTTGCAAAATGAATTTCAAAATGAAGCTATCAATAGAATATACACTTGGTCAGCACTGAGCTGAGCACAGTGAGGAAAGGAAAATAAATTAATTTTAAGGAACTTCCAGTGTAATTTATGAAACTAAAATAAAAGTGCCAGTAACAATATTGTATTGAGTAACAAATAATTTGATATATTAGGGAGCAATATTTCTCAAAGTTTTATTTAAGTAATGAAACTGTTTCCCAAATTATCTTACACAAAATATCTATTTTATACATATATGTGTGTTAAAATAGGACCTCTGTGGTTAAAAAGAAGGAGAGGGAGGGATGTAGGGATGGGGCGGGGGGAGAGAGAGAGAGATGGAAGTGAGGCCAAAGGAACCATCATGCTCTGGTTGTCCCTTCACCCCCAATGGGACTTGTTTGGTTTGAGGCATGTGGGATTAAAACCTTTAAAAGCATTAAATTTAGACACAACATGGGGGAGATTGAAAGATGGAATAATTCACTGTGGTTCTTGTAAGGAGAGGAAAGTTCCAAGTAGGAATTTTTCCTCAGTATTTGAAGGCTGAACAGGATTTAAATGGATGGAAAGGTGGGAGAAAACAAAAAATACAAAGAAAAATGGACATAGAAATACGAAGGACAGTGAAAAAGTTGGATGAGGGAAGTGAGTAATTATTATAAGCTGAAAAGCAGTTGAGATTTGTTGAGTAAGATAATAGGGAACCAGTAAGGTTTTATTTAACCTTAGGAACCAATGTGCCAACAGCAGACTTGAAGAATAGAGATTGGTAGAAGGTGTGAGATAGTTTAGATAGAGAATAGATAATTATTCTCAAGTTATTTCTTCTTCTCTGGCTCTTAGTTTCATTATTTCAGAAATGAGAGCAGACTACCCAATTATATTCCCTTCCTCAATTCCCAGTGTTCCATGCCTCTCTGAGCCTTCTCTCTCCCACACTGGGCAAAACTGAATCCAGCTGGACAAATCTTCATCTTTTTTACATTGCTCCTAGTGTTGAGGTCATCATGCTTAATTATATTCAGTAAAACCTCACCATCCCACCTTTCCTTCTTCTTTTCAAAAGCCTTTGTGTTTATTTCCCTCCCTGAGTTACAAAGGGACTGTGCCATCTTCAAAAGAGAGAGAGAGCTATATGTGGCTATCTCTTTGTTAAAGGAGAATTTAGACCTCAAATTATGTAAATGCCAGGAAACGGACAATATGACTTTGCTATATTTTCTCAGAAATGTTAAATTCTTTTTTTATTGCTCACCAATTCCCTCTCATTTCATTTTCTTGTATACTGATGATTTCTGCTCATTGGTCCCCATAGCAACACTGGATAACGCTAATGAAACTGCAGCATCTTAAGCTCTCCCACAGAGCATCTCTGTTAAAATAGCCATGAAACACAGTTGCATTTATTATTTTTCTCTCCCTAAGAGAAATTGATATTTTGGAATCTCTCCCATGATACAGACTTCCTAAACTGTCTTAGAACTGGAGTCTCTAGAGAAGCTCTTTCCAAAGTGGTAAAACACAACTGGTATACTACCTGCTCTCTTATATTCGCACCCTGTTTGTATACAAAAGTGGTTCTCAGAAGGTTCCCCCACAACATCAGCATCACCCGAAACTTGTTAGAAATTCTAATTCACTTGCCATCCCCCAGACCTACTGAATTAGCAGTTTGAGGTGGAGCTCAATCCATTGGCAGAGGCGGGAGTAGGGGGGTGAGGAGGTGATGGTGTGCGGCTATGTGTGTTGTATGTGTTTAATTGGTACATTTTATTTTACAGCTGGAAGAGCTTTGACAAATGTGTACATCTGTATAACTACAACCACAATCAAGATACAGGACATTTCTGTTAGCCTAAAAGATACCCTACTGCCCCTTCCAGTCAGTTTCACAAATTTGGAAACATTTGTGTATTGTGTATTTTGCTAGCCCTAATATTTTGTTATTTCATTCACATTGTGTGGATCAGTAGTCCTTTTTTATTGTGAAATAGCATTCCTTTATATAATATACAATTATTTACACATTCATATGTTTCAGAATATCTGGGTTGGTAATATTTCATGTTTGAACAATTCCTCCAGGCAATTCAGATGCACACTTAAGTTTGAGAACCACTGATATGCAGGGCAGAACTATAGTCGACAATATCACATTCAGTTGTGTATATGCCCTTGTATTCTACTAACATGAATAGAAGTTATTTTATTCTTTGATTTTTATATCACCTAAATTTATTTATACTATGAAATATTAGCTTAATACCAATTTGTGTTAAGATACAGTAATGGAGAGTGATTGATGTTAGATACTTAGAAATATTTCCTAAACTGTATTTATCCATTATTAGTAAGCATTAAAAAAAAGCCAAGTAATTGACATTAAGTCTATGAAAACAGGTAATTACTCAAACTATAAAAGCGTATAATTTTTTTTCTGTTTCTTACATTTTGATGTGTGGATGCTGGTGTATATCTGCTGTTTTTAAAATATTTTAAATGGTTATTTTTCTGTTTGCAGTAATTTATCCTGAAATGATCAAAAGCTTGCAGTGAAAATAAGAATTTTTTAAAGGTCATGACTTAAGGAGCAAAAAACTAGGAAGCAAATGCAATCAAGAATTACAAAAAGGACAAGTTTTCCTTGTCATGTAAAGTTTTAAGAGGCACAGAGGCCTGGGAACTCAGAGATCCAGACAGAAATGTGAGCTGAAGAGAGGCAGTCTGAAAGTTAAAGAATTTAAAATTACTGTCATCACAAAAACTGAGCCATCTGTATACAGGTTTGTTGGAACAGAACCTAAGGAAGTTCTGCTTGTTTGTAGTCAAGTCCTACCTGAAAACCAGGCTGTCTGGTATTTTAAAAATGAACCAGAAATCAAGATGAGAGTCATCTGGTCAGGAATCCAGAGGTCAGTTAGTCCAAGAAAACAATAGCAGCAAGGCAGCAAAATTGTGGATTCTGATCAGCTTAGACCTGATAAGTACCTGGCACTTTTTCCTTTCTCTTGATCACCACAACCCTAATTCAGACCTCTGTGTCACCTGGGCTATGTTATTTTTATTACTTGCTCATTGGTGTCAGATCCATGAATACTAATATCTGTGTACCCTCATAGATGTACTGTGTCTGCATTTCTGCCATATTGCTCCTTGACAAAGCACCTGGTTGCTTTGTTCTCTCCAACTAGGTTTGCCCCTCTCTTCTCAGATACTCACATATGTGCCCTTCAGGTAATAGTCAGATAATTGCCTTCTTAGACTTTCGCTGGCACACTTAGGTGCTCTCCTTACCCTTGATTTTTTTCTATAACCTGCACATATTATTTACAACAAATACCAGTTTCTCTACTTGTGCTTTGGGAACAAGATCCAGGTCTTCATCTCTATAATCTTTTTCCTAACTTGGTACCTACTATACTGTAGATATTCAATTAATATTTTTAGAATGTATGGATAAGAGGTTTTTACATGTTATAAACATGTAATTATAGGTTTTCTAAAATAATCCTGATACAAAATATTTTTTCTTTTTCTCTCAGCTATCTATAACCAGCTATTTCATTACCCCAGAATTTATCTCCTAAATGCTTTATATGCAGAAATAACAAAAAAAATCTTTTCAATAAAGTTAGCATATGGCCTAGATCCAGGAAGAGTGTGTCTCTACCTCTGGGAAAGGATGTGTTAGCCATTTAAGGAAGGAAGGAAGGACAATCCCCAGAGAAGTCCACTAGTGAAGTCTGAAGCTG
The DNA here is from genome assembly GCA_004363575.1 of Solenodon paradoxus. NCBI lineage: Eukaryota > Metazoa > Chordata > Mammalia > Eulipotyphla > Solenodontidae > Solenodon > Solenodon paradoxus. Next base: position 1,395,336 of record RJWH01000007.1, on the reverse strand, counting down.
GGAGTGGAATAGGTACTTCTGTGCTTCCTTGAGATATTTAATCACTATAATTCTTGGATTGGATTGTTCATATCTTTTGTTCTTTCCTCTCTTCACATTTCCACACTCATCCAACATTCAGATTACTGGGGAGTGTGGTTAGAATTGGGAAATTTTGAAAAGTTCTTTCCATGGGATAATGGATTATAATGCCCTTTAATTTATTTGGCAGTATCACAAAGAATAATAATACAATGTTTTGCTTAAAGAACTTAACAGGTTTCTTTCTAAACATTACATGATTGAACAGTTATTTTCAGAAATTACATACATCACTGCAAACATTGTGTCTTATTAACTAGCAGCATAATCAAAATACATATTTGTATTTAGTCCATATCAAATACTTCTAATTGTTTTTTATTTTATTCCCATAATTATTCTTCCTTCTTGTTCGATCATTAGTTTATGACTCAAGCAAATATTCACTCAGCATCTATTGTGTGCTGGGTACTGGGTTGGGTGCTAGAACCAGAACATTATATAAAACAGGCAAGACTTTCATCTAACTTAAAATCTAATAAGAGAAATAAAGTTTAGAAGCATTTCTTCTCTCTGTCATAATTTTTGACTTCAACTCTGTGGTGAATGGGTACAAAATGAAGTGTATAGCAAAATCCGGGCCACAAACAGAACCTACCAGCTACCAGCCAAGTAACAGAAATGATGGAAGTAGAATGAAAAATGGGATTAGATGAAGTTTAGCAACAGGTTTTAGACCACATCTAATAATGGCCACTTTGAGTTAATACTGTCTTCAGCTTGATGTTGGAATAATAGGCGAAGGTAATGGCAAGCAGCAACATAACTATTCTGTCTGAGGAAGCAGCCATCCAGACCTGGATTGCTGATGTTTGGGAATAGGATTCTGGTGTTATCAGAATCAGGAGCTGTTCTTAAATGTATACCTTTTCCATTTAATGATTTTTAGCTAATTGAAAGACTGTACAAATAATAAAATATGTCAGAGAATAGCTGTAGCATGAGGGTTGCCAATTTGTAGGCAATGAGAGTTTGAGAAAACTGAGAACAATGCATGCATTTGAGCATCTGCTGTAAATACATAAAGGTCTTTTATGCCTAATGCTCTTATTAGGATTACCAGATTAAGCACATGGGAAAAAAATGTATGAGACCCATTTATATTTGATTTTCAGAAAAACAACAAATCATTTTTCAGTATATATCCCAAAGATTCCATAGGATGTACTTAAACTATGCAATACCATGCAATGTTTGGGACATGTTTATACTAAAAATAGTATGTGTTTAAAAATTTAAGTGGGGAATTCTATATTTTTTTGACAACCCTATTCTTAGCACTGTGCTACTATGTTACTCTGCTGTTTTGAGATTATTTATCAAATAAGTAGCCTCCGAGTAAATGAGTCACTTTCCTGTTATTAATAACATTAATAACAATAATACTGATAATTTATATAATTAGAATTTAACTTTTATTGCATGATGGCTGTATGTCAAACTGGGTAAACCTTTAAATAAGATTTTTTTTTTAAATCTGACTTTCTAAAGGGAAACCTTATTCAGCTTTTATAGATAAACTTCTAAAAATGTTCTTAATATGTTCTATGATTTTGATACAGAAATATTCTTTCATGCTCAAAAGAACATTTCAATCTACATATTTATCCCTGTCATCAATTTGCCTTTGTGGCATTTAAAAATGTTTCTTTTAAATGTTCTCCTTTCCATTTTAGCATATTGATTAATCAGAATCAAAGTCTTTCACTTAGCTCCAAATGGTATTCTCCTTGATGCCCATGTCGCTTTGCAATTGTTTTGTGCTTTTTTGTGAATTCTCTTTTTCTTCCCTTCCTAATGTTACTAGCCATCTGTATTAATGAGATAATAAACTAGACTTGTTGCTAATGAATTGATTCATTCAACTGCTAGATTTAATTAGAAAGACATTTAACATGCCTGCAGATGTTCTGATTTTGTTTTATTATCCCCAAATATAATAAAATACAATACAATGAAGTTTAATATTTTTGCATAAATTAAACTAAATCAGGTTGTTATTCTATCATGTATTATAAAATTCTACCTGATAGTGTTTTCTTAACCTTTGTTCTCCAACTATTTAGAAGGAAAATTAGTTTCCTTCTTAAAACACTCACTTAATTCTTAATTGGCATATGAGTAAAGTCTAGGAGTGAAAAGTGGCATAACCCTCAAATCCAGAGAATGGAAGTTAACCCACAGGTGCATCCCAATGTTTTTTTTTTTTTTTTTTTTTACTTTGATAGGGCATGCATTTTTCTAAATTAATTAACCACTAAAAAATTACTTAATTTTAATTCCAGAAACACTATGCAGTGGGTTTACTTTTAATTGTTTATTTTTCATGGTTTGGCTTACAATATCAAAAGAGAATGTAACTGAAAGAAAAAGAAAGAGAAGGGCAAACTTCTATGAGTGAAGTTAATATTCAGGACTTTTATTGGAGAAATTGAAAGGGGTAGATAAATGCCTCAGTGTCTGCACACAAGTAAAAGACACACCCAGAAGACTCACTTTGGACCTTCAACCTCTAGCAGGCACCTCCTAGAAAAGACATAAAAGGATTTTATACAGTGTCCCAGATACCAAGTCAATCGATAATGTGAAATCAAATACTGATACAAAACAAATTACAATTACATTAGAATAAAACTATCTTTTAAAAAACATTACTAAATGAGTAACTTCATCTATCCAGGTAAAATGTCCTGCTATCCAATCATAAAGATTATCTAGAGTAGCTAAAGTGAAAAAGGAAGAAGACCAAAGTAATGTCTTTGCTCCTTCCAGCTTAGTTTTTAAATTTGTCTTTGGTAGTTTTATTTTGTTTAAAAATATGCTACATATTAATTTTTAAATAGAAGTCACAATATAAATATGGTTTGTATAATTTTTTCCTTGTAATTTTCTTTTGCTACTAAATCTTTCAGAACACATTTAGTAACTTGCTTGATTTCTGTAATTAACTTGTTCATTCTAATATTGGATTTTAGACCATTTTCCCCTGTCATTAAATAACCCACTGGATAGTCTTGAATAAATTGCTCAGTCTTGCTGTTATAGGGAAGTTATTGCAAGAAAAGGGTCAGCCTTAATTACCAGTTAAACTTGAGCAGCAAAAAGTAAGAAATGTATCATCAGTTTTCTAAAACTAAGGCAGGAACAGAATAGAGGAGGGATGGGGAAGCAGAAAACAAGGGCAATGGGAATGGAAAGTTGTGCCTACTCTGCTGTCTGCGTCATTTCCAGCTTCTGTGATGAATGGTTACAGCATAGAATGTGGATTTTTTCACTGAGGTTCACCTTTTACAAATTTGCAATTTCCCTTTAAGCTTAGCAAGTCTCTCAGGACTTGATAGAATTATTGATGTCATTCACATCCAATCAAAGAAATGGTGTGAGAAACTATTAGAACTTGTGATGATAAACCACCATGATTCCTAATAATGGTCTCTAGGTAGAACCTACCTCAGTAAGTGTGTGGGTTTACTCCTGTTTATGGGTTTGCAAAGACAGCTTGGGAAGGTTCCAAACACCATAAAAACTCCAGGCATTAGGTAGCTTCATCAATTTTAAAGGTATCTCTCTATGGGCTTCACATTAGAGTCTGGATTCCATTTTGGGCTTCCCTTATCCTCTAGGCTATCTGGTGTCATCAACTTCATCCAGGTGCCTGGGTGACTGGAGTGAAGTTTCAGCTTTAACATTTTCCTTCAAAACTAGTAACAATAATACCTAGAACACACTATTTATAAAGTCTGTTTTATCTAACAATCAACAATTTGTTTTTTTGCCTATAGAAAAATCACAGAACGCCAAAGAAATGTGCTGGTGCCCATTACGAACTTAATGAATAGTGTGTTGTATACCTACTTATGTCTATTTTCTGATTGTGATTTTGTTCTCAGGTTAAGAAAAGTGATTACTTTGTCTGGGCCCTTATGATAGCCATTCTTGTTTTTCTGACAGAAGATAATGATAACTTTCAGATTGAAGATAAAACAAATCATCATTTTTTAGTATTATCCTCTCCCCTAATTTATTTTTTATACATCCTGGCTGAACATTATGATTTGCAACATTTTGTCCCTAATCCTGATATCCTTTAACCTTAATGGTCCCTTTAGGATTGTGTCTGTTTTCATGGGTTTCTTCATATCTTCTCTCCATTAAGACACCTGTGCACATTTGTTTAATCTTCTTGAATATCAAAGCCCAGTCAAAGCTTTTGTGTCATTCTGTTTGCTTTTACTTGTATGTTCTGTAATAGAAAACCTTTTTTAAAGCAAGGTGACCCAAACTACCCTTTGTTCCAAAGAAAGTTTGTTGTTTTTTAAATAATATCCTTTGACTTATGCCAAGGCAGTAAACATCTTAGAATTCGACTTCAATTTTTAAGCACTCTGCTAAAGGTCTAAAATATTATCCTCCACTAAATATTCTTCTGTTCAGTGTCTTGCAACATATGAGTACCAAGGGTGTACTCATTTTCTGTAGGATTTGGTGTTCCCTAACTCATTACTTTATATTTCTCTACAGTGAGTTCTGTACACTGCTCTCAACCTGCCTATGTTTAATAGCTCTCCTCCTTCCTACAATCTGCCCTTCTAGCTTTGTATCCTCAGTAGATTTCATTTCTCTTCATGTTCTGTCTTCCAAATTACTGAGACATTTTAAAAAGCAATAAAATCTTTTAAAAAGATTATTATTAAACCATATGTATAGACTGCTTGCCCAGATTTATGGATCTTAAAATGGCCAACCTGCTAGCCTAAATTTTCAGCTTTATTCAGAGGAAGCCAAGGGAGTCACATTGTAAAAGGAGTATTGTCATTGCAGATAGAACTTTGGACTTAAAGTTCCTGTGACAAATGATACTTTTATTTTCTGTTTTTAAGAGATTATTTGTCTCTTGCCTTAATTCTCTTATTTGTAGAAAAATATTATACACAACTTATTTTCTGGATTAAGACATTCAAAGCTGGTAAGTTAATTATATCACTAAAGCAATTTAATGATAGAAAAAAATATTGCCCATGTGATTACCTCTCAGAATATAGGTGATATTATATACATATACATACATACATACATATGTGTGTGTATGTGTGTGTGTGTGTATGTATATTCTCCCCCATCCCCATTCCCAAAGTTACAGGCAGGAATTAAACAGAGGTATGCAGGAAGAGGTAGTTTGTTTGTTTTATTTAGTCGTTCATCTTGATTATTCCTGCCATCCCAGGACATGCACTTGGGACTTTAGGATATATGTGAACTGTGCCTAACCCCTACTCCACCAGGGCCCACTGAAGGTTGTATTTTTTTAAATAATTTTATCTTATTAGCACAAAAATTTGCTGTAATGCATATTTAGAAACTCTTCAGAATTAGCATGTAAGAGGTTATGTTTTAAATTTGTTTCAGTTAAAAATTTGGGTACTTTCAGTTGTAAAAGTTCATGAATAATACTGTTTAACTTAATATGGACTCTTCATAATATCCTTGAAAAATCAATAAAATTAGAAAGGAGCAATAATATATGACCATATACTGTGTTTAACTAAAAACATTCCTACAGTCAAGAAAGGGAGGGGAAAACTAAGTTCTCTTCGTCATAATTAGAATATTAAGAAATTTGGACAGGGAGAATATAATGACTCAAAGTGTGGGCTCTGGGCTCACACTGCCTAGATTCCAATCGTCGTGACCTCTTGTTGGTGATTTAGCACTCTGGACAAGAAAGAAGGTCCCTTCTCAATATCTGAAACAAAATGTTAGATTTACTGTGCTGGACAGAGGAGACCTGTATTAGTATGTCATGGTCTTTCTGAACAGACTGCTGATCCTATTTCAGTTTTTAGGAACCTTTTTAGGAAACTTAAGAGGTCAAGGATTGGTGGACTCTTGAGAAGCAGCACATGCGGACTGAAGACCTTCATCTGTGGCAGTGTTAGCATGGAAGTGTGGTCATAGAATTGAGTTGTCACTGACTCATTTGGATGAATTTAAATCTGTTTAGGATTCTCTACTATTTAACAATACACTTAACAATGTCAGTACATCGTTTATCTCACTTTTAAATAGGTTTCGGTTGCTTTCTAAACCAGTGTGCTTTTTGTGTGTTTGGTTCTGTTTTTAAGCTTTTATGAACAGGACAGATTTCTTTGAGAACCTGGTAAAAGCTATCAGTTCTTTCCTATGAAAGATGTATATGTGTGTGTACTCATTTTTTTAAATATGGTATATTGAGTACTCAGATTCTATGAGGGCGCAGGCCCTGCTCTTCAGACTTGCCTCTGTTCAAAAGAATAGTTCTTTATCAGAATCTTCACCCATAGAAAAATAGGCTTCATTTGCAGGATATTGGGTAACACCAATATAAATAGCACTTTATGACAGAAAACATAAAGTGTATCTTGCAGCTTGAGAGTAAAGGTTGAAATGGATTAGAGAGGACACATGGCCCTTTTGGCGACTTCTAGGCTGGACCAGTAGATTTGACCATTGATGTATAGAAGCACCACCTGAGGATCCTGCTCAGGGGCTTAGTTGCCAGATTTTGATTACTTAGATCTGGCACTGGGGATTCTGGTCTGAACCACTCTTAAAGAAAAACTGATTTACTTTATAAAGTCTGATCATTGTTATAACACAGCAGATTTTCCCTGACCAGTTAGCTGCCTCTCCAGTCTTATATTCTGAATCTGCCCCCATTGTGCCTTACCAGTCCTAATAAACACTAAGCATTTATTTAGATCTTAGGATGTCAGATCTCTAGATCAGTGGTTCTCCAACTTCATCACCAAGAGAACTTGTTAAAGGGCAGATTTCTGGGCCCCACTACCAAAGTTTGATTCAATAAGTCCTGGACTGGGGTCCAATAATTTATATTCCTAATGAGTTTCTAGGTGATATTGCTGCTGATGATTTGGGAAAACACTTTCATCTGGAGACTAAACCCTAGGTATTGATAATTGATCCTCCAGACCCACTTACCACTGGTCACAAGCACTACATTGTTTATACCAACTGTGCAACTCAGTAATCTAACTCATGCTAATTATTTATAGTAACTCTAGGTCAGCTGAAAGGGGTAATTGCTCTTGGTTAGTATCTCATAATCAATAAAAGGATTATAGAAATGTCTTCATGCTTGAGCATGGGACAAGGACAGAAAGAAAGTTTTAAACAAGTTATTCAGTAAGATGAAAAAAACAAACCCTGACTTTAGTAAAATACAGATTACTTCTTCTGGGACTTAGACTGTCTCTGAAAGAAATTTTTGAGCAGAGGCTGCATCCCTACTCAGGAATAGAACACACTTGTAATAGGGCCCTTCTCAGGTTGTTTCCCTAGAAAGGAAGTAAGGGGCTCCTGTAGCTGGAAGTATTTATCACCATCCTTTCTGACTTTCTTTATCTCTTGAAAAAGAAATCAAGTTCATGTTTAAAGTTAACCATTATGCTGTCTGAATCCCCCTGCTAACATCGCCACCTAATTGCTAATGCCCAGACTTTATTTAGGCAGGACATAACTGAAGATAGAAATGATCCACATTAAAATACCCATACCCATTGATTTACAAATTCTTCTCCCAAATAATCCAAAGAAAATTATCATTAAAAAAAACAAAGGATTAACTACAGGTCTATTCACTATAATTTTTTTTACAATAGCAAGAAATGTGTACAACCTAAATATCTAGCATAGAGAATTAGTTAAATAAATGGTATGTTCCATGCTAGAATACACTGGTTGGTCTAAGTAATTTTAGGAAAGGATATTTAATATGTGGAAAGTTACTTATGATATATTAAGTGGAGAAAAAAATATAATGTTTTTTATTTTTAATAAAAAATTATTTTGAGATAAATATGAAGAAAAATGAGAATGTTAATTATGGTAGGAATGAATGGTGAGATTATGAATGCTTTTCCCTTTATTTTGCTTAAAAGTTCTGCAGTGAATTGAGTATCTTTTTTTTAAATGAGGTAGCTTTGATTTGCAACACTACATAGTTTTAGATATATAGGTTCATTCTTCGTTACATCAAATATAAACATACCACACCCACCACCATATTTCTAGTAGTACTCAACCACTGTCCATGGGACCCTCCACTCTTCTTTTCTCCCATCCCACCCCAACCCCACCTCTACCCTTTTCCCTCTAGTAACCTCAGTTCTGTTGTCAGATTCCAACAATTAGTTTTTGGTTTGGTTCTATCAGTTCATTTTTTTTATATTCCACGTGAGTGAGATCATCTGGTGTTTCTCTCTCCTTCTGACTTATTTCACTTATCCCTCAATTCCATCCATATTGTTGAACATGGCAAGATTTCATATGTGTGTATATATATGTATGCATGTATGTATGTATAGCTGAATATTCTGACTATTCTATTATGTATATATGCCACATCTTTATCTAGTCATCTATCAATAGGTACATAGGTTTTCTCACTTCTTAGCTATTGCAAATAGCTCTGCAGTGAGCACAGGGGTTCATGTATCTTTTTGAATTAGTGTTTTCATTTCTTCATCTAGATACCTAGAAGTGAAATTGTTGGATTATATAACTTTTTTTTTTTTTTTTTTTTTTTTTTTTTTAAGGAAAGGTGCAGGTAGGAATGAAGGCAGGTAGCCAGGCAGCAAGAGAGATGAGGAAGAAGGATTTTTATTTATTCTTATTTTTGTTGAATAGCTTGGTTGCTCCCCACCACTCTGAATATGTGAATATGGTTCCTTGGGATGTTTGTAAACTATGCTTGACTGGAGGCAGCAGACCTAACCACTACTTTAACAGGGCAGGCCAGCAATTCTATTTTAACTCTCAGAGGAACTTTCATACTGTTTTCCACATTGACTGCACCAATATATATTCTCAATATACAAGTGTTCCCTTTTCTCCATGCCCTCACCAATATTTGTTTCTAGTCTTTTCAATACAGACCATTCTCAGGTGTTAGGTGATACCTCATGGTGTTTTTTACTTGCATTTTTCTAATAATAATTAATGATGAGCAGTTTCTCATGACCTGCTGGCTATCATATCTTCTTTGGAGAGTATCTATTCAGATCTTCTATCTATTTTTTGATTGGGATGTTTGCTTTTTTGTTGTTGAGTTGTATGGGTTCTTTAACTATTTGTCTTTAACTATTTGCCTATTAACTTTGTCAGTAAATCATGTGCATTCTCCCATTAGTTGGCTGTTGTTTTGCTCTGATGTATGTGTTTTTTTTATTGTCTAAATATTTTTGTTTTATAAAGCTGTAGGGTAATCAAAACAGTTTACTGAGTTTTAATAGAAGTATTACATTGGTCCACCAAGAATTCCAGAAGACAATTGTTAGTTCTTCTATACATTTTAAATAAGAAGATGAAAGTCCCAGTGATGACTGGCTGTCTCTCTGTAGAAAAGAAGTCTCAGCACTAGGAGAGTGCAGAGTATAGGGGAGAAAGGTTGATGGCTCTGCTGTGTTAGACTTTAAACGGTAAGGACAAATAGTAGCTGTAAGTAACGTCTGTCATCACACTAGAGAGAGAGGTGATTCTGCCCCCTATTAACATTTCTACTCTTTTTTTTTTTTTTTGAAGTAAAAATACAGGCAGGAATGAAGGCAAGTTGACAAGCAGGCAGAAAGAAGAGGAGGAAGAAGCATTTTATTTTTATTTGTATTTAGTTGTTCCTTTTGGCTGTTCCCCACAGCCCCAGGACATAAACCCAGGTTCTTGGGATGCCTGTGTAATTTGCTTGCCCAGGGGAAAGGGACCTAACCACTACCACACCAGGGCACACCATTGCATTTATTTTTTAATTCTTAAGATGACTATACAGTTACTCTTCAATAAGTAGATCACTAACAATCATCCAGGCTTATCACAAGTTATAAAACTCACAAACCAAGAAAGGAAGACTTTTTAAAACAGTAGGTAAGAATTGCAAGAAGTTCTACAATTTCTGATATATTTGAAGACCTCACTACGCGTGTCATAACCACAAAGTGACTCTTGAAAATAATTGTAGAATTCAGGTGTGTTGACCATTGAAAACCCTGTTGAAAGCTCTGAATTTTTATTGTACTCCTAAAACAGTTACTTCACCAACAATAATTTTGCATTTTCCCCATTTTCTAAAATATCTCTTTGCTATTCATAATTCTGGGTCTTCAAAGTGGAAGCTAATGGTATCAGACATCTGTCTTTTATGATTTATAATTCTGGGACTTCAAATCGGAAGCTAATGGTGTCAGACATATGTCAAATTTTAAAGACCCTCTCCTTGAAATTTCTGAATGATCTCTGATATTCACAAGTTTTCTGGTCTTTTTTCTTTTCCAAGTAAGAGTTTATTCATCCTAGTGACTTTTAACTAGAGGAATGGTTCATGAACCTCTCAAGGTATTATAACAATATCCTAGCCTCTGTCTCGCTCCCTGCCCCAGTTGTAAATTTTTGTTTTAAAACACCACAGAAATGACAGCTGACCATGAGAGTAAGAGTGAAGAATTTTCTGCTCTCTAATAGGGGCATTTAACCACTACTGTGTCTTCTTAATATGGTCCTAAATATATTGGATATTTTGGGCGGTGTTGTTTTTGTGTTATTTTGTTTTTTAAAGGAATGGTACAGACAAGAATGAAGGCAGCAAGTAGGTAGGCAGGAAAAGAGAGGAGGAAGTAGTATTTTATTTATTTTTATTTAGTTATTCATCTTGGTTGTTCCCCCCAGCCCCGGATCTTGAACCCTAGTCCTTGGGATGTATGTGGACTATGCCCAGTGAACTAAACCACTAGGCCATGAGGGTGTACCATGTATATTTCAACTGGAATTCTTGTCCACTTCACTTATTTTTTTATAATCAAATAACTTATTTTGTGGTTTTGAATTTCTTTGTTGATTATTATGCATGATCAGTAATCAGTGTTCAGTGGAGTACTGTGGTTTGAGAAACCTAGTGTCTTTTTTTGATGTTCATCTCACCTTTATCAATTTCATCGAACATTTCCTTGTTATGTTTTGACTTCAGGATCTTCTTGAAAATAATTACATTGTGTTCAAAACACCTTGTTTCTTAAATGCTATAAAGCTTCTTAGAATTTGCTGAGTATAAGAAGATGTAGGGGAATAAAGAGGGAAGAGAGCAAAGGGCATTGAATAGCTCCTTTAATAATTGCTAGCATTTGATTAGGTAAGCTGTTTTCCTCTGGCCTGCTTCCAAAAGTTTCCTTCTGGTTTTTCCCCTTCCTGTTTTCCACGCTTTTTGTGGGTGTACCTCTCATTACAAGTAGTATCTGCCGCCTGGACGTGGACCAGGAGGTTTGAGGCATCAGAGGCGAACAGGATGCTCTGTGTTATTGACATCCCTCTCCACAAAGGGGTTCTGAATTCACCACACTTCAGAATAGCAGAGATGGCAACTTGCCCCAGTGGAGACCCTCCCCGGGATTCCCTGGATGTTCCCACGGATGGTTGAAATTCTTAAGCAATAGAAACTCTGTGTCTCCTTTCATTGGGAAAGCTAAGCTTTTTTGTTAACTCTGACCCAGTGTAAAACCTGTTCAGATGAGTCTGAATGGTTTTGATTGCCATTTCTGGAAAGTCAGAGGTACCTCATCACAATGTGACATAAAGGGAAATTTATCTATATGTTCCTTAAAGATTTATATGATGTTGCTTTTTTACTTTCACTGTTCCTTTTCTGCAGAACATTATCCCATCCCACATAGGATCATTTCATGAGCACTAGAAATCTGAATTACTTTATAGTACAAGAAATACAAAGAATAATTGACAGATCATTGTTTCTGGACACTTATTTTTTTAATGCCCTAAATTAAAATCCAAAGTGAGAAGATTTTCTGGAGTCATGTTAACTACCTTTAGATCAAAGTAAATCATACCAAAACTATGAATGTTGTTTTGTCTGTACATATAATTTTTACTTTGGCTGATTTTTATTGACTCAATTTTTGGAAGATAATTACTGTACATCTGTTTTGTGGTTTATATAACCATCTGGTTTGGCTCATTGATTGCCCTTTAATAACTTTACGAAGTCACATAAGCATTTTACTTTAAACTAGACTTCTTGAGGGTTTCTTCATGTTAAAACTCTTTAATATTTTTAATCAGTGTTTTATTCCATGAGTTAATACCCAAAATCTTACAGGCTGGAAATGAGCAATGCTATATTACTTATGTAATGCAGTTTTATATCTGAATTTGGGGGGAATAAAGCCACCCCAATATAATTAGTTGCAAAACATGTTTTGGTAAAACAAATACTAATATTTCATTGTTTTACAAAATAAAACTGGAACTGCTTTGGAGAAGCACAAAAATCTTTATTGACTGGTTGTAACTTGATGCAGAAGCATTTGAGATAATTAGTCATTGGCATAATGAGCATTGGCTCATATAAGAACAGTTGTAATACTTGTAATAGGGAGGCAAAAGGCAAAAAAAAAACAGCAAAAAGAGGTTTTAGGTCATAGCTTTCTCATCTGTGAAATACAGTTTTGATTCTAGGTCCTCAATAGCTGTAAGCTATGATATATGGGAGGCACTTGCTCAGTGTGTAGGAAACCCTGATTCCCTAGTTCTACCTTCTTTTATTAAGTCTAAGTGCAGTGTCTCTTCTTTCCAATGTATTCTGTCCTAAAAAGACTTTGCTATATATAGGTGCTTCTGTTCTAATAACCTTTGTAAACATTCCTGAAAAACCGCATTTCTACAGAAATGTACAACAGAATAACAAATTTTGTGGGAAAATTGGATTAAAAATAGGTAGCTGAAAACCAGTAGAACTTGTAACCGGAGCAATCCTAATAAAGATTAGCATGGTTATGTCACTGGGTTTGCATCCAGTCTTCACATCCTTGAACTTCGGAACGCATGTTGCCTCCTTCAAATTTACTTCCTTGAGAATAATTGCTTCTAGTGAAGACCAGTTTCAAAAATTAAATAATCTGATACAGGATATAGACCTCCATCAGATACTTTGTTTTCAAGACTTTAATTTTTAGAGCAATTTTAGTTAACAAAATTGAGGAACGGAAGGTATACAGAGATTTCCTATATACATACTTCTATCCTCACACATAAATACCCTTCCCCATTACCAACATTATTCACCAAAATTGAACTTTTTTTTTTAAACCAGGGATAATCTATATAGACATATCATTAACAACTCCTAAGTCCATCGTTTACCTTAGGATTCACTCTTGGTGTTATACATTTAATGATTTGAACAAATATATCAGGACATATCTCCATCACTGTGATAATATCTTGCAGAGTAAAAATTTTACTGCCTTAAAAATCCTCTGTGTTCTTGTGTGTCCTGGTGGAGTAGTGGTTGGGTTCACCACTAAGCCAGTTTACATATATCCCAGGGACCTGGGTTTGAGTCCAGAAGCCTGTGGGGACCAACCAAGATGAACAACTAAATAAATAAAAATTCTTCTTCCTCCTCCCTCTTCCGTCCTGCCTGCACCTTTCCTTAAAAAACAAACAGGCAAAAAAAGTTCTGCCTGTTTAACTGTCAGTATTTGCCATGCCCTCCCTGCAGCAGCCTTTGGTCTTCATAGTTTTACTTCTTCCAGAATGTAATCAAATTAGAATCATATGGTATGTAGCCTTTTCACATTGGTTTCAACTCCTTTGAATAAATATCAAGGAGCATGACTGCTGGATTATATAGAAGAGTATGTTTAGTTTTGTAAGAAACCACCAGTCTTCCAAAGTAGGTGCTTTCCCCCAGGATGTTACTCCACATCGTCGCTAACATTTGGTGTTATCAATATTCTACGTGGTGCCTATCCTAGTGTGTAGTGGTATCTCATTGTTTTAATTTGAATTTCCCTGTTAACACATGATGTGGACCATCTTATCAAATGTGTATTTGCCATTATGTATCTTTGGTGAGATATCTCTTAAGATCTTTGGCCCATGTTTGTTTTCTTCAGTGAGCTTTAAGCATTCTTTGTATATTTGGGGTGACAGTCCTTTATGAGATCTATCTTTTGTAAATTTTTCTCCCAGCCTGTGGCCTTGTCTTCTAATTCTCTTGATACTGTCTTTTGCCGAGCAAAAGTTTATAATTTTAGTGAAATTCAGCTTATCAATTATTTCCTCCTTGATGTTTCATAAAAAAGGCCTCAACATATTCAAGATCATCAAGGTTTTCTACTGTTATCTTCTAGGAGTTTTGTAGTTTTGTTTTATATTTTAGGCCTATGATCTATTTTGAGATAATATTTGTGAAGTTGTGAAAGATATAAAATCTGTCTAAATTTTTTCTTTTTTGTCACATGGATGTCCAGTTGTTCCAGCAACGTCTGTTGAAGAGATTATCTTTGTCAGTCAGGTGGTTTTTAAATACAGAAATGTCTTTGCACCATGCTTCTTTATCAACATTCTCAGCTTCCTTGAATAGTATAATATTAGGGAAAGAGTAGCATTTTTGAAGACCTTTCTTCCTATAAGGAAGAACTTACCTAATATTTTCAAGGGTTTTGTAAAAGATCTATGTATATTGCTTAGTCCTTTTTGTTTTTTTAAAGGAAACTTGCAAGCAGGAAGGAAGAGGAGAAAGAAGCACTTTATATTCAGTGTTCATCATTGGTTGTTTCCCTGGTCCCTGTTCTTGAACCAGGGACCTTGGGATATATGTGGACTGTACCTGGTTTAACCCGCCAAGCCACCAGGGTGCACCGTATATTGCTTAGTCTTTCTTTAAATAATGAGAAAGCATTCTTTGGTTACTTTAAGTTATTATTTCACTGGAAAAATATGTTGAGAACTAATATAATTTCTGTTATACTGACATTATCTTCAGTTTACCAAATGCGTATGAGCAGACACTCATTAAAGGAACATATTGTATAAAGACTTTCATTTGATTACATTTCATAAAAATCTTCCTTTTAATCTGCTTACTATCTATAAAGTATAATTTTATCTATCATAAAATATCCCTTCTAAAACCAGTAGAGAAGATATTGTTTTTCCCAAAGTCAAAAACCTTTTTACTCTTCTCCCATAAATGTTTATTTTTTATGCTTATTGAATTTTAGAATCTTAGAATTTGATTATATCAGGTTTTCCTTAGAAAGTAGTTTGTGGTTTCACATAAAACATGTCCCAGTCACCAGAGTAATCACATTAGGATCTCTGTAAAAACAGCATGTTTTGAAAGCTCCTTAATTGGTTCATATGTACTGTCAGATAAAATAAAGGTATTTGTTCAAGTTGTCATATTTAGTAAAGTTACATTTGAACATTTCAATAAAGTCAGATTAAGTGCTGACAAAATTCAGTGCTTGCTATTGCATGAATAATTTCTAGCAAGTCACTATTCACGTTAACCATCTTCCATAGGCCTATTTTAGGGATAAAAGATTTAAATCACATTTAAGGTTCATTTTATAATCGTGATTTAAAACAGGAAATTTAATATCTGAAATTCTTGGAGTAAAATCTGTTCTGTGTTTCATTGTTCAGCATCATTTTATTCCTTCATCCTTCGTTTTGGAAGTTGAGTGAATTTTGTGGTTGATCACAGATTTAGAGATTACATTATATCATGGAGATGAGATTTGTGATACTAAACCACTGAAGATACAAGAGGCTTTGTCAGACAAATAAATTAGAGAATTATATATTTTAAGTGTCCTGGATACATGACTGAATCTCAAGAGTTTTACAGAAGCTTTGAGGATCATTCCTAACTATGTCTTTATATGAACAGCCCAAATCCAGGCAGGTCCAAGTAACTTGAAGAAAAAGAATTTGTTAAATGCTTCCAAGGCCAAACTACCTACCATAGCAAGCTGGCATGTGATGGCAAGGAATGAAACCACTGCTTCCAAGTCGTACTTGCTAAATTCAGGCTATCCTACCATTCATTGCACTTTGTTCTTTTCCTCCTCTGGTGTTTCTGACATTGTGTGTTGTGTTAGATTAACTATGAACAGGATCTACTGCCTGGTGGAAAAAGAAGGATTCCTTGGTGGGTAGAGGTGCTCTTATTTTTCTTCATTCACTTTCCTGGATCTAGCACAGCCTTTTGCCTGAGAGTAGACTGAAAATGAGAATTACTTTCTGGAAAACCATGTTCATGAAATTAAGATGATACAGTAAGTATCAGCTAAGACTCTACCTAAATTTGTTTTAATACCAGGACTGAGGCAATTTGCTATTATTTTTTATACTCAAATCCTTTAAAACCTTGCTATTACAGAACTACTTTGTTGCTGTTGGTTATAAAGAGGTCTTTTGCTGTTTCGGTGAGTAAGATCCTTCTAATAGAATCTCAGCTGGCTTACCTAATACTGAATAATCTAGTAAATACTATCACAGCCAGTCACTGAATTAATAGTTTTTTCCTAGAGAAGTTAGACTAAATTAGCAATTATTAACTTTAACATCTCAAGCAAAGATCAAAAAAGAATTGAAGCATTCTTAATTTGAGTTTTTGCTGTGGTGTTTACCATTTGAGATGGCAGAATTACATGTCAGAAGAGCATAGGATATGTTTGATGACTTTTCCCTAAATGAAAAGTAATTCATTCTACATAGATAAGTATTTGAAATTACCATTTGACTTTATTCTAAATTATTGTTATGCTTAGGACATAAGCCAAAGTATTCGTAGAGTTGTCAACAAAACACCTTCCATTCAGTAGGATAAAACTGACTTTTGATCAAGGAACTAATTGGTATCTAATATATGTCTGTATCTGTGTGTGTGTGTATGTGTGTGTGTGTGTGTGTGTATGTTTGAGGAATTTGAATGTTCTAAAACAAGAATTTCCATCAATAGTTATATAGTGTCTTTTAAAAGTTCATATTTATTAATGTGTTTTTCTGCCTAAAAATGATCATTCTTAAACCTCTTCCATAAGTATAAAAATATTGTACTAAAGCATTGTTCATATTGATGAATTAAGATATCAGACACTAAAAAAGATGACATAGCTATTTAATTTTATAAATAGATATATATTAGTCCCACAATCCAGAAATTTATGATTCCATCAAAACCACTAATTATACCTAATAAATAAATATCAGAAAGGTAATTTATAATTTTCTCATTGCCAGCCCATCTCATTAAAGTATTGACCAGAATACTAATTCCAAACTAATTACCTGTCAAATCAAATCAGTTTAATTAGATTAAACCCCACCTCTGGCTGCACTGTGAAATCTCCAATGGGCTCCACTTTATAAAGCATAAGGCAGACCAAATACCAGTCAGGACTTTCTACATGAGAATGAACCCTTCCCTCTTTTCCAGCATAGATTTCAGTGAATAAACACATTCACCTGTTAGCTGTGTAATCCCTCTTTCCTGCCCCAAATCTTTTGTTTGACTGTCTTTTATTAATTTGGCCCACTTTATTAATTAAACTTATCATTAACTGAGGTTACAATTATAATGTCTTTTTTGTTCTTTTCCATATCTATATCCCCAAATCCCCATTCTCTGCCAACTGACTACTGCCTTCTACTGGAAGGAGATAAAGTTGAAGACGTATTACCCACTAGTTTCCATTCTTAGAATGACATATATATTCCATTCTTAAATTCCATTTAGAATCCCAGCATTCCTAGTCCTGGCCCTGTCAAAATAAGAACTTGTAGTAGTTTTGCATTTAAATGCTCTGAAGTATCTTTGATAGTGTACAGTAGGAATAGAGGAGTAGAGGAAATAAAATATTAATATGAAAGAATAGTCATATAGATTATATATAATCATTCAGATTATATCTCCATTCCAACTCTGGATTCTAAATCGCTAAAATTTCATTGTCAGTAAACATAAGAGTTAGAAAAAATATTGCTGGAGAACTGAATATACTTAAGTGTATGTTTTAAAGCATATTTTCAGTCATTTATTATATTAATAAGGAAAGAATTATTTTATACACTACTTTATCTTCCTAGGATTTATAGTCCTCTAAAATATCTGTACTTAAGCGATTTTTCAAATAGCTGCTCCTTCCACATTATTGTTGCTACTGTATTCTTAAAGTAGACACTACTAATTCTTTTTTATGGAGGAGATATCGTATATTAACCAGAAATATGTGCGATCTGTAGCCAAGGAACAAAACCAGTATATAATACTTTCCCAATTTTGCACCAAAGTTGCTTATTGAACTTAATTACATTTTTACCATTAAGTCATTTCAAAAGTAGGAAATATAGCATGGAAAGGAGATAACCATAAAACTTTTAAATTATGTAAGCTTTTATAATATAATAATGGAAAGGTGCTTGATTAGTATTATCTCATTAGCCATAATGTGAGTGGGAAATCAAGCTGTTTCTGCAACTTCCTATCTACTACATGGTTTGCTCTTGAGGTCCACTGTTTAGCAGTTCCAAAGTCAATTGAGAGCCTTCTAACAAAAAGAGTAGGTCAACTTTCCGGCCCATTCTTGGGAAAATGGCTGGAATGGATAATGCTTTGGGGGTATGTGACAAAGCAAATTATACGTATTTCTCGAAATATCAGCCATATTAATAATTTTAATATTACAGTAGAGTGGTTGTTACATGTTCTCATTTAATCTCTACTTGCTTCAGCTTTGCTATTGATTATGTTTTCATATAAACCAACAAACCTGTTTTGTTAGAAATCATCAGGTGATAAAATATACTATACAGTGTAACTCAAAACAATTTTTCTTTATAGAACATAAGTGTAAAAAGATAAATCTTTGGAGACCAAGAGACTTGTTAATCGTGATTCTTTGTGGAAAAACATGCTGCCTTTTCTCAAAAAAAAAAAAATCTTTACTGAGGACAGGATACAGTAATCTGGTGGTCTTATAAGTGACTCTAGAATATGTATCTCATAGATTAAATACACCCTCCTATTATGTCTGTTCCCATATAATAAAATGCTGTATTTATATAAAAGTTTAACATTCATTTCCAGAAATAGTCATTCAGAGGACTAACTTTAATGGTGGAGAATTCAGGCACTGTGATAACCACCTTAAACAGTTTTACTAGGTTTCGGGTGAAGGAGGTGTTGAAGGGATTGTCTGTAGTCTCTCTATCTTACCTTATATAATTTTTGCCTCTTCTGTCTTTAGGCTATTTCTTTCTGTAACTGCAAAGTGAAGTCATTTAAATGCTACCCGAGAATGATAGTTAATTTAGTTCTTTATTTGCATGAAATCCCAACATAAGAACACTATTCACCTCTATATCATAAATAAAAATATTAGACTAACCGATAAAATAAACAATGTAAGTGGTAGAACGTGTAGTTTTTAAACTTTGGGCGAGTGTCTAGACTCCTTTAAGAATCTTTTAAATCAAAGACTTTCCCAGAAAATTTCACATATGTAGTATTGAGTATAATTTCACATTGAACGCCACAAAACCAATTCTATGAACCAAGAATGTTTGCCCTAATTAAATCTGCCAGTTGTGAAGCAGTAATCACATGTGGCTATTTAAATTTTAAATAATTAAAACAAATTAAAGTTTCCCAGTTTTACTATCCACATTTTCAATGTTCAATAGCCACTTGTGGCTAATGGCTACCATATTGGACAAAGCAAATGCAGAACATTTCACTCCTCTCATTCAATTGGACATTAATGGGTTCGATGTTTCTAAAATAGTCTTTTTGAAAATCTTACTATTATGTATATATATGTATATGTGTTTCTGTAGAACTGCATGATTTGACAACCTAGAAAATAGATCTCTAAAAGATATGTCGTAAGAAAAGTCAGTTCCATTTAGGTGTAAAATACAAATCTTTTCATGAAATACAAATATAACTTAAATGTAAAGCTAGCTGACCTCAGCTGTACCTTCAGGACTATTCTACAATGATTGTTTTTATCTCATGGTATCTAAATTGCATTTTCCACAGTAGTTCTAAATCTTTTTCACTTTTCCTTACACTCTCCTCTATAGTTGGGTATCTCACCTTGTAAACTCAGAAAACTGAGGATATCAGTATAAATTTTTTCAATTTACCTGTGTAAAAATCTCAATGCATTTTCTTTTATTTTAGTATGCTTGCTTTTATTTTAGTATGCTAGAAATAGCAAGACCAACACACCTTTTGGCTCAGGAGGCTGACGTGACTAAAGTACGAACTATGTAAAACCCAAAGACCTGAGTTCGAGACCTCAGCTGGAAAGAAAAGATATACAAGATGATCAAAAGAATGAAGAAAATGCAAAAGGTGTTGAATATCAACAGTGTAATCAAGACCTACCAGAGAGCAATAGTTATGAAGCAAGCTTATTCTTTTTCAGAAGGTTGGGCTTGTTTCCCATATGACTAATCACTTAAGATGTGTGTTACGGCTAGGGAATGTGTATTTTGAATTCACAGAAATTTCTAGTAAACATCATTGCAGATGATGCCCATCTCTCTCCTCAAACTTAGAGTCATCTGCATTATTACATCAGTAGTAATAATTCCTTTATTGCGCTTATGTGTCAGTCACCATGGGCCTGTTAATTCTCATAAAAACTCTTTACCAGGCAAGTATCATGATTATTCCCTTTTATGCTGTGGAAACAAACTAGGAGAGGTTAAGTAACTTTCCCGGGATTCTGTTAGCCAATAGAACTTACTGGGACGAAGTATACAGTACAGTATTTTAAAGAATATGTACATTATTGTACATTAGATCTCTAGAACATTTTCATCTTGCAGGACTGAAACCTCATACTCATTGAAGAGTTACTCCTCATTTTTCCCTCCCCAACCCCTGACAATTACCATTCCACTTTCACTGACAGCTT
Organism: Solenodon paradoxus; assembly: GCA_004363575.1. Lineage (NCBI taxonomy): Eukaryota > Metazoa > Chordata > Mammalia > Eulipotyphla > Solenodontidae > Solenodon > Solenodon paradoxus. The sequence continues at coordinate 1,374,475 of RJWH01000007.1, read as the reverse complement.
CAGATACCTCATATAAGTGGAATTATGCACTTATCCTTCTGTAACTGACTTATTTCACTTAGCATAATGCCCTCCAGGTTCATCCATATTGTAACATATGACAGAATTTCCTTCTTTTTTGAGGCCAAATTATAATCAGCTATATATTTATACTAATTTTTTTAATCCACTCATCAATTCATAGGTACTTAGATTGTTTCCACATCTTAATTTTTGTGACTAATGCGTCAGTGAGCATAAACATGTAAATGTCTTCAACATCTTGTTTTCAATTCTTTTGGATAAATAGCCAAAAATGATATTGCTGTAACATGATATAGTTCTATTTTTAGTATTTTGAGGAAATTTCATCCTGCTTTAATAACTGGACTAATTACATTTCCACCAGTAGTGTACCAGGTTCCCTTTCCCCCACACCCTTGTCAGCATTTATTATCTCTTCTCTTTTTGATAATAGCCTTGATAACAGGTATGAGATGACATCTCATTATGGTTTTGATTTACATTTCCCTGGTAATTAGTGATGTTCAGCACTTTTTCATATATCTTGACTATTTGTCACCTTTAGAAAAATGTCTTTACACTCTTGAGTTGAATGAGTTCCTTTGTATTTTGGTTTTAACCCCTTATCATATATACTATCTCACATTCCAGGCATTTCATTGAATGTTCCTTTGCTATGCAGACACATTATAGTTTGATGTAGTCCTACTTGTATTTTGTTGCTTCTGTTGCCTCTGCTTCTGGTGTCATGTTCAAGAAGTCATATTATAGCTTTTTCCTTCTGTTTCCTTCTGAGAGTTTTATAATTTCGGGTTTTAGGTTTAAGTCTTGAATCACCTTTGACTTTATATTTGTGTATGGTGTAAAATAAGGGTCCAGTTTTATTCTTTTGCATGTGAATATCCAACTTGGTGTTCTTTAACAAATGGTTAGTCTATCAAATCAAATTAGTTGTTGCAAGATGGGGAAGGGCAAATTGAGTGGAAAGGGTCAATTTTATGGTAAAGGAAAGAACTGAAAGGTGATAGTAAATTTAATCTATTATATATAGATGTCTACTAACAATGATACAAACCTTAAACCTAGATAATGTTATGATACAATAGTCCTTCAATAGGCACAGACTGGTGGAGCAGTGGTTAGGTCAATTGCCTTCAAAGGGCACAAGCCACATACCCCTGGGTTCAAGTCCTGGGTCCAGGGTGAAAATAACCACTCTAACAACTAAAATGGAAATAAAATAAAATGCTGCTTCTTCTCTCTTTCTGCCTCTCTGCCTCCTCACCTTCATTCCTGCCTGTACCTTCCCTTAAAAAAAATTCCTTCAATGAAATTTTTGATGTGCTCCTTTAGAGAGAATTTACCTAACCGCTACTCCACCAGGACATGCCTTCAATAAAATTAATTTTCAAAGAATTGACATATGGTTGTTGAAGAAACTATCCTTTCCCCATTGTGTCATCTTCACATTGTCAAACTTCATTTGATATACATAGATATAGATATAGATATGTCTTACTTTGCATCTGTATTCATTAGGGATACTGGCCTGTAATTTTCTCATAATGCCTTTATTTGACTTTGGTATCAGAGTACTAAAATGAATTTGGGAATATTCCTTCTTCAACTTTTTGGAGAGCTCGATAAGGATTGGCGTTATTCTGAAGAGGGTGAGTTGAATTCTCCAGTAAAACCATCTATTCCTGGACTTTTCTCTGTTGTAAATTTTTTTTGTGTGTTTTGTTTGTTTTTTACTAACTCAATTACTTTATAGTTATAGGTCTATTCAGACTTATTATTTCTTCATGATTTAGTTTTGATAGGCTGTGTATTTCTAGGAATTTACCTGTTTTTTTCTAGAATATCAAATCTGTTGACAAATGATTACCCCACTTCAAGAAGGAAATAAGGTATCACAAATACATTTGAATCTGAAGAAAAAGAAAGTTTAATGCAAAGAGTGAAAGGGTACCGACAGCACTCCTTTTGAGCAGCCCCCATGTTGGCCAGGACATTGAGCTTATATAAAATTCAAGGTTCCCTGAGGTGCGAATGGGGTGGTAACAGGATGGAGTCATGTTTGTATTCTCTGGAAGTGGATGGAGAATTCTAGGAGGAAAAAAATTGCCATTTCTTTGTACATCATTTATGGCCAGCGTTGTATCTGTTGTGGCACCTAGAGGCATTTTAATGACATTTTAATGTGGAAGGTACAGCAAAGGGGGTCTTTGCACACTACAGATGGTTCCAGCTGAGCCCTTTTTGAGGAAGATCTAAAGCAGAAGAGTTCTCACCAAAATCATTGACGGACTGTCCGAGCTCAGATGGCTTCAACCTGGGCCATTCTGAAAAATCACTGACAAGTGGAAAATTGACTGTGCTGCTTTTGTTTAGCCCCACCTTGCCATCACTTTACTGTGGACCATGGCCACAGCTAGCCTCTAACAGTTGGAACCCTGGTCTTTATCAGTCAATCACAAGTTCAGGAAGCAACCTGGACTTGCAGTTGATGTTTAAAGGGAGGGGGAGTGGAAAACCAATAGGACTAGGTCTTTATTGTGTGGAATCTGGTGCTCTCTCCAGGTAGGTTTCTTGTTGGTGTGGAGAAACACTCCTCCATGGTTGAATTGAGTACAGAACCCTTAGTATTAATCCAAAACAGCCTCATCAGCAGTTTTAATGTGGTATTATGAATATGTAACAGCACTGGTTTTAGTCCATTCCCTCTTATCTTCCCACTCTTAATAGGAGTATAGTAAATTAATTTTTTAAATACTGGACATCAGTAATTTACAAAAGGAACTATTAGCTCAGGAGTAATTAAATGTAGGCCTTATATCCTTTCTCTGAGCTTTGGAGATTGATTATGGTTAAAAAGACTAGATCTAATCGTTTCTGTTGTCTAAATGCATTTGTAGGGGCACATACTTTGAAATCAAAGAGATGATTTAAGAAGTATGTGGTCATTAATCAGTGTAAGAGAAGTACCTTCGAAAACTTATAAATAAAGTTACTTTCTTGGAATTTAATTGTCAAAATAAAGTCAATACATAACAAATGAAATGACTAGACCTTGAAATCCTATGGAAAGATAGAATGTCTGTCAAATCGTAAACTTAGAGAAAAGGACTGGAAATATTATGCAGGTTTGATGAAATACTCCAGAAAGCTCTACTTATAAATTATACTAATATAAAAAAGAGCAAATTTAACATAATTGTTTACTTTAGAAGTAGGAGTTTATTTATAGCATTTGCCATCATTACAGCAGCAAAAACAAAAGAATGCTGCCCATTTTAATTTTCTAATTTTTTTATGATGGTTAGCAATTAATTACATTATTAGAGTGTGGTGAGAGTAGCAACTAAACCCATCTGAGCTGTGTTGAATATATTATCAAATTATTGCTTTCTTGTTTCCTGAAATTGTTTTCATCAATTTCTCATTGATGTGGAGGTATATGGAAAGCATCTTTCCAGTTTCTAAAAGGAAAGTGACATGTGAGGTGTTCTACAGTTCCTTTCAACAGAATACTGAAAATTTTCTCATCCATTTTTTGCTGAAGTGGGTTTTTCTTCTCTCATTTGATTTAAGGGAGACAGAAACCTCAGAGCCTTCTTATTTTTCCTTCAAAGTACCAGAAGCATTTATCTACTTGGCAATAATGATACATTACAAAGTCTAGAGTTACCTGTCTTAGCAAATAGATATATTATGAATTCAGGACTGGTTTGTTCCCTAGATAACACCTTATTACTCAAAGTATGGTTTGTGGATGGGCAGACTCAACATCAACTGAACTCAGACAAAGATAATTTCAAGCCTCTTTACCTTCTAGACCTTCTTTGTGTTAGTTAGTTCATGGCCCCCAATAAGCACATACTAAGATAAGATTTGATGTGTAAGAGATTTGTTGAGAAATAAACCAGTCTACAAAAAAGGAGAGGGAACTGAAAGTGGTTACATTGTAGGTCTGACTCCTCTCCAGAAAAGAAGGAAGGAAGGAGGGTTAAGTAGAATCTCGTATGGTAGCACAGTTCCACCTAAGTTTCTGGCAAGGTGATTGGAGAGCTCCATCCAATGTCACATGTCAATAAAATTCCTTCTCTGACATGAGTGTGCCTTACTATTTCTGCTGTCTCCAATCATTTATTGAGAGTAGCATATGGAAAGCTTGACTTCAGTGCAAGTGGGATTTCAGAGCACAAAACCTGTGGTCATCTTTCAGTTATGCCCAGAGTAGCAGGGGATTTGATTGGCTCCTTTCCCTGGCCACCACACCTACTAAATCATAATCTATATTTTAACAGTATCTCCAGGTGATTATATACATATTAAACTTTGAAAAGGTGCTGTCCTGGAATAATAATTTGCCAATTTCAGAATTCCACTGAGAGTCAGAAAAATTGTTCTCATTCAGCATTGGCTGTCCTCAAAAACTCAACTCTTTTGGGATGGTATTTTTTACAGTTCATTTGAACAGAGTTGCTGTTCAAAGTGAGAACTAGAGCAGATAATTTGTTGTTGTTAATTTGTAACAAATGTGTGAAGCAGATTTGGGACCAAAGGAGAATTTCCAAGATGCTTTGCCTTTTTGCTGGGAGGAACTAGATATAATTTACTTCCTTTTGCCTTTTAGAGTTTGAGTTCCCTATAGCAAGCAATTATATATTTCTGCATCTATTGTCTTTATATCCTGTGGTAAGATATAGATATGATTCTTGTGATGACAGGTAGCAATAAGCAATCTGTTAGACAAATCTTACTTTATTACTATCTGCTGACCCTGTGCTTAATATTTAGAAAGCTCTCTATTCTCTATATAGAATAGATATCAAGTATACTTTGCCATAGGCCTTATCACACAATGTATGGACTTTTCCATTGGTTCCTGATACCCACATTTTTTCTCTGATCAGGAGAACCACAATCCCCATATGCTTATTCTCTCAACCATTGATTCTGGGCAGCAGTCTAGGACTACTGCTTGGAAAAAATTGCATTTCCTCTGTCTACAGTAAGGTCTTGAAATTAATACTTTTAAACACTTCTCCAAGTTATAAAACTCAACCAGATTTGGAAGCCAAACTAAATTAAAATATAAATTTAAGAGCTTCAGATCTATTCCATAAAAGTATCCTCTGATAGAGTGGTATAACTTACTCTGCATTTTAAATATCACTTGTTCTTTGTTTACTGGAGAGTTTCTTTACATGAAAAAATATATATAATCCTAATTAAATATATTTAATTACCTCAATAACTTTTATTTTTCTTAGAATTGAATGTAATTCTTGCCTCAATATGTATTAGTTATCAGTGGGCCTTTTATACCAAGGCCCACAGCGCTAAATATCTGGCTGAAATTATAATTGGACTGCTCTCAATCCTGGACAGAGAAAGTTCCCCTGAAGACAAAGTCAGTAGTGTTCCCTGAAATAGAAATTCTCTAGAAACTGAGTTAAAGTTGCAACTCTAGTAACTGTGTTTCATCATTCATCTTTTATTTCTTCATTCAACAACCATTTACCAAATGCCAGCTATGTTTCAGGCACTCTCTAGTCTACACCCAAGATAGGAACATAAGTAAAACTTAGTCCTTAACCTTGAGTAGTTCACAGACTTCCTAGTGGCAGAGATATCTGTGTAAATAATTAATTGCAACAGAGATAATTGCTATTGCTGGGCTTGGAGAAATGGAGTGGTTCAAGTCTATAAGAGGACAGGATGAGAAAACCCTGGCAAACAAACAGAATAACACAAATGCATCACTGGAGATACCAGTCACTTCTGCCCTTGTCCACCTGCCATGGCAGGACTGTCTATCTTCTGAGCAAATCAAGTGAGTTTATCTCAAATTTACCTCATTATCCTTCCCACTTATAAAACAAGAAGTCTGCTTCTCTACATATATTTGTAGATTAGTATGTGGTACCCCTGTGTGTATAGACTCTCCATCCAGAATACTGGAGACTTCATAGCCTCCTTCTCGCTCACATCCTTGGGTCACCAATAATCAGGAACTATCAGTTTAACCTCTAGCCTCTCCTCTGCCCCTCCCCACTAAACTGCTGCCTCAGACAAGCCTCAGACGTGGACATCTGCAATAAACATATTGGTCTGCCCATCTTTACACCTGCCTCTTTCCAATCCATTCTCCACATATCAATTTCAAACATAGGAGTGGCTCTGCTACCTACAGAAAAAGATCTAAACTCAATGTTATATATAGATTAAGAGTGCTAATGCTTAAGTCTCACTGCTTGGATTCAAATCATGGTTTTGCCGCTCACTAGCTGTTACTAGTAAGTAAGCTGTTACTGTGCTCCCAGTGCCTCCGTTTTCTCCACTGGTAGGTAAAGGAAAGGAATTTGTCACAGGGTTATTGTAAAAATTAATTGAGTTAATACTCTATAGTAAAGTGCCTGGCAACACCTGACACAAAATCAAACAGACAATACCAACAACAAAACCCTAAATACTAATCAGCGGGGACTCCCTCATCAACAGGGACTAACAGTCTGAAGGAGAGAAATGAGGACAAATAGGTAAACAAACTATTTCATATGATCAACGCTGTTAGAATTAACATGATGCTAAACACTAGGGTGTCAGAAAAACTAGAACCCTCCTGTTGTCTGAAAGTATCTTATTATGTTGTGTGTTGGGGCGGGGTGGTTTGGGAGGGTGGCGGCGGGAGGTTGTTGTTGTCTTTTTACTTTGCTGGGGTAGCTAGTATCTCAAGTTCCCCAGAACAACTTAGTACCTCCCAAACCACATTCCTTACTAATTAAGTTTTCATATTCTTGCTTTTGTTCCTGTATACCTTTGCAGTGACCACTAGCAATTTGATTCTTGTGTGTGTGAACATTTAGGTCCATTCTCTTAGGAATTATTTGAAGAAAGAGAAACTGGACATTGAACAACCAAAAGGAAGGAGAAATGAACTACAGAATAATAGTAGAGAGTTAGCAGTAAAGGAAAGAATGAAGATAATGGTAGAGATCAACTGTCCCCAGTGGTTTTTGAAGGGTGTGGATTACTGAGATTTTTTTAAGAGTTGCTATGGGAAATTGTGTCAGCGAGATTGCAGAACATTGGTAGAATACATAGAAATTCAAAGTAACTTGTTAATAGATATAAATTCAAAAATGTATTGAATGTACATATTAAAGGAGAAAGAGTTGAGGAAATCACTTTGATACTGAGGGCAGAATAGTGTGGTGTTTGAATTTAGGTTCAACTTACTGTGTTAAGAACACTTATTAACTCTGACTTTTGAAAATTATTTGGCTTTCTAAGTCTCAACTCTTTTATCTAGATGATAAGGGTTATAATAGTACTAGCCAAATAAAGTAGTTAGAATTAATTGAGAAAAGAGAGCTAAAGCATTTTGCTGATGATACATAGTAATATTAGATCTTGCTCTTGGTGATGGTTGTTAATACATTATATTTGTTGTTATGAAGTCAAGCATAATGAATTTATAAATACCTCAGTCAAATTTGGGGAGAAGGGTATAATACATTACTTTTTATTTCCTACATGACAGATAAATTTGCAAATATTTCCTTTATTTAGAATATGCTGCCTTGTCCTATTCCAGTGACTGTAGAGTATTATTATTGAGTTTCATAAATATATTACTAGTCTCTCTCCCCCCATTCTTTTTCATATGTGAATTCCATTTGGATTTTCTTTTTTTTTTTAAGGAAATGTGCAGGTAGAAATGAAGGCGAGTAGGCAGCAGGCAGGCAGAGAGAGAAAGAAGAATTTTTATTTTATTTCTGTTAAGTTATTCACACTGGTTGTTCCCCGCTGAACCTGCATCTCATACCCTGGAGTATGTGACCTGTGCTCCTTCAGAGATGATTGACCTAACTGCTACTCTACCAGAGCATACCAAATTTCTCTGGAATTTAATCTGCAACTGAGGGACTTTAGAATTCTGTAACTCCTTTTTCCATTAATTAATTTGATAACTGTAGTGACAGGTAACTTTCCTTTTTTTTTTTTTTTTTTAAGGAAAGATGCAGGCAGAAATGAAAGTCAGCAGAGGCAGACAGGCAGAAAGAGAGAAGAGAAGGAAGCACTTTATTTCATTTAGTTGTTCATCTTAGTTGTCCCCGCCTGGCCCCTGGACACAAACCCAGGTCCTTGGGAAGTATGTGGTCAGAGACAATTGACCAAACCACTATTCCACTAAGATGCACCACCAACTTTTTAAAAAGTGCTTGTATATTTGAAATATTTGCCCTACTACCAAGTATACCCTGTTTTCACCTTTTGCGATATTAAGCCATTTTCTGAAACTAAGATAATTTGACATGCATACTTTAATATGAGCAGAGTATTACGGTGAAGTATTGAAGGAGATCTATGGGACACCTCTTTCATCTCAATTAGATTAGTCCCCTACCCTCATGTACATTCTGTACATTTTCTATCTCTTTATCTTTCAACTCATTTGTAACTTCAAATTGTAAGCACATAAGCCTTATGGTACATAAGAAGTCATGCAACATTGAAAAAGAAAGAACAGCACTCAGTAGATACTCAGCTGGGTTGTGTTGAGTGAATAAATATAGCCCTCTTACATCACTTATCCAGTTCTTTAACCATGGTTAGTGTTACATCAATAATTTATTCAATGAATTCTTCAATTATGAAGGCCTTTAAAAAATTAGGTAAAAGTAAGGTAAAAATAAAAAATAAAGGTAACAGCTAATAGTAACCTAGATTAGTATTTGGTACCCCTTTTCTGTGAATAGTTGTCTGTGAATAGTTGTCTTTTTTTTCCTGAAGAAGATTCCATGCCCTCCTTGACTGCCAAAAGCTTCATCTTAGTTGCTTGGTTGCTAACTACTGCACAAGGTAACAGGTCCAGACTAAAGAAGGCCCCGACACAACTGGCTGTAGTTTGAGATCCCGAATTCAGAACCATATACCTTACATAACTCAACTCTTAACAATACTCTAGGTGGTGATTTTAGAATAAGGAGCAGTATAGGCAGGAAAAATGTTTACCGTGTATGTCCAGTAATTGAGTATTCATTGTTTTGTTCACAAGATTATGGCACATAATTGTGTAATAAGCCGATGTAGATATAAATCAACATCAAAAATTGCCTCCTGGGTCACCCAGCATATGCTGTGTCAACCCAGTATGGGAGCTAGCTTATTTGCACAAGACAATCAGAAAGAAGAAAGTATTTACAGGTGCAGCAGGAAGCAGTGTAAAAGACTGACCTGGCATCATCTGTAGCCTGTGTAAATATATAACAATTACTGCCCATAATGAAATGACTCTCAGACATAGGACCTTAACCTATTGCAGGCTTCCCCTTCCAAGCACCCCTGGAATTACTGCTGTTGGTCTATGTCCAGTAGAAGGACTCAAGAAACTGCCTTAAAAAAAATAGGTTTCTCCCATTCGAGCTAGAAAATCAGGAGTTCAAGCTGTTTTGCAATACTTCTGCCTCTGGCTTATGGAAGCTGTTTAAAATGATAATAAAGTACCCTACTTTTTGGCACTGTGTATTTTTTGTTGTGGAAATATGTAAACATCTTTAAGCTTTTTTAATGCAGGAGGTAAAAAATAACATCCTTGTAAAGAGGGTTGGTTTTAGCTTTTCTTTTATGTCTTTTTCTTTTTGTCTCTCTCAGACAGTAAGGATTGTATCCTGGAGCCCCTTTCCCTGCCAGAAAGTCCAGGTGGCACCAGCACTTTAGAAGGTTCTCCATCTGTGCCTTGTCTTTTCTGTGAAGAACGTTTTCCTGTTGTTGAACAAGACAAACTTCTGAAACACATGATTATTGAGCATAAGATTGTCATAGCTGATATCAAGTTGGTTGCTGATTTCCAAAGGTAAATTTTATTTTTGTCCTTACAGCATGAAAATTCTATTCCCTTTTCAGATCTGTCTTTAGACTTTCTTTAAAAATCTTTTCCTTTTTCAGTGTGTAAGTTGTATATGAGAATGTCACATATTGTATTTTCTACAAATTCTGGACCAGCTTTCCAAAGAGGAGATAGTATTCCCTTTGCCACATTCCATGAGGTTGTTTATGTGGTTGATCTCTATCAGAATGATGCTCTTTTCAAGTTTCAGACCATAGGTATTCCCCAACTGAGAGGGCCCTTCCAGAGTAGGGTTAGTAAAAGGCCTCCCAAAGAGCACTGTTTGGGAACAGGGATCCTTGGAGCCTTTCAAACCTAAAAATGTATTGTCTCTCAGCCTAAGTCCTGTGATAGATTGAAAATTAAAAAACATTTGAGTCATTCATCAAGGCAAAGGGATATATATATACACATATATGTCAACGACTGAGGTACTGATAGGAAGAGAATGAGGAAGATAAACACCAGGTAGAGGTGAGTTATTGAGGAAATGCTAACATTGGACATGTGTGAAATGTAGGCAGCTAACCTATATAGCCAGGCCCAAAGTGAGCTAGACTCTAACTTATGAACACCTGACTTAGAATCATCCATACCAAATTTAGGTTGTGTGGGCAATAATTCCTTTCTCTCAGTTAGGGTTAGAAATGAAATGCCTTCTCTTAAGCAGCCGTAATGGAGTAGTTATGTTCATGCCAAATATTAGTTGAAACTTAAAAAGCATTTTCCATAGAAACCACATCACGTTAGTTAAAGACTTTCTATAGTTACTAAAAGCATATATTCTGGTATACCTGCTAAGATACCATTTGAAATGTTCTTTCCTGATTTCCCTAAACAGATTATAAAAGCCCAGGCTTCCCCATATCCCAAACTATATCACCTAGATGACATCATTCCTGGCAAGCAACGTCTTTCTGATGATGGGTCTTGCAAAGCATTAAGATGTATTATTAATAGTGGACTATGAAAGGCTGTGGGCCTAGGGTTGAATGGAGACTTGGTGACTTCCTAACCATGTGACTCCAACAAGCTACTTACCCACTATAAGCATCGGTTTCTTTGTCTATCGAATGGTGGTTAACACCAGCTTTCATCATATTGTTGAGTATTATATAGAACTGGGTGTGTATAGCACCAGCTAATGCCCAAGACATCTTTTATACTCAATGAATGATAGCCAAAAATTATATCATGTTTTGATTACCATAGGTATGTATGGAATTTTAGTTTTCTGCAACTATAAATTGGCTTTTCAGTAGGCATTAGTGTTGGTCTGAAATTCTAATTATAATGTATACAACTCCAGCATTCTGAACTTCCAGGAGGACAGTTTGTTTTTAAGCCAGAATACCCACAGGGATAATACTAGCTATTCTCTAGTCCTTCGTGTCCATTCAACTGCTTAGCACCAGTACTGATTATCTGCTATGTGCCCTTTACATCCACTCAGCATTGTTACTTTTGAGTACATTTTGGTGCTACCTACCTGGTCAGGCTGCAGAGACAAAACAGAGAGTAGGGGAGAGGAAAGTTATAGGAATGATATATGCCGTCGATTGGTAGAAAACTAATTCTTACTTTCAGAGGGAGTACTCTATTTCTCATTCTCATTCATTATTCTTTATTTTCAACTAAAGAGTTTGTGTGTGTGTGAATGACAGTCAGATACCTTGATTTCACTTTAGATACTCCTTAGGCTTAGAGATTTTGTTTTCTTATTTAAATAGTCATTGAGAGACTTATCAAATGAGTTATAAGTCTTATATATTTAGCTTTTCTTTGATATGAGACTATTCTTTTACTGTTTTATTCTATAAATGCAAATTCTCCCTTAAGTTTTACAGAAAAATATGACCTACCAGATAATAAGTAATGTTAAGATTTTTCTCTCATCTCCTAAAATCTGTAAGAAATGTCAGGGTTATAGTTTGTATTTTATCCTTTGTGTTTATGTATGATAGCTCAGTAACTATATTTGTACTAGTCAGTCTATTTTCCATCACTGATATTAATCTCATCCAAATGTAAGCAGGAAAATCAAATTATTTCCCAGGTCTCAGGGTTTAGGAGTCAGAATTAAATACTGAAATCAACCATCCTCTAAATATAGATATATAATAAATTCTTTAATTTAGAAGAAAAAATACAGATCTGATATAAGTGTTTTTAAATAAAATAGGTAATTAACATATACTTTAAATTTGCAGATCTGTATTTTTCTTGCCAACTGACTGATTAAATACAATTTTCACTCTCAGGAAGTAAAAATGTGATTAATTCAATTTGACCAATAATGTACATGAATAAACTGTTGCTTTTAAGTACTGTTTAATGTAGCCAGTCTCCTTTAGATAATAACATCCTACTGTTATTTAGGGAAATTAAAAATTGTTCTCCATAGCAATGTAGTCATTGACTATTTGTGATCAGTTAAATTGGATCTTCTCAACTATATATGACATTCTGCTAACGCCAGAAAAGGAATTATGAGAGGAGGGAGATTAGTGGAGGAAACAGTGTAGGTTCAACTGGCATAAATTGATTCATTCAGAACATCTATAGGTTGAATTATTTACACTCACGCATGTAAATTCCTCAGAGAGGACTTGTTACTTCCAAGTAAATAAGTTATAAAGATGAGAAATAAGAAAGGGACTTACCTTGTACTTTACAAGAAATAAGCTGTAAGTTTTCATTTTAAATATTTGTAACATTTTCTTTATTGGAACAAAGTGACAGTAAAATTTTCCCAGGCAGGGGTAATAAAATTAAAACAAAAATTTAAGTATTTCCTTTGAGTCTTTTAATATAATTATACTGAGCTATTTGCTAGCTTTAGTCAACAGATAAAATTTTCCCAAAGATTAATGTTAACTCCTTAATTCTTTTCTCTTTCTCTATTAAATTCCAGTCAGTCAGTGCTATTTAATTAACAGCCATAGCTCGTCTTTATCAAATACATCAGTTACAGTGGGGAGCCGGGAAGGCAAGATATTAATACAAGGATTTTTTGAGACAATTCTGTGAAACATGACGGAAGTTCTTTCAAAAGGAAAAAAGTTATATTTGCTGATGATCTATACTTACTTTTATGGCTTTTTAATAAAATATGAAATGCTTTGATAACTGCCATCCAAATAGAGATTATCCTACTTATTATTTCTCAGCTATCTTTATATATACCCAACTATGGCGTTAAATAAACTAAGAAATCAGGAAAAACTCAGGTCAAGACGTACTAAAGGATACCTTAACATTGAAAAATATGTTTTATTGGGTAGGGGGAAAATGCCATATGAAGCATATATTAAAGATCTGTTATCTTTAAACCATCTCTCAGTTGAATACAGTTCATCTGAATGGTTCCTCCAACCACAGGGAAATGTATATATTGAAATCACTTAGATATAATTATATACTAAAAAAAAACACTTATATATTTGACTAGGATACATTTAAAATTAGGCTTATGTCGAATGTATGTTGCAATTCCTTTATAATTATGTAATATATTACAAAAAGATATGATCATGTGATTTCGTATATTTAAATTGTATAGTAACATACGGTTATATTTTGGTTTGGTAACATAATTTTATCTTTGTTGTTGTTGTCACCCAACCTTTAGTGAGGAAAAGAATAGTCAATAATTTTGTGCCTCGTGGGCTGACCTATTGCTTGCTTTCCCCTCCTTTCCTCAGAAGCTAACTAATGTTTTAGGGATATTGCTAGAAAGAGTATCTGCAAAAACTCATTACTACTTGCAGCTGAAGCAATAAAATATCTTTAATCATTGTAAAGACTGATAAACTCTGAGCCTGGAGCAGCATCTTCTGTCCCTTCATCCCTTGGGAAGCCTTCCCTATTTGAAAAGGGTCACTGAGGTTCTGCTACACAGCATCTTCCCCTGATTTTAAGTCAGTTGCTGTTAGTAATTGCTTCCCTTGTGCCTACTGTCTTGAAATAAACTGATACAAAATAAGTGTGTGATGTGAACCTTCTCTTCAAAGATGAATGAAACAAATCTGGAAGTACCCAGATCTGGAAGTCCTTGTCAGCCAGACCTACTGATGTTGAAATTAAGATGCTGTTACTCTCTAGGAGCATTATCTTTGCTCCTCTTACCAGTTAAGCAGTTCCAGCTCCAAATCAGCAATCATCCCCAAACAACTGGTCTCAACTTTTCAGTACTTAAGCAAGAGACAAGGAATGGTTCAAATCAAGGGTATCATGATAGGTTTTATACTAGGGTATTATGTGATTACACTACTATTACATTATTTTTTGAAAAGAAAGACATTCCCTTTCTATTCAGATGTCATTTCTGTAGTTCCATTTTGTCTCGTCAAAAAACATTCTCCTTGCTCATAAAAGTTAGAGATCTTATCCTTTGTATATTCTGATTCAATAGGTTGGACAGGGTCCAGGAATCTGGATTAGTAATAAGATCCTTAGGTAATTATTTGGCATCACCAGACCTAGACTTATTGTTTACTGCTAATTCAGCATATAAATTTGCAGTTTTTTCCTTGATACTTGGTTCCTTTCTCTGTTACCTTTAAGGGGTAGGAGGGAGTTAGGATGAAGAAGTAGGTTGATATTAAACTGGATAACATATAATGTAGCCTAGATTCCATGATTCTCATTTCTCCCTGTCCAAAGAGAGAATAGGCCCTAAAAGTTAGTTTCCGATAAAACAGGTTTTACTCACGTGGGGAGAAAAAAAAAAAAACTAACTTAACTGAGGTAGAGACCAAATAAAAGTAATGAATTCTGAGGAAGGGGATTCTCCTTGGTCTCAGTGGGAAAACAAATGCTTCAAGTAACTGTTGCAACTATAATTCTAGGGACTTTTGCCTGTCCCTCCTTTCCCTTTTGGCTGTTCTTGTATGAATTGGTCCTTACACGATGCTACAGTCATTGCTTTGTAGAGCACTTGACTCTGGAATTAGAACCAGAGAGACCAAATTCAAATTCCAGTTTTGACATTCTGTTGTGTGGCCTGGGGTAGGTAAAATCTTAGCAAGAGGTAGCTACTAATAATTGTCATTCTTCGTATCGTCGTCATCATCATTCTATTGCTCCATCACCATGGCCACCTATAATCCCCTCTGATACTGCTAATAAAACTATTTTGACCTGCTTGTTAAATGTTTGATGAAATATTACCTTTGTTTTTGTTGTTGTTTTAGACAACAGTAGTTCTCAGGAATAAATAAATTCTTTACTACATTATTCTTATCTGAATATGTTCATTTTTTATATTAATTGCTACCATTTATTAAACACCCCAGGATGTTGGACACTGTTTTACATATATTGTCCCATTTAATTATGAAAGGAGTAAACTGAGTTCAGAAAGATTAAAAATATTTAAATTTATGTTCATATCTCTGAATGTAAAGTCCCTGTTCCTCCTCTATTTACATTGGCTGGATTGCCAGTGGAGTCAGCAATTATTAAAATACCAACTGTGAGTGTTTGACCATAGAATTAATTTTAAAAGCACTTCCTCTAGCACAAAATGTCTACAGTAAAGAGACTGATTGTGTCTACCATTACATAATAAGTTAATCATTCAAAGGACAGTCTGGTCTCTAGAATCAGCTCTTAAATGATTGTTTGCTTCGTGTAATTTCACATAGACACTTTTCTAAGTCTGTGAACTTTTTCCAAATGTAAGCAGCTTGTGTTAGCCTTCCTTTTTTAACAAACTGTAGAACCAGAATGGACCTAATAGTATAAAAGACTGACTGATTGCTCTTCTCAGATTTGCCCAGAGCCTATCACCCAGGTAGTCCTCAGTGGGGTGGTAGCCAGCAGTCACAGACCGCTCCTTAGTGCAGTCTAGTGGTTGCCGTGCAGCAGTCCCAGCTACTTGGCTTGCCTTTTGTTTTTGTTTTGTTTTTGTTTTAAGTCATTTATCTCAGCACCTGATTCTGTTGTATGAATTTGACTGGTCATGAAAATAGATGTCTATGTATTTCAGTTTGGAAGAACAATCCATCTTCTATGCCTGACATCCCTAATGGAAGTTCTCCTATGTTCCTACATCCCTGTCATCACTTTGCAATAGGAAATATGCTGAGGAGAGAAAGAAAAATGACTGAGGATACCATTTTTATTCTCTTCTGTCTTACCTTTTCTTTCTCCCTCTTTTCCGTCGTCTCTGCTGGGGGTGGGAGGGAGGAGCTAGTGGGAAACTTAAAAGAGAATAAGAGTAACTGTGTAGAAAACCAGGGAGTGGAAAGTGCTGAAGCTGGCCCAGAGTGACCAAGGAAGCAATGTTTCAGCCTCTTCTGGGTACTTTTCCTCTTTTTCTAGACTTTACAGAATCTTATATGCACTTGCCTTCAGCTTCTGTTACTTCTGATATGGAAGCCAGTGAGCTCACCATAGAGTCACACTGCGTCATTTATGGTAGTTATGGCTTAACACTGGCCTGAATCCTAAAATATGTCACTTTCAGATCTCATAAGATAAGGAGAGTGACCGCTCCATATTTACTTGTCCAAGTTGACCTGTCCAGTATGGTTAACACATGAAAAGAAAAAAATAAAACATATAATTCTATTTTTATATATCCATCTATTATTTTTTCCTCGTACATTCTATACTCCATGTTACCTTCCATTTATATTTGTATTTTAGCTTACATCACAAATCTCTCTCTCAGGTTTCCCTCCTAGCACATTTGTTTGTTTTCCGATACATGAATATTCTTTCTATGGAGCACCATGGAATTAGGAAATTAATGTTAGGGAAAAGGGAAGATAAGCATAAAAGAATAAAAAGAAGACAACATTTTGGGAGTTGAAGGCTACTTGAGAACCTTTTGGGAATTTTCAAATGCTCTTCTACCTTTTGTTGTATGATAGACGTATTATGTGCAAAACACAATATGCTACCTCAAACATTTAAATGATATATCAAGCCATTTTAAATGTCCAAATTCCTACTATTTCTGTACGCTTTATCCATTTCAGGTAAGTCCCTTCTCCTTGTTTCCTTTTTTTTTGAATCCATCAACTGGTGGTAGCCTAATAAATTACCAGCTGTAGTCAGCCTTTCCATTTCCTCTCTCTCCATGAAGACCACATTCTCTTTTTGATACCATTTAACGAATGAGATTGCAGTTGCCAATATAAATCAAGTCAGATAAATGGGAAAATGAACATCTTGTTGAATCCTGTCATGTTACTCCCTCTTTCATCAGATATGCAGGTCCGGGTGTTACGCTTTGCTTTTAAATTTAGCTACTGTGATGTCTAACTATGTTTATAATATGCAAGAATTATAAGACTGACTATTTTTTGAAAGGCTAAATTTGCCTTACTTTAGACACTGTGTGGCCATGTGGAGTTTTCTATCTTGTTATATAGATAGTGAAATTTAGACTGGCTTTTCATTGCATTATTATTATAACCTCTGTTCTTTTTCATATATATGAGATAATCAGTCACATTTCAATTTATTAGAATTTATGTGATAAAACCTATTTAATCATTATTGCACTTTGAATTCATATAAACTTATATGTGATTTTAGGGAAATGTCATCACATAAAACAATTCATTTTATTGAATTTGGGAACAGTAAAGTTTAATAATTTCATGCTATTGCAAGGTAATTTTATTTCTTTGAATATTTATTTCATATTTTCACAATGCTCTGCCTTTCTATTTACAACTGTATAGCAGTTCTCAGTCAATATTTGATTTGTTGCTTTGGGATAATTAAATATTTTTTATAAAATCTTACCATTCTAAAGAAAGTAGTTTATTGAAGTTTCTCAACATCTTTTCTTTTTTATTGTTTTAAGGTACATTTTATATTGGAGGAAAAGGTTCACTGAGCAGCCCATTACAGACTTTTGTAGTGTGATAAGAATCAATTCCACAGCTCCATTTGGTAAGTGTGTATCTTGGCTATGGTATTTTTTCCTATAATCCAAAAATCTAAGGAATTACCTTTCTTTTCTTTTCTTTTTCAATTGAGGCAACAATTTACAGCCCAGTGTAGGTTTTATATATGCAGATTCATTCTTCTACTTAATTTGTAATTCTCTCACTTTGATAATAGCTGAAATTAAATTGCTGAGTTTGTTGCCTAACATCAATAAAACTAAAATAGACCTATATCACAGAAGAGAGATCCTAATAGATATGTATGTAATGATAGATGATGACATATATATACATACACACATATATTTTAAAGAAATAAATTCTTCTAGAAAAAACTGATAAATAATATTATTTATTTTCCTAATCTCTCAACAGAAGAGCAGGACAATTATTTTTTGTTATGTGATGTTTTACCAGAAGATAGAATACTTAGAGAAGAGCTTCAGAAACAAAGACTGGTAAGAATCGTTTTACAGTAGGAATAGTATGTTGGAAATACATGCAAAATCATTCCTGCCTAAACCTTTGCTTTTAAAAAAAATCATTTTTGTACTTATTTTTAACTTTTTGTTCTGGAAACTGCCAATCCTACATAAGAAAGGAAGCAGTACAAAAAGATCTTAAGACAGAAAACACACATATAACACACACACACGTATGTATATATATATATATATATATATACACATATAGTTGATTGAAGATTAAAGCATTTCTTGTTAAAAATGCAGAGAGAATTTTTGGCTTTGTTTTGCTTCCTGGATTATCTCTAAAATAACAACAGAGCTTACACATTTTAGTGTAATTTTAGCTGCCTGACACATGCTAGGGTTCAGCAGTTGTGGGAAAATGCCCTCAGCTAAGTTGAGTTGAATTGATTAATTTCTTTCCTCTTCACTGGAATGTGCTATGCACTAGCACTTCTTTTATTCCTCCTTATGAATTAAGCATATGGTTTGATCAGCATAGTAGCCTTTCCCATTTTCAATATTAACCATAAAAAACTAATTTGAAAATCTCAGCATGTTTACTCTTTTTAAAAGGTAGCAAATGTGAACATTTTCATTTAAGTTAAATGAAAATTAATTTCTTAAGCTAATAATTTGGTTTAAAGATAAACCGTTTTCCATTATTTGTGATTGAATCTCAACTGTTGTTTGAAATTTACTTTCCCTTCCTTTAGTGGTTTGTTGTAAGTTTATCGTGTATCTTTTGACTTTGCTAAATCTGTTATGAGAGAGAACTATAATTTCAATATTCCTGCTAAATTCCCAAGAGTATAGGAGGAAAATAAATTCTATGTACTGTAGTCATATGATTTGAGAAAGTTCCCTGAAGTACATCTCATTTTTTAGACACCCCAAATGATTATTTCACCCATAAGGAGAGATAATATAGTTGGATTTTGATTATATAAATTTCTGCTGTTCCTATAGCAATAAACCTAATGAAGAAAAGGTACACCCCAAGTTTCTTTTTCCCTATAGTACTGTCTTAAGACATCTGCAAAACAAGGATGAATCTATTGTCATTTTTTAAAGATTTTGTTTGCTTGTACCTATTCATATGTTTAATTTCCATGTGATTTTCACTCCTGTTCACAATTACCTTAATCAGGAATGAGCAAACTGTCAAGTCCTAGTACCACCCTCATCCAAAGACTTCCTTATAAGAAATCAAGCTCTACTATTTTGGCCATTGCTTTTACTCAGCATACAGAATCTTTACCATTTGTCCTCAGATAGACTCAAATACCTAGAAATGTCTACATCTATAGATTTTTGATGAGTTCTATGATTTTTGACACAAGTTCCAGAGTATGGAGATTTTCCCTACATCATCAAGCAATTCTCTGACATCAGCCAGATACCTTGCAGTTCAACTCGATTCTAACACTATCTACCTGGAGAGTCCATCAGATCCCGCAAGTTAGGGGTTCAGTGCCACAAGACTGCCCTTCGCTTCAGATGCAAATCCTAGTTGTTCTATGCTTCTTGCATACCGGCTTTAAATCAGAGGTTCCCATGACCCTTCCATGGGTT
The DNA here is from genome assembly GCA_004363575.1 of Solenodon paradoxus. Lineage (NCBI taxonomy): Eukaryota > Metazoa > Chordata > Mammalia > Eulipotyphla > Solenodontidae > Solenodon > Solenodon paradoxus. The sequence goes on along the minus strand of RJWH01000007.1, from coordinate 1,354,619 downwards.
CAAAGAATTTCCCTGAGCTACTCACAGAATTCAAGAAACCAGTCACTCATAAGATTACTGGTTTATAACAGGATATTTGAAGGGTATCGATCAATAGCCAGATGAAGAGATAAACAGGATGATACATACCTAAATAAAGGAGCTGTTGTCCCTGGTAAAGTTTGTGGCTGATAAAGCAGTACATGGCTATGTGCTATTTCAGCAAACTGAAAGCTCTCCTAACTCTATCCTTTTGGGTTTTTTAATGGCGACTTCATTACTTAGACAATGGTCATTAGTTGAATCATTTAATCATTGACTATTGGTCAGTGGTCCCAGGATGTCAGGCGTGGGCCTGAAATGTCCATCCTTCTAATCCATGTTTGGTTCCACTGGCAGCCAGCTTTCATCCTGAGGTTACCAAGAGACTTTAAAAGTCATATTATTAACATGAGAAGGAAAAGACACATGGATTGTAGAGAGCAAGGACATTCTGAGGGTTTTAGGAACTCTGTGTCAGAATTAGGACAGAGACCAAAAATGATGGATGACATATCTATATACCTATTTTTGTATAAAGACCAATATATATTAAGAGATGAAGGAAGCAGGAAGGAAGACAGTCAGGAAGGAAAGAGGAGAGAGGAGAAGAAACTTTTTTTTTTTAATTTATTCATTTTGGTTGTTGCCCTGACCAGCAGGTCTCAAACCCAGGTCCCTGGGGTTTTTACGTGGGATGCACCCCAGCCACCACCTTAGCTGCCTGAGCCACCAGACCATGACAGTATATATGTCTTTTATAAACCACAGTAACACATCTTTTTACCAACTTTATAGTGTGGTGAAGTGATGGACAGATTTAATGAATGTGAACATTACAGCAATTTAAAAGAAACAAAGTATGATGAAATTACAGTCAATTTGTACATGTTCATTGAATTCCTGATGAGCTACATAGTCAGACCAAGGAATACAAGGAATGGGTCATGCCTTGGAAGAGTGCAATTTAGAGAAAATAGACAAATATGAGTTCTTATCTCAGTAGATGAGATGATAGAATATTTTATAGGGCTTGTGAAGATTGAAGTAAAGCACATGACATACTTTGTATTACCTGCCACATAGAAATCACGCAGTCCGTTTTGCTGATAATACCAATGACAATAATAATACCATGTCATAAAAATGAAAAGGATTTGGGTAGTTGGAGCATTATAGAAGAGGGAGGGAAAATACATACCAATCAAAATGCTCAAGGTGGATACAGGAAAATAGAGTAAGTCTAGTCTGGCTGCAGTAGAAAGAATTTTAAAAGATTATATGAGATTTTAATAAGTAAAATTGAGCTAAAATTTAGAAATCCTTCAGTGGAACATTGAATTTGAAGTGATAAAGACCTATTGTTGTCTCCTCATTATCTCTGAAAGTGAAACAAAGAAAAGATGATAAATGTAACTGTTAAAATCCATCTAGAGCTGACAAATCCTGACAAAGAGCAGACCAGCCTGGAGATGTGGAAAGGAGCTAGCAACTCCGGCATGCTAGCCATGTGCCACACCTTGTACTGGGTCTTTGCTTCATAGCAACCCTGTGAGGCAGCTATTAAATTCCTTTCTATTGATGAGGAAACTGGCATAGAAAGATTAATTTACCTAGGACCACATAGTAGATGAGAAACAGAGCTGGATTTTTTAACTACATGTGCCTGATACATGCATTTTTAGAGTCACGCCTTGTCATAGTTATTTATTCAGTCTCTCACATGCCTTGTGCTCCTTCTTAGTCCAGGCTCTGGAAATTTCCTGTCCTCAATGCTTGCTGTCTGATATGTCTGTGTAAGGAGAGGATTCAGGCTAACATAAGAGTTTAAGGAAAACAGAAGTGTACAATATAGGCCTCTCCTGGGAATCATGGATATTGGAGCAAAAAAAAAAAAAAAAGAGATTCGTGGAGTGATTAGAACACATGCTGAATGTGCATCATAATATTATGCTCTATAATGTGGAAACATGAGTTTGGTGTAAGTGATCTCCTTTGGAAGTTGGCAGTGATGACACGATGGATCTCTTTTATATTATAACAATCTTTACAAATCAGTAACAGGAATTTCCAGAAAGAAATGCAAATGATCAAATGAAACAACCTTCAAAGGCAGAAATAATAGACTTTTTTTCTTCTATCAAGTTAACAAGATTTAAAAACAATGATACAAAATGGTGATAAGAATGTTAAAAACAAGCACTGATCAGCTGCTTTTAAAAATATGAATTGGTATACCATTCTTGAAAGGCACCTTGCCATCATGTGTTGTAATTCTTGAGGCCTTTATAGCTTTGAGCCATGTTCTAGCGTCCCCACCCCCAATCCCCGCTAAGAACTCCCCTATGAGAATCATACCCCCAAAGGGTTATGAAGTCACTCTTTTACCATGGTTTTTTCCTTACATTGCTATTTTTCTTTATTAATAAGTTTTAGTCTGGAAAATGGAAAATGTAGATTAAACCAATTAAATTACTTTATGGTGATAAGAATATATACAGTGTATATTTAAATGAACTCAACTCAATGTCAGTAGGATCTAAACTCAAGTCCTTGAAGCAGAACACTGAAAGTAGAGAGTACTGGTGGGAAATGTATTCTTTTGAACTGCATTAATGATTTACATATGTATCTTTTTTTAAAATATTCCCGTTTGGAACTTTAAGTAAAGCTGTAGTTTAAATACCTTTGTATGATTCATTTTTAGTTCAAAATGACTGTAACTTCTTCTTCGAGGATAGGAATATCCTTGAGTAACACTTACTGTACAGCTTAGTTCATGTTTTTCTCCAACTCCTGTTGTCTTAAAAATGTTCCTGTTTCTGTGGGAGTGACTAGAGACATATAGAGACTAAGTGATCCTCTGAACATTACTGTAACAGATGTAAGGTGAGAACCATCCTTCTTTTTCTATTTTCTTCTAGATCTCACCATTCCTTGATATCTTTAAGATTTATGTATATTCTCAGGGTGTTTTGTTTTTTGTTTTGTTGTTTGTTGTTGTTTAAGAGCTTGATTCCTAAACTTTTTCTATGTGCTGAAGAACTACAGAATTAGGAATGATTTGTGAAGTTTTGAATAGCTTGTGCAACTTCCTCTTTTTAGCTACTTTTTTAAAAAAAAAATTTCCCTTGATCTCATTATACTACTTTAATTTCTTGCAGTGGTTCTTTTTCCTCTTTTCTCTTAAATGGGTCCACATAAAATTTCCAGAGTCTTGTCTCCCATCCAGTGTATGCATGACCTTAACACCACTCTACTGGTGGTTTCAATTCTGGTGGTGCACAGCAAGTAGTCAAAGTAAGTATTGGCTCACTGAGTTGATCTACACTCTTTATCCAGGGTCACTGCTGAACCCTAATCTAAATTTCCTTATGTTAAATTTTTCCACCTGGATTTCCAATAAACACCTCAAATTTAATATGCCTGAAACTGAACTTATTTTTTTTCTTCTACCAAAATTTGTGATTTGCCTGTTTTCCTTTTCTTAAACAATGTTACCACCATTCTCCTGCTCACTCTCTTGGAAATTTCTTGAATCATCTTCAACTCATTCTTTTTCCTGGTCCCCATACCTGTTTGTCGAGTCCTGTCAGTTCCACCGCTGAGTCCCATTTGATAGCTTTCTTTACAACTCTTGTGCTTTTTATCTTTTCCTCTCCATGAACTTTCCTCTCTAATCAATTGACATTGTCTCCAGAATTTTAATAATAAAATATACAGCCGATCATTTTATTCTCATCTAAAATGTGTGGTGGTCTTTATTATCTATATAATCCTAAGCTTTTCTAGACTCAAACTACATTTTCAGTGCCGTTCCCCATTCTTTCTTTCAGGTGCCCAATATCATTCATTCATTTATTGAGTAAATATTTATTTTGTACCAGACATTTTTCTAATTGCTGTTGATATAGCAGTGGATTAAATAGACAATAAGCAATAATTCTGCCCTTGTAGAGCTTACACTCTAGTGAAAGCATCGAATTTAATCAAGCTTTAAAGGAAATTTTAGAACTCAGCTTCATCAACCAAGAATATCAGCCCCATCTCTCCACCTGTGTAAATAACTTACTCCCTAAGACATTGCTCAATGGCCACATTTTCCACAAAAACTTCCCAGAAACCACCTGTCAGAATAACCTCTTCTAAGCTTTATTAACACTATTTTTCCTGCCTTTTCAATTACTGTTAGTTGTTTAATATCTGTCCTCCTTGGTATATCCTGGTGGAGCAGTGATTAGGTCATTTGCCTCCAGAAGAGCAAGTTATATCTCTCTGGGTTCAAGTCCCATGCTAGGGGGGTTACCACTCAGTGTGAAAAGCTAAGTAAAAAATAAAACAAAGATGATTCTTCCTCCTCTCTCTTCCTGCCTACCTGCCTACTTGCCTTCATTCCTTTAAAAAAAAAAATAAGTCTGTCCTTACTGGATTAAATACCTCTTAAGGGATGGGGCTGTCATGTTCACTTTTGTATTTTCTCTAGGCTTCATTCATGAAATATTAACTTAAATTTAATCCTGAAGCTTTGGCTTGCTATTTCTATAAAGCTACATAATCAGATCTCTCTGATCTAAAAAATATAGAGATATAGATACAGATATAAAATAGCAAAGGCAGTCATCTTTAATTACTGGGTTATGCTTTTCAGTTAAGCAATAAAAAAAGACATTTCTACTCACCTATGGCAAAAGATATGTGGCATTATAATCTCTCAGTAATAAGAGTAATTTTTAATTAAATTGGGAAGAGGGGAAAACATTTAACTGCACAGAAGTTTGGGGGTTTTTTAAGTCACTGTTACAAATGTCAGCTTCAGAGGTCAGTTATGATGACTAAATATTTTATGAACATTTTAACCTATGTAGCAATGTGATCCTTTGGAAAGAAGCAGTGGTTTTGTTTTTTTGTTTTAATACTATTTCATGTATCCTGCGTCCACCCACAATAAAACAACAGAACAAAACTACACACTAAGAAGATTTTTCTTCCTCATGTCCCTTTTCTGTATAGATTTTAGAGACTTTTAGTAAAGAGTCAAATTATGTTTTATCAGTGACCTCAAAGTAAAAAAGTCAGTGTACATGTATACCTTTCTTGCACAGTCCCTAACTTTGTAGCACATCTAGAATAACTTCCCCAAAAATAAGATGATATTTCTCATTGAATGTAACATCATTACTAATACAGCAACAGGGATCAAGTTTGCTAAAATGACCATGGAGTGATTTTAGCCTTCAGAGTAAGTAATAAATTCATCTAGGAAACAAATGTAAACCCAGTCTGAAACAATGCTAAATTAAATCCTAGAATTTACCACTTTGAACAACTTCAACAAGAAAATAAAATTTGCATGTCTTTTTTTTTTTTTTAAAAAAAAAAAGGAAAGGTATAGGCAGGAACGAAGGTAAGCAGAGACAGGCAGGCGGGAAGAGAGAGGAGGAAGTAGTTCCCAGTTTATTTTACTTAGTTGTTCATCTTGGTTATTCCCAATCATCCCAGGAAATGAACCTGAGACTTTGGGGTGCATGTGGACCGCACCCAATCCCTACTCCACCAGGGCATGCCTACATGGCATTTTTAATTAAATATTCATTGAAGTAACTTTGATTTACAAAATAATATAGACCCATGTGTGCACATTCACCATGGCTCAAATAAATGACAACACACCCAACCCAAAATATGAAATGCTTTGTGAATTCGCATGTCATCCCAATGCAGGAGTCATGCTAATCCTCTCTGTATCGTGCTAATTTTAGTGTATGTGCTGCCAAAGTGACCACACATGGCATTTTTATGTACTTGCCTCTGTGAAATCAGTCAAGCAATATTATCTCTGTGTATATGGAAAAACAAGATCACAGATGTTAGGAGAAATGCTCAAGGCCATGATTACATACTGTGTTAACAAGGAAGGGAAGCATTCAAACTCCTATTTTCCAATTCCAAGTCACATTCTCTTTACAACTATGCCAGTATCCTTTATCATATCTAATCTTCTTTCTGTGGACAAATGTGACATTTTCTAAATTAACATTTGTTGGAATTCATTAAAATGAATGAACAGGGCATAAATACATATATAAATAAATAATAGTGCTTTGCTCCTTTTGCTCAACTTTTTTTTTAAATCTAATTTCTTATTCTCCTAGGTGAGTGTAGATAGGAATTTCTTATTCCTTTGGGCTTAAGCTGCTTATATTTTCTTTGATAATTTCAAGATAATGTGTTTTCAGAGTTTTCCCTATCTTTAGAGAAGCAGGGCTTTACCTGACCTTGACTTTATACAGGAAAACACTTCCTCGGTCAGGTAATACTGTATGGACCCCTGAGATACTGATAGCTCTCTCTTTGATGTAAAGGGTGGGTAAGTTGCAATCTCCCATAGCTGCCATTCTGTTTTTTTTTTTTTAACTCCCCACCACAGGTCATGAACCTGGGCCCGTGGGCTTTATATGACCTATACCTTAGCCTCCTGAGCCACAGGATTGTGCCACACCTTTTTTAAATGTCCTCTTCTTGCCTATGTTAGACATGCTTTAACACAAATATAAATTCAGCTTTTCTAGTTTCTCATATATTTAACTCATATTTTTTTGTTCTTATACATCTACCTTTCTTTTTTCGTTATATGATCTAAGTAAAATGGTTATGTCTTTATCTCAACTAGTTAATTGTTTTAGATATTCATTCTGCCTCTTGTTCTTCAGAAGCTACTTCAGTGAGACTCAAAGTATAAGAAAAATACTGCCTTGCTACAAGATAGCAGCAGATGGCTGTCGCCTTTATCATTGCACTTACAGAAAGGGTGGGAGGCACTGATATCTCTTAAGGTGAGATATTAGTCAGATCAGATCTCACGAATTTGGGGGAGTATATAATCATCCAATTAAGAAATTTCTCCCTGACTTTGTCTTACTGTTTTTCTTAGTCATTGACATGTCTTTTCATATTTATTTATTGAGTTCCTAGATATTATCACAAACAACATTCTGTCATTTCTTACAAAATGCTGAGAAAGGTAGAATTACTGATCTTTTTTAAGAAACTATATTCTGTCATTGATAATCCTTATTTTAATATAGTTATTTCTACTGTCAATACAGATTTTTTAAAAGTATATCATGTGACTGTATTACTGACAAAAATTCAAATACTCAAGTCATCAGATTGTGGAAAATCATTTTTTCCAGAGCCACATAGAATTTTTTGACACTTAAAAGGTAATTCTTTGTGGTGGCAGGGATTAGTGTAGCTCTGTATGTGACCCAGGTGAAAGGACTTCTAAAATATTTATGTAAGTTACAGGCAGATTCTATTCTGAAAATAGTCAAAATTATATCAATATCTGTACACAGAATTTATTCATATTTCTCTTTTGCTATTAATCAAACTTGTCCTCTTGTCTTTGAATTAGAGGAAATTTATTGAGCTATTTATACATTTCCTTATATTGAGTATTACCCATCGAATAGAATAAAGGGTGTGATTTAAAAAATAAGTGTTCACTGTAACTCTGATTGAGATTAAAATGAAAATACTATGTTTACTATCACTAATTACCAGAAACTACAGGAAGAACAAGAGGATATTGTGTTATTTTTTAATCCTGCCTCAGTTTGAAACCATTTGAAATTGTTTCAATCATTTATATAGTGTTCACTGATTCAATTCATATAGCTACAGTAAAACTCTCTACCACCTTTAAATTTATTTAGAATCAAAATCCAGACTCCTCACTAAGATCTCAGAAGATCTGGTGCCTTTCTCTCACCCACTCTCTTTATGCTCTGCATCGAGCCATACTGGCTCTGACACCTTTCCTCAGACACACCCCACCTGAAATAGTACTAATGATCATCAGCTCCTTCCAGCATTAGGGCCTTTTGTGCTTGCTGTTTGTTCTGCTTGGAATGCTGTTCTCCAAAGTCTCATGACAATGAGAAGAATTTTGGGAGAAAATGATTATCTCAGGTAAATCTTTAGGATGACATTACAGTCAAACAGGTGCTTTGGAAATGATTTACCAAGATAAAAAAGAAACATTTAGAGTAATTCAAATAGTTGACTGGAATGATTTAGGAAAAATTGCCTCGGTGGAAGATTAACTTTAGCTGAGCTGTCACCTACAAAATTGATACTCAAAACTTATATTGTGCAGTTAAGTTTTTTGGGAAGTGTTTTCTCCGAGGGTAGGAAAGATTTAAATCTATTCCAAATTTGAGATTATGATTAAAAATAAATCATAGGTTTCAGAGCTCATTGTTATACCAAAACTTAGTTAAGCTTTGGGAAGTGTGCTGAATAAATGGCATTTATTTCCCCTAGTTGGAGTATCCAAGTCACTTGTATTCACCAAAAAAGAAAGACACACACACACACACACATATATATATATATATATATATATATATAAAACTTTTAGATCTTATCTTAAATTCATTCTCTCCTTCAAGTAGTGAGAGGAATGGATAACAGGAAGTGAGTGGATAGCAAGCATCCCCCCTTTTTTTTGTCACCCATGATAACTGATGTCCCATTCTCCTTACCTTGATGTCAGTTCCTCAAAGGAATGCCAGTCCAATACTTCTACTTACAAGCTGCTAAGGTTCATGCTGTTAAGAGAAAAGGTTCATTGGCATTCCATTCATATTAGGAACTTTGCTGTTTGGTATGCAGTCGGGTTTCTGATGTCATAAACATCTTCAGAAGAGAGTGAATATTTTGTGACTCATTTGTAGGAACATTACAAACCATTTTCTCAGTATTTGACTAATGAAATATTTCATTTTTATTGTTTTTCTTTTAAACCTTCACTTTGTTGAACATATACTATTTCTTTTTTCTACCCTGAGGTCTTACTGATATCTAAAATTTTAAGAAATCCTAAATTCTAACCTGTTCTAGGATTAGTTTTGTTTTTTTTTTTAAAGGAAACGTACAAGCAGGAATGAAGGTGAGTGGGCAGGCAGGCAGGACCAGAAAGAAGGAAGAAGCAAGAAGCATTTTTATTTTATTGTTATTTAGTTGTTTCCCCTAGACCTGGGACTTGATCCCCAGGGTATGTGGCCTGCGCTCCTTCAGAGGTGACTGACCCAAATGCTGCTCCATCGGGGGGGCACCTAGTTGATTCTTCTAAAAGGTGTTTTCTCCTCTAAGACTCCTGAATGCTTATATTTTCAGTCCCTTTCCTTGAGAGATTCTTTTATAATCTCAGTGTGTAAGCAAAAAGTGAAAAAACACTCTGGATCTATACTGGTCCCGAAACATTAGGAGAGCAGTATGACCAAGGGGTAATAAAGCACATCTCCTAGATCTGCCTGCTTTCTGGGCTCTCTTTTCATCAGAGTGTAGTCAAACCTACTCCATCTTTTAAAAAGACAAACTTTCATTTCCATAAATGTTAAATTCTTAAATATGTAATGTTTTCTTTTATATGTAAATCCTTTAACACCAAAATACATCCCTATAACTTTCTCAGATGTTCTAAGAAAAATGGATTGTAGAACTTGTTCAAACGACGAGTTAGGGCTGAGAGGCTTGTTTTACATACAGTTTCTGTACCACAGAGTGCTATTGCATACTCAGAAGAACTCAGGAATAATATTTGATTTCTCAGCATTCCTGCCCTAGCAGGACAGGCCTCTGCTTTGCATTATTCAAAAAGAAGCAGCAGGCTCAAAATGAAGTCACTTATGCTAAACTCTACATCACCAAACTGGGACTTAATACCTAGCCTAATTACAGTTTCCACTGCTCCCCTGGAATGAAATCTTAAACCAGTCAATCTGGAATTTCGTGGTCAGTGCTAGTGAGGTAATCTGCTGTCAGTCCCTTACAGGAAAGTGACCTTGACTGAAACAATTTGCCCTCTCCTTATCTCTAACCCTTGGAACTATAAAACCTTTCACTTTGTACAGCTCTTTGGAGCTCGAAAGCTAGAAAGGATGCTGCCCCATTTACAATTTATTGAAAAAAGCCAATAAAACCTTTAAATTTGACTCTGTTGAATTTTGCCTTTTAACAGATTCAGTGCAGGATTTGTGTTTCCCCCGCCCCAGCAGCTTGTAGCTTTTGCTGTATGTGCTGAAGAATAGTCCCAGGAAGCAGATGGGGATTTTGTGCCTGGCCTCCATCTAAAGCCCTTATTCATGAATCTTTACAGGATGCCCAGTTTTCTCCTCAGAATCTTGAGAAAACTAGTGGAAAAGAGTTGTACCCTTTCTTGTCTAGAAGCCCCAGGAATTTAGCCTTTAGGAATTTTTTTAAATTTCAGCTCTTTTCTGCCTACTTGCCTTTTTTCTCCTATGCTCAGCCAAAGGTAAAATGGTCCTGTGTCCCCATCTCTCCTCAGAGAGGTTTATCACCTTTTAGAATTCATTTTATCTGTCTCTTATAACTTCAATTTTTTAGATTCAAAATAAGTTATGATTTTATTTATCAATCAAGCTTTTTCTCATTGTAAAGATGTTCTCCAGTAGCTTTCTTTATCCTAAACAGAGTAGAATTCCTTCTCTCTCTGTTTTATTTTAATTAATGCCTTAGTGATTGAGTACCATTTTTGGTTAAAAAGGATGACTTTTCCTCCTTTTCTAGAATGTTAAAAGACACACACATATACACACATATATAGATAGATAGATATAGATATATATGTTTGTGTTTGTCTATTAAATGAGGTATAGCTTGAAGAGACGAATGAATGATCCCTCTAACTAGTTGTTATAAATAAATTCTAAAATCTGGTATTGTTTGATACCTAATCTTGACCTTTTATCTGAGTTATCAGTGATGCAGATACCACTGGAAGTCTCAGCTGTAGGTACTTATGAACTTAAGATTTACCTTAAAGTACAGGGGAAAGAAAAGAGAGAGCAAGGAAGTGAAGTAAAAGATGTTTATTTAGGAAGGAAAAGAAAGAGAGGGAGGCATCCTCAAGCAGGAGGATGAGTTGTTCTGAGAGAAAGCAATCCCAAATTGCTTTGGGGCTGGGATTACTGTGGGGGTCCTTTGTCTTTTCCCCCAGACTTTGTTCCCACCCAGGAGCCTTCAAGGGTGCGATAAGGTTGCTGATTGGTCCGCAGCAGTTCCCTTTTAAACTGATTGGGTGACTTCAACTTTGCACCTGTGTGTGTGTGTGTGTGTGTGTGTGTGTGTATGTGTGTGTGTGTGATTTGCTGCCTTTTGATTGGTGGACTTCTGATTCACATTAATTTATGGTTTTCTGACTTTGTTTTTCCTACCTCCCTTTTCTTCCCTGCTCTGTTCATGGCTGACTTTACTAACTAGCAATAATTGTATTAATAGTTACTTTAGTGTATGTTTTGCCAAAAGTTTATCTTTGGAGGAAATGGCAGCAAATTATGTCGTTCATTGTCATAGGTTCTTTGGATAATTTTCTGACAACTCCTCATCCACCTACCCAATCTAAACTGTAGGCATCTGGTAACATCATACTTAAAATGTAATCCATGTGAAAAATTGCAGCCATTAAAAATGAAGTACAACTTTGGATGCCAATATTTGGTGTTGGGAGGATGGTTAGGGGTTTTAAATGATTATTTAAGGGACTCTGGTCTAGTATGTGGCTATTCTCTTGAGTCATTCTTGATAAAGAATTAAATGACTTTCCTTGCAAACTCCAGTCCATGTTTAGGACTATACAGTTTTTATAAGAGAATATCAATTCATATGTCTCCTGATTACCGTCTAAGATCTGCAGCTCTGTATCCAAGTGAGAATTTAGAGAAGCAGCATTCCGGGTACGTGACTGGAAGGATAAGGTCAAGGTTATTACCAATCAATACTTACAAAAACCATGTTTGTGAAAGACTGGAAGTTCACAGTTTTTCTAGAATTGTCTTAAACTTCCAACCTCCAATCGGGAGGAAACTGATAATTGTATCAGGACAACCCTTACTCCACCCCTTTGCCCTGCTTTTACTGAGTATGGAGTGGGCTTTGGCATGAGAATCATAGTGTTTTGAGGGTCACCATGAGAAGCAGTTCATGTTCTTTGGTCTATTTATTCTAAGTATATTGTTCATTATTCCATTGTGTACTTAGTATAAATGCCTTCTAGTTACCCAGAATTCAGCCACATTTAATAAGGCACAGTCTTCCACAAGACTGTTTGACTTCAAACACCAATCTCAAGTTGGGGGGTCCCCAGACCACCTTTACTTCTGACCAGCTGACTACAAAGTCAGTGGTTCCCACTACCCTGCTCAGATTCATTAATATGCCTATATGTATGTATTTTTCTGTATCTTAAATTTATGTGTTCATTCACCCTATTTTTTTCTTTCTTCCTTTGCTCTCATTTTTATACTGCATTGTTTTACAACAGCCCAAAACACTTGCTAGAACAAGTTGGAAGTGTAAATGAAATAATCCCAAGTACCTCAGAGATAATCTCTGGTTCTGGAAATAAAAAGCAATAGGAATAAAAGATTCAGCCGCTTTCCTGTAGTGCCTTTGGACCACGGCTGTAATTTTAATGGGGAGATTTGTTGTAGTCTCTCTTAGGGCATGCTACTAGGCTCCTTGACTGAGAATTCCTGCCATCCCTTTTAGCTGGGTTGGGAAGGAACCATAGGTGTATGCATTTTTCTATCATAACCACTCGTATAGCCATTCAACCAGGAAACTCTGTGATAAGTCTGATGTATCAGTATCTATACTGATGTCTTTATCAACCTTTGTTTTATTTCCTTATGCTAATACAAGTCCTTTCTATTGACTCTATCTTTCTAAGCATCAAGTTTTCTTTCTTGCACATAAATGCTTTGGTTTATTTTGATATTTGTCTAAATTGCTTTTTCTTTAATTGGCTGATTTTTATAATTTTCAGCTTAACTCACTTGTTCTACTTATATGTCAATTCTCTGACTACGTTGAGTGCCATCTGCTATAAATGCTGTTTCATTAATGCTTCCTTTGCTTTAAGCTCATGAATAAAGATAAAATACTATGCACTGACCCCTTTGCTACCATACTTGATATTTTAAACCAATTAGACAAATGTACAGCTTGTTTTCATGACTATCCCTAGTCCATAAACCAATCTATATTCTTCCAATTATGATTTTTATCCAAGCCTATTTTGTAATGAAAATTTTATCTGATTTCATCGGCTACTTTGAAAAGTTCAAACATATAACATCTGTGGCATTCTTTTCATCCTTCCATTCTATAAATTCATGAATAAAATCTAGTATATCTACGCAGCATGAGATTTTTTTAGAAAAATAAAACCACAAAGTTGGTGGGCTCTGATTTGCACATCTTTGTGTTGATTGCTTTGTTTTCTTTTCTGATATTATGTTTTTGTTCATAAGTGACTTCAAACATGTGCTATAACTAATCCCAGATACTAAGTTTACAAGGAAACAGAGATTAAAGGAAGAATTGAGGGAAAAGAAAGGGAAGAAGGAGAAAGGGAAAGAAAAAGAAAGGAAGAGTATTTTTTAAATGCTCAAGTGGCTTCTACTTGGTTTCTTTCTCACTAGTACCTAATCAACTATCAATATGTGTGCTACAGAGGAAGGAAGTACAGACTCACTTCCTTCTGGGTGGTTTGTTTCCTCACATAGCAAGTTAACAGCAATTTGAATAAGGGTGTTGAGGCACAGAGATAATGTCACTCTCTGCTCTCTAGACTCCTAACCATTCAAGAGATTCGAGGAAACAGAGCATAGCCGTTCATCCCTAACTCTGAAGCAGGGGACTGCAGAGATGAATAAAGCAATTCTGTCCTCACCAAACTGTTATCTGATAGAGCATACATTTTCAGTTAGTTACTTTAAAAGAGGAGCATTATGAGGTTTTCTTAACACTTATCCTTACTGAGACCATTGTTGAGTTTGGAAAAATCTCCCTTTCCATACATCACAGCCTCAGTCCAAGACAGCTGGTGAGTTATATTTTGATTTAAGATTGAGAGGCAGGGCACATAACAACCAAATGAACATGTGAACCTAGGATGCTGTTGCGGGTTGAGGAGGAGAAGAACAGTAAAAGACATTCTTGGGACAGTTGAAGAAATTTAAAGATTGCCTGAATGTTACATGCTATTTTGGAATTATTCTTGATTTTTATTGTGATGATAGTAGTATCGTGGTTGTAGGTAGGAGAATCTTCTTATTTGGGGGAGAGATGCTGAAATATTTGGGAGTACAGCGTCATGTTGCCAACAGCTTATTTTCAAATGATACAGGAAAAACAAAATGTATGTGATGCATAGTGTATGTGTGTATATAAGAGAAAAAAGAAATTATTTCGAATGTAGATATCTGATATAGAAATATTCATTGTACATAGACTTTAAACTTTTTGGTTTTGTGAAGTTTTTCATAATAAAAGAATGGAAGAAAATAAAAGGGATAGTGAGAGTTGCCTAATTGAAACAACTTCAGATTTGCTAATTCATTTTGCACATCATTACATAGCTTTGTCTGTAAAGACCATTTCAATTAGTCAATGATAACTTTCTTCTTAATCTACTAATTGATTACAATAGGATGATGAGAGCTGTTATAGATAAAGTAGTAGCTCTAGATTAAATAATTTCCTTTTCATCTTCATAATTTACTTTATAAGTAAAACTTGGTCAAAAGTATACTTAGTATATTTGGTGTTCCTATTTTAAGAAATAAGGAAAATACCCGATTTTGTTTTGTAAGACACAGGTACTTCTAGTATTGACTTTATTAGAGTGGATAGGCGGGAAAGCATGTTGCCATTATTTTATTTCTTAATGTTTAAAATAAAACAAAAATAGTTATGTTTTACTTCAGTGTACTTAGTTTCCTTAATAGTTGGATTCTGTAATTGTCATTCTAGTTTATTTCCTTATTTTGATTTGTATCTTCTATTTTTCTCAGAAATAAACATGTGGTTATGCTTTATATATATATATGTACATACATATATATACACTAATTAAAAGTATATCTACACTATTAAAAGTAAAAGCGAGACATTCTCTGGTGGCTTTGTGGATAAGTCTGCTGTCCCTGTCTGGCATAGTCCATATACATCCCAAGGACCCAGGTTTATGACCCAGGGCTGGGAGCAACAACTAACATGAACAAGTAAATAGAAATAAAACAAAATTCTTCTTCTCTCGTTCTGCCTACCTGCCTTCATTTCTGCCTGTGCCATTCCTTAGAAAAGGGAAATAAAGGAAAAATGAATAATTGGGGGGAAAAAGTAAAATTATATCCCCCAAATCCCATTCTATAGCAATGTTAAATTTTCTATGTATCTTTGATATCTTTAATTCTGTTGGTTTTTGTTTTTAAAGACAACTTTAGGACTTTTTGAATCATAAACAATAAATTCCCATAGCATAGTTTTCATATACAATAGGTTATTATCTTTATTTAAACAAGAATCAACTTAATATTGCTGTAGATTTCCTTCCATTTTATATTATATATGAAATGTAAACCAGATAATAAGTGCCAGTCCTGTGTCAGCAAGAGACAGTCAACTTTTTTTTTTGCCTTCTCTCCTTTGACACGCCATTTGATTTTCAGGAATA
Source organism: Solenodon paradoxus (assembly GCA_004363575.1). Taxonomy (NCBI): domain Eukaryota; kingdom Metazoa; phylum Chordata; class Mammalia; order Eulipotyphla; family Solenodontidae; genus Solenodon; species Solenodon paradoxus. The sequence continues at coordinate 1,339,054 of RJWH01000007.1, read as the reverse complement.
CATTCATATTTCTAGTGTAAATGTTGTTACACTGAGGTATAAATTTATTTGTCACGTATTTATGAGAATACTGTAAAAACTATGTGTATGTGGTATAAAGGAGTTCATATTCTATTGGTAGAGAAGGTAGAGAAAGTTTTCTTGAAGATGAAATATAGATTCCACTGAAAAGCTACAGACTATAAAAGAAGTTATTCCTTCTTACACAAAAGTGGTCAGTGACAGTCACCTTTATGATTTGTAGAATGTTTCTAAAGCAATTTAGACATCACCAGAAACTAAATCCTTAAGCAGTGGCATGTCAAAGGTAACATTAAGAGTCACAAAAACAGGACAAGAATGCAAATCTCTTGAGTTCCAGTCAATTGTCATTTCCACACTCAACAGTGATGTAGCATTTTAACTGAGCAATGAAGGACTAGGATAGAGAACTTCAATAGGCAGAGATGGGTAGAAAATAGAGAAGTCATTGAGTAGCTTGAGAAATCATAACAGGTCATTAAGAACTGCTATTGACAGTAGTAATATACAAATAAATAAATTATAGTAGATGTTTTTGTTTTCCCCTATAACAGGGTTTATGTGGGGAAGCAATGCAACAGAAGGTTTTTGAAAACAAATTAGAATTAGGTATGAAGCATTGTGAAAGCTGTAAGATTATAGATTTTATATTCAATAGAAAACAGCTACTTAGTGTTATTTAAGACTTTGTCAAGTAGCAATTCTAGTTGTTTCACTTTCAATTAATAGTCATTACATATTTATAGACTAAATTTTTTAATGTTCATTTACAATCAAAATGTTTACTTCCTTCTATGCATGTATCTGATTAACATAATTTCAAAATGTATATACTAAGTCTGTCTGATATGTAGTATCTTCAGTAGATCCAAATAGCAGAGAACCCAGAGACAAAGAAAGCATCCTATCAGATGAAAGTAACTGCCACAAAGGCATCCAAGATGCTGGCAGCTACTCTTCCCCATAGAATTGGTTTTCTGTTTTTCATTGGCTAGATTCTGGAGACTCCTATAGTTTTGTCCTAGGTAAAGGAAGGAAGAGGTTTAAACAGAGGACAACAAAGAACAAATTGTAAGGAGATGTAGTTGTTACAACAGTTTGTGGGTACAGAAGTAGACTAACAGATGTAAGAAACCTTGCTGAATAAAAGGAGATAAGCACAGATGGTATTAAGAGAGAAAAGAAAAATCAAACCAGAAGAAGACAACAGTTTAGTCATTTAGGGACAAAGAGATCCTAAAAATAAGGTGTGCTACGTATTACAGTATAGTATACTAGTCATTGCTCATGACAAAGACCCTGCATTATAGGTTAAATTATAATGAGTTTGGAAAGTTTAGAAGATAATGAGTGTCTTAGATATCATTCACCCTTTAAATATCAAATTAAAATTTCTAAAATCTCAAAAATTGACTTTTTAGAATACCACTTACTGTTTGTCAGAAAAAAAGGCATAATTCCTTTTTTGAGTAGATATTATTATTTTAGCTGTTATTTTCATTATTTTAGGCTTTGTTGTAAAGCCTCAGATTCAAAGTAGCTAATCCATATCCAACTTGTCTCAATGAAACTTTCATGAGGTTATTTTATCAGAAAGATTTTAATATTGCCTTACCTCTCCATATATTTATCTCCTGGATTCTGAAATTGTATGTACATTAAATAGAAAGGTAATATTTTAAATGGAAAGGTAATGTTTCATGCTATACACCTTCATATACTACAGTGGGTGCCTTTTGAGAAAAAAGAAACGGATGTGGTATCATGAAAATATTACCACTTTTGGTACCAAGTTGCTATATAGCTTTAAACAAATTACCCTAATATTGCTATAGGGAGTTAGTAGTATTTTGAGGTCCCTTTCAGTTCTTAAATTCTAGAAAGTCAATACTGAGTAGTGTTGGTCAGAAAGGAAATTTTATTGCAGAGGTTAGCTATAGTTTTTAGAAATAGAATATATTAATGGGGAGATACTAGGAAGCTATCAAAAAAGGGTTAGATGAAATATTCACCTTACTGTAGCTACAAGAGTCAGGTATGGCAAGCGCACAAGCTGGAGTTCAACAACTGGAGCAGAGAACACAGCTAAATCTGAACTATTGAGACCCCATTTTTCCCAATTATTGAGTTGGTCCTTGCACTGATGATATTAAAATGGGGAAAGTTTTGTACAAATGAAATAAACAGAGAGCAGAGATGGAACAACAAATGATTTAATAGCTCCCCTTTCAAGAAAGGCCTGGGAATTTAAAGAGTTTTAACAATTGACAAAGTGCAGATGTTGAAAGAATGAACTTAGGTAAAAATGTCAGGAGTTCTATGTAGTCTTTAAGACCGTTGAGGAGACCTGGGCACTGCAGTCAGCTCTTACAGTCCTAGGCGGTGCAGAGTTTTAAACTAGTCAAGGATCCATAGCACCGTGTCGTCACCACTTGAGCGGAGACTCAGAATAAAAAAACAAAAGAAATACATGATTTTAGTTATTTGCCATTAAAGCATTTTCTTGCACTGTTTCCTTGTTTATCCCGTGCTGCCTCTAATTTATCAACTTACTTTTAGATTTTATACAAGATTCACTTAAACTTAGAAAAAAATTAAAATCTGATATATCAACCTTGCCCCTTTTATCTTGTTTTTATCTACTCACTTGCTACCAGCCTTCATGAACAGAAAGTATTCTTTTATCTCTGCTGTATGCCCAAAGTATAATCAAGATCTTTCCATTCTGCATGTCAGAGCGCCAACATAGTCTAACACTGTAATTTCTGGTATTTCCATTAAACTTCACAGCTCCTGGAAACTTCTCCGTCAGGCCTCACAGAGTCCTACTCTATGAAAGAGCAGCTCAGAATATAGATAAAGATGAGAAGAATCCCAATACAAGTTACTTGAACTCCTTATCTGCAGCTAGCTCTCTTCTTTCTAGCATGCAGTCATCAAATTCAACCCATGTTAGTATTCTGAATTCCAGCCTTTACCCAGTGAGGGTAGTTACTCTTCCTTGGGTTTAACTTCCTTATGTTGCAACTTAGAAAATACCGCCAAGCAGAAAGCTGGTAATGTTTGTTTGTTTTATTCTTTTAAGGATCTGATGCCTGTAAACAGATAAAGTATATGAAGCATTTTGTTCTAGAGTAGTTTTCAGGGCAAAGGTTAAATGTGGTATTCATTATTCCATTATGGCTAAAAGCAGAAGTTCATTGAATTGATTTCTGTTGTGATGACTTCTTTATTTTTTTTCTTCAGTAGGTTATTTTTAGATGTTTAATGAAACTTCTACAAATACCACATGGGATTTATTAAGATTGTAAATAATAGCTCTTTTTATGCTAGTCTATAAATATTTACAGACTATTCTATAAATATTTATAGAATCAGCAATACACTATGAAGTTCCTATTTTGAGCTCCATGTTATAAGAGAAGCTGGAGACTAGTAAGAAAGTGTAATATAAGAACAGCATAAAGACATTCTTTTAACTTCAAAGAATTTTCATCTCCCTTAAGAAGACAAAGTAGGCAACAGTTGTCACAGAGATAATGAGTAATAAGCAATGAACTCTTCATATAAATTATCTAGTTTAATCTTATTAATGTTATAGAATAATATTTTCATTTTTCTCTTAAAAAATAAAAATAGGAAAAACACAGTATTTCTTTTCTTTATTTCTTGTTTAATACCTCTTTGGTTAAATAAAACATCAAGTACAGGTGAGAACCAGATTTCAACCTAGGTCTGCTCAGTGTTTCTTCAGAACCTGACCTCCTAACTCTTCTACTGTAGTCCAGAAATAGCTGTATGATAGAAATAGAAGTCAGTTGAAACTTAAGGAACTAGTGAGATGTAGAAGAGTGAAAAAATAAAGAGAAATAAAATGACCTTTAGGAAAGATAATGTGCCGAACCCCTTTAATTAGAAAGGATATTACTGAACCATACTTAAAATTTTTGAGTAGAGAGTAACAGGATAGATTTTGTTTTCTACAGAACTATCCAAATGGAGTGCTCTGTAAGCACTTAAAGAGTATGGATTTGGAGTTTTGATGCAAGAACAGAAATGGAGGAATTTGAAATATTGTCAATACTAATATACTCCCTTTGTGCTTCCACCCCATAATCCTCCCACCCAGACTGACATTTTTCACTAGCTAATTGTGTATTTATTAAAGATAATATTATGTATGTTTCCGCTTTACAGAAAGAAATTCTGGAACAGCAACAGCAAGAACGAAATGATAACAATTTTCATGGCATTTGTATGTTTTGCAATGAAGAATTCTTGGGAAACAGGTTTGCCTTTATTCATATCTTTAAATGTGTCTGGTTTTCATCCGAAAACTCACCAAAACATCTGTTGTGGTTATATAAGTTAGATTCTATGGGTTGCCTCAACTCTTTCAGCAGTATTTTTTTTTTCTTTCATTTTTCTAACATCAAAGATAGACTGTAATTGCTCTAAGCAGAGTAGGGGAATATAAATTTTAAATGCCAAAAATAGAGTTATGTTTCTTATTGTAGGACTTTTTAAATTGTCTGACAGGTAAAAACATGGGCAACAAACTACACAGATACTCCTTTTTATTTTGACATGGTAACCAAAATCCTATAGCAGTTTTTGGTGTTTTACCTTTTAATATAAACATTATAAAGATCTAAGAAAAAAATCTGAGGAATTCTGCTACCCACCCTAACTTATCCAAATTCAGTTAGTAAAGTGTATATAATTCACATGATTCTAACTACCTGGAGTTAGCATTGGACTCTACAGGTTTAAGGCTAGTCCCCGATAAAACAGCCCCACTCTTGACACCAGCCATAAGGTTCCCCAAAACATCTGTACTTTGAACCAACTGGCTACAAATTTGGGGGTTCCCACCAATAATAAAACATTGTATTTGATAAGATACTAGAATGACTCATGAAACTCAGGAAAATGCTATATTCAGAAGTATAGTTTTATTATAGAGGATACAGGTCGAGGACAACGAAATGAAGAGACACAAAGGGCAAGGTCTGGGAGGGTCCTGAACTCAGAACTTCTGTGCTTTCTCCACAAAGAATGAGAACACAGCACCCTCCCAGCACATCAGTGCATTCAGCAACCAGGAATCTTCACAGATTGGGTGTCCAGAATTTTTAATGGAGCTTCATTATGTAGTCATGGCAGCCCCCCACTCTTCTCTAAGGCCAGACTAGGTCAAAGTTGAAGCCCTGTAATCCCAAGGTTAGTCAGTCTTGTGATGTACCCCCAACCCGATGCTCTCTTGTTAGCATAACAAATGATAATCCTATTAATGGAGAAATTCTAAGACTTTTAGATGCTCTCTGCCAGGAATCAGGGACAAAGACCAGACAAATTAAACACTAATATATATAAGCATACATTCACTTAAATGCAAATAATAGTTTTATCCTCTAAGAATTGAGAATAGTTTCAGTGATGATCTGTCATGAAACATTAGAAAAATATCATTTTCTGCTCACTTGAAAGAATTCAGTAGTCAAAACCAACCACCCAGCACTACACAGCAGGCCCTCAAACAAGGTTTCATTCAATGCCATTACATTATAGCATTGATGAGAAAAGAACTTCCAGGCCAATGTTGACGTTAAGTAAGTACTTGACTTCCTTACATATCTTTTTGCTTAAAGTTGCAGTTTCTAAGAACCTTAAATTAACAAGGGTGAGTGAGGATTCACTGTAATTGACATTGCCATCTGAAAGCCATTGAAAATAAGATGGTAGCTATTTATTCAGTTTAGAAAAGGTTTTGGTTGTTGCCTTAATGTTGAAAACTCCAGTGAAGATTTGATTCTCATACAGATCGTTAGAACAGAGAAAAATCAGAGACACAATGGTCTCTGAGGTTCCATTTATTTCTCCTCTTTCTTTTTTTCTTTTGTTTCTCAGACTGGAAAATCTCAACTGACCCTCTTCAGATTTACTGATCCTTACTTCTACCAGCCCAAATCTTTTAAGTTTGTCTAGTGAACTTTTTATTTCAGTTATAATTTTCAAATTCAGAATTTGTGGGAGTTTTTGTATCTTTCTTTAAGCTATTCCTTTTTTTATTCCTTTCATTTTTTTATTGTTTGAACATACTGATATTAGCTTGAAGTCTTTGTTAAGTTCAACAGTTGGACTTCCTCGAGGGCAATTATTTTATTGACTACTTTTTTCCATGTGAATGAGCTATAGTTTCTTATTTTTATGTCTTGTAATGTTTTGTTGAAAATTCAGCATTTTAAATAATAAAATGTAGCAACTCTAGCAACTCTAGAAGTTTCCCTCCTGCCCAACCAATTGTTGCTATTTGTGTATTTAGTGACTTTCCTTGACTAATTCATTAAATTGTGTGTTCTTGTTTGTATAACATAGGACAGAGCTTTCCTTAAAAGCCTAAAACCAATATATACCTTCCACCCTTTGGAAAAGGGCTCTATGCAGGGATTGAGACTTACCTCTCATACTTCCATCAGTTTACAACTCTTGCTTAACCTTCACTTCCTGCCTACGTAAACTAAGTCAGCCGGAGGTGAGATATCAGGATCTTCTCAGGTCTTCCCTGGGCAGGCATGCACACAACCCTGCACATGTATGTGGTCTTTTAAATCCTCGAGTATATGTAAGAACTTTTCAATGTGCCCTATGGGCATCTCATTCCCCAAAATTTCCCTTAAGTTTTTGGGCCAGCCTGTTATTGACAGCAACTGGTACTGCTGGGTAACTACAGTGCTCGACTATGTAAGGAAATCTTAACTCCAGCTTGTTAAAATGGAAAAATATTTAAGAAGGAGTAATACACTGGCTTAGCTCTCATTGCTTAGTTTATGACCCTAGATGCCAGGAATTTAGGCCCCAGAAAAGTTGAAACCTGAACTATTATTCCTGGAATATATTCAGTGAGTCCTAAAAGCACGAGATCCTGAAGTCACATCACTTGAGGATATCACCCCATAATATCCATTGATCCAGCTGTTATTTCTGACCCATCTACCTCACAATCTAGAGTCTGTATCTTTATCCTGGAAGCCCTGGGCAGATACACTGATGAATTGCTACTCTAGAGAGAGCCTCCCTAGATCCAGGGGCACTGTGCCCTGTTCCAAAACAGCCTTGCAAGATAGAGGAAATATTCTAACCTCCTACCACCCACCTACCCTGACCCCTGCAGGAGGCTTCCAGTTTGCCTCCCTCTCGACCCTGCCACAGCCTGACCGTCAAACTTCGAACCCCTGGGAAAGTTCACCTCTACCTCAGCTACCCCTGGGAGAAGCTCTTGTGAGTCCAGAAAGGACTATGAAGTACTCTACCAAATATTAATCTTATTCAAATGTATTACTAATAATTACATGGTTAGACAAATGGGAATATTAACTATAAAATTTTTAAATGTATCTCCTACATTGTAAAAACAAAATTTCCTAGAGGTGGTGTTTTATTTCACTTTCTAAAGGAAAAAGAAGCATTAAAAGTAATTATTTGGTAGCCAGGTAAACATCTAAGTTAGATGAAACATACTGTATGTGGCTGCATAGTCTATAAGCGGTCTTTGTACTAATGTGTTCCCCGAAGCTGTCACCTTTATTGTTTTCACTAAAATTGTGGTCAAGGCCTAATTTAACATATCTTACACATAATCTTTTTTGATATGTGAAAGTTACATAAATTAATTTTCCTTTCCTGAATAAACTAATCATTGGGCTGGCCGTTATGTATCCAAGTTATCATAAACTTTGCATATAATTAAATGTGTAGTGTGTGTTACCAGTCTCTGTCCAATGATGAGCTGACTGAATGTCTGTGATTCCAGGTTATGGCAGGTCATATTTCCCTTAGGCAGTCTCTCTTTCTCTTTCTGATGATGAATTGGAAAAATAGTCAAAGTACAGTTTATTTAATAGTTTAGAGGGCAGAAACCTAATTTGCCTATAGAGTATAAAATAAACCTGTCCCATAGCAGAGAGAGCAAACTTGAATTCCTTTTAAAGAACCAGTGTGATTAGATGTATACTTATATGCTTTATAATATATCACTCTTTCATAGTCCAGATAGGTGGTTCAGTTTTTAAAACTTGGCACACCCTGGTGGCCTAGCAGATAAAGCCACTGGGTGCAGTCCACATACCTACCAAGGACTGGGGTCATGTCCCAGGTCTGGGGGTAACAACTAAGATGAACAACTGAATGAAATAAACAAATATTTCTTCCTCCCCTCTCTCTTCCTGCGCTCCTACCTATTCTCTTCGTTCCTACTTGCACCTGCCCTTTAAAAAAGAAACAAACAAGCAAACAAAATAAAACCTCTCACTTGTGCTTCTAATCAGTGTTGTCATCCTTGTATAAATGCTCTTCCTGGGCTGGTTTGTTCCTAGATCATTTATAAATAATACGAACTGTTCACATTTCTTTCTAGATCTGTTCTCTTAAACCACATGGCTAGAGAACATGCTTTCAACATTGGATCTCCAGACAACATTGTCAACTGCAATGAATTTCTGCATACATTACAAAGAAAGCTCGACAAGTAAGTGCTTTTATGTGAAACATAACCAGAAGCTACTCTGTTTTAATTTTGGATAGTGGCATGAATTTTTTTAATTAATTTAATAGAAATAATTGAAGAAATGGAATTTTCTATTTATTCTCATGATGTAGGAGTTCTTATGTTTTTTGGCAATTCTCATTTTTTCTAGATTATATTGCCTTTTAGTTGTTTTTTAATAAAAATGTCATATATAACACTGTACATATAAGCTATGTAACAGGGTATGAAGAATATATTCATCATCCTAAAAAATAGAGCATTATTAATTCCTTTGAATCTCCCTGTGTATCCTTCCTCATTAATGTCTTCCCAGAAACCACTATTCTTAATTTTGAATTTACAATTCCTCTACTTTTCACTATAATTTTTCTACAAATTGAGTAAAGTAAATGTATTGTCAAGTTGTCTGTTATTCAACTTTATGTGAGATGTAGCATACTCTATGTATTTTTCTGCCTTTTAGTTTTTATTCATGTTTATATATCACAATACTCCACTTTCTCCTATGACATTTTGTGGTAATCTTGATATCTAGACCTGAACTTGTAGAAATATGGAAGGAAATTTCCATGTCATGACTTTGAAAAATCTATCCACTTATCTTTCTAAGGAAGAGTTCAATATTTTTTCTTCTCAAATCCTAGTTTCCTTCATTTAAATATAAGACTGAAGAGTATGTATCTCAGTCCACAACATTTAGAGAAATAACATTTTAAAAATGTATCCAGCAATATAAATTATAAAAGTTCTAATTTCAAATGCTGGTCTCAACACTATGTTAAAATAAGTCTCTTCACTCTTTTATTGAATGACTCCAGTTAAAAAATAAGGCCAGATATACTTACTTTCTAGTAAGATTAGCAGTAATGAAAATCCCTAATCCTATCATCCATAGATTGTTTACTATAAAATAATGTAGTTATTTCTCTGGCATAAGAAATAATTAAAAGGTTGATTAGTAGAGATGAAAAAAAATAATTCAAAATTGAAACAACTAATTTAAATTATTTGAATGTTTTCCTATAGAAAAGAGATAATATTTATTTTGTGTGAATCCAGAAAGCAGAATTCTAATAATTGTTCTGTAGAAATTAAAGACAGTGACTCTCAAATTTAGTATGAGAGTTTTTGTTAGTAATCTGTTCAAAACTGACCTCATTAAGTCATAAATTCCCAGTCAGTGAAAATGTTAGAGCAGAAGGCACATGATAATGATAAAATAATAATAACAGCTACTATTTATTGATCTTTTACTAATGAACTATGCTAGTTACTGAACATACATATTCATTTACATGTATATATATAAATTAAATTATACATATATGCATGTTATTTGTATCTAAAATTATATATCCATATAGATGTACAAGTTATAGGAATTCTCTAAAGTGTAGATTATATCTTCCATTTAGAAATTAGAAAATAAACAGGGCAATTAACAGAGGGCTCCTAACTTAGCAAAGTCTCACAGTTCATAGATGCAGGAGCTAGGAATCAAACCTCACAAATCAGTCACAGGATATACCAAATCATAGACTAATTGTTATACTCAATGGAGACAACCAGTGATAGTTATCATTATAATTATAAAAAGTCCCTGCCTACATTTCTCACTTTATAATAGGTAATTTAATTTGTAAAGTACATAAATAATTATCGGATATTAGTTACCTTTGTCATTTTTAATTAAACAGCCAACTTGACCAGCTTAACCACAAAATAAACTATGGCATACTTTCTACAAAGTCAATGAATAAAGTGAGATTTCTTGCATATCCCATTTGAAGATAACCATGTGATATGAAATAAATAAATATAAGACTCAAGAATAATACATGGTTATAGAGACAATTATCCATGAGACTTTTTTAACCTATCAGTGTTTGTTTCTATTAGCTTGCAGTGCTTGTACTGTGAAAGGACCTTCAGGGATAAAAATACACTTAAAGACCATATGAGGAAAAAACAACATCGTAGGATCAATCCTAGGAACAGAGAATATGACCGATTTTACGTCATCAATTATTTGGTAAGGCTTTCTTTTCATAATTTAAAATGATTGCATTTCTACAAACAAAATCTTTCTAAGGGCTAATATTTAAAAAGCCATTAGTACAAAGGTTAAAATGTAATTGAGGAATACTTTCAAGCAGTAACTAACTTGAAAATGGTTTGTTTATGGCGCACCCTGGTGGAGCAGCAGTTAGTCAATCACCTTCAAAGGAATAAACCACATATCACCAGGTCCTGGGGGGAAAACAACCAGTGTGAACTAAATAAAAATAAAATAAAGATGCTTCTTCCTCCCTCTCTCTTCCTGCCTGCCTGCCTACTTGCCTTCATTCCTGCCTGCACCTTTCCTTAAAAAAAAAAGCTTGCAAATGATAAGTTGATTTGTCTTTGGTTGCCAGATATTTATATAATAAAAATGTCTTAGCTCTTGGATCACCACACACACTACCCCTGATTTGTTATATTTGTTACCTTGAGGCTAGAGACTTCTATAGTCTAGTCAAAAGCCATTTGTCGACCGCTGGGTGTGCTAGGGGTTATACTAGATAATCTTAAATATACTTCTTCACTCTTAACTTCCTCTCTCATTAAAAAATTCTCCCTTTTCCTATAAAAAATATGATTCTCTTGAGCCAGCTTATTTTTAATGCTAATCTCAGAGAAACCTTGTTTGGCTAGTAGGAAGGACTAATGGGAGTCCCATGTCACAGATTTTAAATACATTGAAAGCTCTCTCTCAGAAACCTCAATACCACTTGCTGGTCTCTGTAGATTATAGTCCCTTTTGATTAAGCAGAGTTTTTCAATTGGAAGTAAATGTCACTAGGTAGACCCTTGAAATCTAAGGGGGAATTTTAATTGACACGGTGACTGGAGAGCACTACTGACCCTGGTCCCAGTCTGGATTTTTTATGTGCACATAACAAAGGAGGCAAACTACTTGTAGAGAGGGGTTAAGTAACGCTCTGGTGGGATTAGAAGAAGGATGGGGAGTTCTCCTGCTAGCAGACACTTTTCTTAAGCAAATAGAAACTGGTTTTTTCTCTCAATATAAATGAATTAGATTCTAAACACATTGACCATAGAAGCTAATTGAATATAATCAACCATTTTATCTATTAGACAGAAACAAGCATATCCTGAATTACGTTGGAAATCTGTGCTCTAGGGTGGGATTTTTGTCTGTTCTAACTAATCCTGTAGTGTTAAAATTAAATTCCCCTTGAGAAGCAAGTTTAGCATGAGTGTGAAGATCGGTTCCAAGAGGCTGCTGCGTGTTTTACAGCTAGCTAAAGGCAAAGGCACCCTTTGAGTTCCTCCATCTTCTCTTGAAACCACTCAGTCATTAATTCCTGGAGCAAATGCTGCTTTAGGGCTCAGCTCAATCCAATAGGGAGTGGACGTCAGTGTTAGCACTAAGAAATATTCAGCTACTGAAGGAAGCTGTGGAAGTAATTTAATAGTACTTCCTCCTGAGGCTCTTTTAAACTAATATTCAAGAGTTTGGGACTAGCAGAACATTACATAGCTGGAGGTGTTTACCTTTTAGAGGAGACTTCAAAGGGATAGATCACTCAAATTCTGCCTGCACTTTTAGAAAACTTCATTTCTTGGGCATCAAGGAGTATGACTGTTGATACTGAAATTATCTGTGAGGGCCAACTGACTATAGATGAACATGCTAGATACATGCTAGATTACATACAGAAAACACATTTGATGTGGCATAAAACATGGGTGGAAAATGCTTCAAGAGAATATAAAACTTTTAATAATATGTAAAATCAATATTAAACCACTATAGGATACTATTGATAAAAGTAATTTTGTTTTGTTTTTGTTTTCTAACTGCATGGAAGTACTTGTCTTGTGCCAGCCACTGTCTTAGGTGTTTATATTAAGTCATTGAATCTTAACCATGTCCCTTTGATACCTGTTTCATCATTATCCCCATTTTATGCATTAGAAGACAAGGGCACAGAGAGGTTGAATAATTGTCCTTGTATCACATAGCTAGAGCAAGTTACTTAACCTATCTGTACGCCAGTTTCCTCGATTTTTTTCCCTCAGTTTTTAGGATTGAAATACTAACCCTACCTCTTAGGCTTTGGGTTGAGTTTTTTGATCAAGTGGTGGTGTGAACTTATAATGATCTGTTCACTCTCTTTTGCATATTCCCTTTTGTAACAGACTAGAAAGTGAACCAAGGTCAAAGTAAAATCTTAATCAGTTTCTTATGGGCTCTAACCCACACACAACCTTAGCTTTCTTAGCCCCAACGCTTTCCCACTGATAAAAATAGCCAACATTAAGAATGTTAAAAATATTTTTGTCTTGTTTCAAAAATGCTAAACTGTGTTATGATGCTGTAGCATTTTTCAAATGATGTAAGTTTACCATTTAAAAGGATCGAAGAAGTTAAATAAAGTCTCAAAATATATGAGTGTCCTAAACTTGAGAAGTGTTTATCAGAATTCATATTATAAATAAAAGGTCTAATAATGTATAGAATGAGTATAAAAAAGACTTACCAAATACTGATAATGTATAGTTAAGGAAAAATGAGAATCAAAGTTTTCTCAGCCTCACTTTAATTTTCTCTTAGACCCCATTAACAAAATATATTTAATATGAAGAATTAATTCTTCCAAGTTTTTACTTAATCAATGAATAATAGCACTGCTCTACTTTTTAAAGAAAAAAAGAGAGAAATTCACTGTTTATTCCTCCGAGAGAAGAAGCTGACTACAGTGCATGAATGTGGGCAAAGATAGAATTGTTGTGTTTATAGTCAGTTTGCACATCCACTTCTTATATCCTCTTCCCTTCAGAAGCAATTTCACTGACTTCATACATTCCACAAATATTTGAGTTGCCTTCCAAAGGCCAAACACTTGTAGAAAAAAGAGAAAATATTGCAGACAAGGTGGTCGATTTGTTACTACCCGCAAAAGATTTAGAGGTTGGTAAGAGAGACAGACATGTAAGCACATTAATTTCAACGCCTCGGAATGGTGTGTGCAGAGTTAATGTTTGACTTCTCCTGTAGCAGATAAACACAGTAATTGAATCATGTACCCACAGAGTTCCTCACTCCCGTTTCACACAGAATCTGCAGACCAGCAGTGATGAAAGCATTCAGGATATTCCTGGCAGGATGCGCTTTAATAGCCATAAGAGCCCAGGGACCAAGAGGCCATTTCTGTCTCTCCTCTGAACTCAGCAAATTGACAGATTCCTTTTTCCTTCTTAGGTGAGATAATCCCCATATTTAATCATTCATATCCATTTTTGAATACTAAAAGATTTGCCCAATACGGGGGTCCTGTGCCTGGTTGAGATTATCTACTTCAAGTACTTGCTTTGTTTTCTTACAAACTGAAGAGTTTCATGGATAGTGGGCATGGTAATGCACCCAGACAGATTCACTGCCTCAGAGGATAACATCATCAGCAAGACTTCTGCAGCAGATTGGAGTTTCTCTAGAAACCTAGTTGTTTCTCTGAAGGGAGCTGTTTTTGCTGGTTTATCACTCCTTAATTAAAAGGTTTTATTTTTAAAATATACAAAGCAGTTTTTAACAAAAGTCGTCTCAACCTATTTTTCATAGTTTTGTTATAGTTCTTGTTCATGAACCTATTTACCTTTAAAACACTTCTCTTTCTCTGTTTCTAACAGGTTTTTTGTATAAGCAAATGTTAAGTGTGTTAATTTTAGGATCGAGGGGGTGCTGGGTGAAGGGGAACTTTTTTTCCATGTTTATTCCACCCTCTGATTGATCATAAACCATCTGATGCAGGGATTTGAGGGGGTGTTCTGAACATCTTTACCAACGTGCCTCCAAACTTTGTTTTCCTTGCCTTCTTCACTTTCCTGACATGATTCATTAGCAGGCATAGTATCTTAATTGGAAAGTTATGTGCTTCCCCCATCCCTTCAATCCTGTTCCTCAAATAAATCATATATTTGACTGTACAAGGCTCTAGGAAAGTCTGGGCCACTGTCACTTGCAAATCACTTATTTCCTAATAAACTAATGAATAGAGTTCCATTTTCATCTCAAACGGTAGTGGTTAGTGTTGTGTTGCCTAGTTAAATCCCTACGTGTTGTTACTGAATATTGAGAAAGTTGCCAAATAACATTTTGAATTTGGAAGTTTGACAGTAAAGATATTTTTCATCAGTCTGGGCTCAAAAAATGTATCGATAAGCAACATTTGTCCCTGTCATTGAGAATGGTATTTACCACAGAATCATCCTTGAGTAGTATCTTACAGCAAAGATCTTAAGTCCAAATCCAGAGAGACCAAGTAAGGCGTGCAGGATTTAATTCATCACCAAAACTTCGGACTAACAGGGATCCCGTTGGCAGTGTTGAGGACAGTCTTGGGGTCCATAACGCGGCTGAGACTCCATGACAACTCGTTATAGAGTCCAAATTAACTGTCTCTAATGACATTATGGTAAATCTCCGCATGTCTGAGTTTATGCGTCATTTAGCTGATAGATAATGACAGCTTCAAAACCTCTCATTAAGTTGATGAATGATAGATTTTCTTTTTTCCCTAAATCATAATGGTACTCATAGTTCATTGTTTTAGTTAAATGAATACCTTTTTTTGAGGAAAAAGAATTCATAACCAAGAGGGAATTTTGGGTATGTTTTCAAAAGAAGGTCATTGAACAAGGATATCTTTATTTATAGCAGGTCAGGTTGAACCTGACTATAACCGTGGTTTAGCTGCTCAAAAAGCTGTTCGTTAATGTTTCTTCATTCTTTTTAGTGCAGTGTCTGCTTCAGCATATCAAGTGGAAAGATTGAGTAGAGGGCGGGGGGTGGGGCACAAATTACTCAAGGGAGAAAACAGTAACAGTTGATCCAAAAGAAATCATTCCTGCTCATTACTCTATACAATTTTGTTAAAACTATGACTAAATTTGGCAGGTGTAGCCATAAAGGAGTGGAACTTCTCCATAAAATGTAAGAAATAAAAGAGATTTGAGAACCTACTACTGCCTGGTACAATGAGCTTTATATACATCTACTAACTCATTTAATTACTTTACCAAAATCCTTTTCAGGAGAATCCAAATTGGCATCAAATGTTTAGACTTTTTCAATTATAATTCAATTCAAAAAATATACTCTCAGTAGAAACGGAATCCATCTGGGAGGGTGTTTTCAGTGTCTCTATCAAGAGATATTGCTGTTTTTTAAAAAGATCTCCACAAAGACATTTCCTAATATGCACCCAGAATTGAGAAACACTGGTTTATATTTAAGAAAATAGAACTTCCTTTACAGAATATTGCTGTTTCTCCAAAAAGAAAAAAACCTGTTAAAAGCACCTTTGTGGCTTAGGTGATTAAAGTGCAGCTATGAAAGCTGTGAACCCTGGTTCGAGACCCAGAGCTGGAGCTGGCAAAAATAAATAAATAAATCAGGTATTTGAAGATATATCCTTTTTTTACCACTTAAATAGAAGTTTGAGTTGGGGGCATGTGTGTGTGTATGTTTAATGTCGTGTCTGTTTTCTCTCTCCTTCCCCCTATTCTTCCTATCTCTAATCCCTCTGTTCTTCCTACAAAGGAACTTGGAAAATCATGGGAAGAAATTCAGCTGGAAGATGATCGAGAGCTGCTAGACCATCAAGAAGAGTAAGAGGTGTTATTGCTGCTAATTAATTGTAGTGTTTTAAGTGTAGGAAAGCAGTTCTTTAGTTTAAAATTATCATTCTGAAGAGAGAATACAAAGAAAGAAAACTTCTCTAAGTCATGCATCCTTTCATGTAATAGAGCAAAAACTTGAATTCTAAAAATCGCTAAAACAATTGTTATTAAAACTAAATAGTGTTTTTCCATTTAAGCTATTAACTGAATACACAGGTAACATAATTCAGAGAAAAATATATTCCAAAGTGTTTTACTTGATCCTCAGACCTTGAAGTGATATCATTTGTGAACTCTGCTTGTGTCTTGTTATTGGAATAAAGAATAGAACTGAATTGAAGTTACCCTTGTTCTGTGTTCATCCCATTGATGACTAACTTAAAATATTCACAGCTTCTGTATTTGAAATTATAAACCTGAGAAGTGTTCTTTTCAACCAAAAAGGATTCCTTATTATTCATTCTCTTCATTCAAAGCTTTTCAACCTTTTTTCTTTCCCAGGATTTTGACTTTCCTGGTTTAAGAATGAGAAGTTGGTAATATCTCAAAAATTAAACTCAGGGAGAGGAGACGGTAGTAAAAAAGATCCTGTGTGTTTTGGGAGTTCACTGTTTACCACCATATTTAACACTTGCTCCATTAAAAATGGCCAGTATTCCTGTATGAAAGATATACGACTTACCTTTTCAAATACATCCTTTATTATGCAGAAACACACTCCCAGTACCACACCTCACAGTGTGTGTGCTTAATGGTTGTGGTTAATGAGAGAGAGCCTCAAATCTCCTGATAGTCTCCTTTGAAAATTAAACCTAGTTGTATCAGAAAGACATTGTACTGACTCCACAATGAAATAGATGCTCAGAACAGAAACAAATAAGAAAATGGAGCAGCACCTGTTCACTATTTATATTAATTTCATGGTGCTGCTTTGAATTTCAAAAGCTATATCAAATAGTCATAATATAATGTGACAATCTTTACCAGAATGTCAGTTGAAAGAGATTGATAGGAAGTAGCAATATCAAGTCACTCTATAGTACATCCTCTTAATACTTTCTTTTTCTTTTTCTTTTTCTTTTTTAAACACAGTGACTGGTCTGATTGGGAAGAACACCCAGTCTCTGCCGTCTGCCTGTTTTGTGAAAAGCAAGCAGAAACAATTGAGAAATTATGTGTCCACATGGAGGTGAGATACCTTTTTTCATTTGAAATTTGTTTAGTTCTGACAAGGGGAAGCTGATAATTATTGCAACGTTATCTGCTTATATCTTTATTTTTTCAATTGTTATCCCCATTCCTAAAAGTGCTATAAGCCAAACAGAAGAGACAGGCCAGGTCCATCAAGGAGAATCAGAACTTAAGATAATTTAGCTCATACTGGGCCTGTATAAGCTGTTCCTATGAGATTTCACAGACCACTGATGTCATCCCACTTGAGATGCTTGCCAGATCATGTTAATTTAGAATATGGATTCTGCAATCACCATTAATACTACCCAAGATATGAACAGGTTCTGAGTCTTTTTCCTGTGCTTCCTGTGCTGGGTACTAAGAGAACAGTGACGGTCACAAAGCCTTTGAGGTGGGACCTAAGGGGAGGGGCACAAAGGTAGAGATGATACAGGGTTTAGTCTTACAGTTGTTCACCCCAGTTTATGTGGGAGACTACACATTCTGTTCACCCCTGATCCTCAGCTGGACAATGGGAGTAGAGAAGAGGAAGCTCTAATTATTCATGATGGTATTGCCACTTGGAGGGGTGATTATAACAAAAAATATATTACCCATTCATTTTGATATGCACTCCATATCCTTCCCGCACCCACCTCTGCCAATAATGGAACTGACACTCGTTTTTCATCCACCTTCACTCGTATTCAGAAATACCTTTAATGCAGTCAAATAAGAATCTGGAAGGTGTTAGGAAGGCCATAGACATCTACCCTTATGAAAGAAGAGAATCAGTTTCTCTGAAACAGATCGCCACCAGCGTATATGCATAGTTTCCAGAGTTTAAACCTAATACATATCCTAATACTTTTGAAGTGAAAAGATCTTAGTACCCCTTCCCTTTGTAAGCCTTCCCTGTGCAGCGTCCTTGACCACTGTCCTCAGTCTCCTCAGCCACTTTCAGTGATACTGTGTCATGTCCTAATGATCCTGCCTACAATGCAACACTAATGCCTTCACAGGGAATCAGATGGTCTTTATTCTCTGTAAGCTTGAAAGTTAAAATGGATGATTACAGGAATGGAACAGAGTAAGTCTCTGAATTATAAAAAATGTAAAAATGTAATTTATGAGACAGCCTGAGTAAGGAGAAACTTGCCAGTTTAAACAATATATTTGACAGCATAAAATGTCTTGCCTGCATCTTTCATTTATTTATTTTTTGGTGTAGTTTTTTTGTAAATAATAAAATAATTTTATTCTTATTTCTTTTGTTTACAAAACCACACTCATTTTAAAATAATGATCTCCCTTCTTAATCTATGGGTATTATGCATCACACCCACCCAGAGTCCCAGTGTCCCTTACCACCACTTCGTCCCCTCTCTTTCCCTCCCCTCCTCCCCTGGCCCCTGGCAGCCACCCTCTGTGTCTGTGGGTTTTTGCTGAGGTTTAGCTGTTTTTGTTTCCTTCCACTGTATTCCACAGATGAGTGAAACCATCCTGTATTTCTCTTTCACTTTCTGACTTATTTCGCTTAACATGATCATCCCTTCCAGTTCCATTCATATTCTTGCAAAGGGCACAATTTGATTTTTCACTTTTTTCAGTAGCTGCATAGAATTCCATTGACTATATATACCACACCTTCTTTATCTAGTCATCTGTTGACCGGCATTTAAGTTGTTTCCACGTCTTGACTCTTGTGAACTGTGCCGCTGTGAATGTAGGAGTGCAGATATTTTTCCTGATTAGATTTTGTACCCCTAGGACTAGGATTGCTGGATCAAATGGTAGATCCATCTTTATTTTTTTGCAGACTCTCCATACTGTTTTCCAAAGAGGTTACACCAATTTACATTCCCACTAACAGTGAAGGAAGTTTCCTTTTTCTCTGTACTCCAACATTTGTTAATTCTAGAGTATTTATATAGGCCATTCTCAATGAGCCTGCACCTTTCCTTTAAAAAAAAGAAAAAAAGAAAGAAAATCAGAATTTATAAAGTTATCTTTATGTTTGTGGAGCAAAGAACCTATATCTGCGATTCCAGTCCAAACAGGCCGCATCTTACCTAGACCCTGAGGATACTCATGTCAGACCTCAGAATACATTCCCAGTAATTTGTTAAAACTGTTATATAAAAGCTGTGAATAATTAAAATGTTTTAACTAATTGACATAACTGTTTGCACTGTGCTTTAAAAAGCAATTGAATTTGGAAGGAAGTGGATTTCCAAGACTTCAGAAGCAGAAAATGATGAACCTGAGACTAGTTTCTACAGTGTTCAAATTTCCGTGAATAAGCTGTCTGTTTGAAACTTCACTTTAAAAGGTTAAATAATCGATATGCTCACAGATATATTCATTCCTATTTTTAGGATGCACACGAATTTGATCTCCCCAAAATAAAGGCAGAACTCGGTAAGTTTGACTCAGAAGTTGTTTTCCATGATGCTGCGTTTTTCATACCCCATCCTGTAAATGACGCCTGAGCTCTGCAGTCATGCTGAGAAAGTCCACTGCCAAAATGTGCCTCTCCACAGATGGTCTTAACAGAACCGCCTGATGCAGCAATTCACAATGATTTTGAACTGTAATATTTAAATTTTTTTTATTTTTATTATCTTCCTTCCTCTTTACTACATATATGAATGCTTCAAATAAAATAGAAGTTAATGGTTATTATTTTTTCAGTGATGAGGGTTAGTGGAAAGATTATGGATCTCTGAAGTCAGACTAGAATTCATGCACTTTCTCCAGCACTTACTTTGATGTAACATTGGGAAGTTGCCTAATATACAATATGGACATGATAATACTACCTATGTGCTAGGATTTTGTGAGAATTAAGTGTATTGATACATGAAAAGTATTAGAATAATGCTATCACATATCTGTATCAGCTGTTAACTATGCAAAAATGGGTCTGGTCAGTTATCTAATGATTCTCTATACTGTCATTTTCAGAATTAAATTTCTATCAGCAAGTGAAACTGGTCAACTTCATTCGAAGGCAAATTCACCAATGTAAATGTTATGGCTGCCATGTGAAATTCAAGTCTAAAGCAGACTTAAGGACTCATATGGAAGAAGCTAAACATACATCATTGCTTCCTGAAAGAAAGACTTGGGATCAACCAGAGTGAGTATTACTCACCAAGATGTACACTTCTTTGCTTCATTGTCTGTTTTGTCCCTTCATTTAATTTCTCGAAACTTAAAGGGAACATGTTTATTATAAAAGGTCAAATCTTCCCAAACCTTATATTTAAAGAACCGCCCCCCTCACCCCCCATACAAATGTTACCCCAGCTATTTTAGATTTTGTGGTATGGAGATAGACAAAGATGGAAATATATCTAAAAAATTTTTAAGCTACATTTTGTTAACCAAATATATATTTCCATATCCTGTGCATGCTGACTGCATGTTTAATGTTTCCCAAATATCCCGTTGTATAGATATATCCTAATTTGTTTGACATTTCAGTTGTTTCTTGCTTTCTGATCCTATAAGTAGTGATGCAGTGATTATCCATATACCTGCATTTTTCGCACACTTACATGGTTATTTTATTTAGATAAACCCCTAGAAATAAAATTTCTGTGTCAAAGTGTGTAACTACTAGGGTTGTGGGTACCTGTGAGGTGGTGTCCCAATCCAGCCTCCAGATAACGTTACTCTGGATAACTCAGCTGTGAGAACCTCTAAGAGGCTGTGGGATTCCAAGTTCTCACAGGATCCTCTATTCTCAGGGCATATTAAATCAGGTTCCTCCAGAGCTGTAGCTAAAAAGCTCTAATTTTTTCTCTTTTGGAATTCCAGATATGTGACAGACAAAGCCAGTCCTAGATTGACCTGACACCCTGTTCCTATAATTCTTTTTAGCTAGATTGAAATCCTTAGATGTATCCCAGAACTAACTCCAAAAGTATATCCAGAAAAGGAACCAGAATAACAGACTTAAAATTCTATAAATGTTTTATTCTTCAATTACCCTGAATGAAGGAACCACTAATGATTAGGTCAGAAAATAAAGCACAAGGGGAGACAATTGTTTTTATCAGATATTTGAAGGATTAGTGTATCAACTCTATTTGAACTTTATTAACCTGTAAGAAAAAACTGGAACTTTAAGCAGAAATGAGGAAAGTGTCATTTTTAGCTTCACGCAAGGAGGTTTTTTTCTCACAACTAGAGCTTGCACAGTACTGGATCAGGTTGCCTTTTCAGATAGTGAATTTCTTGCTATGGTAGATACCAAGAAAAAGCTAAATGACCAGCAATCAAGGACATCAGATTCAGTAAGATTGGTGTCAGCCAATAAAGGTCAAAGTAAAAGTAATTCAGAGGATGTCGCCTTTACAATCTTTACAAAAAGCTATTGAAATTATTGTCAAGGAAACCTAGCAAAATTATAATTAATGTGTACATTCAGCTGTGTAGAAGTGTTCTGCATAATTTATTAGTTTGGTTATTCATTATTTTTTTCAGGTATTATTTCCCAACCTATGAAAATGACACTCTACTGTGTACGCTGTCTGACAGTGAAAGTGACCTGACAACACAAGAACAAAATGCAAATACTGCCGTCATCGGTGAAGATGTATCAAAACTGCATGCTTTGAAACAACACAGTGTTTTAAACCAAGTACTACTACAGGAGTGCTTGAAAAGCTAGAAGAAACTGCCACAGAAACAGTTTCTCATGTTTTTCTCCTATGAAACAGATACAAAAAAAGTAGTTTAAATCTGAACATCAGCAAAGGATTAGTCCTTGGCAAAATTAACTTTCTAAAAATGAATAATTTCAAAAAGTAGAAAAATCAAATGAAGACTTTTTTCTATTTTGACTCTAGCATTTTATTATTTAACCATTTTATATTATCTCATTAAATTAGATTGATAATTATCTAAAAGAAGAAAACCATGCACATCACAAAGAAATATTTTGAAATGCTTAAATTATTTATAAACCTGATTTCAACCAGTAGTTTCAGCCTCTTGCCCATAGACTTTTTCATTCAACAAGTCCCGAAATTTATCAGATGTATGCTGTCTCTCCTACATAGGGAAAGCTGTAACTGTAGTAACCCAAAGAGGAGCCGCAGAAGAAAGGGAAAATAGTCAAAGACCTGGATAATACACAAATTGGACAGTATTTTAGAATAATCAAAATCTAATTAAATTATTACTGCCTTCAGCCAAGAGTTACACCAAACTCTTAGAAAATCTAATAATTTTATTTCTGCTGAGATGTATATTTCACCAAGAGATAAGTGCTATTTTTAAAAACATAACCACAATATCAGTATATCACCTACAAAGTTAACAGTAAATTCTTATTATTGTTTTTACTTTGCCCTGCTTGTCTCAAAAAGTATTTTTATGATTTTACCAGTAATAGGACAAATATTATATGCCTCCTGATACAATGCATTGAGGAAGACAAAGCATCATTTTTAAGGATTCCTCCTCAAAATATGTAACAATATAATAAGGAAGCATCAATTACACTCACAATGAGGGCAGTCTACAAAGTTATGGACCTTCATTCTTCAAGTTCATGGTCATGAGAATTAAAGATTAAATTACTCTTCCAGATTAAAAAATGATAAAAAAGATTTCACAGTATCAAATCCTCAGTTAGACCCTGGATCAAGAGAAAATGTTTTTCTTCTGCTTTAAAAGAATTAGTGAGACATTTGGCAAAACTAAATAACTTGTGTAGTAAATATGGTTTTGATGTTAATTTCCAACTTTTGATAATTACCTGTGATCATGTATGAGAATGTCCTTGTCTTAGGATATTCAAGCTGACATATTTAGGGGTAAAAGAGCATTTTGTTTGCAACTTACTCTCAAAAAATGAATATGGATATCTAGAGAGAAAATGATAACACAAATGTGCATCTGGATGAAGGGCACGTGGGAATTCTTTGTACTATAACTTTCCTGTAAGTCTAAAATTGTTTCAAAATAAAAAAAATTTAAGGATGTCTTTTACAGTTGGTTTGTTTAAATCACTTTCAAAGTGGAATCTACACATGACATTTGGTTGGTATGATCCTTAAAGGTCTTAAAATCTGTAACAGTTCTGGGTTTTGTAAAATGCTACTTGCTAGTTAAACTGGATCATTTTGTCTCACTTTCTGACTTTCAATGATTGGGTCCTCTTAGTATCATTTAACATGTTCCTCTATCATCCTTTCCCCCTACAAACTAGAAAACTAGAAGCTCCATTAAATTTGTATTCAAAATTTTGGAATTTTTTTATATTACATTAGGTACATAATATTTGAGGTGCCACTTACAGAGATGTCAGAACTGATCAGCTTGTTCAGGTGTTTTCCATCTGATGCATCATTATAAAATTCCCCATCTGTCTTTTATGTGTTTTAGTAGCCACTGGCAATTGTCACCTCAGTCTGTTTTTTTTCCAGGGGTTGCAAAATGGTGATTTTCTAATTCAGTTGTTTCTTTACCAACTGGGTTCTTTACACAGTGTTTATGCTGTAATACCCTGGAGTCTGAAGTTCTAGTTTCCAGTTGTTAAAGTCACTATGTAGATGATATCCCCAAGAGTAATCTTGAAGTTATATGGCCTTTCCAGAGTCTCAAGAGTAATCTCCCACCATGATCAAAAATGGTCCAAATATGACTATGGCCTTGTATTTCTAAACTTCCAGCTGTGCAGACACCCATATAAGACTTTTATTAAAGTTCAAGAAAACGAAGATATGGGAGCCCTTATTATAATGAAAACCGCCTAAGTTACAGACACGACCTAAGTTAATTTAAAACCAATGGTTAGTCCTCTGCCTGGAACTTTATGTCTCTAGGATTTGTTCATTTAATAAACAATGTCTACAGTGTTATTTGAAAGTGTTTCGTTCTTATTTAAAACAAGCAGTGGAAGGATGACGAAAAAATAAACTAAGAACAGTTAAACTTGGGAAGGAAAAGGCTTTTTTGGAGAGGAAGTTAAGAGCATAGAAAACAGATCATATCTAAAAGGAAAAATGAAATTGCACAGGCCAGTAGATAAAATAAAAGATGATGTATTTAGGGTTTAATTCATGTAAGAGTTTACTTTTCAAATGTGTCGATGCTGGTTTCTTTTTAAGACGCAAATAATAATTTGATGCCAAAGAAATCTAACAAGAATAGAAGCAAAACCCCAGCAAATTGTACTGCCTCTAGAGAAGGAGCTAGAATATAGACCACACTACTGGCAAAGCATGCTTAGTGCTAAATAGAGCCTCCTTGGTTAGAATCACTAGGGAACTGCTGGTCAAGGTGGGACAGCGGTGCCAACTCTAACCTGAAAGTCAGCAGTTGAAGAGGAGAAGATAAGTCAGATGACAGTAAACGACTCAAGGGATTATTGAATGAGTTCCCAGATGTCAATATCATTGTAGAAAGAGACACAAGTGCTGCCTGTGCCCAGAGGAAACACCTAAAAAAATTTTGTGAATTAAGACTAAATGAAGGCAACAAGGAAGATGAAACAGAAGAAAGCCAGACCGGACAGTGATAAATGGAATCTAATCCCAGACTATTTGTTAACTCGATCAGAAAATGTGCCTGATCTAACTCCAAGGTGAAAGTAGCCAGGATTTTCTGAACAATGTTTGCTTTTGCCAAACCAGAGCCTAATAACTTCTCTCTCAAACCAGAAAATCCATTGGACAAAATCTAGAACAGAATGTTAGATAATCACATGTTCGGGAAAGAAAAGAACTCAAGGTAAGAAATGACATATACTGGAACAAACACAGCTATTTTCCCAGTGAAAGATGTAGAGGGAAATCAAGCACTCGGACATTATTGCTGAAGAAGGCAGAACAGGGAAATACTGCTGGAGGCCGGGACTAATCAAAGCAAGGGAGGGAGTGTGCCCAGGAGGGCTCTACAGAGGTGTCTGCCTTTCCCAGTGTGGTTAGTCTGAAAATCTAATTGCCCCCAATATCCATTCTCCCTTTCTTAAATAACCATTAAAAAAATAGCATTGATTATATGGCAGCCTAGAATGAAGACAACATTCCCCAGGCTCTTACAGCTCAGGTTACTTGTGAGTCTGTATTGTGTCAAATGAAAGGTAAGCTTAAGAGTCTAATGTGAACTTCCAAGAATTTTCATTAAGATACAGGCACCCTTTGCTGTCCTTTCCTCCCTTCCTGCCTCCTGTTGTCTATGAAATAAGTATCTGAATAGGGGGAAGGAGGTCAGAAGCCATGCATTGTGGGGAACCAGTGTCAAAATCTGGATCCCTGGCACTTGGAAGGGTTGCCCCAGTCCTGGTGTGCTGACCTAGATGTTTATGTGAACAAAATAAACTACTTTCCCCAGTATGCTGGGTTTTCTGTTGTTGAGAGCTGAACCTAATCCTAATACAGCTAGAGATGAAAGCTACAGAAACAGCAACAGCAACTTTAGCTGGGATCTGCTGAGAATGTTTCCCATCTGAACCCAAATAAGGGGATGAAGGGGAAACAACTCTTTTAAGACAGACTTGACAAACTTAAGCAATTTCACAGCAAAGAAAGCCCACCGCAGGAGCCACCATAAAACTGTCATGAGATCCCAGATTCCATGATCTGGGAATATTGGAGACAAAGGGCTTAAAGGAGGAAAGAAAGTAAAGGGAGTTAAGCTGTACACTGGGAAAGACCTCAAAACAGACTGATGGCTGGACATGCTGTCATTGCATATTTCTAAATTACAAGAACGCAAATACCTGATGGGGGAGGAAAAGTGTCCTCTACTCTGGTTCTGCAGCTGTGTCTGCAAAATAAACTGACAACAGATAGATTAATACAAGGAAACATGCTAATCGATTTGATGTTCAAAGTCTTACATGGCATGTGAGGGTGTAGTCAAGGGGAGTTTGATAGAACAGAAAACCTCCAAAGAAACAGCTTAACTTGGAGACTTAAAAGCATACTGTTTGAACAAAAGAGGATACATTTATAGAGCAGTGTCAAGACAAAACAAAAGGACTTGGAGCTTCCAGGGGCAGCAAATTGTAGGAAGGAGAAATTATGGTAAATAAGAGCTAGTGAGTAAGGTTAGTTTGTGTAGACTTTTCCGAGGTGCCATCTTGTCTCCAGCGATAAGGTGTTTATTCCCATCCTGGCAGCAGGTGGAGGCCAGTGGTATTCCAGGAGCACTTCACAGGGGAATTTGTGCTCTCCTCTCCAGGTAGATGGGACAGAGAGCTAATCCTGTGTCTGCTTTTTCCTCTCAGCTCAAAATAATCCTTTCACCAGAGTGGTATATATTTGGTGGTATATTCTGATCTCCTACAGGTTCATATGTCACTGAGGGATACATACCACAGGAATGGTAAGACAGGTTGCCAACATTAAGTTCTTGAGGGAGATCCCTCCTGGATGAGTTTAACTTTATAGACCAAGGACTTCAGATAACTTACTCAGATAGACTGGCATCCTGGTGGAACTGAAATCAAGATATGACTGAGTCTCTTTTATGCAAAACACTGGATTCAGAGAGCTTTATTTCATCCTGATAATTTACTGAAGACCTTGATGTTAATTTGTTTAGTTTTATTGGTGTTAGGAGCTTTGATGATGCCCTTTTTAAAAATGAGGTCTACCCAAAACTTGGCTTTTAACTTCCGAAACTCTAAAAATAATCTACACTTGCAATTCTAGTGAGACCCTGTCTCAGCTACTGAAAAGAACCACCGTGCAATCCAGATATGAATAACTAACTCCTCTAGTTCAGAATGAGCAGAATCCAATTAGGAAGGATAAGTTTTAAATATTAATATCTTTTAACTTGAATTCTAATCTTTGAACTTTATTCCTGGGAAACTGAAGATGGTAGAGGGGTTTTATTTAAATCTGGGATATCAATCACTGACTTTTATTGAAGCATCTTTACATTGTCATATAATCTCTCTAATAGACTGTTCTGAAAATCATGGTTATAGACAATTGAGGATGGAAAGTGAGGCACGTTCACCTGAGATTCAGCTTGGCCCTGGAATTATTTTAGTCAATGCACTGTCTTCTGAGCACAGTGGCTGCACTCATCATTACCTGTCTCAGGAGAACACAGTCATTGTTATCAGGTGGAAGGGGTAAGGAGGGAATGTGTTCATGGTGGCAGTGATGATGTTGCTGGTCTCCTGCAGAAGAGATGGTCTTACTCTTGGTGTACTTTGAGCATAATGGTTAAGCTCAGTGAGCTAAGAAAAAACCTGGAAATGTTGGAAAAAGAGAATCCCTTTTCCTTCCTAGCATCTTGTTTTCATAAGTAAAAGAAACCATTATGATAACTTTACTAGTTTTCTTTCTGCCCCCTCTCTCACTCCTACAAAGGAGAAATAAATTTTCTGACTAATAATCTGAAGAAAGGAACTAGGCATCTGTGACTCAGTGCCCTCCTCCTCGCATTTCTTTTCCGGATCTGCCTGTCTGTTCAGAGAACACATGTTCTGCTCCTGGCTCTGCTCATGTGGTTGGGGATCTGAAGTTGTCCAACACTGTCTCTGACTATGTGGATACGTCTGTCTAATTTAGGGACTCAGTGTTTGGAAGCTCACTGCCCACAGTTATAAGCCGTGTTGTCCTATCCTGTCAACAATAAAGGTGGTATGTCAGTTCTATCTGCTTGTCTCATGCAGCAACTGACTAAAAAGTAGACAGTTCCTCAGGGAATTGTAGGTATGACCAGGGTTATTAGGAAATCACCACTCAGCTACCAGTAAATACACTGAGTCCCAGTGTCAGGAAGCAAAGTAGACTAAGTTCCATCTGGGGCGAAGGGCAGCTGATAAAACCAGAGAATTCTATTATTAGTGAGTAAACTGTGCATAGACTTTGGGAAAGAATATTAATACTAGGTTCTCAGGTAAAGTTCTACCACAAACAGAACTTAGGACAATGTTTTGAGTGTAGGTCATTTATTTGAGAGGTAAAACCAGGAGATACTAGTTCAGAAGTGGAGAAATGAAACATAGATGCCAGGGCAGAGAACAGTAGGTATTCAGGACCTACTGTTAGGTATTCAGGACCTCAGGAAGACTGCTTAGAAAGCTTCTTAGAATTGCCACCCAGCCACCACCACCACCAGCAATGGTTAAAAAAAAAAAGAAAAAAAAAAAAAAAGCCAAATATTTATCAGCAGCCCCCATGGGCTGAGTTAAGGACTATTTTAAGGGCCTAAATTCCCTGCCACTTCCAGCCTAACTTGCACATTGATCTAGTGCCCTCAAGAAGCTGGAGAAGACCCTCAAACAAAGATTGAAGAAGTTGTAATCAAAAGGCACCCTGACAATAACTGCCACAACTACAGAAATCATATTACTGCAGAAGAAAATGTTTTTGTAGAGCTCGGTAGTACTCACAATTGTTCCACGCACATATTTCATTTAACATTCAAAACAGTGAGTTATGTTGTTAGGTTATTTTATCCTCATCAAGGGTAAAGAGAGGATGAGAAAATTGTAGATTAGAGACATGACTACTTACCCAAAAGAAAAAGCACAACGAAGTAATAGATGACAACCTAATACATGGGAATTTTAAATGAGACAAAGTCCAGTCCTGACCTTTTTTAATGAATGAACTAAGAGCAATTCTTTTAAGAGAGGACTGAATGAAACTTGAAAGAATTCGTTACTGTAAGTACTTTACCGAATTTATATGTAGAATTAACATACCCGTCCACTTCCGTCAAGATGATCAAATTATATGTAGTGTTTGCTTAGTCTGCAAAAGTAGCCACCTTACGTCCTTGAAGTTTAATTCAACGATTTTAATAAGTATTAGAGGATAGATAGCTAAGAAATTAAACCAGGAGCTGCCGTTGAACTCTCATGCTTTATAGCTGACATTTTGAAAAGTTAAAGCACGTTTAATTCCTGATGAGAGCAAGTTGCAAGACTGACTGACATTGAAAGCATATTAATGCAAACTGAAAGTGTACAATAAAGTTAATATTAATATCCATGTTCTCATATTCCAATGAGACTGTGTTCTTTTTGACTTTTAAAATTAAACTACAAAAAAAATTTGAGGCTATCCTAAGCGAATTGACTTGAATACAGGATGAGCAGTAAATAAAACTCTAGGTAGATTGTGACTGGTGTTTTCATCATTTACTTAGAAGACCAAAAGACAAGCTGTGGTAAACTGTAAAAAACTAATGAAAACGTTTTTAAGAAAGAGGAGAAAGCAAAAGAACAAAAATCCAAAAATGATTTATCTCTTAAATTCAAAAAGTCTACTCATCCTGAGACCTCCATCATTGCCTATAAAGTCCAACTTGAGATCCTGCAAAGCCTGGCCATGCAGGCTCCCCTCTCTACCACCCAATCCACTGCTAAGTTCAATCAATTCAGTCTCCAAAATTCATGTCAGTCTCTACCACCATCTTCTCTGGACTAAATTACAGTAATACGTGGAGCAGCAGTTTGGTCAATTGCCTCCAAAGAATCAAGCCACATAACTCTGGGTTTGAGTCCTGGGCCCATGGGAAGCAACCTGCCTGCAAAATATAAATAAATAAATAAATTATAGTAATAGTCTTTTTTTTTCATAAAGACAAGTTTCAGGCAGGAATAAAGGCAAGTAGGCAGACAGACTAAAAGAGAGGGAAGGAGAAAGCATTTTATTTTATGTAGTTGCTCATCTCAGTAGTTTTCCCAGGTCCCAGGTCTTGAACCAGGAATCTTGGGATGTATGTGGACTGTACCTGGTGACCTAAACTGCTAGGCCACCAGGGCACACCTTGTAATAGTCATCTAAATGACCTCCTTCCTTCTGGATCCCCTCAGTCTGTCCTCCTCATAGCAACTAATCTTTAAAATCCTTTCCATGGCATACATAAAGAACTTTCTTGGTTACTTACCCAGCATTTACTTTCCCTTTTTCCTTTCCTAATAGTTTCCAATTATTTATGTTAGAGGCCATAGGGAAACATTCTACCCTCATTAAATTACAGTCTTATTCTTTGAGATTGACTTCAGACCTCAGACTCAAACTTTGAGATTACCTTCAGAGCTAGGTGACAGTGTTTCTGATTGGGGCAAGTGAGGTGGATAACAGACCCTGCTCACTGTGACAAGTACAGTGGTAAAGGTGAGAGCTATTTTGTTAAATAGCTTAGAGAAGGCAAACTCTTTTTCCTTATGTTAAAGAAACATGTACCCTGGTTGCTGCCCAAATAGGCTAACCATATATACCATTTTAAACAGGACAGAATATTTATTTTCATATTTCCTGACCATCAATTTTGTCCCGTTTTTAATAAACCATGTAACACAAGGCAGTTGGGCTGCTCTGGGCTCAGCTCTTGTCTCAAGGAAATATTGTTGGCTTGTGCCAAAACCATCTTGCCACCTTGAGAGCAGCTGATCAAGGACTCTCAAAAAAAGAACAAAGTCAAGAGAATTTCTGAGAAATGAAGTCAGACGCTTCACCTCAAGGCAGTCCTCCTCTGGGTTTGCAGTTACTCTGGCAAATAAACCCCTTTGTGGCTTAAACCCTTGGAGTCTTACAATGCAGTGAAAGCTTCTCAGCTAATACAAATGGCTTCTCATTGAACATGGAATCCGCTCTAAACATGACCCACATGCCTCTGAACTGGCCTCAGCCATATCTCCAACCTCATCCCAGGCCATATTCTGTGTGTTCACTATTCTCCAGACGACAAGGCCTCCTTCCATTTCTGGAACAGATCATGCTTTTCCCCATTTAATGTTTTTCACACATGTAGCTTCTGTCCACTTAGTCTTACCCCGGGCTCTTTACATTAACATCTCCTTATCCTCCAGACCACCATTTATCTCCACATATTACTCAGCCCACTTTATATCCTTACACTTGCTGCAAATACTATTTCAAATTCAGCCAGTCCTAAGAAGAATAAGGAAGGTCTGGCTGTCAGTTGAAAGTAATCTTGGGTGCCTCAAGCAAATACTGCATTTGGTCTCTTTCCACTCTCACCTCTGGGGAGAAAACTACATAATAGATTTATGGGGACATCAAATCTTCCTAGGGCTAATGTGGAAAATTGTATTCCCAAGAATTCCAATCGGCTGCCCCTGAGATAAGACAAAAGTCACACTGCATTTTGCTGTCAGCTGTGTGGTGTCCAGTCGCGTGCTGGGAGCTGGTGCCGAGTGAGACTTGAGGAGATGGTGGAGTTGAGACACAGCAGCAGAGAAGGAAAAGACTGGAGAGGGACTTCAAGGGTCACAGAATGGGCAGACTCCAGCACTGGAGAGACGTGAAGAGGACTTTAAGGGCATTTTCATGGATGACACATGTCTTCCTTAAATCATTCCTCAGGAAACAGAAAATAGGCTAGAGGTGACTAGGGCCTGGGGGAAGAGAGAATGGGAGTTGCTGTTTGATGGTTACTCAGTTTCTGTTTGGGATAGTGCCATGTGGCTAAACATCATTTATTTATGCAGCTAGGAGGGTTTAATCAACTTCCCTTTCAAGCTTCTTTTTTGCAGATTAGAACCATCTAACACTGGTTTGAAAGGGAATTAGCGATTCATTCACAGGCCACGCTCCAGAAAGCAGGTGTTGGTGGCAGAACCTTGTCCCCCTGATGACCCCAAAGATCATGGCCTGCAAAATCTAATAAAAAGTGGCAGGTGCTGCAAATTGCTGCTGCCTGGACCTGTAATAAACTCCAAGCTTGCTTCAGCTAGAACCAGCCAATCACCAAATCCCTTAGTCCCTGTTTCCTCACCCCAAAACCCTTCGAAAGCTCACTCTGACCCTAGGGTCAGAGAGATGATTTGAGAAGCTTTGCTTTCTGTCTCCTTATCAGTTGATACCACAATAAAACCTTTTCATTTCCTCAAAACCCAGTGTCAGGGTGTTGGCTTTATCTGCATTGAGCAGTGGATCTTTGTCTGGTAACAATAACAAAAAGAAAAAGACATGGTGATGGTTGCACAACATTGTGAATTTAATTAATGTAATTAATTTTACATTTAAAAATAATCCATTTTATGTTGTGTATTTTACCACAATAAATAAAAAGATTGTTAAAATAAATTGGTTTTCTAAAGGATGGACTGGCCTAGGTTAAGAATAAAGTGGGCACATCAATCTGATCAGATGATGAGAACTTCACCTAAGGTACTGACAGTCAGAAAAAATTGAGGCATAGAATGGCCAGGACCAAGTGTGTTTGGTTTTGGACCTGCTGAGTTTGAGGTGTGTGCTGCATAATACCCAGATTACTCCTTGAGGAGTGAGGCCCCCTCCTTCCTCCAACTGGCCCAGGCCTGCACCCCTTTCTGGGAAATGCCATTGGCCAAATGGAGCTTCATTGTGCAAAGGATCATAGAAACTGAGTAGATATGGTTACCAGAAGGAGGGAGTGATTAGCAGAGAAGACAGTCAGAGTTTCCATTGAATTCAGCAACATAAAAGTCTTCGGTGACTTTGACAGGAGTAGCAGAACGGCAAGGTCTGGATTGCAGGGGAAGGAGGCCTCATAGGAGGTAAGGATTAGGAGTGGCTCCTGAGTCTTAAAAGATGGGGCAGGGAGTAGGTCACAAGAAGATCTGCTAAACAAGGAAAATGGCGTGAGTGAGGGAGCCCAGGCTGGGGAAATCACCGCGTTTAAGTGGAGGAGGTTAGGGGGTAGGCAAGAGAGATGGCTGGAGAAGTAGGTAGTACCTAGCCATGGCTCTTAACTGGTAGGCTATGGAGTTGGAACAGAATCAGCACTCTTGTCTCCACATAGGTGCCCGAGTTCCTCTGGGTTCAAGGTGCTGCCCTCTAGTGGGAACTGGACATTCTGTCCCCAGAGTGTCAACCTGCTCATTCACAGCAGGTGGATGTTTGACCACCATCCCTTGGATTCCATGTTTATGAATGCAGACATTATACACTTTCCGAAGTGAGTTCCGTTAAGCCAGTTTAACTCCTTGATCAATTTCCTAGTATGTCTTGTAAACATGTCCCTTGTGCTTTTTACTTTAATTTTTTATTTTTTGCTAAAATTATTTTCAAAGAATTTAATTCTGCTTTGTGCAAATTGTACAGTAAATATTTCATACGTCTCTCTAATTGTGTCCATTAAAACAGCTGCCCTTATAAATTTTCTTTTGTGTTCATTGTTTTTGTTAAATCCAATTTCCCTAGAGAAATATTTACAGATCTAAATTTTATCAAAACAGCATGATCTTTTTTAAAAAAAAAAATCTCTAATCAATTGGGAATTGTGATATTTTAGTCATTATCTATTCGTTTTGAGTTTATTTCTTCTGATAAAATTGTTTAGGGTTAAAAAAAAAAATCCTTGATAAAAATCTGTCACCAACGCTTCTGGAATTGGACCTACATTCTGTTTGGATTGTGGCAGGTACACAGGCCATAAGACAATCTCGAGATAGCCTAGTTACAACTGGAAAAATACAAACATCTAAATGAAATTTAGTGTCTCCTTTCACCTATGAAATTCCAAAACACTAGTAGAAGGGTTATTTTTGCCTTCCACCCCCACCGTATAATCAATGAATGACTTAGGCTTTGAAAAGAATCTCGTTCATCAATTCATACGAAGTTTTCATCTTTGCAAACTATTCTTTTCCTCAGAATGTTAACATCATAGTTATTTTAAATCTCTCTTGAAACCAATAACAATGGTAATAAGAGTTTTTAAATGCCAGGGTTAGCGCAGTTCTTTCGGTAGCGTGTTATTACCCCAGTCATTGAAATAATCTGAGCTAAGTTATTAAAACAAACTCTCACCATGGTGCACATAATAAGCAGATGTATGATTAGATTGCCCCTGTGAAAATCCTTTATTTTTAGCATTTGGAGCTTACAAAAACGCAAATTCAGATGGGTCAAGCAAAGATGATTGGTTTTAAAAGTTTTGGAGGGTAAACTTAACCTGGCAGCACACATCATACCAGGATGATGATCTCCGTGTTGGAATAGAATTAAAAATCCTCATGTATAAACAGCAATCCTCTTGTCAAAGTCTGAAGTGCACACCTGCTCCATAGTTGGTATAGGCGGGGAAGTGGGGTAGGCAACCTGCGGTGACCCCAGGAGACCTGCTTGTGTCTCTTCCCCTAAGGCTCCACTGCTCAGCTCTAGGCCCTTTGCCCTAAGAAGCCCTGCTAATTGTTACATCAGAAATTCAAGACCAGGTGGCTAACTTCACAATTTTTCAAAAAGAAGTCACAAATCTGCATTTTATGTGAAATTTTCTGATTTTTAATTCCTGCCTGAAGACTTATGTTAGTTCATAAAATTAAATAGTAAATTCATATTATATACTAAATTGCAAGAGTGCTTTATAAAGAATGGGTGTAATTTGGAGAGATAATAGAAATGCACTTAGAAAGACTTGAAAACGTTTTTCATCTAAAGGTGTAGAATCAAAAGCAGTTCAGAGAAACCTTGATGGAACCTGTACCTCAACAATCTTTCTCGGTGCGTCTCAGTGTCATGGAGTCATGATTCTCGAACTGGGATGGAAGTTAACAACTTGTTTCAGATGCATGATCCTCGATCTCACACCATGGTATTCTAATGCATTCAGTCTAGGGTGCAAATGAGACTTCTGCCTTTTTAATAAGCGCCCTCACTGATTCTGAATCAAAAGTTCACAGACCACAGACATAATAAACAAAGGCATATTGTTAGAAGCAGAGATTTTGAGTCTGAAAGTCGTGGGTTCATATCTTGACCCTGACATTGATCAACTATGGGACTTTGAGAAAGTTAATTTTAGCTGCTCAAAGCTGCAATCCTTTTCTTGTAATATGGGCATAACAATAATGGCTACCTCCTAAGTTTTGTGAAACAGTGCTCAGTGCATGGAAAGTTCTGATAAATATTAACTATTTTGTTATGCTTGATTTATTCTTCAATTCTGTGGGAGGGATCAGGAATGTTCCCAGAACAAGGTGAATTGTCCCCTTTGCTGCCCTTTTAATCCATCTTAAAAAGAGCCTTTGTCTGAGCATGACCCCTCCCTTTTATCCTGCTCTTTGTCTGTTCTTTCTCAAAGTCTTCTCTTCAAAACTGCCCTTGATGTTCTTTTAAATTTCATTTCGTTTCAATAAAAATATTCACTGACACTGTGCTTATCATACTAATTGCTCTACTTTTGGATATGTCTGAAATTTTCCTTAATAAAAATGTTTCCCTTATTTTATTTTAATTGCCCTGTTATTTCTTTTGCTTACATTGTTTTGTTTACATTGTGATATGCACATTGAATTCCCTCCTCCAGGGGTCCAGTGCCCTTTACCATCTTGTTCTTCCTTCCCCTGCTCCCTTCTAGCTACAGTCTTATGTTCTGTGAATTTTGCCTGTTTGCATCTTTACACTGCAAGGTTAAACCTTACAGTATTTCTCTATTTTCTTTCTGGCTAATTTTGTTTAACATGATCCCCTTCAGTTCCATTTATGCTGTGACAAAGGGTATGATTTCATCGTTTTTTAACAGCTGCATTAAATTCCATTGAGTATCTAGACCACAGCTAGTTGTCTGTTGATGGGAATTTAGGTTGTGTCCATGTCTTGGCTGTTGAGAATTGTGAACATATTTTTTTCCTGTTTCATCTTTTTGCATCCTCTGGGTATATACCTGGAAGTCAGATTGTTGGATTGAATGGTAGATCCAGTTTTATTATTTTGAGGACTCTCCATACTGTTTTCCAAAAAGGTTGCACTAATTTACATTCCAATCCACAGTAAAGAAGAGATCCTTTTTCTCCACACCCTCTTCAACACTTGTTCCTACTCTTTTTGATATAGGCCATTCTCACTGGTGCAAGGTGTTATCTCATTTGCGATTTTTATTTGCATTTCTCTGATGATGATGATGATGATGATGATGATGTATTTTTTCATGTGTTTGTAGGCCATTGTAAGTGCCTTCTCTAAAAAAGTGGCTTGTTAGCATTCCTGCCCATTTATTAAGTGGGTGGTTTGATTTTTGTTGTTGTTGTTGAGTTGTATGGGCTCTTTATATATTTTGGAGATTAAGCTCTTATCTGAGGTATGTTGTGAAAATATTTTCTCTCAGTGAGTTACCTTTATGTTTTAATGGTGGTTTCTTTCACTGTACAGAAGCGTTTTAGTTTTACGTAGTCTCAATTGTAAAGTTTTTATTTAGTTTCTTTTGCCGTGTCATTTCTTCAAAGACATCTTTGAGGTTAATGTCATGGAGCATCTTTTCTGCATTTTCTCTATGTATTTCATGTTTTGGGGACTTATGTCTAGGTCTTTAGTCCCTTTTGAGTGAATTTTTGTGTATGACACTAATGAGTAATCTAGTTTTACTTTTTTACTGGTAGCTTTTAAGTTTTCCCAGCACTAATTACTGAATAGATTTTTTCCCCCTCCATTGTGTGTGCTTGATTCCTTTGTCATAGATTAACTGCCCATATAAGTGTGGTTTTATTTCTGGGCTGTCAATTTTTTTTCCACTGGTCTTTGTATTTATTTTTATTCCAATACCATGCTGTTCTGATGACAACCACACTGTAGTATAGTTTTAAGTCAGGGAGTTTTATTCCTCTGCTGTTCTTTTTTTCTGATGCTAGTTTTGGTTATTTGAGGCCTTTTGTGGTTCCATACAAACCTCAGTATTGTTTAGTCAATTTCCTTGAAAAATGTCCCTGGAATTTTGATGGAAATTGCAATAAACATGGATAGTGCTTTGAGTAGGATGATCATTTTAATTATGTTGAGTCTTCCAACTCATGAGCACAGAATAATCTTCCATCTTTTTGTATCTTTCATTAATGTCTTATAGCTTTTACCTCTTTTGTTAAGTTTATTCCCAGGTATTTTATCTTTTTTGGTGCTATTGTGAATAGGATTTCTTTTATGATTTCTCTTTCCTCTAGTTCATTGTTTGCATATTGGAATGCTACTAATTTTTGTGTATTGATTTTATATTCTGCCACTTTGCTGTATTCATATATAATTTCTAGCTATTTTTTGGTGGAGTCTTTCAGGTTTTCTAGGTAACATGTCATCTTATCTGCAAATAATGAGTTTTGTTCTTTTCCAATTTGGAGTGTTTTGATGTTCTTTTCTTGCCTTATTGCTCTGGCCAGGACTTCCAGAATTATGCTGAGCACTAGTCATGAGAGTAGGTATCCTTGTCTTATTCCAGATCTTGGGGGAAAGGTTTTCAGTTTTTTGCCATGAGTATGTTAGCTACGGTTTTCTCATATATGACTTTCATTATGTTGAAATATGTGCCTTCTATTCCCATTTTTGTGATGGCTTTATTATGAATGGGTGCAGACTCTTATCAAATGCTTTTTCTGTATTTATTGATATGATCATGTAGTTTTTTATTTTCCTTTTATTGATATAGTATATTGCATTGGTCAATTTGTATATGTTCAGCCATCCCTAGAATAAATCCCAGTTGGTTGGATGCATGATTTTTTTAAACTGCTGTTGAATTTGATGTGGCAAGATTTCATTGAGAATTTTTGCACCTATATTCATCAGAGATATTGGTCTATAATTCTCTTTTTGTTGCTATCCTTGTCTGGTTTGGAAATTAGGCTAATATCAGCCTTGTAGAATGTATTTGGGGGTTTCCCTCCTGTTTGATTTCACGGAAGAATTTAAAGAGAAGGGGCATTAGTTCTTATTTAAATGTTTGATAATTCACTAGTGAAACCATACAGTCCTTGTCTCTTGTTTTTGTTTTTGAAACTTAATCAATACTTTATTTTCTGTGCTTGTGATTGAGCTGCTCAAACTTATCTATGTCTTCTGGGTTCAGTATTGGAAGCTTGTACGATGCTAGAGAGTTCTCCATTTCTTTAAGATTGACAGATTTTTTGGTGTTAATGGGCACATAATGACCTCATGATCTTTTGCATTCTGCAATGTCTGTTATAATCTTTTTTTTTCTGATTCTTGTTATTAGGGATTTCTCTCTTTGTGTGTGTGTGTGAGTCTAAATAAGAGTTTAACAATTTTATTTTTTAAAAAATTCAGGTCTTGAGTTTATTGACCTTGATGTTTTTTTTTGTTTTCTACTCATTTATTTTTGTTCAATTTTTTTTATTATTTCCTTCCTTCTACTGATTTTTAGTTTACATTCTTCTTCTTTTTCTAGTTCCTTCAGGTGTATTGTTATCTATTTAACTTGGGATATCTCTTGCTTTTTGATATTCAGCTTACTTCTCTATAAATTTTCCTTTTAGAGTGACTTTTACTGCAATTCACATGTTCTTGAAGCTCATTTTTTCATTTTCATTTGTTTCCAAATAACTTTTAATTTTGTCTTTCATTTCCTCAGTGATCCAGTAGTTATTCCGAAATATGTTGTTTAATCTCCACATCTTTGTGGTTCTTATAGCTTTGTTCTTCTGGTTCACTTCTAATTTCACCCCATTGTGGTCAGAGAAGATTCTTTCTATAATTTTAATATTGCTAAATTTATTGAAACTTGTTTTTTGTCCCAAGATATGGCTTATCATTGAGAACATTTCATGTGCACTTGAGGAGAATGTATAATTTTTTTTGTTGGATTTTGATGGAAATTGCAATAAATATGCATAGTGCTTTGAGTAAGATGATGATTTTAATTATGTTGATCCTTCCAATTCATGAGCTTTGTATATGTCTATTAGGTTCATATGACTTATTGCTTCATTTAGTACCTTTATTGATTGATTTATTTTCTGCCTGCATGATCTATCTATTAACATAAGTCAGGTATTGAAGTTCCCTGCTGCTATTGTGTTACTGTCTTTGTCGACTTTTGTTCTGGCAGTATTTGTTTTATATACTTAGGTGGTCCAGCATTGAATACATATTGAGTATATATTTGTTGTATATATATATATACATATATATATATAATTTTTTCTTAATATTATTTTTTCTTAATGGATTCCTTCTCTGACCATATACAGTGTCCATCCTTGCCTCATGTTACCCTTTTTAGGTGGAAGTTTATCTTGTCTGATATTAGTATTGAAGTCCTTAATTTCCTTTCATCCCTATTGTTTTGATGTATTTTCCCATAGCCTTTCACTTTCAACTTTTTGTCTTCCCACCTAATGTGAGTTTCATGAAGGAATAGTATTAATAGGTTCTGTTTTTTTGATACATTCAGTCACTCTGTGATTTTTTTATTGATGAGTTCATTCTCTTCACATTTAGGGTGATTATCAATATGCAGGGTTTTGTTGGTATAATTAGAGTCTTTGTTTTCTGTCTCTGTTGCTTCGTTTTCCATTTGTCTGTTTTTTTCCTTTGAATGGTTTTCATTTTTGATTCTGTTTCTTCTTCTTCCCAGGTAGGTATCTCTTTAGGACTGGGTTTTGTCACTACCATATATATTGTCTCTAGTTTTACCACTCTTATGAACTAATGCCATATCACACTATATGCCTGTACAGAATCCATGTATTTCTTTCCCTGTTTAGTGTTTTGTTGTGTTGTTCCCTCTTATTTGTCCTGTCTTTATTTCTGATTTGTTTCTGATTCTGTTTCACTGTTTATCACCATTCTTAAGGTTTATCGTATCTTTGTTTTTGTTTTCCCTGCTGTAGAACACCTTTCAACATTCCTTGTAATGCAGGTTTGGTGGTGGAAAAATTCACTAATTTTTATCATTGAAGATTTTTATTTCTTCATCATATTTGAATGACAATTTTGCAGAGTAGAGTATTCTTGGCTGACAGTTTTAGTAATTTTTCTTTATCATTGGCTTTTGCTAGTTTTACTATTATGTGGCTTAGTTTACACCTTTTCGCATTTAGGAATTTGTTCTATTAGCTTCTTGGGCTTCCAAGGTTACTTTTGGTGACAGGTATGGGACAACGTTTTCTGCTATTACTTCTTTAAATAAATTATCTTTCTCCTCACCTCTCATTATACCTAGTATCCTTATGTTTGCTCTTCTCATAATATCTGATATTTCTCACAGGGCTTCTTCATTTATCTTCAACTTCTTTCTCCTCTTTCATAAAAGTCACCTCTCAATTCTTGTCTTAATTTCTGAGACTTGTTCCTCTGTGAGAGTAAGTCTCTTTATGAAGCCTCCCATGTCTACGTTTAATTCATTGATGGTATCTCTTATAAATAGTATTTCTGCTAAGGCTTTCTCTATAGCCTTGAATTCCTTGGTGAAATGATTCTTATAATCCGTCATTTCTTTTTTGAGGTCATTGGGTAATTTTGAGGTCTTTTGGGTAAT
This sequence comes from Solenodon paradoxus, assembly GCA_004363575.1. Lineage (NCBI taxonomy): Eukaryota > Metazoa > Chordata > Mammalia > Eulipotyphla > Solenodontidae > Solenodon > Solenodon paradoxus. Next base: position 1,298,421 of record RJWH01000007.1, on the reverse strand, counting down.
TGTGCCTTCTGCATCTCATTCACCTTTTTAATAACTATTGTTTTGAATTCTTTGTCTGTTAGGTGTCACAATTAGTGTCAATGGAATTGTCTGGGGAATCCTGCTATCATTCTCTCTTTGAGCCTTTTGTGGGTTGTTGTTTTTTTAACATTTAAATTTTGGCATGTCTTGCTTCTCTGCCTTGTGTTAGCCCTGTGGCTTTATTTTTCTCTTTCTCTTTTGTTTACTACATAGATGGTGGCTGCTGTGAGTGTTGCCTACTCATTTGTGCTGAGAGCACAGTGTATTCCTACCTGCTCTTACCTCTCCTGCCTTTGGCTTTTTCGAGGTTGTTGTTGTGGGCATGGCTGTGGTAGACGCCACAGGTACTCTTACCTACTCTCCCTGGGGACAGGGACTAATAAAAAAGTTTTAAAAGTCCTTGGCATGTCCTAGTGAAATAGCAATTAGGTCAATTGCCTCCAAAGTAGCACAGGCCATATACCCCTGGGTTCGAATCCCAGGTCTGGGGTAACAACCATTGTGAACAACTAAATAAAATTAAACGCTTCTTCCTCCTTTCTCTTCCTGCCTGCCTACTTGTCTATTTGCCTTTATTCTTGCCTGTATCTTTACTTTATTTATTTATTTTTTTATTTATTTAGAAGTCCTTATTCACATGAACTGCTCCAAACACACTCTTCATAAAGATGACTCTAACATCATATAAAATTTGCTCCTGGACAGTGAATTTTAGGCAGGCATCATCTCTTGAACTATCATGTATGAATCACTGGGAGACCTGTTCATGATAACAACATTTATGAGCCTTATTCATACCCTAGCATGCCATTCTCCGTGAAGAATATAAGCCTTTTTAGAACATAAAATACTGGTTTATCAGAGCTGATGTTCCCAGACAGACAGACTATATTCTCTCTTCTGGTATCATCCAGGTCCTATCCCAGCTCCTGGAGCCAAATTCCTACTCCACTCAATGAGTCCCACATATAAAAGGAAATGATCCTAGGAACAAGGTAAAAATAATGTAAATGAGCATTCATTAGTACCACTGGGAAATAAATTCACAGCACATGCCCTAATTTCCACAGCTCAGTGCCAATATCTTTGTTAAGTTACTAGATTAGGAAGTGCAATTTAAAAATTACCCAGAAAGTTAAAAGGCAGTGAATATTATACACACACAGTAATTTTCTATCCTTGAGTAAGTGCTTTAAAACATCATTATGCTGAAAACAAAAATTCCAAATGATCCCTTCTTCCAATGCTAATTCTCTTAGTTAGGATTTAATCTAAGATTTTCAGGGGTACTTAGGTTTAACTGTGCTTTTGTCTCTCTCATCAGTCTTGAGGTAGTCCATGGTGGCAGAGCTGCTCAGCTGTTCCTGTCAGGGACTTTAACCCAGTCAGGAGGAAGAAGAGAACAGTAGAAAGGTACACGTTGGAAATGCACAGATTACTTTTATGTGCATTTTTTACATCTTCATAGGCTTTGAGTTTGGCAAGTGTTAATTCGGTGTAAGAAGAAATGTGATTTAGGCAGGGATCATTTGAGGAAGAATAGATTGCAGTTCTATTAGGTTGCAAAGACTTCACTTGACAGAAACTTTTCTACCAGTATTTTTTTTTTCACTTTTAATTCATTTTAATTTAATTTTGATTAAAAATTCACATGGTTCAAAAATTGAGATTTTCAAAAGAAAATATGAAAAATACCTCTTCTTGTCTTCCAACCAGTCAGTTTTTCCTTCTCAACAAAATTAAATATTGGTTGGAATTAGGTTAAAATACATATAAGAGGAAACTTAAAACATCATTGGCTTAAATACTTCACTTAAGCAGAGAAATTTAAAAATACGTGAAAGGAAGTTTCACAAAATTATCAGTGTCTTGGACTTCTGTGAAGTTTTGTTTTTTGTTTTTGTCTTTTTTGTTGTTGTTGCAATTTTATAATTTTATTTGACAATCATTAGTTCTCGTCCACACTGACTGTGGGCTTTTAAAGTGACAATGTATACAGCTGGTTTTGTAAATTTTCATCCTCATTACCTTTGATGACAACTATAGTACAGGACATTCATTATTCTTTTATCCCTGATAGTTTTGTTGTGCTTGTGTCAATGTATATTTCTCCTCTGTGGCAAAATCTCCAGATGATTTTGAGTGCCCGAGGCTACACACTTCTTGGAGCTACTCCATGGATGCTCTTGTGAATGTTGATGGTATATTCTCAGGTTACCACCATATTGTTGACTGTACAGCCCTTCTGCTTCTCGCCACCTTTCCTTGTGTGGGACATTCTGCTGGCCCTGGGTAGAAAGAATGAATGTGATATAGTGTCTCCTGTCTTTGGCCCATATTTCTGGCAAAGAGCAAGTCTCCCTAAGAGGAGTCTATATTTCTGTTGTCGACATTATAGTCAATACCATATCTTTTGAATTAACATTTTTGGATGCCCAAGTCCAGTATTATTTATGACCAATTACCATAGTTTAATAAACAAACGAGACACAAAGTAATTTTCAGGGTTTTGAACAGAAATGAAGTTATCCTTGTCCCACCACTGGGAGTGGCTAGATTTGCAGTGGCAATCCGCAAGCCTATAGTAAAAGCCATAGTTCACAGTAAGCCAGATATGGACCCAGAGGGGCTGTTGTTAATCAATTATACAGAGTCTACAGCATATGAGAGGTCAACTGGGATTTGTAATCTTAAATGCCACGTTGCTAGTTACATCGTTAGTATCTAACTGCACAGACAATAAAACAGTCAAATAAACAGTCTTGAAGGGGAACTGTATCATTTCAGAGAAGACTTGAGGTCAAGAAATAAAATGTTGGGCAGACTACTAGAGTTCAAAGCCTGGGTTTGCATTTTTCACTACTGCTTCTGGAGTTTCATGGGAGCCTAACAAGGCATAAGAAAATATATGAGTGTTTAATGACAACTATGCCAAAATGCTGGGTTGACATTCTCTCAAAGCAACATTTTCGGATGTCATAGGTGGAAAATGTTTACTCTTTTCTTCCCTGAAATAATAGCTACAATTTAAATACAGTAAGCTGTAATGACCAAATTCGTTTCATTCCAGAGTTAGTCCCTGTTTTCTCCACTTATGCTCCTAAAAGTGGTAGAAAAATGGTCTGCTTTCAGTCCTATTTTCGACCAGAAGATAATTATAAATTTATCAGACTGCATAAAGCTATAACTCTTACACATTCATCTGGGGTGCCTGTCATTCTTCTCTATAACAAGCAGTTGATGGATTGTATTAGTTGTCCTTCTCTTCGACTCGATTATCTCAAAGACAGTAGGCCATTGCTCCCAGACTTACACATTACAACAGGGAGCGTTCAGCTTCCTGAGTTCCCAGATCTTTGATGCCTGCAGTCCTGTTCTGTGGACCGTGGAGCAACCTGAGCTTTTCTGAAAGCTTACGCCATAGGGAGAAATTTTTCTTTTTCCAAGAACTGGACCATGATTTGGTCCATGAGGAAAACCGGAAGGATGCTTTATGCCCACCGCACATCACCTTTCATGGAGTGATGAGATGACATGGATTTGGGGAAATTAGGTGTTTATTGCTGGTGTGCACAACTCTGGACTTTACTGGACACCAGTCCTTGGTCCTAGAGAACAACATGACAGAACAGAGGCTGAGTCTATGTTACAGTCTCAATTAGCAGTTAGTAACCTGGGGTCCACGGACTCTCCCCCAGGAGCATCTGTGGTTAGAATTCAAGGGGTCTCTGAACATTAATGGAAAAAAATGACATCTTTCTTTTCACAAGCCTTTAAAATTGAGCACTTCAGCAATGAATATAAGCAATAAATCACAGTAGATTTATAAGTGCTTTTGATGCTAGAAACCACAGATATATTCATATCACATTCAGCTGTTGCAAATATCTCAAAATATCATTTACACTCATACTAATTCAACAGTTACTGGACCCCCATTGAATCTGTTGAATGTATTAATAGAGATGTGCATATATTACTGTATCTTAAATTTAAATGTGTTTTTATAACTGTATTTAACATATTTGGTTTCTTTTGTATTTGATTTTATTTTTGAAAAATAATATTCTGGAAAAAATGGCCATAGCCTTCACCAGATAGCAAAAGCGCCATGACATATAAAAATAAAAACCCTGGTCTAGTGTGAAGATATTACCTGTGTACTAATCATGGAACTTCTCAGAGACTAGACAGAACTTCAGAATCCTTCTCAACAGTGCCTCAGGCAGCCATCAGTAATCATTTGCAGTTGGCCTCTGAGGTAACTACTTATCTTCTCTGGTCAATAAGAAGGAAAAACACAATGATACGCCATCTGCTGGTCCCCACAAGCTTCAAGTCTATTTGAAGATTAAGACATGGCCCTAGATATTACATCTGCCCGAGAATTCTTCTTCTGGGGGGAGCTTTTGAAATTTTGCTGTTTGCAGCAAGTCTCTGGCATACAAGAAATCCCTGAAGAAGACTGTCCCCTGGAAGAAAAAGTCAGCATCTCAGGAACTTTCTGGTCACAGCACTGTGCAAAGATCTTTCCATGTTCTTCAGAAAACCACCCAATATCCACGCATTACCAACAGGGCTGCTAGCTAGCGTGCAATAAGCAGTAGTAAAATATTAAATACTCTTTACGAGGGAGTAAAAGAAACACTGACCTGAGCTCACTGAATGTCCTTCCCCCACTCCTGACCCTTGACCCCGGAAAGCTCTAGTGGAGACTAGAGGGGAGCAACCCTGGAACTAAGTAAGTAACTGAGCATGCCTCAGGCTGCCCTGCATATATAGCCTCTGTTCCCTCCACCTTCATCCTCCCCACTGCCACCAGAACAGTCTCAGACACCAGCCCTTCTGGGAGAAGGACTTTCCTTCTATGGGGAAACATTCTAGGTGCCCACCTGGCTGCCCCAAAGCTGCAGCATTTTGCTGTCAGTCTCTAAAGCTCACATTGCATGGCCTCCTTGAGTCCATAACATTGAAATATTTTATCTATCTTCACAGTCAGAGCCACCCTACCACTACATCTCTGCCATATTCATAATAGAGATACCAGCTTGCTGAGATGGTTTTATGACAAACTCAATGATCATATCTCCACGTTTTCCTAAAATGTTACCACCAGGAGTGCAAATTGGTGCAACTCCTATGGAAAACAGTATGGAGATTCCTTAAAAAGTTGAAGATGGAAATCCCATATGATCCCGTCATTGCACTTCTGGGTATTTACCCAAAAGATACAGAAACACTCATCTGCAGAGATTTATGTAACACCATGTTTACTGCAGCCTATTCACAATAGCTAAAAACTGGAAACTACCTAGGTGTTCAACAGCAGATGAATGGATAAAGATGTGGTACATACATACAGTGGAATACTACACAGCCCTTCGAAGAGATGAAATCCTGTCATTTTAATCAACATGGATGGATCTAGAGGGGACTATGCTAAGTAAAATAAGTCAAAATAAGAAAGCTAGATACCAGATGAACTCACTCACAGGTGATATGTGAATAAGTCAAAAGAAGAAAGATAGATACCAGATGACCTCATTCATAGGTGGAATGTGAATACACAAAACAAAGGAACAGATGAAACAAAATCGTCCCTTGGACACTTGCAACGGAACTGAGGTTGCCAACAGGTAATGGGAGAGGGGGTAGCAAATGGTAGCGGAGCCCACTGGAAAATGATGAAGAACTTTGGGGATTTGGTGGAGTGCAAGGTGTGTTGACATATATCTAAGGAATGGGGAACCTATACATAGGAAGTTATGTAATGTGTAGAATAATTGCTACAATAAAAAAAATATTTAAAATCATGACCACCATATGAACTGGAATTCACAAATAAGGGCACTGTTGCATTGGAAAAGATGCTTTTAAGGACTTTGCCTCTACTACCTCAGCTGTCATTCATGAGACAAAACTTTTTCCCTGAGGTTTAAGCATGTGGCCCTTGAAGGGCTGAGGCTGTGGCGTTCTGTTCCTTCTGAACATACTTCAAAACAACTGATGGTCATTAAGATCTGACCTTTGATTTCTTAGTGGAATTGGCTAAATAACACCTCTCTACCACGACCTATGACACCTAAAGGAGGTGGTTTGTTGTGCCCCTGCCCCCACCCCCTGCAATTCACAGCACTCATATTTGCTTGACAGTTTGGGTAAGAAAATTAATGGAAAATTTTGAAAATGTTTCTATTGATCCAAGAATGTTCTACCCAAATATTTTCTTAAAGCCTGGTATATTATTTCAGATCCTAAATATGAACAAAGCCTTTTGAACATTATTTAACAATAACAAGTCTGATGGTTTCTGCGGTGTGCTGTGGAGCTGTTGCTAAGGCATGGTGTTTATGTGCCAGCTGGGAGCGGCTTGCCTTCTCTTCCAATGGGCTGGGCACTTGAAGTCAAAATAGCTGAGTGGGTTTTCTCTCTACCACTTCTGAGCTGCATGCCCTAGGGAGCCACTTAGCCTTTCCAAGCCTCAGCTCTTTATCTAAAACGAGGTTGGCATGGGGTTTAGAGGAATGTAAAAGGCCCAGCCCAATGACTAGCATATAATAAGGACTCAGTCATTTGTTGTTTTTGTTTTTAATGCTTTTTGGTACTTGAGTGATCCAAGGGGCTGCGTTCTAAGTAACAGGGCGTTTGGAAGCATATAGGAAAGGCTCTACCATACCATTATATAATCACTGCCTGAAATTCTGTAAGTGAGAGACAGTTTTTGGATTAATCATCCTTTTAAAGAACAAATAGCTCTGGAGACATGCTTTATTAAAGCAAAATCACGGATTTATATTTAACAGGATATGTGTGATTTATTTAAAAAAAAAAAAAAAAAAAAGTAACATATGAGTGACCAGAGCTTTCCCTGCTCTGGAGATCAGCAATGACTGTGGAAGGAGTGTCAGAGCCAGAGAGAACGAATGGGGGGTGGGGTAGAGGTGCAGTGGTTTTGTTATCTCAGAGCCCATTGTTCCTCTAAGGGCTTATTTTCAATGTTGTGGCCCGAGGAGAAAGAGTGCTTTGCGGAAGCAGTAAAACGAGAAAACCTAAAGCTGTTAACGTTTAGGAAGGAAATTGATGGGAGAAGGCGAAACAAAGGAAAAGAATTTGTGTTATGGCTGACATAATTCCTGTATTAGGATGATTTCTCCAAAATCAGATGCTAAAACAATTTGAATTGCAAAAGGTTTACTAGTGTTATATACCTGGAGAACGAAGTGGCAGATCCGAAGGGAAGAATGGCCGGCAAAATCTCAACCAATCGGTTGTGGGAACTCTGCAGCAAGCGCAGCCCCTCGTGAACCTCGACCAATCAGACATGGGGCTCCGGCATAGGTATCCACCCTCCTTCTCCCATTGGCCCCTGCAACCTTCACGCGCCTGTCTAGGCTCAGTTTGCTCTGGCCGTGTGTGTTGCTGCTTGTGCAGCTTTGTCCTGCTCACTCTACTCTCGGCTGAAATAGGTGTGTGTCACGGCTCTGTGACCACCGTGTTCTCCAGGCGAAGGACTCGGTCACGTTTCTGAAGTCATTTGCAGCGCAGTTCCTCCATTGCTAAGAGGGCCTCTCTTTCCTGAGGGGAAACTTGAAAGAGAAGTGAGTGAACAAACTACTGTTTATTATCTCCTCCCTTCATTGTCTATTCTTAGGTCCCCTCGCCCTCACCTCTGTTGACCACAGTAGCCCACCTGGTGCTGTGACCCAGACTTTTATTTCCCAAAGGCCTAAGGTTCTTGTCACCATGCCTTTAGATGCAGTTTACCACAGATGCCTTTTTTTTTTTTTTTTCAGAGTTGGTATTATGCCTTGGTATGCCAAGGAGTCCCCGGTGAACTGCACCCCTCTTCCTCCCGGTTCACAAGGTGTGACAAGAGCCCTGCCTCCTCCGGATGAACAGAGGCTGTTGCCCATGCTGAGACAGTAAATTCTCTTCTTCCTGCTGGTGTCTGGATATAGGAGCCCAAACTGGCTTGGTGGAAGCTTTAGAATTTATCATTCAAGGGACTCTTGCTATATCCCCTGACAAGTGTGCCTGCTTTGAGTGCCCGGTCTTCTAACCCTGCAGAGCCCAGGACTGAGAAAGCACAAAGTTTCTCTTCAGCTGTGCCATTGGCAGTGATGGTAAATGAATCCTGCTTCCACCCTCATTTTTCATCTAGTCTTTCTCTCAGCCACAAATGTGTAAAGGTCTTTTATTCAATGAACATACCATAACCTAACGATTGACACCTCATCCTTTTAGAGCAATACCTTTGATTTACGTCATCAGCAGTCTGTTTCAACACTGTCAGGCCAGCAGCTTGGAGAGATGTGGAGTGTGCTGCCACCAGTGGATTCCGTGGTCATGAACCTACTCTTCCTCCTTTGCTGTGAAGTGGCACCCATGATCTGATGCCATGTCATATGAATCCTATACCAGTGGATCAAACACTATGGGCACTCTTGGATAATAGTGTTGGCTGAGGCCTATACAGGTAAAAGGCAGAATCCCCAGAATATGGGTTCTTAATGTCATCAAAATGTTCTTGGAAACTGAAATTTTAAGTGAAACAGAGCCTAATAAAACCAAGTCCTTGAATAACTTCATGTAGGTCAATGTCAAATTCTTTTTACCTCTTTAATGTTATAACAAAACAGCATTGACAAAAATGACATTATTCAAGGACCTTGTGTATTTCTGAACTGCTGGCTTTCCCAGCACTAAAGTGACCCAAAGTAGTTAACTTGATGCCAAGGACCAATTGATATCTTTGAGGAATGGTGCCCTGTGTGGGGCTCGGTACTTGTCTCTGCTGCTGGGCATTCAGCAATGGCCATAGTTAACCTTAAGGCATTTCTCTTTCCACACAAAGTGGATAACTAATAGTCCGATCAGTCTTCATAGTAAAAGTTCATGTATAACCCCTGTCTTTGTCACCATGGCCACTTCATATGCCAGCATATGCCAGTATAGCTGATGGCAAAGGCTGGCAGATGTCAACTGGCCTGGTCATTTTGTCTGTTGTTTATTGCCTCTTCTGTAATAAATGCTGTCTAGGAGATGCCAAATGTGATGCAAAAAATCTTCACTTACTGCCTATACCCATATATCCAACCACTTCCTCTTCTTCTCCCTGTCCTCAATCTTCTGACATTTTTCCTTTTTCCCTCATTTGGCTAGCCCATTTGTACCACCTGTATATCCATACATATCTAGTCAATAACCAGGTGTACTCGAAGTTCTGTCTACCGGGAGACTTTTCCTTTGTCTTTCAAGGTTACTCCTGGTTTAGGCTGCAGGGCAGCTGCTCTCCATGTTCGGATCGCATACACATGCTAACCTGCCCCATCTATAAATCAGGCTTGAGCTTTCTCTTCTTTCTTCAGTTAGTCTATGGGCTCATCCGTGTAGCTATAAACGTGCGCTGAGGGAGGAATGCTAATGATATCAAGGAGAGATGCTGGTGCAGCAGTGGTAGGTACCATGGGGGTCTGGTCATCTTTCTCACGCTGCTTGCTTGTGCTTGTGCCCATATACCACCTCCATTTTATAAAGGAGTTTTGTTGGGCCACTTTAATATTAGGATTCTGATCTGACAGAACCTTACTGTGACAGTCCTCTCTAGAAGCTTGGTCGTTTGCTGTACTGTAGTCAGACGTTCTGTCTCTGCCAGGTCTAGTAACATGCCAGGAGTTGATTTTCAAAAGGCAGGTCTTGGCTTACACTGGTGAAATAGCAATTGGGTGCGGTCCACATACACCAAGGTCCTGGGGCCGGGGAAACAACCCAGATGAACGGCTAAATAAAGTAAGTAAAAGTGCTTCTTCCTCCTCCTCCTTCCTGTTTGCCTACCCTGCTCTCCTTCATTCCTGCCTACAGATTTCCTTTAAAAAAAATAAATAAATAAGGTAGGACTTTTTCCTGAACCGCAGGGCCCTATGTTGTAAATCTTCTTCCGCTGAGTCTTGCCATTGATTCCAGTGTTGTTTCCCACCACTGACAAATCACAAGACTATGGAAGTGCCTAATTACATGACTCACAAAGCAGGCTGCCCACATTGCAGCCTGGACCTGATGCAGCCCCTTTTCCTGCTTTTCAGCTCTCAAATCTGGTAGCCACTCATCTTTGTCTATGGGCCACAGAAATATTGCTAGCTGGAGAACACAATACTTCCAGAACCCAAGGAGGCCTGCCGTGCATCGTGCATCCTTCTTCATGATAGGAGATGAAAGATTTATCGTTTCTCTTTGCTTAGAAGAGGGATGTCTCACATGCCTCACATGACCACTAGACCATAAGTTAATGGGTATAGCAGGCCCTGTAGATTTAGTTGTTCTCTCACCTTTTGAAACACCTGTGGAGGTCTTACCAAGGCCTCCAAGCATGCTAATCACCCCTTGCTCATCTGGCCTGATCAACATAGTATCCCTTGGGTAATAAATCAATATTATGTTCTGAGGAATACAAAGATAGTCCGAACATATCCTGTATTGCATTTCCTATAGTATAACAGAGGGTAAAAATTTACGTAGCTCTGGTAGCAAAAGCGAAAATGTATATTGTTCATTTGATGTATGTGAAGTATTTCTGATCACTTTTCTTGACTGTGATAGAAAAACGAATGTACTCACCAAGTCAGTGACTACCTACCATATTCCTGAGGTCATATGACTTTCTTCAGAGAAGATACCACATAGTGACATAATTGCTTAGTGTCTGTAATTGAATCTACTCCTGTTGCAGTTTATAGCAGGAGTTAGCAAACTTGAACCTGAAGGCCAAATCCAGCTCTCTTCATTATTTTTATTATTTTCTAAAAATATTCTTGTCTTTTATTGGAACACAATCAGATTTGCAAATTATCTATACTTTCATGCTACAACAGCAGAATTGAATAGTTGCAGCAGAAACTCTATGGCCAGCAAAATGTGAAAAAATTATTATCTGGTACTTTATAGATGGAAAGAGTTTGCTGACCCCTGGTTGATAGTAACCTTCCATGACTCTCCTGTTTTTCAGGACTTGTATGGGTCAATTAAAGGAGATATTTGGAGCACCACCACTCCTGCATCTTTTTTAACCTCAAGGGTGGCACTAACCTCTGCTTTTTCTCCCAGGATGCAGTATAACTCTCTTAAGGGGAAAAGAGATTTAGAAACTTCCACTTGACCCTTCCCACTATGATAGCTCTTACCCCACAGACCAAGAACTTGGTATGGGAGTTGCACTGAATGCCAAACATGTTGATCCCAATTGCACATTTGATGACAGGGGAACTATGGTGGGTGCACAAACACAGGGGACCACTACACTGGACCTTGGTTAGCATTCCATTTATTACCTAGCCTCCATTTATCTTCACTTTAACAAAGGTGGTAGTGGTGGTGATGATGCTTTATTTATCCAGATATCAATGTCTACTCTCACTTTTTTCCAGTAAATCCTGAAATGTCCAGGTGTTCTCTTTTTTTTTTATTACACAGTCATAAGAATTAATGTCACCTGACACCTTGAAGAGGGAGAGACTTTGCATTGTCTTCTGGGGTGGGGAGAGGTAGGTGTGCTAGTTTGTAATAACATAGGTAAACCGCTTCTGTAGTTTATAAGCTCCAAATCTTCAGGGACCTTGTTTAGGTGTTTAACCCTTCTGAACTTGGCCCTTGACTTTCTCCACCCTCCTAGAGAGAATGTGAGCTGCTTGTATGTATCTAAAGAAGCCCTCTAGCTTTAACACGTGGGTTTCAATTGCCTATTGCTCAGCCCTTGCATGTCCATTATCTTTATATAGAACATCACTGGCACTTTTCAGTCACTGTCCAATATTCTTATCCTTGCAGCAGCTCTGTTCTCCATACAGCTCAAATAAAGCATTCCAGCTAGTTTGTTCCCATCTACCGCTACACCCTCCCAATTCACCAGAGGTGAAAGTTTTAATAATTGGACTGCCATGTTGCTTCAGGGCTCTCTGTGTTCCTCCTCCTAACATTAACTGCCAGCCAGAGGCGACTGCTCCAACCCCCCCACCATCTTATTTCCTACTTTACGAGACTACTCCTGGTACCATCTCTCATAGCTTGGTTCTCTGGAAGCAGATGCTGAGTTGGAGTTTGGAGTAAAACGTGTATAGGGAATCAGCACCTCTGAGGGGAAGCAGGAGACAGGATTGGGCAGAGGAAGAAGTTGAGTACAATGCAGGCTCTACATAGCCTTGGCCAATTTAGCAAGAAACTCTGGAGTGCATGTTCTATGCCCAGAATAAGTGTGCCTTTATGTCCCCAATTTGTTCAGCCACAAAATATAGGCTGACCTGGAAAGGGAGAGAACTTAAGAGAAACAGCTCTCTTGACTGACATGCTCCTCCCCAACCCTCAGTGGGAAAGCAAATCCTTCTTTGAAGGGGATTGGCCCCTTGGTCTATGTATCTATACCAGCCCCTTTCTCAATGTGGCGAGATCAAGGAAAGAACTTACTTATTTAAAAATTATGTTTTGTCTTGTTAACCTGTACTGCTTGGATGTGACACCCCTCGGACTCTGAATAAAATGCACAATGACTGAAGAATTGAGGAAATCTCAGTGTTTTAGAATTTGGGCCATGATAGCTTATGGGAATGGGGAGAGACTCTGCCTAGGGAAGGCATTGGTATCTTGAAGGAGCCTGAGTTAGGAAGGAGAGGAAAGAAGGGGGAATCAGAGGGCCTAGGAGCCAGACTTTATAAGATTGCCTTATGGTCAAAAAACAGGAGTGAATGAGAATGTAGAGCAATTAGAATCTCTATACACTGCTAATGGGAATGTAAAATGGTGCATTTGATTTAGAAAACAGTCTGGGAGCTCTACAAAAGGTAAACATAGAATTACCATATGACCCAGCAATGCTAGTCTTAGTTATATTCCCAAGAGAATTGAAAACATGTCCATACAAAAACTTGTGCATGAATTTTTACAGCAACGTTATTAATAATAGCCCCAGAGTGTAAATAATCCAAATGTCAGCATTTGATAATAAATAAAATGTGATATATTCAAGCAGTGGATTATTATTTGACAATAAAAAGAAATGAAGTAGTGTTGCATACTATGGGTGAATCTTAAAATTATTAAGCTAAGTGAAATAAACCAGTCACAAAAGACCACATATTATGATTCCATTTATATGAAATGTCCAGAATAGGAGTCTATAGAAACAGAAAGGAAATTAAGTGGTTTCCAGGAGCTGGGAGAAGGAAAAATGGAGAGAGTGCTAATGGATATGAGCTTTCATTTTTGGTTGATGAAAATGTTCTAAAATTCATTTTATTGGTTGCATAATTCTTTGAATATACTAAACACCACTTAATTGTATACTTTAAGTAGATCATATGGTATGTTAATTCAGATTCTCATGAATCTGTTATAAAAAATAAAATATTTCAACAAAAAAAATTGCATTGTACCATAGTACATTTTCTATTACTTTCTAGGTTTGGATTTCTAAGATTTCTCTTCGAGTATTTGGAATTTCTTTTAGGTAAACACCAGGAATGAGAGCAAACATTGTGGAGATATTAGTGGTGTCCAAAAGATGTTTGTGGTTGCAACATTGGCGGTCAAGTTTCCCATGGAATTGGGGACATTTTTCTATTAAACTGTAGTCAGGGAATGTGCAATTTCCTGTTACCACAGATGCATGAGCTAAACCATCTATCCATCTATTCATCTATCCAAGTATTCACCCATCCACCCGTCCACGCATCCACCCATCTACTCATCTATTCACCCATCCACCCACCCACACGTTTACCAGTGTATTCATCCATCCACCTATCAAACCTATCCAATCCACCTATCCAATCTATTCACCCATCCACCCATCTACCCATATGTTCAGTTAACATTTATCTGTATCTACTGTGTGTTAGTTGCTGGAAACACAGTGGCGAAAGCAATAGTCACTATTCATATCTTTAAGGCTATAGTATCGTGGTGAGACAATACTATTGCAACACCATGCAATTTATGTGCTATGTATAAGAGGTGGTATAGGTGTTGTAAATGAATATAGTCTAACTTGATATGTCAGTCTACCTAGTGCTTACCCCCATCCAATCTTCTTTCTATATAGATGACTTCTTTCAGTTTTCTCTTTCGTCTTCCTCCCTAATAACCATTTTCCTTATCCAATTAAATTTAAGATAGCTCCTTTCAGTGAATAGAGTACCAAATTCTTATTCTATATTATATAAAGCATTTAATAAACTACTTTTGTGTTATTATAATTTTGTATCAGATACTTGCTGCTATGTTATAGACAGATGTCCTTACTGTCACGGTCATAGTATAATAATATAATAATATAAATGTTCTAGCAACATTGTAGCAAGAAATTCAAGTTCATTGAAATAATTGGATTAATTACCATCTCTTCTGAGACTCAGGATTTTTCTTCCCCTCAAAATCTCAAAACTTATTAGAGAATTTTATTTTGCCTAGCCCTATGCATGTGTCTCCATCTGCCTTAGATGGCTAGTTTAGGTTTGCCTATGTGCTTTTAGCAGTTCTGGGAAATTGTTTGCTATTACTTCTTCAATTCTGTTATGATCTGAGATACTTTCAAAGAGTGGTTTATTGTTCGCTGCATTATGTTGACCATATCCTGACCTGTGCCAATTCATTTCAGAATTAATTATGTTTGCCACATTATTAATGCCTATTGGCATTTGTTTTTCAAGTATTACAGATATATTTTCATTATTTTATTTTGACTTATATAGTCTCCCAATTTAAAAGAAACCAATGGTGGCATGTCCTGGTGGAGTGGTGGTTAGGTTAATCACCTCTGAAGATGAAAGTCACATACCCCTGGAGTTCAAGTCCTGGGCCTTGTGGAAGCAATAAAAATAAAAATAAATAAAAATAAAATGAAGATGTTTCTTCCTCCTCTCTAGCCCTGCCTACTTGCCACCATTCCTGTCTATACCTTTCCTTTAAAAGAAAAAAAATCAACAGTACTCATACTTAAGGAAAACTGGGCAAATTCTGAGATTTTGAGTACTTTGAAGGAAAATACTGAAATACTGAAGAGCATGTGTGTATGTTTGTGTGTGTGAGTGTATGTATGTATGTATATGTGCGTGTGTGTGTGTATACTATTTCTAGTTCTGCTTATATCTAGGCACTAAAAATTCTGAAATGAGAAGAATTTTTAAAATATCATTTAGGTCTTCATATTGCTGTTGAGAGATGAAGAAAGGAGTAATTGAGTGCTATTAATAAGATAAATTATAAATATTTTGTAATAACTTCTGCAACAAAGATCCCGTTATCATGTCTGAATGTGATTTCTAAATTTCACTGGTTGTTTCCAATCTAAGAATTGCTTTAAAAAGCTATTGACAATTCCAGTTGTTTCTGTTTCAGCAGAGCAGTTTTCTCAGATTGAAACCAATTAAAGAAAATACCTAAAAACTTTAATTAAGAAAGCTTGTCTAATTTTTTATTAATGTCAACAGGACTCAAATTATGTAAACATCTTGATTAACTGTCTAAAAGTGGTTTTATTGAAATGAAAGCAAGAGAAAGAAATGAGTGGAAGAAGTATACAGTACATTGTGAATTACACGTCTTTTTTCATTATTCTTCCAAACATTGCCAAGCCGTCAGCGGGCCATTAAGATATGCACAACAGAAATTTAGTTCTGTTCTTTGATATTGTGCCAACTTTCAAAACTTACATTTATTTATCTATGCTGTCATTAAGAAAGTTTATTTGTCAAGGTAGGAGAAGAGAGCGTGTAACAGTTTGTTGGCTTGATTTATTTTTGTTAGTTTAGACTTACATGCCCTCCATCTGCACTCTTACCCAGGTTCCGCAGATGCTGAAGGAGAGCTCTCTTTTTCCTTAAAAAAAAAACCCCAAATAGCACATGACTGTTTGCATTTTAGCAAAAGGTAAATTTTGAAAATGTACTTGTTATCCTGATCTCATCTACCACGTTCTCACCTCTGCCTGTGAAAACTTTCTGATTTATTAATTTCTTTTGTCTTATATATGAATTAAGACCATATGTAAATATGGTTTCTTATCTACCACTCCCACCCGCAACCTGCCACAGCCCAGCATTTTGCAGAAATGTTAGCATAATGACTAGATCAAGCTAAACTTTTCTTTTTCCCACTTAATATATTTTGGAAATATTTTCAAAGTAGCACATTGGAAAGTTTCTCATCTTTTAAAATAGTTGCATAGCATTTCATTATATGAATGTACTATAAATTATTATTTAACCAGTCCCATATCAAGAGCATTTGAATTATTTCTAGTCTGCTATTATTACAAATAATACCACATCAAATAAACATACATTCATCATTTCGTTTTCAAGTAAATGTATGAGAAAAAATTACAAGTGGTGGCATTCCCTGGTAGTTCAGGTATTAAGTCCGCTTCTGGGGTGTAAACCATGCAAAGCCCAGGGACCCTGAAGTCAACAACCAGAAATGAACAACTAAATAAAATGCTTCTTCTTACTCTCCCTTCCTGCCTGTGAGACTTCAATCCTACCTGCTTTCTTCCTTAAAAAAAAAAAAAAAAAAAAAGCCAAAGCAAAAACAAGTGGGAATGCAGTGTTATAATGTATGACAGTGTTTCTCTCAGTGTCATTTAGTATGGGGGACTTCATTGCTCAGAGCTGTCCTGTTTAATGTAGCATGTTCGCTATCACTGCTTTCCCCCACCAAATGGCACCAGCACCCTCTCGTCACAGAGGTCTGCTAATGTGAAGTAGAACTGAGGCATCCAGAAGTGAAATAGCTTGTGCAAAGCCACCTAACTGATAGGCATGGGAGCTGGGAGTCCAACCTTGGCATTCAGACTCTAAAACACCATGTGCTTGATCTCTCTATTGTCCTCTCTCTTTAAGATTGAGACCCCAAACAGTGTTAGTGTGCTTAACAGTACTGAACTGTCTGCTTAAAAATGGTTAACATGCTAAATTATCGATATTTTATATTTACCTGTACCTGCTACTTCTCTTTACCCTGCTTGATTTTCCTTTCTACTTTCTCTTCCTGTGCGTCAACTGCACTCTCAGTTTGACACCATCAGGCCAACTGTGAGTGTTGTGAGCAGACCAGAGAGAGGGCACCAACAACCCTTTTCTCTTCTCTGCTCAAAATGCTCCACTTCTACCCTGATCAAAAACCAAATCCTTCCGATGTCCTATGAGTCTCTACATGATCTGGCCCCCATTACCTCCTCTATGGCTCTTTCCTTCCTGCTTATGCTGATCCCAGCATATTGGCCTCCCCACAGCTTCTGGCATGTGCCAAGCATGCTCCCAAAAAAGGAGCAAAAGACCTGCTGTCCCTTCTGCCAGGAAGACTCTTCTTTTGTACTTCGACTGACTCTCTCAAATGTGACACTTTCACAGTGAAATCTCCCCTGACAACTATAATCCTCTCTACTCACTTTCCCTGCTTTACTTTTCCTCCTGCAGGGATTTTTAATCTCTTTATACACTGATGAATCCCTGGCACCTTGATCAGTGTTAAGCAAGTAGTAAGTGTACATAATGTATACATTTCAGGAGTAAACTTATTGTACCTCTTTGATTCATGGGGTCTTTAGATTGTCTAAGTTATTTTCATTGAAGTTTAATGTTTGAGGTCTTTATATAATCTCTATTAGTAGTTATTACAGATAGTTATTATAGTTTAATAATATACCATATCATTAGTTGAGGTGCCTGATTATTCAGAGATTACTCCTGGATCAAGGAGCTGAACTTGGAGAAGCCTCAGGTGTAAAGGACCATGAGAATCTGTCACGATGTGTCAGAAGAAAGGTGGAACACAGCAGGCCACAGCCCAGGAGACTTTGGTCAATGTACAATGAGAGCTTTGGGAAGTTCCTGTTTCCCAATGCCCAGATCTAGCCCTAGGTTAGACATCAATTCCCATTTGCTAATACTGGCATCTCTGATAGAAGGACCACACAGTGACACTGGCTGGAGCAGCTCACCTTAATTTCCCTAATTGTAAGAGTCCTTAATTCAGACAGTCATCAAAATTAAGCTCTTAGCACCTAATCCCTTACAACAGAAGCCTGCTTTTAGGGTGTAGTGAGTCAAACCAGAAGACCTGGAATAGCCATCCACTCCTTTATGCCCAGACCTAATGATTGGGTCTTTTTCCTAGATGACTTCTGTAGCTTGGGAGGGGGCAGGTGTAGGGGAAGGTGTCTACAGAAATGCTAGGTAGTATGACCTGCGGTCTTCGTCCCACTCATCTTCAAGGAAAGGCAGAGAGTCCCTAGACACAGTTACAGGAAAGACATGAAGTACAGGGTCAGGTCTGACCTGGTCTCTGTCAGATAGTCTTGAAGTCCCCTCAGTAACATGTCAGCTATCCTGGCATGAACTGGTACATATACCATTGTTATTATGAAGTTCTGTCATCTCTCGATCTCAGAAAAGGAATGAATTCTGAGACTGGTTAAACCCTTTATCTGGATGACTGTAAGGGACTCAGAAAAGATGGTTCCTGTGTTTCGTTTTGTTTTTTAAGACACCTGATTTCTGGAAAAATCTTTGTTCTGTCTGCACGTGTCTGGCAAATTTCTTGTCTTTTTCCATCTTTATTGACTGAGGGCATGGCACACAAGTTACTATTTTTGGTCAGAGGAGGTTCTTTGGGACACATGACACAAGCCTGTGGATATACATTGTCAAGAATGGGCTGTTTTCCTGACACATAACATTCCAAGATGGGTTTGCTAATATTTCATTAGTAGTGCTCAATTTTTTGCTGACAGCTTAGAGAAGAAAAGTCTTCCAGTTCCAATTATTAATGAAAATAAATGAAAGATACCAATATGGTTACTGTTCATTAATATAAATATGAACTAAAGGACTGGAAAATAATAGCTGGAAAAGAGAATACTTTTTTTAGATGAAAGGTACAGGTAGAAATGAAGGTGAGCAGAGGCAGATAGGAAGAGAGAGGAGGAAATGTTTTATTTAGTTGTTCATCTTGGTTGTTTCCCCAGGGATGTATCCAAACTATGCCCAGTGATCTAAACCATGAGGTTACCAGAGCATGCCGAGAGAATACTTTTAAGATCATTTTGTTCTAGGACCTAATACTTAGAATTTTATTTTCTTCTGTTTCTCCCTTTGTTCAAAGTTTTTTGCTAACTGACATACTGTCATCAAGGATGGGAAAGGGGAAAATTTGATTTGTTTCGTAGTATTTATATACCTGTTATGAAATCATCCAAATATAGATTCATATGATGTTTTCTAAAATGTTCTTAAATTATGTGGTATATAAAAATTTTCTTTATGGATTAGCACTTAAAATTTCATTACTTCTTAACATTATGCTTGTTGGTATAATCCACTAATACATGTGATTTATTTATTATTGTAGAAAACATAACCAAAATTTTAATTAAGAGTTTATTGAACAATGCAGAAAATATATAACTTCATAATCTCATATATTACTGATCATAATTCAATATAATTAACTCTTTAAATTATCCATTATTTTTATTTATTTGGGTCAAAAGAGTATATTCTGAAGATTTGGCTATCTGCCTAGACATTTAATGTGAATGATAAAATAATGCCAAATTCTCTAGTAATAAATCTGAAAGTGGGTGCACACACACACACACACACACACACACACACACACATTTAATAAAATCTTTTTATATATTGTCTTCTTATATGAGGCAAATATTCTGCTTTATCTGTTAAAACCTGTTAGTGAAACTGCCCATTTGAGTGAGGAAATCATGATGTCTAGGCAATGCCCTGAGGTTTCATCAGCAGCTCTGGAAAGTGACGTGACTGTTGTGTAAATATTACTACAGGTTGTTATTATTTGATTAGCTAGCCACAGAGGAGTCTACTGAGATTTTCCACAGATCACTGTGTGGATTTGATGGTTTCTCCCTCTGGTTGTCGGGATAACCCAGCAGCTCCCTCTGGAGGTTCAGCCCTGGGAGGTGGCCACTTCATGCTCTTAGGAAGCATCCCAAGTGTCATTCAACCCTTTTGAGCTGGATGAAAGTGAATTTCCACAACTTAATTTGGGAAAAGAAAAAAAAAAATGTATATATATATATTTACTTGTAGATAATCTCAGAAACAAATTTTTTTAAAAATATTATCACTTTCTTTAGTTCACAATACTATTTAAGTTTCAGGAGAATGGACTCACACTTTAATCATTGTGTGTATCACACCACACCTACCACCAGAGTGCTAGTGCCAGTCACCAGTGTCCTTTTTAACTTCTAATTTCGAGTTCCCGCCCCTCTCCCTATTCTTCCATTCCCTAGCAAATGCGGTCTACAGCAGAGTTCTGGCAGTTTTGTTTTGCTTTGCCAGTTCATTCATTTTGTTTATTTATAGTTCACATTTAAGTAAAACTATCCTGCATTTATCTGTCCGGCTTCTCTGGCTTAACATAATCAGCCTCAAGTTTCATTGAGGTTGTTGCAGAAAGCGTGATTTCATCTCTTGTAAGAGCTGAGTAGAATTCCACTGAGTATAAATACCACATCTTTATCTAGTCATCTGTTGATGGACATTTAAATTGATTCCATGTCCTGACCATTGTGAATTGTGCTGCTATGAACATTGCTATCAATTATCTTTTCTAATTACTGTCTTTGTAGTCTTCCAGTGTATAGCTAGAAGTGGAATTTCTGCATCAAATGATAGGTCCATTTTTCATTTTATTTATTTTCTTTAAGAAAAGGTGCAGTCAGTAATGAAGGCAAATAAGAAAGAAGGCAGAAAAGAGAGGAGGAAAAACTTTTATTTATTTTTATTTCAGTGTTCATCTTTGCTGTTTTTCTGGCTCATAGGACATGAATCTGGGTCCCTGGGATGTACATGTGTAGACTGGCTCTGCCAAAGACAGTGGACCAACCCACTGCTCCTCCAGAGTGTGCCCCATTTTTTTTAAAGGAATCTTCTTACAGTTTTTCAAAGATGTTGCACTAATTTACATTCCCACAACAGTGCAAGAGAGTTCCTTTTTCTCCATTCTCTCCAGCACTGGTTTCTGGTTTTTATGATATAGGCCATTTTCACTGGTGTGAGGTGATATCTCATTGCGGTTTTAATTTGTATTTCCCTGATGACAGATGATGTAGAGCATTTTTTTTATGTCTATAGACCATCTTTGCATCTTATCTGGAGATTAACCCTGTGTCTGATATATGATGGGCAATATCTTCTCCCAATCAGTAGATTGCCTTTTTGTTTTCACAATGTCTCTTTCACTATACAGAGTTTTTTAGCTCAATGTTGTCCCATTTGCTTGCTGATGCTTTTGTTTTCTTTGCTGTTGGTAGCACTTCCCTGACAACCTCTCTAAAGTTGATGTCATGAATTGTGTTGCCTTTGTTTTCTTCTATGATGTGCTTTGTATGCTCTTGGATCCTTTGTTATAGGTTAACTGTCCATATATATGTGATTTTATTTCTGGGGGATTTGCATTTTATTCCATTGGTCTGTGTGTCTGTTTTATTCAAATATCATATCATTTTGATGACAATAACTTTGCAGTATAGTTTTTAAGTTGAGGAGTTTTATTCTTGCAATTTTTTCCCCCTGAGGATAGCTTTGGCTATTTCAAGTCTCTTGTGGTTTCACATAAATTTTAATATTGTTTGTTCAATTTTCTTGAAAAATGTCACTGGAATTTTTATAGGAATTGCATTGAATCTTTATATTGCTTTGGGTAAGATGACCATTTTAATTATGTTAATTCTGCTAACCTACAAGCATGCAATATCTTTTCATTTATTTGTGTCTTTTTCTATTTCTCTTAACAATGTCTTGTAGTTTTCAGTGTACAGGTCTTTTACATCCTTTGTTAAGTGTATTCCCTTTAAGTTGATTCGATTGTGAATGGGGTTACTTTCTTAATTTCTCTTTTTTTCTAGTTCATTCCATAATAGAAATGATATAGAATTATACTTTTATTTTATACCCCATCAATTTAATGTATTCATTTGTTGCTTTTAGTAGCGTTTTAATGACGTTAGGTTTTTCTAAGTATAATATTATGTTATCTGCAAATACTAACATATGCTAATGCTAGCATAACTAATGCTTCTTTTCCGATTTGAATTCATTTATTGTCCTTTTCTTGTCTAATTGTTCTGGTTAGGACCTCCAGACCTATTCTGAATAGTAGTGTTATAGTGGACAACCTTGTCTTGTTCTGGATCTTAGGTGAAAGACTCTCAGTTTTTCACCACTGAATGTATATTAGCTGTGGGTCCTTATATAGGACCTTTATTATGTTGTGGTACAGTCCTTCTGTTCACATTTTAGTGGATGTTTTTATCATAAATGATCATTGAATCTTGTCATGCTTTTTTTGCATTAGTGATATGATCATAGGATTTTTGTTTTGTTGATGTAGTTTGATTTGCACATATTGAACCATCTTTGCATTCCTGAAATAAATATCACTTCATCCTGATGTATGTTTATTTTTATGTATTATTGAATTCTATTTGTCAAGAATTTGTTGAGGTTTTTTGCATCCATGTTTATATATATATATATATATATTTTTTTAGTACTAGCCTAGTCTGGTTTTGGGATTAGGGTAATGTTGGTCTTATAAAATATATTTGGGAACATTCCTTCCTTTTCAACAGTTTAAGAAGACTAGGTATTAAATCTTTGAATGTTTGGTTGCGAAACTATCTGGTTCTGGACTTTGTTTTGGGGGGAACATTTAATTATTTTTTCAGTTTCTATGTTTGTGATTAGTCTGTTCATGATACATGTTTTTCCTGATTCAGTCTTGGTAGGTTGTGCTTTTCTAGAAATCTGTCATATTCTTAGATATTGATAAATTTGTTGGCATATAGTTGTTTATAGTATTTCTGGAGTATCTATTGTAATTTCTGATTGTTTTTATTAGCATTTCCTCTCTTTCTTTATGAGTCTAGCTAGGTCTACCAATTTTATTTTTTCAAGCAACCAGTTCTTGGTTTCATTGATTTTTATTTGTATATTCTTTTTTTTTTTTTTTTTCAGAAGAAATAGCTATATTTTTTTAAGAATGATCAGTGTTTTTATTTTTAAAAATACATATTGAGGTAACTTTGATAATATAAACTCATATGCACAGTTTCACCATTTATCATATGTATGGCAAAATATCATACCCACCACCGAATTACCCAAAGTTCTGTACCACTATCTATTGGATCCCCATTACCACTTGTTCCTATGCTTAACCCCTTCCCCACTGGTAGCCTCAGTTCTATGTTTAATATGCAAGCGTTTGTTTTAAGAAATAACTCTCAAATATGTAGGACTGCAGTTTCTTAAATACTTAGAAAACTCATTAAAATCAGTTTTGGTGACATATCTCTGTCATTATAATCAACCCGTCTGTTATCTTTAGTCTCAGATTCATCACTAGATGAACCTGAAATGCCTAAAGAAAAGGCAATATTTATTAGAAGATTTAAAAAGGCATCTAGAAAAATTCAGCTTTTAATTAGACCCTGAAGATTGAGTAAAACATGTAAGAAAAAGCATTTATTTTAAATTGCTTTATTACATAAAGGAATCACAGAATATTTAGAAAATATAAACAAGAAAAAGAAGATTTAAGGATACAGAGAAAGGGAGCACTTTATATACTAACTGGGAATGTAAACTGGTACCAGTATGGAAAGAAGTTTGGTGATTACTCAAAAAAATGAGAATGGAAATTCCACTTGATTCTATTATCCCACTTCTGGGTATGTACCACCAAACTATAAAAACACAAATTGAAAGAGATACATGCACTCTTGTGTTCATTGCAGTATTATTTATAACAGCCAAGAACTAAAAACAGCAT
The DNA here is from genome assembly GCA_004363575.1 of Solenodon paradoxus. Taxonomy (NCBI): domain Eukaryota; kingdom Metazoa; phylum Chordata; class Mammalia; order Eulipotyphla; family Solenodontidae; genus Solenodon; species Solenodon paradoxus. The sequence goes on along the minus strand of RJWH01000007.1, from coordinate 1,274,541 downwards.
ATCTGCCCATTGACAGATGAGTATATAAAGAAGTTGTGGCATATATAAACAAAATACTACTCAACTATTAAAAATGATAGAATCCTGCCATTTGCAACAATATAGATGGACCTAGAGGGAATTATACTTAGAAAAATCAGGAGAAGAAATACAAACATTATATGATTTCACTCAGATATGTGGTCTATAGAGAAGCCTAACAAATGAACCACATCAAAGAAAAGTATGCTTACTTTTAGGTGCACTCTGGTGGAGTAGTGGTTAGGTCAGTTTCCTTGGATGCAGGCCACCCAGCCCTGGATTCAGGTCCTGGGTGCAAGGGAAACAAACCAGTGTGAACAACTAAACGGAAGTGGAATAAAATGCGTCTACTCCTCTGTCTCTCTTCATTCCCACCTGCCTACTTGCCTTCATTCCTTCATTCCTGCCTGTACCTTTCCTTTTAAAAAAAGTATACTTTTAGCCTATAGAGTCAAATTAGTAGTTAACCAGAAGGGAGGTGGGAAAAAGATGGGAAAACTGCCTAAAAGGGGTCAAATAAATGTGAAGAAGAGAATCGAACTATTGGTGGTAAACAGTGTATTATACACAGGTACTGATTTATAATAATATACACCTCAAACTTACATGCTATATGTTTTTGTCTCAATAAGATTAAAAAATAGAAACAATTAAAATCAAAAACAAAGATTTAGGAATTTAGTTTTTCATTAATTGTTTTCACGAATAGTGCTATGATGAATTTATGTTTGTGGAAATTTTGTGTGCGTATGTCTCTGATGATTTTCTCAGTATAAATTCTGAGAGCTAAAAGTGTTATATTTAAGGCTTTTGAAACTTATTAACTAAATTTCCCTTGAAAGGGATCATATTAATTTGTCCTCATAGCTCCATTACATGAATCCCCACAACCCCTGCATTCTCAGACAGATGTGAGGAGACATTAGTATCGCCCTCCTAAGTAGTGATGCAAAAGCCTTGTTCAGGTAAACAGTGCTACTGCTTCTCCAGAGTCTTACAGAGCAACTATCTGGAAGTTGTTTATAGTCCAACTCTGCAGTACACATGAATTCTTTCTTCACTTTGCTATTCCTGAGTTTCTTTTTATTCTTGTTTGTGGTATTAGTTTTACTTCAGTTATTGCTTTATTTTGTAAAAGCTTTGATCACACCTTATTCAACATCCTCTAGGATGACTATTAAAATATATACTGATGATAATCATAGGATCAGAGAGTTTCCTGTTGGCATATGGGCATCCTCAGAAAAGAGTAACATGCGAGTAACTATGCATTTCCTCGCTGTCTTCTCCCTCGACAATACAGGCTCCCTGCCTCTCACAAGAATAAAGAACAGAGGCCTCCTTCCACTCCTCTCTGCCTCCCTTTCCTCTGCTTGCACCACCTCTATCCAAGACTGCCAGTAAGACTTCCATTCCTGCTTCCCTTCTCCAGTTCTTAATGTAGGATTTTGAAGACAATGTCTTATACCCGCTTCTCTTCTCAGTGCTCTTTGAGGATCTCATCTATTCTTCCACTTTCACCTGTGAAAATACCACCCGCCCTATGATTTTTAGTAAGCATTTAGCACTATCGAGTGTGAAGCACCTTCTAGACAACCTAAAATTTGGTTTCCCAACCTTACTGTTTTCCAGTTCCCTTCACAGTTTCCACTCTTATCAACCTACTGCCTGTATAATTTATTTAATACTTCTTAAAAGTCAACTTGCTTTTCCTCTTAGTCAAAGAAATATTAGTGAAATCACAGCTTTGCTGCATGCTTTTCTAAAATACATGAAGATGAATAAAAATGGGTAAGAGAAAGTTTATGTGTGAATCGCCTAAAATCCCGTGGGATACCATACTTTCGGGAACTTGTATTTAACACAGCAATTTCACTTTGCAGAGGGAAAAAGCTGAGGACCCAAAAAAAAGTGTACTGGGGTCCCATTTCAAATTGACAGTGAGACTTGACTCTGGTCTTGGCCAGGTGACCTTCAGGGCTCTTTTCTCTCCAGAGCCAGGACTAGTATTTCCAACTGCCTGTTCTAATGTTGACTTTGGTGTCTTGGTATTTTATCAGAATCTGCTCTAAACAGAATACAACTTTTTCTCTCTCAAAATCTATTCTCTTCTTGACTTCCATCTTCTAATTATTGCTATCTAGACTCCAAGCATCTCTTTGATTCTTTGACTCTTGTATCCAAATTATTGCCAAGGCTTTTATTTTTATTCCCTGATTATCTGACTTGTCAGTGGCAAGGCAGTCCTGTTAAATACAAATGGCACTCCTCTCTCACCTCTGAGTTCTCTTAGTACATTGAGTTTTAATTTTGTATTTTTTATTACATACTCTATCGTATGTAAGTTCTTTTATGTATCTTACTATAAACTTTTTTTTGAGGGAAGGAATTTATTCTCTTTGAACCTCCAGTTTCTTGTACATGAAAACAGTGTTGTGTGTATATGAATGTTTGAACGAAAGTCCCAGTCAGTCAATCAATAGATGAAAGGATGAATCACATTAACTACAACTAAATCAAAGCAAAAGCTTCATGAAAACTTAAGATTTTAAGTGATCTTTTGTTAACATTGCAATTGAGTTAAAAAAAAAAAACTAAATGTATTCTTGACATTTGATGGCTCAAAAGCAGTGTTAATATAGAGTGAGTTGAACTTGCCTGTGGTATGAAATATAAGAGACTTCTAATTCAAAGACAGCTGTAAACATCCAGCTTATTATTGGCCACAGATGAGTTATAATGAAGATACAATATGTTAGTCAAGCAATTAACCTGTTTGAAGTATAAACAGGAGGATAATTAATAAATATGTTAATTATCCTTTCAGGCCACAGACACTGCAGCATTCAGCATTTAACTCTAGCACTTATACACACACTGCAGCATTCAGCGTTTAACTCTAGCACTTATACTCTTTTTATTTTGTTTTGCAGAAACTTTGATTTTACACACTAAAATAAACTCATACGTGTAGGTTCCCCATATGTGTAGTTTCCCTGTTTCTAAGATATATGTCAAAAGATCCTGCCTTCCACCAAATCAAGTGTTCTTCATCACTGTCCAGTGGGCTCTGCCACCACTTGTCCCATTCCCCAACACTGTCCCATTTCTTATTGGTAACCTCAGTTCTATTAGCACATATGCTCTCATGTGGCAGAATTGTTAAGTCTATACTATTTGATACTAAGACATTATTTACAAATCAGTAATGTGAGAAGTTCTGTAATTATATTCTTGAATATACTTGGTCTTACATGAGCTAGGGTGCCAGTTCCTTTTGTTGTCGTTGTTGTTTAATTAACTCCTTTTATCATTGAAAATAAATTTTAAATGTCATTATCAATATATTATCCTCCCTGGTTCCTGGATAGAGTCTAGGCATTTTTGTTGCACGGTTACTGCAGGTGATGGATGAGTAGACAAAGACCATACTTTGTGGAATTCCACTCAGGGCTTTAAGTGCTTCAGGAATAAAAGTCATGTTTCATTCATTTGTATTTGCTAGACCTGAATAGAACATGTGCATTACATAGGCACATGATGAAGGTACGTACAATCTGTGAGTCAAAAATTAACCTGTTTAAAGTATAAGCAGACATGCAATAAAAAAGGAGTTCATTAAATGAATGACCTTAGCTACCATGTGTGTATGTTTGTGTGTTTTGTGGGGACACTCATCCAGAATCTAAACTTCAGTTTTGTTTTTAAATGTAATCCTGTAATAGCTTCTTTCTTGCTATTTGCCTTGGTATTCAGTTTTGAATGCCTTATTATTCTTCACCATTAAAACACTATAATTTATTTATTAGGATGTTTACTTTGTAAAACTCAATTACAGAGGTAATATTTATTTGCAGTAAAAACAAACAAAAAACATGGACACTAAAGACCCAAAGAGGAAAATAAAAATTACTAAGTTCTCTGAATTTTCTATTGTTCACATATAGGATACGCTATAACTTTATATAAATATTTTATATATTTATTTTATCAAACCCCAGGAGAGAGTGGTCTTTGTTTTGTTTTGCTTTTGATTTGTTTTGTTTTGCTTTTGATTTGTTTTGTTTTGCTTAACTGAAAGTTTCCATAAAGTTAACTGGGCTTGGTGAAAGACTGTGGAGACTATGGATGGAGAGGAAAAGTGAGGGACCATGAATAATTCCAGGTTTCTGGCTTACATAAATACATTGATAATGATATCATTTCCTAAGACTGGAACAATGCAAGAGGACCAAGTTAGGTAAACTTCAAGAGGGGTTAGATGAATGGTTTGATTTGCTGAACTTAAGGGGTTTTGAGACATCAAAATGGGTAAAAGATATATGGGTTGTATGCACAATTTCTTTCTCTTCAGACCTACTCCACCCAGTTTCTAGCCCTAGGAGTCTGACCTGCATCAGTGACTTGCCTTTGCCTCTGGCTTCAGATTTGGTTAGGTTAACGGGGAACACTGTCAGAAGATCAGAAAAAGATAAGTAGGTCTTTATTTCCCTGGCTTCTTCTCTATAGACTGACTGCATCGCTTAGCTAAAGATCATAGCTCTTATCGGACAACCCTCCCCACCAAGTCCTCTCGCCAGTGTCTGGCTGTACCCTTGTTTCAGAATGCTACGCATACTACTTCTCATAATCTCCCTATATCCTGTCCACCCACTCAAATGGTCCAAATTTGAGTTTTACTCATTTCTGCCAGGGCTGTGACTGACATAGAATTCAAAGAATAGGTTCCGGCTGTAGTTATGTTTTGGGAATCATTCGTTTATGGATGTAGTAGAAGCTAATATGGACGATACATTCGTTTGTGAGGGTGTAAAGTAAAGAAATGGAGAATACTTTGGACTGAGTTAAGAAACTCTATCTTGCCTCCCATGGGGCAGTAAGGAGAAGGATCTATGACAGGTAACCCCCACCCCCCCAGAGCCATTAAAGAGAGACTAGGCATCTGTATTGACCATCCTACCATGCCATCACTGAGGAGGGAGGGATGGAAAGAGAAGGGAAGAGTGAGAGATGAAATTCACTAAAAGGAAATCAGAATGATACTGAAATGGGAGAATGAATGCGGGCTGGCTGGATTTAACACACACATGCATATACACATATATAGTATTTTTACTAGAGTGGTACAAAAATATTTTTGCTTTATCAGCAACATTAATTCTTCGGTGATAGAAAGTCTAAAATGACAGTGGCATAAATAAGGTAGCAGTTTATTTTTCTGTCATGTAAATCAACTTTGGAGACAGCACTGGTGGTGTCAGAGGTCAAGGCGCTAAGGCTTTGCTGTCCTCGGTGTAAGTATAAATGCTGAGAAAAACTTCGTGGATTAGCCGGACTACTTAGCTTCATCGTCTCTGTTCCAGTCTGCAGGACACTCCCCACATGATGCGCATAACATTTACGCTCACATTTACTTACCAGAACTTAGACATATAACCACGTCTGCTGGTGAGTTACCGAGAAATACCTTTGTTTCAGACTGGCCATGTACCCAAGCTTAAAACCAGGAGTTCTAATACAAAGAAAATAAGGGAAAATGGAGATTGGGATATCACTAGCAGTTTTTACCAAACATGCTATTTAATAACCTGTTTTCTTTTCCATTCAAATATTTCTTTTTTTCTTAACTAGTTTTGATGAGGCCTTTTCAGCCACAGCTATATTGTAATAGTCTTCCATATATACTGTGTCCCCCAACTCAGAGCATCCGTGAAAAATATCAGCTGGCATCAAGCATCCAACACATGGGAAGCACAATTTAGAAGCATTTCTTTGTTCTTTTTTTTTTTTTCAAAGAAACATCTTTATTTAGTTGTCCATTTGGCTTTTCACCGCAGCCCTGGGTCCTTAGGCTTTATGTGGTGCACACACCAGCGACTCAGTCACCTGAGCCCTAAGGCATACCTAGAAGTATTTCTTAACCCAACTCAACTGCTTCACAAATCTTATAGCATTAAAGTCAAAAGAATCTGTCTAGAACATCTAGTCTAGGAAATGGAGCAGCAACAGATCAAGACATTTATTTAACAAAGTGTAGCCTAGTTTAAAAAAAAACAACAACAAAAACCTGTCTCTTGCAGTTAGTTCTTTCTTATGATTTAAAAATTCTAGAGTATCTGATTCATAGGAACATTTTGCACTCTGCTTTAGCTAGATGTGAATGTGTGCAAGTTACCCCTGGCTACACATCAATTTTTATACAGAAATAAACTACCCATTGCTTCTTTTTTTTCAGGAAACATATGCTGTGGTGAAAGGGACCATAAATTTCTGCAGGAGATGAAAATTCCACAGTAGGCACTCGTTACCATGTCATTGGGCTGCTTTTTTTCCCATAACAAATACACTCCATGTTGTTTATGGGACTGGTTGAGAAAGTGGTTCTTGGCTCAGAGAATTTGGCTCATTAAGCCAGAGTAAAGCAACCAAAACAAAACTCTTTAGCAATGTGGAACAGAAACAATTTCAAAGTCCAGGCAAGCGTCAGTTGGAAAGGTGGTAGGGTAGTAGAATTTTCCCTTTATGATGGATCTATATTTTTATGCAAGCATTTCATGACTTAAGGGATCAACAACTACTCCATATTGCAAATTTTCCTTGAATTCTAGAGCTATCAAAACCTGTCCTAGATACATGGCAAATAATGTAGCATGGTGGAAGGAGCATATAATAAAAATAACATCTAGCATCCAAGATTTTCTGGTTAGAAACAAATGAAACTGTGAATGACACATAGTATAAACTTTAAACAGCTCTGCCAATGTTATTTTAATCATCTTCTTTGTCTCATGGCTCCAGCCCAGATGTTATTATTTAGCCAGCAGGAGTTATATGTATTAGTGATGTAATTATTAGGTCCCAGGGAAGCCTGGCTTATTAGTCCCAAAGGTGCTATCTTAGCCAGATGGCCACAGGGTTGTGTGCAGCTCTTTCAGTGGGAGAATCAGTGAGTCATCATGTAAATCTACTGACTTGTGTGGTAGAAAGTTGTTTAACTTGAACCTAGCATCAGCAATTAAAGATATCTCTCTGGAACCCTTTAAAAAGAACCTAATAATTTTGTAATATTATAAAATGGTAACAAGAGTTGGATAATGGAAGTATTACTTTGGTTTCTGGTAAACTGTCCACTGTACCATATTGCTCTTTGGCGATAATAGTTGAATATATGATGATACCAAATTATTACAGATTTTCTATTTCCGCATGGCAGCTTTGCCACATGTTGACTTGTTCACTAACCCATGAAAATACCATTGTGTACAAAGTGGCAATTAGTATTATTTTTCCCTATATTATGTAGAAAGTGTCTTCAGAATTTCTTTGTATCAAGAGTAAGATATTTGAATTGCTGAATAATGACTGTATTAATTGCATACTGTCTTGTAATAAATTACCCCAACCCTCAGAGAATTTAAAGAATTTGTGTAGGTCAGAGATTGAACATAGGTTTGGGTACTACTGGTTCAAGGTCTCTCAAGAGGTAGAAATCAGCCATCAGTTAGGGTTACTGCACAAAGCCAAAATAGAAGATAATCTTTTTGTAATTTAATCTCAAAAGTAACATGTGGTCATTTCTGCTATATTCTCTTCATTAGAAGTGAGCCAGTAAGCCCAACCCGCAAGATAGTACACAGGGCATGAATATTAGACTGTGGGGATCATTAGGGTTCTCTGCAACAATGAATTGGAGTTTCATGTTTTTGAAATATTTGGTATCTGATCTTGATTTTAATCATTTGTTTTTACATAGTAGTGGATATTGAATATTTGTTTATAAAGTGAACTTCTGTGTGGTTAGGAATCTGCTCAGAATCTTCTAGAAAGGGCTTGATATCAGATCAGTTCTTAAGATCTACTTGTAGGCAATGAACCTGTGAAATCTATATACTATTTTTATAGGCTCAATATATTTATTCATATAGAAACATTTTCAGTAGATTAAAGAGTAAACAATTTTATATTATCCCAATTTATTTGACTATCTTTTTACTAATGAACAGAAAACACATTTTGCAGAGAATTTGGTTCACTGTTACTTGGCTTGACTAGGCTAACCATAATAAACACTTCTAAAACATAAGTCAAATGTCTATGTATTTGTGTGTTCATGACTGTAATCTCTAGAAGCTTATATCAATTAGCTGGAGATGTACTATGATAAAACCAACCAGTGTTTTTTTCTTTTTGCCTGAAGTAATTCATACTGCTTTTAGTGTAGGTCTACTGATAATGAATTTCCTCTGGAATTTTCTTTGAGAAATGCATTCTAGCTTGACAACTTTTTATTTCAGTACTTTAAAGATTGTTCCATTTTCTTACTAGTGTGCATGTTTCTGATGAGAAGTTTGTTTTCTTATCACTTTTTTCTATATATAATATTTTGTAATTTGTTTCACTGTGGGTCTTTATATATATATATACATATATACATATATATATATTATGTTTAGGCTTCATGGAGATTCTTGAATCTCAAGGCCTATAGTTTTCACTTGGAAAGTTTTGCCATGATTTTTTTTTTTTTTTTTTTGAACGGAAAGGTATAGAAATGGAGAGGAAAAGAATGAAGGTGAGTAGGCAGGTAGGCAGGAAGAGAAAGGAGGAAAAAGCATTTTGTATTCATTTTATTTTAGATGTTCATCTTGGTTGTTCCCCTTGGCCCTGGGTCCCAAACCTGGGTTCTTGGATATATGTAGATGGACTGCATGAGCCAGAGATGGTGGACTTATCTACTAGGTCACTGGGTGTGCTTGCCATTGTCTCTTCAAAGAGCTCCTCCCTCCCTTTCTCCTGGGACTCTTTTTAAACATAGTCTAGAATTCTTGATATTTCTCAGTCACTGATGTTTTGTGTGTGTGTGTGTGTGTGTGTGTGTGTGTGTGTTCTCTCTGTGTGCTTCATGGATAATTGCCTATTAAATTGACACAGACTTTGAGGTTTAAAATAACATATGTTTATTACCTTACAGTTCTATTCATCAGAAGTCTGGCACAGCATGTCTGGATCCTCCAAGATCACATAGGCTGAAATCAAAGTGTGGGCTGAAGGTAACGAGTCATATGAGGCTCTACATCCTCAGCAACCTATTGTTGACAAAATTCATTTCTGTGGGGTGATAGACTTGAGGTCTCCATTGTCCACATTTCTTACCCATGAACTCCCCCATTATCAATCCAGCAGCCATGCTTCTCTTACTTTGGATCAAAACTTCTCTGTGATCAAACAGAGGAACTGTGCTTTCAAAACGCTTAACGTGGGTGCGCCCTAGTGGAACAGTGGTTTGGTCACTTGCCTCCAGTGAAAGTGCAGTCCACATACATCCCAAGGACCTGGGTTCACATCCTTGGTTAGGGAGAACAATCAAAATGTACAATTAAATGAAAATAAAGTGATTCTTCCTGCTGCCTGCCTACCCACCTTCATTCTTGCTTGTACCTTTCCTTTTAAAAAAAACAAACAAAAAAACTCAATAAATTGCTTATGCATTCAGGTCAGACCTACCTGGATAATTGCTCCTTCTTAAAATAATCTGTGTCATGTAACATAACGTAATCACCAGAGTGACCTCCATCACATTCACAGTCCTGTGCAGTATGTGGAGGTATGTGTAACAGGGGTAAGAAATCTCAAAGGGACATCCTAGAATTCTGCCCACCATAACTAGTTTTATTACTATTCCTTCAATCTCAATGATCTTTTCTTCTTAAACATCAGGACTATTATTATCCCATCTGTATATTTTTCATCCACACATTGTATTTTTCATCTCTAAAAGTCCTATTTGGGTCTTTTTTAATATAGTCCGTTTCTCTCATAATGGTCATGTTTTCTCTACCTTTGTGAATATAGATCATATTTATAATAATTGTTTCAACAACTCTGCTAATTCCATGATATTTTTCATTTCTGATACTGTGTTGTTTTAACTAAACATTTCTCCTGGCTATAAATAATATTTGCTGTTTCTTTGTATGCTTGGTAATTTATTTTGGACATTGTGATTTCTACATTTTTGAATGTTTTATTTTGTTGTCTTTTAAAAAGTTTTGGAGTTTGTTCTGGCAGACCATTAAGTTACATGGAATCAGTTGGATACTTTAAGCTTTTACCTTTAAAGCTTTGTCATAGAAGTTCCAGACCTTCCTTCCTTCAGGGGATAATTCATCCTGACTGCTTAAACAGCACACTTTTGAAGATTCTACCCAATGTCTCATGCATTACAAAACCTTCCCACTCTGGCTTGGGCAGCACAAACATCCCCAGCCTCATAGAATCTTTTGGAATCATTAAGCCTTCTCATTTTCAGTTGCTGCTTTTCTGGCTTTGGATAATTTTCTTTCATACATGAGAAGAACAGTATACAGCCAAATACTTGAGAGTCTTCCTCTGAAGATCTCCAGAGCTCCCTCTTTTTCTTTTCTCTTTTTCTTTCTCTCGGCAGCCCCCGTATTTTTGGTAACTGATCTTGAAAATCCTGCTTGTTTTAGCCAGTGTCTGCCTTTCAACTCAGTAATCCATCTGGGGTTTGTTTAGGATTTCCCTCCTGCTTATCCTGCAGCCTATTCTTCAGTGTGTGCAAATTGTTTTTTCTTATCCAGTTTGCTAATATTTTAAGGTGAGAGGATAAATATGGCCCCTGTTATTCTATCTTGATTAATTATGGAATTTTTATGATGAAAAAAGATAAATATAAAATTGTGCTTTAAGAACCTTTTAGAATATGTGATAATCTTCATGTTAGGTCTTATTAAACTTTGATTATTTCTCCTTTCACATTTAAATCAAATACAAAGTATTAACGTGCTGTTCTTTCTACTTAAATACAAAAATGTTCACACAGTAAGAGTTTCTCAGAGGTTTTTGAGAGGAATGGAAAAAACATTAAGGAGAGTGTAGGAGGAGGTACTATGTCAGGGGAATTGTTGGATTGGCTGGGTTTACTGATTCAGCAAGTATCTCTTCAGCAAACATATTTGCCAAGTGCTTGTTTTCTTGGCTTTCCTGTAGGCTGCAGCCAGCCAAAGAGCAGGTGCAGCCGTGTGCAGCTGAAAACTTTTGGCTGTCAGGTGCTCCCCTTGTGCACAGGAGCTCCCTCTTTTACTGCTTTAGATGCCCGTCTTAAAGTGTCAGCACCATGCCTAGATCCAGGCAGATCTTTTTTGTCCTGAGTCCCGTGCCTTAAATAATTGTATTTCTGCATATCCTGCTGAAGCAGCAGTCAGGTCAATCACTTCCAAAGGCTCACAAGGCCACATACCCCTGGTTCAAGTCCCAGGTCTGGGGGGTAACAACTAATGTAAACGACTAAATAAAAATGAGTAAAATGCTTCTTTTTCCTCTTTCTGCCTGCCTACTCGCCTTCATTCCTGCCTGCACCTTTCCTTTAAAAAAACAAATAAATAAATAAAAGATAAAGATAACCCTGTTTAACAAGCATGATTGTTTTCACTCCATTAACTGTAATTCACAAACACTGAAAACAAATTTATTAAAGAAAACCTAAATTTATTCAAGGACACATAAGTCCTCTGTCATTAGGATCTGGGATGTAATTCATCCAGGGTTAAAATTTAGGACCCAGGAGAATATTTATATGCATCTTTTACCCAAAGTGATTCCCTCTGTGTGCCCTGGAGGTCTGTTTCACCACTGCAGATGTTGGAAAGGGACAGTGCCTTAGCATGGGAATTTAAGAAATGTTCAGTAAGGAAACTACAACAATTAACTACTGATTGCCCCCTCTCAGAGAATCTGAGTACAATAGATTCTCGTCCAATAAAATATCATTTTTCAGTACAACCGAGAGTTCATTCTCCTCTTGTTCCAGTCTCTGGTTCCAGTCTCTGTTCACAACAGTTACATATGTTGATGCATAATAATTGCAACATTAACTCATGTTAGTTTTAAATATGTAATAGGTAGGGTTAGATGCAATACAAGTAAAATGCGATACCAATTTTTTATACTCTCAGCTAAATGGATACTGAATACTAGAATATTGTGCCAGTTTGGCACATGCCAAGAAAGAGTCAGAAGTGGGAGAGATTTATTTGGAGAAATGCCTTTGATAAAGGAAAGAGGGAGCAGGAAAACCCTTCAGAACACGTGCAGGTCTGATCCTCCTGAAAGAAGAGGGGGAAGGAAGAAAGCTTGGTTTGTACTTCACACTGCTGTACAGCTCTTGACCAGCCTGAGGGAGATTTCTTGTACAAAGATTGCCAGCAGAGGGTCCTAGAATGAGCAGAAATGACTAACTCCTCACCTCAGTGCCTTGCAGCCTCTAACTGAGAGCTTCCCAGGGAGAGTGAATCTTCAGTTTAAACATAAAGGTGAATCCTGAAGGCACCTTAGCAGGGGGCCATAAACAACTGCATAATGCATGGTTCATTTTGCCCTTTGAAAGGAGAGCTGAAGGGCTCACTTGTATGGCTGTAAAAACTACGAATTTTTTTTTTTTGAAAAAAGTTAGATTTAGTAATATTTTCAAAAAAATAAAACACCGCGCTACATCATTTTAAAATTTTGATAATCATGTTACTTACATGCATGGATGAACCTTGAGTATATTATGCTAAGTGGAATAATCCAGTCACAAGAAGACAAACACTAAATGCTTCCACTTGCATTAGGTGTCTAAAGTAGTCACATTCTTTAAAAAAATATATATATAGTGGCTGTCAGGGGTAGGGGGAGTTATTCCATGGGTTCAGAGCTTCAGTTTCGCAAGATAAAGAAGTTTCAGAGATCTGTTACACAGTGAAATGTGCACAGTTAACAATGCTGTACACTGAAATATCGTGGCAAATTTTATTGTGGTTAAAAAATAACAAAGCATGTTTCTAATCATTATAATTAGTATTTGCCTTTTAATTTTAATAGAACATTTTGAAACATTTAAGCCTGGCAAACTTCCATTTATCTCAGAGCCAGATCTCTCTGCCCTAAGTATAGAAATCTGATCCTACTAGCCTATTTTTTATGCCTACTTTGTTGTTTCAGAAATCTGATTCTTAACTACAAATTGTCTCCATTGATTTAAAACAATGCCAGAACCTCTTTCCCTGGTCCAAGCTGGGTCAGATGGGCGGATGGAGGTTGGAAGGTAAAGCTGGAGGAATAAAGTTTCCGGGAGCCAGAGAGGGGGGCCTGGTATAGCATTTGGTACAATCATTGCCTAACGTGAAACCAGCAATGCAGAATAGATATTACAAGGCAGGAAAATGCATCATCTTCAGGGGCAGTTGAACAGTGAACTTAATGAAAGCTCATAGCTGGCACATTTAGACTTTTCATTTGTCTTTAAGAGAAAAATCATGTAAGTGACCCACTCTTAAGGCAACTTTTGCTGTCCTTTTAAGATGTTGACCAGAACCGTGTACACTCAGAATCATTAGCTGGAGAGCTTGCGCTCATTATCAAGACTTTCAATAAATCACACCCACCTGGCTCTCTTACTCTGTTTAAAAATGTTAAATACTTGGCAAGGGGCATCAGTATTGGGGGAAATTTTTAGAATCGCATATATCAGAGTAAATTGGTTTTGTTCAGAAAGTGCTATTACTGGGAGCTTAGACTTACGTTATTGTGCAAATGAATACAGAATAGGAGGCCCAGCTGGGCAACATCCAGATTGCAGCACTTACAAGCTGGTTGACTTTGGAATGGTCACTTAAGCTCTCTGTGCTTGAGTTTCTCACCACAGTATGGTTATCTTATTAGACTACTGTGATGGTTAAATGGGGTAATGCATGGGAATATTAGAAAATATTAGAAAAGGACCTGACACATACCAAAGATTCAATAAGTATTATTTATAATTATTGTTTCTCTGCCATGTGTATTTTCTCCTCTCCATGGGTTGGTTACATTTTTTAAGCTTAGACAGTTGCCTTACAAAATATAATCATTAGAAGAGTACTGAGTGGGTCACTTTAAACTCATCACCACTATACATTGCTAAAATTAAACAGCTCAAGGATTCTGTGATAATGGTAGCAGGTCACCCTTGCACCAGAACTGAGTATTACACTGGCATGGATATTCCATTTTAAACCACTGCCACACGTCTACTACTCAAGTTTTGATTCTTCTAAAGGAGATAAAAGAAGTTTGTTTTTTGAAATAGACTACAGATGCTATGAAAAATGAGGGCAAGAAGCAGGTGGCAAGAGTTCTTAGATGAAAGTTAGATTTAAGATACTGCCAAAGAGTGTTGGGCTTGTTTTCATATATTTCAAAATTGCATCTCACAGGTCTCAAAAGTGACATCCTAGAGTTAGTTGAGGGGGTGAGGAGAAAACTAAACAGTCTGTCTGGCACTCTAAAGCCTTTGTTCAGCTACTGTCTACCATCTACCCGCAATGGCCAAGGTATATGGAACCAAAACCCCCACACCCCTTTAGAGTTCCAAGTCGGTGATATCAGCAGGGAATATAGGAATTTGCCATGCTGTAAAAATAATTTGGAATCAGCACACCCTGGTGGAGGAGCGGTTAGGTGAATCACCTCTGAAGGAGTAAGTCATACCCCTGGGTTCAATTCCTGGGCCTAGGGGGAGATGGGCAGTGTGAACAACTAAATAAAAAACAAAACGAGGTACTTCTTCCTCTCTCTTCCTGCTTCGTACTCGCCTTCATTCCTACCTGCACCTTCCCTAAAGAAAAATAAAGCCTCTGCACATATTAATTTTAAAAAAGTTTGAAATCATTAAATCAAATTCTATTTGACTTGTTTAGATTTGCTAAGATTTCTTTTTTTCCCTTCTAACCATTCCCATTCTCACTATGCATTGGACACTAGAATTTATCCCATTCTCCTTCGCACCACCTCCTACCCCCACCCTAGGAATCAACTCTAAACATTTTTCTTCCTTGAAATACAGACCTGGGAGAACAAGACTTAAGATAGGCAACTCCATTCCTCGCTTGTTCAGTTGACTGTTGAATTCCAATTCCATGTTCAAAGAGTTACTGACATCTCGACACCATTTCAAAGGAGAGGGAGCTTCCCAGAAGAAAATGGCCCAGTTTATTGGGTCTTAGGATCATCATCTTTCCTCAAAGACAGATGGAAGTTATTTCGAAACAAATGTGCCTAAGACAAAACCACTACCCTCTAATATAGAGTGACTGATGTGCCATCTGAAGGCACATATAATGATTGCTACAACGAGACAGGTCACAGAGCTCCAGGTGAACCTTAAAGTCTCTTTCAGACTCGCTATCCTAGGTTCCTTCCTCTTGCTTATCAGGACTCTGAGTCTTCTCCAGTTCCTCCCTGTTTGCCCTTTTCATTCTAGTTTTGGACCACATGCCTCTGAAAGTGTGACTGCTGGCATGATATATTAGACTCCCCGTGTGGTGCGACAGGACCAAGTAGGTAAGTGGTATCAATGAAGCGGATTATTTCTACTTCAGAAGCTTCTGGAAAATACCTAGACTATTTTTAATACATACTTTTGTCTATTTTCAGTATGGTTAACATGTCTGCGCCATCATTTTAGTCTTTCCTGCTTTGAAGCTCTGCGACAACTAGATGTCACCGTGCGCTTACCTTCTGACTTTAATATGCTTTTCTGTTTTACCCAGAATCCTGCCTAAGTATCCAAACATCCCTAGGCTGCACAGCAGTCCTATGATAGCCAATAGAATTAGTTAATTTATTGTTTATGGTCACTTAAATTTAACCAATTCATGGAATGAGCTACCCTCAAATGTATCATGTTGGTTTTTTTTTGTTTTTAGGTCCTGTGGACATCTTGAGTAAATGCCATCTGTTTCTGATCTCTTTCCATTATTAGAAAATACCTTGTTTTCAGATAGTAAAAACTCTTGTCCTGATGAAATCTAAATGTTATCTCGGATTCTTAGCCCCACCCTCTGTGCTAAACCCAGACCTGACTACAGTGCCCCAGCAGCAGTGAAAGGGTCTGTCCTTCCCTTTCCCTGCTCCTTACCTCTGTCTCCTCCAGGGTCTGGCTGTGCAAGAGAGGGTGGCAGGAGAACTTTGCTGCTATTATTTGTAGTTCTCTTCTGGCGAGCAAATGCCCATAGTTACAGAGAAGGTCTAAATGCTGGACTTTTCTCTCCTGAGACATTTCTGAGGACTTGTCACACACACCCCACTACCACCACTGAAGGCTTTCTAATTACATTATTTTCTGACCAAGTACTGTGCTTTCTGCCTGATTTCTTATGAATGCCCCACAGGTCCTTTTCCAGACCTTCATCTAGGGTTCTCATCCCAAAAGGCATTTGGTGCAGAGTGGTAGGGGGTCCTATTGTCACCAGACAATAAAGGTGGTTGACGTCAGACTAAGGGATTGAACCCCACACCTGGAATCACAGGACCAATCCCCAGTCGCGACGTATGAAGCCTGTGAAATTCTTTTGCTTAAAGAGTGCGCTTCCCTTTTTTCGGGCGCGACTTCCCCAGCCCTCGTTCTGCGGACCGGAGAGCCTCGCCCGGGTGCACAAACCCCGATAAAGCCCTGGCTATTCGACTTTTTGTTTGATTTTCTTTCCTCGTGGAGCCCAGAAAAAACCTTTCACAGTGAACCTAGCCATCCTGTAAAATCAGTTAATCATAAACAGAGGAATTTCTGACATTAAACAAGTGTTCCAGGCACACCCTGGTGGCTCAAGGGTTAAGTCCATGCCTAGGATGCAGACCACATATGGCCCAAGGACCCAGGTTCATGGCCTCAAGCCAGGCGAACAACTAAAACGAACAACTAACTAAATAAAATCTTTTCCTCCTCTCCTCTCTCTTCCTTCCTTCCTACTAACTGCTTGCCTTCATTCCTACCTGCCTTCCTTCCTCTTAAAAAATACCATGAAAACACATAGTCTAGGTATGGATTAACTTAGTCACAAGAGAAATAGATAATGGATTGAACAGGTTTTCCATTGAGACACAGGAGACTTGTGGTTAACCTGATAAGCTAACAAACTTCTTGTAGGTGCTATAGTATCCACTATTGCCAATGCCTGCAGAATTCCCCAGTACTTTACCTCCTCCCACCACATTGCCTGGTCCACGAGTGCCATGCTTATTTAATGTCTGTGACCCTACAATTGCAGAGGTTGATTTATGATAGAGAAGTTCTCTCACTTCCTTGATTGGTGCCTCTCTATAATAAGCTTACTTTCCTTCCACCAACATTCGTCCTCTTAAGTATTGGCTTCCGGGTGGTGACCACTGAACCTGGGTCCAGAGAGAATATGATGATTGCAGAGTGATGACTCTATGATGTCCATTTGACCCATGGGAAACAAGTACTTTTGTCTATCATTGATAAAAGAGGTACTTGCTTTCACTACACTTCTCTTTTCTTGCCCTGGCAGCTCTAGCCAATCCTTCACCTTATACCCTTCCAGGTGCGAATCAGTTACCAACTCCAATGTTCTTCAAACTCCAGGGGACATATGTCAAGCTTTCTTATTTTGGTCTCATGACTATCCTCACTGGCTTCTCTCTACCTCTAAAACAGTCAATTTTAGACTGACGTCTCCTTCAGTAATGTCCCCTCTGATCAATTTCTTTGCTAGTATTCCAGTGCTGTAGTCTTAATATTTTTCATGCATGGTAAACTTCAGTAAAGAAGTTCAAACATTTGGCCTAATTTTATGGCTCAAGTGGCTAAGGTACAGGTACAGACCATGGACCTGAATAGAGATCTGGAACTGGGATCAACTTTTTTTGAAGTTAAAACATTTAAAAAGTAATCTTACATTGACTGCTGTACCTTAGTTTAGCTTTAAAAATACTTAGCTACAGCCTCTGACAAGTTTAGGAATACATATATATGCATTAGGAACTCCTTTACTTACAGGAAGACCTTCATACTGGGTTCCTTCAAAGCAACAGTAAACATAGTTATGTGACCTGGGGGGTTCATTTGCAACCACTATTAACCAAAATAATGAGACCAAGTCTGTGTACCCTGGAGAGTGTAATAGAGGAATTAGAGGTTTTCAAAGTCTGCAAGTTGCATGTGAAAGGACCCCTGCAGCTAAGAGGCTTGTAATTTGATAATGAGACTAGTTGAGTATTTGTTTCTCTGTTTTGTAACCTCAGACTTGTTGAATGTTTTTGTTTTTAAGAGGAAGGAAGCAGTCTGGAATGAAGGCAAGTTGGCAGGCAGAGAAAGAGGAGCAGGAAGAAGAATATTACTATTTAGCTAGTGTTAGGTTCCCCCAAAGATTTGGGGGACTTGGGGGCTCTCTTTAGGAGTGTGGAAGGAGTGACCCAGAAAAATACTTCGAATACCCCAAAGGCTTTATCTGGAACTTCGAAGCAGGCTGACTCAGTAAAGGAGTAAAGCCAGCACTGGGGTAAGGGCTCTTGGCCATTTGTAGGGGCTGTGAGGTTAATTACATCTTGGAGGAAGGCTGGACTTTCAGATTCTCTGGCTCTGCTGCCTCTCTCTTAGCCCAGAGACTAAGAGTCTGTTTAGAAATTTATTAAGATAGTAAAATGGACTTTAGTCAAAACAATGAGGATCCTTAACAGAAGAGACTGAGAAAAGTGCTTAGGACCTACCTCTACAGATTCCAGGAAACACTGAGATAAAAGCCAATGGAAAATCCTGCCCAAATGCCCACACAAAATGGTGTCACCCATGTCTTTCTGGGGGCCTTTGTCCTATCACTTAGTTGTTCATTTTGATTGTTCCTGGGGCCAAGACATGAACTGGAGTCCTGGGGCATTCGTGCTTTAGCTGCTCCAGCTGCAGACACCTGAGCCACCAGGGCTTGCCTGAGTGGATTTTTTTTAATTGAGACAGAGAGGAAACATTTTGACGAAATCAAGACGAGTATGTTGGACTGAAGACTAGGCTAAGTGATTGAAGGGCAGTTCATTACTTCAAATACAAATATTTATTACTACTTCAGAGACCATCTCTTATCCCAATAGAAAGAAAAACCTCCCCTTTGGGAGATGATTCAGTATTTTTAGTGAATAGCTGATAGTGTCCCTAGCTTCACACAGCAAAGCAGGAAAAAGTAATTATTCATAGAGAAGGTGTCCACTGTCACAAGTATGTAATGAAAATTCCCCAGTGTCCTTGGCATCTGGGTAAAAATCCACCTGCCAGTCCTCAGAAGGGGTCCTCCCCTGAAACTGTACATGATTCTCAGGGGACTACCGAGTAGCTTGAATATTGGTTTTTTGGTTTTGTTTTGTTTTTGTTTTTAAATACAATGCATTTGCAAGATACTCATTCATTGTCCTCACTAAATTAGATCCCTTTAAGCCTGGGGGGGTGGGGGGTGGAGGGGGGGTTCTGGTGTAATCAAGCAAAGCAGCCCTCTCATAATGAATGCCTTCATGCAAATGTTTCATAATAGGATAAATCAAATGCTCAGGTAACAGTATAATCTGATGGCAATTTATTCTCCATTGTCCAGTCAGGTCAGTCACATTGAAACGCCAATTCTTTACCTGTTTCAAGTCTTTTGTCTTTTATTCAGGCTTAAGTGTGGTAAAACCTGGTAACCAAAATTAACATGGTTATCTAGTGCCTGGTGTCTGCTACCTGCCTGGCAACCTGCTCTTCCTTCCTGGTTCCTTTTTAATGGTGGTGGTTGGCATTGGTGCCCAAGATAGTGCGTTACTACTACTGACTTGGGAGATGGATTGCCTCTGTATTAAGGGTTGGCCTTTTCCCAATTCATCACATTGTAAATGGAAAAAGGGAATATGTACAATAACAGCCAAGCAGCTGGCCTTGAACGTATACTCCCCCATGGGCATTGCCCAATTCCTGTTGTGGGGCCTCCCTGACCAAACGGCGTTTTTTAAACCCACTTGGGTTTTAAAAGAGAAAACTGTTTCAGACATTTCCTCTTCCTCTTACACCAAAGCAGCCCTGTACCCCAGTGGTGCTGGAGCTGCTGGGATTGATGTATTCAATTTACATAGCAAATCTCAACCTCAGGTGGTGCTTGGGGTATCCAGACATGTGCAGGGAGCTATGAGTCAAGGATTGAGTTCCCAAAGAGCATTCCAGCAGTTGAAGAAAAGGCCGCTGTTGGATCCTCCTGGAGAAAGCAAGTACAGAGGCCAGTTGTTCTGTACTCTTGACCAATTTGATATTTGAACACTAGGCGTAGTTTCTGTTTCAACTAAAAAACCCATGGACCTATTTCCCGCTGTCAGCTGTAGCTGGGGCTCCTGTGTGGCAACATCAATTATAGACAGAAAATTCTAAGGGACCTCCTCAATCCTCATCTTCCGACAGTATTTCTCTTTCCCTCCTGCCCCATTTTTTGCTTTTCCTTCAGGAAGATTTTCTTCTCTTCACCTTTCCTCTGTACCATCAGCTTAGTTTCTCCCTTTTCGCTTTCTTGATATTATATAGTGACATAAAAGTCTGAATACATGAGATGTCATCATGCTTTCCGGCTCTCTGACAGTAAAGTTCAAATGTAAAATAGTATAATAGCTCAGAGAGTCACTTAAAGGCCATTTTATTCCCCATCCCAAATTGTATAGAGGCCAGGCTGTCTTATAATAAACAAACAACCCAAAGCGCCTAACTTCCATTTGGTCGTGGCTTCTTGTCTCGGGGTCTTCCATTCAGTTATTATTTAGTCTAGAGGGCTGTTCTGAGGAGAGCAGTTGTTTCGGTCCCCATTTTAGAAAAGACAGTTTAGAAAAGACATGAGCTCATGCACATGAACTACAGATAGTTACAGAAGCAGAAACCAAAAGAAGTGTCCTGTGGAGTGTTTGTGTGTCCCAAACTCTTCTAAATCCTTGGAAAGTCACTAACAGGGATAATTCCGTTGAATACTCACCGAAGCGAAGTGTAGATCTTTTGCTCAGCTCCAAACACCAGTTGGGCAGCCACGCTGAGCCCCAGCTGTGCTGTGCAAATGCCATCCTGCCCAAACATGGTCTCTGCAGCCACTGCGGGGTCAGTTTTTCAGAGCCTTACAAAGGTGCCTTGTAACTAGCGTGGCTGGGAGCAAAAGCCTGCCCCGGTTGGCTTCTCCAAATTGAGTGTGTCCCTGTCTTCACACACTAACACAGGAGAAGGCAACTGTGGGGAGCAGAAGAGGCTTTATTCATGGAGAGCTGTCTGTCCAGGAAGAGGTGTGCACAGTCCACTAGCCAACTCTGTCACCTTTCCAGACTCTCAGGTTTTTATACATTGTTTGGTGGGAAAGCAGTGAGCTTTAAAGACAAAGGAATGTAGGGGAGGAGGTGGCTGGGGTCCGGTTTTCTGCTTGCCTGGACAGCATCAGCACCCAGACACCTGGAGATTGTTTTGTAGGGGCATTGGAGCATGTCGTTTCTTAGTACAGTTCTGGGAATGGATGTGGGCATCCTCTGCAAGATTAGATTAGTGTTGCTGATTAATATCCCACAAATTAAAAGACAGGTCAAAAGTAAATTCAAGGTTACCCAGCTCTTGTCTTAGCAATTGTTCTAGAAACCACATAGGCCACCCTGACCACTCTGGATCCTAGTGCTGGTACTTGCTCTGCTTGACCATCCCTGCCTTAACCTAGAGCAATTCTTGACCTCAGTGGGTGACCTTGAAAGTCAAGCCAGTTCTTGTTGTCTTTGGATGTTTTCTTTTTAAAGCAAGAAAGACTGTTAGAGAAGGTGACCTTTTGTTACAGCTCTTCATGGTTTAACATGAGGCATAACAGCTGTGTTCTGTGAAATAAGCAACTTTCCCTAACAAGACCCTTATTCATCATTAAGATTTTCATAGGGAGGTAAAAATTACCACTTAAAGTTAAAAATAGATTCACTAAATTTGCAGACCATTCATTTTAAAGTAAGGTGTTATCGTGCATGCAAAAGGTAGAAAGACACAGTCTAATGACTTATAGAGGAGCAAGTAAGAATTTGCTCAATGGTTATAGATGTTCTGATTAGTTACGAAATAATTTCACTCACAGGGGCAACTCTCTTGGAATCCTGAAGTCTGTTTTGTTTTAATTGTATGGCTACCTTATGAACTATAGTTTTGACATTGTATGAAGAGGCAATTAAAATTCCTTTGTCTTATGATCTGACTCTACCTTCTTGAATAGATAGAAGCTTAGGGTGAACAATTTAACATTTCAGAAAGAAGTTAATGTGATAAGTCAACGATTCCTTCCCCTGGAGGACTTGAGTAGTGCAGTGCTGCACTCTGTTGGGCTGCTGCAGGAACATTCAGGAAGCTTTCTGTTTGTCTGCCAAGAAAGTCTTCCCAAGGAAATGTCTCCAATAACTTCAGCTGGCAGTCTGTTCAGTACAGGGTCTCTTCTCTTAACAGAAGGGCACAAAGCACACAAGTTAAGCAATAGTGAGGAAAACAAAATATGTTAAAACTCCTTTGGTAAATAAATTCAGTGAACTAAGTGTGCATGTTCCCCCAAAATTCATATGCTGAAGCTCTTAATGTGATGGTATTTGGAGATGGAGCCTTTGAAGGGTAATTAGTTCATGAGAGGGTAGTTCTTATTAATGGAATTAATGTGCTTATAAAAGCAATGCTTTTTCTGCATCTGTTTAAATATGATTTTTATTCTTAGTTCTGTTAATGTGTGTATCATATTCATTGATCACATATATTGAGCCAGCATTGCATCCTAGGGAGAAATCTCACTTGATTATGGTCTATAATCCTCTTAATGTGCTCTCTGTTGTGTTTACTAGCATTTTGTTGGGATTTTTGCATTCACCTGGCAACTTAATCTTGAACTTTCCAGCCTCCAAAACTGTGAGGAATAAATTGTTTAAGTCACCCAGTCTGTGGTATTTTATTACAGCAATCCAAATTGACTAAGATGGTGGGGTTTACATGAAGTAAGAAGAAATAAATGAGAGAAAGAAAAATAATAGGAAAATCAAGTTTGGCGTTATTCACATGTTCAAAAATCAACCTACATTTGTTCCATGAAAAAAAAAAAAAATCCAGGCAATCATGGAGTAGAGTCATAATAAGGAGTTTAGGTGTAAATTGAAGTGGCATGGGCATAAAAAGAAAGTGAGTGTGAGGTGTTCCCCCATCTACTTACTGAGTACCTGATTTTCCACAAATGAAAGTGTTTCACAAGCCAGCTTTTTTTATTATAACACATTTAAAGTTAAGTGTTCAATATTGTTTTATTGATATTAGACCGGAATACCTGAACTAGAATACCTACACACCACAGTTTCTCTTGGGACTTGGCACTAACTTTTGCTTTCATCGTCTAGGATTTCATGAAATCTGGAAAATGTGCAAAATGGAGAAAATACGTGCACTTCAAAATGCATCATTTTGTTTGAAAACATTATAAACAATATAATGTTTTGATATTAACGTTGGTATATATACGCTTTTTCACTCCCTCCACTAAGGATATATTTTGCTGTGGTAGTCATGCTATGTATCCCAGATTCCATGTAATCAAGGACACATTGCTGCTGGTTGATGGGACCATGATGTATGCCTGGCTTTGGAACAGAATAACACAATCGAGTTTAAATAAATCATGTCTTTTTGACTTTGGCTTTATTGCCACTATTCTCTGTTTAAGTCATAAATTACTCTTAAAGTTTCATTTCTCTCTTAAATCAAAGACTCCTCGTTATGTAGAATGATACTCAACAAAAGGTCTTAGAAATATGCTAGACTATCTAATTTTAGTTCTGAAAGTCATGTGTCCTAGATCATAATCTATGATATCCCACCCACCACAGCTATTTTCACATTAAGTCTTAGTCTTTGGTTCTTATTCACCAAAACTCATTCATCTCTTCCCCTTCTGTAATAATAGCAGTAACTTTGTAGTGAATCAGTTACCTTACATGAATTCCTACCTAATGAAGGGTTAGGAGGAGCACTAGAGCAGTCTACAGAAGTGGTGTGTAAAGATTTCAAGTCACCTCAGGTAGCTTAGGCGGCTAACCAGAGGACCACCTTCTCTGGGTTCTTCGGCACTCAGTAAAGAGAAATTAGTCAAGATAAAACCATGCCTTAAACAACAGCTTTATTGAAAGGCAGAAGGATGGAGAAGGAGGGGAAGGGGAAGAAGGAGGACCCACAAGCTTGAGGCAGCCAGCCCAAGAATTAAGTCCGAAGCTACTCAATTTGGTAGTTTTAAACTGTTCTTTTTAGCATTTTCAACTGACCAGTCACTTGCACGGTAACTTTCTGCTATAATGAATAGCTTAGGGGAAAGGTCATGTGATGGGAACCTATTAGTGAGATAAAATTGTTCTATAGTGATATAAACATTTCTAGAGGGAATGGAAATGTGATGGTCAAAATGGTGGCACATATAATCATCACGTTGGAGAAGTTAATGATTTCAGTGAAAATGGAGGGGTTAGCAAAAGACCCTCTCACAAAGGGGCAGTTAATGATTTCTAAAGTGAATGGCCTTTTACCAAGGAGTGGCCAGACATTGTGCAGTCCCAAGGGGAGATAAAATTGTCCATAAACCAGCAGTCAGTAAGCCCACTATTTGTGAACCCTGTCTGTCTCAAACCAACTTTAATGAGACAATAAATAGTATTGATCATTTACTCCACCAAGAGTTGTTTGTTGTTTTCAATCTCTCAGTGCCACCATTTAGTTTAAATCTGGCCATTATTTTGATCTAGCAAAGAAGACTGTCCCCACTTTTTTTGTGAGGTCATTTGGAAGAAAAAAATTGATTGGCCACTGTGTAAATACTCCCCTTCATTTTTGAAATGGTACTTTATTAGGCACCAGTGTAACCAGCCCAAGGGTGTGAACCTGGCTAAACTAGTCAGTAGTATGGACATAAAAGGAAAATCATATGTGAAGTGCTTTCCCCTCTTGGCTTACTGGGTATTTGCTTTCCCACAAGTGAAGTCTGATTTTCTTAGCTTAAGGATGGTTGTGGGGTGAGGGTGGGGGCAGAGTTTTTCCTCCCTGATTAGAGTAAAAGCTGCAGGAGAAGAAAGTTACATTTGCTCACTCATCCGTCTGAAGGGGCTAAAACAGAATACCCCAAGCCTCTAAGAACTGGTCTCCTGTACCTGCCCCACTCTAACAGAAAGAGCCAAGGACAGTAGAGGACAGCCACACAGACAAAGATGTTCTTATTATTCTAACCATTTAGTCCTTCCCTTAATCAAAGAAACCATATGCTACCCCTTGAGTCTCAACCCTTCTCCTAATCCAGAAATGGTCTTCACTATTCCCTAGAAGAATATAGTTTGGGAAAACCTTAATTCAAAAGATAATTTATCAGCAAATAGTCCTCTCTATGAAGAAACTGTATCTCCTAGCCACTGATGACCCCCTCCTGTCTCCTGAGACCCAAGGTCCCCTGTCCATGCCTCAGTTGAGAATTGAAAGCATTAATCTACCCCAGCTATCTCAGAATTTACTGCCATGTAAGTCTTCCATGCATCTCTTATTAAATTTGGGCTTTTCACTTACTAATCATGCCTAATGTTAATTTGTTCTTTTGACCAGTCTGAAGAACCTCAGAGAGATGGGGAAACTTTTCTTTGACCCCTATAGCTTCCTGATAATAGAACTGTTATGTGAGGCTGGCTTGCCTTGAATCAGCAGACATCTTGTAGCCATCAGCTATTAATTCTGTGAATGGAACTACTGAGTAGCTGATCATACTTGGAAAAGCCTAGTCCTGAATTTCTTGTTCCTTATGGTTTCAGCCTCTGTGAGTGAATATTCTGTTATTTACAGCTTAATGCATTTTAGTTGTTAAAGTTGGTCTAAAGTCTGAGTAGGAGATAACACATATTCACACCACTGCCTGGAAGAATATTAGCACTGGCCACCCTGCTTCTATCTATCAATTCTTAATTGTTATTTGGAATACACAGCACCCTAATAGCCCTTAAGATTATGCCTCAGTAAGTCCCAGGTATGTGCAAAAGCAACCTATAATTTCAACCTGAAACTGGTCTCTTAAAAGTGTGGTTTGAAGTAGGGTTACCATATGCTAGGCTTGCCCAAGATTGTCTTGTTTTAGCAATGTTATCTTGGCATCCTTGAAATTCTGTCCTGGTTTTAATTCCAGTTCGGTAAAAGTTAATTTGGGCAAACATACGTCCAATAAACTATCGCCTAACTGCCTGACAGGAATACAGATTTTTACACCCCACACACCTCTACATGTTATACTCCTTACACTATCCCGCAACAGCCTGGTGATATTCCAGTTGGTCCCTGTTTCAGCTCTAAAAGTTATGACTAGTCTAGTTTGAAAGGACCAAAATCTTTCACCCAGCAGGTAGAAATAAAGATTAAAAAAAACAAAACAAAAACAGTAAATATCTCTTTATTATCTGCTTTCAGATCTGTCCAAATTAGAGCCCGTAATACTGGTTTCCAGATTTCTAGTCCTGTGAGTTTTTATACTCTGTTGTCACCGAAATTAAGTCTGTGAACAGCACATTTTAAACACTTGCAGGAATCTTGCTGCAATTTCTCTAGCTCGGTCTGGAGTCTGCAGGCTTGAAGCTCCACTGAATAGTAAGAATATATTAAATTTAAATGTTATTGAAGACACAATGCATCATAACATTATATAGGTTTAAGTTGTGCAACAGTATAAATCTGCATCTGTATAAAACTTTAAATGTGCCACCAACAATCCAATTCTTCTTCACCATACAATTGACCCCTCTTTAACTGGATTTGCCCACTTCCATTTCTCCTTTCTGGTAACCACCCATTTGATTCTATAGACTGAAAGTCTATTTTTGTTTCATTTAGTTAAGTTTTTGTTTGATTTCTCTATATACCACATACATGTGAATGAGATCATACAGCATTTGTATTTCTCCTAACTGATCTCACTAAGAGATCTAGCTCCATTCATGTTGTTGCACATGGAAAAATTTCATCTTTTTTTAACAGCTAAGTAGTGTTCTGTATATATGCCACATCTTCTTTATCACATATCTGTTGATGGGCCCTTTGTTTCCTGCTCTTGGCTGTTATAAATAATACTGCAATGAACATAGGAGTACATACATATCTTTCAACTAGTGTTGTTGTATTTTGGGTGTAGAAACCCAGAAGTGGGATAACTAGGTTGTATAGAATTTTCATTCTCAATTTTTTGAGAGCTCTCCATACTTCTTTCCAAAATGATTGCACCAATTTACACTTCCACCCACAGGGTATAAGTTTCCCTTTTCATCATGTCCTCCACAACACTAGTTGTTTTCAATCTTTTAGATGATAGCCATTCTCACAGGTGTGATGTGATAGCTCATTATTGTTTTGATTTGCATTTCCCAAATAGCAAGAGAGGTGGAACATCTTTTCACATGCTGTTTGGCCATCTTTATGTCTATGATCTACAATTTGGAAAGTGTCTACTTGGATCTTCTGCCCTGAATAATAAGTATTGTTTTTTGTAACTGAGAACGTGCAGGGAGTTGGTAGATACTGGGAGGAGCAGACACATGACTACTAGTCTCAGGATTTTGTTAAGATCTAAACCTGCGCTTACTCTCTATCTGTAGCAAAGACAATCCTGCCTTTTCTTCTTCCCAATACCATTCTTACTTATTTGGTAGGCTAAATACATATTTGTTTTTTTTTTTTTTTTTTTTAATGAACAGTCCATTAAACATTTCAACATTTGTTAGTTTGGTTAAAAATATTTTTGCATGTTAGATTTACAGCAGTACTACTTTCTTTAAAGAAACTTATTTCTGAGATTTATGAAATAAACCACTGTTATGTACATTTATTAAAGTATCAGAGGCTTTATTTCAGATATTTGATATCTTCAAATAAAAGTGTTTCTCAAAATATTAGGCTAAAATACTCAACATCTTCCTGAATTTTTGTCAAACATTTTAAGAATCTACAAGAAACCGTATGCACATTTAAATAATTTTGAGGTTTTTATTCAAAAAGCAAGAATTTGTTGCAGTGCCAGCAGTAATGACTCCCTGCTTTAGTTGTTCAGTTCTTTCAAAAGAGACTCACTTGTGATTGTTTGTTGCTTGTTTCTACAAACCGCAAGGGTCCTGTTCCTCAGACCGTAAATCTCCTGCGCTTTCTGTGCTCTCTTGCCCTCTGCTGGCTAAATTGAGACCTTCTCTAGAAACACATCAATCAGATATCTAGGGTCACCAATGAACATCCTCTAGTCTGCTTATTTTAGGGCCGTTTGACAAAGACTCCTTAACAATCTTTATTTCAGACATAAAAATATATAGCAGTCCTCCTTATTCATGGTGAATTTCCGTGGTTCCAAGATCCTCTGTGGATGCCTGAAGTTGCTCAAAGTGCTAACCCCTAAATATATTATGGTTTTTTCATATACATGCAAACCTATGATCCAGTTTAATTTGTAAATTAGGCACAGTAAAAGATTCACAATAAAAACTAATTATAAAATAGAATAATTATAACATTAGTAATAGTAATGAAATAGTAATGAAAACTATGTGAATGTGGCCTCTTCTCAAAATAGCTTATGTAATGTTTGACTATTAGTAACTGCAGTAAACAGAGCCATGGATCAGGGGTGTGTGGCAGCTTCATACTCCTATTTGTCATCAAGATATTCATAACCTGATGATTTCAATTCATAAGATCTATTCATTCTTAAGCATCTTTTACATTTACCCCTTGTGTCCTATGATTAGCAGTTTATTATATGCTGAACTAATCTCAAGCGCTCTATTGCATAACCTAGTAAAACATTGGTGTGTCTCTTTGTCATTGTGTCACATGAGCTGTCATTCTCTTATTGTTTTTATTTCTTGGTGTGTGTCTTGTTTTCCCAGTGTGACTGTCCATTCTCTAGGCCTTCAGCTCCATCAGTTGGACTCAGAAGAAGCCTCAGTCATGGAAGGTAAACCCTCACATGTTCCCTAGACTTTCATGGGCGATGAGGGGGCCCTCAGCTTGGTAATCCTGACAATCCTCAGCATTTTCTAGTCCACCTGCCATGGTCAAGTGGAACACAAACATTGGGTAAGTTTAGCCCTTCCCTGCTGGGTCCTGTGGAGGAGAGTGAACCAGCTACAGTTGGATTGCATTCCCCTGTTGTCTTACTGGGTGGTGAGCATACTGGCAAATTGATATTATTTAGGGTCTATTAAAGACCCCATGGCTCTCTCCTTTCTTTCTTGCAGTTCTTACAAGTCTGTGGTTCTAGGGTCAGCCCTAGAGTGAGTGTTGCTGGATTTCTACTTTCCCATTTACATCTGTAGGGGCTTGGGTAAAATGAATTCCCCCATTCCTCTGAGTTCTCCTTGGACTGCTTAAGCACTAACTTAACATCAAACAGAATTAGCAGGAGAAAAGGCTAAATTTAAGGACCCCTGTATGGAGAATTGGCATGACTAGGTAAATAGAATGAGTTCTAGGGTATATAGAAAGAATGAAGACTTAAATCTTGTGCTAAGGAATGGGAAGGGGGCAGGGTGTGAGGAGAGCAGAGGGGTCTTCACATGAGGGGTTGAATTCATATGACAAAATCTTGCCTCTAGATATTTGTCTAGCATTAAAATAGGTGTCTCTGATAAAAAGGTTTTTTTTGGAGATGACCTTCTATCCAGGTCATTTATTATTTTTAAGGTAAAGGTAACAGCTTTTCTTGAAATCTTCAGGGCCTTGACTAACCTTTAGTTCCACATATGAAGGTGTCACATATTAGCAAAACCCTGCTCTGCACATCTTGGGAAAAAAACGTCTATCTGAACATTTTGGGAGAGACTGATCCTAATGCCTAAATTGGAATCTGATTTTTCTCTGTCTTCTAGTTATTTTGAAGTATTTTCTCTCTCCTGACTAATGTATATTTCCCCCCAGAGAGAGGGTGTTGAAGAGGTTTGCATTTGAGTAGTTGGCATTATTAACTTATGAGAAAACTGTAAAAGTTCTCTTGTGATTGCCTCTGAGTTTTTGTTTTGTGTTGTTTTCTTGGTGAGGCAATTAGCTGCACGAGATTGGAAGAGAAGAAGGAAGAGGGTATGAAGAGTACTGTCTGGAGGAGCTGGATACTAGACAGCCTAGGAGTGCGAAGGGACCATTTGAGGCTCATATTATGCATTTAAAGTAAGACCAGTCAGCATGATCCTGGGCTTTTCTCCATCCACATTTAGCCACATCCTGTTGTGGTTCTACTAAATGAGTACAAAGAAATATGCGCTCCAGATAGGAGGAAAACTTAAAAGCACTCCTATGAAACACAGAAGTAGAGTTGAACAAATAGGAAGACAGGCCCTGTTTTTAGATTAAACCAGGCAGCATCAGGGAAATGCTAGTTCTCTTTTAGTTAATATATATATGTATTATTGTGATCCCACTAAAGGTGCCCCCTCCTTTTTTCTAGAGTCAGGAAAGTTCATTCTAAAGTAAATACAAGGAATAAATGAGCCTGCACTGCGACCCCAGGTCCCAGTGCATGGAGGGCGCTAAGGGGCAAAGTGGGGTGGGGTGAGTGGGAGTTGGGATCCGAGCTGCAAAATGGATAATCTGGCCATCATCTCAGGATATCGCTTTCTGGTGCTGATATCTGGGCCATGGGAGCATCGCCCACCCAGACTGGATCAACACCACCCAGTCCCTGGGGACGCTCGCCACACTGGCCTGTATGACAGTGTCAAACAATCCATGAAGGGGACTGGATGTGCCTCCTAACTTGGCTTCCCCCAAAGTGGATCACCATACCGTTTTTTTTGTCACCGGGAGAATCATTTCAATAACTGTCGCTTATGGTTTGCTATTGGCTTCTCACTGCCCAAGAAAAGCTACAAAATGTGCTGAATGGGTAGCATCACTGGATGGCCCTTTTCTCTGTGGCTGCTCTAATATTTTCAATAGGGTTTTACACTGAGGAATTCAAAGTTCAGCCTTATCAATCACCCAACCGCACAATAGTTGGTTCTTCACAGGTACTTTTTTGCTTTATTGTTTTTCTTCATAATAGTGGGACTTCTATTTCCTGACAAAGTTTGTTTACCAGGATGATGATAACTTTTATGTTTTTTTCTTTTCTTTTTTTTTTCTTTTTTGAGGGCAGAAAGGACAAAGGCAAGGCATTTGAATAGTCCTCGCTTAGAAAGATGATTAGATGAAATTGATGCTGAAAAGAAAAAAAATGATTTGATTTGTTCTCACTATGCACTTTGGATGTTTTTTAAAAAAAATTTCCATAACCAAATAGAGACACTAATGGCTAAAGATCCTGAGCATATTCAAGTAGTTTGTCTGCACTGGGACGGCAGCCGGTGAAGGAGAAAGCTTTATGTGGAAAAGCATGTGGCCCTTTGTGCCGCCGTTGTTCTGATTTTAACATCTAATGATTTATTTGAGGGAACAGAAAAACTAAGTATTTATGAATCATGGTGGACCACAGGGATGCGAGAGAGGTTCCATGGAGCTGGCCTCACCTCCTGAGAACTCAGTGCCCAGGGCTTCCTTGTAAGGGTGTGAGCCTTTGGTAGCGGCATGGATTGCATTGCTTTACTGCTCTAAAAAACCAATAGTTTGACACTTGTTGGTTAAAATTATTAAAAGTTCTGTAATTCCCTATTCGCTGTGTGTGAAAACAAAACAAAACAAACACACACTAAGAAACATGTTTTTGAGGGTAGGTGAGTGGGGGCAATACTGTGTGTGTGTGTGTGTGTGTGTGTGTGTGTGTGTGTTTGCGTGTGTGTATCTGGAAAAAGAAGAAATTAACAAGCAAAAATATTCAGGAAAACCCAGAAAAGAGGCACAGTAGACAGAAGAAATGAACAGGCCGTTCCAAGGAGAAACACTTTCAAAAAAGAAAATGGCCCTTAAGTATCTGAAAAGCTACCAATTTAGTTTATATTAAGAGAAAATGAATTGAAAAATACTTTAAAATATGACTACTCACCTATGTGATTGGCACAACTTAAGTTTGATAAAAGCCTCTATTGGTGAGGCCATGGAGAAACTGATGCTGTCATAATTGTTGGTAATTCTATTTTTAAAAGTCTCTAGAAATTAAGAAAAATATGTACAGGGAGTTGATTACTTATTGTGACATTATTCATAATAGCAAAAGATTATTATAAACCATCCAAATATTCATCAATAGTGGACTTGTTGCAAAGGAGAGCAGCTGTTAAAAAAGAAAAGGAACAGGTACACCCCTGCGGCTCAGTGGCTAAGGTGTAGACCATGTAAAATCCAAAGAACTGGTGTGAGACCTGGGACTAGGGATAAAAAAGAAAAGAAAAGGAAGTTATCTAATGAAGTGTTCAAAACAAAACATTAGAAAAAGACTGTGTATATCATACCATATTTTGTGTAAAAAAGGAAGAGAAACATGAATGTTCGCTTATGCGTGTCAGAAACCAAGCCTTGAAAGGATGTATCAAAAATCAGCCAAAATGATTTCACAGAAGGGGCAGAATAAAGGAGGCTGAGGAGGTAGAAACAGAGGTAACTGAAAAAAAAAGTCATAAAATTAACGGAAAATAAAGGCAAACCCTAACGATGAAAACAAATGAATTTGAAATGAATAACAGAATGTGCCTCTTCTTGCAAACCCTTTTCTTGGGAGATACGCTGATAAAGCCTTCTCTTTGTACCCAAACAATGGAGGCTGAGGGAATAGCTTAACTTGCTTCAATTATATTGATTGTCCCCTCTGTCTTTTCCTACTGAACAATCAGTTCCACAGGGCAGGGATCTTTGTTTTGTGCATGGATGCATCCAGTTTACACAAAGTCTGGCACCTAATAGGTGCTCAATAAATATTTGTTGTATGAATGAAACTCTTTGTGGGCAAGGAAGCCTTTTATTAATATAGACTTACTTAATGCCCCAAAGCTAGCACAGGGGTTGCTTAATATATAATTTTATCTCAGCCCAGATGTTTTCAGCAGAACACATTCCCATCCTCATTCTCATTTGTTCCTATCTGGCAAATAGTCCTGGACCTGCTGCCATGGTTTTATCTGCAGCTGGCAGTCCCTGGTAGCCCAGACCTTGTCCAAGTTCACGCTGTGTTGAATGTGGCCCAAACTGCCAATGATTTACATTCCTTTCTCCTTTATTTTCTCCTTTAGCTGAGCTGCTTTGTGAATGTTTCAGAGCTACCTCTGCATGCCTTTCTAGTGAGCTTACAATGATAGGCCACTAGTGATACCTTGGAACATGGGGAAATAAACCTCTCTTTAAATATGGTTATATAGAGATGAGGAGATTTCTCTCAGTAGGTCTGATTTAATAAACTGGATAGCTAAGAATAGCATCAACTTTCCCACCTCTCTGTCTCTCTCTCTCTGTCTGTCTCCGTCTCTCTCTCTGTCTCTCTCTCTCTGTCTGTCTGTCTGTCTCTCTCTCTCTCTGTCTCTCTGTCTCTGTCTCTCTGTCTCTGTCTCTGTCTCTCTCTCTCTCTCTCTCTCTCTCCATTTCATTCTCACCATAAAACCCATTGAAAAGCTCCAGATTTGAGTCCTTCTTAAAAATGTTGCCTTGGGAGTGAGATACATGGAATTGAAGTTATTACTTACCTTTGTGGGACTCAGTTTCCACAATTTCAACAATACCTATCTTTTGGAGTTGTTGGAAATACTAGCAAATATGTATTTCACCTGCCTAGCATAGCAGCAATTCTTTGGTAACAAGTGTTAGTAATAAAAATTGGCTGACTATTCCTACGAAAAATTTGTAGGGAAAAGATTGGGAGGAAATATATCAAAATGTCATTGCTGTGAGGTGGTGAAATTATTGTGCTTTTTAGCTTGGTGATTTAAACTTTCCTGGACATTTCATATGCTGTAAAATGATTATATAACATTTTATAATCAGAAAACATTAAGAAAAATAATTCATATAGCCATTAATAGTTAAATTTTTTTAATTTCCTTCCATGATTCTGTCCTATTTCTCAATAAGAAATAACAACCAAAATCAAACTAAACAAAAAAAGTGGCATTAGTTTATTTCACTAACAGCCAGGAGAATTAATATGAATGAGCATAGACAAGGGCCTTATGCAAAATCAACGAAATCAGCCTGGAAACAAAGATAAGATTGAAAATTGAGAACTTGATCTTTAACACAAATATTGAAGGCAAACTTTTCAGGACCCGGTGAACAGACTGGCAAAGCTTTTTAAAGTGTTGGCCAGGAACACACTCAATATCAGGGGATGGTCTGAGACCGTGTTCTCCGTGAACCAGAGACAGCAGAGGGAGGCTCGCATCTCCTACTGAGTGCAGCCCCTCCCTGCTGGGAAGGCACAGGCCTGGAGCAGGGCGGCACTGGCCCATCCTCCATGATCAGTGTGCAAAAAGATGTCACAACCATCTGTGCAGCCCCAACAACGGGATGCCTCCGTTTGCATCAGCTGTGGGCAGGGGGAGTTATCAGAGATTGGTACCCAAGAGGGAAGGAAGTGGCAGGCTTGTTGCTGCTCTTCCAGCCAGTCATCCACTTCCACCTCCTGCCATGTCAGGGACGGTGGTCAGCGTTGCAAGAGAAGCATGGGGACAGAGGCAGCATGCCCACTCATTCCTCATGCATGAGACTTCTAACCACCCGACATTTCACAACTGAGGAAATTGGAAGTAGGGGCTTAGAAGAGAGCATGAGACTGGTAGCATACTGCAGACTTCAAAGGATAAGTGTTTCACCAGTAAGCAAATATGCTGAAATGCATTTCCCGTATGACTTCTTTCATAGTGTTGACCAGATCTGTAGCTCAGGACATCTGCAGTCTGTCGCAGAGCTCTGCAGCCTGAAAATCAGAACAAGCCATTCATCTTACAGTCCTACGGCACAGAGTAAGAGTCGATTAGTTACCAAAATTGATATTTATTATGGGAAGAATTTATAACAGAGAGTAGATAGCAAGCCATCTTTATACCTCTGGCAGCACTCTCAGATTGCAGATAAGACTAGGAAATTAATAGCGTTGTACTCCATCTATCTTCTGGAAAGCACATCTCATTTTTTTTCTTTGCTTCACTGTCATCCATTTCCACTCTGAGCTAGCCTTTGATTTGCTTCCTCCTCCCTCTCATTTCAACTCTTTGAAAAGAAGAACCTGAGCTAGGCTCCCATGAAAAAGTTAACACCTCTTTCTACTCAGGGTAGCCCATGATTCAACAGGTGGAAATTCTCAGGTGTCAGTAAAACCACCTGTCTAGTTGGCTCTGATTCAAGAACTGAGGTCAAGAGACTCATGCCCAGAGAAGGAAAATAACCAGTTGGATCAGTGGGTGAGAAATGAGAGCACAAATAAGGTTGAGACAAAGAGAAGGTCAGCTGCAAATGGGTCAGGAGACCAGAGAAGAACAGGTCCTGGAAGACTCCTCTGGGAGGCCTGCACAGAGGATTTTAGCCCCACACCCTCTCAGGGTCAAGTTGACTCAGCATTTCCTATTATTATTATTATTATTATATTATTATTGTTATAGGCCAACCCCAGGGGCCCTAACAAGGCTGACTGCTGTTAAAACCAGACTGTTTTCCACCAGGCTCCCAGTTCAGTCTAGGTCTCTATAGTAAAAGTCTGTCCCAGAAGGGATGTGCAATCATTCTAGTATTGAAGGATGTTTTATTCATTTTTTTCAAGGTAGGCCAGTAGTCTGACCTGGTCAGGCTTTGGGCTGATGTCAACTGCTTTGTATAGTTACATTGTCACATACTAATCAGCAACCTTTTTTTGTGATTGCTGGGTGCCAACATTGTGTAAAGAACTTGACACGGATATCCCTTTTAATTCTCAGAAGCTGACCACAAGGTAGGTGTTGTCATTTCCATTCACAGATGAAGAAACTGAGGTTTACATGTTAATTCACTTGCTGAAGGACAGAGAATCTAACTCAAGCCTTTCACTTAAGAATCCGTGCTCTTAATCTGGACCCTCTACTGCCTGGCAAAAATTAGACATGGTTGATTGAGCTGAATCAAAAAATAGAAGGTGATCAAATGCAGGAGAAAAGCAAACAGTGGGCCAGAGTGTAATGAGAAGGATGGATAGAGGGAGGTAAGTTATGTTGCTGGTAAAACCAGTGACACTTTATTGCCAAGTAAGTTTCTACCTAGAGGCTGTTTTACCTTTTTAATATCTTTTCAAGATGGACGTATTTTATTATCTATCCATGTATGCATTCCATGAATTTCTTATCTAGCTCTCTATATTTGCAGTGCTAGAGGATGGTTATATATTCAGTGCAACTGGAAAGGCATCGGTCTGACTATTGCCCCGTAGCCTCTACCCAATTCAGATTTTCACTATTAAAATAACTGGGTTCTTCTTGGATAGGTCAAACTATCAGATTA
The DNA here is from genome assembly GCA_004363575.1 of Solenodon paradoxus. Lineage (NCBI taxonomy): Eukaryota > Metazoa > Chordata > Mammalia > Eulipotyphla > Solenodontidae > Solenodon > Solenodon paradoxus. Next base: position 1,238,276 of record RJWH01000007.1, on the reverse strand, counting down.
ATATCATCTACATAAATACAAGAAAAGAACAAATTTAATGATGCATGCATTGTGAATTACGTGGATATAAATTCTGAAGTTAATGGGGCAAAATGAAGATTTTTCTGTCTTGAGTCAAGGAACAGGACAGGGACCCAGGGCTTTGAGAAAGGAGGGTGAATACTCCCTTGATGAGGAGAGCGACTTGTGACAAAGACAAGTTGCTTTGCAATTAAGTGTTTGTCCTGCCATATCCATAGGCTTCTCTGACAGAATTTTAATTTCTGATAAAAATCCTAATTCTGGATGATAGCTATACATTGTATTCTTCCCTATAGGTAAGGAATTAGTAAAGAATTAGTAAAGGTTTCTCAGAGCCAGGAGGGCCTCCACTGACTTTAGCTTGAAATCATCTGTATGTCAAAGTGATACATTTTGGGAAGGCCTGTCCTTTAGTATAAGGCTGGGGCATCGTTTTCAAAATGTTATTCTTAAAGGCAAAGATTTTGTCTTGTTCAGCTCTGGAGTCCTAGCTGTGGGAATGCAGAGAGTGATCTTTATGTGTTGAATTAAGAATGTACAATGCGTCCCTATGACTCAAGTGGCCAAGATGGCTGGGGTGTTGAGCATGTAAAGGTCACATACCTGGATTCATGACCCAGGTGAGGGGGGTGGGCACCTAGAATATACAAAGGAATAAAAATATTTCTTCCTCCTCTCCCTTCCTTCCTCCATATATATATACACACACAAGCATATATGTGCATATATATATTTGCATGAATTAAAGAGGTGAGCAGGAGACAGTGTTTCTCTTGAAAACTTTGCTGATACTCTTGTCTAAATGATTCATTGATTTCACAAGGTAGAGAATGGGTTATAAGTAGGATTTGGAGTGGGTGTGTGTGTTTCAGCAGGATTAGGAATGGGAATACTGGGAGCTCAGGCTTGTAGTGGAAGACCCCAGAGAACAAGCAGATACTATAACCTTCCCAGCCTAACTTCCTCTCCACATCACTATCAATGTCTTTTGCTTTCCTCTCATCCTTCCCTCAACTGTAGGAGTTCTTCTGATTTATGAGACTGGAAATCTCTGGTTTTAAGTCCTGTCCAACAATTTTTATATTTCTCTTCACTGACATCTTCAAATGAACACTGGTGTTCCTCATTCAGGAAAAACAAATTAAACAAAATCAAACCTGGTTTGACTCCGTAGTTCTTACTGTTGAATGTGAATGTATTGTCTGAACTTTTGAACACTTTTGTCCTCTACCCAATAACACTTAATACCTTGATATTTGACTTCTATCTCTGCTGCTACTGCTTTAGTAAAACATTCTTTCTGTGTTTTCTGTGGAAAACAAACAGAACACTTTACATTAGAGTTGTTCCTGGCATTCCTTTCCCTTTCTTCCATTGATGAATAAAACTTTTCCCAGTTTTAAATGGGCACACGGATGCCCAGCTGGAAACTACATTTTCTAACCTTCCTTGGAGGTGCGTGTGGAGACTTGGCCAAGATCTAGAGGCAACTTCCTGCCCCCCTAAAAGCTAGCTGCTGTGCTGTCCATCCCTTTTGTTCTCATTACTGAGAGAAGTCTTTAAAATTGGTGATAAAGATGGCAGGACTGACAGGTAACAGAAGTTCTGCTCTACCAGCCCTGGACTGATCAACTCTGGGTCTTTAAATCAGAGAAAAATAAACTTATATTGTATTTTAATCATTATATTGTATTTCATCATTCTATTTTGGTATCTTTTTGTTACAACAGCTTAGCATTCACCCTAAAACAGTCCTTTATTTCTTATGTATAAAGTAATATGCATTCATGGTAGAAGCTATAACTTAGTGATAAATAAAAAGATGGCAATTCCTGTTGATCTTTCTACTTTTCTGATTTTTCTCGGTATCCTGTGCTTAATTGTCTTCTTTTCTTTCTCCCACCACAATCGTGGGTTTAGCCCAGAAATAAAGACTCTACTCTCTTTACTCTATGCTCTGTCCCTGAGAATGATTCATATAGTGATTGATTTAGTCATTAATGTTTTCATTCAAAAATATCTGTAAGGACCTACATTCTGTTAAGTGCTGAAGATACAAAATATGAAATCAGACATGGTTCCTACCCCCAAGGAGATCACAGGCTGAAGAGGGGAAGGGTGATATAAATGAGTCCATTTAATATAGGGTGCTGACTATCTTGATGGAGCTCTGCAAGTGGGATTCTAGAGGAGAGCACCCAACCAGTTTAGTAGTGGTGGAGGGGTAGGTATGTTACCAACCCCCAGGAGCCTGATAATCTCTTCATGTTTTTGGACCCCTGAGGAAATTGAAATTGCACAGAGTCTGAAACATCCTTCAGACAAAGGTTTATTGTAGAGATATATGAGGAAGGGAGGGAGAGAGACAGAGACAGAGATTATATGTGTAAGGGCAGTGGCACCTCCATGCTCCATAGACCCTCCCATTGCACTGCACACCCTGTGTCTGGACTCCAGGGGTTTTTTGATTAGGGTAGATTAGATCAGCAGTTTTGAGGAACTGGTGGTCAGCGTTTTCAGCGGAGAGATATTCTTGGTAGGTCCAGAAAATATCTAGGAAGCTCAAAATGAATATGTTATACAACGTCCCTTCTCTTTTACTTTCTATCTGGAAGACTTACATACACATTAGTTATTCATAACTATTTAGAGTACTAGGTTATACAGTAATTCCTTGGGGCCAGTATGATAAGGATTAAGGTATGTAGTTTAATTGTAATAAAGTGGGACTTGAAGTGAGGAAGTGAGTCAGTCACAGCTGGGTGGGCGTTGGGGACAAAAGGGAATAGCCCACCATGCTTACCCCTATCTGTCTCAGGTGTTGATGAAGGCCTCAGGAGAAGGTGAGCCTGGTTAAAGGAAGTGGAAAGGAGAAAGTATGGAGAAAGGGAGGAAATTTCAAGCTCAGAGAAACACCAAGAGCCAAAAGTCTGAATGTGAACATTTTCAAGGTATTTGAAAAAAAAAAACACTGGCAATATGGCGTCACTGTTGTGAAAAGCTGATTGCTGAGTGTGGCAAGACAGAAATGGGCAGGGTCATAAAGGCTTTGTTTGTAATATTAAGAAGGATTGGAGCTTCTTCCTGACTTTACCAATGATCATCACCAGAAGTGTGAAATTGCAGATCTACTTTTTCTATAATCAGAGTGTTCTGAGTGGCTGGATGAAGGACACATTTCTGGGTGGTAAAGAAGAGAAGGGACAGAGAGTCAGTTAATTGCTGTGGAGTAGGTAATAGGTAGTGACAGCTGGGTCCAAAATATTGGCATGAAGAATTAAGAAATGAATTTGAGAAATATTTAGGAAATACAAAGAGAATGTTTGGATGACTGAAGAGGAAATGAGAGGAAGTATCAAAGACGACACCTGGGTTTTGCTTAGACCTGTTCAAAGGAGTGCTGCTGCTAATTGTGCATTCTTAAATTTGTATTCTTTTCCTTACAGAGGGCTCACACCCTATTTAAGGTGGTACCAGCTTGAGACACACAAAACCTGAATCCACTCCCTTTTCTATTCATTCTTCTAATTACTACTAGGTTAAGCTTCCCTAGAAATGTCTTTAATATGTCAATCTCAAAAGCTACTCTCAGGACATGTTAACCACTGAACAACTTTGTCTTGGGATATCCCTTCACCATCTCTCTCTTATAATCATTCTCAACAAATGTTTATAGTTTCTGAAAAATAGCTTTGACCTGTCTGCCAAAGAGCAGGGATGTGATTTACAAATGTTCTTTGATCCTTGAAGATCTATCTCGTGGAACTGTTTTGGTTGTAATTACTTATGAAACTTTCTTATTTACTTCCAACCTGCTCGCTTTGTTTTTATACCAGTTGTGGTTTTTCTGTATTAAACACTTGTCTAATTTCAGACTTGGCCATTCAGTAGTGTTTGGAATGTCTCAGACCTACAGAAAGCATCTGGCATAAGCAAACATCAATCTTTATTGTGGCAAAGGGGTACACATCACCCATGATTATACATTAAAAATCTTATTTTGATAATGGTAAGTCAAAGATAATTTTTGCTCTAGAATGCTCATTCTGGACTATAGACATATGAACATTCTTTGTTCAGTAGTTTTAATATCCGGAATAGAGCATGCTGTCACCTGCAATCACAGTCCTGGACCGTGCAGACCTGGAGCCCAAGCTCCTCTGAAACAAGAATTGTCGTCATTGTTGTTCGCTGCACTCCCACCTGATAAATTACTTCTGAGGGTCTCCTGCCATCCAAGCAGCTGCTACTCTGTGTATGAACAATCTCATTTCACTTTCTAAGCTTTTTTTTTCCCCATAATGTCCCTTCTGCTTCAACAGATTCTCACTCAGACACACAAAAAATGGGACTCATAATATCAATTCATTATCTTAGCAATCTCAATGAACAAGACAGTCTCTTTTTTCTTTTTTTCTTAGAGATAAGGCAGGACTACCATCTTTCTATAAAAGAATAGACTGTATGGTTTCATCTTTAAAAAATTTCAAGTTGGTTAAAATTTCCACTGATAATATTTTAGTTTTTCATATAAGAGGAGGTCTTCTTATGCCAAAAAGTTATGTAAATAAAATCAAGATAGAATGTTACTACTAGAAAATAATTCTAAGCCATAGAGCTCAGTGTGGATGTTTCATACCAGATCTTTCTCATCAGCCTCTTTTTGTACCTCTTGAGTTCTCCCATATCTATGTTATGTGTCGGCAGATACAAATCAGAGGGGTGATAAGGTTGATAGCATCTGCAGAGCCCCAAAGACTTCTCATGGATGAAAATAATAGGCCTGCCTACCACCATTCACAGAGGGAGTTATAAACCAGGGAAAGCATAGCCTTATAATCCTGCGCAACATAGAATAGATGCAATCTGAGGCGGGTGGAGTTGCTGAGACCCCAATTCTTGTTTGGGAAGATGCCATCTCTGGTATTGTAATTCTCTTCTGTTAACCTAAGCCTCCTGATGTTGGTGGAGCTTTAGGGGATTCAGAGTTGGGTGTGTGTTGGCACATAGAGTAAACCTGACGGGGAAGCCTGGCCACAGTTTGGAAAGGTAGTTATGAGCTGGTAGAGGTGACCTGTTGAGCGCTGAGCAGCAGCCTGACTCTGTGCTGGACTCGGACCAAGAGGAACAGGCTGGCTGACCTTGGGGATTCTCAGAAGTACCTGGAAGGAGAGCTTGGTAAAAAAAAAAAAAAAAAAAACCTTCCTTCTTGTCACACAAGCTCTGATACTTGTTGCCCTTGGAAGACTAGAGAAGTCCAGCATCTGGCCAACCGGAATAAGTAATAATGAGCCAATGTCCAGCAAGGAGATGAACTTCTCGCCTCCCTTCTATACACACACACATTTCCACCTGCTTTTCATGATACTGCTGTCTCTTCCATTTAGATTTGCCCAACAGGAGGGAGAAAAATGGAAGGTATTTTATATAAAGTGGGCTAAGCCCACATTACCTATTGCAGCTTGGCACCCGCTAAATGACATTCTCCTGGCATCTTATTTCATACAAGTCAGCATGGTGTTCCTCAGCTAATGAATACAGAAGACCTGCAAATGCCAACCAGTACGAGTGGAAGGGTCACTGCTCAGAGCTCCTTTAGCTCAACGTTTGACATAATCCCTGTGACGGATGGGGCTTGTTATGTTAGTTTGCTATTTCTTTTCATTGTTCTTCTGTCATCCTTCTTCTCTCCTACCTTCTGCCTTCCCTTCTTTTCCTTCTAGCATTCTTGATCCTAGGACATTTTCTGCTCATTATTTTTCAAGCAGTGTTCTGCTGCTCCCAGTGTCCTGTCTTCCCTGTTGTGTCCAGAAATTTGCTTCCATCATGAAGGGCTTAGAACACACAAAGGGAGCTGAACAATCATTGGGCCATGGCTAGAGGTCACTACCTTGACCTTTTTGCCTAGAAAGAATTATAATGTTGATATGGAAGACATATGATGCTATTTTAACTATGTGTTCTCTTATGTATTTTGAATTAAGAATCTCAACATATAAAAATGTGACAATGAAATTCAAGTTGATAATTCAGTTTAACGGCCTGGACTTTTTTCTCCTCTTTGGCCAGCAGTATTCTAGCACAATTTATGGAGTCTCCTATCCATCTTAGAGAATGAGAATGATTCATCAGTTTGGTATGTTTTAGGTAAAATCATCTAGGAGCCAGGTTACAGATGAGGTGTCATCATTTATCTTTAGACTCACAACTATGATTTTCTCTCCTACCACTCGTGCCTCATATCTGTGTAGCCCTCCTTCCATTACTCCTCCTTCCCATCATGTTGTAATAATGGAAATGTAGTATTCAGGGCAGTAAGACACTCCCTTGTTCTGACCTCCATAGTTCATGTTTTTATATTACCTGTATCTGTGACAAAGTTCAGATAGCTTACCTCCTTCTACCCAGCTGGTGGGGAACAGAAAGGTGACAGTTCTGAGCATAGTACTGGAAATAAAGAGGGGAGAGGGGTTACCAAGTATCCTGTCTATTCATTATAATCTGTTTGAATCTCCTTTACATAGAAATTCCAGTCATCTAAGACCTCAGATTCTTGGAAAGCAAGCACTTCCATGTTCTGTCCCCGACATCAGTGTACTTAGTCATAAATATTTGATCCATTTTTGTGTCCTCCACATCCTAGGTGCTCAATAAATATTTACTAAATAAGCAAATGATTCTTGTTGCCTATAATAGCATTGTGTTGGAGGTAGAAGTTTAATTTAATAGTAGCTGATATGAGTCATCATACCAGTCATGTTCTCTTGTTGCTGACTCCTGTAATTACATAATACATACACAAACATGAATACCCATTGCATCTTTTACACTTTATTTTTCATATTCATTTCCTTTGCCAATCAAAGATCAGTAATAGTGGCCTACTATATACTTGGCACTGTGACTGTGCCTGACATTTTATAAACATTCTTCTTAATGACAATAGTTGTGTAGAGAATTATCTTCATTTTTAGTCATTCTTTGTTCCATTTAATAATTGTGCCAGGTTCTATGTTAAATGCTAAGGACACAATAGTGAATGAAATAGACAAGATCTGACCTTCACTGTGCTTAGAAGCTGAGGCTGACCAGAGCAGCTCTTAGGGGACAACGCTAAGTGAACAAGTGAAAATGTTAATCTCTGATTCCGAAACTCTTATAACCTCTGAAAAATAGGGATAGTCAGTTACAGAAAATCTGTTAAGTGCTGGTTCTTTACTTTGTTCCTTTTTAAGCCTTTAAACCAATCCTGTGTGCTGTGTTATTCTTCCCATTTTATAAGGGAGGAAATGGGACCTCGCAGTCACCTAGTCAGTAAATGGCAGCACCAAGATCTGGTAACAGGTTGGCCTGTCTCCATTGCTCACAGCGCTTCCACTTGGCTGCACTGCTGCCTGGCTTGCAGAGGAGACAAAGGGCCCCTGCCCTGTCAGCAGGAAAGAGACATAAAATGCAATTACAGTACAAAGCAGAATAGAATGAGACACAAGAAGAGTATAAACACATGCTTTGAAGTTGAGGAGGAATTATTTTAATCTAAATGTCCTTGAAAACAAGGAAATGAGTTCTATTTGATAGCTCTCCAGGGTACCGTCTTTCAAGTAGGAAATGACCTATTTTGCTGAGTGAGACATAATAAATAGAAGTTAGGACTTTTTCACTTCCTTCATCTTCTTTTTTCTTTTTTGCTAAACAAATGTATTCATAATATAAAATATAGTGAGTGACTGACCAAGTATGGTACCATGAGTAACATCTCAGTTTCAGAGTTGTTAAGTTCTTTAAAAATGTGGGTATTAGAATCAATATAGTTGTGTTGTTTTTTTTTTTAAAGAGTGTATCTTAGTCTCAGTCCAAGATATTTGAAGTAGAGAAAATACTAAAGTGATAGTATATTTTCACTTTCATTGAGGTCCTGGTGGGGTTGCTATGTACAGTTGTTCAGTTTGTACACGACACGAAAGTACCCAGCTGAGGGGTAATAAGGGCTTGAAATCCAGTCTGCATTTCCCATGGCAAACAATGCTCCCCATTTCAGTACTGCCTCCCTCCCACCCAGAGGCCGAGAATCTTGTTATCTTTTAAAATTTTGTAGGAGTTAGAAAAGATTCTCTATGGCCTGGCAGTGCCCTGGAGTCCCACCGTAAGAACAATGACAGTTGTGCTGCAGCAGCCTGGGTTGCGTGCATTTAATATGACAACCTGTTGTTATATGTCTTCTATAGACCTTAAAACACTGTAGGAGCTTATTAAATTCAAAATTGAATTTAAGATTAACTCAGTAATTAAATAATTACTAATATTGTAAAATCTGCTAATGAAATTTTTATTGACTGTGTTATTACATGAACATTGGAATATGAGATAAAATTAAATAAATTCAACCTTCAACTATACAATATTTGCTCATCTAATTTCAGAGTTTTCACAGGCTATTTGAATCCCATTTTTGGACCTGAGATTAGTACAACCATAATATTGTATAGAATTATTTCTAAAAGCATTAAATACAGTAAATATAAACATCTGGCCAAAATCTACTATTTTCTCTATGGCTAGACACTGAGAAGGTCACCCACGGTTTGGCACTTACATGATTGTATATTACTAGCTGTTGAGTAGTTTATTTTGGAAGGGTTCAGTCCTTTTGAATCACCGTGCATAATTTAACAACTGCCTCTAAGGGCTTTTAAATGCCAACTCGGCACTCCTACTTTTGAAGTACATTGTTTTCAATGCATGTGGATTATGGCTCACTTTGCAAGGTGCTTTTATAGGGGAGATTAATGGTGAACAAAGTAAGCCTTTATTGGATGACAGAAATTTTACCTTAGATTTCAGTGAGTAATGGTGGCATTACCTCCTCACTGCAGCATTCTTTCAAGATCAGATCCACCGTGTCACCTTCCACAGATTCAGAATGTCTCTGAAAGGTTCAGAGTTGTCATAGTGACAGTGAAATTATGAGGGCTCATAACTCCAGGGCTCATCCTCATAGGAAGTGAAGTTTCCCAGGACAATGAGTCTTTATTGAAGCAGAGAAAACCTCTGAATTGTTCCCTCATTAGCACAGGCAGTGAGCAACTGTAAAACATGCATTTGACAATGTGGTTATGGTCACTAGCCAGAGGCTATCTTCCACTTCACTGACTATATCATGACACTGTCATGTTAAGTGTTTACTTTTGTGGCCAAATGTGATCTTTAAGAAATATTTTATTGGAGACTTTGCTTGAGACTTTAAAATCTGCAGCAGGTAGCTGGGGGGAGGGATACATTTGTTCCCTAGTCAAAAATGCCACATGACCTGATTGCAGTTGCATCAGACATGAGTTCCATCAGTCAATATAAATTAAAGTTGACCATAACACTATGTCTGGTTAGTTTAGATAATAGCTCTTTTTAAAATTTTGACTCTTAGTATGAACATTCATTTTTCAGTGTATCATTAATTTTTCAATGTTTTATTCATTTAATTCATCAATATTTTTCTTCTTGAATGTATCAAATAATGTGACCTATTTAAGTAGTCTATATTTCCTTAAAGTTTTCCCTTGTAAAAATTAGGAATATTTGTTCCTATAAGCACTTGAATGAAAACTGGATATAAGCAATCCAGTATGAGATCACCAGCGCATATGGCAAGCATTTTGCATCACCAATCAGAGCAACAGGGATGAAAGTGATTGCAGGGTAGATGTGTATGTCAGCAATGATTCAATGGGTGACTGTTTTCCTTGCCTGACAGATAAAGAGATGATCCATAAATATTTGTTGATATTTTATTTAACTTATTTCCTGAGTGTCTCATCTTTGTCAGTCATGGAGATGGGTGGTTAGGATATAAAAATGAGTAAGGCAAATATTGTACTGTGTCCTGGGTAATCAGTGTTTCATAATAAGGGCAAAGGGTACTGTGGGGACACAAAGGAGGGAGGGATCCATCTAAGTAGAGGGTGGCCATTAAGTCTTAAAATGTAGATATGTTATTTCATCCTACATTGTAACATAATGCCAATAAACCAATAATTATGCATTTACCTGTTTTTCTAGACTTAGTGACCACCTACAAAAGGACCAGGAAAGACTTCAAAGGAAAAAATAATTGAGTTGGGTCTTAAATATTAAAAAAAAAAAAAATGTTTACCAGGTTTGGGGAAAGGACTTGGAAAAACTTCCTTGGTTCAAGGAAATGTCTGGGGAATTACAAATAATTTTGCTTAGCTGGAATGTGGAAGATGAAGCGGAGTAGGTGGGAGCCAGATTTCAGAGACTTTTTAAGACATGCTGAAGAGTATGAGTTTTTTTCACTATAGGCAATCAACAGCCAATGAAGGGTTATGAGCCAGGCTGTAACATGCTCATTTAATAACTGTTTCTGTATTTTCTACCACTTTTCAGGCCAGTGCTAGGTGCTGAGATACAAAAATGTAGAGACAAAGAACTCAAAGCCTAGTTGTATGTGTGTGTGTGTGTGTGTGTGTGTGTGTGTGTGTTAGTGTAAAAAGTCATATTTTCTGTAACAACAGCATTATTATATTTATTTAGTATTTGTCATGTGCCAGGCATGTACTGAAGGCTGACATCCATTGTCTTATTTAATTCTCTCCATAAATTAGTGCCATTTTATAGATAAGGAAACTGAAGCACTGATATTTGCTAACTGTCCTCTGGTAAGTGGTACCGTCAGGGTTCACCTCCTAAAGGTCCACCTCCAGATAATGTACATCTTAACACTGAGGGCTATACTGCTTTCCTATGAGAGAAATCTCTCCAGAACACTAGGTGCCAGATTGGGAAGAAAGATCCATTCTGCTGCAACAGAGATGGGGTTTGGAGTGTCTTCATGGACATAGTGATAGAGTTTGCTTTAAGATCACTCTGACAGATTGGATCTGGGCAAGACTAGAGGTGGAAAGTGTTAGGAAGACCAGTGGGCAGAAGTTTATTGGGGCACATGAATACAGGTGGACTAATGCACCAAGGGAGGGGTATTGCTGGGTTGTTTTTGTTTTGTTTTGTTTTGTTTTGCAAGGGTGGCTGGGAATTAGCAACCAGGTTGTTTTGCATAGCTTGCTGGCACCAACAAGGCTGAGCAACTTGTTTTGGTACTGTGAGGACCTTGGGGTCTTGCTCCAAGATTTCCTCGGAACCACACACTCTAGGAACAAAGTTAGGATGGCCAGTTGAAAGCAAAAGCAAGTAAGATTTATTGAAGGCAGTATATCCTTTAAGAGATAGATAAAGACCGGCTGGCCACATTTTTTAAGAGGGGAATAGTCCATGAGGAGCTTTGGGCTGGTATTTTTAAAAAGTCTGGTAGTCCTTATCCCCACACAGGGTTTTGGTTGATCCATTAGTAGATCCCTTTTAAACTGATTGGAGGACTTTAGATTGATGCCATTTCGTTGTCTGCCTCCTGATTGGAGGACTTCCTCTGTTCCCTTTCCCCTGCTTCTCCCCGCAGACCCCATGACTGATTCACTACCTAGCAGCAAGACAAATTAGGAGATTAAATAATAGTTGGTACTAACAGTGGGAATGAGAAGAGAGTCTAGGATCTAAAAATATTTTACAAATGAAATTATTTAGTGTGCTGGAGAAGGTTAATTTTCTTGTTTTCATGACATGGTGGATAGTAGAGCCATTAACAATGATTCATAATGCCAAAGGAGACACAGGGAGGAGTAGGGTAGGGTAGAGTAGGTACATTTTCAGTTAGTTGAATTCAAGAAGTCTGTTCAGCAGTAAAAGTCAGTCGTTGGAGTTTAGGGGAAATATCAAAGTTAGAGATTGCATTGAATGTTATTTTTGAAGTTTGTAAAATGAATTCATTAGTTAATTGATTGTATTTCTCTAAGTATTTAATCATAATGATTGATCCCACCCCCCAAAGTGAGTCAAATATAACAAATCACAAACCACAAGAAGGCAAGTGTGAAACTGGCAAAATGTACTTCCTCATTTTAAAGAAAACATGTAGTTAAGTGTTCTAGCTTACAGGGCTGTGAAATGATAAATGGTGTATACCTTTGTGGGGAGATACAAGGGAAAGGGGAGCTTAAGATAGAAAACAGAATTTAGGAAAACAAGAATAGGAAAAGAATATTCCAGAATATTGCCTAAAACATATGACAAGCACAGAAGTATAAAAGTTGGTTTACCTCCTAATTTGAGAGTTCATTGATCAACCTGGGGTGGTGTTTTTTTGTTTTTTTTTTTAATGATTTACTGTAATACCCTCCCAGCCACCCCACCCTGGGCTTTTTAAAATGCATTCTGATAAACAACTAGGAGACAAGGCACATTTTTTTTCAATGGATGCATGCATGGAAATAATTTGAGACTAGAAGATACCTATACACACACACACACACACACACACACACACACACACACACACACACAGAGGAAATAAAGTCATTAAATAAACAGCATTCAAAGAAATAACAGTCGTGACCTATATATTTAGAATCAAATTAACTATTATTGTGTGAATAGAGGACATTTACTCCCTCAGTCTTTGACACAAAGAGAAGGCACCACTGTTCACCCTTTATGGCAGCCTTTGTTTAGAAAGGAAACTACCAATCATGAATCACCATCCTCAGCATAAATTAGCCATGTGAGATACCATTGATAGAAAAATTGATTTCTCACTTGGAAAGATGTTTCCAACAAATGACCCTATTAAGGACCATTGAAGAAAACAAAAACTCTTAATTAGGAATGCCAAAGACAAAGAAAGAACTGGAGATTAGGAGAAAAGCCTACAAAACACTCATACATAATAATAGTGGGAGTGGAGGAAAGGAAATTCTCCAAATAGTTTTCACAGGGTGTCCTTGGACCGAATTCTGTGGAGGCGGCATGAAGTGGGCAGTGGCATGCTGTTGGTACGTTCTCTGTACTAGAGCAGATCACAGGAGTGAGCATCATCTCAAAGACATTTGCTTTCTTGGAACACAGGGGACTTTTAAGAGTTGTAGGGGAATAGTTGGATTATTTCTACTTACTCACTTTTGAGCACATAAAAGAATGTGAGAAACTGTAAAATACCACCATGATTTAAAAGAGATTGTTAGAAAATATCAGCATCAGTTGGGATGTTTTCAGCTCCAAATCACAGAAATCTCTACTTAAAGTGGAATTAAATATTAAGGGTCTTTATTACATAGGTGATCTAGAGGTGATGAGAGGTTGGTGATGTGATGACTCAAAAATTTCAGCCAAGTTCTTTAACCCTTCTCTTTCGCCATTCCTTGTGTATTTGCTTTGTTTGTCCTCATGGTTATATCCAGAGAAAGAGAAATGCCATCTCTTCATCTGTATTTCTCTTGGGAAGGAGAAATCTTTTTGTAAAACCTCTTGATTCTTACACTCTATTTATTAGAATTTATTGAAGGAATTAATCATATGATCCATTATGACCCAGTCGTGGAGCTGAAACTAGGTCCAGCCATTCCTAAAGCACAAGTCACTCAAAGGAAGTAGGAAATCTGGACATTGATTTCTGTGAGTATCTTGCTTGTTGCTCCTGACCTCAGGATGTGAACCCAGGTTCTCGGGATGTATGTGGACTGTGCCCAGCTGGAAGTGGGGTTCTAACTGCTGCTCCACCAGGGCACACCAAGACTCAAGAATTCTTTACAGGGATGTCCCAAGAAGAAACTTCTAGTTAGTGTTGCTTCCAAGAAATAGAAACTAATTAGACCTATCTTAAGTATAAATAATTTATTTTTAAAAGAGTAAGGGTGTCTTAGGGAGTTTGGCTACCCGAAAGTGGAAGCCCATCCAGAGCTGGACAATTTGTCTCTGCTTCGCTCTACCATCCTGTTTTGTTCTTTTCTTTCTGTAAATTTGCTTTCCTATTTTTTCATGTCTGTAGAGAGCAGATGACAGCCACTTTTATATTCCTTGATATTATATCCTCTGCTCTGAAGACTAGTCTCTCTAGTCTCAGATTAGTCTCTATGTCTCTTAATTCTAATTCCCAGGAGAGAAAAATCTGATTTACAAATGAGGAAATGGTGACTTAGGTGAAGCATTTTGCATAAGGTGACCCATCTAGTAAGTGGTAGGTAGATAAGGTATTTTGGTTCTATATCCTGGTGACCTTCCAACAAATTATGTGGCTACCAATGAGATTTTCAGGAGCAATGCAGGATGCCTTTTTGACTCAATCAAATCTTGTCCTTATAGGTAAACCTGATTTGGGGGCTTGGCACAGTTCCTCTTTTCATTCCCTCTGTCAGCTACCAGCCAAGAGATCCTCCCTTCTGACAAACATCTAAAAATCCCATCATTAAAAAGTCATTTCTTTCTTTGATTTAACAGAGTATAGAGTACGTGACAGGGTACAAAGACCTTCACATAATTATCTAATTTTTACAGTCCTGTGATATAATAGGGCAGGAATTATTCACTACATCTACAGATAAGGAAATAGAAGTGCAAAGGGGACTTGGTCCAGAAGAGATGACTGAATTCCCCGCCAAGCCTATGGATTATGGACTGTGGACTAGTCACTTAAGGGTAGATGAAGGCTTTCTTTCCTTAGTCACACATGTCTCTGGACAGCATGGCCTTCAAATGGGCTGAGAGGGCAGAATAGCCCCAGGTTACTTGGTACTGAGCCCTGGGACTTTATGAGGCCAGAGACTCTCATTCGTCTCTTTATTTACAAATTCTAGTACCATATTTGGTATAGAGCAGATAATTTTTGACTATAGAAAGAATATTACCAATATCCTTTATGTTCTTTTTCCTACCTGTCAATAAAGATCAAAGGCGACAAGTGGGAACTGATTCTCCCCCAAAAATTATTTGGCCAAAGAGGAGGGAGTGTTAAAGCTCTTCCCAGTCCCTCACACATGTCTGCAAGGTTGTATGCTTTTTGCAAAGGAAGGGAAGCAAAAGGGTGGTGTTCGGTCTCTGACATCCATAGACGTCCAGGGAATGGGGGGCACAAGGTTCTAGGAATAGGGGATGATGCCTACTTTTGTTCCTAATTTGGTTTGAACTGGAGCTATCATGGCAGCTGGAGGGGTGGAGATTTAATGTGTCTTCTTCTTGAGCCTTGTCTCATCTTGACCTCCATATTGCTGGAGCCAGTTCCCAGTGTTGTAAACACTGTGGAGCCAAGACAGCACGGCGCCATCATTTTCTAGTCTGCGCTGGTGAACTCCATTGTTCCCTGTAACCTCACCACTTATGCTTCTCTTGTGATTACAAATCAGTAAGACTAAGCCATATGTTAGTCTCAATTTAAACATTTTGAGGGAACAGCCAAGTACTAAGTGACAAGAAAATGAATTTTTTCTAAAAAAGATGACTATTTGGGGAGCTCAAGACTAGCTGCCCCAGGATGTGCCCAAGTGGTATGATGGTTACTTTGAATTGATAGAAATTGTAAGACAGACTATTAAATTAATGTTTTTTCCTAATTATCTAAGGGCAGGAAATCGATCCCTGTAATGGCCTGGAAGGTAAGAAAAAGTCTTATCTTCCCAAACTAGAGTTTGCAAAATGTTTTCAGATAAACCCAGGAAAATTCCTTTTTCTGTAAGTTGCACAGTTCTTTGTTTTTACTCTCGAGCTTTATGACCACTTTCCTAAAAAAGGTGTATACTCACTGGGATGACCAGACGATGGGTTCACATTCCATGAAGTGTATTACCTCACAAGTCTCTTTCAGCTCTAAGATTCACTGATTTTGTGGCCAGAATATTGGTGCCATCACAGAGAGAAAGCTGGGAAGGTGAATGTAGGGTAGAGGGATCAGTAAAAAGCAAGTTGATTTTGATTATGTTTGGTATCAAGGGCCAGAGTCTATTCAATTGAAAAAGTCCAATGGTAGTCTCCATCTTTAGAAAAAAGGTAACTCGTGTGTGTTGCTGGCATGAGAATTCTTCCAATTCAGTGTGTCATATTATTGCCTGATTGTGCAAGTTATGGATCACAGAACTCTTGAGTAACACAACCTTATACTGTGTTGTTGATAATACTGCAACATTGTGACATAGAGACATTCTATTCTTAGAAGACAATTGAACATTACTCTGATGGTTTCTTGTCTGTCAGAAATTTTATTGGAGAAAGTATATGCAATTTCACAACTTCAAACCACACAGAAATGTCTCCTATACAATGAAAAAGAAAAAAGGCAAACAAAATATACTTTTAAAGTTGAGGAGTTCTACCTAAATTTCCCACTGTAGTCTTAAACCAGAGATCTCAAATTTAGTATGGTGCATTATCCACCATTCTCGGCAATAAACAAAACTTGCAAATATGTTAACAAAGCAAAGTAACTTAAAACATAACAAATGATAATCCATTAAAAATTACATTGCTATTTGATACTGTAATTCTGCTACAGTTTTAGAAATATCAGAAAAATTAAATCTGCCAATCACTAGGCAGTTAATAACACCCAGTTAGAGACCCTTAAAAAGTAACAAGGCAAGATTTTACCCAGATAGGCCTCTCCCAGCAGGACTGCATACATAACTCATGACTCCTGGGAATAAGCAGTTTGGTTCCTTTGTGCCCAAGGCCAGCCAGGACAACCTTGGATTCAAATAAGCCTATGTTTTAATCACAAACTCACTGTTTACTGATGGTATGACCTTGGGGAAGTTGCAAAACCTCCCTGAGCCTGTTTCTTCATCCAAAAAAAAAAAAGGTAAGACTAATCTTTCCTCTATGGGGTGTCATAAGACATATTTGTGAGAAGAACCTAGAATTAAGTGTTCTTATTAATCACAAAAGAGGGTGGGATGAAACTTTTGAAGGTGATGGATGTTTATGGCATTGATAACGTTGGTGGTTTCCTGGTATCTCCAGGTATAAAGGTATCTCCAGACTCAACAAGTTGTATACATTCAACACATACAACTTTTTGTATGCCAAGTCTTAATAAAGTGTTTTATTTTTTAAAAGAAAATAACCTAAAACAGTGCCAGTGGACTTTTTAAAAATTAATTATTAATCTCATCTTTTCCTTACCTTAGTTTCTTTTCCTTGAAGAAAACTGCTCAGACACAGAGAAAATTCACTCCCTCATTAAATTAAATTATTGTCTACTAGGGCCACTATGTAAAGATGTATAGCTTGTTCCCTGCTGAGGGAACTGAATTCCAGTCCATTACAAGTCATCAAACTGGGTGCCCTGGCCTGTCTTTGATTTGCCAAAAGGTGCAACACATGCTTGTAAGGCCCTGGCATCTGAGTCAGAAATGATGAACTCCAGGCACACCCATATGGCTCAGCAGGTCATTAAAGCTCAAGGACCCAGAGTCAAGACTGGGGGCAGGGGAAGGGGGAAAAAATGGAAATGATGAACCGAGACTCTGCCCACTTTGTGTCTGATGGGGAAGTGTATAAATAACAAGAATTACACTATTATAAGTAATGCTATTTATGGAAGGTACTACAGGAACACAGGAGAAAAAAAATTAGATGGGGTGGAGATGGGGTGGGGTGTCCAGGATCTATGAGTTAAAGAATGGGACAGAGGTCATGAAGAAGGATGTTCTAAGCAGAGGAGTGACACTCAATGATTCATTCATTCAGTAAATATCAGTTGAATACGCACTTAGTTCCAGTATTGAAGATACAATAGTGAATGAAAGATACAAGATCTCATTTCTCATAACTCTAACATTCTAGAAGGGGAGAGAGAGAACAAGTAAACTCAAGAATTTTAGGTAGTGAGATATGCTTTAAAAGAATAACAGAGGTAGGCAGGTGGTGGTGGTGGGCTACATTAGCATGGAGAGTGGGGGAGGCCTTCTCACAGAGGTGTCATTTATGGCTAAGATTTGAATGGCAATTGTGGGAAGCTCAGAGGATGATGATACCAGGTTGAAGGAAGAGCTGTTAAAAGTCTGAAGGAGGGAATGAACTTTGTTTTTTTGAGTTAGCAAATAAGACCAGGTACCTGAAGTATAGGTGTGAGAAAAGGAGATGATGAGAGAGAGGCAGATAATTACCAAACCTGTGTGTGGCCAGAAACTTGAAGTGGGTGAGCTCAGAGATCTGCTAGGAGTTCCATATGGCAGGAGGGAAAGGAAAGTGTTGTTAAGTGATGAGAGCTGAGCTGGGAGAGACAGGCAGGAACCAGATTATGACAAGTCTTAGATGGAGAATTTGGAGACATTTATTTCTGCTTATTGCTATTTGAAGAATGCTAAGGAAGTCATGATACATTCGCCAAAAGAAAACTGCGTCACGGAATGTTTGACTACCAAATCTTATTTGTGTTACTTGTTCTTGAACGAATATACAGACTCTGTGAGAGGTCAGAACTCTTCTCAGGTGTGTCCACAAAGTCAGATTAATGTAAAATTTATTTTTGCCGTGTTTGACTATACTTACCATGATGGTGATATCTGTTAGATGGAACCCCAAACTGAGTAGTTTGTGTTATATGGGAGAATACACCTTCCTGTGCCAGTAAGAGATAAGAAGCAGAATGTCAAGTTGGTAACAAATATGTGATATTTATTGTAGCGTAAAAGAACTTTGCCCTATAATAGATGAGAAAGACACTGCTAGCTGCCTACCTTTATTTGTGATCTCCCTTCATTTGTAACAACAGAGCTTCAAATTTAATTGTCAATGAGCCCAACTAAAAACCCTTGTTTTCTAAACTCCCTTAGGGATAGGGATCATCATATGACAAAAGTTCAATGAAGTGTAGGCAGATCATTCCTGGAGAGGGTATTCTGTCCTTAATAAAAAAGGCAAAGGCTGTTTGGACGAAGGCCCTTTTGCTTTGTTTTCCTTTCTTATTGGTATTTTTAGTTATTTGATGACTCAATATTGTTCGGAGTCTTTTTTTCTCTAGGTTGCAAAATCAGTTTGGTAAGAACCACTGTCTTATAAGGACTATGACTAAATCTTTCTGGTTAGTACTGATCTGAAGTTATATACTGACTACATTAATTACAAAGAGAACGTTTCTTTATGTCTCATAAAGGACAGAGATGATGAAAACAAGGTTCTTGGGGGAAATGACAATGTGTTCACAATATAAAACGAGTATGATGTGGGAAGCATTTCTAGGCCTGCCCATGAGAAGCCTCTAAGTGGATGCAGATAAAAGGAGCATGCTCCAAATGCATGCAGAACACAGATTCCATGGCCTGAAATCTGGACTTTCAAGTCAGGGAAAGGTAACTCACAGAGTAGCAACAGTGTTGTCTTAGGTATACATTGTTTCTAGATGAAGAGCCTGGGGTTATAAAAGGTATCCAGCTAGAAGCTTCCACTGATTTGCTTGTATCTTCCCTTCAGATGACTGTACACCTGAAGTCCCGTGGCCTTGGCCCACATTGAGTGAAATGTCCCCAGGTTGGAAGAGCAAAACCCTGAAATGCTGCCCTTTGGTGAGCATTTTTGAATAGGCTGTGTGGCCTGGGGGGACCTAGCATGTGCCATTAGAGCATGGCAAGGAGTGTTAAGAGTTGTGAGGAGGAAGAAACAATTCTAGCTGGAGGCTCCATGAAGGACATGGCACTTGAACTAGATTCTGAAAGGTGGATATAATTTCATAAGATGAAGATGGGAGGAAGATCACAGAACAATGTGAGTAATAAAATAGAGGTAGGTGAGAAGAGTTTTGCACTGGAAATCAAGAGCAGTCAGGTGTTACTGAAGAACAGCTGTTATAGAGAAGCAGTAAAAGATAAGGCTCGAAAGGGAATCCAGGCCAGATTAAAAGGGCTGACATTTAATGTATTGGTAATGTAATGGGAAACATGGAATGTTTCTGAGCAACTATTAAAGCATATGAGTTAGTAAAGCAGAATACACAAATCTGACAGCGTTATCATGCATGAAACACTGGCAAAGAGTGTTGAGATTCCTTAACTCTCAGCTCAGGCATGAGCTGAGACTACGTAATTGGAGAACAGGACACCAATTTAAGAGTTTAATCATAAAAATGATTGGAGGAGCACCAAAGAGAGAGGGGAAGCATGTTTATGGATTAGTTTTATTATTCCTTCTTAATGGAGGATTGTAGTACTGTGAACATACAAAGGAAAGAGAGAGGAAGAAGGAAACTGTTATAGAGGTGTCGGACTGAAGAATATGTGGCACCTTTAAGTGGAAATGTGCTGCAGGCAGTTGAAAATAAGAGGAGCTCAGAAAATAAGAGGAGCTCAGGAGAGATGGAATGGGGGATGAGTCACCTGCATACAGGTGAGTCAGTAAATTTGGTGTGTCATAAGAATAGTACATGGACCTAATAACAGGTCCTAAATATATGTTACATGTAACAAGGGAGACAGAGGTATCTAGAAGCACATTGGAAAATAACAAACATGCGCTTATTGGTATTTATAGCTCATGTTTGTTTTACTAGCTGTTAAGTTCTCAGAAATTGACGCTTATCCTAGATTGACCTAACTGGCAGGTAGAATTGTCAAAGGACACATTCTTGTGGAGAAACCCGTGATACTGAATAGCCAAATATTTCTAGTTTCGAATAGATGGAATACACTAACCACAGAACTAAGTAGATTAAAGCACACCCTTTTCAGCAGGTGGCGGGCGCATACCCTTAAACCACAGTTCGGTTACAGGTATTGATGGTGTCTAAATGAATTCAACAACTAAAACCATGGAAATGTCCCCAAGGAGGGGTATGGCTGTGCCTGGATAGAGGCCGCAGGGAATTAGGGGAAAGGTTAAAGAGAAGAATATGAGTCACTGGAGAAAAACTGATTGCGTCGCTGCCCGTTTGAAGGCGGCCATCGCCATCGGGAATACTCGCTCCATTACTCATCGCGGGTGACCACCTCAGTCAGTTTCAAGGTGGGGCCGCCTAGAAGCAGGGGAGGAGTCAGGAACGGGGAAGCAAGTGCGCCAGAAAGCCGGTTGGGAGGAGCTGGGAGACGAACCCTCGTCATACTACATTTCCCAGGATTCAGCGCAGCCACGAAGAGGCGCTCGACTTGCGGCATGGGATTGGCCGTCAGCATCCACGGGCCGCCTAGAGTAGGACTCTAGTGGGGAGATCTATGGGGATTGGCTAGTGAGCGTTCGAGTCCCGCCCACAGATGGTGACGACAGGCAGAGATCTTGCTACTTAAGGCGTCGTGGCATCCACCGCCCCGCCTTAGCTCCCGCGCTAAAGAGAAACATGTATCGTTTCCGATCACAGCTCTTCACGGGGATTTCTGCTGCTGCCACCGCCCATTCTTACCCCCGCCGCTTCTCGCCTCTGTTGTTAGCCGAAGACTCGCCTTTCAGCCGCCCGCCGCACAGACGTACGAGTAAAAAGTGCAGCTCAATCGGCTGATCCTCGCTAAGCTCCAAGTTTAGGCGGCACCGGGCGTCCCACGATGCCGAAAAATAAGAAGCGGAACACTCCCCACCGCAGTGGCAGTAGTGGCGGCGGCTCCGGGGCAGCTGCAGCGACGGCGGCGACAGCAGGTAAAGAGGGGTATCCCAGCTGCCGGTATCCCGGTTGCTAGCCTGGGTAGCGAGTCTCTTAACCTTGGGCACATGGGTAGTTGTAGTTCTTTCCCCTCCAGACTTTGCACCGGCGGGGCGCTTGGCTTGACTGTTGAACTACAGTTCCCAGCGTACCCAGGGGGCCGTACCTCGCGCGATTTGGACCTGGCGTGTGAACTGCCTTCACTGGGGCACCGGCCTTGGGAACTGGGAGCCGGCTAATGGGGTCCTTGTGTCTGGATAGGGGTTGACGGGGAGCTGGACGGGAAAGGAATTGTCCTCTGAGGCTGGTGATTGCTCTCCCGAGGTCTGCCTGACCAAGGGTGTGGCAGAGCTCGGAGTTGCCTTCATGCTGTCACGGGATGTCTTTGCCCCTCCGGTCCAACATGGAGTTCTCGGGAATGCCAAACGCCCGACGGGTTTGGACAGGCTTTTGCGTCACGCGACCTGGGCCTTGCGCTGCAGGACCGGGTGACGCAGAGGCGCCAGTGTGGCATTCCGTTTCGCTGCACCCCCCCCCCCCCCCCGCATATCCACGTGGCCAGGCGGAGGCGGCTGAGGCTGGGGCCCACTGTCCCAGCCTAAGTGCTACTTCTGCCTGCGGAAATCCTGCGTCCCCAGTTCTCCTGCGATTACTCGTGGCGACCTCCTACTTCCCAGGGCAGAAACTGCATTGTCCTTTGTGCTGCATTCTGCAGGTTCTAATGAGCCCGGGATAGGCCAGGGCTGGTTAGAAGCTCAGTTTAAAGTTAGCCAAAAGTTCGGGGTTTTTTTTGTCTGCTCTCTGCAAAGTTGAAGCTTTCCTTAGATGGATTAAGAGAAGTAATGGTTTCAATTACCAACCATATGGTTATGAAAAAAAGACTTAAGGGGCAAAAGTCCTACCAGACTAAATTAAAATCGAGGACTAAAGTAAACTGAGCAAAATAATCTCGTTTACTAATTGTTTTGTTTAGATTATGAAGTTAGATTTTGGAATATCCACAGACATTATCACATCAGAGCTACTGCTGGCCATTAAGTATTTTCTGGTTGTCACTATTTAACCCTCAGAATGATATGCCGTTGTTCATTAGAAAATAACTTTTTTTCTTATTAAACGTCATTGAAAACTGGTACATTAAATAAGTTCCTATAAGATTTATAGCAGCATGAAAATTTGTGATATATTAAATGTATTAAACATTTAATAATTGATAATATGAATGTATTCTAAATGTAGATTTTTTTCTTTTTATTGTTTTTACTTTATTTCAATGTTTTTACTTTATTTCAATGTTTATGAGGTTCGTTCTTGATCAGGATGTAAAATATGTAGTTTGTTATGGCGTCTAGGTGCTTTATGTGCTTTGGGAATGAATACCTCTTAATCTTTATTCTGTGCTTCAACTTTTCTTCGTCTGAAATAAACATTTGAAATCTGTCAAGAAGACCCTTATTTTTATTCTTTATCTTCTGTTGATGAAAGAGAAAAATGAAGAAGCGGCCAGCCTAAGGTCGTTTTGAATCATAAACAGCCCTTATTTCCTTCTGAAGCTTCTCTAGCTTTTCCTTCCTCCCTGATTCTTACAGTGCAACCTTAGGTGAGCGGGAGCGGGGTGCCTTTCAAATTTTACCTCAAGGCTTTTTGGTGACCAAAGATTCATCAGCTGTTTTTTTAGATTATTTTTAGTAGAAAAGGTATATTTAAACAGTGAATTGTAGCCTGTATTAGCAAGTGGAAAATTATTTGATTAGTTTATAAACTACATGCTTTGAATATCTTTGGAAGTTTACACTAGAACTCTTAAACTGATTGTCTCTGTTAAGTGTTAGAGTCTAGGGGTGAGATTTACTTTGTTGCAACTTTAATTTGGTTCCATGTGAATATACTACTTATTTCATAAATAAATGAAAAAATGGTTGGGTAGAAGAGATGGGAAAATTTCACAAATATGAATTAATTACAATTCCAGTTTATTGGTATTTTAAAATTACTTGCTTTTAAATGAGATCTTTATGTGTACAACCAAAAGGTAACTATTACATTAGTGAGTTTTCTATTTAAACTCTTATTTTTCAAATTTAGTGGTGGGTTCTAGGAAGCTAATAAAATTGACCACTTAATGTAAGTTTGTATTACTGTCAGCACTTAATTTGAAGAGCACATTTTCAGAAAAGGGAATTGCCTTGTTAGTAACTAACTCTCCAAGAAAAAGGATTGTGTCAGTCAAGTGCCCCTCATGAATGACACTTAGAATCACAAAGTAGGTGCCTTTGACCTGGATACCAGGTATTCATACAAAATTCTTACTACATTTTTTAAACCCTCTTTCCCTTGAGTCTTGAGAAATCATTGAAATTTAGGGAAGACTATGACCCGCATAAGAATCTTTGTAGCAGTTTAGAAATAGGCCGAATATGAGATATAAATCTTGTAAATTGACTTGTGAATGAATACTAGTAAAAGTTAATCAGGTGACTTAACTATTGGCCCTAAGTTCACATCATGAAGGCAAATGTAGATAGATCCAGAAGTAGAGTGATGTTATAGATCTTTGTTTATTTTCTTATTTCTGCCCTAAGCACTGATTAAGAAGTTTTGGGATCTTGGCTTTATTCCATATTCTTTATGCTTTAGTACTTTTATTGGCATAGCTTTTTACCTTAACGAAAGCAAGAAAATAAAGGCATTTGCTTCATGTGTTGATTTCAAACTATGCTAAATTCTCTTCCCTGTTTTGATTAAAAAAAAAAAAAAAGACACCCTTATTTAAAAAAAACAAAACAAAACACCTCAACAGTAGCAAGTTTAAACTTGAAGAATTTTATTTAATGTATTTTAAAATAGTGTCATAACTTTCTTAAGCTTAGGGACCTGATATTTGGTGCAGTCTTAGATTTTATTGATAAAGAAATATGGGCTCAGTGAAATCTGGTGACTGAAGTTTACTTTGGGGGGCAAAATATGAAACTTATTTGAACTTAGTGGGCAGTAGAATTCATGACTGAATAATATTTTTATTAATATGAAAAAACAAAATTTAGTGACTGGATTTATTCTTTGAGTTAATGAAGTTGAGAGAAAGTATAAAGAGAGACTACTTTTCAGTAGCAGTATTAATATTTTTGAACTTTCTACTTTGTTAGAACTTTTCTTTTTAAAGTAGTTTATCTAGCGACTTTTATACTGTACCATATACCCAAACTTCTATTTGAAACCTTTTTTTCCTCAATTCAAATGATCTTTATAACTGTTTCTTTAAAAAATAAATAATCCTGTTCCTTTACTCCTTTATTCTAAAGGTTAGGAGGCTAATATTTACTAAGTTACCAGTTAATGTTTACTAAGCTCATTTGTTCTCAGTTGGAAAATATCTTTGTCTTAGTCTTATGATACTCATGACAACATACTCTGTTTGTAGATCTAGTTTCATTGTCTCTTCATGTTTGGAAGTCATGGTTTAGGAGCAGTTTTTACGTCTGCAGTGCTAGTGTTTGTATTATCAAGAACTGGGGCCTCATGTTAGATGATTAAATATTTCTGAATTTGATGTATATGGCAAATATGAAATTTGTACTCAAATATGGATTAGGTCAATTGGTGTAGGAATATTTGAGTATGTTCTTATGTAATATAATCATTCCTTTGCTTAAGTAAGTTTGGGTTTTCATTACTGGAATTGTCAAGTAAATTCAAAATTTTTCATGCTAAGTATTTGTATATGTGGCAACAAAATCGTTAATCTCGGTCCTCTCTTCCTTAAATAGGTGGCCAGCATCGAAATGTTCAACCTTTTAGTGATGAGGATGCATCGATTGAAACAATGAGTCACTGCAGTGGTTACAGTGATCCTTCCAGTTTTGCTGAAGATGGTATGAGTTTTAAATTTAAATTTGCAGCATACCCCTGTGGCGTAAGTGATTGGGGTGCAGGCCATGTAAAGGCCACTGAGACAGGTTTGAGACCTGGGTTGGGGAGGGAGAGATAAATTTAAATTTGTAACTTTAGATTCTAAGGTTTTAGGGGTAGAAAAGTGTATATACTATTGTATGTTGGAAATATAAACCATATTATTGTTACCTATCTGCTTTTATTTTCTTCTACTTGTTACAATGGTTGGTTTATGTTATTTCTTAGGACCAGAAGTCCTTGATGAGGAAGGAACTCAAGAAGACTTAGAGTATAAGTTAAAAGGATTCATTGATTTGACCTTGGATAAGAGGTAGGAAATACTAGGAAATATATTCTGGGTGAGTCTAGTCAGCCACTTTATTTACATTACTTATTTATAATATGTATAGTTCTCTGATTTAACATATTTTTATTTCCCCCTAAGCTTAATTTGTTTAATTTGTATATTTTATATTTATTTCTTCAAACTTTTAATGTAGCTAGGAACAAGCCCTCGAATTCAGATGAAGTGACTCAGATTAGTCATTGTTCTAGTACAATAACACAGCTATTTTATTATAATTGAAATGGATTAGTTTAATTAAAAGTTAATTTTTAATTAGAAAGGCAACTAAACTTTAAGGCTCTTGGTCACTAAATGAACTTATTTAAAAATTAATATAGGAGAACATGTCTTATGCATTGAGACTATAAAATGCTGTCTAGTCCTTTAATGTTGAGGTTATTAATAAAAAAGTGCTAAGATAAAGCAATTTAAAATCTTGTATATAAGTTAAATTGAAGAAAGTTAAATTCTTAAAAAATGGTTAGAACTTGATGATAATT
Source organism: Solenodon paradoxus (assembly GCA_004363575.1). NCBI lineage: Eukaryota > Metazoa > Chordata > Mammalia > Eulipotyphla > Solenodontidae > Solenodon > Solenodon paradoxus. The sequence continues at coordinate 1,212,067 of RJWH01000007.1, read as the reverse complement.
AGATTAATAAATATATAACAAAAAATTGAGAAGGAAAGAAGCTTTTTTGAGTAGCTTTTTAAAAGTCATTGATAGTACATTACAACTGTATCTTCCTTTTACATTTTGTTTTAAATAGTGCGAAGACAAGACAGGCAGCTCTTGAAGGTATTAAAAATGCACTTGCTTCAAAATTGCTTTATGAATTTATTCTGGAAAGAAGAATGACTTTAACTGATAGCATTGAGCGCTGCCTTAAAAAAGGTAATGTCCTTATGTATGAGTCACAACGAGTAATTTTCTTTGCAGTAACATTTGTTATTGACACTAGAAGAGTATTTTACTTTTAGAGCTTTATAATTGTCAAATTTAGTTTATCCGTTAAAAATTAGAATCAGCCTTGTTAGAGGCTTTATTTATTTTTATATATATATATATATATATATATATAAGTACTTTGAAAAAGTAGGAAGGATTGGAGATAGATTGTCATCTTCTGTTGTATTAGATAAGGTGATTGTCCTTCTCTAGTATATAAGCCTCGGCAGCTTATCAGATGTCATGAAAAAAAAGCTTATTAAAGCCATCCTTCATTTTCTGGAATTGAAGAAATATCGTAATTATCCCACTCATTTTCCCGGCACTTGTATAAAACATTAATCATACCTGTAGATGACCTCTTTTTCAGGAATATTTGAATTTTAGAACTTATAGTAGAGATTTTGGAATTCATATTATTATAATCATAGAACTTTTAATAATACAGAGAGACCTTAAAGATAAAAGATCAAGTATTATCAGACTTTTCAATTTTAGGAACCACCAATATTGAAAAGCTTTGGGACTGCCAGCTTAATTTTTTGCCAATTAGGAGCATTATGGAAATAACTATCTGCTATAGTTATCACTTTATTAACAAAGTATTTCTTCAAAAATGTCAACACATTTCTTTAAATTGAATGAGCTTAGCTTTTTACCCCATTCTCACTTTGCCTCAGAAGAGTGCTTTGTCACAAATGGATATTGGAAAACCTTGTCTAATCCACCTTTCTCACTATACAGAAGAGAGACATAGGAAACAGACTGGTCTAAAGTTACGTAACTTTAGTGAGTATAGTTGATTGCAGAGCCAACTTTTTTGAGCTATCACAGTGACTTTTTTAAAGGTATTTATATTTAAACTTTTGTCGTGGTGGTTGGACTAGGAGAATTTTAAAAATTCCACTCCATTCTGCATATTTTATACATTTAATTATCAGGTAAGAACCTAAGTTCAAGATTTACCAAAGCTCTTTGGTGTATACAATTCTTAAGAGTGAATTTGCATTTATCTTTTATATTGTATTTTCTTTGTTTTTAAAGAATCCTTTATTTAAAAAAAAAATTGTTGGGGAAACCCTCAAGGTTTGGTTTGTTTACCTGATGGGCTCTGTACATCTGAAATGTTGGGAAGATTAATTTGGAGGCTGTTAGAACAATATTCTATGAGTGCAAGAAGGATGTAGACTGTTACATTGGCTTGAAACGTTATTTTGGTGAATTCTTATAGTGTTTGCTTAAAATGGGTGTTAATCTCCACTTTTCAGATGAGGAAACCTGTTTTGAGAATAAGAGAGATTGGTGGAGGATCCTTTGGCTAATAACTGGTGGTTCTGGGATTTGAGTGAAGTCTTCAGAGTTTGAGCTTTAACCTCACTGAATTTATAGCTGACATCAAAGCTTGGGTCATATTATGGTTTCATCAGCAGTTTATGCTTAAAATGGAACACATTGGGAATGTGCTGCCTTAATAAGTAAGTTGACTGGAGATAATCGATCATGTTGTGTCTTGGCTTCTTTTATAGGTAAGAGTGATGAGCAGCGCGCAGCTGCATCGTTAGCGTCTGTTCTTTGTGTTCAGTTGGGCCCTGGAATTGAAAGTGAAGAGGTTTTAAAAACTCTTGGACCAATCCTAAAGAAAATAATTTGTGATGGAACAGCTAGTATCCAGGCTAGGCAAACTGTAAGTATAAGATTTTTAAATTCATAGCTGCCAGACATTACACCTAGAGTCTGGTGAATAATCCAGAAAAGTAGCGTTTTAAAAAATATTGAAGTAGCTTTGCTTTACAAGATCACATAAACCCATGCATGTATGTTCCCTGTTCCTCAAATAGACACCTATATAGCCTGCCCACATCCAGATAACCAAAAGTTCTTCACCACTGTCCAGTGGACCCCACTACCACCCAATTTCCTACTGGTTACCTCAGTTCCATTGCTAATGTCCAAGGGTTTGTTAGCAGCATTAAAAAAAAATGGGTTTTTTATTATAAACATTCTCATTTGTTTCTAGTTTTTAGTAAGACTAATATGACAATTGTTTTAAGTTTTCTGAAACTATTCCATAGATCCTGTTTCTGCATCTTTGACATTGAAAATATGCACTGATAGGAAGTAATGTATTGAGTTATTTAGGATGATTATTGAATAATTTTTTTTTTTTATAACTTAGAAGAGGTAGTCTAAAGAATTTAGTTTATGGTGTGGTTAATTTTATTCTAAGAAATGTAATGGATTGTTTAAAATTTTTTTGGCTGCTATAGACTAAGTCCTTATGAAAAAGCCGAATGCTATATTTGTATGGGTGGACTGAGTAGACAGGAAACGGACCCGTGAAATTGTCATGTGGTTTTGGGTTTGGAAAAACTTTAATTTATTGTTTGGTATTTATCACTTGACTTTGGATTGTAGTTTTGGGGTTGTGTTTGGTGTGCGAATGAGTCGTTTAAATGATCACATGAACATGGTTGACTTTATCACGGAAAATTGATTTGGAAAGTGAATTTGAATCTTAGTAGATTTTAAGATTTGAAACTTAATGAATTTTAAGTCTTATGAGTCTTAGCAAATCTTAAAAATGTAACCTTAGTGATTTTCCTAACAAGAGAACCATTTCAAGTTTGAAAGTCTTTAATACTGATTATTCAAATTAGCCTTTTTAATATTAAGATAGATGACATTAATCTGATTAGATAAACCCTCAAATGTTACTGGCTTAATAAAAGTTTATTTCTTGTTCATATCACTGCCCAGTACAAGTTGATAGAATCTATAGGCATTCATCCTACAACTCTGCCCACCTCTGGTTTCTCTCCAATGGGCAGCTGTGGTATTTAGATAGGGAAAGAAGAGGACAGGGACTCAGGTCTGTTCCATAATTTACCAACTCTGTTGGAAGTTTATCAACTCTATCACTCTAGCTCTTTATTCTGGAAGCAAGAAATAGTTTGGTGATTTTGTAGGAATCTCTGCCCTCCAATGTTAAATTATTTAATTAAATCCTCTTTGCCTTTCTAGTTTCTTGCAACTTCTAAATCATATAAGACTATAGGGATATTTGAAGTATTTGACAGAAAGTGCTATTAGATATTTGAACCAATCACTTTTGGGTGCAGTGAATTTGTCATTTAAAGGCATTTCCTTCATATTCCGACTTGCTATGAATTTTCAAATTAAAATTTAGCAGCCTTCAGCAGAAGGAGTCTTTTGAATGTAGGCAGGCTTAATTTTTTATCTGCCATTTCTTTTCATCAAAAGGAGAGATATGACCTTGCTTATTTAAGTAAAGGGAGTGTAAATTGAAATTTCCTTTACCTGAGAATAATGCTTAGACTAATTTTTAATTTTAACAATGTCCAATAATTGCCAGGATGAAATAGTGAAAATAAAATAGCAACACCAAAACAGATCAATATTGCAAGTTGTCCTCATAGGATCAGAACGGAATTAGCTGAGGTCTGTGTATGTCAATGGTCACTTTAAAAGACTGAGGCTTTAGTGGTACTTAGAACAGCATGAGGGAATTTTAGTAACAACATATAGAGAAAAGGCAATGAAAGAACAATAAAATCTTATAGATGGTAAATTCTGTTGTATTAGTTTGTTAGAATAATGCTCTGATGTCTTCTGTTTATGTTGCAAGCAATTTGCTTCTATACCAGTATTACACTGAGTCTTTCATGAGGTAAATGTTCTTGTGGTAGTACCCATTTGTTCAATCCCTTTTTTCCTCAGCAAAAGCCCATCATCCTGACCTGTTTTTACAAAATAAGTAAAATTAATGAGACCCGTCTTTAAGCGAGAAGTTTGAGGATAGTTTTTTAAATTCAGGAGATTTTTGCTTCTGTGTGCTTATTTCTTGGAAAATTTAAACTCCAGGAAAAAAACCTCAGGACACAAGATGATGACTGCCAGAGGGATGGGAGGTGGGAGGAAAGGAGAGAGGGAAAAAGATGGTGGTAAAGGACACTGGAATTCTCATGGGGGTTATCATGTGAAATATTGGTTGATAAACAATGTCAGTAAAAACTTAAAAACCTAATACAAATGTCCAAGCTTCATCTTTCTTTGAGTTGGAGTTTGAAATGGTGTGCTATATCAAAGAAGGAAGACCCAAGAGAAATGAAATATCTTTTCTAAAACTGTAACTCTGAGTTTGGTAACAGAGCTTGGGCTGAAATCCACTTATCCTATATTCTTTCACTGTTGTTATTTTTTTTAATACTATGTTTGGGACCTAATGGAGCTATGCAGTTGAAAATTTTGCATTGAATTATAAAAGCAGGAAGGTGTAGGATTAATAAGAAAATTTAAGCATTAATGTCTATATATTTTTTTATTTTTTTAGTGTGCAACTTGTTTTGGTGTTTGCAGTTTTATTGCCACAGATGACATAACAGTAAGTAGAATACCTTTACGCCCAATTATTTGCACATTGCTAATTTAAGATTGTTGTCTCAGTTCATATTCTTATTCCTTAGGAGCTGTATTCAACACTGGACTGTTTGGAGAATATCTTCACCAAGGCCTATCTCAAAGAGAAAGACACTAACGTTATTTGCAGCACCCCTAACACAGTGCTTCATATAAGCTCTCTTCTTTCATGGACATTATTACTGACCATATGCCCAATCAATGAAGTGAAGAAAAAGCTTGAGGTGTATGTATTTCTGATTTCATATTTTATAAAAAACAAAACCCAAAAAACATTGATGTCATTGGTTATGTTCTCATAGTAATGGCTAACTATTTTCTAGGCATTTCCGTAAACTTCCAAGCCTCCTCTCTTCTGATGATGTAAACATGAGAATAGCTGCTGGTGAATCTTTGGCACTTCTGTTTGAATTGGCCAGGGGAATGGAGAGTGTAAGTATCTGATGAGTACAGAGAAAAAGATTGTGTCACAGGACCATTATTCTATCATTATCTGTACAATTAAAAGTGAAAACTTTGAAGCATGGCCAATTGAGAACCAAGTGATTGATTGCTCTGGTTCTTGGCAGTGCTGTATAAAAATTTTCATAGTGGGGTAGAGCAGTAGGGTTTGATGAAACAACATTTGAGTATAGTTCTTTATACTTAATTTTTAAAACTGAAATTTAGAGACTCCCTCTGTGGGGGTGAGGGAGTTTCTTCTGTATGGATCTGTGTGACTTTCTTGGACAGGGGACATTAAGATAATTCAGGCATAGATTATTATATTATAAAAGTCAGTAGAATGAATGAAATACTAAGCTAGCATAGTTTTGGGATCAGATGAATTTACTCACTGTGTTTTAACTTCTCTAAGCCAGGGAAACAAATATTACCACTTAGACTAGGCCGTGTGCTCTGTATTTTCTCATCCCCTCATGAATGGCCCTTACTACAAGTTGACTAAAAAGTACTTGAATTTGTGATGGGTGATTAACCATCCCAGTTTGGCTGTTGCTGTTCTCTGCTTAGCACTGAAAGTCCTGTGTTTGGAAAACCTGTTATCTCAGACTAACTGGGACATTTGATCACCTGGGTTTGTGATCTTTGTTGTGAAACTTGCATTACTATTAAGTGCTTTTTAATTTAAGGAGAAAGACTATTTCCAGAATAAAATGTTTTCTGAAATTAAAGGAATTCTTTAAAAGTGAATACTTCCAAGTAGGAGTAATAAATGCTCTAGGTTTCCTTTAGTTTTTTTTATGTTAAATCTGGGCCTATGTTTAAAAATATTTAGAAATTTTTAAAAATTACATCTTGGAAGTGTCTCTCCTAGGTATTCCCCCCCGACACCCCACAACCCCCCCCCCCCTTTTTTTTAAAGTAAAGTTGCAGGTAGGAATGAAGGCAGACTGGCAGACAAGCAGTAAGAGGAGGAAGAAGCATTTATTTTATTTAGTTGTTCATATTTGTTGTTCCCTTCCCCCAAATTCCCAACCCCACCTCTCCTCCCCAGGTCCCATAGGTCCTTGGGATGTATATGGACTGACTGGAGGCTGCGGACTTAACCTCTAAGCCAGCGGGGTACACTCCCCCCACCCCTTTTTTAAGAATAGGAGGTAGAAATGGAAAGTAAGTTGTTAATAGTGTCGATAATGAATGATTCTCCTAACTTGAGAAATTAAGACTCAAGTTTAGCAATCAGTTTATTTTTTTATTAAGCTAGTAAATCTCCTTAACCTCAAGGCATAGAAATCAATGTTCTAGTTTATAATCTTCTGTTCCTCTGCTGTCTAAAAATGGTAATTTTCTTTTTCCTTTGAAATGTATTTTATGAGTAATAATTCAGCTTAAATTGCACATGTTGAATTTGTTTATAATTGTGTTAACATAAATATATTGCAATCTTCCACATAACATAGGATGTCTGACTTTATAAACCACATGAGATAATCAAGACTTTATAAACCATCTGAGATAGTCATTTTGGTTATTCCCTACCCCTGAACTGTCCTTGGGCTGTGTGGGGGCTGTGCCCCAGCATGGGCTTAACCTCTGAGCCACCGGGATGTGCTGCTGTTTTCTTTTTATTGTAAGAGCATTTGTATTTCTAGGCGCCCATTTTTCATTTGTCTAAGCATACTGCTTTATTCTATAGTTATTCTACACTCCACTGAATTGTCTTTTGGATGTTACTTATGACCTATTCTTGTCATATTTTACATTTTCTTTTTAATGCCAAGCACTTTATGGAAACATTTTCCAATAATACTTAGTTAACATTCATTTTTCCAAGTTAGTACTTAACTCAGCTCAGCGATTCAGAGTATTAACTACGATGAATTTACTTATTGCAGGGTTTTAAATTTTTTGGTTTTGGAGAGGGTGACTGTATTTTAGGATGTTTGGCAGCATCCCTGACCTCCGTCCACTAGATGGTAACAGCATCTCCTCCCTCAGTTGTAAATATAAACAATGTCTCCAGAAAGAGGCAAATGTCCCCAGAGAGTCAGATTATTGAAACAACACTGGCAGTGGTTCCCAATGTATAGAGTTTTTTCAATTTTGGCTTTTTCATGTATATTTTTAAATTTTCCAATTTTTGATTGAGATTGCTGTGAAAGAACCAATAGCCAATAAAACGAATAGGACACTGCTAGTGTCTGAAATATACTTGTTTCCACAGGTAAAATATTCTTACCTTGTGATGGAATCAGATTTATTGGAATTTAAATGTGAAGATCAACACAACTTTGATCTATTTTAATACCTCATCAAGCTTTGGTGATTGTTGTTCTAAATGCAGATCTTTTCATGGGTATTATCTCCAGCTAACTCAGACTTAGAAGGTTGAAGTAGACCTTTGACAAACACGTTTTTTAGAACACTTAAGAATATCTAACTTCTAAAATACTTAAATTAGGCTATCCATTCTGTTAATATCATATTTCCACCAGTGTAGTAATCTTTATTTTAGACATTAAAGGAAGTCACATTTATACTTTTTGAGATTAAAAGTGATATATGCAATTTGAAAAATGTCCAGAATTACAGCTGTTTAATTTTGATATAGGATAAGTTAAATGGCCACCAATGCAAAAATGTTAATTAATAACTAGAGCTGGAGATTGCCTATCTTTTGACTTTTGTAAATATCTGTAATAATTTTGGTTAGCTAAATAACTTTGATTCATTTTTTGGTTTTTAACATGACTGCAATATGTAGCTATAGACACCCGAAATAAATATAGCCAATGAACTATAGCAAGGAAGCCCATAATCAACTGACTTCTTACCTTAAATAATGTAATCACTTGAGTTGTGCACCCTATGTAAATGCTTTATTGCTTCTTTGAAATATAGTCAGTAAATTAGAAATTAGGTACCTATAAAAAACATTGCTGATAGCTTGCACGTTTGGAATTAGAATATTTGGAATTCTAGCAATGTGTGCTTTCAGAACTAGGGATCCAGTAGATAGAAGCTGTATTTTGATATATGTGTACCTGACTTTTACTGAACCTCTTTGATGCCTAGTAATGCCTTAAATGTAGTAGGAGCATGACAGTATTTGTTGAATTCATCTGGGTATTCTTGGAAGGGCGTGAATGTTATTGTATGGTGGTGGTGTAGCATCTTGCCAGCATTTCTCGATTACATATTTATATGCTAATATAAATGTGTTTATGTCTACGCGTGTGCCAAGATCTCTAAACAGCTTGAAGATTTGTGTTGCTCTGTGTAGTACTTCTGGATCTTTTCCAAGGTGGATTGTTCTTTGTTAGTGCTTTAAAGAGGTTGCGGTGGCGGGGATGAGGGCTGGGGTGGGGTGGAGAAAGAAACCCAGTAACAAAGTAAATTAATTTGTTTTCTAACCAGGATTATTTCTATGAAGACATGGAGTCTTTGACTCAGATGCTTAGAGCTTTGGCTACAGATGGAAATAAGCATCGTGCCAAAGTGGACAAGAGAAAGCAGCGGTCGGTGTTCAGAGACATCCTTCGGGCAGTGGAGGTGACCTCTTAGTGCCGTTGGAGCTGCTCTTCTGACGTTAGATCATTTCAGGCTGAACGTGATAGTTGGGTCCTTCTGTTGATTGAAGCTTTGATCAAAACAATTTCTTCATTTTAGGACTGAGCAAAATTTTAACAACATAAATTAAGGTTGTTTTTTTTTAAAGAAAGGAAAATGTAAATTCTGATGTATAAAAATGCTTTTTTTAGGTTAAAGAAAAAGAAAATATTTCACAATGGTGTTTATTAGCACATACATATCCAGTACAGAGTTTTGTGAATAGTAAATTATTGCTTGTCTTTCGTGGTCTTTCTAGGAAGGCTAGTTGCAAAAAACTGAAATGACAAGCATCCTAAAATACACAGTCACCCCTTCCAAAAACAAAAAAAATTTAAAACCCTGCATCATTATCTGATGCTTGAATCCCTTATATAGTTTCCTAACCCGTCCCCAATCTGCCTGGTAAATAAATGTATTTAGACCATAAGGGATTAGAATACCTGGATAAATTGGACTATAGTAAAGGGCAGCCTTGATCTTTGGAAGAACACTGAAGTCTTAACACATTTTTTTGTGGTTGGCCAAGTTAGAATATATCAACATGTGTTTTTCTTTTTAGAAATTATATTTAATGTAGGATCTCTTCAGGCTATTTTAGTTCCTTTATAACTGGATTTTTCTGTTGTCTAGGAACGAGATTTTCCAACAGAAACTGTTAAATTTGGTCCTGAACGAATGTATATTGATTGTTGGGTCAAAAAACATACATATGACACCTTTAAGGAGGTCCTTGGATCGGGCATGCAATACCACTTGCAGGTAAGCGGGTGACATCCTTTCTATATGTTTGCTTTTCAAACAGGGAGCAAATTTTGAATGCATCTTTGAATTGGCTTTTGAAGGTAGTTGAAGATACAGAATGCTTTTAGCACAGAAGGAAACAGTAAATTTATTTTTGAAAGTAAAATTGAGTAAATAGGTTTTGGTTTTTATTATGTAAATGTAGTGGAACACCTGATATCTTTGTATGAAAGCAAATAGTTTGACTTAACTGTCTTGGATTCATGGCATTAGAAAATTTTGATGTCATAATGAAAAACAGAAAGAAATTAAGTGACCTAAGTTCATATTCATAGACTGCACATAATCAGATTTTACTATGTAGTAAAAAAAAGAGCTGTTATTTTATACTGAGCCTTATCAACTTTTTTTCCCCCCCAAGTCAAATGAATTCCTTCGCAATGTATTTGAACTCGGACCCCCAGTAATGCTTGATGCTGCAACGCTTAAAACAATGAAGATTTCTCGTTTTGAAAGGGTAGGTTTTTGTTTTCAACAGAACTGAATGTACCAGAGAAAAGCATAGTCAGAGCTTTGATTCTGCCAGGTGACCAGTATTTAACTTTGTGGGATTTGAGTTCCTCATGTTTCATGCAGAACAGCAGTACCAGAAATGTGGAAGTTTTACTGCCTGTAGAGTATGGGGAAGGGTGTACTGAAGAGTTTTTTTACCTCAAATTCTGTTATTTTAACAGAAATTATTTTCATTTTCTTTTATTCGAAGATGTTTTTATCTTTAAGGATATTTCAGTAGTGCTGCTTTTGTACCATATAACTAAGCAGCACACTTACTAAGTACCAGAATCATTTTTCAAATGAAGAGGCTGAGGTGCTCAGAATTTATAACATTAATTAGTAATTAATATCACTTTTACTTAATTCAAAAATGATTAATTTACCAAGGTAAAATTTATATGGCAAAATAATTTAAAATGTTACAGTTGGTGGCTGTACATTTACATTATTTCTCAAGCATCACTTGTATTTAGTTTCAAAATATTTTTATCATCTGAAAAGGAAATTTATACCCTTTAAGCATATACTACTCATCTCCTCTCCTCCCCCTAGCTGCTGGCAACCACTAGAATGCTTTCTCTATGGATTTACCTGTTCTGGTATTTCATATAAATAAGAATCCTTTAACAAGTGATTTCTGTGTCTGACTTTTTTCACTTAAGTGTATAATGATGCCATGTAGAGTGTATCAGTACTTCTTTACTTTTTTGTGGTTGAATAAGATACCATTATATGGATATACCATTCATCTGTTGATGGACATTTGGGTTGTCTCCACTTCTTGGCCCTTATGGATAGTGTTGCTATGAACATTTGAATACATGATTTTTTAAGAATATTCATTTTTAAAATTCTAGGTATATACCTAGGAGTGGAGTTGCTAGGTATTATGGTAATTCTGTTTTACTTTTTAAGGAACCATTGAACTGTTTTCTTACAGTAATTTGCTATTTTACATGCCCACCAGTAGTGTATTAGGGTTCCAATTTCTATATCATTACCAACATTTTTTATTCTCTTTGTTTGAGATTTATATCCATCCCAGTGGGTGTGAAGTATTTTTCTATATTTTTGTAGAATATATTTGATCACTTTTGTAGCTGCAATCAATTGTTGAGTTTCTAAAACTTTTTTTAGAAAATATTAATATTTTACATACTTTTCTCTTTGAATTATATTTTGGAAGAAATTCTTGCATCAGAATACAGGACCCGATTATGGCTTTTTGATATGTATTGTCAACATTGTTATTTCCTTGTTATTTTAATTACCAGCACGGTTAGACATTTCGTTCACTTTAGTTCACGGTCATCTTTGCCTTTTTCACATTAAGTATTTATACATTTAATAACACATATTTTCAAATCCCTTTACTAGGATTTTCCATTTTACATCATTGGTTAATACTTTTCTTAATGCAGAATAGCCATTATTATGTGTTCTGATTTTTCTTGGTCTTTGTGTGTGTGTTTTCAAAACATTTAAAATGTGTATAGGGTCAAATTAGTTTCTTTCTTTGGTGATTTTTTTTTTTTTTTTTTTTTTTTTTTTTTTTTTTTTTTTTTTTTAGTTTTAAGTCTGTTTATTAAACAATGCCTCCAGTGTGATAATATTCTGCTAGTTTCCCTTTTCTTTTTTGCTTTATTCTTTTGTTTATATTGTTACATATATTTTAGGATAATTAATTCATATCTGTATTTCACACCAGACCCGCCACCAAAGTCCTAGCCCTTTACCACCACCTAGTTCCCACTTTCTTCATTCTGCCTCCTGCCCCCCACCCCCAGGTAGCCACAGTCTTGTGTCTCATAGATGTTTTTGAGATTTATCTGTTTTGTTTCTTTATACTCCACATATAAGTGAAACCACCATGTACTTTTTCTTTCTAGCTAATTTTGCTTAGCATGATCTCTAGTTCTATCCATGTTATTGCAAAGGGCATAATTTCATCTTTTTTTTTTTAAACAGCTTTATAGAATTCTTTTGACTATATAGACCACAATATCTTTATCCAGTCCTCTGTGGACAAGCATTTAACTTTATTTAATAAGAATATCTTAAGCCTTTGTGACTCACATGTATTTTCCTTTTCATTTTAGCATTTGTATAATTCTGCAGCCTTCAAAGCTCGAACAAAAGCTCGAAGCAAATGTCGAGATAAGAGAGCAGATGTTGGAGAATTCCTCTAGCTTTTCTGTACCGAAGACTACTTTCTAATTTCTAATTTTTATTTTATTTTACTTGGTAATTTCTAATGTATTTAATCTCCAGAGTTTTTATATCAGGTCAACATAGATAGCTTTTTGTAGCAGGGGTTATATCACTTATAATTTAATGTATAGTATTACGAACGGGGAGTTCTGATTATTGTATATTCTCTATAAATATACTCAGTAAACATAAATAAAGTGTTTGTAATGTTTTGTCATTTTCTATTGATGAAGAAAACAAAAATATAGTATTTCACTTGATTTCATGTTGAGAAAAGCTATTAGCCAAGGTTAAATTTCTTATGCTGTGGGTGTCAGAAATACTGACTGTAATAATGCTAAGATCTTTGAAGAGTTCCAGAAACAATTTTGGGAGTTCTAGAAAAGCTGCTATATTTTTAATTTAAAATGGAACCTAATTTTATTTTGTCACTGAGATCAGCAAAGGGAATATCATGAGACTTGACAGCTGTACTCACAAAGACTATTAGGTCCACCTCTTGAGAGTTGATGAATTAGTATATGCCAGCAAGTTTGCACACCTTGACCTCAGAACAGGCGCACTAATTTTATCTGCTATGTAAGACCTTATGCACTTTACTTTGAAATAAAGATCTTTTCACACTAAAAGTGCTTCTTCTCTAACAGAAGTGACATTATTTATGGGTTCCAGGTACACAGTTCAAATAGACCAAGCCTGGGTAAGGTGGAGTGGGGGGAAGTGAGACAAAACTATGTATTTGGAGACATGAATGTAGGTGAACAAACAATTGATCATTGGGATTCCATTTGTTGACTTTCGAGATTTGCAGCTTGATTGCCCCAATGAAGTAATTTTTCACTTCATGGAAAGTTGAAAACATGTTGACAATGCATTAAGATTTTTTTCATTACGCTTCTTATTAAAATTATATTACATAAGTAACACTTGCAGTTAGAATTCAGACTTATTTCTTTGTTAGTACAGATACAGAAAGCAGTCATGGTGAGGAATGGGGAAGCATGTATACTGTAGAAAGAAGTACCAAAATCAACAAAGGTATTTTTTCTCAGACTAGCATTCTTCCTCCCATATCCCCAGCAACTCAAAGGTGTAAATTGCCCCTTGTTGAAGATCACTGGGAGTTATTCTCGCTACTGAGAGTAGGAGTTCAACCCCCTCAGTGCAAAGGAAAAGAGATTGGGATCTAGAACAGATTTGTTTTCACCTATATTCCAAGTAGGTTAGAACCATGGAAAAGTTTGCAAATGGTGTTTAATCCCCCAAATCTTGTAATTTCATATATGTAAAGGGGAAAACAGCCGCCTACTCTATCCATTCCCATTCCTCAGTCCCATCCCAGGAAGCATATTAGTCCTTAGTTTTTTTCTCTAGTACATTGGTTTCAAATTTCTAAGGAATATGCTTCTACCACTATTTTTTTGTTTTTATGCACTGGTGACTTCTATTGGATAAATAAAGTTCTGACTTTTTGTCAGTATCAGCATCATCATTTGTCTTAATGTCCACATTTCCATGTCCATTCCTAAACTAGATTTACTGTGCTTACATTTCCATTCTCATTTTGCACTGTACTTAATAACATTTCTTGGTTTTACATTATATATATCTCTATATATAATTATTCCTAAACAGTCCCACTTAAGTTTGTAAAATTCTTTGAATATTTTTCACATAGTCAAAGTCTAGAAGAATATATTCTCTCATCCAGTATACAGAGATAATCACCCTGGGATTTGTTTTCCTTTTGAATCCCACATCCATTGGGATAGGGAACGTGTGTTTTCATCATTAGATTTCTTAAAGTGGGGTGCATAGGTCAATCTGAGACTATGCCTGAAAGATTGTTTGGCTTCACATTAAAATTCTGGGTAGAAGATCAAATCTGGAATTTTGAAGACATTTATTTCAATTAAGATACTGAGATATCTGATAAAGCTTTTGTTTCTGATTGCTTTTCTTCATCCCCAGAAGCTCTATTTCTAATGTACTAAAATTTTATGATATTGTGCTTTCAGGGATTCTGGCAATCTGGAGAATATTTTAAAATTCTTGACACACCCCTACCCCTGCATTTTTGTTTGTTCTGGAGATAAACGATGTAAGAGCTGCTGAATTGGGCCTTGAGCTTTATTTCTTTCATATTTTTCTTTGTAGGTGATTTCTCTAACATGGTTTCCAATTTTTCTCTAATGCATTTTATTTTGGGGTAACATTGAATTACTTTCCTGTATTTAGCTTCATGCTTCACTGTTGCTTCCAAGTTCTTGAGTCTGCATGTATCCTGCACGATCAGTTCACACTTCGGTGTTGATGCCTGGAGGCCTCCTAACCAATTCCAGCCACTGTCTGTTTTTCATAGTCAATACTTTTGTTGCAATCTTGTTCAGCACTGTTTCCTTCTGTTTTCATTTTTGTCATTTAGTAATTTTTATTCTTCATTCTACCTTTTTCCTGGAGTTTTGAGAGGAAGAATAAGTATTAATCCATATATTAGATTTATAGGTAGGTTCCTTTTTATATTTATAAAATTGATAGGTAATTGCTAGAAAAGGACTCCTGGGGACTCAATATATAAAAACCCTTGAGTTTTCTTGAAAGTAAAATTTTTCCTTAACTGAAAAAATCTGTAGAGATTTTTTTTTTTTATGTAAAAGTTGTAAAGTGAAAAAAGGATTCAGCTTCTAGCAGCTCTGTACATACAGGATCTTACTATATGTTAGTGTTACTTTAGTCTGGTATAATTTAGTTTAGTTTGGATGGTTTGGTAGGTTATTTTTTGGATCTAAGAACAGTCAAAAATTATCCATATTGGTTTAGGAAAGTTTTCATAGGAACATTCTACTTTTCAGTAGTTGGATGTGGGTGAGGGGAACTGTACCTATTCTTAGGACCTGAATTTCTTTTTGTATGTAGCCTTTCATGTACATTGTGGATACAATGAGGTAGTTATCTTGCTTTGTTTTTAATTAGTTTTCCAGAGGCCTAATTGGTCACATACCATAAAAAAGATCTCAACCACCCCCCACCAGCCCCACCCCAGCCCTCAGTGGTGTAAATTACGGTTTAATTTAGACTTTGCTGTGAGGAGACTTGGGTTCAAAGCTCAGCCAAGTCACTTACAACCTGTTACCTTTGGACAATTGAATTTCTTAGTCTCAGTTCTCCTCAACCCTTAGGGGGAATTAAAACTTCAAGGAGAGAGAAACATAGTGTTTAAAAAAAAAAAAAGACTTTTTTTAAGGAAAGGTTCAGGCAGGAAGAAAGAGGAGGAAGGAAGCATCTTTTATTTTTTAAATTTAGTTGTTTACACTGGTTGCTTCCCCCTGGGCCTGGTACTCCAACCAGGGGTATGTGATTTGCTCCTTTGGAAGTAATTGACCTAACCAACACTCCATCAGGACACACCGAGACTTAATAAATATTTCTTCAAAGGATAGATGATTTAAGACAGATCAGGAAGTTGAAAGAAAATGGTACCTTCACCAAAGGTAGAGGGGAGTCTACCCTGAATAAGATGTCAACATTTTGGTGGGGAAGTGGCTAACATTTTGTAGTTGAGTGTAATACGTTTCTCAAGGACAAATCCTGTTTTTCTAGCCATGACAATTGAAGGTAGGGTTATTAGAAAGGATTATATATCCATTGACCACCAAACCCTTGGTATCCTGATGAGATAGTTTCTTCCATCTGGGATCCTGGGAAGCTGGGATTTAGGTTTGTGGGATCTACAATCGATCTCCACTTCACTGCAGAATCTCTTATGAACACCAGAGGGCAGACACTCCTTGGCATGTGAAGGAGCTGTATTAGAAAAAGGCTGACATTTCTGAGAAAGGATGATAAAAACTCTCAGAAGAAAACCTTTGAAGGAAAGAAAGCTGACGAGAGAAAGTACCTCCATCATCTGTAACAGGTCTGTAGCCATACAATTTCCTTTTATTTATTTCTTTTTCCAGTCACAATTTTTATTTGTAGCTATTGGAAGCCCTAGGAATCCTCTTATCCTGCCATCATTCTACTTATGTCACAGCCTTATTTTGTTGCTATTTATTAAAGTCCTCTGGTTGGTCTGGAGTCCTGAGCAAGTTAGCTATCAGAGTAGCAGCTCCGGGCCACTGGAGGATATTAATACACTGGCGCATTCCATGGCAGAAGCCTGAAAATATGTCAGTTTACAAACATGGACATTAACTTCCGTCTAATAAGAACCTTACCAGTTACCAACTGAATCAAGGCATGGCGTTTTGTTTTCTTTTTAAAGGATAGAATTAATAATATATTTGTTAATAATCTTAGTCATTATGAAAAAAAGCCAGTATTTGGGATCTTATGTGCTTGTCTAATGAACACTAAATATAGACCAACAATTTAAAGGTGGAGTTTATGGGCCTCATAGCAGCCGTGCGTTCGAGGAGGGCAAAGAGAACTACAGAATTGGTAGAAATTTTTATTGTAGTCATTTCTGGATAATTGTCTTTTATTTTTTTCTTTCTGGTAACCTAGCAGTCAAAGCTCATACTTTTGTAAGTAATTTGCATGCTATTACTCTACAGAGACTGAGTTATGATTCTTGAGGGTGGTATTATATTTTGTTGCATGTGCTCTGTGCTTTTAACTTTTGATAGAAATTGTTTAGACTTTTAAAAAAAAATTTCTTCCTGAATGCAATGAGGCACTAACTCTGAAATGGAATTAAAGAACAAATTACCATGACTCACTCAATAAAGCTTCCTATTAGCTTTGAATGAAGCCCTGTTATAACAATTCTTATTTTATGGCAAGCAATACTGGTGTGAATTAGTTCTGTGGTTTGATACTAAGTATCTATGGGGAATAAAAAGCAAATTTTCCTAGACAACTATATTTGTTGGAATATTTGTCAAAGAATACTTACATGACAAAACCAATCAGTTGTTAGCATTGATCTAAACCAGAGAAAAATGAAATTTTCCATGTTTCAGCTCAAGGGATTAGAAAACTTCTGTTAAAAGTATGCTGCTTTGGTCAATCCTTGGTAATGAGTAAATTTGTACACCTGACTTGGGAAGGAGGGTCAAGTTAGCATGATGCAGAATTTAGTAACACTTGGGCCTCTCCAACCCTGCTGTTGTTCCCAGATGTCCTCATAAGGAGATGCCAAAGATAGCAGCAACTGGGTGTCAACAGCTGTGGGTTGGTAAGGCCATGTGACCTCTTAGTATCCATTACTAGCAGAGTCATTTGCAGGCTTTTGTGACCATTAACATCTCTCAGCTCAGTTTTCTCTAGTCTTTATTTTCCATTTGCATGTTGCCCTTAATTTAAAAGTACATCGAAGTAGCATCTATTTAACTGTGACTTGACCCTAAAGAAGACATTTTCTTTCAGAGCACTTCATAGCTCCCTGTAAGTTGTTGCCTTAGTGCTTTTAGATTTAATGTTGCTTTGAGTCACCTTTGAGTCAGTAGCAAGGCCAGTAATTTGGAGATTTTATTAGCTGCACTGCTCCGAAGGCAGTTTTTGTGGCTGTGATTTTCTAACCAGTCCTTTGCTTTGTAAATGTTGATTACGCCTCAGTATGAGATTTAAGCAACAGTCATTACATTCATAAAGGGGAAGCTAAGGCTCCAGGATATGAAGTCAGAAATCCAAAAATGAACTATGCATCAGTCACCACACCTAGAATAGAAGCTGTGTTTGGAAGGCTGATCCTTTGATGCCACGCATATGACTTGTATTCCTCATTAGACATTAATATTGAAGATAATAAAGAGGTGGTAAAATATCATATATTATTGGAAGAACAGTTTAGAAAGCATGTGGCAGTTGACACATTTGGACCTTGGTTTTTTCTGTAAAAGGATAAGATTATTTGGTTGATCTCTATCTGTGGTTACGGCTGTTTTTATATTGTCCCTTCAAAGCATTCCTGTAGGAATGCTCCATGAAATATATTTGGAATTTAGAAATATCAAGATCTAAAATGTTTTAATGGTATGTGTTCCTATGAATTAAAACTTTAGGCTAACTGAAACACCCTTTGCAGTTTTTAACTTTGAAAAAAGAGTAATTGACTTTATTTTTCTTAAAGGAAATGTGTGGGCAGGCAGACAGGAAGAGAAAAGAGGAAGAAGCATTTTTATTTTATTTAGTTGTTGACCCTGGCTGTGCCTCCCCCAGCCCCCACCCCACCCACCTCCTGCACCCCCCAGGACTGGAACCCAGAGGGGTGTGACCTGCTCCTTTGGAGGCGATTGACCCAACTGCTGCTCCACCAGGGCATGTGGTAATTGGCTTTTAAACTCTTTTTCCTACTGTTCTGGGAGAGCATTTTTCACAAGCACTTGGTAGGTTTTAGGTATTAGTGGGAAATTGCTGGTTTTGAATATTTTGGAGATCAGTTTAACTTGTTTAGTAAATGGTTGGGTTTTTATTTTTCAGATATTTTATAGGTGTGCACATCATTTTTCACTGCTGAATTTAGCTTATATTAACTCTCATATATTTCTCTTCATTCTGTATCTGGGTAGTGAAGGAAATTTAAAAAATATTATTAGGTGTGCTCCGGAGGCGCAGTCCGCAAGCCCAAGGGTTCGATTTTGAGATCCGGTGTTGTGGGGTGGCGGTGGGGCGGAACAACCGCAATGAACAACTCAGTGCATTAGAAATGCTGCTGCTTCCTCTCTCTTCCTGCCTGTCTGCCTATTTGCCTTCATTCCTGCCTGCTTCCTTCCTCCTGGAACTGTCATCAGGTAGTAAACAGTGTGTTGTCACAGCCAGACAGTTACTACGTGTGTTTACTGCATAACTGTAGAGTCCAGCCAGATGTTTGCGCTCCATTTTCTTTCAGTTAGTATACTCATTATCAACTGCCTCGAATTCTTTTGAAAATAGTGAGATTTAAATCCTAAATAAAATATTTCAGGTATTCCAACTTATATTAAGTCACTGACTTACATGCCTGGCACCAGGCTTTTGCAGACATGGTTGGTGCTGACCCTAAGGAGTTTTCAGTTTATTGGCTAAGAAAATACATGCAATAAAATGTAAAGATGTCTTGACAGAAGAATGAAGAATTCAGCTCACAATGACACGTTGATACCTAGAGGAGATGAGGTTTAAGCTGAGTCTTGAAAGATCAGGAAGGGTTGTGGAGGAAAATGGTATCACAAGGAAACTCTAAAGCCAGAGGTCTGGTTCCAGCTCTGCTACTAACTAAATGTGTGATTGTAGACATTTGCCTTCTGAGTAGGGGTGAGCAGAAATTTCCCTCTACCCCTGTGACTTCTCAGGCTAGTTGAGCAATCAAATTAACATCAGATAGAGTCATAGAAGAAAAGAACAAATTGAATTTGCATACATATATGTGGATTCTCCATGGATGTACATTTTGAGGTAAATGGCACAAACAAGGGTATAAATTCTGAACTAAGGAATGTGGTGGGGCACAGGGCTTCAAGCAGAGAGGAGGAAGACTCATGATGAAAGAGCCAGATGCTCTGTAACTAGATATTTGTCCTGCCTTGCAGATGTGTTTTCTGGTAGGTTATTTCTGGAGATAACTCTAAATCTGAGAAATCTCAATCTTCATTCTTCTAGACAGTTAAGGCAGAGATAAAAAGTTTCTCTTAAGACTGCAGGACCTCAGTTGACCTTAGCTCAAAATACTCCACATGCCAGAGTGACAAATCTTGGAAAGGACTGTCTGGACATTTGGGGACAGGCTATCCTTCAATGCTCATGTCTTCATTTGTGGAAAGGATGGGACTAGTCTAGAGCATATCCGATATTCTTTCCAGATCAGAAAATCCTGTATCATGATTAGATTCACTTTATGAAAAGACATAACCATGAAAAAGAAAGCTTTTATAGTAATTGGAATTTGTCTTCCTATAGACTTCTTTTCACGTAATTAAAAGGCCACAAGTTCTGTTATGCTAGAGACATCTTAAAATAGATCATTTTAGTCCATTTGGACTTTTCAGTATTGCTGGAAGCTGTATTGCCATTATCTATAATGAGATCTTTGTCTCTAATGATATTTCCTTAAATGTAAATCTCAGTTTTTAAATTAGTATGTAAGTGACCCCAATCTAAGAAAACTCAGGGACCAAAGACCTTGAAGGCCCTGGAATCTAGCCTCCATTTGACTGTAGGATTCTTCTTTGTAGCATCTAAGTTTGTTAAGATTTTGTCTTAAGGTTCAGCCAGCATCTCATGGCTAAAGGATACACTTAAGACAGGAATTCATTCACCATATGGAGGGAGAATATAAAAATTATAATTTTATATTAAAGTCTCATACAGTTAGAATGGTTCATTCTAATATTCTCTTCTCAGAATCTTTACAGCCACAGGTTGACTAATTTAATTTTATCTCTCCATTTGTTTATATCTTTTTGCATAAAGAATTGGAGGCATCTCCATTATATGAATAATATAAAGGAAAAAATTAAAAATCAGTTACAAAAAATAAAAAGCAGGTTCAGGAAGATACAGACAGAATTGAAAAATCCAAGGATGAGGAAAGAGCACTTGCAGATAAACAAGCAGGGTATTGTTAAATTCTTAAAAGTGGGCCACAGCACTCGACTCGGAGTTTCCCAGTATGCAATGTCAAAAGAATAGTTGCTAGGTTGTCCTCAGAAGAAAATATTTTCTTCTAGACTAGTAATGCTTGTCTAGATTTCCAGTTAAAAATAGTATTTATAGTGGTTCTCTTTTTTTGCCCACATAGACATGGATTCCAAATTTAAAAATGTTCACAGTTTAAATTATCACAAAGAATTATTTGTATTGAGATAATTTTGATTTACAAAATCATATCATTTTAGATGTGCATGCTCCCTATTCACCAAATATATAGTAACGTACCAGACCCTGTAGGTGGTTTTTCAATGTGCCTGTCTAGCCTCCTGTGGGCTATGATTCTGGTGACACTGAGCCCCCCAGCCAGCCTCCTGTGTTTAATGTTGGTGCTTTCTTCCAGGGATGATGAATCTATCTTCCCAGGACACTGGCTCTCATGGCATGCAGGAAGATAGAAAGCTTTATGTTGTGGATTCCATAAATGACTTAAACAAACTAAACCTCTGTCCTGCTGGATCGCAGCATCTCTTCCGTATGTTTGCTTTCCCAGATGAGGGGCCCTTTCTCCATTCCAGGCTACCTAAAAATAGTGAATATTCATCTGGACATGTGGGCCTGGTGGGCAGGAGGGTGGGTACTAAGAAGACACTAGGAACAGCTCCTCACCGGGAATGCTTTTTATTATTAGACAATGTTCGCTTTTGTTCTCTGAATACTTAACAGACATATGAACTGTCTTGATTCCTAAGCAAGATTTGAACTCTTGTCTTCAAAAGTTCTGAGATGTGCCTTGAGAAGTTTCTCTCCCTAGAAAGGAGTGGAGGACGGGAGCCTTGGTGTCTGAGAGGCTAGCTCGCCCTTATGCAGCAGTCAGGTCCTGATGGTGTCAGCTTCCCTGGGTCTGACTTCATAAAGATGGCTGAAAAAATGTTTTACACCATCATCTAATTAAAAAAAAAATCATGAGGATTTTGTTGGGCAAAAAATTTCTTTTTCCATGTACAAATGACAAATGGTCTCATTGAAAGACTCAAAAAAAGAAGAGAAAGCAAACAAAATTCATCTCAGTGCTAAATGTCTATCTTGTCCCCTAAACATAAATGGATTCTGTAGATTATCCCGAGCCTCATCTTTTCTTAAATGCGGACATTCTTACCACAAGTGCTAATTGCTCACTTGCCATTATTCCATTAGCACTCTGAATTCTATTGTCTCGATTTTAGATCTATTCTTTAAAATCCTTTCTGAAGTCTTGCTATTTTCTTCATTTTAATATATTCAGGTTTTGACTTCTTTTTATTGCAGTGAGTCTCAAGAAAAGTAGGTATTTGAGAGACAGCTTATGCAGTTGCTTTGCTCAGGAAGCAGAAGCTGTTGAGGGGGTGACATGGGATGTGCCTATGGAGGGGACATAAGCCATCTGTCTATGGTGCAGTAGCACAGTGTGTGGGCTAGTGCGGCAGGCAAGCTGGAGAGAATACAGAAAGTAATTTAATGACCTCTGTGACCCCAAGTGTTTGTATTTCCTATTTAATTTAATTTGAGTGTTATTAGGTAAATATACCTCACAAAATGATGACACATTCAGACAAAACAAGGTTTTGGTGAACAAAGCTATTTTCTTTCTTTCTTACTATTTATTTTGTTTTTTTCATCGGTCTCCCGCATTCCTTGGGCTTTAAATGGTCTGCACACCAGCAGCTGCCACAGGGCAGACCCAAAAGGCTGTTTTATAGGCACGGTTTCCAAGAACCTTGCTCCCAGGGCGTGTCCATCCTGAAAACAGCCTTAAACATCTGTTAAATAACAAAACTCCAACCATATTACTTAGAAAGATCTAACTGGCATTAAAAAATAATTCATAAATTGGGCTGCCTCCTAACTAATAAGCAGAAAAGAGCTCTGGAAAAACTGTATGAAATAGAAGGTTTTTATACATAAAAAGAGTACAACATAAGGCTAGAGGGAATTATTTCAGGTTTAGGTAATGTACCCGTGGGAATGGAAAATGTCATGTGGCAGATAATCTCATCTTTCTTTAGGGAATGGAAAAGTTGCCTCACTGATGCTGGCCAGACATTTCTGACCATTTAACACTGTGTTTGTTCCCAGGGGATGTTAAAACTGGAGTTAGGTCAAGTTTTAAGTCTTATTGAACTTAATATAAGTGCATCCATTTTGGACCTGTCATCTTCTCTTTAATAAAGTCAAAATACTTCAGGGCCATTTTTCAATCTAATGGATATAGTCACAACTGTAGGAAAAAGAGCTTCCTGGGAAACTCCTGAGGGTGTCAGCCTTCCACTCAGAGCAGGTGTCCCACAGCCAACTATTTTACTTTTGGGTCATTTTGGGGAAAGGACAGTAGAGCTTCCATCACTCTGAACCCTTCACCTCTTTATTTACTTCCTCTCCCTGAAAGAAAAACCTACGTCTTGGTACTTCTGTGTCAATATTACTCTCAAAGAACTTTCCAAACAGGGATGAGGAGATCATTTAAACCTGCTTGTTCTTTGGTTGCCAATATGAAGAAGTTAAAAAAGCCCACAAAGAACCTCCAACCAAAGATACTCCTGAAACATAAGTCACTTCCTAGGCTGACCAGAGGGAAAATGAATATGTCCCTTATTTGCCACTGTACTAATGAGGGTCTAGTTGGTTCTGCGGACAAGTTGTGTGCTGAGTTTTGTTGTTATTGTTTATTTCATATTAGCTCCAGAGGGGAAAATCCCAAATGTTGGCACTAACTCAGGAAATAGAAAACACAGCCTATTTTTCATGGGGCTGATGATGGTGCTGATTGTCAGTCTGGCACTGGTCTCCTTCGTGATATTTCTAGTAGGTAAGTACCAACAAAATGTTTTTCATTCCTTGGATGCACTCACTTCATAGCTGTTGTTTAACTTTGCTCCTGTAATGAGTAGATGCTTTCTGACAGTTGATAGCTTAAGCTGCAAGACCGGGAGTGCAACCACCTAGGGTGAACCCCATTTCTTTGGGACAGGGTCACTGGGGCACAGGCCCACTGCATACATCCACACTGCCAGAAGTTCACAGATGTAACACTCATTTCTCACTTCAAGTGTCTAATTGTCTGCTGGTAGGCAGCATTTTTTAGTTAATTCTGGGTTTTCTTAATCCAATACATAGGTTTGTTCATTAATTTAGCTCTGTAACATAGGCACACTCCTTCCCAAGTTTTCTCACTTCCCAGGCAATGAGAAATACTGACGGTTGTGTCAAGCTCCAGCGGCAGTACTGGGGACATGACCAGGTGGCTCCTCTCCTGTGTGATGCTGCCCTGGCTGGTGTCTACCTGCTTTTGGCTTGGCTCATGCATGCTGTGCCCTTGAGTGGTGACCCAGGCTTCAGCTCAAAGACGCTCAAGGTCACGGTGCCATGCTCCTCTCTGCCTTGGATGTGGGGATGGGTGTTGTCATCTTGCAATGCTCTTCCCTCCTTCTGCAGGCTGCCCCTCCTGTCGAGCCCATGAGTTCTCTCTCATCTAACCTGCGTACCACGTGCAATTACTTCATTTCCCTCCCGCCCTCCTTAAGAGTGAAAGGAGCCTGGGAGGAGGGAGTCATCCCTGAACCCTTGCCTAGCTCCATCAGACTGTCATTTCTTCTAGCCTTTTGTGCATATCAGGCCTTGTAGCCTTCAAAGTTCCTCAGTGAGAAGTGGTGCTCTTGTGTTCTTTGGAGTGTCGCTTGAGTCATTCAGAGTTTGAGGAGGTAGAGGTGGTGGTGATGGAGAGAGGAGGGCAGAGGGCATGACACGTTTACAGCCCCCATCCCCTTTCTTCCCTAGGGCTCCTTCCTCCTTCCAACTCACAGGTCTTTGCCTGGTCTGGGGCTAGGGCCTGGTGGGAGGGTGCTGTCTCCCTGCTTCTCTCTCCCCCAGGGGATGCCTTTCTGCACTCCCATGCGGCAATGGGAACCACCCTTTCAGTAGTTTCCTGCGTATCTGAGCATCACTTGAAGGGGGTGTCCTGGACCTGCCAGGCCAGAAAGAGCAGATGGCTTACTCTCCTAAAATGTTATACCAATGTAAATTGATGTTTCAGATATCAGCCTGCCACATGTCAGGGGCAATGACTGAGTTAAGTTATTCCAGAACTTGTCGGGTGTAGGGGTTGGTAAGTGTTGCCCCCAGGGGAAAAAAAAGGGTTTTGTGTCTCTGGTCAAATGAGCAGGAGAGTGGCTGGGCTCAGTTAATGTTCCAGGTGTTTTTTTCACTCTTGTGACTATCCTAGAAGTAGGTTAATATATAATTTTTCACTACCTCTTTTTGCACATGGAACCCTTTTTCTTTATTTGGAATTTAATTTGGAACCAGTGTGTGATGGAACAGACTTAGGCCAACATGCCTGTTACTTCCTTCTGTGTTTCATTTATGTAGGATAAAATATGCCACATGTGATGGATTTTCTTCTCTTTCACACTTTTTTTCATTGTCACCACCCAGAAGCATGTGGGAGCTCTGTTTCACTCTGCAGCCGCAATGCTGAATTAAGACCTTCCCCTCGTGTCTCCTACTCTAATTCACATACTTTTTCAGACATGCGGAAGGAGCAGTGTCTGGGCCAGAATTAGTCCTCAGGTGGGAAGGTGAGGATCTCACACCTAGCTTACCTTGCGTGTTTGTTTCTGGGCTAAATCCAGGGATGCGTTGCCAACATCAATCATTTCTGAAAGAGACTTTGGGAAAATTTTGCCTGAGACTAAGTGTTAAGGAGCTCAAATATAAAGTTCTGGTTTTGTGCGGCATTTCTTGGAAACTAACTTGGATAAACAGGCCTCGAGATATTCCATGTTCTGAGTTACTCTATTGCCAAGGGTTCTGTTTATTCTGAAAATATTTTACTTCTACTCTCAGGGTGGTCTGATTACACATTCATTTTGGGCTGGTGATGCTGTCAAAATAGACTGGAATTCAAAATCACTCATTTCCCAAATGAGGAGCAAAACCCTATTCTGAGACTAGGTCTCACAATGAGACAATGTAACCTTCACTTCTCCAGCGCTAATCAGAGGTGCTGATGGTTTCCTGTGTCTCTTCTCAGTGATCTCTTTCTCTGCCAAAATCCACGTGGAACTGTCAGAGATTCTTGGTTGGCACCAGAGGTTGTAAAAATAATTCACTTCATAGGTAACTTCAGTCTTCGGTAATTTCTCCCCTGGGCTTCTGAGCTGCGTGGGATTGTGGAGCCAGGGATTTGCCAAAAGGGCTTTTTAGAGCTCAGCTGAGTCCCATCACGGGCTGGCAGGTTTTGACAGAGCACACTGGAAGCCAGCATAACACACTCTGTTTTCCATTTTGAAGTTCAAACAGAAAACAAGATGCATGATGTGTCCAGAAGAATAACAGCTGAGGGAAAGGACATAAATGAGCTGAAGAAACTCAACAGCATGATTGTAAAGCGACTCAACCAACTGGTCTCTGAACAAAACTAAAGAAATGATCTTCTAAGAACAACTGCTAACACCCGAGCTGCTCACTTTCCTGGGCGTGTGCACAGCTAAGTACTGAGCAGAGCATTTCTACCGGATATCAATGATTTGGTTAGTGGATCTCGCCCTGTGGCCAGCTTTCTCCTACAGGATGGGATCCACTCCAAGACAAGGAGGTGTGGGGATAGCAGCCAGAAAGGGGCTCACTCATGGCAGGGGCCTTCAGCTACTGGGATTAAGGGTGACAGGCATGGAAGAAAACCAATAGTAAGTGAGAAAAATTGACACTGTAAAAATAGCATCTCTTACAAAAGGACTGTGTCTCCAGAATAAACACACTGTGCTGAGAAAGTTCATGGTGCCTCCAGAAACTTCGCAAACTTCTGAGAAAATCTAAGTAAGTCACGGAGTTCCATGTTCAAGGGAACCTGATGATAACTCTTCAATAAGAGAATTTTTGTTCAGGTGATGGCTTTTTGATTCTTATTTCCCCAGAGACAGGGGAGGCATGGACTTCAGAGCTAGTCGTCATCTGTATCTGTTAGTAGTAATTATGGTGATAAGGTGGGGTGCAGGGCAAAAGAGAGAATCAAATTTATTCAGCCAATGTTTATTGAACTCCTACTTTGTGAAAACCACTGTACTCCGGAGGCACCTACATTCAAATTGAGAATGAAGGAGATGTGTGGTTCTATATAATTATGTCAGCATTGTTTACCTTATTTCTCATGAAAAAAAGAAAGGCTTTAGTAACCTGTTCATTCATTTTGAAGAAATTAAATCACTAAACTGTAGTAGGAAGTTATATATTTGGAACTTGCCTTGTTTTAGCACAAAAGATAAGGGTTCAGCTGATGATGTAAGATGTGGAATGATATACATGAGTTTCGAAAGCTTATATATCTTAGAAAATCTTTTATTTAATATAAATATGCCATGTAAGTTTATTGAAGAATGTATTGTTATTCTGTCATTTCATGTGAATCAAAAATATTTGGGTTTACCTAAAAATAAAAAACACACAAAGACATTTTCATAACACTAAATGATTAATGAAATAAATACAAGATATTGTACATATCCATTTTGCATTCAAAACATTTGTATTATGTACTTATTTTCTTGGAATTGATAGGCAGCATGCTGAATATTTTAAAAAGTCCTAAATTTGAGTTTACTGGAATACTCTTCACCTGTTGATGGGGCGTGGCAAAAGAATTTGTTTTAGGATTTATTGCAAGTTGTTTCAGGAGCCATAGAGAAACTGATACACCACTTTAAAAATGCTCTTTTCTTTCCTGGAATCTGTTTGCGTGTGCTACCTTTCCCTGACCTTTCTACCTATACAGTTAGATGTATTTCATGCTCAGTAATAAATGATTTTTATTCCAAAGAATTTATGACTTACAATATGAAGTCGTGTCTGATAAATTATTTCATCCATCATTTGGGGTCTGCCCTTTGGAGCTGCACTTCCCTGCCCACATGGCACAGACAGAACCAGGGTTACTCGGCCAGGAGAACGTAGGTCACCATGGTTCCTGGTATTTGGATTCACAGATTAACAACTTCCATTGACTCTGATATAAAATATTGTCTGACTACATATTGTCTTTTTTCCCCTCAACACAGAATTTCTATAAGGCTATTATTGGAACAACTAGAATAATCTGAATATGGCCTGTAGACTTGATAATAGTCTATCAGTGTTAATTTCCTGATTTTAAAAATTATATAATGGTCTTATAAGACACTATCTTTGTATTTAGGAAACACACATGGAAGTATTTAAGGATAAAGGGACATCATATCTTCAATTCCAAAATGTATAGAAAAAAGTATGTATGTGTATAAAGCAATTGGAATTTTTTAAATGGAACTATACACTTTTTAAAACAGCTTTATTGCAATAACATGGTTATAAAAATTATATACATTTGAAGCTAGCAACTTGATGTTCTGATATTTATAAATTATTAAATGACCACCATAATTAAATTAATTAACATATTAACAAATAACACAGTGCCTTCACATAATTAACATTTGTGTGTGGGTGGGGATGGGGCAAGAAAATTCAAACTCTCTTTCCTCTTAGCTAATTTCAAATAAACAACAGAGTATTGTTACTATCTTCACTATGCTGGAGATCAAGTCTCCAGATCTTATTCATTTTGCATAACTGAAACTTTGTATCCTTTGCCTATTTGTAGTCAAATACAGTGGTTGAGACATGGACTTGGAAACCCAACTCCTGGGTTCAAATCCTGGTACCACCACCTCTTGTGACCGCTTTGTTTTTTTATGAGTAAAATTGGATAATTGTAAAATATATATATTTTGTATTGGGAGGCTTATATGAGGTGATAAAAGACTTAAAACTGTCTGAAACAATGTATTCAATAAGTCATCATTATTGTAATTGTTTTTATTAATGTTTAAAGTAGTAAGTGTAGTATAGCAGAAATAACCCACTAGTTTAAAGCTCTGCGCTCAGGGACTGAGGACACAAATATTTTTGGTTGCGCTGCTTTAAGACCAAGGCAACCTGATCTCATCTCAACAAAGATGGTGGGGTCAGCCTTTGAGTAGAATAAACTTACACTATATTACAAGAGGTGATCAATATAAGCGGAGGGTTTATTGTTTTCCAAAACTCTAATCTGGAGAACATAAGGATCCATACTTAAGGATCCATACTTGCCTACCTGAGATGGAGCCAGGAACCTGTCTGTCTGTCCTGGACTAATGACTTGGCCACAAGGTGCAATGGAGTGCAGGGAACACGACACGGATGGAGGCACAGGAGTAGAAAAATAACTAGGATTGCTAAGAAAAGAAAGTTTGTTCCTGTGTTTAGACTTTGCATATATTCATTCACATGAAGCTGAGAGAGATTCTTTTTTTTTTTTTTTTTTTTTTAGTTAGTGGGCTCTGTGTGTATGTCTCTGATGTTGCTAGTGGTAGAAGGGATTACACATGTCTTCTGACCCCCAAGTCCAAGGCCACACACTTTATGTTATGCATGAGGACCCTCAAGGGCCTTTCAAGAGCCCTCCAAAGTGTTCTGCTTTGACAACTACCTTCAGGTGAGCCTGGCCTAGCCCGGCCCGCAGCAAACATCTGAGACACCTGGAGATCCTTGGAGTCTTGGAGTAACTTGAAATTTGAAGACTCACTTCCTAGGGTGGCTGCTGAGCCATCATTTAGGGGACACAGGGTACTAATCCTGTGAGAAAGACCAGGGCTGTCTGGAAAAGACCCTGCCAGTGGATACCAGTCACCAAAGAGAAGTTCTCGGGTAAGAACAAAGCAAGTGGAGGGTTAAAGCAACACAAAACCATTGCTTTTAATTTCATTTTATTATTTGCTAACAACAGCCTGTGGAAGAAAAGGGAAGAATTTTGGCGTGTATGTCATTTTTACTAACAAAAGTGTCTTGGAAAATAGTGCATAAGTCATTGTGTTATAGCCCATTTTTATTGCTAAGAAAGATAATTTTAATGGAAACCAGATCTCTCTGCATCAGGATGTATAAAATAATTTTATTTCAGCTTAAAATAATGACCCCATTTATATTCAGTAGAGAATGAGCAGAAGAAATAGATCATCAGAAAAGACAGTAAGCTATCCCTTCTGTGAATGAGTCTGCCCAAAAGAAACCATGAAAAGGAGAAACAACATTCAGACTGTGAGCCATATTTCCAGAATCAGGAAGTTATATATATTTTTAAAGGAAAAATGGAAATATTGTTGGAATCTGTGTGTCCATTTATTCTAACTTAGTGAAGATAAAACCTCAGTAAAAGTTTTTATAGGAAAAGCATGATTCAAATATATTTTTCATGAAGATAAAAAGGATTTTTTTTTTTTTGAAGCAATGGAAAAGCCATTCAGAGCAAGTGAGGTTGAGTATGTAACAGGAGTCTGAGATGCGGGCCCATCTCCACAGATGGATCATATAAATAAAACATGGGGGAAATCAGTAGTGATCTGGAACTGTAAAGAGGAGACAGCTATTTCCCAATGTGGCCATTGAAGGATCATCTGGGAGACTAACAAAACACCCAAACACCTAGTTTCTTAGACCTTCCTCTAGGAGATTCTGATTTAGAAGTCAGGGGCTGGGACTTGGAATCCATATCTTTTTTTTTTTAAACTATTGTGGGTGTTCCCTGGTGGTTTAGCAGTTAAATCTGCTGCCTCTGGCTGGCACAAGCCACAGACATCCCAAGGACCTGGGTTTGCATCCCAGGGCTGGGGGAGCAAGCAAGATGAGCACTAAGTAATAAATAACAGAAATGCCTCTTCCTCTTCTCTCTTCCTGCCTGCCTACTCTCCTTCATTCCTGTCTGCACCTTTCCTTTTTTTTTTAAAGGTGTCATGATGATTCTGATGCTCAGTTTGGTTGGGTGGCTGGACAGATATCAAATGTGGAGTAAACTTGGATTTGGATTCTGGTTCTGTGCATGTGTGGCCCTGAGTATATTCCTAGCCTCCCAGACTCAGGATTTTCCTAAGATGGGAAGGTGTTGCAGGTGAGGATAGTGAAGTTGATAATCTTTCAGGCTATGGGTAACTTATCAGTCACGAATAATTTGCATGTTAATGAAGGCCACCAGATGTTGTGGATATAGTTTTTAATGCCCAGGGAACACTGATACTCTTGTCAAAGGACGTACAAGTGTCTTCATAAGAGAACGCTACTACCTCACACCTGTCTTTTAATTTCCATCTCCTTTTGTCTTCTCTTTTCCTCTCTCAGGTCCAGACCTTCTCAACTGTAGTTGGCTTAGGCTCAGCTTTTCCTGAAGGGTTATTGAGGGTTATTCTGATAGCAGAAAGGCTGAGAGCATGGAATTCAGAAGAGAAGGGACATGAGGAGAAGCCAGACAAGAGCTCTCTTCCATTTTGTGCCCCAGAAGAGTCAAGAATAATTCTTTCTTTTTTAATGAAAGTTGCAGGCAGGAAGAGAGAGGAAGAAGCAGCACTTTATTTTATTTAGTTGTTCATCTTGGTTATGATCCTGGGATGCTAAACCCTGATCCTTGGGATGTATGTGGACTGTGTCAGGTAGACTTAACTATTAAGTCACCAGAACACACCAAGATGAATTATTCTTGCAATTGAGGCTTTGTGGTTATTATAACTTGGGGCTTACTGGAAATGTGAGAGAGACAAACCTGGCTAGGCTGGCAGACTGTCCAGTAGCTTGTCTTCTCACGTAAGTTGAGTCTTTGATGTTGATCTCAAAGCACATGTGATTCAGATTTTTTTTTTTTTAAGGAAAGATTTTCTGCTAGAGTGGCCTGTATGTATGTATGTTAGAATTGTTCCACCTTTACCCCAGTCATACCAGTCATGCCAGAATCCACCTAGTCTTTGTTTTGAAGGAGAGCAGCTTGTCTGGAACATTTTAAACTAAAGACATTTAGTCTTTTTGACAATTGACATTTTCTGGAGGTTGAGATAATGTCTAGGAATGGTGAGATGTCCTTACTCTGATAAGTTATAAGTGATTTAGAAACTACTCTGTAGAGTTAGTGGGATAAAAAATCAGTATCCAACTATTCAACAATCACCTGAAACCAGTGAGTACCATGGGCCATGAAATGAGGCAAATTGTTCATCCAGTCCTTAGCACCTGAGTAAACAAATAGTTGAACAGTGACTCAGCTAGTACGTATTGTGGTGCAGCTCTTTAAACTGCAAAGATATTAAAAACCTGTCTTTTAGTTGACTTTTCTGTGCAAGAGTTAATTTGGACAAAGCTTCTGTTACCCCTGAATCTCCCTCACAAACTGAGATAAATCAAAGTGGATTTATAGGAAGTCTTATAATTAGAAAGACTCATGTAAGCTATTACTTTTGTTTCACTTCTTTCTCTCTTTTTCTCCTTCAAGGTTGGTCTTGCCAATAAAATATCTAGGGTTTGCTGTAGATGCTGGCTTTTAGGCCAGCGATGTGGGAAACAGGATATGAAGGTGAATACGGACAGAGAAAGTTGCGGTGTGAATTATGGAAGCCACCTGTAAGTTTCTGGTGTTTGAAGTCTTCCCAGATGGAGGAAGACAAGAGACATTTGTGTCGTCCTGGGTAGATGAAGAAGGAATGGGCTATGGGAAAGGAAGTTACAGTCCTACTTTTTCTTTGTTTCTTGGCCTCCTCTGACTCCTGTGTCCCCTTTTAAATTTTGAAACATTATTCATTATTCATGCATAAAACCTCAAAGAAGCAGATTGTAACAAGCTTATTCCATCAGGAATTTTCTTCCAGAATGGAGAGTCCTGCTGCTACAGAGCATGTATTGTCTGATGAACAAAAGAAGCAGGCCACACAATTGAAAAAACCTGTTAACAATTTAATTAATAGCTTCTCAAAGGCTAAAAATATCTAATTTTCTGTGCTCCCAAATTATCTTAAGTATCACCACAAATAGGCTAAATTAAAATTCTACCCTCATTACTCCCTCCCCTGAACCCAGTAAACTTCTTTATATTGATGAATTTGGCTCAACTTCTGAACTACTGTAAATTCTTTTAGACTCAAAAATAGATTCTTATAGACTCAGAAAAGGAACAATAATGGAAATGATATTAGGTAGCCTTTGAGGTGCAATCTAAGACCTTTATAAAAACTTGCATTCAATATGGATGATAGAAAACCCAGGTTCTTTCCATATTTCTTGTAGCCATCACAAATAAATCTTTCATAATTGTTTCGCCCACTGACTTGATGCAATCTATTCCTCCTCAGAATCTAAAACTTCATTTGAGCCGTCTCGATTTTACCTTGTAATCATGTGTTGGTGTTATACCCTTTGCTTGACTTTCTCCTCTGGGAATCCTCCGGGCACAGTACATTGCTCAATAATGTGAATTTCTGTAAGTGAATTAAACTGGGAAGAGTTTCCAGGTTGCCTCCATTGCCTTCAATTTGCAATTAGAGCAAAGTGGTGCACGCTAATAGAAGAGGAGGGACACCTGGTGGCAGTTGGTTATTTCAGGGGAAGGAGGTCAATTTGAAAGAAAGTTAAAAAAAAAAAAGCTAAGCGTTAAAGGGTGTGATTTTAGAGGGCAAGTGGATGATTGCATCAGACATAGGACAACTGGGAACTGCATCTGGGGTGAATGGCCACTAGGATAGTAAGTTATTACAATGGAGTGAAGACTGTGGACCTTGAATCGAAGGCCCTACCTTTGATTCTGGTTCTGCTGTTCACAAGCTGTGTGACTAAGTTACTCACCCTTTTCTGAGTCTTGATCACTTCACCCATAAAGCAGGAATAATCTCTATCTCACAGTGCTGCTGTGAAGATGGACAAAATGGTTAATCCACTTGGTTAATGAAACTGATTTTTTATTATTCACAGAAAGAAGATGAGTGGAGGGTTGACATCAAGAAGAGGTTTTCTGCTCAGTCTAGTGAATGGCTGATAGTTCTTTTGGATTTTGGAAAATTCCCTGAAAGTTTCCTCTCTGATTTCACTTTTAGGGAGCTCTGCAAAGGTGATATTGTCAGTCCTTTGTGGGGAAATATCTTGCTATGAAGCAATAAAAATTTATTAAGCTCAAGTGTTTTTTTGTTTTTTTTTTTTAGCATGAATAAATGTTTTCCTCGTAGAGCTTACTGAGTGGGAAGATAAGACTTTAACACAATGACAAAACAAGAAATAGGCATGCTTAAGTGTCCATGTTGTGACATAGAGAATAAGAGCTGGAAAGGTTTAGGGAAGAAAGTCATCTCCCTGAGCAAACAATCGACTGACTAACTGTCCTGGAAGGACCCTCAA
Source organism: Solenodon paradoxus (assembly GCA_004363575.1). Classification (NCBI taxonomy): domain Eukaryota; kingdom Metazoa; phylum Chordata; class Mammalia; order Eulipotyphla; family Solenodontidae; genus Solenodon; species Solenodon paradoxus. The sequence goes on along the minus strand of RJWH01000007.1, from coordinate 1,177,957 downwards.
TCCCCAGACAACTGATGTGTTTAGTCACCCTCCCCTTCAGCGAGAATACTGACGTCATCACGAGGTTTCTTCGATGTCCACCTTCTCTCTCAACAGAACTACCTACAACCTCACCCCAGCTCTGGCTTTTTCTCAACTCAGATCAGTGTGAACTGCCCTTTACCCATAACCCCAATTGCTTTTCCTTCCCTGTGGCCCATGCTCTATCTAGTCAGCCTGTCAGTGTATATTGTTGTACCCACCTAAATATCTCCCATTCTTATTCTCCTTTAGCCATGATCTTTTTATTTCTTCTTCCTGTCCGGATTTCCTGACAGCAGGCTATATTCACCATACTTATCAAATAGTAAGCTCTACTCGCATCTCTTCCTGTTTAAAACTCCCATCCATTCTTCAGAACCTGCTGCAACCTGACATTCTGACCTGCCTATTGAAATTGTACTTGCTCAGCTTATAATCGATGACTTCTTTTCTAGATCCAGTGACCATATCTTAATGGCCATTTTCTTAATGAACCTTTTTGTGACATTGATGGTGTTCATTCTCTGTGTGAAACTCTTCACTCCCTTGACCTCTGGGCCAGCACTCTCCTGATTCTCCTTCTTTACTCCTCAGGGTTTATTTTATTTCCTTTGAGGGATCTACTTGCTCTGCCTGACTGGAGTGCTGCCATTCTCCAGAGCTTTGCTCAATGCTCTTCTCTCTCTATTACTGGGTCAGTTCATTTTATAGTTTCAAATGCTATTATACACAGGAGATTTCAGCATCAACTTTTATAATCCAGATTTTCCTGCTGTGCTTCAGACATAGAACTTATTGCCTGTTCAATATCTGGACTCAACACATCCAAGAATAAAACAAACTACCTTTCCTGCTCACTTTACTCCTCTGCTTGTATCCTCTGATTGAGGGCTTCATCATCTTTCCAATTACCCAAGCCAGAAACCCGGGGTCACCTTTCACTTCTCTTTTTCCCTTATTTGCCGCATCCATTTAGTCATCATGGATTTTGGTTTTATCTTCTAAAACATATCTCCACCCTCCCTATCCCTGCAGTCTGTGTCTGCTTAGGTCATCTTTGCCTTTTGTCTGAATGATCGCAACAGCCTCATAACTGATATCTCAGATTCCACGTCTCTTTCATGTCTCGTTCCATGGGATCAGTAATGTAATTCTTCTAAAAGTATAAATCCACATCTTCCCTAGTGAAATTGCTTTAAGAGTTCCCAAATCCTGCTTTGTAAATCCTTATTCACAGCATGCTATTTTCACTGCACTGACTTTGTTCAGAGTGTCCCTTCTGTTCTGGGGACCTCTTCTAATTTCTCCATTTCAATACCTCTTCTTTGGGTACCCAGGATTCCCAGGCATATTTTTTAAACATTGTTAGGTTCACTGCCTCAAGGAGCCCTACCCTACTACTGATAGGTACCAGAAAGACTTTGGAGTCAGGCAAGCTGAATTAGAATTTATTTTTAAAGGAAAGGTGCAGGCAGGAATGAAGGCAAACAGAGGCAGCAGGCCGGAAGGAAGAAGAGGAGGAACTTCAGCAGTTCATCTTGGTTTTTCTCCCTGGCCCTGGGTCTTGAACCTGAGTACTTTGGATTTATGTGGACTGCCCTTAGTGGATTAAATAACTATGCCTGAATTAAATCTTAGCTCTGCTTCTTGAGTGGTCTTATGAAGGAAATGTAGCTTCTCTCCACTTCAGTTTTCTTCTCTCTAAAAATGATCAACCACACAGTGTGTTTGAGAGGAGATCACAAGTTTGTGAAGCGCTTAGCATAGCTCCTGGCTCATAGTCAGCTTTCTGTCGGACTGTGACCACCACGAGCACAAAAAGCATGTCTGTCCTATTCATTTCTAAATCTTGGATGCTGACAACATCTCCTCTGAAAGCGATTTTTAAAAAATGAATGAATAAGTTGCAACTATTAGGAATATTTTTGCATACAAATATATCTTCTATAATTTCCTGCTTATTAATAATGTTTTGGGATAACAAATCTCCAGTTCTTCTCTCCTAAGCTCACTTTTAGGTGTTTGTTTGTTTGTTTTTTTTTTTTTCATTTTTACCAATTTCACTTGATCTCAGTAAATAAAATACTTAAAATGGAGTGGCGTCATAGGAGACATGGGCATATAGGTGTGGTGGGCTGCCTTATCTTAGGGGACTCAGATTATAAGCAGTTCATCAACCATTATTATGCTTCAAATTATACCCACACTCTTTCCTCATAATTGGTTCTTCTCAAACAATATACCTGGCATTTCCTCTTTTCAGGCTTTTCCTACATCCATTCAGTATTAGTCTCCTAGGCAGGATTTCACTTTCAGTTATGTTTGTTACCTTCTGATTATTTTACTCACCTTTAGTTGAGTCTTGATTTATTTTGTGTTTATTTATTGACATTCTTTGGCTCCAAGTTAATTTATTCTTTAGTTTTAATTGTCCAGAGACAAAGTTCACCTACAGTGGTCAGATAAGAGATACATTTAGCTTATATATTTGCCTCTGGAACTCAGGGATATTACATCATTATAGCTATCCATTGTTCATCTGAGTGATAAGAAGTTTAAAACACTTTATAGATATATAACCTATGATATTACTTATATTCTTCTTTGTAGCTACTTATTAGTATTTTTTATTTTATTTAAAATTTGACTTTACGGCATGTACTGATGGCTCAGGTGTTAGGCCTGTCCCTGGGGAGCAACCCACATATAGTCCAAGGACCTGAGTTTGTGGCCTGGGGCTGAGAGGTGGAAGGAGAAAAACTAAAAATGAATAACTAAATATAATGCTTCTTCCTCCTGTCTCTTCCTGCCTGCCTGCTGCCTGCCTGCCTTTCTTTCTCTTAAAAAATGTTTTTGACTTTCTGACTTCCCCTTCCAAACTCTAACCTTTATTGGAGATATAAAATGTGCCTTGCAATTAGCTCTTTTTTATCCCATTTTTAAAAAAGTGAGGTATACAAGGGAAAGTACTAATATCAAATACCCCTAGGCCTATCTAATCTGATTTTTCTTCCAAGATTAGAAGAATGGTTATTTCCCAGATGAAAGATTTAAAGGTACAGGAAACAAGAACACACATTTGTTTTCCTAGCAGACCCATAACCTTGTTACTGTTTTTGTTTTAATGATGGAACTTCTTGAATTCAACTTGTTCAATGGATCAGATACTTTTACTTGGTAAAAAAGGTCATGTCTTTGAAGGTTATTGGTTGATATGATGAAATCCATGTGCAAGAGCTTTAAACTGTGCCCTATTTGTGTTATTATTTTGATATCATCAACACTTAATACAAGAAGAGAGTCCTAACAATGAAAGTAAATTCCCACAGTTCTTACTAACTACTGCCTACCTAAGAAGTTGTAACATTGCTGAAGGTCTAAATTTATACTATTTTTCATTTATTAAAGGTGTTATAGCAGCTCATTCCTGAAGACAGTTTTTTAAATGACCTATGTATGTAGCTAATGGCTAGTGGTTAATGTATTCTCACTTCTAAAAATGAATGGAATAAAGAATGGATTTTTTTTTTCCACTAGGTGGTAGGATTTTGCCATAGTCATAAGTCTCAATGTTGGGAGGAGGAAAAATAATTAAGAGGAGTTGAATTAAGTTAGAAAGTGACTGTAATATTAACACTACCCATCAATTGAATAGATTTTTTTTTTTTGGTTACAAACAGAAAATTACTCCTGATGCTATTCTTGAAATAAGTCCCAAATGAAGAAATACAAAGATTCCAGAGGTTCATAGTAAAGCTGGACAGTTAAAGAACACTATTAGAAAAATAGTTTATAGCTTACATCCTTTCTACCTGCTGAATTTTATAAGATAAAAACTCATTTGACTATGTTTTAAAGAATTATCTTGACCCTCTGAGTGACCCAAGTACTCTCTGATTATAATGTCTTTTAGAAAATATCTCTCCAGCATTTGTTAGGATTGATTATTTTATTAACATCTTCCTTTTTATATTAGTGTTTTTGAGAAAGAAAACTCAGAGAACTGGGAGAGAAAAATCTCAAAAGAGAATATTTTACTGTCAAAATGTTTTATTTTTGTAAATTGTATTTCTAGTTTCTAAGGAAATATTCTAATACAACACCTTCCTTGTTTAGTTTATTTCAATGTTATTGTGTTGTATAACTATTACATGCTATTATATAGGTTTAAGGTGTGCATCATTTAAATCAACATCAATGTATACACTTTCAGTTTACCAGCGATAATCAAATTCCGTCCTTCACCATATAATTGAGCCCTTTACCTGACTTTCTCTTTATAATTATTTTGTATACTATTAACACATTTTTAATCTATTATTCCTAGTTCTAATTTAACAATATTAGATAATCTTCCTTGCTTTTTGACCTAGGAATTAAAATGTTTGCATTTCTTCTGGAGTCTCTCAATGAAACCATGTCTCCTTTAATTTTTCCTTATCCAGTAAATGAATCTTCCTGATCTTTTCCTCACTCCTTTGCATGACAATGTGGCCCTTTTCCCTAGATCTTTTGAATACTGTTAAGGCCTCTGTTGAAAACAGGAATCAGCTCTAGTCTCAATAGATTTGGGTCAGGTTCTATGATTAATAATTAATTTCAGGTCTTAGACAAAGGTCAGCTAGAGATTGTTTCTCTCTCTGAGTCCCTTTGTGGTCTGAACACACAGTAAAATTTGCTGTCCAGAGCCAGAACCCGACCTTTTAGCCTTTCTGCTATCTGGATCTTTCTTCCAGTGCAGAGCTTGCCTTCCTTTCATGAAAAATTCACAAATTGAAAGTCAGTTTTGTAGTGGAATTGGGCGGAGGTTCTTGTTAACCCTTACACTCCTCTGAGGTGCTTCCCTTCACAGAATAAAATAATATATCCAATTCACTGGGTGCATGTTCTGGACTGATTTTACCTCTTGTGATGTGCTTTTGGCAAGTCTTCTAGTGCTCTTGTGGAACACATTCCCTTATTAGAGATTTGTTGTACAATTATGATTGATTACCTACTTTTTCTCAGGCACTGCGCAGGTTTTTGAGGAGATATAGATACATAAAGTAAATGCGGTTTCTGACTCCAGAGACAATATCTAGTGTGGGGGAAAGATGAGCAAGCTGGCAATGATGATTCAGTCTGGAAATTTAGGAGGGGAAAGACAAGATGTCACAGGAGCCCAGGGAATTGGAATCTAACCCAGCCCTGAGTGGTCAGGAAAGTATATCAGCAGTGCTGGGTAGCAAACTGGTGCCAAACAAGAGAGATAAAATACTACGATTTTAATAGGCTCCATAGAATTTGCAGGTTGGGATTTGGTAAAGGCATGGTAGGATTAGTTATTCTCTGTTCACAATGTCTGAGACCTTAGCCAAGAAGACTAAAATGACTGGAGGGAAATTGATGACTAGGGGTGATGAGGAGAGGCTATGCACTGGAGCACCTACACCAGGCCACTCCCCGTGACCCAGGCTTCCTTACAATATGGCGGCTTGGAAAAGTTGGGTGCCTTATCTGGTCAGCTTAGAGGTCCAAAAAGCATATGGGATACAAAGATACTATTTTGATCATTTTTGAAAAATCCTTCCTAACCTAGCTCCTCCCTAGTGCTCCTAAATCACACAGTTATCTCATGTCCCTAAAGGCCCTCCCACATAAGTAAAGACACTCTTACCAGGCAGGACATTTCAAGGGCCTAGAGATCAACTCCCAGGACCCAAAAGCAAAGGTTCAAACTTCTTTAGGGGGAAGTTAATTTTTTAAAACTATACATGGGGTTAGTTAATGGATGGAAAGCAAAAAGAAATTTGGTAGTTTCTGTCTGGGTGATTGTGAGAGCAGACGTACTATTATCAAAATCTAGCTAAGAAGTAGACTTGGCTGGGATATAAAGAAGCTAGGTATATGTTCATTAAATCAGCTTTTGGGTTGGAAATGAGGATCCAACATCCAAGAATGCTAACTGACTTCAGAATGCTTGGAGGTGGCAAGATGGCATCAGATGTTTGGGGGTGAAGGCCAGTGACAAGGTGGGAAGGATAGCTGGTGACCAGCAAGGCCTGAAAAGATTGAGAAATTGGAGTTTCCAGGGTACCAGGAGCCGTCCCTTAGCCTGCCTGCCAGTCTCGGGTTAAGAAAATGACCTCTGAGCTGCCTTCTGATCAGGCACTTTTAGGGAATTGTTCTTTGGGGAATGCCTCCCATAACAAACTTGTCCCTCGAGGCCATTCTGTCACACTGTGAGAAAGTTTTATCTATCATATTGATGTCAATTATTTCTAATAAGATTAATAAGACCTTTGAGTTTTGTTTCTCTCAGGGTATTTTTTGCTTCTATTTCAGTTTATAATGTCTTCATTCCCAGGGGAAGCTGCCAGATAATTCAGCCTTTATCCAGAGTGCAGTATATATGCATACATGTCTCCATGGGCTTCTCTCAGTAACTTCCAAGCATTCGTTTTCCTAGCAGACCCATAACGCTTTCCTTTTGTAATATCCCTTACTTAACTCTAGTCTAAATTTGCCTTTAATTTTCCTCTGTGAAGATGCTTTGGGGATTAACATCTATAATGCCTCCCGTGGGTATGCTTCTGCTTTCTGTGTTTCCCGCTACCAAGCAAAATTTCCCAAGACCCCTGGGCCCTCTTGTCTATATAGTCATTGAATTGCCACTGCTTTTGCCCAGAGCCTTCCTGATGATGGCAGCAAAACCGTAAATTAAGTTAAGAGCCAAAGCCAGGGATATAAATGGGGCTTAGCACAGCCCCAAGAAGATTGTTCCTGGAGTCTGCAAAACAAACATACACAGGCTGTCAGGGAGGTGACATGTTGGGCTGTGGCTGGAGGCAGGGGGACTCCTTCCCTCTCCTCTCTGGGCCTGGAGGAGATAACTCCCCCCTATGCTGAAACTCTGCCTTCCTTATGGGATGGGCTGGCTAAGTACCTCTAGAAGAGTGGAAAAAAGATGAGCCCCCACTAGATGTGCTCTTTCTTAGGATTCCCCCCCACCCTCCTTGGCAGTTTTTAGTGGGAAGGCCCCCAAAATTCCAAAAGTCACACTCCAGAAAACTGGTCACAGTTAAAATCCCCACTGTGCTCTGCCAAGTGCCACCACCCACGATGTCCCCTCCACTCCCAGAATGACCTGAATGGAAATTTCATGAGTAGGTGTAGGCCTCAACATAGCAGAGACCAGGTTGGTGACTGTGTGTCTGTGTCACTAGGTCTGCACCAGAGCAGAGATGCAGCTTTGCCTGGCATGTGGAGTGACAGCCCTCTAATGCTTCTGCTTGTCTCCACTGGTATAACAACGGGCCCCATACGTTGCTTTCTGAGCTTTTTCATTTTTTTGAAAGAACAGCTGTATCTTAGTGAGTAGAGACATATGGGTCCAGATCTTTAATTAAAGTCAGAGGAGCAGCTCCTCTTAGTTTGATAAAGACAAGCTGACCCATGCTGTGGCAAAAGGGGTGCAGGAATTTGTTGTCTGAATTGAAAAAGCCAACCTTTCCCTTGTGTATACCATCTGGGGAGAGGATGGACAGATTTGCCTAAGTATCTGTACAGTGGATGCCTGCCTCTTGTTCCTAAGATTTAGGATTTTTGTTTGAGTGCACCTGAGTGGTCCTCATCAAAACTTATAACACTTGGGGTGGTGGGGGCTCAGCAATTGGGTGCTATCCAGAGAGAGGTCACTCTTGTCCTGTATACCTGACATGGGCAGCCTCTGAGCTTCCAATACACCTGGAGGATGAGGTCAGCAGGATAACGGGAGGCCATACAGGACCATGAGGAAGGATGGAGCCACAGGGCTGGTGTCTAGGGAAAGTGCTTACTGATCTGTGAGAACTTGTTAGTTTTGGGGAAGCCCTCCTGAGAGGTTGGGGAGGATTTTCATGGGGCTGGAATTCTTGCCTGATTGGGAGGCTACCAGAAAGTCAACAAAAATTGGCCTTTAAATATTAATAGGACATTGTAGACAAAAGCTAGGGTAGTGTAGGATCATTTAGCACAATTCTCTGAGGGTATCCCCCCTCTCAGTACACAGCAAGTGGTAAACCATCTTCTCTGTTTATCTTCTCAACATTTCAAGTTGATTTCTTTCAGAATCCTCATGTACTCAGCCAGACTCTTGGTTTCATGGTGTCTTAACCTTCATGAGCTGCCATAACAAAATACCATAGGTCAGGTAGCTTAAGCAACAGAAATTTATTTTCTTACAGGTTGGAAGTCCAAGATCAAGGTGCCAGCAAGGTTGGGTTCTGGTGATATCTCTCTTCCTGATTTGTGGAGAACCACTTTCTTGCTGTGTCTTCACATGGTAGGAAGAGAGAGATGAAGCAAGCTCTTTGGTGTCTCTTCTTATAAGGGCACTAATCCCATTGTGAGGGCCTCATCCTCATGACCATATCTAATCCTAGCTGCCTTACAAAGGTCCAATCAACAAATACCATCACATTGGTAGTTAAAGCTTCCAACATATGAATGTCTGTGTGGGGTGGGGACAGGGAAGGGGATGGCTCATTTCTATCCATAGCATTTGGACTGCTCTAAAATCCTCCATTCATATCTCAGCTCTCCAAGAAAGGGCAAAAGTGTACTTGTTCATATATGGGCTTCTCAGGGAGAGCATCTGCTCTTTCTCTGAGACTTGCTTTTCAGAAGTCATTTTTTCATCATCTTTGACTTTACTTTTCCAAGTCAGCCCTACAGTCTCGTCCTTATCGCACGTACCTGTGTGATCTTGCAGACTCTCTTACAGAGAATCTCTAGCCAGAGCCTATGTCATGATTATAAATAATAAAGACCTTAACTGAACCCTTGAAACTTAGCTATGCAGGGATGAGAAGAGTGTCTTAAGGTCTTAACTCATCCCCCTTTGAGGAGGGATCTGGGGAGGCAACCACAGCTTACAGAGCATGAGGCTGCCCCCACACCTGGAGAGCACTTCCAACCACCTGCTTTGATGGGTCAGGACTTTATTTTGAAGGCAGTGGTGAAAATCAAAATAATGAACAAGTACTGAAGTCAGGACAGATGCTGACCATGTGGCTTTGATCCTGCCATACAGGTACAAATAAGCTAAATATCAGTTCTGATTGCAAGTGCTAGGACTCCAACTCCAATGGGTTAAGTAAGAAAGAACTCTTGTAACTGGAAAGTAGAGAGTGAGGTGGAGGATGGATATGGTTTTAAGCTTGGCTGGATAGAGGGATTCACAAGATGTTGCTAGGGCTCCTGTTACCTTTCCCTTTCTTCTCTGTGATGACCTCCTGCAGACAGGCCTTCAAATTATGAGACAGATAGCTAATGAAAGTCCATACCAATGTCCTTCTTGATAAGCAACCCCAGTGGGAAAAGGCACTTCTCTCACTGCACCTCCGTATGTCAACATAGGGAAGAACTTTGGGCCACCTTAGGTCATGTGCCTATTCCTAGACCAATCACCGTTATCAGGGGGTGCAGAACCATGGGTCAGTTTTGTTACTCTGTGTCTGTGGTTTTGCTTAATCACATGAGGTTCATATGAAACAGGAGAGGAGTAGTTTCCCCAAGGAAATAGGTGGTGGCAGACACAAATAAGAACTTTCTGCCATTTACTCGTTGGTCAATAGGAAGAGTAGTGCTACAAGCCTATGCACTGGTGAACTTGCTTAAACCAGTGTCTCAAATGCTGCATCTAGACTAGATGGGAAATCCCCGAAGGTGGACTCCTGTACTTAGAGTTGGAGAAGTAAGGAGGGACTGCCTGGTGACTTGGCTTTACTTCTGTGGGTTTGCATATGTTTTATTGGGTGCCCTGCTCTGCCTTGGCCCTGGAAGCAACCAGCAGGGAAGATGAGGGGGTCCAGGCCCCTCCCAGCATCTGTCTCATGGACAGTCACCCACACAGACATCCCTCTGTTGCATATGCTGGTATTTCTGTGCAGGGTGTGGAGACAGAGCTCCTCATGGTGTGACGAGGAGAGATTGGATTAATCTGACTCATTCTGTTTTTCTAAAGGCTTATTTTTATCAGCTGTGGGTGGGTTCGGGTCGAGGTAGTTGATGTTTAGGTGTGAGTGGGAGCCTGCCTCCTATTTCCATTCACTATAATTGGAAGTAGATGGGTTTTTGAGGAGATGGTAGGATGAGAGAAGTCTGGAGGAAAGGAGCAGAGGGTCCGCATGGGAGATGGCTCCAGGCAAAGCAGCAAGAGAGCAAGGAAGATTTATAGCTGGAGGTGGGCAAAGCGGAAAAGGCGCCTTCCCAGGAGGGAAGACTGTGGGTGGAGATGGATGGATATTCATGGATATTCAGGGAGTTTGGAAAGTGCAGAGAGAGGGGCCACTGGAGGATATGCAAGCTGGGAGTGATTTAGTAAAGCAGTGATATGGAAAGAAGGATTTGAGGAGAAATACCATGTTTTGGAAGCAGCCATTCAGATAAATAATTTTAGCTGTCATGGCAGAAAATGTGTATTTCAATTCACTTGTCTTTTGTAAAGACACTGCTTATATTGGATTAGGGCCTATCCTACTGCAGTATGGTCTTCTATTAAATAATTGCATCTGCAACACCCTATTTCCAAACAAGGTCACATGTTGCGCTGAGGGTTAGGACTTCAACACATTAATTGGGGGCGTGGGGTACAATTCAACTCACCACACCCTAGTAAAAAACCAAGGAGGGAAAAGATTACAAATGAATGCCAGCTGTCATCCACATTTTGCTAACTTGATTCTGAAGCCCATTAACAATCGTTAACTCCCATTATTTATTACATGTCAGGCATGAGGCTAACCACATGACCAGTATTTTTAAACTGAATTCTCAAAACAGTCCTTAGACAGACTCTAAGCAACCCAGTTTAATAGATGGAGGAATAGGCTTGAGGAAGCAGTCAGGTGTCTAGGCTCACAGAAGTGGGTTTTGGAGCCTGGCCGCTGGAGTGCAGAGTGGGAGAATAGTGTCCACTCCTATCCACTCCAAACTTCTTGGCCCTGGGTAATAGTTTCTTAGAGATTCCATAGCAAAGAGCCACCAACTGGGTGTCTTAGAACAACTGGAATTTACTGCTTCGGAATCTAGAAGGCGGAAGTCTGAAATCAAGATGTCAGCTGGGCTGTGCTCCCTCTGATGGCACTTGGGAAGGATCTTTTCTAACCCTCACTCTTTGCTTCTGATAGTGCCTTGGTTTGTGCAGTATAACTCTGACCTCCATATGGCATTTTCCTGGTGCTGTTTCTGTTTCTTCACAGAGTGGGTTTTTTTGGTCTGAAGATACCAGTTATAGTGGGTTAGGGATCCACCCTATTCCAGTATGATCTCATCTTAACTAATTCCCTCTGCAATCGCCTCATTTCCAAGTAAGTCACATTCTGAGACACTGAGGGTTAGGGCTGCAACTTCTTTCTTTCTTTTTTTTTGGCTGGGGCAGGGTACAATTTAACCTACCACACTCAGAAACTTAAATTCAGGTGTCCTGTGTATTGGCAGTCCTCTTAGCCTATTTCTATCTGCAGCTGGGCCTCTGGCAAGGTCCCTTTTGCAGTGGAGGCAGGTGTCCCCAGGCTCTTCTGCTGACTCGGGCTCAGCTGTGGCATGCATGCTACAGTGATGGCCTTGGCCTGATGGGCTGGAGTTGCAGCCAGGTGCAGGTGTTCTTCCCTTGCCACCTCGGCCAGCTGCATCTTTGTCATCACCATTATGTCCTGCTGACCCACTGGAGAACCTGCTGCCTGCTCTCTGCAGAGGGGCGCCCAGCTTCCAACTGTGTGGTTCTCTGTTTACAATACCTGTGACTATTTAATACATGTGTTTGGAAAATGACTTTGTCCCAGTTGCAAACATACTGTGATTAACTTCCCCCTTTCTCTCTGTGGACTTAGAATGGATCTCTCTTTTCCTCTGATAAGACCTCAAGAAGGAAAACGCCAGCAGTATACCTACTGAGGGGTCCTCCTATCTTTGAGAATGAAATTACCAGCATCCTTTCTCTTTCTTAGACTGACTTCAAAAGCCAGTTGAAATAATTTCTTGGCTGGTTTCTATGCACTAGCATGTTTGATAGAGAATCGTGATTTGAATGATTCTATTAACTCCCCAGAAAAGCCAGCTCGTGGCTGTCCCTCCTCTTTCTGATTTGGAAGTCTGTAAAGGACACACGCAGTCACATTCCCCTTTACTGTATAATGTTCCAATCAGCAGCAAGCATAATGAAATCCAATTAATGTGTTAGGCTGTTGTGATTCTAAAAATATTTCACATCCCCCAGAGGGGCTGAGGAAATTGGAGGAATCAAGATATTATAGCAAACCTGCAATTTGCAGAAAGGTTCTTCAATCATTTTGGAGGTGGTAGATTTGTTCTTGAGAAAACAAAAATAGATCACCTCTCCAAAATGAGGCTGTCCCTGAGATCATTCCAATGATCCTTTAGTCAGATGCCAGGTCTTGCGCGCAAGCCTAATGATCCCTCGGTTCGGATATATATGAATTATTAAGGTCAGTTAATTAACACATTTTTCTTCTGCTGAAGTAATTAGATGAATCGAGTTCTTGCCCTCTTTTTGGCTTTCCTGGCAGTTGCTCAGGGCTGAATCGAGGCAGTAAACATATTGCCACACAGATGCTAACCAGAGAAGTAATTTTTTGGTTTCCATTTGATTTCTGAAGTATCATTCTGCAAATGAAGCAGCTTCTACTTGGGGAGTGTAGGGGGAGGGCACTGGGGAGGACAGAGGGATGGTGAGGTGAAGAAGGAGCAAGAAGCCCTCAGACAAAGCTGCCTGGAAGCATCTTCTAGGTATCCAATATTCATTTGTCATTCCACCTAACTTTAGACTTTATATTTTACAATTTTGTGCTTCCCTCACAAAATCTCTATGTCATTGGTATAAAGGTTATCCAAAGTGAAGTTATTCTAGCAGTTTGGATTAATATTCCAAGGTCATTTCTTTTCTGTCCCTGGTGTGGCCAGAGATTTTAGAGTTGTCAGGAATTCTCATTTGGTATGTTTCAAGCAGTTTTCCTGTACTTTATGTTTCCTGATTATCTAGGTCACTGGTCCCCAAGACTGCCTTTGTATCACAGCCACCCAGGGAGCATAATGATGACAGTATCCCAGCTTCTCCTCATATTTATGGTCTCAGAACAGGGCCTGGAAGTCTATATTTTAAAAATCTCCCAGGGTGAGTCTGATGCTCAGTCAAGGTGTGGGCATTGCTGTTCTTGGTAATGACAATGGAAATGCCAATACACCACTCCTTGTCTTTGCTGACTGACAGCCTATTACCCTTCTCACAGAAGCCTCACCTCCAGTTCAGAGAGGTCTCCTGAGCAAATACAAAGAATGGCTTTGCTGGCCTGGCCTGTGGGTGGGATAGATCTTGGTTTGCATCACTCCATGCTTCTGTCTCCAGAGCCTCTGCTGACCAGAACAACTGACACATTATGAAAATTCCTCTTTGTGAGAAGGTGGCTGGCTGAGGAGGTAGGAACTTGTAGAAGAGGAGGAACTGACATAGGTACCAACTACAAGGGGATGCATGTAAGTCAATGTTATGCACTAAGTCATGGAAGACTGTTGATGGTGACGATGGTTTAGCCAAATTTTACCTGAGGCAAGGGAGTAGAACAGAGATTGTAGAAGAGGGGATGTACTCTTTCTTCAGGGCAGGGCAGGGCAGGGGCCCAGCAGCGCCATGGCTGGTGTGCAGTCCATAGGTAGTGTCTTGCGGACCACGACCTTGCTGAGGCTAATGTGGTTTTGCAGGTATTTCTTTCCCACCTTTCACGCTCTGTGGTTGCATTTGCTGACTTGAACAATATTTACCTTCCAAAATATTGAGGATACAGGAGAATATCCCTAATGAGGTGATTCACCCCTGTTTCACACCTCCCAGGGTGGGAAGGAGGTCCTGCAGACAGGTCTCTGCCTGGGAGTGGGGAGCGTTGGGCTAGTTGGTAACAATCACTTTAGGAACTTGCGGACAACTTGCATGAAGACTTTCTAGGATTTCCAAGAAAAATGGTGAGGCAAACATTACAATTAGTGCTGGAGCTCAGAGATTGTGAGGATTAGTACTCAGAACCAGAAGGGGGAAAGAAAGCATCTCCAGATTTAGGGGCTCACTGAGATAGAGCTGAGGCACTGATCTCTGTAACTGGAACATTGGGGTCACATTTGTTGTCAGGGAGGAATGGCAGTTTCTAAGGGCTTTCTATGAATTATCTCATTTAATTACTACAACCTGAAGTAAATAATATACTGTACATAATTATATATCAAAGATAAATTATGTAAAATATATACATAAATTACCTGTTATAGATAAATATATAATTTTATAACACTATATGGAATTAATATTCATAATTATGGAATTCCAAAATCTTTGAAGATCTTCAGTTTTGCATAACTCATTTGTATGTAAAACTGACTTGAACTGAAATCTTTTGATAGGAAAACCTAACTTGATCTTGTGAGGCTATTGACATTTTTGCTTATCCTACTTAGCGTGACTATTCATATGTTTTGCTGCATCAACGCTAGTGGATTTGATTATAGGGGACTGTGCCTGACCTTTCCTGGTGTCTTAACTAATATGTGATACAGGGAATGTGCTTCTGTCCTAGAAATCAAAAAACCTGAATTTCGAAAACATCTCTGACTCCACTCTGAGTTTTGTATTAAGAGTTTTCTTACTGTTTTTCTGCTTCTGCAGAAAACAGGAAACGAAAAGATGTGAAGTAATTTGCCCAGGGTCACAAAGGTGCTAAGTTAGGAGGTCTGGTTCCAACACAGGTCTGTTTCAAATTATTCTGCTAAAGATTGCTGTCTTGTCCTTAACTTTGAATCACATGCCCCAAAGCTCCACCTTTTGTTTTCTTGGCTTATGTAACAGGCCCAGAATGGGGAGAAGCGCATGTGTGTGCGTGTGTGTATGCCCATGTGTGATGGGAAGTGGCTCGCATGTTTTTGCTTAGCTACCACACTTAAACTCTGCTCTCCACTCTGTAAACACTTTGCGTTTCTCCTAAAACCTAAGTCTCATCCTTCTGATTCTCTGCTAGAAATTTTCCAGTACTGCTAGAGGGTCAAGACCAAGCTCCCGAGAAGGGATAGAAGGTCCTTTCTGACCTGGCCCTCCATCTGTCTAGATGGTGTGGGAAAGAGATGAGGAGCTAAGACGCCCCCCAGCCTACGACTGCTCCCTAACCTGCCTCAGCTCCCGACAGAGTTCACTTCCGCTTCCTCTGCCTCATCCTCTTCTTTAACAAGAGCCGCCTGCTCCGCTGGCTGACCTACTTGCTGCTCTGCCTGCTGTCTCTGAGGAATCAGCCTTCACAGACTGTGGTCTTGGGGTCCTGCTTCTCCAAATACTCTATTCCTACTCTGTTCATCTGAGGTCTGCTGTACCCAGGGATATGTGTGCATATATGACCTTGAATATGTCATGTACCTATGTTATCTTTTTTTTCTTCTATAAAAATAGGGTGATGGAGTCATCTGCCTCCTGAGGTGGTGTGAGGACTGCGTGAATGTGATATAAGCCATTTGGAACTGCGCACCGAGAGCACTCAGGCAACAGGAGCTCGTTACTGTGTTTTCTCTAGTCTTTCTGCTTGCTGCTGAGACTCCTGTGTCTCTTCGTCCAGCCTCACGCTTCAACTGTCCTCTCAGGATGTGGAAGCCTGTCACACCCTCCTTGCCCTTGCTCATGCTTTTGGCTTTATCCTGTTGCTTGTCTGCCTGTCAAACACCTGTTTGTCTTTCACAACTCAGGTCAAGGCTCGTCTTCTCCTGAAAGGCCTCCCCAGTGTGCCTCCTCCTTCCTGTCTTCTGGTCTCCATGACCCACATTTGCATTTCTGTCATGGCCACTTAATGGTATTTTATTCTTCTTAGTTTACTGACCTATGTCTTTTCCTGAATTTTAAACCTCTTTGGAAAGAGTCCTGTAAACGTTTACATCCCCAGTCTCAGGCAGAGAGTCTGACACAGTCACCTCATTATTGTATGTGGGTAAACGCTATGGAGAGATTTCTGTCTTACTTCTGTAGGAATTTCTGCTGTGGATGATTTTTATAAGCAACGGAATCCACTCTTGCTAATTTGGACTGCAAAAAAATTATTAAAAGACATAAGGTGCCTGACAGAATTTCCAAGAAGCCAGGCAACTGGCCTTGGATGTTTGATTGCCAGTAACAAGATGTGAGTTATGTGGGTGGTCGTTCTTGTGGAGGCCCCGCTGCCATGCTGGGTCAGGTCAGCACTGCTTCCAGACCATTGCCTCTGCTGCCTCTGAAAGCTGACCATCTCTCTCACCTCCTCCCTCATCCTCACCAGCATGTTGTGAACATAGCACCTGGGTGTTGACATCTAATTATACTGCTCTCTTCCAAATAGAATCTCCCATGAATGCACCGGACTGGTGGGTCCTAGGTCAAATGTCTGTATATATCCTGCAAAGGAGGCTGGCAAAGCGAACAGCTTTACTTTGAGGAAGCATGGGCTCATAAAGTGGGAGGGTGCCAGCAGAGAAAGGCGTTCCCAAGGTGTTGAGTGACCAGGGTATTTTGTGTAGAGAGAATGGCAATAGTGATAAGAATTTGCACTTGTAGCAGTATTTGCCAGACTCATCTGCTGCTTGCCACCCCAAAAGTCAATATTCGAGAGGATGAATGTTGGTAGAAGCAAAGTACCTTTATTACTGAAAGGTACTAAATGAGGAAGTGGGAGACCTGCTCTGTCTTAGATCCACTTATTCAATGGAAGTGGGTGTGTCCAGAAGGTATATAGGCAAATATATATGTACAGGGGGCAGTGTGGTGAAAGGGGAGGTATTTGGTGAATTCCATAGTCTTTGGTGATTGCAGATACTGTGGTTCCAACAGGGGAATCTGCTAATTGATCAGGCTGATCACGAGTCTCATGAAAAAAACTTGGCTTGAACTTGGTGTCTCTCCCAGCTAAGTTTATCTGTAACAAGACTGTACATTAATTAATTATCATAATTCCTCCATTTTGCTGGATGCCTAGGTTCACTGGGTCCTGATTTATTGCCCCGTGAAAGCAGCAATGGTGGTGAAGTAGGGGAGTAGAAGGGGTGTTCTGCACAGCAGGAGAAATTCCATAGACTTGGAGATGGGGGATTTCTAAGACTCTGCAGAAGAATGAGAGAGATATTCACATTGAAAGTTCTAGACTACAGCATTTCTTACCTGTTTCTTCCCCTCTCCAATCTTCTCTAACAAGTCTGATATTGTCTGGAGAAATGGGGATCATGCTCAGGCTCTGAAATTACTGTCTTCTCTAAGAGCGATTGCATTGACCGTGAGGCATCCAATGATAACAAAGGGAGGAACTGCTCTTCGACAAATGTTCTGTAACGGCACTGTCCACCAGCCACATGTGGATAAGATGATTAATGTGACCAAGGAACTGATTTTTAATTTATCCTGAATCAATTTAAATGTAAGTAGCCACATGGCTAGTGGCTAACTTATTGCATAGTGTAGGTCTAGCCGATATGACTTATTTAGGAAGGCAATAAAGATCACTATTGTTTTTTAATGTGAAAACATAGTTTGAAATGTATCACAGACTAACATATAACCAAGTATTACTTCTTGGCAAGTAAAGCCTTTTTTAGTGAGAAAAACATTTCATGGCATGCTGATTTAGCAACAAACAAGTAAATGGTAAAATGCTGGATTTATTCTTCAACAGTGACACCTCACTTTAAAGTTTGTTAAACTAAGAATGTAAATGCTTGCACTTACAATAAAAATATTTTTCAAGTGAATCACTGAGAAACACTGCTACTGCCGAAAAGAAAAGATAAAGAAAAATGGTCAACATTTGGGATTTTTGGCTCTCAAACTACATGTTAGAATCACCTTGGCAGGTTTATACTAATATGGATTGCATGGCTCCATCTCCAGAGCTTCTGATCTGTAGGTTTGGGTGGGTTGAGAATTGACATTTCTGACAAGCTCTTGGGCTGTGTTCATACTCCTAATCTGGGGAGTATGTTTTGAGAACTCCTCGAGATGGAACGCAAAATGGTCAAGAAAGAATACTTAGACATTTTAAATTGGTGTGACTTAGTAAGATTATGAGAGAAAGAGAAGTAGCACAGGGGACAGAGCCCTGTGGTCTAGCACGAGACTGCGGCATTAATAATTGGTGGGGAGACCAGTTGTATAACCCGCCTGGGCGTGGGGAAGGGGCTTTACCAGCAGACTATTTTATTATGGAATAAGAAAGGAGTGTGTTAATTGTCAAAGATTAAACAAATAGTTGCGTAGTTGCTGTAGGTGGTTTCAGGTGAGATAAGAAACAGGGAGGGGGACATCTTGTGGAACTTCTCAGGAAAGCATTTTATAGCCTTTTGATCTCCTTGGAGGCTGAATTTGCTCCATGTTTTCTGCTCACGTGCTGATTTGGAAGTTTGTAGAAATGCTTAGAAGATAATAGAAATGCAGCATCTCCTTAAAAAATCTCCCGCAACACCCTAACTTAGGAAATCCTCTGTTAAATAAAATAAACCAAGTTTCTCGTTGTAGGACATCTCTCAATCTTTCATCTGTGAATATTATTTTGGAATTCTGAAGCTTCCAGAGGGAACTGTGTATGTGGCACATCTCCTATTGATTTGATCATAAAGCCCCTTTGTCTCAAGGTTACCCAAGGGCTGATGTTGGAGAACCACAATTCTATGAAATTCCATTGAGTTATAAACATAAAGGTT
The DNA here is from genome assembly GCA_004363575.1 of Solenodon paradoxus. Lineage (NCBI taxonomy): Eukaryota > Metazoa > Chordata > Mammalia > Eulipotyphla > Solenodontidae > Solenodon > Solenodon paradoxus. The sequence continues at coordinate 1,159,216 of RJWH01000007.1, read as the reverse complement.
ATTTAAGTATTCTTTCACTTCCTCTATCTGACCACAAAATTGAAATTCCTCTGGGCTCAATTCTTAGATATCCTCTCCTCATTAAATATTGATGACTCTCCATTTGCCATCTCCATCCAATCTCTCCTCTGAATTCCACCTACTGTATCCATTGTCTACCTGACATTTTCATCTCAAACTGAACAGGTCCTGAACAGAATACTTGTTTACAGTTCCCACTGACCCAATCTGCCTCCCTTCTGGTTTCCCCTTCTCAGTAAATAACATCCTACCACCTGGAGTTTCATCAAATCCATCAGCAAGATCTGTCATTTCTGGCAAAGAAGGTCTATATGTATATATTTGCATACATACAGACACAGTCAGAATATATATGTATGTGTGTGAATTGTGAAAGAAAATAAGCAGAAATCACCAACCTTGGACTTAAAGAAGCTCCAGAAGCAATAAGTCTGTTAACAAAATACATCTGAAAAAGGCCTAGAAGCTATGAAGAAAGCCTGGTGGGCTTCCCAAGAGCCAGCACAGCGACCCCTACATTGTGCTACAGCTTCTGGAAGAATAACCAAGTATGTTGCCATGCTGCTTAGCAAATACTCCAAAATCATCCAGAAGAAAAGTTCACCTTTTAAGATAAAAATCTTAAGGGCATATCCTTGCATTTCTTACATTTAGAAAGTACCTGACCCCAGAGATAACACCCCTTTGAATGTACCCAGTGCAAATGCACACCCCTATCTCTTCTTTACCTGAGGATGTCAGAAACTAGCTAGATGCCTCTTTAGACAAACCCTTGTTGCATACTGATGAACAGATTCTTTCTGAAGTGCGACCTGCTCTTTCCCCAGGTTGTAGAGGCTGTGGAGACACTTCAAAGGTAGGGGCTCAGAGGTTCAGACTCTGCGTGAAAAATAAAGCTTTTACTAACCATTCTTATTTCAATGGTGTTATTTAAGTTAACAGTATATATGTATATACCTATGAATTTAAATATAAATACATTTCTTATATCCATCTCTAATGACATATACTAGTTCAAGACATGAATCTTTGACTATATCTTTACATTTTTTATGTAGAAAGACTCCTGTTTCCTGGGGCTATGTCATCCTGGAGGTTACAATGGGGAGTGGGATAGAAGTCAATAATGTAAGAAAGAATAAAGGTATTTTGCTTCCTTTTTTAGTTGTGGAAATTCAAGTGACTCCCAGATCTTTTCAAAAGGTTCAGGAAGTTTCTGAGGCTCAAGATCCTGTTCTCTGCCAACTTGCCCCTCTGCTGTTATTTCTCCCTCTGCTGTGGCTGAAGGAGGCCAAAAACTTCAAGTCATGGAATGATTAAAGACATTTTTTCTATTCAGACACAGTTTACTAACAAGTTTTATCACTGACAAAGGTGTAATTGCCAGGAGAACCAATGCAGGGCCATGAAAAACTTAACAGCCCTCCAGCTCCCTCCCCATCCTGCATGAAACCCCACTCCTCCCCACCTTTGCCATTAAAAGTGTTAACTCTGCTTGGGATTGCTGAGATGGCCTTTTGGGACAGGAGTCTGCCATTATCCTTGGCTGGTTAACTTCTGGGAAAAAAAGTAAATTCCTTCCTGCACTAACTACTCTGCTATCCATGGATGTGACTTATAAAGACACAAGCAAACAGACCTTTGCTGGTAACATGGCAATGTCTCCTGTCAGCCAGAGAGGAGCTCAGACACATTTTCTTCTTCCTACTTTATTTTAGAGAGAGGTGGGTTCAGCTTCAGGCCTGACCTGTGATATGCTGTGTTCAGATGGGCTCCACATCCTCTGAAGGAATATTGACATCCTCTCTCTTCTGCTATTCAGGCCGTCAGTGTACTGTGGCCTGCCCCAAGCACGACTTTTATGCTCTGAAGATTTTATAACTGAAAACTCAGTGAAATAGATTTTTTTCCTTTGTCACCTCTTGTATTTCGGACACTTTTTTTTCTGGGGCTCAGGTGAATTATTGTCCCTAAATCTCTTTTTCCTTCCTGCGCCCACCTAGTGCTCTTGGATCAATTTTGTATAATTTTATTCTCCTTTCTCTTAAGAAGACTTTTAAAAAGTGGCTTCTCATTCTTCATACAAGTCGGACTGTGGGAGGTCTGCCCCCACTGTCTTTTCTTGGGTTTTTCCTCGGGGGCATCCCACCTCTTGCTTGCTCTGCATTTTCCCCTTGCCCCTCCACATAAATGTTCATGTCTCTGTGTGCATATTTATCATCTCTGTGTGTGGGTTTAGATATAAATGAATTCTCTCTCTCATTTTATTTGCGTCACACCATAAAATCCGGGAGTGGCTACACTGTTATTGCCTCCTTCCTTTTGGAAGATCTGAATTGTTCTAGGCTACCTTCAAAAACAGTGTATGAAGGTCAGGGATGTAGATTTTTTCTTCCCAACCATGTTGCAAATCTAAAAATCATGAGGCCCCTGAGTATAGATTCTTCAATCTTTATTGACATTATTCATTTTCAGGGAAAGATCCACACTGCTAGCTGAGTTTCAGACAAGAGTATCATTGAAGGGCAGGACTGGCCACCTGCCCTGCTGTGGGCACCCCCTCATTTATGCTGTTTCCACCACCTTCTTGAAGCACAAGGGACGGGGGTGTAGAGGCTGCCAGGAGTCATGCAGGTGGAGAGGGCTTTTTAGCACAACTTAGCACGAGTGCTGCCTTGATTACTCACTGGAAAGCTATGTGGACAGATGGAGGCTCCTTTTAGTTGTCACTTATTAGCAGTTTGTCACGTAGCATCATCCCACTAAGGCAATTCGGTGTAATTATGTCTATGGAATTTAAAAGATCAATAAGCAAAGAATGAAAGTCGTGAATTAAGGGTGGTATGTATTTTTTTCAAATGAAAAACAGCACCATCATAGATTTTAAACACACATGTAAAGGGAAACCTGGCCTGTGGTCCATTGTTCCTCTCTGGATACACAGTCTCAAATAAATCAGATTCCTTTGTCTAGGCCTCATGCCAGTTTAATCTCAAATCATCCATATCATTGGATGGATCTGATTTTCACTTGAGAATTTTCCAACAATAAAAAAAATAATCAACTCATAATAGAAATATAGAAGCGCTGTCAAGAGTGGGAGAGGGAGGAGAGAGGTGTGCAGAGTGTTATGGCAAGAATGCAATTCCTGACTATTTCCTGAGCATTCATTCAGGTCTTCAAGACCTGCGGTAGTGCTGTCCCGGGGGTGCTGTTAGTGCCAAGGGTTCATTCGCTCATCACTGGTTAGCCAGACATGGAGAGTGAGTGTTAATCTTGAGAGGGAAAGGCTTTTTATTCAAAGATCAGTCACTTGAGAATGGTGGACTTGGATTAAAAAAGTCATCTCCTCTTCTAGGTGGTAAGGAGAGTTTTTAAAGGGGATAAGAAAGAAAGAATAATCTATGGTGATGTTGGAAGGGGTTTTGGGAAGGAGAGGGACAGACTTGTGGGACCTGGGAGCTGTTGCTTTGTTATCCTAGATGGCCGTTCTTGGCGACACACAGCTGCACCCCTCAATGGCTTGACCTTTTTTTTGGCATGAAAAACACATGGTAATAATAGCTATTATTTAGTCAGTACTTTTAATGTGCAGTCTCTTAACAAACATGAAAAAGTTTAAAATTTACCCATTCTTGAGAGAAAAGAAGAATCGAAGTTCAGAACATTTATGTGAATAGTACATGGCCGGAACCGGAACTCCAATACAAGGCTGTCAACCCCAAATCCTCTGCTTTCAGCCATCACATTACAGTATATTCCTCAAAAACATAGTCTTTCCAAATCCTAGTTTTATAAAAACTAAACAAGCAAAAAGCTTCATATTTGTAAAGTTCTATTGCTTTACTACCAATTCATCTGAACATTTTTTTTTTTTTTTGGCTTGACCTTTGATTTTAGCACTCTGGTGTTGGTTATGCACCAGGAATTAGATTAATTCTAGGGATTAGCGGTAAAAAGAAGATAAGAACACAAATTCTCTTTTTAAAAAATAATTGAATTTGTAAGTTCTTCAGAATGTGTCAATATTAGCTTTTGATTTCCTCTCCAGAGCAATGGTTTCAAGGTCAGGTTTCCCAGCAGAATTATCTGGATAGTCTCTTAAAATCACAGATTCTTGTTGCAGTTTGGGAAATCAGATTCAGAAGATTTAGGGGGAATGTGGACAATCCTCCCTTTAGAGTAGGCAGCAGCAATTTGAGTTTCCTTCCTCTTTGATTTTTGCCTAAGAGAAAATACAAGCTAAAAAATATTCATACTCCAGTTTTATTTTTATTAAAACCTAAATTCTCCTAAAAGCGTCTTCTAGGTGACTCTGGTCCCAATATGATTTCTTACAAAGCATTTGGAACAGCTTCCCATTACTTCTCAATTTTCTTTCAACTTTCTCTTTAAACCAGATTCTTTGATCAAAATTATATTGCTCACTTGGCAAAGAGCTGGTGGGACATCATGTACCTCTCAAATGCTCTCATTATCGTTAGCGACTGCTATTAATTAATTGTTTCCAAATAGGAGCCATCAGGAAGCATTACTTCTTGGCAAGTTTCATGAATTGCTTTCAGAATTTCATAAGTTATTCAAAGAATAATTCATAACCCATTTGGTTATGACTTATATGGTGGTGTTGACTCTATTTAAATTTCAGCAGGTAGTCTGAGTAATAATAGTGGCCTTTCAAATATCTGTATATATGGATGTATGCTTGTGTTTACATAAGTAGGTAAAAACAGTCATTTCCTCTCTAGAAGTAATATATAAAGGAGAAATGTAATCTCCAGCCTCATATTAGTATTTTGAGAGATGGCTTGGTAATCAGAGTTATTTAGGTATAAGGTGCACACGGAGCTGTGTGCATTATATAAACATTTCTCTCTAGTTGAGTGTTCAATATCCAAAATTTCTCATATCTCCTCAAAAGTGATTTAGAGAAATGAGAACACTTTGCTTAAGGCAAAACCAACTTAGAACTGTATCAGCTTACTTTCTTGTTATCAGGAGGTTAATTTGAATAATCATTTTTAGAGGCAGTTTAATAATTCACCATTTCAATTCACCATTCCAGTAAAGAACTAACATCACTGTGTACTCATTAAATTTGAAATGGTTGTGATGATGTCTCAGCCTCACATTTCGACACCGGCCATTTTCTTCATTAAGAGATGACTTGCTGTTCTTTTCAGATTCAGGTTCAAGCCTGATGGTCAAGTGCACAGAACGGTTAGCAGCAGTCCATGCTTTTGAATTCACAGAAGAGTAAGTGCCGAAATTACTTACTACCCTTCTATTTCACACTTGATTTCCTTGTGCACCATTGATCAAATTCTATCCCAAACTTGTGATTAATAGCATTTAAACATCTCTACGTGCTCTCAAGCTTCCCTTTTTAAAGAAAGTAGCTGCTGGTCTCCTTTTTATTTATTTTCTTTAAAGTTGAGTTGCCTCTGACATTCCGAGCTTTCTTGCAGGAAACGATTTTTCTCACAGGAAACAATTTTTACCTTCAGGCAGTTCCTGCTCTAAGGAGCATTTTGTGCATAAAATAGAAGTAGAGTCCTTTTGGGTAACTGCTCTGCTCACAGTAACCACCCTACCCCGACTTTCATCTAGGAACTGCCCACAGGGGTGGGCCCCCGCGGCTGAGTCTGTACTTACAGCCATCTCATCTCTAGCCATGGGGGTTAATATCTGTCCCAACCAGAATCTACTGTAGTCTCTCTCCTCAGAAAGTGAAGCTGGAATTCAGACACAGTCTCTATGAGTGACTCTAACAGATATCACTTAAATCTAGCAACAACAATGATGCAAAATAAGCAGCCACCAATCTCCACTGGCATTTATTTATGCTCACGTGCCTGTACTTGCCACATGTTTGGATGTTCTAGTCTAGACCAAACTGAGCAGCATCACAACATGTCCCTTTTATCTTTGCCCTGGAATCAGTAGCGTAGGCTTGACATGGTCTTAGGGTGTTGGACTGAAGGCACGTGTCCCCTCACACATTCATAGGTTGAAATCTGAACCACCAAGGTGGTAGTACCAGGAGGTGGGGAACCTTCTCCCCTCATGAATGGGATTCGTGTCCTTATAAATGAATCCCTGAAGAGCTCCCTCCCACTTCCCACCATGTGAAGAGGCAGCAAGTAGACAAGGAAGTGGGCTCTCACTAGACATTGAATCTGCTAGGACCTTGGTCTTGGCCTTCCCAGCCTCTAGTATTGTAAGAAATAAATTTCTGTTGTTCATAAGCCTCACAGTTTATAATATTTTGTTTTAGCAACTGGACAAAATTAAGACATATAGCAGTGGCAGAAGCACAGAATACTGGTGGAAATGCTAGAACTTGGACCTGGCACTTTTACTTCTGTGTCATTCTCTTGGACAAATAAATAAGTCAGTGACTGAGCCCAGCATTAAGATGCAGATAAATGTTTCTTTCCTTTCACCATGAGGATGTTCAGGTTTCAGAAGAGGCTCACGGGTTCTTTACTGTGACAAAAAGTTCTGCAGCTCACCGAGACCAATAAAATAGCTAATGCCAACTCCCAACAGCAGATCTGCAAAGTGATCAAACACAGACTGGTCATTGGAAGCCTGTGACTGTCCATTCCCAGATCGATCTGGAAAAACACCTTGGCCCACTGAAAAGGCAGGTATACAGACAAAAGTAAGTAAAAGGGTAATGTCAATGCTCAAATGCCTGAGAAGTTAAACTGCATGAGGAGGATGAGAATTCTGAGCTGGCTGCTGAGAAGATGCCATGTATCTGAGATTGACTGCCACACTTATCACAGCCTGCCCCTGAAAGTGAAGGGTAACATGCTCAAAAACAGATAGATTCTCATGAACACATCCACAGGCTGAAGGCAGACAAAGCTCGGAAAAAGTCCCTGGTGGACCAGGCTGAGGCCCAAAGGTCTAAGACCAAGGAAGCCCGTAAATGCGGTGAGCAGCGTCTCCAGGCCAAGAAGGAGGAAATCGGCAAGGCTGTCCCAGGAGAAAGAGACAAAGAAATACAACTCCCCTCTCTTATCTGTGCATAGTGTTCTCTGCAATTTGATCATTTGATCATTCAATAAAGCAAGACTTTATCTGCCGGAAAAATAAAACTGTAGATATATACATATCTGCAGTTGGTGGAACTGATTCAGAAGGCATAAGGCATGAGGAGGGCGGGGGTGATAAGCAGAATCAAAGCCAATGATAGAGCCTATTATACGTGTGAAGTTGGTTTAAGTGTAGAGTGGCTGCATCCCTTCTTGTGGACCAGAAAATAGAGCACATTGATAATGAGAAGAAATAACAAAGCAGATACAAAGAACAAAGACAGAAGCAAAAAAGAGGTGTAGGGAACGCTGATTACTTCTCTGTTCCTGGTTCTCTGTTCTAGGTCCTGTATGAGTTTTGGTTGCAATTCTGACCTTGGTTGGTGACTGGAAGATCTCTGACTCCTGTCACTAAACCCACTCTCTTTGTGCATATTAAGTAGAAAATGGAACAGAGGCAAATGGAGTGATTTTTTTCCCAGCACCAGTGAAAGCTCATTTGAGGTATAGCTGTGAGTGTATCCAGGTAGAAATTAGGGTAACTGCAGCCAGGTGGCTAGAGGACACTGCTCCCAGATGCATTTCTAAAATTATGAACAGAGAAGGATCTTAAAGAGCTTCCTACTCCTTAATAAAGCAGGATCTGTTGAAACAAGTCCTAGGTATTTTCTCAAAAGAAGATTGTTGGAAAATTTTCAACCATTAGTAAACTTTCTACTCTAGAAACCCTTTCAACTTGCCTTGGGTCCCTTTTTCTATCTGAAAAGTAAGTGGGATACAGAACTTTATTGGTCAAGTCAAGTAGAAAACTTTATTCTAATGTGAGCTATCTTATACATGGTTGATGACTTCCAAATTTTTATTGCCAGTCAGTTCTGACTTCTACTTTAAGTCCCATGTTTGAATATTGAACTGCCTTTGACATTTGATATCTCTACTTGAAGGTTTAATGGGCATTTCAAACTTTAAATGTTTGAAGATAAATTCCTGACTATCCTACTTCCTCCTCAAAAAACAAACAAGCAAACAAACAAACTTGCATTTCTTTTAGTCTTTCCCTTTTCAGTACGTACTTCCATACCATCTAATTGCTTAAGCCAAACACTTAAAATATATCCTTATTTCCCCGTTTCTCCATTCAGTCCATTAGCCATACACTTTATATATTCTGAGTCTGACAGTGTATCACCTTCACTTTATGGTCATTACCTGAGTCATTGTCATCTCTCACTTGTATCCCTGTATCTACTCTAGCCCTCTTAAATCTACTCTAATAGCAGCTGGAGTGATCTTTAAAAAGCACCATCCATCATTCCACACCCCTGTTCAAAGCCTTACAATGGCATTGCATCACACTTCTAATAAAAATCACACTCCTTTTGGCTTGCTCCTTACATAATTCAAGGCTTTGCTTAGCTATTACCACTCAGAGAGATCTTACCCTATCATCTTCTCTAAAACAACTGATCCGCTCCACCCCTCTCCACCTCCTGTGAACTTCCTTAACCCTTTTCTTCATAGTAATTACTGCTTCTGAAGTTATATATTTTTTGTTTACTTGTTTATGGTCTTTAACCCATGGAGTATAAAATCCATGAATACAGAGTTGCTGTTATTTATGTTGCTGTGTTCTCAGCTACTAGAATTAAATTGACACATAGTATGTGCTTAATAAAAATATTTAAAAATGAATGACTAAGTGAATCCCTGGGTATAAGTATCCAGGGTCTCCGTGTTGCACAGCTCCATTGAACCCCACTCACATGATAGTCACACATGGCAGTTCTGAAGTTTGCAAAAGATAAACCTATATAGCAGATATTTTAGAAGATCCATTCCTAAAATGATTTCTGTACACTTCTTCTGGATGATTGAGGGATAAGATTAGGAACTCCAAGTGGTTAGGTGGTAAGAAGCTGTGTTAATGAGAATCTTTTCTGGTTTATAGCAGATGGACTAAAAGGCATTTCTATTAAAATTTCTTTCCATCCTAACCCTTTTTCACACCACAATGGATTAATTTGCATACAATAGCTTCTGGTCATTCTATGAACACAGAAGATAGAAAGAAGTCACTTACGTTATCAGAGAATAATTCTATTCAGTTAACCCTGAGTGTTTCGTCTTGTTCAGAGTGGAAGAAAGGTAGATTCCCACAACAGCCTTTTCAGGAAAAGAAATCTTGAGCTGTGGCATCAGAATAGAACCAGGAATTTCTGGGTCCTTTGGGAGCCCACGAGGTTGTCTAAATTCTTGTGTGACACATTCATTTGTGTCAGATTATCATCTTAATGCACCAGGGCCTGCTGTTTGCCATTGTTTTTCGGTTTTTGTTTTTTATTGACATAACATTGATTTATGATATATAGGCTTTGGGTGTACAGATTTATGAATTAACATCATCATATATTATGTTCAAAAGTCTAGTTTCCATTTTTCACCATATAATTGACACTTTTTAACCCACCTTTTCCCTCCACTTCTTTCTGGTAACCACTCTTTTAGTCTAAAAGAGTTTATTTTTATTTTGTTTTGCTCATTCATTTATCTTCCACATATGACTGAAATCATACACTTTCTCTTTCTGACTTACTTCTTTAACCATAATTCCCTGTACATCCATCATGTTCTTGCAAATGGCAGGGTTTCACATTTTTCCTCATACCTGAGGAGCATTGTACTATGTATATATACAGCATCTTCTCTATCCAGTCATCTAATTGCTCTTGTTTTTAACTTTAACCCGTCACAGTTTAATGAGACCACTAAAAGCATTACTTTTACTTTAATCCCCAGATAATTGATCTTTCTTCTTTAGGCACCCTAACTGACCCAGAGGCTGACCATCTGAGAACTCTAGAAAGAACTCCACTCCTTGAAGGCTCCTGCCCACGCACAGGCTGCTTCTTCAGCCTCTCAGTTGCTTGGCAGCTCCTGCATTGGTCAACTTCCCCTGCACAGACAGCAAAAATACACAACACTTTGTGTGTTGAATGTTTCTTCTCTCCTCATTTCTTCATCTCATCCTCTGGATGGCAGCTCTGTGTCCATGTGCCATCTCACTCTAGAACCTCAGTATCGCCAAAACAATTTCCTCTTTATTTCCACGTCTGCCTTTTGGTCTTGAAACTCCGTTTCTTACGTGTGAAAATCTGGGGTGACTGAACAGAGCAGAAGTTCCCGAAGTCTTCTGTGTCATTGTCTCCTTTTCCAGAGTCTCCCATTAGACGTCTGTAGTAAAGTCAGATCCAAACTGTCACTGAGGTTGTCTGATAAGCAATTCTTGTTTGATACAATATCTAAAGCCCAATTGATTTTGCTATGTTGCTGACTTGGCTGGCCAAGGTGCTTTTTTAATTCACCAGAGAGTTTGGACAGGCATTCTTGTTTTTAAGATGAAGCAGAGGCAGCAGTAGGCTCTGTTTGAGAGGCCGTAAGCAAATTTGCAGTCTTAAAATGTTCATCTGGAAGTCAATTTCAATTGAAATAAAATTCTTTTGCAACTACTGCATCCTTTGTTTTATAACTTTTTCCTCTTCTGTCCTCTTTCTAAAATACCCTGGCAACTCACGCAGATCATGTCTTCATGAGTGAGTGGCCACTCTCTTTCATTTCCAAAGAGGAACTAAATTTTATCTAATACTGTACTAAATATTGTAGGAGGTGTCATTGAATTAATGAATCATCAAATACTCTAAAGTCTCAGCATATTATAGACTTTGGAAGGTGTTTTGCAGAATTATGTTTTCATTAAAATATAGTGAGGTGATTTTTTTTTTAGAATTAAAATTAGTGGTCAGAATACAAGACAGATTTTTGTCTCATATCAGTTTTGAAGCTTTATGGGTTGGGTTATAGTGGCAACCTTATTGTGGTTTTTTGGAAGTCACTTAAATTGATGGTGGACTGATCTGTATAAAAAGAGAACAATGATTCTTTTACAGTCTTCTTGAAACACCCGAGATAAACGAGAGGTTATAGTATTTTATCTTGGCAGTTTATATTTTATTGAAGAGATTTAGCACTGGCTTTTCCCACAAGATTTCATTTTTTTATAAAGCATTTTTCTTTTTAATTTTACAACATTTCCCCAGAGGGCTATTTACATTGCTATGATTATTCTCTTGTGAGTTTTCACTATTATTTTTATTTAGATTGGCTGCCTAGCTTGTCCCAGATTCAGGAGATAATTGAGTTTCCAATATTTTCTTCTGGACAAAATGAATGTAGGGGAGGGCAGAGGTACATGACATTTTAACATGGCCTAATATACATCTCTGTAAATAGTTATCTTCTTATGATGAAGCAATGCATGTCATAAATACTCTTACTTTGTTTCAACAGTCTTTGACCCACGGATAGAGTGAGGTTTCAGGAAGTCTATTGCATATCTCTTCTTTCTTTCTTCTTTTTTTCAGTTTTATTTTTTCATTTTTATTGTCATTACTTAATTCTACGCATCGCGATAAACTCATATATATATATAGGTTTCCCATTCCTAAGATACATGTCAACATATCCTGTCCTCCACCAAATCACCAAGATTTCTTAACCATTGTCCACCACTTGCCCACCCACTCTACCCCATCCCATTCCCTATTGGTAACCTCGGTTCTATTGCCAGGGGACCAAAGGTTGGTTTTGTTTCATCTGTTATTTTGTCTATTCACATTCCACCTATGAGTGGGGTCATCTGGTATCTAGCTTTCTTCTTTTGACATGTTTCACTTACCGTAATCCCCTCTTCATCCTTCCATGTTTGGATTTCATCTCTCCTAAGGGTTGTGTATTCCATGGTATATATACTACATCTTCTTTATTCCCTCATCTGAAGTTGGGCCCTTAAGTAGTTTCCAGTTCTTAGCTATTGTGAATAGGGCTGCAAGAAACATAGGGGTGCTTAAATTTCTGTAGATCCATGTTTTGTATATTTTAGGTAAATACCCAGAAGTGGGATGGCACAATCATATAGGATTTCCATCTTCAACTTTTTGAAGAATCTCTACATTGTTTTACACAGGGGTTGTACCAATTTTCACTCCCACTAACAGTGGAAAAGTGTTCCTTTTTCTCCGTATCCTCATCGACATTTGTTATTTCCAGACTTTTGTATAATAGTCAGTCTCTGAGGTATAAGGTGGTATCTCATTGCTGTTTTAATTTGCATTTCTCCGATAGCCAGAATGTAGGAACAATTTTTCATGTGCCTGTTGGCCATCTGTATATCCTCTTCGGAAAAATATTTCTCTTCTTCCATTTTTATAGGATTCTCCATTTTTCTATAAAGTTTTATGAGTTCTTTGTATATTTTAGATACTAAGTCTTTGTCAGAAATATGAAAAGCAATTATCTTCTCCCAGTTAGTAGGTTGCCTTTAGGTTTTGGTGATGTTTTCTTTTGCTGTGAAAAAGATTTTTAGTTTGACTTAATCCCAGTTGTTTATTTTTATTTTTGTTTCCCTTGTTGCTGGAGTTGAGTCCCCAAAGACCTCCCTAAGTCAGATGTCATGGAATGTCTTTACTATGTTGTCTTCTAAGAATTTTATTGTTTCCAGTCTTATAGCTAATTCTCTAGTCCATTTTGAGTTAATTTTTGTGAGTGGTGTTACAGAGCGATCCAGCTTCTTTCTTTTGTATGTAGCTGTCCAGTTACCCCAACGTCATCTACTGAAAGAACTTTTCCTTTCTCCATCATATGCTTTGACTCCTTTGTCATAGAATGAGTGATCAGTTTCTGGTGATTCATTTATATTCCACCGATCTGTGCCTCTGTTATTATTCCAGTATCATACTGTTTTGATTGTTATCACTTCGTAGTATACCTCAATGTCTGGGAGTATAAACCCTCTGAATTCATTCTTTTTTCTAATATTTCCTTTGCTCTTTGAGGTCTTTTGTTGTTCCGTACAAACTTTAAGATTTCTTGTTCTAGTTCCTGAAATTAAGCCTGAGGAATTTTAATGGGGATAGCATTAAATCTGTATTTTGCTGTAGATAAGATAACCATTTTTTTTTTTTCCTAGGAAAGGTACAGTCAGGAATGAAGGTGGGTAGGCAAGCAGGTGGGAAGAGAGAGGAGGAGGAATGGCTTTATTTATTTATTTTTATTTCATTGTTCACCTTGGTTGTTCCCCCAAGCCCAGGTCTTGAACCCAGGACCTTGGGATGTATGTGGGACTGCAACCAGGTATACTAGACCAAGGGTGCACCCTAAGATAATCATTTTAATGATGTTGATTCTTCCCAAACATGAGCATACTTGTCTTTGTATCCTCCTCTATTTCTTTTAAGACAGACTTTTAGTTCTCATTGTACAGATCTTTCACCTCCTTTGTTAAGTATATTCTAAGATATTTGATTCTTTCTTATTTCTGTTTTACATGGTGTGGCTTTCTTGATTTCATTTTCTTCTGCTATGTTGTTGGCTGTAGCAATGCAACAAATTTTATTGCATTGATTTTGTAGCCTGCCACTTTACTACATTTGTTGATTAGTTCTAGTAGTTATTTGAAAGAGTTTTTAGAATTTTCAGTATATATAATCATGTCATCTGTAAATAATGTGAGTTTTATTTCCTCCTTTCCAATTTGGTTTCCTTTTATTTCTTTTTCTTGCCTTATTTCTCTGGTTAAGAACACCAGTATGATGTTAAATAGCACTGGCGAAAGTGGACAGCTTGCCTAGCTCCTGACCTTAGAGGTAATACTTTAAATTTTTTGCCATTGACTATTATATTGGATTTGGGTTGTCATATATGGCATTTATTATGTTGAGATCTGTACCTTCTACCCCATTTGATGCAGGGTTGTTTTTTTTTTTAATCATAAATGGGTGTTGAAGCTTGTCTAAAGCTATCTCTGCATCTATTGATAGGATCATGTGGTTTTCTTCTTGCTTTTATTGATATGGTGTATAACATTAATAGATTTACATATGTTGAACCATCTTTGCATCTCTGGGATAAATTCCGTTTGGTCACGATAGATGATCTTTTTGATGAGTTGTTGGGTTTGGTTTGCTAATATTTTGTTGAGAAATTTTGCGTCTATGTTCATTAGAGATATTTGGTCTGTCATTTTATTTCTTGGTGACATCTTTATCAACTTTTGCTATCAGTGTGATGTTAGCCTCATAGAAAGTATTAGGGAGTATTCCCTAGTTGTTCCATTTTTTCGAAGACTTTGAAAAGAATAAACATTAATTCTTCTCTAACTGTTCATTAAATCTCATTAGAAAAGGCATCTGGTCCTGGGCTTTTATTTTTAGGGAGACTTTTGATTACCTCTCAATTTCTTTGCTTGTGATTGTTCTGTTCAGATTTTCTAGTTCTTCCAAGTTCAGTCCTGGTAGACTGTTTTTCTTAAAATCTGTTTATGTCTTTAAGGTTGTCCACTTTGTTGGCATAGAGTTGTTCATGGTAATCTCTTAGGATGTTTTATATTTCTGTGGTATGTGTTGTAACATCTCCCCTTTCATTTCTGATTTTAGTTATGAGAGTTCTCTTTTTGTGAGTCTAGCCAATGGTTTATCAGTTTTGTTTACTTTTCAAGGAATCAACTTTTAATTTTATTTTCTGAATTATCTTTTTGTTTTCTACTTCATTTATTTATGTCAACTTTTGTTTTTTTCTTTCTTTTACTGATTTTTATCTTTAATCGTTCTTCTTTCTCTAGTTGTTTAAAATATAAAGTTAGGTTTTTTTTTGTGATTTTTCTTATTTTTTGAGGTAGTCCTAGATTGCCATGAATTTCCCTCTGAGTACTGCTTTTGCTGTACCCCATAGATTCTGTAGCTGCTGTCTTGATTCTCATTTGTCTCTAAGTATTTTTTAAGTTTCTCTTTGTTTTCCTCTTTTACCCAATAGTCATTCAGAAGCATATTGCTTAGTCTCCAATTATTTTGAGGGTCTTCTAGATTTCTTTTTGTAATTGTTTTAAGCCATCGTGTTCAGAGAAGATGCTTAATATGATTTCTATCTCTGTAAATTTGTTGAGACATGTTTTGTGTCCCAACATCTGATCTTACCTTGAGAATGTTCCATGCATACTTGAGAAGAATGTGAAATCTGTAGTCATTGGATGACATGTTCCATATATGTCTATTTGACCAAACTGTTCCAAATGATCATTTAATGCTTTTTCCCTGTTAGTTTTATGTCTGATTGATCTGTCCATTATTTTAAGTGGGGTGTTGAAGTCTTCTACTATTATTGTGCTGCTGTTAATGTCTCTTGTCATTTCTAATAATACTTGGTTAATATATTTTGATGCTCCTTCATGTTGTGCATATATGTTTTTAGCATTATGTCTTCTTTCTGTTTTGACCACTTAATCATTATATAATGTCTGTCTCAGTTTTTTGTTATGTTTTTAGTTGGAAGTCTGTTTTATCTGATCTAAGTATGACCATTCCTGCTTTTTGTGCTTACCATTTGACTGTAGGATTGTCTTCCGACCATTGACTTTGAGTCTTTGCTTATCTTTTGAAAGAAGGTGAGTTTCCTGAATGCAGCAGAATGTTGGGTTATGCTTTTTAATCAATTCAGTCACTCTATGTCATTTAACTGGTAAGTTTAGTCCATTACCAGTTAGGGTAATTATTGATATGTAGCTGTTTAGCATGATGTTATAATTTGTCTTCCATGTGTTAGTGACTTTGTTATTCTCTTTCTCTTCTTAGGTGGGTTGGGTGTGGTTGTGTTTTGGTTGTTTTCATCTTTGCTTTTTCCCTGCAGCTATATTTTGAGGTGACCCTGAAGTTAACATTAAGAATTCTATGTTTATTTTCTATTTGTATTTGAAGGAAGATTAGTCTTCCTCTCATTCCAATCATCTGCATTTTGGTTCTTATCTCCACCCCACTTTTTATATTTGCTGTTTTACTGTTTTTAAGTGGGGTTTCTTTATACTTCATAAATCTTCTTTTAGTATTTTGTGTAGAGCTGGTTTTGTGGTGATACATTCTTTTAACTTTTCCTTATTGGGAAAGGCTTTTATTTATTTATTTTTTTAAATCGTTCCTTCTGTTCTGAATGATAATCTCACAGGGTATAGTGTCCTAGGTTGAAAATCCGTTTCTTTCAGTCTTTTACATTTATCATTTCATTGCCTCCTGGCTTGTAGAGTTTCAGCTGAGAAATCTGCTAACAATCTTATCAGGACTCCTTTGTGTGTGATTTATTTTTCTTTGGATGCTTTTAAGAATCTTTATCTTGAATTTTTCACATTTTGTTGACAATGTGTCTAGGTGGAGGTCTGCTTGGGTTTCTTTTATTAGGGACTCTGAGCTTCCCGGGTCTGGAAGCCTGCTTCATTCTTCGGGTTAGGGAAGTTCTCGACATTATTTTTTCAAATAGTTTCTGGCCCCTTTTCTCTCTCTTCTCCTTCTGAGCCCCCTATATGCAAATGTTGTTTCTTTTGATGTCATCCTATGTATCTCAAATGCTGTCATTTTTTAAAAAATCTCTTTGCTTGTTTGCTTGTGTGCATTCTTCTGCCTTATCTTCTAGCTCACTAATTCTATAGGAGATGTCATCCATCCTATTCTTGAGACCCTCTGTTGAATTCTTTGGGTCAGCTATTGTGTTTTTTATTTATTTGACATCTGTTTTGAAGTGGTTCATTTCTTTCTCTCTTTTTTCTTTTGTTCTTTTTCTTCCTCTATTGTTTTATTGATTTCTATGAGTATGTTTATGATGGTTGCCCTAAATTCGTCCTCAGATAGTTTACAGATGTCTGTTGATTTTCACCTGGGTTTTTTATTGGATCCATCATTTTGTGTTCATTTCTCTGTGTCTTTGCTCTGTTTGGCATTCCGTTTATGCTTCTGTGGAACAGGTTCCCCTGAAGTGATGGCCTTGTGTAGGGTATCCACTTGCACTGAGTAAGACTGGATCTTGGTTTGGACACTGGGATTTCTTGAGTTTTGTGGCATCATCACTGGTTGGATTTGTTGATGTTCTTATATGGACCCTCTGTTGCTGCCTGAACATTCAATCTATGCGGTTGGAGTTGTGTGGAGGGATACAGAGTCTTCCTCCAGCATCCTAACTCCCAACTGCAATGACCACTTTGTTGTTGGCCCACAATCAGCAATCAGGCTGCAGTTAAGCCTCCACCCACAAGGTGGCACTAGCGGGTAGCATTTACAGTTTCTCCTTCTGGAAGACTCTCTTCTTCCTTTAAGCCCGAGGGTGGGATTTTGGGTGAGTGGGTCCTGTGGCTCTGGGTAAGAAGGGTTGGGAGTGGGCAATTCCCTTAGCTGCCTTCCAGTTATTGGCCACCCACTGTAGTTTCTTGCCACACCTTCCATTCAAACCATTGGTCTTCCTTCTGTCCTGTACCTAGACTCTTCCCCAGCATTATGTCCCAGTCCCACTTGGTGGGCTCTCCGCTGCTTTTGTGATTGATGGGAGAGCTGGTTTTTCCCATAGTTCCACCCCCTTGCCATAACTAGAATCCCAACTTTGAGTCTTCAGTGTAGTTCTGAAACCACATTCTTTTACCTATCCTTTGTTGTCATGAATGCTGCCTCTGTGCCTGTCTTTCCTCAGTGTTTGTTTCTGGAAAATAAGTGAATTTCTATTTGCACTGTGTAGAGTATGTGAGTCTCGCTTCTACCAGGTTGCCATCTTGACCAGAAATCTATTGCATGCATTTCTAAATTTTGCTTTAAAAATTGAGAAAGTTCACATTTTGATTAATCTACAAAGTTCCTCTAAACCAAAATTGTAATTACAAATTTACCCTACATCAATATTCTGTTTTTGAATGCACTTCAGTGGAAATCACAACATTTAAAAAAATGTGGAGCCAGTTGTGATTATAGAACATGTCAGTGGTATCAACTTTAAAGATGGAAAAAGCAAAGGTAGCTGTA
Source organism: Solenodon paradoxus (assembly GCA_004363575.1). NCBI lineage: Eukaryota > Metazoa > Chordata > Mammalia > Eulipotyphla > Solenodontidae > Solenodon > Solenodon paradoxus. Next base: position 1,141,272 of record RJWH01000007.1, on the reverse strand, counting down.
GATAGATGGGAGACGAAGGGAAAGGTGAGCTAGAAATTAGGAGAAGGTATCAATATTCTTAGTTTGCAAGCTGTAGAGTCAAAAGATTGAGTTGAGAATTGATAACAGTTTAACTATTTTAAATTACAAAGATAATAAAAGACTTAAAAGTGTTATCTAAGTATCAAACATGAGGAGACAGAAGAAGGCGGTATGGTGTGAAATGAATTTTTATTGATTGTGGCAGAAAGTCAATAAATATACATCATCTAAATTGATAAATCAAGAAATGGCAGTATATTCTTTTATGTTATAGAGATAATAAGCAAAATAATTCAAATGGAAAATGATTCCAAGTGGTGGTCTCTGTGGAACATGACCGTGAATGAAAGGGAATGAATCAGCTGTTTGCTGCCTATTAGAAATTCTAGGCGTATTTACTTAATGATACCATGTATATAAGTTAATTTAAATTTTTGAATCAAGAAATATTTGTAGTAGCCATATTCTTAAGACCACCTTCTAGGAAGGGAGAAGGGCCAGAGACTCCTGTAACCTAAACTTGTGGCCAAAACCTACAAAGAAAATGTCTAAGTGCTACTGTGGAGGCCACATGACTGTGATCATTTCACATCTAATTAGGGAGTGGGGAAAGGCGTTGGCAGTGAGAGCACCATTTTACCACAAATAGAGAAACAAAAGAAGGCTTTGAGGTAGAAGATTACTTGTGTCCACCCAGGAATGTTTTTCAGCACAGAGGACTTGTTCCAGACTGTTCACTCCTTTTCTCCTCCCACCAAATTATACCCATCCCATCTAGTTCCTTCAAGGCCCATTTGCTCTCTAAAGTTATAGCTATAATCAACTAAAGTATTCTGCCTGAATAAAATAGTGGTGGCTAAATTCTTAATGGGAAATAGCTAGCTCTTCAGGCCTTTCTCCCTTCTGCTGCAAGCAGCTGTCCATTCCTTCCTTCTGAAAGGAGCTTCTGACCTGGGTCTACACATCTGCTTTCCTTCTTACATCTAAGGATTTTCTTCCCAGTCTCCTTTGCTAATAGGTAGCCGAAGTCTTGGTCCTAGGTCATCTTCTCTTTATAGCCATAGTCTCTCATTCATCTTCTGCTGAGAGTGCTTTTATTAAAAAAATCTGGATCTAATGGTGAAAATTTCAGGCAAAATTTAGGCTGTTAGGTAATGTGGGGGTAGCTGTTTTTTTTTATACAAAAATGTGATTAATAAATGATCTTGCTCTCTCTGTATGTGTCTCAAATTATAGACTCAACAGAGAAGGAGTATAATTCCTCAGTGGATCCTCCTACTTCCCCCATAGTGACAGGTCCTTGGGAGATAATGAAGCGAGTAGTGTGTGTGTCTTAGAAAGAGACTTTTCCTGGGGGTGGTAAAGAAGGAGAACACATCCTGGAGACAAATCAGAGTTCTTTGTGAGGGGCAGGTTGCAATACTGGAAACTGAAGAGCTGATGTAGGCAGTGACATGCTCTCTACCTTCTTTCCAGCTGAAGGGATGTTTTTCTGTTAATTTAGATATTCTTTAATCTCTTTCAACATGTTATAAAATTTTCAGATTATAAATTTTCACTTTTTTGTTAAGTTTATTATTTAGTATTTTACTCCTTTTGATGCCATTGTAAACGGAATTGTTTTGTTACTTGAACATCTAGATTGTTCATTATAAGTGTGTATAAAATATAATTGATCTTGACCTATTTCCCTCTTGGAATATGGCCCATTCTTATCCTACCTCTTAAAGGGTATGCACTCTTCAATATATCTCACTTACTTTTGCTTTCAACTGACTGTACTAGAATAAAAATTGATCTTGTATTTTGCAATCTTGCTGAACTTGATTTTATTAGTAACATAGGTTTATAGCATTACCTAGGTTTCTGGAGCTCAGCACTACAAATCAACATTTATAAATACTACATTATGTTCACCATCAAAAGTGTGGTTTCCATTCTTCACCAGGAAATTGATCCCTTTTACTCCATTTATTCACCCCTCATCCCCATTTCCTTCTGATAATTACTATTTTGTTCTTATAGACTAAAAGGTTTTTTTTTTTAAATTTTTACTTCAATTAGATTGTTTCCAAAGTGTCATCCTTTGCTGTTGACATTTGATAGATGACTTAGATTAAAAGCTATTCAGAGCAATGATTCTTGTCCTGGTTGCATATTGGATTTTACTGGAGAGCTTTACAAAAATACCGATGCCTGATTGTTAATCCCTAGAGATTCTAATCTAATTGGTTTGGGCAGGTGCCTGGGCATTGGACTTTTAAAGACTCCCCTGATGCTTCTATTGTGCAGGCAAAGTTGAGAGCTACTATTCTGGATTAATGCCTACATTTATTGGTCAAATTAGTGATGGGTGGCAGAAACACAAGTATAAGTAGATTAAGAAAAATAAAGCAGAGGAGAGTTTGTAAGCTTATAAGATAATGGTTGTTATACAAGTAGGAATAACTGAGCTAAAGACTAAGGTTGTCTAGATCCTCTTTTCATTTTTTGTCTCCATTCTCTTTGTGAGTGGCAGTCATTCTCTCAGTGGGCTTTCTCTACTTCGTGGTGGAAAGCTCTATATTCATTTTGTAATAGCTCCAGTGATATAAGCACACCTTTCCTGTGAGTTCCAACCAGGGAAGTCCCCAAGAAAGGTTCTGATTTCTTGTCTTCACTATGCTCCTCTGAATCAGTCACTATGGCCTCCATATGGCCTGGATGACTGAAGACTTGAGCAAATTCAGAAAATAAATTATTTATAAAAGCTAGACTTTGGTTAGCTTTAACCTTCTTGAAAAAAGTCCTATATTACAGTAAAAAAAGTCTAAGAAGGGATGAAAACTGTTCACAGGAGAGATATGAAGTCATTTTTAAGCATTGTGTTAAATTATTTTGCTTGTTTAGTAAAATTAATAATTTGTTTATTGTTTTTCCCTATCCTGTTGCCTAGTTTTCAGAAAAAAAGGTGCTAGGATCAGAGAGGGATTACTGTTAAAGTTAATTTACTAAAGATGATTATTGGTAGAGAGGAAGGAGAGAAGAAAGTCATTTTTTAAAAGCTTAGCGAAATCAGGTTTGTTTAGTTACAGGGGTGAGGGGACACCCAGTCAGAAATTAGAAAAGAAAGTATGGGAAGGGCAGTGGGAAAGTTTTGGAATCAGGCACAGCTACATATAAATTCTGAATAGATGTATATTTAATTTTGTACACATTACTCATTCTAAGCCTTAGTGTCTCTATCTGTAGAATGGAGATAACTACCTACTATATAGGGTCACTGAGGAAGTTAAGTTATATATCAAGACTATAATAGGTGTAGAGAAAGCGTGCCTCTCATCCTTTTAATCTTTTGATAGATAATGATCATAACGATGATTTTGAAGTACATGTTACAGTGTGTTGGGAATTAGAGAAATTTTTGTGAGACTAACATAAGATGATGACTAGAAAGAAAGGTTGAGTTCCTAAAGTAGTAGATTTAATCTAGAAAATTCACTTATGTAAGTAAGCATTACATCACCACTTAATGTATAGGCATTTTCAAGTACCAACTTTGTACTTCTAACATGTCACTATAACCTTGAGCTTATTTGTTAGAAGGCACTTTGTTCTGTCAATGTTCCATGATTCCATGCTTTCTAAAGCTTTTCCCACGTATCTGACAAGGGCCACTTACTGAACAGTGAGACAAATTCTTCTCTCTGCTTCATGGAGTCTGTGGACCTTCTGGTTGACCTGAGATATGAGTCCAGAAGAGGACAGCTCTGTCCTCGGCCACTGTTATCATGGAGACTTCCAGGAAGGTTAGTGGGTGGATCCAGGTGTACCCCCGGAAGTTGTTCCTGGACACTTGAGCTTGAGGTCCTAGATAAAATCTCAAAATTTGTGCATTCCTAGACAAAATTTTGCTTAAATTCATCTGATGAGGAAGGCACACCTGATGAGGTCCTTCTTTCTCAAGTTTTCTTATCCATTTCTTTGTCATTGTCCCCTCCTCATTTTCCACCACACTATTGTCTTTCTTCTCACCACTTCTCTCCCTTTTCTACATTCTGTATGTTTTCCCAGTTCTCTCATTTCTTTTTTATTCTGATTGTGTCATCTACTATGTGTGACTACTCATAAATCTCTATTTCTAGATCTTACCCCTTCTCTTAGCCACAGTTTTCACATATGCAACTTCCTGTGGCATGCTTCTAATTGGATGCATTCCAAACTTTTTACTCAGAATTTTTCATCTTTTTTTCCTCTAACCCAAATATATTTTTATTTTTTTATTTCCAGCCCAGTAAAAAGCATATCTATGTAATCCAGAAACCTGGGAGTCATCTCTCACTGTTCTCATCCAAAATTACTAATACTAAAAGCTACTATTTCTGTGAGTTCTAATAGGCCAGAATTATTAATAATATTGAGCCAGATATCACTGACTCTGGAATCCTGCTCTTAATAGATCTACTTTAACTGCCAGTCACCACTCATGGCATAATGATTCTACCTGGTTGTTATATTTTAGATCTCCTTCCTCAATTTGCAATGTATATGACTGTTCAGTTTTATTCCACTCTTAGTGCCTTAATTCAATTCTCTGCATGATCTCTCTGCTTCAGCTTCATCCTTTTCAATTCTCACCTTACTGCGGCAAGATCTGTACACTTATCTAAGATTGAGCATAAACCAAGTAAGTCTTTTGTATTTACCCCTCTGCTTTAGAATACTCTTTTATACCCCTCATGCACATGTCTTGTGTAATAGCTTGACTCTCTTCTCTTTGCTCCTAAAACTTGAATGTGATAATCATCTTAATTCATTTTAAGCAACTGAAACAGTAACTAATAAAGTGTTCTTTCAGTGCTTAGTTTCAATATATTTAGTATTCACAAAGGATTCATTTCAGCTTTCCTCAGCACGGTGCTGACTTCCTCCCAGTTACAGCTCCCATTGATGGAGATGAGTGCTATAGGGCAAGGGAATTAGATGAAAAATGGTCTCATAATATCTATTCACACAGATGTTGAAATGCTATATTAACGTGGGAAGCAAGACTCAGTGGAGAGCCATGGGAAAACTGGAGGAACTGGTGCTAAGTACAAATAGGCCGATTTTCAAGTGGCGATGAATGCTACCTGCTGGAATTCTCCTTGGGGAGCCATTGTGGTTAATTAAAAACAGGTTAGGGGTCACAAGATCCTCCATAACCAACAATAAACTATACTGGTTGGTAAATTGAAGTGAACAACAATCTGCTTTCTTTAAAAAATTAAGATGAATAAACAGAAAAGTTTGTTCAAATGTGTTAACTTGTTAGAATGTGTAATGACTTTTAATGAGATATGAGAGCCCATTATGTGTTATAAGTTATTTTCTAGAGAATTTATGAAATACATAGGCTTTAGAAACCAGAAAAATATTACATTAGAATAAAGAATTCCGAAAGTAAAGTAACCCTATTCATAGTTTTCTCCCCAGAAGTAAACCTCTTAATAATGTCTTGTATTTCCAGAGATAGTCTACAATAGTATAGATTTTCAGTAAAGATTCTATCAAAATAAGCTTCTCCATTCCCCAATACTTAATGCCTATATAGAATATATAGTAGACACTCATTAATGCTGATTAAAGGACTATTTCGGCAAATTTTGTTAAATGATTTTTTTTTCTAAGTTAAAATTCCCTTTTCAAACATGAAATTAAGCAATGATATAAGAAAGGCAAAAGGGTGTATATAACTTGGACTGCTTTATTGCAAGCCTATGGCTAATATATTCAACAGTGAAAATTTGACAGTTTTCCCACTAGGATCAGGAACATGACAATGATGCATCGTTTCACCACTGCTATTCAGCATAGTCCTGGAAGTTCTAGTAAGAAAAAATAGGTAAGAAAAATAAATAATATGCATCCATGTCAGAAAGGGAAAAAACTTTCTATTTGCAAATATGCTCTCTTATATAAAAATCCTAAAAATTCCATGAAAACCCTGTTAAAACTAATAAAAATCAGAAAATTACAGGATGCCAAAACCAACCTACAAAACTCAGTTTCATTACTATATATTAACAACAAACTATATGAAAAAAGAGAAACAATTTCATTTATAATAGTATAAAAAATAAATTTAACCAAGGAGGTACACTGAAAATTATAGGACACTGATGAAAAAAATTAAAGATGACATAAAATGAAAGAGAAGATGTCTCATGTTCTTGAATTAAAATAATTACTCTTGACAAAATATCCATACTGCCCAAAGATAGCTATAGATTGAATGTGATTGCTTTAAAGATTCTGGTAGCATTTTTCACAGAGATAGAAAAGAAACTCTAAAATTCTACGAAACCACAAAAGACACCAAATAGCCTAAGAAATTCTCAGAAAGAACAAAGCTGGAGGCATTGCAATTCCTGAATTCAGACTTTGTTATAGAGTTCTAATAATCAAAACAATATGGTACTAAAAATTAAAAGAGACTTCTAAGTCAATGAAACATAATAGAGAATGAAGATATAAATTCTCACATATGTGATCACCTAATATTTGACAAATAAGTCAAGAATACTCAATGGGAAAAGGAGTGTCCTTAATAAATGGAACTTGAAAACTACATATTCACATCCAAAAGAATGAAACTGTACTCCTATCTTAAAAAATTATCTCTAAATGTAAGGTCAAGTAATACAAAACTACTGGAAGAAGCATAGGGGAAAAGCTCTTTGATGTGGGTCTTGGCAATGATTTTTTTGAATCTGACACTAATAGCACAGGCAACAAAAGCAAAAATAAACAAGTGGGACTGTAAAACTTCTGAGACCAAAGGAAGCACTGACAAAAGTGAATAGGAAAAAATATTTCAAATCATCTATCTGATAAGGAGTTAGCATCCAAAGTATATAAATAACTAATAATATTCAACAACAAAATCTGATTTAAAATGGGCAAAAGAACTGAATAAACCTTTTCCCAAAGAAGACATGCAGATGAACAACATGTACGTGAAAAGGTGCTCACCATCACCGATCATCAGGGAAATACCAATAAAAACTACAATATCTCCTCACATGGGTTAGAATGTCTATCATTAAAAAGACAAGGGATGACAGGTGTTGGCAGAGATGTAGAAGGAAACCCTTGGCGGGAATGTAAATTGGCATAGCTGCTATGGGAAACAGTATGGTGCAGCCTCAAGGAATTAAAAACAGAACTGTCATATGACCCAGCAAATTCCATTTTGGAGTTTATCTGAAGGAAATTGAAATGAGGATCTTGAAAAGGTATCTGTGCTCCCATGTTTATTGCAGCATTCACAATAGCCAAGATGTAGAGATACTCTTGTCCACAGACAGAAGAATGGATAAAGATAATGCAATATGCACGCCGACACACCCATACACACATGCATACACACAATAAGAAATGTGGTTCAGCCATAAAAATGAAGGAAATCTTTCTTGTGACAACTTAGATGATTAAAAGTTACACATTTCCAGAAATAAATGAATACCTTTTGGAGATCTAACATACAGCATGCTGATTACAACTAACAATACAATGTTATATACTTGAGAGTTAAGAAAGTAGGTTTTAAATGGTAGTACCAAGAAATAAAAATAAAAGGGTAATTATGTGAGGTGATAGATGTATTAAGTAAACTTACTATAATCATTTAGTAATACATATGTATGTAAGTAAAATCATCATTATAACCTTAAATTTACATGTTACTTGGAAATAATAGCTCAGTAAAATAAAGAATGTTTGCAGATGAATCAAAGATTTTAATATCAAAACTAAAGCTAAACATTATAGAAGAACACATGGGAGGGAATTTTCTGTGGGGTAGGAAGTGAAGGAATCTTTTTTCACTTGTAGATTCATCTGTCTTTTGTGAATGAGTACCATGCACATGTATTATTTAATAACAAATATTATTTAGTAACAAAATTAGTCAATATGATTTAATAAAAAAATTAGATAAGGATATTTTCTCTCCCTGATATTCAAATCCAATTTATACCTCAAAGACTGAATATCGACTCATTTCTTTCCAGCTCCATTTCTGCTCTCACAGCACAAACCTGAAGGCAGTGACTACGATAACCTTTGTCCTTGTTGCTCTCTGAATGGCAGAATGGAAAGGAATTGCAAGCCAGGAGTAAATACTAGAAGTGAGAAAGAAAACACACTGAATAATATTTCAAAACATTGATCTGAACTCCCTTTTCTCACTACCATACCGTTCCCTGAAGATATTTCCATGCTTCATAATCTGGCATTTCAAGAGAATTACAGCATTTGATAATTTCCTGATAAATCAATCTGTTCTGATCTGTGTGGTTCACAGATAAAAGAGCCTTTACACTCTGCTTGCTTTGTTTATTTTGTCTATCACTTATCAGGCTGAAATTGACTAGAACTAAGATGCTATAAGGCAAACACCATGATTTGACTGGATAATAATCAATAGATGAATCCCTGGAAAGGTTAGTAGAACATAGAGCAGAAAGTGTCATTAATCTTTATTCTAGGCTTTTTTATTATCTCTTAAAAACATTAAGGAATTTTCTTTTGGTAATCCTGGAGAATGAAGTGGTTCTACATTTTCTGAACAGATACTGTAAAAACTTGCTAAATAACTTACAAAAACTTAAATATTCTAAAGCAGATGTAATCCAGAGAAATTTAATCATTGAACCAGAAAAAGTAAAAATTGTGAATTTTCCAATTCTCAGAACAGTAACTGCGTGAAAATATAAAACTGCTGAGAGAAACTTTATAAAATTTAAATAAATGGAGATATATACTGTGCTTAGGGGTTGTAAGATACAACACAATTAAGATGTCAGTGAGTGCTGTGGTATGATATACACATCGATTGAGATGTGAGCCTATTCTCCTGATATTTATTTATCATTGTAACTAATGGGACAATCGTTAAATAAAAGTCAATTAACTCAAATTGACATATAGAGTCAATAAAATCCCAACTATTCCATTGGGTATTTTTAAAAATAAAAATTAGGAAGCTAATCCTAATATTTATATGGAAATGTAAACTACTATAGTTTTGAGTTAACAAAATTGAATTATTTTTGAATAAGACAGTGAAAAAAATAAGTTCATTTTGACTGATATCAAGATTTACTATAAAACTACTACAATCAAGATAGTTTAATTTGTGTAAAGATAGATTTATAAAACATAATCCAGAATATATATATATATATATATATATATATATATGGTTAAATGTTTGTGCTAATGTAATTCAATGAGAGAAAGAAACAAATCTTGAAGTTTTTGGACAGCCATATGCAAAGTAAGTGACATATACTTACCTCAGACTATATACAAGTATTTAACACAGGTTGGATGATAAATCTAAAGGTAAGAGATAAAACTTTTAAATATTTCCTTCTGTGTTTCCTAAATATCCTATAGTAGTAAGGAAATCCTGTCTTTCCTATATCATTATAGTTAGGAAACATAGGAGGATATGTTTGATCTTTTATTAGAGATTTCTAAGGTAGATAAAAAAGGGATTCAGGAAAAAAATGGATAAATTAGAATTCATCAAAATTAAACATGTATCAATTGGACATATTTTTCTATTGTTTCTTTCTGTGTTCTATTTTGTCTCAACTCCAAACCCACCCTTCTAGTGTCTTTGTAATGAATGGGACTGCAGCCATAAATATTTGCCAACTAGGATTAGTGTAATGCTAGGATTTGTCAGTAGGGGGCATTAAAGTAACATTGCAAGAAGATAACAGAAATTTTTGGCATGATGGAAATGCTATTCAATATATAATATAATTGCCACTTGTTACATGTAGCTATTTAAATTAAGATTGAAATAAGTTACATAATACATTGTTGAAATAGAAGACACAAAAAAGTAGAAAGATATCCCATATTCATGAATCAACTTTGTTTTAAAGGCTACATTAGCTAAAGCAGTATACAGATTCAATGCAATTCCTACCAAAATCCTAGCAGTATTTTCCAGAAAAATAAAAACAAAAATCATGAAATTTATTTGAAACTGTGAAAGACCATGAATAGTCAAAAATAATCTTGAGGTGTGTAAATAAAGGTAACTCAAGGCATGCATCAAACTATATTACAAAGCTTTAGTAATCAAAGCAGCATGGTAGTGGAATAAAAGCAGACATAGATCAACTGAACAGAATTGAAAACCCTGAAATAAACCCACATATATATCAACAACAAATTTACAACACAGGAATCAGGAGCATGCAATGAAGCAAGTAAAGTCTCTACTATATGTGATGTTAAGGAAACTGGGTATCCATATTCAAAATATTGACCCTAGATCACTATCTATTACCATAATACATAAAATACACAAAAATTAATTCCAAATGGATTAAAGGCTTGCATGTAAGACCTGACACCATAAAATACATTGAAGAAAGTATAGGTGATATGTTCTTCAACATCAGCCTTAGAGATGTCTTTGGGCACTTGACTCTAATGACAAGGAAATAAAAGTAAAAATAAACAAATGAGCTTATATCCATCTAAAAATTTTCAGTACAGTGAAAGAAGCTATCATCAAAATGAAAAAGCATCCTACTGAATAGAAGGTATTGGTACATCATGCATCCAATAAGGTATCTAACAAGTTCAAAATACATAGAGCTCATAAAATACCATAAGAAAAAACTAACAACTCAGTTAAAAAATAGGCAGAGCATCTCACTAGACACTTTCCCAAAAGAGATACATAGATGTTCAGCAGGCACGTAAAAAGTTGTTCCACATCTGTTATTATTCAGGAACTGAAAATCAAAACCACAATGAGCTATCACTTCACACCTGTCAAGTGACTAGTATCCAAGTGACAAGAAACAGCAAGTGTTGAAGACAATGTGCAGAGAAGCAAACCTTTATATGCTATGAGTGGGGTTGTACATTGGTACAGCCATTACGGAAAGAAGTATGGAGTTTCCTCACAAAATTAAACATAAAAATTCAATACAGCTCCATTATTCCACTTCTGAAGAGTACAAGGCACTAATTTAAAGAGGTATCTGCACCCCCATGTTCATTGCAGCACTATTTACAATAGTCATGAGCTGAAAACAACTGAAGTGTGCATTTACAGATGAGTATGTAAAGAAGATGTGATTTATCTGCACAATGGAATGAACTTAGAGGGAATTTTTCTTAGTGAAACAAATCAGATGGAAAAAAGGCTAACACTGTATGAATTCACTCTGATATGGTATGTACAGATACCAAACAAATGGATGAATTAAATAAAACAAAAATAAACTTGGTCTATAAGACAAAATTAGTGGTTACTAGAAGGGAGAAGGATAAGGAGTGGGTAAACTGAGTAAAAGGGTTCAGGTGAGTGGTGAATGATATAACTGGACTTTCAGTGATGAACCTAATAGAGTAAGCACAGATGTTGATTTATAATGGTGCAAACCTGAACCTCATAAAGTGTTATAAGATAACGTTGTTTCAATAAAGAAAAAAAATTAAAAAATATATTTTAACAAGAAAAGTGAGAAAAACACCTAAATTACATAAAGTTGATTTAGTTCCTCAGTCCCCAAACCACATTTCAAGTGCTCAAAAACCAGTGTGGTTAATGGCTACCATATTGGGCAAACACAAAGTATTTCCAGCATCACCAAAGTTCTACTGGACAGCACTACTCCATATCTTTTTTGTATTCAAGGGTGCACAGCTATGTGCATTTGTCAAACTTGTCTGCTTTGCATTCAGAATTAGTGAAATTTGTTACATGCATACTACACTTCAATAAAATGTTAACCAAATGTTATTACTCTTGATTAGAAAGGTGCTTATGGACTAGTCCAGGGTTTTAGGCATTTTTATCACAGGAACTAAACCATTAAATAAAAGAAAAATCTTATGAAATCTTTCTTGCCTGTTTCCCATCGCCTGCCTATTTTTCGCTTTTGAACTAGAGGCAAAAAGTGCTGTAGTGTTTATAGTTTTGTGTTTAACATCTATTCTGAATTTCCGTTTTTAAACTAGGTTTTTCAACTCTTATCTTGCCTTCGAAAATTAAAAATGTATCCTTTGGAGATTTATACAATTTTGCAACCACTTTTTTCAATGCTATTCATAAAGTTTAATATCCTTAGAGAACTGCCAACCAGTTAAAAGTGCTTTTCTAAGGTGGTTAAAGTACTTATTAAAAATTATTTGATGCATGAAATAAAATCTTCCTATTTAGTTCAATTCCCAGATGCTAGATGATTGCTTTTTCCAGAAAAATGAGTATCTTTTGAGTGAGAAAAATTATGGAGATGACTCCATGGCGGGAGAGAGACTTTGTTCAACAAATTGCATCCTGAGCACCTGAAAGTACCTGACACTCAACAAATTTCTGTTGAATAAGTGAGTGATTGAATGACTTCAGGTATAAGGGGAAGTCTGGGATTCATTTTGGATTTTGAAACGAGGCATATACAGCCAGCAAAGAACAGAAGAGAATTGCAGTAATATAGTTACTATTTATTATTTAATATTATTTTATTAGTTATTATTTTACCAATGTACTTCCCTCCCAATTTTTTTTGACTGAGTACCTGAGCCAATTTCTTAAGTTCAAACTCCATTTACTATATCATATGTTAAGCTGCAAAGCACATTCTAGGCATACAGAAGAGCAAATACTAAGCTTCTATCTGTCTAGGTATTTAAAACATTTGAAACAGACTATTTGAACTCCTTCCTCTGGGACTTCTATTCAGTTACCTGCCAAACTGCACTTCTTGATTATCCCCCAGATACCTCCATGCCAATGTGTAAATGCTTCCTTCCCCCCAACTACCTTCTCCTGGTCTATTTTCTTGCATCTTACTAATAGGAACTACTATTTTACCCAGATACCTAACTAGAAACTAGGGCATTTCTAGATTCTTCTCTTTTATTCACAATCAACTGCTAAGTCTTCTTAATATAAATGGTATTGCTTCCAGTTGAATCCAGAAGCATCACTGGGCTGGATGGAGGGTGGAAGAACACACAGGAAAGTTGTTAGCTAGGGTAGTGGTGGCTCTTTTGGGGCACATTCTCAAAAGTGGTTCTCATGTTTTTTTAATCATAGTTAAAAGGATGATAAAAATTCTTAGAAGAAACAATATGAAGTCAAGACTGATTATTATAGAGAAAGTAGGTGATGTGATGGTAGCATTTCACTTGTTATCTTTCCTAAGCAGCAATGATAGAGATGTAAATTAATTCTTGCTAGAATCCTTGGTCACTGGTCCTGCTTCTCATTTTAAATGGGTGAATCACATAGTATTTGAATTTTATCTCAAGAAATCTGTTAAAATAAATAAAAATTAAAAGACTGTCAGTGACCTATACAGTGATGTCTAAGCTCATTTTACCACATTTTGCACCCTAGGCAGGGCTGACTTCATGGTACCATGAAATTAGAAATTCCCTGTCACTGGGCTCCACACATTATATAATCCATCCTTACTCTGTATTTCATCTACATCCTGTCCCTGGATGTTCTAGACTGTTCCATGTTCCATGCTTATACTGCTTCCTTTGCTTGGAATGTTTTTCTCAATAAACTTTTTCCCTAAGATCTTCGAGGCAAGTACCTACTTATAGTCTGTCTGCTCACTTGTCATATGCATTTCCAAATGTTTACTCACCCCCTTAGCTCATATTGGCTCCCTCCTCTCTTACAGGCAGTTCTATACCTTTACTAACTTATATCATAACATTTCTTGAGTTTGTTTATGTGTTTCCTCCATGATTAGACTGTGTTTTTCAGAAGCAGGGCTTTTACTGTCTTTTTCTTCTACATCTTCTTGCTCTTTAATGCTGCGGAGCCGCACATGCGTGCTAGCCTTTACATGGCATACCAAAATCAAGCTTCAGACAGGAGATAAGGCTGTCGTATCTTGGTTTCACTCATTACCAGCACTTGATGTGCTGTGGTCTTACAAGTTTTGATGATTGCCTCTTTCCAGATTATCTGTCTAAATATTGAATCCAAATCTTGAACTCTGATGCGTACCACCAAACCAAACCTGGGCTGAATGTGACCCTGCCTAACCCCTGTCAGACTTGTACCTCTGGGTGTTGACTGCAGCTTGTGTGCTTAATTGTTAGCCTTACCATATCTCTCCAGTTTAACTAGGTAGTCCATACTCTTAACTCTGCTTCTCTCTGATATAAATGGGACCAAGTTCTCTAACTTGTGTACTGACAAGTTCTTCTAACCCAGATGCTGGTTCTGTCCTTCAAGGCTTCCATGTCAGCCTTATCCCATGTTAGCCGTGTCCTGGCACAGTTTCCTCCAATCACAACTCCACCCTCTGTAGCATAGCTTCTCTGATCCTTTGTCTTTCTTAACATGCACAAAGCTTCCTATGTATATATCAGGATTGCACCTAATGAGCCTGTGATCAATGTCTATCTACATGTCTGTCTTTTCCACTAGACCTTTAGACCATAATTTGTCAATACCTTTTACTATGCTGATACACAACAGATGATTTTTGTTTGCTGACATACCCCTATGGATTTATCCAGATGATGGGCTGCAGTGTAGGCAAGATATGATGTAAATTATAGCTCCACCCATTTAGTCCTACTCCATAATGTGTCTTATGATCCCAGTAAATGAGTACAAAGCTATTATAAGGATAGCTGAGTCTATTCTAATCATTTAAAGTAAATATTTTACCAACTTCAGTACTTTATTATTAGTAGCAAATTACTTGTGCTATCCCTCCAAGATGGCTACACCACACCAATGTGTTATGAGAGCCTCTATGCAGAAGCATGAGTTCCTAAGAGTTGCAGCTTTATTGCAGTTGTCTCTGTAGACCAATATCTAGCACACTTCCTGACAATAGCAGTTGTTTAGTGTGTGTGTGTGTGTGTGTGTGTGTGTGTGTGTGTATGTGTTACTGGTGACTGGCTGATTAATTATAAAGTGAAATATTTGTAAATATTCCCTGCATTTGCATAAAAGGAAACAGAAAATTAAGACTGGCCATCTCCAGTTATCACAGCTGTCTAAAGGTAACTCCTAAGGCTACAGTCCTTTAGCACTGGGTTTCCTTTCATGCTAAGGCCACCACAGAAGTTACTGTTCAGGAGAAGTAATATACAAAATACTTAGTAGGTTGGCCCTGAGGCAGGTTGACCAGCTAATGGAAAATTAACCGGCACTTGAAATGGATATTCCACCGGAAATATGTGAAAAACAACATCATCCCTTTGGGGACCATGACACTTCCAAGGAAACCTGTATAAGAATTTAAATGGACTGTCTCCTTTAAGAAAAATAGATCTCCCTTCTGCCAAGGAAATTCCACCCTTTCTATAGGAATCTCATGAATATTAATCAGTCTGATGTGTAAAATTACCAGTCTCTAGATTCTTGTGTGCCTCTATATCTTGGAGCATACCTGCATAAACCTCTTGTGTGTGCACTTTTCTTACCTTATTCTGTCTAGATATGTCCACACTCCCTCTTGAATTGTACTTTCCTTTTTCAGTAAATCTTTCTATTCTTGTGCCCACTTCTGATTCTCCTTGGATCCTTTCTTGTGAATGATCAGAAGAAGCCAAGGGCTTGGGCCAATGTTCCTTCCTGTTCAGCATTTGTGAAAAAACCTCTCTAGGCTCCTGAAACACTATATTCCCAAAATGTTGCTACTTTTTACACACTGATGGTTTTCCAATACGTTATTATGGATATCTTTTAGAAATTCACAGGGAAACTAGTGGGTGACTTCATAAATCTATTTCATATTCTTCTGGTCAAATGCTGACATAATATTTTTTGGGTGTTATTACTCCCAAGAACTCACAATTCCAAATTGTACAGTGGAAATTGTCTCTGTCCTAGAGAGCATGATTCTAATACTATGTTCACTACTATCTAATGTGTGACTTTAGCCTTGTCACTCTGCTTTGTGGAGGCTTTAAAATGTGGGTTAAATGAATAATCTCTAATTGTCTCTGGTCCAAAAATTTTTATTTATAACAAGTTTTGTTAAGAATTTGGAAGATAATTATTTCTCTAAAATTGAAAATAATATTGTACAGTTTGGTGAAGGTATTCATGTATCTTACAAGGAGGAATGATGGCTGTCTTAGCCACCAAATCACAGGATATTCTCAACTCCTTGGTCCATTCCCATGCAAAATGGCTGCCTAGTTTGGTGGAGAAAGCAAGGAATCTCTGCAAGGATTCCAGATTGCCAAATAACTGGCACACATGAATTTTGTCTTGGGATAACCCCATAATTAGAGCCAGATATGATATTTAAGAGAAGTATATTTGGGTTGGGATTAAATTTAGAAAAACCATTGCTTCCTCTAGTATTTAAGACTAATGAGACTGTTGGCATCCTTATCAATCTGTAAGTTATGTGAGAGCCACTCTGTGTAAGAGTAGTGGATAAGAACCTGAGCCCAGTGGAAAGATTAACCTTTGAACAGGAGAGAAACACATCTTTCATTTTAAGAAGAGGAAAGATGGAGAAACTGGTATTAACACAGGTTGGTTTCATACAGGGAGGCAGGAAGATGAGTCAGTTGCTATCTGATGATGTGTCTCTTCTCAGGCAGTATGAGTCAAAGTCATCATCTGAGTGAAAAGGAAAGGAGATGCAGGAGGCTTTTTAGAGAAGGGAGGAGGTAAGAAATCTGTCTTAAAGAGTGGGAAGGTAAGTTTACTAAGGAAACATATTACACCTTCCAGGAAATTTTGTGTGTCCATTTGAGATTTTTATTCATGAATTTAAATAATTTTTCTCCAGGATTATATAAGACACAGGAGAAGAATACATTCAACCCTGATTCAACCAGGGTTTCTTTCTAAGTACATTAGAAGAAGAGAGCACCAAAGGAGTGCTGGTAATAATGGATCAAAGTAATTAGAGTTGGAAAAGAGGTAATTGAAGATAGGAGATAGATGCGCTAGCACAAGGTAGGTCAGGATTGAAGACTGTAGCAGTGGAGAAGTTTTTTAGAATAAATGAGGTTAAAAAATAGTCGGTAGGGCTAGAAATGAGATATTTGAAACATTATGGAAGAGATAATGACAGGACTCATAATGTGGTTATGGGAATGGATTACTGAAATGATGTGGGGAAAAAAGTACCTAATAGCAAATTATTTTAAAAAGAAATAAAACAATTCCATTTATAATAAAATCAAATATAATAAAATACTTAAGAATAAATTTAATCAATGATACAAATAATCTGTACACTGGGAATAATAAGACATAGATGAAAGAAATTGAAGATGATACAAATAAATTGAAAAATATCCTGTGTTAATTGACTGGTAGAATTAATATTGTTAAAATGTCAATGTTACCCCAAACCACCCATAGAGTTAATGCAATCCTTATCAAGATTACAATGGAATATTTTGCAGAAAATGAAAAAAAGAAATGTTAAAATTCATATGGAATCATGAAAGAGCCAAATAGCCAAAACAATCTTGAGAAAGAAAAATGCTGGGGAGTCACACTTCCTGATTCTGAGGTATATTACAAAGCTATAGTAGTCAAGACAGTATATTGCTGGTATAAACAGACAAATGAATGGGACACCACAGTCTACAAATAAACCCATGATATGTGGTCAACTATTATCTGATGAGTGTGCCAAGAATACTCAACATAGAAAAGTCAATCTCTTTAATAAATTATGCTAGGAAAAGTATATATTTACTTTTTATATATTTTTTTTAAAATTTTTTTATTTAATGAATACATGGAAAGTTTACTTATAATTGTGAATTACACTGGGGCACTAACTATAAAGGGGTTGAGTACTGTAAAACATAGCCTGGGAATGAGAGCTGAGTATCAAAGGAAGGAATATGTGGAGAAGGTGTAGTTGTTGTCCATTGGTGGTGAAGAAAGTCACTGTGTGATCTTGGGTCAGGACTAGTTTGTGGAAAGTACACAGAAGCTGATAGACAAGAAAGGGACACTTCCACTGGGTTGTTGATGAACAAGGACTGGAAGCAAGAAACTATGCTGGAGGTTTTAATTTGATCAGGGCTGGCAGATGACACCCACTATGGTCTATTTGTTGTCTTACTGTTTTTCTGTGTGGTTCTCTATGCTTTGTAGCACATCCTTTAATATTTTTTGCAAAGCTAGTTCTGTGGTGATGAACTCCTTTAACTTTTCCTTGTCAAAAAAGGTTTTTATCATTCCTTCAGTTCTGAATGACAATCTTGCCAGATATAATATCTTAGGTTGAAACTCCTTTTATTTCAGCACTTTGAATATATTATGGCACTCCCTTCTGGCCTGCAGAGTTTCATATGAGAAGTCCATTGACAATCTTATGGGGGCTCCTTTGTATGTGACACATTTCTCTCTGGCTGTTTTTAATAGTCTTTCTTTATCTTGTATTTTTTGACATTTTCATGATGCTGTGTCTTAGCTGTATTTCGTCTTGGGTTTCTTTTATTAGGAACTCGTTGAGCTTCCTGGATCTGGAGGCTTGCTTCATTCTTCAGATTGGGAAAGTTCTCATCTATTATTTCTATGAATATGGTTTCTGCACCCTTTTCTCTCTCTTCCTCTGGGACCCCTATGATGCAATTATTGTTCCTTTTGATGTTATCCCAGAGGTCTCAAATGATGTCTTCGATTCTTTGAAATTTTTTTTATCTCTTTGCTGATTTGCTTGATTGAGTTCCTCTGTCCTATCTTCCTAATCACTGATTCTATTGGAAGCTTCATCCATTCTATTGTTGAGTCCCTCTATTGAGTTCTTTAATTCAGTCATCATGTCTCTTACTGATTTGATGTCTTGTTTTAAATCTTTTCTTTGCTTCCTGGCATTCCTATTTACTGCCTCTACTGATTTCTGGATTCCTATGAGTATGCTAATCACTGTTACCCTAAATTCCTCTTCAGGTAATTTACATCGTCTGCTATATTCATATTTTCCCCTGTGTCTTTGCTGGGATCCATCATTTCACATATATTTCTCTGTGCCTTTGCTCTATTTGGCATTCTGTTTATATTTCTGAGGGTTCAGTTTCCCTGGTGTTGCATAGGTTTGACTTGCCCAGTATTAGCAATCAGGCTGCAGTTTTGTCTCTACCAACAAGGCGGCGCTAGTGCGTAGCACTGAGGTTTGGGACTGCCTGTTCACTGTATTACAGGGGGTGGGGCACCTGATGGGTGGGATTTCTGGTGGGCGGATATGCGGTGGGAGGGATTTCTGCTTAGTGAACCCCAGGCTCTGGGATGAAATGGTTGTGGGAGGGGTTTCATTTGGCTGATTTCTGGTATGGCTGTGTCCAGTGCAACTTCACCAGGTAAACTCCAGCTCGACTTCCAGTGCGCTGGCCCTCCTTTCACCTCCTCCCAAGTTGGCCCTCTGTGAATCTGCCTCACATCCTCACCGGGTCTGCCTCTGTTTGCCTCAGCAGATAGTCCTGAAATCCCTAGCCTCTACCCCACTGTGCGTCTGGAGACTCCTGAGCTTCGTTCCAAATCTAAATCAGCAGCTTAGCTGAGAACCATGCCGGGTGTGCTTACCCACAGATAGTTTTCAGCTATTCTGTCTTCAGCTGAAGTGCTGGTTGTTTCTTTTGTTTGTCTCAGGAAAATAGGTGATTTTTTTTGTTGTTTTTCCGGTGTCTGTGGGGATCGACCTGAAAGTGTGTCCTATTGAGTCACCATCTGGAAGTTGAATATATATTTACTTTTAAAAGAATAAAACCAGACCCCTGTCTTACGTTACTCACAAAAATCAAATAATAATAAATTGAAGACTTAAATGTAAGACATAAAGCCATAAAAATTCTAGAAGAAAACAGGGGAAAAGCTTCTTGACATGAGTCTTTGCAAAGATTTTTTTTTTTTGATCTGACATTGAAAACAATGAAAATAAAAATAAACAAGTGGGACCATATCAAGCAAGAAAACTTCCTTACAGCAAAAGAAACTATTAGCAAAGTGAAACGTCAAACTACAAAATGAGAAAAATATTTTCAAACAATGTACCTATTAAGAGGTTGGTATCCAGAATATATAGGGTACTTAGACAACTTAATAGTAATCAATCACAATTGAAAAGTGGACCAAGAAGATGAATAGACATTTTTTCCCACTAAGACATTCAGATGGCCTAATATGTGTGAAAAGATTCTCAATATTATTAATCATCAAGGAGATGCAAATCCAAACCACGATATGATTTTCTTATACCTGTTGAATGGTCATCATCAAAAAGACAAGAAATAACAAGCACTGGTGAGGATATAGAGAATTCTTTTTTATGTTGAAGGGAATGTATATTGGTGCAGCCACTATGGAAAACAGTAAGATGTTTCCTCCAAAAAATTTAGAGGTGTCATATGATTCAGTAATTCAATTTCTGGGTGTGTGTGTGTATATATATATATATATATATATATATATATATATATGAAATGAAATCACTATCCTGAAAAGATATCTGCACCCTGAAGTTCATTACAAGGGGATGTAGCATTATTTACAATAGCCAAGACAAGGAGACAATTCAAGTGTCCACTCATGATTGAATGGTTAAACACATACACAGGTGTATGCACACACACAATGGGAGACTATACAACCATAAAGAAATCAAGCTGTTTGCCACAGCATTGTAGGCATTATGTTACATGAAATAAACTAGACTGAGAAAGACAAATGTTTTTTGATCTCACTTCATGTGGATTCTAAAGGAATAAAACTTACAGAAACAGATATCTGTAGTTGTCAGAGGTGGAGGATGGTATGGAAATTGGGTGAATGTGGTCAGAAGGTACAAACTTCCAGTCCCAAGATAAGTTCTGGGGATGTAATATATAATGTGATGACTATAGTTATGGAACTGTATTGTATATTTGAAAGTTGCTAAGAGAATGAATCCTAACATTTCTCACTAGGAAAAAGTTATCATTATGTGAATTAATAGATATTAGCTAAACTTGTGATAATTATTTTGCAATATGTACATATGTCAAATCATTATGTGGTATACCTTAAACTTATACAATATTATATGTCAATTATATTTCTGTATAAAACAGGGAGACAAAAAGAAAAGTCCCTGAAGTTAGGTATTTAAAAACTTGAGACAATGGGGTGTAGAATGGAATCCTCTATGTGGGTCTTGTCATTTACTAAGATCATGACAAAAGTACTATAATAGGAAGAAGGTGATCTAGGATCTGGGATCTAATTTTGTTAAAGAAGGAGGAAGAGACAATGGTAAGAAGATGATAGCATTCAGCAGAAAGAGACACTAGGATAGCTGACTGAACTTTAGAACAATAGAAGGGAGGGGGAAATGATTTGCTATGGGAAGCATGGAGGAATAATTCACCTTTTAATCATTGAGTATTTGAGCTGTGAAAGGGAAAAACAAATAGCCCTGAGAAGATGGCCAGGAAGCAATGCCCTTCAGAGATAAACTGGTTTCACTTAAGGCAAAGAGGAGAAGGGAATGCCCAGAGCTGACACTGAAGATAACATTTACTGATCAGAAATTGTAGAGGATTTGAAGGGGACATTTGTGGAGTGGAGTGCTGGATCATATTTGGGAATATATGGAGCAGAGTGGGGAAAGCTTACAGTCATGGAAGCACTTGGAAAATTTAAATGGAGGGACAGAATCACAGATTTGAGGTCTCCACGAGGGCCAAGAGGGTCTTAGAACACTTATCTCGGTGACTGTACTTCTTAGGAGCTTTACTTTTCGAAACATTAGAATTGTGGAGATTTTCAGTGAAAGGAGTACAGCAAGTCCCTGGGGTTTGTACTTACTTTCATGTTATAATTATGAACTTGTGGTTCAGGTAAAACTTGCTTAATAAATATTCTAGTAGTAACCTTTAAAATTCAAAACATGGTAAGGCATCGGCAGTTGGAGTCTGTCTAATGATGCACAACAACTGCTTGGTAAGTAAAAAATTTAGTTTCTTTTTCTTCACCATAAGCTCTTCATCTGGTCCAGGTCTTTTGGGGGAAAAATTTCAATGTCTCCTCTGACCTCCAGAAGATTACCATTCATTGGTCTATATGATCAGTCAAACACTGGGTGAGTTTCTTTTTTTCTGAATTAATTGAAAGTTAGACTGGGTTTACCAGACTTTTTTCATCACTTGAACACGAACCTTAATCTTTAGCTTACATAATTGAGTTTTCTGTGAACTCTTGTTACACTATAATGAGAAATGCTATACAGAGGGACCTTAGTAATTTTCCGTAATCACTATGAGAGACTTTTCAATGTATTGCACTTCATAAATCAGTGAGTAAATAAAGAGATGTGGTAAACAGACAAGGGCATGTTGTCCCTGTGAATATGCTTGATTACATAATAAAAAAAAATCATATGAACTACTTCAGTTGTACATTAATACAAGAAAACAAACACCTCAACCTCATTAATGGACTTCATTGTAGTCGGTGATAATTCTGACCTGCAGAATTGCGGGGGTGGGGGGGTTGGGGGTGTATTGTTGCATTAAGAAAAATGTGTTTGCTCTGAATTTTCATCCTGTAAACAAAGAAATGGTTAGCTTATTTGAATTAATTCCCTTAGTTCAGTAAACTATTTTCAAAAACATTTGAAAAAACCGTATTTATAGTATTTGAATAGTACCACTGAATATGTTAATAACAAATGATCATTTATTTATTAAAGAACTCAAGAACACTTTCTAACAACACAGCCCCGTTTTGCTCCCTGCTGGTCAACTTTGTGGCTACAGCCCTGTAATATGTGAACCCAAAACCTGGCTTTTCTCCACTTGGTGTAAATTTATGAAAGCTCACCCAATTGTAAGGTTTTCTTTCCTCTCAAATTCATAAATATAAAAATAGGTGGAAATTTTATGGTAAGAGACTGCTTTTTAAAACATTTTGAAAGAACATTGTATCATAATATCAGTTTGAGGTGTGCTACATTGTTAATCGTTATCTGAACGTAATATATGAATTTCGGCACCACCAGCCCAATTCTGTCCTTTTCCATAAAACAGATCCTTTTTGCTCAATTCAATTTGTTCACCTGCTTCCCTTCTGGTAACCACTAATTTGATTTTATAAACGAAAAGTCTATTTTTATTTGATTGGCTTCTCTATATACCACATATGAGTGTGTGGTAAGAGACTATTTTGACACAAATAGTTGGACTTGAGATTTCTTGAAACTGTTTCCTTTGACTTGTGATCATTGCAAGTAACTTAGAATATTAAAGATGGTTGAATAAATTGAAGTTTTAAGTTAAGTTTAATTTCCCACTCTTTAGAACAATCAGAGGTACATTAAATTATATAACATTATAACAAAATAATAAAGTTTGGAATATCAATATGAAGCTACCTCTATAATATGGGTCAGACTGTAAGTTTCATGACTGTAGAGACAATCTGTATCTTTGTATCCCTAATACCTGGCAGACGTCCTGGCTCATTACATGTGCTCAATAAATCTTCTCTAATGAGTAAATAAAATATAACAAACTGACATACTTTTGATGACTAGAAAATGACTGCAAAGACATTGTGACTCAATCTACTTAATTAAAGATGCATATTTAAATTAACATGGTATGTAGCATTAAAGATTTTCTGACTGGTGTACATTTTTTGTTTCAACTGTACATGAGCAGCAAATATACCTTAATAATGACTTATTTATTTACAAATAGATGCAGAAATGCCAAATAATCTAGCAAATCATGGTATACCAACTAGATCTCATATCCCAAATCTCTTTTGAAAGATAGAAATAATCCATTATAAACTTATTTCAAGGAAGACTAATAAGGACTGACATTTCAAGTATAGTTATAAAAACCTGAAATAGATTTTTTTCTTCTTACTTAGGTTGATAAGGTCTGTACTTGGAGTCACAGGCAATCACTTAAAGACAAAGTTTTTTTTACAGAATGATAGCGACTGACAGAATTTACAATTTGTCATATTACTCAATGTTGGTAGAGTGTATATTCTCATTACTTTCTTTCCTTATTTGTAGAGCTTTCATTGATAAATATATATGGAAAATGCCCACAATAGGTGTTTAATAATTATTAAGTGAGCAAATGAAAAAATGATGAAGAAAAATGATTTTGTGACCTATTTTATACTTGAATGTTCTGGTTTATTTTTTAGTAAATATTTATGGCATATGTATTTTTTGCTGGGCAGATGCAGACAGATGCAGTAGAGACCATATTCTAATCCAGTGGCACTTACGTCCTAAAGCAGCAGGGTTAGCCCTAGTGGAGTCTTAGCTGTGCCTGGCAGAGTTGTAGCACTTCACACATATTAACTCATTTAGTCTTTACAACATTGCTATACAATAGGTGCTATTGATATCCATCCTTGTTTAACTGATAAGAAACCTGAGGCTCAGAGAGATTAAGAAAGTCACACAGTTTAAGAGTTATCCTCGTTCAAGCCCAAGAGCTTGTCCCTGTGATGGGGTTGTAACTATGAGAGAAAGTAGTATAGGAATAAGTTGTGCTGATGAGACTCCAAATGGGCAATTATTTTTACTAAGAGGTAAATGTGTTATAGTAATTTAGTGTCCATTGTCAAAGACATTTTGGCTTATATTTTGAATCAAGTGATTCTTGGGTAAAAGTTTTGGTGCTGGTAGAAAAGATTCTTTACAGACCACTTTGACAATTGTCACTGTCAATTTTTTTTTTTTTAATCAAGAATATGATGACACATTTCTCTTTCAAAGTTTAATTTTAAAGATTTGAAAGAAGGTCCCAACAAAGAATAAATAGAAGAGGTAATACCATCTTAGACCTTACTCAGTGGTAGCAGTGGGAGAAGATTTCTAGCTTTTATAGTTCCAAAGGAGTTACATTAAGTTCACTTACTATAATACAATGAAACCTGATTTTTTTACGTATTTATCATACTCTGACTTGAATCAGAGATTGTTTATCCGCATAGTCTATAAATCCATGCAGCTTCAGAGGTGTAAATTAGAAATTAACAGTATGACTTGAAAAATGAAGAGGGAGGAGGTGGATTACCAGGCCGACGTCCTGGTGGCCGGTCTGAATAAGTTAGGAAGGAAGGTAGGACTGAGATTAGCGTGAAAAAATAGACTGAAGGCCCGAAAGACTGAAATAGTGGTATGTGAATGACACAAGCAAAGGCGCTGAAGTATATGTATCCATTCTATCACTAGGATGAGAGGAATGATATATACTCAGGAAGTGTCCTTTTCCAGCTCTACACTCCACAACAGTTTCAGGGGAACATACTGGCGCTGAAGCAAGAAGCTCGATGCCGCATTTACATCTTGTCAACAGAGCTGAAGCACCCGGTGGCCTCTTTCCCATCCCACAAACAGACTGGCCTAGCAAACAGGGACAGGAGACCCAAAATATGACTTGCCATAATCAAGACCAAGCTGTATTTTTCTGTTCATGTTTGGAACAGAATTTAAAATCCTTAAGAATCTGCATTATTCAATTATTGATAGATTTTCAAAGGTCCAACCTTTAAAGTATTGGTCCTTCCTCTTGCTTTTCCATGATTGAACATATTTATGAGAACAATGGAAAGCTTAAATCTCCTACTTTCATTGTCAGTAAAAGCAGCAGAAATGACAGCAATAAAAAGACTTGGCTTCTGTTCCTGAATCAATGACCAATCCTTTCATATCCAAGTAAGTTCATGTGACAATAAGCAATGGTCTGTGGCACCATTATCACTAAAGGCCAGCCAGCAATTTTGTTATAAAATCTTCTGAGGCAGCTTGTAATTTGGCTGTTTTAATTAAACCTCACCAGTCCAGACAGCAGAAGGAAAGTACTGGGAATTTTCCACAGTACTGCCACTCTCAAACAATGTTCTACTATGGATCTGATGTTAGAAATAATAACGATATTTAATGTCAGATAATTGGCATAATAATGATCTTGACTGACAGCTGGCATGCTTAGGAAGATAAATAAAAGTTAATATGCTTACTTGTCCTTTAAACTGTCAAATCAATACATGCCCTTTTTGTTTTTTTTCATCGCTGATACATTGTGGGACCACTGGCTGCCCCTCTGCATATTAGCAAGAAACTAAATTTTATTCTATTTTTTTTTTAACCTTGGGTGAGAATAATGAGAATAACAATAATGGTAAATTTACTACTACAACCGGGGTCTTACAAAGATAAATATTGATAAGACTATTTCCTTGGCTTAATCCATCTGTTCAGGGAGTTTAGGACTTGTAATGCAACTGCTAATGGCATTGGCTACCATCATTGGGTGTTTACTCTGTGCTGGGTCTTAGACTAGATCGCTTTCTCTATTTTAATTAGAAGCACTCTGTAGAGGTAGACAATAGTACCACTTTAGAGATGAGGAAGCTTGCCAAAATCTTTCAGCAGGTAAATGTTGGATTTGTTATCTCGACACAAGCCTGCTTAACCCCTGAGTCCATGTTTTGCAGTATGATTATATAATAATGCTTCCTGCCATAAACTACTCCCCTCTCTACCAAAAAGCAAATTCTTTTTCATGGAGTTTGAATTTGGGTAAGACTTTCCTTATATTGCCTTTTATCCAAAGCAAAAATATCTAAAATTGTATATAAAGTAGTTAGATAAGTATAAAACTTTCAGTTAATCTACTTTTCATATAAGAATCATAAAACAATATAATTTTATTAAAGTTAACATTATTTTTATTTCACTTAGATGGGAGAGAGAGAGAAGTGAGGTGAAGGGAAAAGGAAAGGGAAAGGGAAAATGAAAGGAAGGACTAAGATTGAGGGGGATTGGAAGATTGATGGGAATGAGGAAAAAGAACATGGAGACTATTTCTAGAAGCAGTGGGGAGAGTTCCTGGGCAGTCTCTTGTACCATGTTTGACCACTACTACTGGGAACTTTCTCCTATGTGTCTTTTGATCAAGGTTTTTCAGTGTGATTAATTTCTCCCTTCACTGGCTTCATCTTTGCCTTAAAAAATACATCGCTTTCTTCTAACATGTAAAAAGCCTTCCCTTGGTCTTCAGTCCTTTCTGTCATTGGTTAAATTAGTGTTGACTTGAGATACAAGAGCTGAACATCCTGAAAGGAGATGAGGTCTTTATTGTATGTAATTATTTTATATTTGATATACATGTGTCAAGAGGAGACCTGGATTTTAGAAATCTTGTTGTTTTCCTATTCAATAATTCAGATTCTTTGGTTCTGTGGGTTTCTGATGTGTGTATGGTGGGGTGGGGAGTGGGATAGGAGTCAAACTTTACTAGAAGTGATCCATGTTGAATCCTAACTTTGTGCAGTCTATCTTCTTTTACCTTAGAAGAAACATCACCAAACTTCCTTGATTTTATGATAAGAATCTTTCTTCTGGGTCATAAACAACAGTATCTTTACTATAAAGGCATAGACTATATGCTCAGGTATTAGGTTGCTTTTTCACATATCTATCAACTATTTTATACACACTCATCATGGAGTTACTAAGTTTTGCAACTGAGTATTCTATGAAATTGGTTACCATGTTTATTCTAGAGATATTTCATTTTTGTCCTCTGTTTAGAATTATACAAGTTTGTCTTTTTTAAATGGTTTATATGTTTTATTTACTGTGATAGAAGAGAGATTTGAGTTACATTCATATAAAGAAGAAATGTGTTGTGAGAAAAGGGAAAAGCAGTCACTATGATGTTAACCTATATGACACTGAACAACTGGTTTGGCAGATGTCTATTCTTAATTGAATCAATTGTTATAAAATATGGTCTTAGATATCTACCATTTCATGATTAATTTCTGGTCCTTTATTCTGTCTTTTCTGATAACCTGCCTTTAGAAGATTTCCAACAGAAATGAAAGCTTGAAACTTGAGTATTAACTAATTTGAAGAGACTGGATTCCAGACGAAGGAAATAGAGCTAATGTATGCAATGAGGTTCTATCTAATTCACCCAACTTTAAAAGCCTATACAACATTCAGACTCCTAAATTCTTTAGAATATGATTTAGACTTGAATTTGATAGTAAGCATCTCCATTTACATTACATATATGTGTATATATATTCATACACACATATAGATATACATATATGCATACACACATACACAGTAGAGCAGGTCTGAGTTCTAGCAGTCATGGATAAAGAATGAGAAAAGAAGTAACACATGAGAACACACTTGGTGAACTGTAATTTCTATGTAACTGTTAATAACAACAGTTGTTGTCTTAACTACTTTTGAAAGTCAGGCTAATTCTACTGCCAGTGTAAGAAGCATGTTGTCTAACAGTTGTATCAGTCAGGAT
This sequence comes from Solenodon paradoxus, assembly GCA_004363575.1. Taxonomy (NCBI): domain Eukaryota; kingdom Metazoa; phylum Chordata; class Mammalia; order Eulipotyphla; family Solenodontidae; genus Solenodon; species Solenodon paradoxus. Next base: position 1,112,940 of record RJWH01000007.1, on the reverse strand, counting down.
CCAGACAGGAAATAAATGACTCGCTTAAACTAAGTAATGGAGGGGAATTTAATGAAAGGACTGTTTACAAAGATGTAGGCATGGTGGGCAAGGTCAAAGTGAGTCCACAAGGATGATGAAGGGCTACAAAGTAGCAACAGTGGGGAGTCATTACCTTTCTAGGCATGAAGTGGCTTTTTATAAAAAGCAAGCAATTTCTGGAAGCCAGAGGGAAAGCAACTGCAGAAGAGCCTGTCTGACAGGCTTGTGGCCTTTGGTAGAAAGAACTAATCCATGGCTAAAGTGATAGATAGCTAGTCTCACTCTCTCCTCCTTCACTTTGATCTCTTACCTAGTACCTCCCATTAGCTGAACCCAACTGGAGGTGAGAGGGCAGTACAGCCCATGCAAGTCAGTCTCTGGGACACAGAACAGGGAAGGAAAACCTTGGAAAGTAAATTTGCTCTGGATGAGCAAGTGAAAATATTCAACTCACTGGCTAGGTTTGGTATATCTTGCCTACCTCAATTCATTCAGCATCAATAACTTCGATTGGTTGAGATATCATTATCACTCCTTCCCTTGAATGCCACTAATTAGTTCCTTTGTGACAAAGAAAATGTTTGGTTTATTTTTACTCTCACATTTTTTCTTCTTTCCATTGAACATATTAGATGATCTCCCTTTTTTTTTTTTCCCACCGCAGATTATTTCTGGAACTACAGATCAATCTTCATTCCAGTTCAGAAAAGATCTATTTTTGAACTAGATGAGCTTGACTTCCTATATTTGAGACAGTCTCTCCTAAGGGAATTGAGGTTCTATCTGATACTCCTAAGAGAGTATGTAAAACTTAGATGAAATCATTGCCTTAGGTGGCTAGGACATCTAAAGTCATGAACCATGCATGACATCTGAAGTCTATGAATATCATGAGTACAATATGCCTTTGAAGACCACTCTGAGCTGTGCCAACTTCTGCAAACTCAGGCAAATGGGAGAAGAGAAAGAAGTCATGTATCTTGCTGAATTCACACAGGAACTGCTATATCAGAATGTGCTAAGCTGTGAGCAGATTTTGGTGTCTTCAAAACATAACTCATAACAGTATTCAGTCGTATTATCTTAGTCTTGATATGAATAGAGTCTGTTGGATAATGGCTCTGGACAAGTTTACCAGTACATTTTGCCAAAGTGAGATTACCTTTAATTTAACCCTTCCTTACTTTCTGAGCTCATCTTTCATTATTCTCTTTAATACCCATTGGCACATGAACTCACACAGGCATACACGCAGTTTGACACACTCTATTCCTTTATACTAAGCTTCCTTCTTAACTCTAGATTTTGCACATGATATTCTCCTTGCCAGGATCATTTTATTCTTTGTGTTTTTCCTATCCCGCTACTCATCATATTGTATGGTATTTGCTTATCAATGATTCTAGACTTTGAATACATTGAGAGCAGCAGCTATTTCTTACCTATTTGACCTTGAACTTCCAGGACCTTGTCCAGTGCCTGGTATGCAATAACTTCTTATCTGCTGAATTAATAAATGAAGGAAAAAAAGAGCAATGGGAAAGTTTTTTTCACCAATGTTTATCCTAAAGTTAGTTCAGTTTAGGAGACTCTCATTTGTAACTGGGAAAGACAATTGGAAACTGAATAATTCACTAATACAAGTTCCGTTGTGGATGAGCAGCACACCAGAGAGTTTCACTGCAAGGGCCCTGGGACTTGTTAGACAATAGTGAGGAAGGTGGCTGTCACCAGTGCTTCTCAGATTAGGTGTTTGTCAGAACCTCATCAGGCTACTTTTTGCAGTTATGGAAGCCAGACTTAAGCATCCCAGACCTGCTGAGTCAGTACCTCTGGAAGTAGGGTCTGAGAGGTGGTATTTTATCTTTCCCGCTCTGGCCCCTCCCTCCCACACCTCAGGTAGTGGTTCAGGTAAGCACAGGCAAGAGAAGCTTTGCTTGACCCCTAAAGGGTCTTGAAATTCCCTGGGGACTTGTGATCTTAACCATAGGCATGAATCATCAACAACTTTGCGTTTGTAAATGATATTTGTAAATATTCACAGTTTCATGTTTTAATTTTTTATGACTTGTAGGCTTTCCCCTGGAGAGATGTTTAATTTTCTTTTCCTGTTTTGTATTGCAGGGTCTTATTCACTTGATTAATTTTTAATCGGAGAATCATGCTGAGCTATTTCCAGACTATGAGTGGAGGCAGCACTCTACTGCTTTCCCAGTGGAATTCTGATTAATGCACATTCTCTGTGGTCCCTGTGGACCACCAATTTCCTCCTCCTCCAATTATATTTATTCTGTTGAGAGGGAGGCAGAAAGTTGGGGAAAGGTAAGCACAGCTGCGCAGTACTGAGATATGTTGGGTGGCATTGTTAAAATCTTCTGCAAGCCCACTGGGACGAACTTGCTTATGAGTTTCCATGGAATCGTCCAATATGGCTCTGCCTCCTTGTTTTCACAATCATTTGCTTTTATTGGAAAATTGCTTGTTTTAAAATTATGCATTTAACTCCATCAGAGATTGCTACTAAAACATCCTAATATGCATCCCAATCTAAAAAATGATGTTACATTCATTTTGGTTAGCTGGTTCTGATGATTCTTCTATTTAGGTTTATTATTGAAGTCCAGTGAGTCACTTTCCAATAAAAGCTCATTGTGATTCAACAAATGATTTTTCCAAATGGTCTGAAAACCTTCCTGAAGGTCACCTGGTGGATTCACTTTTTCTCCTTGTGAGTCACATTGGGGGTCTTTGTGCAAAGCTGCATGAAAATATTAGATACCAAAGAAGTATCACACAAAAGTTCCCAGCAGAGTGTGTTTATCTTTCATTGCTAGATAACAAATGATGACAATATTCATGGCTTAACTTACACCTATTTATTAGCTTACAGTTCAGAAGTCAGATCTCGAATGGGTTCTCTGCTTACAGTCTCACAAAGCAGACGTCAAGGCTTTAGCTTTGGGGGAAAAAGAAAACTCTTACTAGAGGCTCTTGGGAAGAATCTGCTTCCATACCCATTCAGGTTATTGGCAGAATTCAATTCCTTATAGTGTGGCACTGAGGTTGCCATTTCTTTGCTGGCTGTTGGCTGAGGTGTCTCTTAGCTTGTGGAGACAGTGCTCTGATCTGTGCAGGTGGCCCCCTCTGCTTTCAATTTTGGTGGTGGTGCACTCATTTCTTTTCACACTTCATATCTCTCTAACTTCACTTTCTGCTACCAACCAGAAAAAGTACTGTTTTTTAATAAAGAGCTTATTTGATTGGGTCAAGCCCACCCAATTCCATTCTCCTAAGGTCAGTTGATTAGGACTTTACATTCACAAATCTCTTTATAATTGTACCTCATTTAGAGTTTGATTGAATAATCAGGAGACAGGAATCTTGGGAGTTCATCCTAGAATTCTGCCTAACCCAGCCAGAGACATTATTTAAAATGAGAAGACAGCGAGTATAATTTATATGTAACCTATATTATGTATGCAATCTATATTATTCCAATTTAATTGGCTGAAAATATGGTTGCTATCTTCAGGGAAAATACCAGTTGTGATGTATAATATCATCTGTGCATTAATGTAAGCCAGAAACCAAAGTACAGAAATATATGTTTGTTTGTTTGTTTGTTTTTACTGAATTTAAAGGTACTTTTCTGCTTGAGTTTTGAATGAAATGACTCCTCTATCTACAGGCAGGATTTTCAGATCATTGCAATGTTCATGTGTTGAAATCTATTAGGAATTTCCCCATGGTTGCTTGCTAAGCCTGAGGCCCATTCATTACTAAGTCTTTTGCCCAGTATCAAGAATTTATGAACCAAGATAACTAATACAAAACTTTTGTCCTGAATGGTTTATGTTACATCTAAAACCACAAATGTTAATGAAAAATCCTTTTTTCCTGAGTAATTCTACAGGTTCGCTAGCCTTCAAGTAACACCTTTAAATACTTAAAGTCCTTGCGAAATGTGTATTTTTCTCTCTTAATAGCATTGACTAGTGAGTGAATGGGATCTGTTTATGATGATGTACTTAACAATCAGTGAGGGAAAATAGTTTTTACCATGAGTAGTATGTGAAGAACTGCATCAGAGATTATCATATATGGTTAAACTACAGATTTACATATTTATAAGAATAAAAAGCTATAACAAGGTGTGCAAAGAATTGAGGTTTCATAAGAGGAGGATGAGGCCAGGTAAGTGCCCAGGGGATGATGGAGAGATAGCTAAGGGCTAGAATGAGATGAGATATCTAAACTCGTCAGAGTGAGATGTTTTTCTATCACTGAGCATATACCCTGAAGTCGATTTTGAAGCAAGGCAATGTGCCAAGCTAGAAAGAATGCAGGGACCAGGAAGGCACAAATAATGGACATCTGTGGTTCTTAACTTCTAACTAAACTTGTTGTCTTCTCTCCTCAAACGCACACACACGCACATATAAAATCACATCTACTTTTTTATATTTAATTCTGGTTGATACAGGGATTGGGACTCTGTATAGATGTTTAGATCAACAATCACCCACGAGTCTCTAGCATTTGACTACAGACCTAGAAACTGGAGACAAGATCTAAAAGAACATAACAGGTCAGCATAATGGGTCAGCAATCAGAAGCAGGCACCCAGGAACCTGATTCTGACTTTACCCTGTTTTCACCAAGAGCCTCCTCATATGTGCTCGTCATTCAGAAGCCAGCTGTATGGTTTAATGACTGTACAAGACTTAGAAGGAGTGAATTCAAAAAGGATGGACTTGGGCCTGAAAGACAGAAAGAAGGGTGAGTCCTAATACCTAGCTTGTATTCTCAAGCAGGTGTAATGGAAACTTAAGTTGTAACTACATTTTTCTGTCTTTAAGATTCTTGCCCTCCTTACATATTTCTGGCATCTTCATGGTCTAATTCTTGAACCCACCCACATGAGAATATAGTTAAAAGTTCTTACCTTTCAAGCTAGAAGTTAGCACAAATCAGTTCACATAGGCTTATTTATTTATATTCCTAAGTATTTAAATAATTAAGAAATAGCCTTAAGAAATTGCCAAATAATTGATGAGATACAAATGAGCTTGAGGCTGTGCTTCAAAGCAATGGTAGATTTTGCCTCTAAGGCAAGATAGTCAAGAGAAAGCATTTAATAAATATTGTTTAGGTTTTTACCTAGGCGTTTTTTGTCAAAAAGATTCTCTTCTTTCTCAAATCTATAGTTGGAAAACCCACAGAGGGTGAGAAATTCACTGGTTCTGGTATTTACACTGTGTCTGGAGACAGCTAAGAATTAGCCATGCAGACTGTTGGCTCGGAGGGGACTCAGTGTGTCTGAGCGTTATGCTCACACTAGGGATGAAGTGTGTTGCTTATTCTCCCCAACTGGTATGACTCTCACTGCCTGAAAGTTAAGTTTCAGAAAGGAATAGTTCAGGGGCATTTTAGACCATTAAACATGCTATTGCTGTCATAACTGAAGGCTTGTCTGTGTTCTGAGTTTTGTTTATCTTTAGGAAGGTGGCATTGCTATCACCTTTGGACAGTCCACATACTAGGTACTTTTTCTTAGGTAGGGGACTCATGGGCAGTGACCAAGAGACTCCAAAAAAGAGGCTGTGTTGGGGAAATCTATTGTAAACAAATGTATTTGGAAACATCCAACTACTATTACTTCAAGTGGATAATTATTTGCATTGAACACGAGTTATTTGATTTTAAGTGGTAAATATAATTCATAAATCACTTTGTTATCCTTTCTTGTGTGTGAGCATGTGTATGTTTATAAACTTTGTTTTCAAAGGAAAGGTGTAGGCAGGATGAAGGCAAGCAGAACTAGGTAGGCAGGAAGAGAGAGGAAGAAGCATTTTACTAATTTTTCATTAAGTTGTTCATCTTGCCAGTCTCAGGCCATGAACCTGGGACCTTGGGATGTATGTGGACTGCGCCCAAGCCCTACTCCACCAGGGTAGGGTTTTCCATGTGTTTATAATCTTAAACCACATAGGTCTTCAGGAAGCAGAGTTCTTGCCTGCAACGTTTTATTGATGGCTAGCACTCTGTGAGGAAGGCAGGAAAGCTATTAACATTCTTATCTTTACAAGATGTTTCACTGAGGCACAGAGGAGTATAGTACATTCCCAAGTTACATACATTTTAAATGCCAAACCTGGGACTAGAATCCTGTCTCTTTTCTCTTGTGTATCTGTAGATGCACTTCTGCTCCACCTTCCCCAGGAAAGGTGCTCTGTGGTTTGTTTCTCCAGAATTAATAATCGTGTATTTCATTGGTGTCCTTGGGAACTGTGATAGCAACACCCATGTTAGGAGCAGTGACACAGCCTGTGTGCTTACAGTTCTCTTCAAGTGCCAATTACCTGGCATATTATTGTGATCCAAACCATATCCGATGCAATCTTACTAGTTGAATGCCAGCCAAACCAAATGAAGTGATTATAAAGTGCGTGACACTTGGTAGATACCTGAAAGCATTTGTTAAATTGACTGTTCTTAGCATTACACATATGACTGAGGCATCTATGGAGTGGGTTTAGTCAGAAAAGTTTGTTCATTTATTCACTAATTCAACAAATATTTACCAAGCATCATTGTATACTTGGCAGCGCTGAGCTCTGGAAGTTAAGAAATATGAGACCACAAGCTTCCTGCTTTCATGGAGTCGTAGTCTAGTATGGAGAGAGAGATGTTTAGTAAGAAAATATCATTTGTGATAAATGATTCCAAGGAAAGTAATGTGAATAAGATAATAAAATGGCTAAGCTGGAAGGTGTGGGGAAGCAATCAAGAAAAGTTTCCTCTGAAGAGATAATGCGTGTTGAGATCTCAAAGATACAAAGGTGCCTGCTAATACTGACATCTGAGGATGAGATTCAGGAAAGGACTCCTAGAAGTTAAAGAGCTAGATGTGACTGAGGGGCCCCAAAGCCCAAAGGACAATTGAAGTTGGAATGTCAAACTGAGGAGACAAGTAGAATACGAGGATGAAGAAATAGGGCCATATGGACCAAAATGGAAATTTATTCTAATTAGAATCAGAAGTTGTGTCAGGGTTTGAAGCATAATTCATGGCACACCCTGGTGGCTTAGCAGTTAGGCTGCAGCCTCTGGCAGACCAGGTCCACATACATTCCTGAGGTCGCAGGTTTGCAACCTGGGGTCAAGGGGAACAACTAAGACGAACAACTAAATAAAATAAATAAAGTGCTTCTTCCTCCTTGCTCTTCCTGCCTGCCTGCTCACCTTCACTCCTGCCTGTGCCTTTCCCTTAAAAAAAAAATCTGATTAATATTTTAGATGATTCAGAATCTCTTATAATGCGTGAACTAACTGTAGGGGCAAGGGAAGAAGCAGGGTCAGTCAGGGTTCAGGTGAGAGATGGTAGTGGTGGGTGTCAGTGGAGGTTGTAAGAAGTGGTTGGGTTTGACATACATATATATATATATATGGTCAGACTTGGCTGATATGCCTGCCTGGGAGAAGGTTGGCGGGAAAGAGACAAATCCAGAATGATTCCTAGGGTTAAGTCTGAGCTACAGGTGGGGAAGTGCCGTCTTCTAAGGAATAAGATTTATATGTGTGGGGCTGGGGCCAGGGAATTGATTCTTGTTGCCTGAGATGAAATGAAGGAATGGGTAGAACTAGAATGTGAGGACACTAGGACTTTCTTTGATCTTTTCCTGTTACATAAGTCCAAGAAGCTATATTATTAGCTTTTGTGTCTATTTCCTTTCTTAAGGAGTGGCAAGATTAAATACTTAAATGCATATGAGCAATAACCTCTCCTAAGAGTTTGAGCTCCTTAGATTTCAGTGTTATACAAGTGTAAATGGTCCCCTAAAGGTCAGGCAGTTTATCTCCTCCAGAGTTTATCTCCTCCAGATTTATGTTAACAGCTCTGGTTGTTTTTCTCTTCAGCAACTCTACTGCCAGGAATAGAAAGAAAATCCTGAGACATCTTATTCTTCATTAGGCAGCATGGGAAGTAGTTTAAAATCCCTGTCCAAATTATTAATTAACCTCTTAACTTGGTCCTATAATAAAATCTAAGAAATTCTTTCTCCTTTACCTTATAGGGATATTTCATATGAAGAAAATAAGGGGTCTAAAATAAATACATGCATAGTGTAGAAAACAGCACTTCTCCCCAAAGTTCAGTTTCCATGAAAGTAATTCAAGGCATTGAACACCCATTAGTTTTTGGTTATAATTTAATCAATCTTTTTATTCACTGGAGTAAAATAAGCTGTCACCAGAAGATAGTGCTTGGGTGCCAGACAAATTACTTTCTCATTTCACCAAGGATTCTAGATGGTCTTCGGATTGATACTAATAATATGAGTAATGAGTCAAGTTAGCCAGAATGCTTATCTTCCATACACTGATGTGAATTTCATTTTTTTCCTCTTCACATATTTAACACTCAAGACTGCCAAGTATTTTTAAAACCCTAAACTTGTGAGAGTTTTGTCAGCTCAGAATTTGAGGCATTGAAGAGTAGAGGGCTTATCTAAAGTAAAACCAGAATAGACTCAACAATCTAAGGTCTTATGTGGGTGAAGAGTAGAAAAATATTTCCAACGACTAATGTCCCCCTCACCTTATCTGCATCATTCACCTCCTGGACATACTAGGGCCTGACTACATGCTGGACCTCTCATTTCAGAAGAAAAGTTTATGATTAATGAATCCATGTTTGAATCAGACAGGTAGCAAATTATGGTTATTTTTCCAGAGGGATTTAAACTTTTAAGAACATAAAGAAATGCTTAGCTTAAGAGGAAACAAAATGAACTTTTGAGAGTGGACTTTTAGTTATATATGTGAGGCAAGGAGCATTCTCCAGGTTTCCTCAAGGCATAACAAATCAAAGATTACCTGCTTTGCTCTTGTGAAGACTGGTCTTGGTGCAGGTTCCAATGATTCACTGAAGTCCAAGACGCCGTAGGGACTGAAATATTCATCCCACCACTTACTTGTAGGGTGCAAAAAAGAACTCTTATTTATGTACCCTCTATTAAATATTATTTATATACATGTATTTGAGAAAAAGACCAAAATGTTTCTTAGATTTTCCTTTACGGTAGTTCTCAAATTTGAGTGTGCAAGATGCATCACAATTACTGAAAGAGCGTGTTAAAACATGGATGGCCCTGGAGTTTCTGATTCAGTACGTGTGTGTGTTTGTCTGTGTTGTTGTTTGTGTATGTGTGTTGTTGTGTGTGTGTCGTGTCAATGTGTGTTGTCCATGTGTTATGTGAGTGGTGTGGTATGTGTGTATGTGTGTGTGTGTGGGGGGGGTGTGATCGGTGTGTGTGTGTGGTGTGTGTCTAACAAGTTGCCAGGTGATGTTCATCCTGAGATGTAAGGATGACGTTTAACATCCTCACTTAACCTGTGCTCCTCTCTGACTCTCCTCCTTTGAAGCTCTGTTGGAATAGTAAACAGAGAACAAAGCAGTAACTGGTTTTTTCACTTTGAACCAAAGGAATTTAAATCTTAAAACTTAACCACTAAATTATTCCCTTAATTTTGACAAGAATATCTATTTCATGCCTTACTTTTTTTTTCTTTGATATTTTTAATGACACAGTTTTTTGTGTTACTTTTTTTTTTTACAAGATTTTTTTTAAATGAAAACATGGAAAGTTTATGCGTAATTGTGAATTACTTTGGGCACTAACTATAAAGGGGTTGATTATTCTAAAATGTACCCTGGGAATGAGAGCTGAGTATCGAAGGAATGAACATGTTGAAAAGATGGAACATTTCCCTAAGGTTGAGATTCTTGTCATCTGGAGAAGGTGTAGCTGTTGTCCATTAGTGAAGAAAGTCACTGTGTTGTCTTGGGTCAGGATTAGTTCATGGAAAGTACACAGAAGCTGACAGACAAGGAAGGGACACTTCTACTGGGTTGTTGGTGAGTTGTACTGATGAACAAAGACTGAAAGCAAGAAACTATGCTGGAGGTTTTAATTTGATCAAGGCTGGCAGAAGACACCCACTATGGTGTGTTTACCGTCTTACTGTTTTTCTGTGTGTTTCTTTATGCTTTATAGTGCATCCTTAAATACTTTTTTGCAAAGCTGGTTCGGTGGTGATAAAGTCCTTTAACTTTGGCTTGTCAGAAAAGGTTTTTATCATTCCTTCCATTCTGAATGATAATCTTGCCTGATATAGTATCCCAGGTTGAAACTCCTTTTCTTTCAGCACTTTGAATATATTATACCATTCCCTTCTGGCCTGTAGAGTTTCATTTGAGAAGTCCACTGACAATCTTATGGGGCCTCCTCTGTATGTGACACGTTTCTCTCTGGCTGCTTTTGATAGTATTTATTTTGTATTTTTGACATGTTTATGATGCTGTGTCTAGGTGTATTTCTGCTTGGGTTTCTTTTATTAGGAACTCGTTGAACCTCCTGCATCTGGAGGTTTGCTTCATTCTTCAGATTGGGAAAGTTCTCATCTATTATTTCTGTGAATATGGTTTCTTGCTCCCTTTTCTCTCTCTTCCTCTGGGACCCCTATGATGCAAATGTTGTTCCTTTTGATGTTATCCCAGAGGTCTCAAATGATGTCTTCGATTCTTTGAATTTTTTTTCAATCTCTTTGCTGGTTTGCTTGAGTTCCTCTGTCCTATCTTCCCAGTCACTGACTCCACTGGAAGTGTCATCCATCCTATTGTTGAGTCCCTCTATTAAGTTCTTTAATTCAGCCATCATGTCTCTTACTGATTTGATGTCTTGTTTTAAATCTTTTCTTTGGTTCCTGAAATTCTCATTTACTGCCTGTACTGATTTCTGGATTCCCATGAGAATGTTCATCACTGTTACCCTAAATTTCTCTTACATAGTCTGCTGTATTCATATTTCCCCCCGTGTTTTTGCTGGGATCCACCATTTCATGCATATTTCTCTGTGCCTTTGTGCTATTTGGCATTTTGTTTATATTTCTGAGGGTTTTTGGTTTCTCTGGTGTTGTGTAGGTTTGACTTGCCCAAGATTGATATTTTGCCTCTATCCACAAGGTGGCGCTGGAGGGTAGAGCTGAAGGTTGAGACTGCCTGCTCACTGTAGTACAGGGGGTCGGGCATCTGATGAGTGGGATTTCTGGTGGGTGGATATACAGTGGGCAGGATTTCAAGTCCGTGGACTCCAGGCTCTGGCATGAAATGCTGTGGGAGTGATTTTGATTTGGCCGATTTCCGGTTATGGCTGTGACCAGAGAAATTTTACCATGTTGTCTCCAGCTCAGGTCCTAGTGTGCTGGCTCTCCTTTCACCCCCTCCCAAGTTGGCCTTCAGTGGTCCCAAATCCAAATTTGCAGCTTAGCTCAGAACCGTGCTGGATGTCCTCACCCGCCGATAGTCATCAATTGTTCTGTTTCTGGCTGAAGTGACAGTCATTTCTTGGTGTTTGTCTCGGGAAAATAGGTGATTTTTTTTTTTTTTTTTTTTTTTTTTGTCTGTGGGGAGCGACCTTGAAAGTGCGTCCTATCAAGTCACCATCCAGAAGTTGATGACTGTGACTTACTTTTTAAGAATTAAGACTTGTAGGCATACCCTGGTGGATTAGTGGTTTGTTCTACCACCTTAGGCTGAAAGCAGAGTCCACATATATTCTAAGCATCCTGGTTTGTGTCTCAAGGCTGGGGTTGGGGTTGGGGGACAGCCAAGATGAGCTAAATAAAATACTTCTTCCTCTTCTCTCTTCCTGCCTGCCTGCCTGCCTCTGCTTGACTTCATGCCTGCCTGCCTGCCTCCTCTTGCCTACATGCCTGCCTGTAGCTTTCTTTAAAAAAGATTGTATACACCTAGACAGCTATCCCAATTCATAGTAACAACATTCTAGAGATAGCACTCAGCTCAAGCACTTGAATCTAAATGTCTAGTCACAGATGAAATTTCTTTTACATGTTAGAAATGTGTGTTATCTATCATTTGGTTTTAAAATCAAACCATATATTGAGCTTATGCTAGGTCTTAATACTCTTTAGTGGGTTGATTAAGATAAAATTATCCTGTTTTCCAATTCCTTTCATCTCCACAGTGATACAGATTTTATCAGAGTTAGTTCTAATGTCATCTTTTCATGAAACGTTTTCCATATCTCTCAGGCAGGAGGGGTGTCTCTTGAATGGTCTACGCCACACTTAATTCACAAGCCGTTGTTTTTCACAGGCCTACTGAGTCTTTTTTTCTCAGTAGACTGTGGGCTTTTCAAGGAAAGACCAACTGTAATGTTTCATAACCTCAGTGCCAATTATAATGGCAAGTATTTGATAATACTTAATAAATGCTGCTAAATGAATTAGGTTTTTAAAATTTTATTTGAAACAAACATTGATAAATGGCAATCAAAGGAGAAGAACCTCATTCTATCAATGATGATCTACCATTTCCCTTTTGAAACAAATGATAAACTAATTATTAATGAATATAATTTATTAATATTGTGACTGTTTTGAAAATGAGAAATATTTGATAAAGGAACTGCTTTTAAAAATTAAAAAGATGACATTTAGGCATGCCCCAGTGGAGCAGCAGTTAGGTCATTCACCTCTGAAGGAGCAAGCTACATACCCCTCGGTTCAAGTCCCAGGCCCAGGGGGAAACAACCAATGTGAACAGCTAAAAATAAAATAAAAATGCTTCATCCTTTTCTCTATTTCTGCGTGCCTGCCTACTCACCCTCATTCCTGCCTATTCCTTTCCTTAAAAAAAGATGACATTCATTATCAAACTAATATATATTTATTATAGAAAAAATATGTAAAATATAAATAAGAAAATTTCTAAAAGTCACCCCTGGTTCCACACTCAAATTCAATAACATATTATAAAAGTGATAATCATTTTTTGTTACATCCATTCTGTTTTCCCAAGAGACAGGCATTTAAAACATTTGGTTTACCAATTTCACATAGATGGGATTATGTTTAATATATTGTTCTCTTGACCTTTCATTAAATATTTTATATTTTCATGACTTTGGATGCCAATATAGTCTGACTCTGGATGCCCTTATAATAAATTTATATTTTTAAAAATCTACTTATTGTCAGGAAAATAATATTTTCATGTTCTGCATTGTTGAATTCATAAGGAAAGGAAAGCTTTTTTTTTCCAGATCTATTGACTCCTTCCATTCAAGGCTGTTAGACCTAGAGCCATGTGCTCTCACTCAAAGAATAATAAACTTATCTCCTCCAAACTATATTCTAAAGTTGTAAACTCAAAATTATTTCTTATCCTTTCCCTGAAGATACTAATTTATATTCCAGAGAGTAAGAACTTACCATTGTTTTTTTTTTGTTGTTGTTGTTGTTCTCAAGTGGAATTGGTGTATGTTGAGGAGCAAAGATTTCTCCCTCTCAGGAAATAAGCAAAGGTGCAATTGTTCCTCTTCTGTATAAATTCATAGAATCTTATTTATGGGGCTCCTCATCTATAGTATAGACTCTTACATAAGTAGAATAATATCTACTTGGCTTTCATTGTATCAGTCCAGAAAGGGTAGACATTGGGACAAAGAGAAATAATATGGTTATTTTAAGTAATAACATGTCTGTCTCTGAAATCTTAGGTCTGTTTTCAGGATAGTGTAAAAAACTATTAAAAATTGATCACTTATTATTTTATAGAATGGCTACACCTATATTACTAAACACTTTTTTTCACTTTGGTTGTATACCATTTTCACAATCATAAATTGAGTCCGACCTGCGGAATAGTCAGCTGGGGTCAGGACATCCACCTAGAACGGATGAAAGGGGTGGGACAAGAGGTGCGAAAAATGACAGCAAGACAACGAATTCTGATCAAGCTGCAAAATTTTGTTAAGATGGAGGGACTTATATAGAAAGGGAAAAGAAGGGAAGTAGTTCTGATAGGTGGCCCCTGTGCATGTCTGCTGCGTGCTCTTTAGTTGGATTGGAGGGTGGGTGCATGTACAGTGCGTGATCAAGACTCTGATTGATTGCTAGTGCACGTGATCAAGGCTATGACTGGTTGCTAATTGATTGGTTGCTAATATTCTTGGTTGCTAATGTTTATGCTTTGTTTATGAAATAGGGAGGCGATCGTTAGGCAAACAGGGCAGTGGCTGAGGTACCTCTGAGTGTAATTTTCCGTTGGATTGCATCAGCCTGGCTTTGTGGCCTGGCCCAAGTCCCCAACAATAAATGATGTTTGATTAAACAGATTTCTTTAGACTGATTCCTAGAAGTGAGAAAACTCAGTTTAATGGTATGTGGATTTAAAAATTCTCAGTCATTATCAAATGACCTTCCAAAAGGCAGCATTAATTTATACTTCCATGAAGTTTACACATTTCATGTTATCTATTACCAATGAAATTTTCTTGCTAATCTGATTAATAAAAATCATATTACTTGTTTTAATATACATTTCACTCTCTGCTCTTTAGGTTAAGAATCTTTTCATATGTTTTATTATTCCTGTATATTTCTTTTCCTGTTCATTGTTTGCACTGATGCTTTTCTACTGTTTTGTTTCTCTTAGTAATAAAGAAATCATTAAATATTTTGAATATTGATTTTCATTTGGTCTATATATTGCAAATATTTCCCCCTTGGTGTATTGTTTTTTGTCGTTAATGTTATTTTATATGCTTTATGGTATCTTTTTGCTTCATCAAAGTTTAACTTTTATGTTGTCCACGTATCAGTCTTTTTCTTTATGGCGTCTCAGTTTTCTTTCTTTTCACAAATGACTCCCTTGGTAAATTCCAGCCCTCTTGTAGTATGCTAGACTAGATGTAATCATGTTACTTCGTGTTAGACATGATGATCTGAGTGGAGTGCTTTTGGGTCTTTGAGTGCAGTCAGAAAATTCAGTGGTGACTCATGTCAGTGACACATGGGAATTTTATTAAAGGGAGAAGCAACAAGAGGAAAAGGAAAAGTCTCTGTGGGCAGTAAAGCTTCAGTTCCTTTGTGCTGAGGCGTGGCCTTATATATGCTACAGACAGAATGCTTTACTAGGATGAGGGGTTATGTTTATATCACATAATAGTTGTTTTTATTTACCATTTGATTACTTGCCAAATTCCTTCTTTACGTTCCTATGGTGAGAAGTCACCCTTCCCCAATGAGGAATTGACTAGATTATCTGCTTTTCTCTCCTTTTCCTGAGTTGTTTATTTAGATTGTTCCCTAATTCCATTTGCTGACCCCATCAGAGTGACCCATTAAAGACTAGAATGTAGAAAGTCTGTATTTCACATAATTCATTAAAGCTTGAGTTCTATATGTAAGTTATGTATGTAAACTAATTCATGAAACATTTTCCATGTCTCTTGGGCAGGAGACAGCCTCCCTTACATGGTACTCATCACACTCAATATTTAGAAGAGGGATGTGAGGTAGCTTCATACATTTGCTCTTTCATCTGTTTCCACAGGTGAGCATGGTAGGAACACTTGGTTTTCAGAGACAGAAGTTGTAGAAACCTCAATTTCTGGGCTTTACTCTCAATGACGTCAAGAAATAGTGTAGATGGAACTCATTTAGCTGGTTTAGAATGGCTGAGTTGGAGTAGTCTTAAAGTTATCTGCTCCTCACCTTCTGATCATGAAGAGTTCTCATCACAGCAGAGTTAACTGATTATTTTCATGGGCCAGATCTACAGTGGTGTTCTGGAAAACTTTTTTGGAAGCTCTACTTAGACTTTGCTCTTCTTATCCTTTTTGATAATTTTCTAAGCATTAGGTATTCGTTATTAATTTTTTTCTGCTTAAGCCAGATAAAAGTTTATGCTATGATTTACTGAAAATTGATTAATATGCTCTGTAATATCACTTAAAGTATATACTCATTCTCTTACTGTCTTTTTTTTAGTACTTTTATAGTTGTGAGTTTTCATTTAAATTGATACCACATTTGTAATTTATTTTGTGTGTTTGGTGGTGAGTAAAGATACAATGGGTGGTTATTAGTTCCCACAAAATACTTTGAATACTTGATTCTTCCACCAGGGATTTCAAATATTACCATTATCTTATGTCAAAGACCACATATACAAGAATCTATTTAATTTAATTTTATTCTATTCTTCATTCATTAAAAGATTTGTCTGTTATTCTAATAAATACTATACTGTGTCAACTGCAGAAGTTCTTAAAATCATCCTTTAAAATCCAGCATGACAGCTTCATTATAACCATAAGTTTTCATGTTTTAAAAAATGAAGTGGACACCATTTTCATTTTCATGTTACAAAGAAAAGAAGATATAGAGAGATGAATTGACACCTGATTATACACCTAGAAAAAGACTGTATACAGAAACATAGCATGTCATTCCACTTAATCAAGTATTTAAATATTTCTTTCAATAAAATGCTTTGACATTTTTCTCTTAGGTTTAACAAGTTTCTTATGGTGTTCATTCTAAGTATTTCACAGGTTTTTTTAATTAGCATCAGTGAAACATTTTCATCATTACTTTGCAGATTGGTTAATGCGAGCACATAGGAATACAACTCAATTTCATATGTTGATCTTATCTAAAAACTCATTATTTCTCAAAGCTTTTAATATTTCACAAGTATTCTATACATATTCACTATAATAACTGGCAAGTCAAATTCATTGCATCATGTACTGGTATGTACATGTACACAAAAGTATGTGCACATGCGTGCGTACACAAAGGACATATAGGCACACATAAAAATATCTGTGCATGCAAAATAGACTGCAGAGAACATAGAGTTAACAGGCATCCAGAGTTTCAGCCTTTCTGACTCAGTTCCTAAAAGCCTTTCTCAACTATCTCTCTGTGGATAGGATTCCTGCCACCTAGGGCCAAAGCCCTGTTGACTCAGGTTATCCCCTACCCTTCAAATCACGATCGCTATAAAAATTTGTGTTTTTGAGTTGCCTGTCAATCTGCTCATTCCTTTCAAGTTCTACCAAGTCACATCTTTTTTCTGCATTCTCTTGGATAGTCTAATGTAAATGCTCACAGGTAAGCAGATCTTCTAATCACAGAATTTGATAATCTCCAGGGCAACCAGTACTTTGTTTGCTAAGTTCTCCTTTATTACCCTGGAAACACAAAACTTCACAGCTGGGTGTAAGGAGGACTTAGGCCAGAGCTTGGCTATTCCCTTGGGAAGTGGTAATGCTATCTTTTATTCCTAAATACCGAGTTTAAAAGGAATGGGAACAAACATGTTAATTTTCTTACAGAGCATTGGAAAAAGTTCCAGTGTGAGTGTGTGCGGAGGCTGTCTCACACCAAAGCCATTGTTGGACACCAGTAGGGTGTCTAATAGTTTAATTCAATTCAGCTCGATTTTGACCCCATCTACCTGGATATAACATCAGCTTCTACAAGAAAAGGGCTGAATCTTCTAAGACTGCCCTCCTTTTCAGACACCACATTTTTGGCCATTGGAATGATCAAATATCTATTTCTTATTAATCAAAATATCTATTTCTTATGAATCACTGTATTGCCGCATTCTATTCTCAATCTATTCCTAGGTTACTTATTTTGTCACAGGAGTCTGGGGAGGTTTCTTCAGCAAAAACTGAGCTGGGAAGGAACCTCCCCCAAGCTCCCAGGTTCTGATCCGTCATAAGAAAAAATTCAAGGATGGTCAGAAATAAGCACAAGAACAGATGGCTTATTAAAAAAGAAAGGTATGCACTCATGAGTGGTGTGGGCATACTCTAGTACGAAAAATGCACAAATGATGTGTGTGCGTGGTGCTCCAAGATAGACACACGCTAGCCTGAGTCTACGTACAGAAAATTTTACGGAATTTCTAGGGAACAATTGCATCAGACCAATTAACATTCTTGAGATTCCTTTGAAAAAGGTGAAATTTCCTTAGCCAAGAGGAGATCTTTCCTTCTTAAAGGATGCTGTGCATTTAAATTATGACATGATTTTCCTGGGAAATGTCCTTGTTCCCAAAAGGGAAGTCTTTCTAATATGCTAATTTATTAACAAGATGGAAATGGATGTATAATGAGGTTTGCATTCATTCAAGTTCACCTCACAGATATTTCATGTTTATTTTTCTATCAGGTCATTAGGCAGAGTTTATTTCTCATATATTTTGAGTGGAACTTCCTCTTACAGTTGCCTGTTAATTTCCTCTACCTGGCTAACCTGCCTCAATTTTATTTCAGGAGTGGGTTTGGGATTTTTTTCAACTTTTTTCAGCATCTATTGCAAGAGTCACATAGATGCCTCTGTTTTCTATTTGTATAAGAAATTAATATATTTCCCATTCTTTAACCATTTAAGCATCCTTTTATTAATATAAAATGTTGTGTTTGTTCATGATATATTATTCTTGCAATATATTGCTAGGTTGTATTTGTAATTTTCAAAAGACTTTTCATTTTATAATTTCATGTGAGATTTAGAAAAGGCTAATTTGGGCAGTGTTTGCTTACTTTGTTGTTATGCTAGCCTTATAGAATTAAGGGAGTTTTAATTCTATGCCCAAAACAATTTAATTAAAACATAAAAAAAAATCTGTCCTTTAAAATTTTGTAGAATTCATAAAACAGTCTAAGAATGATAGCTTTTTAAAAGGGTAGATTTAAAATGTTATTTTTCTATATTTACTATTCAGTTTTACATTTTCTTGGATATTATTTTGATAATCTATGTGTCTCTAACAATTCTTTCCTCTAAAAATTTAAATTTATTGGTGTAATATATAGAGAGTAGTAGATATTTCTCTTGGGATTTTGCACGTATTAACTGTATCTTTAGCTATGTTTTAATTATTTGTGTTGCTATTTCTCTCCTATTTTGTCATCAGAATTACTGGAAGATTGTATATTTTATTAGACTTTTCACAGCACTAACTTATTTATCTGCCTTTGGGAGTTCCTTACTTTTTTTTTTTTAATCCTTAATTTGTTTCTGTTTTTACCTTTTGCACTTTCTTCCTATTTTGTTTGGTTCTTTTTCTTTCATCATTTTTTTTTTTTTCTTTCTCTGATAAATGTACTGAAGGCATGTGGTTCTGAGTGTTGATTTGGCTTCATGCTGCAGACGGACAGTGTGGCGTCTCATTGATGTTCATTTTATCAGTAATTTGAGATGTGATGTCTCTTGTAACTCAAGGATTTCTTAGAAAACTGTTCTCAAATGTCTCAAGAGGCCTTTATTTTATCCTCACAGTTGTTTTTCCATAGACGGATTCAATGGTGTTCTTCAACTACTATTAACAGGGCTTAAGTATGATTTAGCATCTTACTATTTCATAACTGGGCAGCTCCCAGATGTTATTCAACTGCCTCTTGAATGTTCCCTTTATCAGAGAAGTTGCCATCCTACACTTGTCTGATATCTTTATTTTCAACTACCTTGTTGTTTTTTTTTTTTTAAGTTCAATACAGGTTTAAAAGCAAGCTTGATTCCTTTAAGAATCAACTTGTCTTTCTGGGCTTGAGGTACTGAACAAGTAAGAGCCTGACTTTACGCAAATCTTGTGAATATGTTTTTTACCCAAGCCAGTTTTGGATTTCAAGATGTGATTCAGTCTCCTGAATGGTGGTATTTTGGGATAGATGTGCATATAGAAATTTCAATTTTTAACAGAAGACCAGTGTCAGAGCCTTAATGACGCTTTGCACATGATGACAAAGAGGGGGAACTATGGGTAGTTGGGTTCCTTTTCACTTCCCCACTGCTCGTTAGTACAGGCCTTATTATTTTTCTTTTCAAAGATAGTGGGTTCATGGAAGCTTTCTGCCGTGTTCCCTGCAGCCCTTTGTAATAAAAGTGTATTCCACTAGGTTAATCAAATGCTTGGAGTTAAAAAAAAATGTATCCCTAAAAAACAAACCAAAATGCTAGCAAAACATTCCCATATTTCAGGAAAACTCCTCTGTAGCTCCTCAGCCTCCATAAGGAGGCCCCAGATTTGCAAAGATTAACTTTCTTTAGAATCTTCACTCTGGGTTTGCTCTACCGGCAAGGCCCCAGTGCTGCTAGTTTACAGATGCCCTTTGAGTTCCTCTGTCACCTTTTGGATTAGCCAGAGCACAGCCTATTCATTCTTGCTCAGCCCAGGAGCAATATGGCAGAGGAGGGTGTGAGAGTTGGACTGGAGGTGGGTGTCAGTGAATATGACCGCACAGAGAGCAATGCAGATGACTACTTTCCTATATTCCAGACTTCTAGTTTTTGGCACTTTTATGACTATAGAATGGCATTTCTCTGCATTAATTTGACCTTCTCTAATTACTAGAAAGGCTGAATATCTCTTCATAAGGCCATTCTCTCTCTTCTATACATTGCTACTTCATAGTTCTTTCCAATTTCCTGTGATTTTTTTCCTGATAATTTATAGTTCTCTATATAAATATTAATGTATGTAGCTGTTATATAAATATATATCATATCATGTCATTTGTATACAATTTACATACTATAAATAACAGTTAACATACATATCAATGATACATTTGCTTCTAATGTAGATTATATATGATTATAAATTATATATAATGTATTTATTTATACTTATATTTTCTGGACACTAACCTTTGTTATTAAATATGTCACAATGCTCAGTTGGCAACTTGTTTTAATTTTGTAGGCTCTTTCATTGTACAAAAGACACTAATGTTAATCTAAGTAGCTTATTTTTTTCTTTTTAAGAAGGAATTAAAATTGACCAAGGATGTCCTATTTTTCTCTATTGACTCCAATTTCTAAGAAAATGTTGAAAGCAGAAAATTGATGATTCACTACTCTATGATAATAAATAATAGATGATGTTAATAGGAAAAGAAACCCAGGATTTTTTGTAACATTTTTGTACTAGAGCTTTAAAAAGCAGCTTAAATGTCAATTTGTGCTAAATGACAGACTTTAAAAGAGGTGCGCAAAATTAACTGTCAAGGTTACAAATCCGAAGAAAAAACTCCAACCTTAAGTCACACGGATGTCTGGGTAATTTTTACTTTAACCACCTTTTAGTTGACAGGAGTAATCTGTAAATGTCAAATCTTTTATTATTTACAGGGCAGGGTGGCTGAGTCATCTTAATATTCATAGAAAGGAGTTGAGTGGGCTGTGGATCATTTTATTGCTGGGATATTAGTGGAGAGAACACACAGGGAAGAAACAGAGTTGAAACCAGTGAGTTTCAAGCTTCATCTATTTAAGAAAAAGTCATCTCTGGCTGCCGTGGTAACTGTTTGCACCTGTAAATGGATCACATCAGGATACAGAGTAGATGACAAATAGTAAGGTTGCCAATTTTTGCATTTCAAAAACAAAATGGAATACTCTTACACAATAAAAAGTTTTCATGATTATATATCTTATGACCCCCATCTTCACCCAAACTTTGTATTTCACTCTTAGTAAGAACATGCATGTGTTTCTAGTTGACTTATTATTCTGAGGACTTTTGGATATTATCTTAACAATTTAAAGTATTGACTTTTTGCTATAATTGGCATTATTAATTTTTTTTTAGGACAGGTACAGGCAGGAGTGAAAGTGAGTAGGCAGGAAGGAAGGAAAAGAGAAGAAGATGAAGATTTTTTGTTTATTTTATTTAGTTGCTTATCTTGGTTGTGCCCCGCCAACCCTGCGATGCAAACCCAGGTTCTTGGGATGTATGTGAACTATGCTGGTGGACTTAACCACTAAAACACAAAGGTGTGGCAAACAATACTTGCTATTTAAAAAAATATTTTTAGTATTATTTATTTATTTACCAATCCCAGATCTCAGACTATGGGGGAAACTCAAGCATTATTTTATTTTTTATATCAATGCATAACATTGGAAAAAAACTCAGAATAAAGTTTCCAAACTAACAATTTAGGTATTTTATTTCTCTGGTGTTTTAAAAGTGACCTCCAGCAAGATCCTTCCTTCTTTCCAACTCTAGGGCTAGCTAAGCCTTAAGTTCATCATGGGATGGACTGCTATAATAGGGCCAGTCTTTTATTCTCTCCATCACTGGGGGAACCAGAGGGACAGACATAGCTAACGTTGATAGTTACCTCCTGCAGTGTTTCTGGCTGCTGATCTGGCTCTTGATTATATTTGTCTTTGATTCCAGTTCCATCTTCTAACCTCTAGACTTAATCCAAGTCTTTTTTGGCCCTACGATGTCCTTCACTTGTGGCTTGAGTTTGGGTAATGCCATGTAGCACCAAGTGGTTCTTGTTCCCTCAACCCTGTCACCACACCTGAGCCTGTTCTTCAGCCTGTTTTAGATGGGGGTAGGCAACAACTTCAAATCATTATAAAATGTTCTCTAATAATAGTTTGTTCTTTTTAATTAGGAAAGTTGATACAGTGATAGGAATGGGGACAAGTGTCCCTTTCTATTGTCCCAGTGTCTCTGTCTCCCTTGGTAGACGGTTCTTACCTCCTTCAATACTAGGACCTCTTTTCTCTCAGAGAATTCAACTTCAGGGTGAGTCTCAGCTTTCAAATCATGGCTTCTGCTTCTCTCCTGGAGATTCCCAAACCCAAGTCCAAGTTGTTCTCTTGGATGGGAAAGCAAAAATGCCTTTCTTTGAAGAGAGGCCGCACTGGATAGAGTGGAGGTTGGGTATGCTTATCATTTAGGGTTGTGAAATGATACAAAATATAGTGAGCCTGCAATGTGATATTATTATCATCATTAGGTTTATCAGATCCAAGCAAACAACTCATTTCCTCTTCCATATGTGCCTGAGCTTCCAGGGTAAAAAGAGCATGTATTAAATTCTCTCTAAGGGCTTTTGTGCAATACCTCCATTCATTCTCAGTCACCCTGTGATACAGGACTGTTATCCATCATCCACAGTTTATACTTAAAGACTTTGAATTCTAGAGATGCTAAGTCATTGCCAAGTTACCCAGGAGGTGATGCCAGAGGAATTCTCTAGCCCAACAGTCCACAGACTATGTTCTTACTCCCAGGATGCTTCTGTGCAGCTGCCCCTGCTGCTGGTTGCATCTAGAACTCCTCCCTTTCAGCTAAATCTGGCCCTATACCAGACTCTTCATTCTCTATAAAGTGGAAATTTTCTCTCCAGGAACTACCTGAATTCTCCCAGCTCACCTGAGTTTCCCTCATTCATCTGAGGAATCCTTGAAATCTATACATCTGAATTTCAGTTACAATTCAAAGTATTTTCCTCAAGAGTCTCCTTGGCTCTCATGTTAATCATGGGGTGAGAATACCTATTTACTTGCCAACTAATTTCAAGTTCTGCTACAGTTTGATCAGAATTTCTGCTACATGTGGGAATGGTGATCCTGAAACACAGTTGCTTCTCCCTCCATTCTTCCTTCCTTCGCTCCCTTCTATCCTCCTTTCCTTCACCAGAGCTATATCTCTCTCCCTGCACACTAGAATTCAGGAAAGTTACTACGAGATGAACATTATCACCCATATCTCATTTTTATGCTATGAATATAGCTTTAGTTTAACTTAAAACTGAGTAGTCATCCTGCAGCCAGCCTCTGTCATAATTAGCTGATGATAATCTGTCATGGAAAATGTGAAATATCACTCCTGTATGTATCAGAACAGTCTTCTATCTCCATTAAAATAACACATTCATAAACTCAGAGTCAAATCACTTTAGATTTTTGCTATGTATACTCTGAACCATACAAAGAGAAACCAGTCATCAATGTCAACCTTGGAAACCAGAGCACTTCCTGGGCTTATCCAAGGAGACAGAGCTAATAATGATAGAATCAAGCTTCTAGAACAGAATCAAGATCTGCCAAGTCCCTAATTCCGGTTTACTCAGCTATCTCTCCACAATTTTCATTGGAGATCAAGGTTTAAAGAAAGACAAATTTCTGAATGTATTTTGGTAAGTTGCCCTCTACTTTTTAACAGAGTTCAGTCAGTTTTCTTCTTAGCTTTTGTTCTCTTAACAGACCTTAGTACTTTCCTATGGCTGTCAGCCATAGTGAAAGTAGATATTTTAGTATAGAATTTTCTCTTCTTGATAACAGTGAAAGAAATTGAATAGACTGCCACCAAATATGACACTTTGACAGTTGGGTTGTTTTGAGTTGAAGGTAATTAAGACCCAGCAGATTCAAGAAAATTCTTTACCTCTCCTTCTGCCTAGGATTTAGACAGGGGTCCTTATCCAGAAAGACAGTTATCACAGACATAACTTTTTCTTGGAATGACCTCTCTGTATGGAGGGCAAACTTCTCATTACCAAACTTCTGCTCTTCTCACCTTCTTTTAAATGACCCTCCTCCCCTTGAAGCCCCAGGCCCTTATCTCATTCCTTAGCTCAGGATGACACATATGTTTCCATTGCTTAATTTGCCCATAAGCTTATCAGGATCTTATAGTTACTGTATGTATGAAATTAAATTTATTTTTCTCTAGTTAATCTGTCTATGCCAATTTAATTTGCAGGCCACCCAACAGAAACAAGAAAGAGAGAAGGAAAAATTTCCCCTACATGTTTCTTCATCTTCCAACTTATTCTTGGCTTTCTTTTCTCTTACATTCCTAAAAGGCCCATTCTGTGGAAAGTGTATTGCTAGCTAGAGTTTCTCCCAGACTATCCTGAGTCATTTCTCTACTTGAATTTCTGTGCCTATTTTTTTCTCACACAGAGGATAGTATTTTCTTCTTTTTCACACTCTCTTCCTTCCTAGTTCCCATTGACTCCATTCTGTTATATATTTACCTAAAAATAGCATATAACGGTTAAATTTTCTGAAGTAACATTACTTTTATCCATATGCCTTTCCTATATTTTTACAGTCTGTTTTTTGCAGTAGATTGGTTTTGAAAGACATTTGAGCTATAAAGTCACAGCTCTAGATACAGCAGTTAAAATACATTTAGGGAAGTAAATAAAATTTCAGTATTAATTTTTCTTCACATATAGTTCCTAGTCTCATCATTGAACTGCTTTTGTAATTAAAATAGACTCCAGAACCCCTAACCCATTTAATTCTGAATAGATTATTTTCATTTTGATAAATCTTATCATTTATTTCTATATTGGCAGAACTCTCATAAATCTTTTGTCTTTAAATCACTATCAAATATTTGCAATTTCTTTCACTTTTTCATTTTAGGAAATAAAAATAAGCAATGCCTGGTTTATAGCAACATAGGGAAAGGTACAGCTTATGGAAGAAAGTATTGGGACTATAAAAACTTCCTAAATTCTTTGTAAGAAGAATCCTGCTGCTGAAATAGATGAAGAAGCCTCATTTCATCTCAAGGACAATGAGACTGTCATATTTTTTCTTCTAAACATAAATTAAGCAAGTTAATAATAAGTATAATGATATTGTGCATGCATTTAAAACTATGGAGCCCTGATGAGAAGATGTGTTTACTTATTCATCTGACATTTAAACTCTTTATTAGTTATCTTTCTAAATCTGGACCATACAAGAGATATACAAGACATATTTCCTGTACTTAAAAGGATACTGTTTCTTATTTGGGAGAGCTATACTGGGTTTATTCCCCAAATGAAAATATGAATACTTATAAACTCATCATATCAACAAGCTTGTTAAATTCCTGGCATGTTCAAGATAATAGAAAGTCAATCTGGATCATAAGTTTTGCCTTCTTCTGACTTTGAGGTATTAGTAAATATTTATTGAATAATTTTGAAGATCCAAGGGATATTCAAATACTATTTCTTATGGATTGATTTATGCACCCTGCCAAGAAATTCTATCCTCAGTATCTCAGAATGTGCCTATATTCAGAAACTTGGTGAGTGCAGATGTAATTAATTAAGATGAAATTGTTTTGGAAAGGATGGGCTCTTAATTTAATATGATTGCTATCTTTTTAAGAAGAGGAGAGGGACACACAGGGAGAAGATGGTCACGTGGTGGAAAACAGAGTGTATCTACAAGCCAAGGAACATCAAGGATTGCCTGCAAACAGCAGAAGCTTGAAGAGACAAGGATGAATATTCCCCTAAGGTTTCAGAGGGAGTATGGTCCTACCTACACCTTTACTTTGGACACCAGAACTGTGGGATAATAAATTTTTGTTGTTCTATGAACCCCGTTTGTAATCCTTTCTTAGGGCAACCTTTGGAAGCTATTGCACAATCTCATTTAATTTTCTTAATAATTGTGACTTAGGTAATATTATTACCCCCATTACAGAGACTAGGAAATGGAGTAACTTGTTCAAAATTACAAAACAGGTAAAGGAACAAGAATTGAGGCAGGGTTTGTTTATTTATTTATTTTAGAATTTTATTATGCTAACTTTTTTAAACTTTTTAAAATTTGTTTTACAAATTAAACTCATGTGTAGTTCCCCATACGTGCAGTTTCCTATTTCCTCAGATATATGTCAATACATCGTGCCCTCCAAATCACCAAGCGTTCTTCAATATTGTCCAGAGGGCTCCACCACCACTTACCCACTTGCTGCATCTCATTCCCTACTGGTAACCTCAGTTCTATTTCAACTGCCCAAGGGTTGGTTTTGTTTTTTCTGTTCCTTCATTTTTCTCTATTCACATTCCACATATGAGCGAGACGATCTTGTATCTATCTTTCTTCTTTTGACTTCCTTCATTTAGCATAATCCCCTCTAGATCCTTCCACATTGATTCAAATGATAGGATATCGTGTCTTCCAAGGGCTGTGTAGTGTTCCATTGTATATATAGACAGCTTCTTGAAGAAGACTATTTATTAACTGTTGTTCTTAACTACCACCCCTAAAGTCTCCCACACATACAAGAGCTGATGTTCTTTCCCCTTCCCAGTTACCAAAGACCATCAACTAGCTTGAATCTACTAATTAGATGGAGTTGTTCATGCGATCCTACCCAAATACAGCATTGCAATATATAAGCTGAGCCATCCTTTCAAGCAATGGGGGTCAGTGAAACCAGCTTTTATATATGTTCTGTGGAAATTTATTTTCCTCACTAATAATTATCTAGAATATTTCAAAAATTATAGAAATACATTTCAAGAAAAAAATCCCTCACATGGAGATTTTGTTATTTCTATAAACAAATTTATTATACATAATATATCTGATCAACTCTGTTTTTAAGAAAATATTTCTGAATTGCTCATCAATATCAAAAGATAACTTGACACATCCTTCATAAATTAAAGGAACTTCCATCTACTCCACTGAGGAAAACCACATCCTGACACTGCCTTCCTCCCCAGATCTTCCATTATTTACATTTTTCTGCATCTGTAAATTGCAATGATCTCTTCTTATACTCTGAAATATTTGGACATACTTCAATGTCCAGGTGAGGCACCACCTCCTCTGTTGAGGTTCTCTGGCTTTTTCAGTTCAGGGTGTTCTCCTGCCTTGATGTGTATTAGAGGGTTAATGATCTGTCCTCAAAAGACATATTTAAGTGTTAGGTAGTGAAACCTGTGATTATGACCTATTTGGAAATAGGATCTTTGCAGATGTAATTAAAGACTTTGAGATGAGATCATTTTAGATTTAAGATAGACCCTAAGTCCAATGACAAATATTCTTGCAAGAGACAACAAAAGAGATGTTCCAGAGGCAAACTGATACAAAGACATGGAGGAAAGGGCTATGTGAATACAAAGGCAGAGATTAGGGGGCAGTCAGAAGTCAAAGAATGCCAAAGATTGCCAGAAGCCTCAGAAATTACAAGTGTCATGGACCAGGTTCTCCCTCAGAAAATCCGGAAGGAACTAACACTGCCAACGCCTTTATTTCAGACTTCTAGACTCCAGGACTGTGAGACAAAATTTCAGTTGTTTTGAGCTACCAAATTTGTAGAAATATGTTGTAGTAGCCCTCAGAAACTAATACAATACCTGTGACACTTTGTGATCATTCATTTGACCTGTTTTATGCAGTGTTCATTTAGTCACCTACGTTCCATGCTCTGTATCTCCCATAGCCCATGGTGATGCCCAGTACAGAAGTGCTCAATAAATGTTGTCAATTTGTAAAATTTTAAGCCCTGATCTTAATTTAGTTCATAGGTGTCAAAACAATGACTATTGGTACAGTGAAGGAGCCAGATTGTAACTTCAGTACAAAAATCTTTCATGATCTTTTCTGCCTGAAAATTCACAAAAAAAGACATTGCAAGTTATAGAAATGTCACATGTCCAGATATTTATCATGTAGCATATAGCATCTGGGTGAGTTTTTAGTTTTTAATCTAGATATTTATATTTCAGCCATTTTCAGACTTTCTCCCCTTACTGCTGGATCATCTTAAAAGTCTTTTTTTTTTTTTTTTAAGAAAATAACCCACTAAGAAAATTGGCAAAAGAACTGAATAGACACATATTTAAAGAAGACACCCAAATGGCCTACAGATACCTGAAAAAATGCTGTATATTGTGCATCATCAGAAAAATGCAAATTACAACTGCATTTAGATGGCACCTTGAGGTGGAGAAAAAGGAATCTATTACACTATTGGTGGGAATGTAAATTGGTGCAACTTCTTTGGAAATCAGTATAGAGATCCCTGAAACAAATAAAAATGGATCTACCATTTAATCCAGCAATCCCAATCTTAAACACATAGCTAGAGGATACAAAATATCTAATCAGGAAAAATATTTTTACCCCTCTGTCATAGCAGCTCAGTTCACAATAACCAAGACATGGAAACCACCTAAATGCCCATCAACAGATGACTGGAGAGAGAAGTTATACTATACATACTCCATGGAATTTTATGCCACATTTAAAAAAATGAAATTGTGCCCTTTGCAACAATCTGGATGGAACGGAGGAAATCATGGTAAGCGAAATAAGCCAGAAAGAAAAGGAGAAATACAGGATGGTTTCACTCTTATGTGAAATATAATGTAATGAAATAAGTGAGAAAATAAATCTCAATGAAAACAACAGGATACAGGGCTTGGGGAATGGGTGGAGGATACAGGTGACAAGCTAGTGCCAAGGGACACTGGAAATCTGATGGGAAATAAGGACTGAGATGTGATGTCAGTATCCCAAAATGAATATGACATTGTGAACAACAGCAAAAAAAAGTCTAAATGATAGAAGAAAAAGATTTTTATAGCATGTTAGAAAAGGACAAGTAAAATTGATTTATTAAGAAAAATTCTCCCAGAAAGGATAGACATATTCTGGGTTATGCCTGAAGACGTGGTCTTCATTGATCTTTGGAAAAAACAGGGCACAGTCAAAGCCAGTATTTACTTTTTTGGCATACTAGTTTTATATGCCAGTCAGACTGAGTTGCAATTTTGATGCCAAATTTTGATCTGAGTTACTTACCCTGGCAATAGATTGGAAAAGATTTTCCTAGAGGCTGATTGCTGTATTCACTAGGGATTGTGGCTGAACAGGTGTAAAGTCTCCTTAATTTTCTACTTAGAACAAGAAGACCACAGAGAGCAAGTCACCAAGAATATGCCTTTGATTGTTTCTGTGTTGATCCACATGATAATCATGAAAATATGTCAGATGTAGTCAAGTCCAAGGTGCTAAAATACAACAATATACTAATGAATATTGTTGGATTATATTTGTGTAGCATTTTACACCTGGCGATGTGCTTTAAATCCTCAGAACAACCAGTGCTGTAGAGAAAACAGATACAAAAACTAATTAATTAGAGAATGAATTCACATTCAGATCTATCATGATGACTCAAAGATAAGAGAAATATAGATCTTTTACTAAAAGTGTCCTTATGGTAGTTTAACAATCATGTTAATAAATTACAAGGCAACTGATTTATTTCAATTAGCGTCGTTATTTAAAAATAACTTTTAATAGCTCTGTTAATAGCTTTTAATAGCGCTATTGTTTATAGACTTTTTCCTTATCATTATTGGGTTTTGTGTCTTGCTTTGCCACATCTTCTCTTCCCAAGATTTTAAAACTTTTCTTATTTTTTCTAAATTATTTGATGATTAACTAATTTCATAATGGTGGGGATAAGAGATTTGTTTTCCCCCACTCTAAATTATAGTCAGTTGTCACACCATTTTTAGAAAAGTTCATCACTTCCACCAGATGCTGAGCATCAACTTCTTTGAATATTCCATTTCCATGTAATTGAAGAGCAATTTCTGGAATCCAGCTTTTTTTTAAAATCTGACTTTTGTATGTTTCAGTGCTAGTTCACCTCTTTTTAATATTGAGATTCCATAATATGCTGAATACATGTTAAGGAAATTCCTCTTCTTTTTCAAGCATTGCTGGATATTGTTGAATATTGTTTTCTTCCAGATGAATTTTGGAATCAGCTTCATAAGTTATTTGCACAACACAAGTGCTTTTGAGGGTTTTGAATTAAATTAATAGATTAATTTGAAAAAACTGAATGAGATTAGTCTCTATATTTATTTAAATACAGTTTTGTGTCCTTCATTTAAGTTTTGTTGTTTTATTCATACACATTTTGAAAATTTTTGATAGGTATCTTCCTGTATATCTTACATTTCTTTTGTAATCACGCATGATGGTTCTGGTGCCCTTTTCTGCCACCTTGTCCACTCTTTCCTTTCTTCCCCTTTTCTGACTTCACTGTGAATTTTAATGAATCTGTATGTTCATTTGTTTTGTTTGATTATGTTCCGTATATGAGTGAAACCATCCTGTATTTCTCTTTTTCTTTCTGGCTTATTTCACTTAACATGATCCCTTCCAGTTCTTTCCAGGTTGTTGCAAAGGACAAACTTCATCTCTTTCAAACAACTGCGTAGAATTTCATTGAATATATACATCATAGCTTCCTTATCCAGTCATCTGTTAATGGATATTTAGTTTGTCTTCATGTCATGGCTATTGGGAATTGTGTTGCTATGAACACAGGGGTGCGGATTTTTTTTTCTATTAAAGAGTTTTTGTGTTTTCTGGGCATATGCCTTGGGAGTGCAATTGCTGGATCAAATGGCAGCTCCATCTTTTTTTCCTTGTGGAATCTCCAAATTGTTTTCCAGAGTTTACACTGATTTCTATTCATACCAACAGTCAAGGAGGGTTATTTTTCCTCCACATCCTGTGTGTCTTCTATATCTAGATGCCTATTCAGTTCTTCTGCCCATTTTTTGAGTGGGTTGTTTGCTTTTTTGTTATTGAGGTGAATGAGCACCTTATAAATTTTGGAGGTTAAGCTCTTGTCTAATGTATTTTGTTCAAATATCTTCTCCCATTCTGTAGGTTGCCTTTTTGTTTTGGTAGTGGTTTCTTTTACTATACAGACACTTCTTACTTTCTGTCTCAAGTGTTAAGTTTTACTTTGGTTTCTTTACCTACCATAGAGGTTACTTCCCCAAATATGTCTTTGAAGTTGATACCATGGAGTGTTTGTCTACATCTTCCTTTTATACGTTTTATTTTATGTTTTCAGGTCTTGGGCATCCTAACTTATATCACCAGAGCTGGATAGCTGACACTCGTGTTGATTTCACCATCATTATAATTGGATATAGTCCCCACTACCCAACACATGGATTTTGAGCATTCCCTCCCTTGTGTCAGTTACTTCCAACTCCAAGTCTATAGTGGTGGGCAATGAACCTCTTGTTTTAACTTTGAGGGAAACTGGGAAAGAAACTATGTGGCATGGGTAGCCTCTTTTATTTCCCTTCCATTATATTGAAAATAATTGCCATACTTTACATGTTATTTTAATATGTATAGAGTGATAACTTTACTTATATCAAATTGTGAATGGTTTCTATAATATGTTAAACTAGCATGCACCTTCTCTTATAGTATAGTAAAAAGAAAAGAAAGAAGAAAAGAAAAAAAGAGAAAGTTTTTCTCCTTGTGATGAGAACTCTTAGGATTTACTCTGTTAACCACTTTTCTATATTTATTATACAACGTTAGCTATAGTCATCATATTTTACCTTATATCCCAAGCACTATTCCCCCTCCCCGCACTCTCTGCCTCTGTAACCACAAGTTTTTCTGAGTTTTTCTTGATTCCACATGCAAGTAAAATGATACTGTATGTCTTCTCTCTTTGACTTTTTTATTTAGCATCATCCTTCAATATCGAACCATTTTGTCACAAAGATAGGATTTCCTCAGTTTTAATGACTGAATAATATTTAAAAAAAAAAAATATATATATATATATATATATATATATATATATATCCTCAATGGACACTTAGGTTGTTTCCATGACTTAGCTAATGTGAATAGTGCCACATGAACAAGGGAGGTACAGATATCTTTTCTAGGCAGCGTTTTCATTTCCTTTGAATATGTTTTGATGAGAATCATTAGCTCACATGGTGTTCTATTTTTAATTTTTTGAGGGTCCCCTACACTGTTTTCTACAGTGGTACACCAATTTGCAGTCCCACTCACAATGTACTAGGGTTTTCTTTTCTTCACCTCCACTCCAGTATTTGTTCTCTTATCTTCTTTTACTATGGTTATTCAAACGGGTGTAAGATGATATCACATGGTGATTTTAATTTGCATCTCCCTAGTGACTACTAATGTTGATCATCTTTCATGTATCTATTGGCCTTTCATTCTCTCATATATTTCTTCAGAAAAGTGTCTATTTAGGTCCTTTAGAACTTTTAAGCTATTTTGTATTGTTATCACTATTTCGCTATTGAGTTGTATGAGTTCTTTATATACTTGGGATACTAACCCCTTATCAGAAATTTGGTTTTCAAATATTCATTTTCATTTCATAAGTTATCTTTTTGTGGGCAGTCTATTCTATTGGGAATTCCCTAAAAAAAGGAAAGGTTGTCAGATATGGAGTAGCCCAGAATGACTAACGTCACAGATAGTTCTGATGTGTTATTTCAAAATAAACTGCTGGATTCAGTTGGATAATATATTATTTAGGATTTTTATATCAATTTTATTAAATGAGATTGTTTTATAGTGAGAATATTCTATTTTTAGTTATCTATTAACTTTTGACATAAAGTCAGACTATTTTTAAAGAATGACATGGGAAGATGTTCATGCTTTCTATGCTCTTAAAGAGTTCACTACATAGTAATTACCTGTCTTTTGAAGGTTTAGAAAAACTTGTAAAACCATCTGAGATTGGAGCCTATTTTTAGGATAGAATTTCGACGATCCTGTAATTCCTTTTCTTTTTTGCCACCCCTGGCCTCGCTCTCAGCACAGGCCCATAATTTTGATAGCCTGTGCATTAGCTGGCTGAATCTCAGAGAGGGCCTCTTGCAATTATTTATTTATTCATTTTACCAATATTGCTATATCATACTTTTTCTTCTACCTGGTTCAATTTATAACCTATATTAAAATATCATCTACATTTTCAATTTAAATGGTTATTAGAAATTTAGTATTCTTTCATAGTTTAATAATCCCTTTTATATTTGTAGGTATCTCTTCTCATAGATGCTGCTTATTTTTTCTCTTTTATTCTTAATAAAATGTTCAAAACTTTTATCTATTTTATGGGACTTTTTAACATGTGATCTTTTGATTTTATTCATCCATTTTTATGCCCTATTCAATTTAAAAAAAAATTTAATCTTTTTAAATTCCTTTTTCTTCTTTCTCTGGAGATTTATTATTACTGTTTTTCCATCTACTTGATCTGAACTTACTTTATTTTTTTCCTTAAAATTATTAATTATATTTAATAGAGAAGTATCTATCTTCCCCAGATAACTTGAAGAAATCCTAATATTTTGCCTAATTTGCTTCAGCTATTGTTTTGCTTTATGCTATAGATAATATTTTTTTCAAAGAAAGGAAGCAAGAGAAGGAAGAAGCATTTTTCAGGGAAGGAAAGAAGAGGGGAAGGAAGCACTTTTATTTATTTGTTTATTTAGCTTGGCTATTCTCCCTGGCCCTGCAGTAGTGAACCCGGGTCCTTGGGCTTTCCATGGCCCATGGCCCAGCCTCTAGTTTTGTGCCTAAGCCACCTGAGTAAACCCACATACATTTTTTGAAGAAATAATTTTTTCAGATATTGCTTACGTTCTTTATGCATCCCTCGCCAGAGATAACTACTCTCCTAAATTACGTATGCACCATGGTTTTATATTTACTACATTTAAGTATAGCCACAATGTTGAGTTTATATAAGATTTTATAACATCATGTAATTCAATCATACTGTATATCCCTTTGCAAATTGTTTTTGCTTTTGCTTAGCGTATTACAAGATTTATATATGAAAATGTGTACCTCTGGTTTATAAAGTTTAGCTTTTCTATAGCTGCCTTTGATAAATGAGTCATAATTGATTTATACAATATTATGTTGATGAATCTGATGGGAAAATGCCTTAACGGAGATACTAAAAAGAGCAGAGGAATGACTATGGAAAGAGATTAGAGTTTAAATATTGCTTCAAGAGAACAGAAAGAACTTCAATTCCTATCATGTTGGAAAATTGGCTACCAATATTTGCCATTTCTTTATCAAAAGTTTTTTTTACTAAGTTTATTCAGAATTGTTTGTTCAAATGCTTACCACTTAGTAATATGACTAATATTATTAGTTAGTTTTCAGTCAATAGCCATTATGTTTGTGAACACTTCACCTATCCCCCAGGTTAAAATTAGTAAAGTAAAATTCACTTCAAAAGCAGTAAGACTGGCACACCCTGGTGACCTAGTGGTCTGGTACACCTGGGAGCAGTCCCACATACATCCCAAAGTCCCAGGTTCAAGACCTGGATCTGGGGACAACCATCAATGTGAACAACTAAATAAAAATAAAGTGCTTCTTCCTCTTCTCTCTTCCTTCCTTCCTGCCTGCCTGCCTGCCTGCCTGTTTGCTTTAGTTTCTGTTACACCTTTCTTTTAAAAACAAAAACCAGAAAAACAAAGAAAAAACACTAGGATTTCCTGAGTTTAGAAATGACAAAGTGATGCTGGTGAATCCCTCAACTACTGTCCTTTCAGAATACAGTGAATGTTAAATTTTCATCTACCTGCTTTCTTAGATTTCCCTTTCTTTCATTTGTTAAGCTCTAAGTAAATTAGTACAGAATTAGAATATTGAATAGCTTGATGTTCCCTGTTTTAAGTTTTAATGTAGAGTATTTCTATTTCCCTCTTTAGTATGACAAGTACTTTTTGACGGATTTTTATTTAGGTCAGAAACTTCAATTTAAAAACAGGAGGATTCTTCATTTGGTTAAAGGCATTTGAAATGGCAATAAGACCCTTGAAGCTAGTAGTTTTATGTATTGTTTCACATAAGCCCCATTTTATAGGGCTGGCCTAAACTAGATGGTTTGTCTGCATCATGACATGAAATTTTTCATTAAATTCATTTTACAATGTCTCCAGTTCTCTCGCTCTCTCTATCACACAGGCACACTCACACACACACACACACACACACACACACACACACACACACATATGTATATTCATTTTAAGATCTCCAAGCAACTCTTTATCCATAGGAATTTTGAACTCAAGAAATATATAGGATTATTAAGAATAAATGATCCTTTTTTTGATTCTAAACATATTGCTATAGAGGCAAAAATGTGCCTAAAATATGCTGATAAAGTTGCATAAGACTAAGAAAAAGTGATTGACACATGGAGAATGAATTATAACATTTTGAAATGTATTTTTAAAATGTTTTAAACTTAAAAATTAAATCTAAAAGGAAAAGTTAGTCTCTAAAGGAGAGTGTCAAAGGATTTGAAGCAAGCCTCTACAATTAATAAATGTTCTTCAGAGGATTTGCCAATGAATGAGGCAGGTTTTTTTTTTTTTTTGGCAGAAGGGTTAGCTTGGGAAAGCTCAGGAAGTTCCTACTGAAGTCTGAAGTTCCTACTCTCCTCTTCGTAACTTAAACCCTAGCATTGAAGTAAATAGCTGAAGCTTCTTAAGGCATTCAAGATTATTTAATTAGAAAAGAAAAATACGCTAAGTATTTATACTGTCTTTGGCACCATACTACTTTCTGGGTATACACTGGTGAAGTGAATAGACAGGATTTTATCCACAGAGGTACTTTCTGCCTGAACCATTAATTTAGTTCAGGTACAAGAGGAATTTATTTAACCTAGTTTTTCTAGACTGGAGTCTTTTTACTGCTTTATTTCTTTGTTAAAGATCTGGAACCTCTCATTTGTCTTCTGCTTAAAGAATAAAAATGACCTCTATCTTCTTTAGTGACCTTTCAGAGATGGATCCAGTGACCATGCCAAGTTACAGTGCTGACAGGTTCAGCTGGGAAGACCCAGAATGTGGGCTATTTCTGCTGCCTGGCATTAGACACGAGTATAATGCAGGTTGAGTGCTGAGACATTCATCTACTGGGGAAACTATACTACCTAATAATAACAGCTAACATTGCACAGCACTTAATATGTTTCAAGTGTAAATAACACCATACTTGCATTAACTTGTTCACTCCACACCTTACACCCGTAAGATAAATATTAAGAGTTTGGCCTCCTATCTTAAATTAGTAACCACATGAATTCAAATAACTTGGGATGCTTTCTTATTAACCCCAATTTAGAGATGAGGAAACTTAAGCACACAGATATTAGTGATAGGCCCTAGGTCACATGGCTGGAAAATTTAAGATTCAAAACCAGATAGTCTGCCTTTAGACTATACTCCTATATGCTTAAATACTACTTCTCCTTCCCTCTTCCAAATAGTAAACATATATATGTATTCCTAGAAATAAAAACAAAGTTACTGTTCTTTTAATTTCAAATACCATTATAGACCTGAACATGTGTGAAGTCTGTTGAGGGAGAAACTGAAGATAGATCCAGCAGCAGAGGAAGCACACGTGCAGGACTGAGACCCAGACAAGACTGGCTCTATAAGCCTCTCCACTAAAGCACACTCTATATTTCATCAGTGCATTTAGTTATATGATAATGAAAGCATTTGCTCATATGTCTTTATTTCCTAACAGAAAGAACCCTACCCTAGGTGGTCTTGTGATACATATATATTCCAGGCTTCTATCTCTTCATGGTCCCCTGCTATCTGATTTTGATGTATTTTCTTGGGAATGGCCTCTCCCTCACAGCTTAGAAAGGTTAAGTTTCTTAAAAATCCAAAACAAGCAAGTATGTTCATTTTCTCCATTTGATTTCATGCTCATATGGTATCTCTATACTGTAGAGAAAGGAAGGATCTTGAGAAAAGTCTCATAGTATGGTGGAAATTGTGACTTATCTACTTCAATACGCATTATTCCCTTGTTATTTAGTAATAAAACTTCCAATTTACTGCTGGGCGTGTGATTGTTTAGGATCTGACTAAATTCCCCAGCCTCTTTTGCAGTTGTCTGTGGCCATATGACCTGGTTCTAGTTAATGAAATGTCAGTGGGATCTTGGGGAGTTTCCTTAAAAGAGGGAATTTGCCCTTCTTCACACTTCTTCCTTCTTGTTGAGTGGAATGCAAACAGATAGCTGGAACTTGAGCAGCTGTTGTGGACCATGAGGTGGAATTTGTGTCTTGAGTATGATGCAGCAATGGGACAGGAGGAGGCTGGTGACTATGGCATCACTCTACCATCCTGGATAGTTTGCCTCTAGGCCTTAGCAAGGAAGAAATAAAATTATAATATTTCAAAGTTCCCAGTATTTTAATTGTGTATTTCTTATAGCAAAACCTAATCCTAACTAATATAGATACAACTGAAAACTACTCTTTGCTCTTATCCTAATGGCAGTAATTGCCTATATATCTGCCCTCATTTCTCCTCCCTGCTAATGATGATTAGTCCTTCTTATTAATCTTATCGCATATGGCATAATATTATCAAGGTCTATCCATGTTGTTACAAATGGCAGGATTTCGTTTCTCATGGTTGAATGATATTCCATTGTATACACACACACACACACACACACACACACATATATACCACATATATACCACATATTCTTTATCCATTCACTGGCTGAGAGCAGTTAAGTTGTTTTCACGTCTTGGATACTGTGAACAATCAATGCTTCAAGAGTGGTAAGGCACTTGCTCAAGTAACCATCCTCTAACAAACGAGATTGGAATATGTATCTTATATTTCAAAATTGCAATGGGTATTTTTATCAATAGATGTAAAAACTGTGAAATTTGATTTTGCTTATGTACTGGTAACTCTTGAGAGTATGTTTGATATGAGGGAGCAGACTCTACATTGCTTGGGATTGAGAAAGAGTAGGTAGTAGTAGGGAATAAATCCAGTAGAGATGTTCATTCTAATTGCTTGTCACTATAAATGAGAATTAAAGTTAACTAAACCTTGTGGAAAAGCAGGGTCAAGAGAAGTTTTCTGTTTTGTTTGCTTTTGCTTTTAACAACTATAATGATAACTAATGATTAAACGTATGATCTTGGAGAGAGAGATGAGATTCTGAAGTTTAGGATTGAGGGAAATGATAAAAAAATTATCAGAGAAAGACCCTAAAAAGATGGCCTAGATTTTGAAGGAGGAAGCAATATCTCCTCTGCAACAAAAGGTAGAAAGGATGAAGTTGAAAAAAAAAAGAGATTATAACAGAGACAAGGTGAGGTTAAAGGAATATGTAAGTATGACTCAGTATATTCTGCAAAGAAAGGGAAGGTTGTAAGTAATTTATAGAAAATGAGGTTAGTTCTGATACCAATGAGCTCTCCACTGGGGTGAGAGGAGGAGTCAATTAGAAAGTAACTACAAAAAGCGGGAAGGAAGTCAAACTTGGGTGAGCACTTTACCATGTTAATACACAGGGTCAGAGAAGATTGTCCCTCTCCTTGTGGATATCACACATAACGGGAAAGCAGACATAAAGGTCTGGGTGAGAGCAAATGAAAATGAAACATCAGCATAATCACATGAGGATCTTCAACAATTCTTGTTGGATTTAGGTGGAGAAGAAGTTGAATGGGAGCTATGGAGATTCAGGTTTTCTAACAGCCTCATGGAAGTATTTAAAGCAACACTGCTCTTGTTGAACAGGTGAGGAAAAGAGTTACATAGAGTAAAGGAAAGCACGGCTCCTGTGTGTTGAGGAAGCGGAAAAGGTATCTGGAAAGACAGTATCACCTTTAAGGGAGGCATCAAGTTAGAGATCTTTTAACTGCTAAGAGTCCCCATGGTGACCTTCTTAGGGATCACTGAGATAGTGTGGAGGGTTAGAGATGAGCAAGAAATGTTCTGAAGATGTAATAAGGGCTTGCATATGTCATAATATGATCTAAGCAAATAGAAAGTATACATGGGTTGAAAAGAGTTAATTGCCCACAAACCTGAGAGAGATCAAGGCATGTAAAATCCTGCTCACCCATGAATGTCTAGGTACAGGAATTCTGATTCTAAAATAATCTCCATTTATACTGGTTTATCTTCTGAGATACTTGGTTGTTTTTAAGCTGCCTTGCCATGAAGATTCATTATCTTTTCTTAGCTATTCTCTTCTTCAACCTGTTACCTGCTGCAGGTAAGACTTTAGCAAAAATAATGCAGAGTTAATACAAATGAGAAGCCTATGCAAAATGACACAGCCACTATCCATTCATTGACAATGGTACTTTACAGGTGCTCAATGAACATTTATTGACTGAATAAATTCCTTTCTTTACAAGTGACTTCTTGAGAATAAAATAGAATTTGGAGAGTTCCAAGAGTCTCTTTCTATTTCATATAAAAATTCTTGTCTCAGCCATAAGGTAGAATCTTAAATTATTTCCAAGAAAGGGAATTTATAGATTATTTCCTCTACCCTCTCATTTTACCAAGAATGACACAGAGACATTGAATTGAAGTTCTCTGAATCTCATACACCATCCAAATTTTATTTCTACTCTCATATTTCTCTGCCTATCATTAGAAAGGTACAAGTAGTGTCAATTTCATATAGTTTTATTGTGAACCTTACATGTATGAATCTATATGAAGGGCTTTTAAGAAGTATTTGACAAATAGTAAGAACTCAAGGAATGTTAGCTATTATTATTATCATTACTATAATTTTTAGCTCTCCTTTAATTTATCCCCACTGGTAGGTTTTTCCTTTCACTTCAAAATTTCCTCTATCAGAATGAGTACAGAAGAAAAAGTGAAGTTTTTTGAGTTTATTTTTAGAACTTCAGATGTCCAGATGCCAGCACATTAGATAAGGGCCTGATAGGATTAAGAATAGAAAGGCAGGGGTGGAGAAGAGAAATACTATCAAGAAGCTAAAAGCGTTGGTGATGTAAAGGATGAAAAGGGAGAGTCAGTGATGGCATAAGGGGTCAGACTGAGTGATTTTGAAAGTTGAGATGCCATTTGTAGAAATGTGAATGCAGGGAAAGGGAGCTAGTTTTGGGATGAAGTCAAATTATTTTGAAATGGTTACTTTAAAGTGTAAGACATCTAAGTATGAAATAATCTAATAAACAAGTGGAAAAGAGACTAGGCGAATGCTTGTGCTGAAAATAAACATTGTGGGACCTTCAAAAGATGTATATAAGTTGAATTTATGTGAATGGGTACTTCATAGGTACTTCAAGGGTAATTCAAGGGTAATTCTCCATCTTCAAGGGTAATTCTCCATCTTTCTCTTTCTCTCAGGCGTATTATTGTCTGAAGATGGCGATGATAAACACTGAGAACAAGCAACATGAGAAGTTACTGTTCTCTTTCTCTTTAATTTCCTTTTCTCTCTCTTCCTCTTCCTTCCTTTATTACTCTCCCCTCCACTTTGCTTTCTATTTTTTTTCTTGTTCCTTAATTATAAGGAAATTTACAAAAACTTGTTTTAAGCTAGATAATTAGTAGGAAGTTTCAGGCAGAGGAAAATCAGCTTAGAAGAAAGTCATTTGAAACAATGATCATACAGTGTTCCAAAATGAGCCCTGGGTGAGGGAGCTGAAAGTGGAGAGTAGCAGCCTGGAACATGGGTTTCTGTTGGGAATGGAATGGTCTATGGGAAACACCTGCACCTGTGCTTTATGTATGTGCTGCTTTCACCCATCTGGAATGACAGGATATCCAGCACAGCATAATCTTCTAGAAAGTTCAGTGCTAACCTTTCTCCTGGGATCATTCAATAATGCTGGGCTTATTCAGCTGGAAGAACATCAACTGTCTTCTACATCAAGTTCAGAGTAGCTGTGACTTCATCAATCCCTTCTGAAATCTCTTTTTAAATTTGATTGCAAACTATTTTGTTCCCAAGGGACTTTATCAGTGATAATCGCACAAGTCTTTGTATTCGTAATCTCTATTGAAACTTTGTGAACACATTAGCAATAAATTTAATCCCATTTTTGTCTCTTTATCTGCTTGTTTTTAGGAACGAAAGATATTCATGAGGTCACTAACTTCCTGGACTGTAAAAATCACCAGGTGTGTAATTCTCCAAACGAAAATGGAAACTGCTCTCAATTAATTACCGTTGGATTATGTGTCTTGCGTGTTAGAAAAACTGTGAATCAACTAAAGAAGTAGAAAATCAGGGAGAAAAAATGATCAACTCCCTTGTCTTATAAAAAATAAAGTCCGTTTCTCTCTCTTTTATTCTGTAGTGACACATTCATTGATATATTGACAATTTAGACAAAAGTTTATTAATGAATTACAAAACAACAGCCTGTCTTCTCTTACT
This sequence comes from Solenodon paradoxus, assembly GCA_004363575.1. Lineage (NCBI taxonomy): Eukaryota > Metazoa > Chordata > Mammalia > Eulipotyphla > Solenodontidae > Solenodon > Solenodon paradoxus. The sequence goes on along the minus strand of RJWH01000007.1, from coordinate 1,071,390 downwards.
TATAGTACAGAAGGTCAGCAGTAGGTTTACAAATAAAAATACTGGTAGGGATATGTTTATTTTAAAATTTTATTTATTTTTAAAGGAAAGGTACAGGTAGGAATGAAGGCAGGAAGAGAAGGAGAAACATTAATTTTATTTAGTGGTTCATCCTGGTTATTCCCTCCCTGCCAGGGACATGAACCTAGGTCCTTGGAATATATGTGGTCTGTGCTTGCTGGAGTCAGGGGACCAAACCACTAGACCACCAGAGTGCACCCAGTAGAATCTTTTTTACAGGAAAGTTTTTGTTTGCTTGTTTGAGAATTCAGGACGGCAGCTGCAGCCCTGCCTTTGGGCTCTAGGTGGTCCTGGAGGAACCGCGTCCCTTCCCTGGATTTTCTTCCTCTCCTGGTGAGCTGGGACCCTTTGTGATGCTGATAAAAATGAGGAGGAGGACGGCAATGATTCTCTCCCATCCTACTCCTAGTCCTCACCACCAGTCCCTTGTCTCCAGGTCAGCAGTGCCCGTGCAGCAAGTTCTGGGACTCTGGGCGGTGGGCGAGGCTGTCCCTGGCAGTTAGCTCTAGGACGTGACCTTGGTGCTACCCTTTTCCTGGTCAGCGAGCACGCGCCCTGGACAAAAGGCACTGAAGCAGGTGGCCCGCAGTTGGTGTGAGAGACGCGGGTGGGGCCAGGCTCTGAGGCTGAGGTTCCCACAAAGCTCCGCTTGTCTCGTGACTCATAAAAACAATAACTCTAGTACCCCTTCCCAATGTCCTGTCTGCTTTTAAAAAAGGCGTGTTAAACACATGCGCCTGTACCGCCCATGCTTCACTCTACTGTATGTAAATGCATCATTTTCTGTTTCTATACACCCCTTCAAAACGATAACTGGTATGGCTTTACTAGTTTTACAGTTGACCTCCCAGTCTCAGCTTGGCTCTCAAATTCATTCCTTATTGTTCTACTGGAGTAGTGTGTGTGTGTGTGTGTGTGTGTGTGTGTGTGTGTATGTGTATGTAGGGGGGAGGGAGGGGGGAGAAACAGATTTGTAATCAGGACCTGAGTGTATACACAGTGTCACAGTCTCTGGGAAGTAAGTGCTAGAGATTCCCACGAACCCCAACTTTGTTTTGGCAACCCAGGCACTAAGATCACAGTCCCTGAGTCAGCAGGGCTGCTAAGTTAGAAAGGAGTCCTACCATGACTGAATTATAAACTGGCTGAAGCCCCGAGGGGTACACTCCTCATCCCTCTCCCTCAAGAAAGAAGAACCGTAACAAGCAATGGCAAAAATAATCCGGCGAAATGATAACAGAGTACTTACTCAGCTACCTACGTGAGGTCAGTCTTACATCATTTGTGCACAGATTAGGAAACTGAGGCCCCTGAGATCATGCAGGTTGTAATGGGTGCTGTCAGTATTTTTTTTTTTTTTAAAAAGAAGCAATACAAGTCTTTACCCACTCTCGAAAGAATGCATCTAGAAGCAAGTGCATAATTTTACAGTATAAACTCAAAGTAAATTATCCTGACAACTGGTGGAACAAGTTCATAGCATGCAAAGCCAATTAGCTAGACTGGGGAAATATTGGGTCTTTAAATTCTACACAAGGAGACATATTGACGTTTTAAGTACAGTGGTGGGAACTGGAGAAAGAAGGACAGAAAGACGTGCAGGTAATACACAGAGCAGCGGTCGATTTAAAGCACGATCTATGTAAAACAGTATCTTTTCAGTCTAATAATATCTCAAAATAACTGTTAAAAATATAAATGCATTACATGATACTGCAGTCTCTTTAAAAAAATAAAAAAGTGGAATAAATCCTATGGGTCATATTCATAGACAGTAAAGTCAAAAGGCTTTGAACTTTGAATTTATCCACAATGTATTCAGATTCTTGGAGTAACCAGAAAACAAAGCATGGATCAGTAAATCTATACGTGAATTGATAAGAAAAAAATCGGGTAGGTATTGCTTGTTTATTTTCCAAGCAAAGTAAAAAACACCATTGAAATGATTTTGAAGTTCTCAGCTATATTTGGAGGCAGCATTACTGAGTTTCTTTCTCTGAGCCGTGTCCAAGTGGTGTCTGCAGGAAGGAGAGCGGCTGAAGGGATCTCAAGTAACCAGTGAGTGATCTGAGGCCCTCCTCACCACAGCTGAGGAACTGGCAAAGAAAACAAAGTTTTCTTTCTCTGGAAAGAAGCAACCTTATTTTATTTCAGTCTAATTCAGGATATTTACCTTGTTTTCTACACAGTTTCACTTTAAGTACAGTTCTGTATTTGGGAGTTTCTTGGTCTCATTTGTTAACATACAGAAAAATATGAAACTAAAATAAAATAATGGCATTTATTTGGGGGCCTTAAATTTGTAAATAAGGAGCACAGACTCAGGTGACAGTCTACACTGTGTTTCACTGTGGTCTTTAAGAGTTTTCAAAGGAAAAAGATGGGGAAGGATAGATTTGACCAAGAATTGAGATTGTTATAGATTACATTCCTTCGAGTTCATTGACTTTTAGTCAAGTTGACTTTGGTTATTATGGAAAGAAGAAAAAGGAAAAAAAATCATCTTTATACAGTTCTAGAGAAGATTGTGTCCCTATGTATGATTTTTTCAGTAGAATACATTAACAAATTAATATCAATTCCTTGTAGTCAGAGTGATGTGGTCACTTTCTCAGGATTCATCCATGCCGTGGTAGGGGGCATTGTTGAAGGGCATAATTGGGCAATCTACTGAGTTTTCATATTGTTGTTTCATTATGGCCATTTGTACAAACATAATCTGGATCATAGATTTGGTAACAAAATAAGCAACTAATCTTAATAAGGATTTGGTTGTTACAATGATTTGTATCATCAGTATTAGTAAGAGTTTTCCATTTTGCAATATTGTTCTTAACCAAGACCTAATTCTTCCTGGTAACCACTTTCAAGATTTTTAGAAAGGCAGACTTGGTGATGGAACAATTCATTGACTGATTTTTCTTTAATCATTGAAGACCTTTATTTCTCCATCATGTTTTGTTAGGGTCAGCGTTCGTCCTCCCAGAAATGCACACGCACACCAGTCAACAATGTAAAAGCATAAGGGACTTTATTTCCAGCATGCTGGGGTCCGAGCCTCATCCAACGCAGTGGATTTGGTCAAGGACCTGGGGTTTACTTTTTAACAGGCTTTTATAGGGTTTTGTTACATAAGCATCAGCGTTTTGGCCCGGCGGGTCACATACCAGCGTTATCTAGCTTGCCTGGAGCCTGTCAAGGTCAGCGTCAGCTCTCACAGTTTGAGTGATAATTTTGCAAGGTAACATTTTCTTGGCTGATAGTTTTTATCTTTTAGTATTTTTAATATGTCGTTCCACTGTCTCCTGGTCTATAGGGTTTCTACTGAGAATTCTGATGACAGCTTGATGGGTATAGCTTTGTAGGTTATGTTTCTCTTTTCTTTGGCAGCCTTGAGTAATTTTTCTTTATCATTGGCTTTTCCTAGTTTAACTATGTGTCTTAGAGTAAGTTTCCTTACATTTATTACATAAATTTCAGTGTTTTAGCTGCCTCTTGGACTTGCATTGTTACTTTTTTAACAAATGTATGTTCTCTGCCATTACTTCTTTTAAAAAGTTTTCTGCTCCTTTCTCCCTATTCTCTCCTTCCAGGATACCTATTATACTTACATTTGTTCTTCTCATGCTATTGGATAACTCTTGCCGGGTTTCTTCATTTATCCTCAGTTTTGTTTCTCTTCCCTCTTACATGTGGGTCCCCTCTGTGATCTTGTCTTTAATATCTGAGATTTGTTCTTCTGTGAGATTGAGTGTGTTTATGGAGCTCTCCAAGTTTGTTTATAATTTGTTGACTATATTTTCTATTTCTAAAATTTTGGTTAGGATTTTCTTCATAGCCTCAATATCCTTGGTAAAGAACTCCTTTTGATTTGTCATTACTTTCTGAGGTCTTCCAATTGCTGTTAGGTACTTGATTGTGCCTCCTGGATCTTTTTCATCTCGTTTTGACTATTATTTTGAGTTCTTTATCTATTAGGTTGTCTCATTCAGTGTCAATGGATTTCTTCTCTGTGAACTCCTGGTGTCTTTCTTTCTTTGGGTCGTTTTTGTTTTCTTTTTGTGAGATTTAGATTTTGGCATGACTTTCTTCTCTGCCTTGTATTTAACTCTATGGTCTTTCTTTTATTTTTCTTTTGATTTCTTCCTAGACAGTGGTTTGTGCACTGCACTTGCAGGGTCCTCAGAGTGACTGCTGTCTGTTGGAGTTTGAGGCTAATCTCTCTCCCACCTGCGTGATGATGCTCTTTTCTAGCACAGCTGGCACCTTTCAGCTTCAATGAAAACAAGGAGGGTCTTCTCTCTCCCTTTGATGCTAATGCCATTTCAGGGAGATAATTGATATACGAAGACTTGCTACTACCATTTTCATTTCTGTTTTCTGTTTTGTCTGTTTATTTCTTTGTTTAACTCTTATGGACTTTCTTTTTTATAAGACTGTCTTTCAACATTTCTTGTAAGGGAGATCTCATGGCAGCAAAAATCCTTCACTTTTTGTTTCTCAGGAAAAGCCTTTATTTCTCCCTTATATCTGAGAGAGAGTTTTACAACATATAGTAAGTATTCTTGACTGACAGTTTTTGAATATTTTATTTCATCCTCTCCTGGCCTGTAAAGTTTCTGCTGAGAAGCCTGATGGGAGTACCTTTTTATGGTACTCGTAATTTCCCCTGACCACATTAAATATTCTTTCTTTTTCTTGGACTTCTAATAGTTTCACAATTATATGCCTTGGTGTAAGTCTTTTGTGTTTAGATAACCAGGGAATCTGTTGACTTAAGTGACTTGTATATTCATTTTTCTTCTTCAGGTTTGGTAAATTTTCAGCAATTGTTTCTTTGAATCTGTTTTCTGTTACCTTTTCTCTCTCTTAATATTTTGGTAAACTATTATTCTTATGCTGCTTTTCCTAATGGAGTCGGATAGCTCCATTGGAGTGTTTCTTCACTGTTTTATATTTAACTTCTCTCTCTTCTTCCACCTCGTATCTTTCTACATTTCTGTCCTCAGCTCTCTAGTTCAGTCCTCCATTTGGTCTATTATATTTCCATAGCTTTTTATAATACTCTTGATCTCATTTATTGTATTCTTTACTTCTTGAATCTCTGTTAGTATCTTTTACAAAATTTCATTTTATATCTTTCGCTCATTAATTTTATTTTTGAGTTCATTAATTTGTTTTGCTGTGTCTCCTTGTACTTCTCTGTTGTTTTTTTCTGAGTTTTGTTTTATCTCTTTGAATTTCTTTATGATTTCTTATGAATTATTTATCTTTTATAAAGATATAATCCTCCATGTCTATTAATTTGTTTTCAGTGAAGTGCCATCTCCTTGTGATGGCATAATAAGTTGTGGTTTTGAAGTATCTTGAGCTTTAGCTCCCCTCATGGGAACCTTGTAACAGAGCTACTTATTTTCTATTTTATTGGTGGCTGATTTTCTGTTTTTATTATATATTTTTGGCTCTCGAAAACCTCCATAGTAATGATTCTTGCTGAGTTAGGGAGTTAGAAGATGGCTGCTCAGTAGGGGAGGAGCCTGAGAGGTGGTGGGTAGCTGTTCATGGTTGCAGCGGGGTGGAAGGACCTGTTTATTACCAGTGTCTATCCCCACTCTTGGAGCTCTCAAACTGGGTCTATACACTGTGGCAGTCTATTTGCTGTAGATTTGGGGTTCTTTTCTGCTGAAGCACAGGTCCCAAGGGATGGATAAGGAATTCTATCCCCTCTTTTTTGTGCTCTTTGCTGATTTTCTGACCTATATGAGGATTGGGGTCTTTTCTTTTGGCTTCACTCAAGTCAAGCATTTGTGCCATCAGCAATCAGTAGTCCTCCCTTCCTAGAACTCAACGATGGTTCCAATGTCTCCCAGTTGGCCCCTCTGGCTAACTCTGCCACTGCCTTCTCCCCACTGCTGCTCCTGTAGCTTATGCTCCACTGTTGCTACCATACGAGTCTCTCTAGAGCCACCTTCTGTCACTCAGATGCACAACTATTCCTTGGGTAATCTTCTCAGCATTGTTGCCAATTTTTCTGAGTTTCTGGGAATACTATGGGGCTCCCTGCCAATGTCACTTACACAGAAGTGTTGTATCTAGATGCAAATCAGGGAACAACCTAGAGTGAGAATTTTTATAATGTAATTGATGAGTATATATGTAACCCAGATCATTAAAACCACTAACCACATACTGAAACATATCCTTTCAAGGTGGTCTTCATGGAGTAACTTCTGAGACCACACATTTTCAGAGTAGGGGCATGAAGAGTTTCTGTCAAAATTATAATTTTAATAGGAATTCATGTTCTTTGACTGTCTTGCCTAACATTTCACACCTGTGATTGGCTCTCACATGCTCCCTGTCTTCAGCAATATGTCCTGTGTGATTACCAAGGGGTTCACTAGTATGGGAGTAACTTATCTGATGGCTATCTTATTGCATTGGCAGCAGATGTTAAATAATATTAAAGGCTTATGTAAGAGAAAACATAGGGTAAGATCATGATGGTCCAAAATTAGTAACAGTTTTTTTCACTGAGGTCCTAGGATTCAAACCATTGATTTATGAACTCCCCTAGGCGGGAATTATGTTACACATGCACTGATGGCCTCATGTGATTCAACGAAGATTATATATTATTAGACTAATTAGGTATTGACATACAACACAGACATTAAGCATTAACCTATCACATAGATTTATTCAGCATTAACATACAACCATTTGTTTAGACAGTGGCAGATGTCTCCCTGTGAAGCAATAGTAATAATGTCCAAGGTTGTATTACTTTTAGAAGAAAATTTTCTCTCAAGAGACACTTTAATGTTCAGTAGGACAGAGTTTTAACAGTAATTATACAAATATTTAAGAGGAAGGGGATTCCAAAACTATTTTGTTGAACCTTAGGGGCTGGAGTCAGTTTTAACTGGAAATTAAGTTTGAGCCACATCCACAGTTCTAGTGATTTTGTTTGTTGTTGTTCACAGTAAAGTACAAGACAACTGATCAAATTAACACAGTCATGAGTTCCATAGTGGCCCAATTTCTTTTGACTAGAGCACAGGTTTTGTTTTCTAACCTGTGAATAAAGGTTGAGTTAAACAGGGAAGGAGTTTTTAAATTGATATTATCAATGTCTGTGTATTGTTTAAAGTTTTTTAAAGACTATCAAGGTAATTTAGTATTGGTTCATCTGATCTTTAAATGTATTGCTGAATCATCTCTCAATCTGTGGTTTGGGGGAAGGCTTCAGGAATAAGTCTATATAAGTCTATTTAGTTTCTTTAGCGACTTTAAAAGTTTGTTTGATTAATGATTGTTTTAGGAAAATTATTCAAGGACTCTTTCTAGGCTTTTTTTTTTTTTTTCCCATTTATAATCTAATGTGACTTTTGTTTACCAGTATATAAATGAGCTGGTAGAGATCAGAATAACCATGCTTATAGGTCTGAATGACCAAGTTAAAATCTTTGGCAAATCCTAAGATGTCTTCAAGCATATTTGGAAAGACTACACTTTCAATTTGAGTTCAAAGAATTTAAAAATAAGAAATTAAGAAACAGAGGGAGCCCCGGGCACTGCTTTGCTAGATTTTACTTTGAAGGGTGTTTGAATGACTGTAAAATCCAGTTTATTAAAGAAAAGGGAAGCTCAGTGAAAGTGGGGTAAATAGATGAAGAGATAAAGGAGGAAGAGGAGTGGCAGTGGAGAGAAAGTTTAGAAAGATTTTCTAGTTTAGATACTCAGAAACATCAGTTCATCTTGGAAAATCTAATTATTGTCTTGTAAGGAAGTAAGGTTTGATTTATTTAACTGCTTGGAGGCTTCCAAATATCAATTGTAATAAGTGTTTTTCCATTCAGTGTGCTTATTTTTATGACTCTTTTCCAATGGAGCATGAAGAAAGACTAATTAGGAGATTTTAAAGGATCCCCCAAGTGGTCATTGTCATTTTAAATTATCTTTAGCAAAGTTGGTCAATTTGACAAAAATGTATAAAAGGGAGAACCATCATTTTTAAACATAAAGCCATCAGAGGGCCACAAGTAAGTCAAGAACCTCATCCAGGGAGGAAGGTTTGAAACAGAAAGGACTGCCAGAGGTGGAGGGGGGCGGGCAGGGCGTGCATCAGGGAATGACAAGAGTCTCACACAGGTACTTGAGTCAAATCCTACACTGGCACCAGAGATGGGGTCATATGTCATTTCAAATCTCACTTCTGACAACAGAAGTATCTGTTGAGAAAATAATGATGAGATGAAAATTAGTATAGCGTTGACTGAAAAGTGGAATTGGTTTTAAATTACATTCATCAGACTTCAGTAGGTTTCAGTTAAGCTGGCCTTTGTTATTAGGGAGAGAAAATAAAAAAGAAAAATATATTTTGTTACATAGCTTTTGGAGAAGGCTGTCCCCAATTGGAAACCAATTCTTGTTAGTCAGCAAATAGTTTTTGTTTTTTTAAAGTAAGCCGGAGTCTTGGGCACAAGATGGAGTCTTATCAGTCAACCCAAATATATCTTCACACATTTATGTAGTGGTGTCATTTTTGCTTCCATAATATAAATTATTTCATACAGTTAGTTGCCTGAGATACTGGGTGACATTTTTATCAATCAGGTTGACAAAGATCATAATTAATGTTGATGAGGAGGGAAAAAGTTGGTATTCCCTTTCTGGAAAACTGTTAGTTTGGATCAAGGGACTTTAAAAGCTCTTTTAAAAACATGATTGAAGGAACATTGCATCATAACTACATAGCTTTAAGGTGTGCATATCATAAGTTAACATATGTATAAAATATATTGTTTACCACTAACAGACTAATTCTATCCTTCACCATGTAATTGACCCCTTTTATTTAATCTGCCCTTCTCCCTCTCCCTTCCCTTCTGGTAGCCACTAATTTGATTTGATATACTCAAAGTCTATTTTCATTTGATTTGGTTCATTTGTTTTGCTTCTCTATGCACCATATATAAGGGAAAGCATATGTTTTCTTTCTCCTTCTTACTTATCTCATTGAAAATTTTCTTTAGCCTAATAGTGTCATTTCCAGTTTTGCACAAGAAATAATTAGAGATATGAATAAATATTGGAGAAAAGTTTATTTATTGCAATTTTCCCCTTTTAAATTGTTATTCCCTAATCTGGTATCTGGTCATACATATTGGTATTCATCTCTTCTCGTTCTTTTTATTTCCCCTAGGTCCCTTTATCTTGCCCATAACTTCATTTATCCTCTCCTTGAAATGTTCTACTTAGATGTCTCAAAGAAATTTCAAAATCAGTAGTACAAAACTGAACTCATGTTTTTTACCTGGTCCTTTTCCAGGTTTTCTGAAAAGGTACAATGTAATTCCTAAATTAAACACTGCAATGACTTCTTAGTACTTTTAAAATAAGACTCTATCATGGTGATTTTAAGATTGATAATCAAATATTAGAAATTCATGTTACCAATCTAGATAATTTATTTTTTATTTCAAAGCTTCATATATATATATATATATATATATATATGATAGTAGTTTTTTTCTTCACAATACTATATTAATTTTAGGATATTAAAATTAAATCTCAGTCTGTATTTCACACCACACCCATCACTATAGTTCCAGTGTCCTTTATAATCACCTTTCCCCCTCTTTCCTTCGCCTCCCCACTACTCCCCTGGTAATCACAGTCTGGTGTCCTGTTATTTTTATTGGGATTTGGTTCATTTGTGATCAGTTCATTATATTCCACACATGAGTGAAAACATCCAGTATTTCTCTTTTTCTTTCTGACTTATTTTCTTAACATTATCTCTTTGATGATGAGTGATGTAGAATATTTTTTCAGGTTCTGTAGATAGTCTATGTGTCTTCTTTAGATAGGTGTCTATTTAGTTCTGCCTACTTACTGAATGGGTCATTTACCTTTTTATTGTTAAGGTGTGTGAGCTCTTTACATATTTTGGAGATTAAGCTCTTACCTGATATATGTTGTATGAGTATCTTCTCCAGTTCTGTGGGTTGTCTTTTAATTTTATTTTTCATTTCTTTTGCTGTACAGTTTTTCAGTTTGCTGTATTCCCAGTTATCTAACTTTACTTTGGTTTCTTTTGCTTTAGCTGTTCCTTCCCCAAAGACATCTTTGAGACTGAGGCTGTGGAGTATTTTCTCACAATTTCTTCTAAGATTTTATTGTTTTGGGAATTATGTCCAGGTTTTTTTATCCACTTTGAGTTAACTTTTGTGTTTGGCACTAGTGAATAATCTAGTGGGGTTTTGTTGTTTTTTCAATGTCTTTCCAATATTCCAAAAACCATTTGTTGAATAGACTTTCCTTACTCCATTGTATGCTTTTGTCACTTTTGTCATAGATTAATTGTCCAAATAGGTGTGGCTTTATTTCTGGGCTCTCAGTTTGATTCTACTGATCAGTCTGTTTTTATTTCAGTACTATACTGTTTTGATGATGATCACTCTGTAGTCTGATCTGAAGTCAAAGAGCATGACTGGTCCACTTTTTTTCTCTTAAGATAGATTTGACTATTTGAGGCCTTTTTTGATTTCATATAAACTTCAGTATAGTTTGCTCTATTTCCTTGAAACATATGTCCCTGGAATTTTTATGTCAATTACAGTAAACCTATATGTTGCTTTGGGTAGAATGGCCATTTATTCCTTGTTAATTCTACCAGTTCATAAATATGGAATGTTTTTCTATCTCTTTGTGTCATCTTCTTTTTTACTCTAAAGGTCCATAGCTTTCACTTTAGAGGTCATTTATCTCCTTTGCTAAGCTTATTACCAGGTATTTGATGTTTCTTGATACTACTGTGAAAGGGATTTCTTTCTTAATTTCATTTTCCTCTACTTCACTGTTTGCATATAGAAATCTTATTGATTTTTGTGTATTGATTTAATATCCTGTCACATTGCTGTATTCATTTATTGTTTCAAGTAGTTTTTTCATGGAGTCTTTAGGATTTTCTAGGTATAATATCATATCATCTATGAATAATGATAATTTTATTTCTTTTCCAATTTGGGTTCCTTTAATGTCTTTTTCATTCTTTGTTTCTCTGGCTAGGGTATCTAGAATTATGTTGAATAGTAATGGTGATAGTAGGCAACCTTGTCTTATTCCAGGTCTTAGGGGAAAATATATCAGTTTTTCACACTGATTATGAAGTTGACTTTAGGTCTGTCATACATTGTTTTCATTATGTTGATGTATGTGCATTCTATTCTTATTTTGGCAAGGGTTTTTATCATGACTGGGTGTTGAATTTTGTCAAATGCTTTATCTGCACCTATTAAGATGATCATTTGACTTTTGATTTTCACTTTGTTGATGTGGTATATTACATTGATTGATTTGTGTATTGAACCATCCTTGCGTCCCTGGAGTAAATACCACCTGATCATGGTATACAGCTTTTCATGCACTTTTGAATTATATTTGCCAGGATTTTGTTGAGGATTTTTGCATATTTATTCATCAGTGATATTAGTCTGTAGTTTCTTTTTTTGGTACTGTCTTCATCTAACTTTGGAATCAGGATGGTATTAGCCTCATAGAATGTATTTGGGAGTTTTCCCTCCTCTTAAAATTTGTGGAAGAGTTTAAGGAGGATAGAGATTAGTTCTACTTTGCATGTTTGGTAGAATTCACTAGTGAAGCCATCTGGACCTGGGTTCTTGTTTTGAGGGAGATTTATTATTATAAATACTTCAGCTTCTGTGCTTGTAATTGGTCAGTTAAAGCTATCTGTGTCCTAGTTCAGCTTGGGGATGTTGTAGGGATCCTAGAAACCTGTCCATTTCTTCATAATTCACAAATTTGTTGTTTAAGTGTTCATAGTGGTCTTTCACGATCCTTTGTATTTCTGTGGTGTCAGGTGGAATCTTACCTATTTTATTTCTGATTTTTATTATTTTTCTCCCTTTTTCTTAGTGAGTCTAGCTAAGGGTTTATTAATTTTGTTTATATTTTCAACAAAACAACTCAGATTCATTGATCATTTGGATGGTCTTTTGGTTTTCATTTCATCTCTTATTTTTATTATTCCTTTCTTCTGCTGGTTTTTGGTTTTGATTGTTGTTCCCTTTATATTTCCCTCAGGTGAGTGATTAGATATTTTATTTGGGCTTCTCTTGGTTTTTGATGTACAAACGATGTGGCTATAAACTTTTGTAATTGTTTTTGTTGCATCCCATATATTCTGGTATATGATGTATCCTTGAGAATATTCCATGTACACTTAAGAAGAATGCATGTTCTTTTTTGTTGGGATAAAGCAATCTATGTATGTCATTGAGATTCATGTGGTCTAATGTTTCAATTAAGGCCCTTAATTCTTTGTTGATTTTCTGCCTGGATGATCTACCTATTGTAAGTGGGGTGTTAAAATCTCCTGCTACTATTGTATTACTGTTAATGTCTGCCTTTAGCTCTGTCAGCATGTGTTTTAAATATTTACATGGTCCTGTATTAGGTGCATATGTGTTAATGCTGGTTATTTCTTCTGGATTACCCCCTTGACCATAATGTAGCGTCCATTCTTACCTTGTGATGATAACATTTTTAGTTGGCAGTTTGTCTGGTATTAGTATTAAAATTCCTGATTTCCTTTCATCCCGGTTGTCTTTTAATTTTTCCATAGTCCTTGTCTTTCAACCTGTGTTTATCTTTGGATCTGATATGAGTTTCGTGTAGGAATATTATTGATGGGTCCTATTTTTATTTTTTATCCATCCAGCCATTCCATGTCTTTTGATTGGTGAGGTCAGTCCATTCAAGATTGGGGTAATAACTGAAATGTATGATGCTGTTGCTGTCATTTGAGTCTTTGTTTTCTGTGTTTCATTTCTTGTTTAAGCTTGCATTTTCCTTTGGGTGGTTTTCAATGTCTTTTCTGTTAGTTTGATCTGCTTCCTGGCCATGTATCTCTTTAGAATTGCATTTGTTCCTATCCCATGGATTGTCTCTAACTATGTTGCTCCATAATAGTCTTTTCTGAGCTGATGCCACAGCACCTTTATTTATTTGTACATATTACTTATTTTTGTTTCCCCCTTTAGTGGTTTGGTTGTTGTTGTTCTGTCCTGTTGGTCTCATCTTTGTTTCTGCTTTTACTATCATGATTATCATCATTCTCGAGGCTTAGTGAATCTTTGTTTTCATCTTCCCTGTTGTAAGACCCCTTTCAGAATGTCTTGAATGGCAGTTTTGGTGATTAAAAATCCATTAGCTTTGATTTGTCCTGTAGATCATTATTTCTCACTCACATTTGATAATTTTAAAGGGCAGAGTGTTCTTGGCTGGTAGTTTTGTCTTTTAGCATTTTGAATATATCATTACATTCTCTTCTGGCCTCTAGGGTTTCTGTTGAGAAATCTGATGAAAGCCTGATAGGTGTGCCTTTGTAAGTCAGGTTTCTCTTTTCTCTAGCAGCCTTGAGTAGTTTTTCTTTATCGCTGACTTTTGATAGTTTTACTATGATGTGTTTGCAAGTAGGTCTATATACATTTAGAAATTTCATTTTCTTCTGCTTTTTGAAGATCTGTGGTAACAGATTGTTTTAACAAATGTGGAAAATTCTCTGTTTTTACTTCTTTAAATAGGTTTCAGCTCCTTTCTCCCTCTTCTCTCCTTCTGGGTTACCTATTATGCTTATAATTGTTCTTTTCAAAGTGCCTGATATTTCTCATAGGGTTTCTTTATTTTTCTTCAATTTTGTTTCCCTTTCCTCTTCCCCGAGGGTCACCTCTGTTATCTTGTCTTCAATGTCTAATTTTTTGTCCTCTGCACAGTTGAGTCTGTTTATAGAGATTTCCATGTTTATCTCATTCCTTGAGAGTAACTTCCCTCTCTAGCAATTCTGCTAGGACTTTCTTCATGGCCGTAATCTCCTTGCTAATGTATTCTCTTTGATTTGTCACTTTTTTCTGAGGTCTTTCCATTGCCTTGGGGCACTGGTGTGTGCTTCCTGCATCTGATTCAGCTTATTTAAAATACAGTAATATTTATTAACTACTTTAGTTCACAATACTAAATTCCTTTTAGGATATTGAAATTACATCTCAGTGTATATTTCACACCACACTCACCACCAGAGTTCCAGTGTCCCTTACCACCACTTTTTCCCCTCATCCTCCCTCCCTGCCCCAATAACCAGTCCTGAGTCCTACTATTTTTGCTGGAATTTGTATGCTCATTTGTTTCATTTCATTATATTCTACATATGAGTGAAACCATCTGGCATTTCTCTTTTTTCTTTCAAACTTTCTTTACTCAACATGATCCCCTCCAATTCCATCCAGATTGTAGCAAATTGAACAATTTATTTTTTTTAATACCAGCACAGAATTCCATTAAGTATTTGTGCCATAGTTTATCCAGTCATCTGGTGATGGACATTTAGATTGTTTTCACTGTCTGGGTCTAGGTCCGAGTTGAGGCACAGTGGGTGTCCTCAGGTTCTGAGGTCTGTCTAGCCTGGGCTGCTTCCAGACTGTGGCTGGCAGGGCCTGGGGTCTCCGACCTGGGACTTGAAGTTTAATGTGTGCCGATTCTTGGCAGAGGTGGTACAGAGGATGGTACCTGAAGCCAGGCAGGAACTGTTTCTGAGTCGCTGTAAGTGTTCAGCGAGTGGTGGGTTGCCTGGAGCAAAGGCCTATGTTCACAAAGTGAGGCAGGCTGCTTTAGGGTGGGTGGTCCAGTGGCTTCTGAGACCTAGCTTCCCTGAGGCTAGGCTGACTGCTGCAGGGCAAGTTTGGTGTTCCATGTGTCATGGGTCTCTAGGAGCCCAGGCCTACTTTTGCTGAAGCCAAGAGGGCTGATCACTGGATAATTTATTAAATTTCCTTTTTTATTCCCATTTTGGGCTGTTGAATATTACACTGAACTACTGGACATTTTAGTGATGTGGAGATAAATCAGATATTTGGCCCTGAAATTACTTTAGACCGACTGCTAATTTTTAATTTACTTGTCTTAGAGATTTATTATGGGTAATAGTAAGATGGTCCTTGAAAAAAGAATTGAATTTCTGGGACAAAATGCGCATAGTATATTTTATGATTTTCACTATTGAGTTTTTTGTTAATTATTATTATCCCCAAAACTATTCTGTGGTGGATACCAAATGGAGATCTTTTGTTAGTTTGTAATTTAGAAAACTCAGTGAGCAGGGTCAGAAGGTGTGTCATCAGTTGTTCCTCCTTAATAATTTATGCAGCATCATTCTGTTGGATTTACCCTTGCAAACAATAGAACAAAAGAGAAATCAAAGTAGTAGACAAAACAGTAACAACAAAAAAATCAAGCGACTCTTCGCAAGGAGTGTATAATATTATGAAGATAAAAACATATGATCAAACTTTTGAGTGTGGAAAGCACTGACTCCCCATGGTGGTAGCACATTAGCTTCACCTGGGGAGCCTATAAAAGTTTAGACGTCCAGACCATACTTCAGAATGTCTGAGATGTGTTCCAAGATAAGCAGTTTTTATAGCTCCCCAAGTAGTTTCAATGGGCAGTCAAACTGGAGAATTATGAATGCATCAACTTGTTAATGAACTTCATCCTTTAAAAAAAAAAAAAAGCCCTTTACATATAATTGTGAGCTTAACACCAATGAAAATGTTAATGTGGGGCTCACAGAAGGACATTTCGAGTTCTTTAAAGACTCAGTTTCATGACTGAGAAGAGAAAGAATTAGGAACCAAGTTGGTCTGACAGTTAGGCAAAAAAAAGTAACATGATAAAAGATTCTTAATTAATTGTGGTATTTCAAACCCAATTTCTTATATTGAGGACAAGAAACATCTGAGAAAACAAACTTATTTCATGGAAGACTTTGAAAACATGCTCATCAGTGTGCCTTAAAGCTGAGTGTGAAAAAGGTCTCATTCAAAACATGTTCTCTTTGTTGAAGCACTAGAGGTGCTGATTTTAGAAGCTCTCACTTTTCTTTGGGCTCAGATGGTTTTCATTCATTCACACATTCAGTTCAGAATCACTTCTTGATTAACTTTTCTTCCTCTTGAAGATTTTGAAGAGGTAGAACTAAAGCTATGCCAAGTGCTTGAATGTGCACTTTGAGAGCTAGTTCTGAATTATCTTCTGTGATGATACCCTTTATTTTACTCACCAGCACTTCTCTTAGCATCTTAGTAGTTCTTACCCTCCTCAGAAAGCCACCCTACTCATTTTGAGCTCAAAAATGGAGAGTGGTGTTTGCAGGCTTATGAGATATGACTGGTAGTCAGACTCACTGGAACAAATTATCACACAGCAGAAACAATCGGCAGGCATTCTCGAGGTATGGTTTACTCAGTCCTACCATCAAATTAGGTTAGGTGATTGTAACAAATCATCTTCTAAACCATTAATTATTAAAAATTATTAGATATTTCTACTTCCACATTTTAATGAAATATCATGAATTATATTGGTTTTATTATTGTGGAAGGAGTAACAAATCAGTCTAAATTATTAGGCAGCACACATTTAGAGAATTAAAAACTGTGCTGAAGCTAATAGTTTCAGTCAAAGAAAGTCAACACAGTATGCATTTAATTGTTTTTCACATATATCATTCCAAAGTATGTTGGTGGCAATAATATATGATGGAAATATAGAAAATTAAAAAGGAAAGTGACATCTTAAGTAGGTAAGATTTTTTGCCAAAATTATTTTGGAAAATATTATCCAAACCACCTTGGACTGGATCACTATTTTAATAGAATTCGTGTTTGAAGAAACCCTACTTGTTGAATTGGTCAGGTTTAGAGCTCCTTGCAACTTAGCTTTCTGTTCCAAATAGTGAAAAGGGGGTATTTTTCAGAGATCATAGTTGCCTTTCATCATACCTCAAAAGGTTAAGCTATCATGCAGATGTCCCTACCTTTTTTATGTCTTGGTTATAGATTTATCATGACTCTTTCTAACCATTTGCTGAATCATTTTTGTATTTTCAGCTTGGGCTAAAAGTTACTTTGTAGGAAATTAAAATGTAAAAATAATACCTTCTACAAGGTACCAGAATTTCCCTAGGATTTATATAGTCACTAAACAATATTCTATTATTTATTGAACTAATTTGAATAATTTCATTTTTGTCAAAGTAATATTTGGATGTAGTATTTAAAGGCAAATGATACTAACAGATTTTTAAGGAGCAAGAGAGTAGCCCTCAGATATTTCATTTCAGATCCCTGTTCCTAATCTTTCAATGTAATGTTTTTCTTGTAGTATTTACTTTTACATTTCCCAATAACTTGCTTATTTATTTCTTGCTATTTATTAATTTTTCCATTGTAGATATTACATGTTGTTTTCTTATTCTTGAAGGTTAATATTTAGTTCTGTTATGTTATCAATTTCAGACACAATATTTATCACACATACATATTCGCAACCAGACTTACATGTCCCCTTTCCCTTCTTCCCAATGTAGTTATTTCAAAATTTTTGGTTTCCATCATATTCAGTATTTATATCTTTATGACACAATTATTATTCATAAATGAGCCACACAGTGCGTGATTATGGCATTTCCTTTCTTGTACAGTTTCGTTTGTTCCTGGCATTAAAATATTTTTTGTTGTTAATTTTTTAATTTGCTTGATTAGCTATTTATTGAATGCTTAGAATATGGTAGATACTGTACTAATGACTTTGCAAATTGCACTTCTCTTATAAGGCAGGTATTATCATTCTCATTTTATACATGAGGAAACTGAGTCACAGAGAAGTTGAATAACTTGACAAAGTCATAAAGTCAGAAGTTTGGAATTCGAACCTGTGCAATCTGATTCCTCCTTAACCACAGCAGAGTACAAAAATATCTAAAGCTTTTGTGGCTATTTTTGAGAGAAGTTTTATTAATGAAAATGGAAGAAGTGGAGACATGAACTGGCTTGGATGTATTTTGAATGGAAAAGAAAATGATTAATTTAATTCTGGACATATTTAGACTGACATGATGTCAAGATATATAAATATCCGTCCAGCTGAGAGAACTGTGTAAGTAGGGTAGAGACACTGTTGATATGGACTGGAAAATCTGTAACATAGAAAAGCTACCAAATTACAAAGTATTATTTCTCCAAGCAAGTGAAATACAGGGCAAAGAGCAGAGGATATTGAGTTGAGCTTTATGGTAAGTACATATTTAAGATGGAGAAATGGAAAAGAAGCTACAGCCGAAATAGTCATATAGGCAGGAAGAGAATGAGAGTAGGGCTAAAATATCATCTAGGAGAGACTTCCAAAAGATGAGTGAAAAATAAAGAGAATTTAGCCTTTCAAAGAAATGAAGGAGGGTGATGAGCAAGAAAAAAATAGATTTGGAGAGGTTGTTGGCAATCTCCACAAACTATTACAAATATTAAATATAAATAGAAGTAGATATTAGTATATTTTATTTTGTTTTGTCTTTAATTTTTATTTTGTTTAATTTCTGGTGTTTTGGTACTTAATTGTTTTTGCTGACAAAGTGAATTATAATTGCTTCTTCAAGTGTTTCTGGGTCAAGCCCTAGAAATCTTGCCCAGAACTTAGGCATCAACAAAGTCAGAGAGCCGCAAAGTGTTAGAATAAGATGAACCTCAGGAGTTCACCCTGGTTCATTTCATTTTATTCAGGGGGAAACTGAGGCACAAAGTGGTTGAATGACTTCCACCAGAGAAAATCTCAGAGATGGGGCTGGAAGACTGAGCTGAATCCAGATCTCTGCTTTTTCTGATGTATCTCAGTGTCACTTTGAAACAACAGGGAGAGTCAGTAAAAAGGCTTACATGTTCTTCTTACTTCCATATACCTTGACTTGAACTATTGCTGCTTCATGGATGGAGATCCTAGAGTGTATGAGATTTTTAAAAAATCCTCCCAATGTTGAATCAGAGCATTGAGCTCAGTTGGTTTGTTTCATTCAATGCTTCCAATGTGCCAACGCCTCTTTGTAATATAATAAGCAAATATAGAATCACTAGGGTCAAAATGAAATACATACTTTTTCTGGAAGTGAGCATCTATTTACAAACCTTAAAATAGTGACATAAAACTTGTAGCATTGGAAAATATTGCAATAACAGTAATTGGGATTTTAAGAATGATTTTCCGTATAATTTTGTGTTGTTTGGCATATAACCGTAGACATAGGATGTCAGGGTGAGCCCTGTGACTTTTCCACCTCTGATGCCTGTCCTTGATGTTAATGCCCCATCTTCCTCAGAAGTCAGCAGATTTGCTCTGACATTGTTAGG
The DNA here is from genome assembly GCA_004363575.1 of Solenodon paradoxus. Lineage (NCBI taxonomy): Eukaryota > Metazoa > Chordata > Mammalia > Eulipotyphla > Solenodontidae > Solenodon > Solenodon paradoxus. Next base: position 1,052,065 of record RJWH01000007.1, on the reverse strand, counting down.
AATGTAAACTGATCAACAAAAAAAACGTATCCAGGAAACCATAGGAAGTGTGTGTCAGTTGTTGTTTCTAGAGGAAACTGTAAGCTAGTTTGAAACATAAATGTGTCTGTCATTTCAAACTACTAAACTCCTAGACTAAGGAGGGCTTGGAGCCATGCAATGCAGAGGTCTTTATACACAGAGTGTGACTGCAGAATCGTTACTTGCTTTAGCTTCTAGTCTTGGAACTGGTTTATTCTCAATGGCACCAGTGAGACTGACACAATTTCATACATGACATCTGTAACATGACACAAGGTGTTTTTTTTTTAATAATTTGAATTTTATAGATGATAGCTTACATTTTGCAATTTTTATCGGTTATATTTAGCCAAAAGCTTGCAACTTAGAAAACCCCAAACAAAATATCCCTAAGTGCATGGCCCCATTTTTATCTTGCGGCTCCCTGAGACACATTTTCATTTAGCAGGAGCTGTCTACCACATGAATCTCTCCACAAGAAAGCCAGCAGAATTAACAAATGCTGAGAGGCTTGCCTCCACACCGCCCATAAACCTTGCTTAGAATTATCTTATATTGTATTGAAGGACTAGTGCATCGTAACATGCTACAGGTTTAAGTTGTGGATCATTGTAAATCAACATCTATTCATTAAGTTTGCCACCAATAGTCCAATTCTACCCTTCACCATATCATTGATCCCTTTTACCCAGTTGCCCACCCCAGAATTTTTTTATATGTGCACCTGGTAGGAGACTAATGTGTTGCTTTTATCATAGCACATTTACTTGAAGGTGATGGGCAGGCATACATTTCCAGCAATGGCACAAGACATCATGTACAATACATGAAATTACTGCAGCCCATAAAATATAGCGCAAGACACAACTTGGTTCTTATTGGGTAGTGTCATCAACCATTTTTCTGAATAATTTTATGCTGTCTTGTCCTTTTTTTTTTAAGTAAACATTATTCCAGTTGTAGAGGTCTTACGTATTGAGAAATAAGAAAATGAAGAAAGGTTTTAATTTCACCACCTCTAGGCTCATCTGCATTTTCCAAAGCTACGTTATCACCCTCTAATATATAAATGAAACAAACTTTGGGCAAAAACAGTATTTTGCTTTGCTTTGCCATTAAATTTGTATCTAATATGGCAAGTTTAAAGAGAAATTTCAATGTTGTTTTACTTACATTGGTATTATTAGTAATAATAGTAAACTTTCTCCCTGAGCACTTAGCATCTGTCAGGCAGAGTGTTAAGCATTGTAATGAATTATTTTGCTTATTCTCTCAAGTAACCTGGAAGAATGGCATGATGCCCAGGAACTTATTTCAGATGAGCAGTGAAGCATGTGCCCAAGTCATGCAGTTGGTAATGAGATAACTATAATTCAATAGCTGTCCTCTAAAGTCGTTAGACTAAGTGCTCATCGTGAAAGGAATGTAGGGAAGGAGCTAACTGAGCTTCTCCATTACATGAGACCCTATGCTGGGTGCTTACATGCTGATCTTGTTGAATCTTCACAACCACACAAGGTAAACAGTATCATTTACAAAGGTGGGAACTGAGTCTTAGGGGGATTAAACACTTTATGAAAAGTTACCCAACTGGTGGGGCTAAGAAAAAGACCTAGTTTTCTATTTCTAAAACTGTCATTTCTACTCAACCACACAAGAAAATTATTCTTATCCACATGGATTTATAAATTAAAAATGTTTTGCCTATTTTTATAAATGTGCATAGGATAATAAACAAATTGGATTTGAAGCCTCTCTAGAAAACAGATTCAAGCTGAACTAGACTTTGCTGTCCACCTTGAGAATTCTACCAGATTCAACATAATGCCAAAAAGATCACTTTGAATACACACAGTCTTGAATATTTCAGTGTTTAATCTCAATCTAAATAATTTGGAAGGATTAGATTTGACACTTCAGCTTGAAAAAAATAGCATTTAAAAATGTGTAGGAGGAATTCAAGCATATTGCTTAAGTTTTCCTAGTCAAAAATGTTCTTTCGTTTACCAATTAAATAACAAATGAAAGATAAATAGATTTGTCATAACACTTAGAAAATACTTTTTCCTATAAGATAACTTGAAAAGGAATTAGAGAAAATGAGAGAAATCTGTGGGTTTACAATGGTGTCGCAATTTATTCATTTGACAATTACCTGTTGGATGTACTTTTTTGGAGGTGAGAGATACAGCAGTAAATTTTAAAAAAGCAGCAAAATCCCTTATCTCAAGGAGATTACTTTCTAATGGCAAAATACAGGCAGTTAGCATATAAACAAATTGATAAACAGTATGACGATGAGTTGTGCTATGGAGAATAATGGAGGATATGGGAGAAAGTGTGAAATGTAAGGGAAGATGATTGTCTCAATAAATCAGAGATTCCTTGTAAAATGGAGGCTATAATTCCTACCTTACACTGATGTTGTGACAATGTGGGATAAATAAGTATTCCAATCTCTTTGGGGCAAGCATTAAAGAAATTTATTTTATTCTTTTTCTATTATATTTTATAGATCAGAAAACAGATGTGAACTACCAAGGTTAATTTCACCTGATGCTAATTGGAAGAGTCAAGATCTGAACTCAGGTTTTCTGAGCTAGAATCTGTTATCTTTCCCTTTCCCTTGTACTCGTTTTATTTCCCAAGGGTATTAATCACCCCTGAACAGACACTGAAGATAATATTCATATGTGAATAAATCTGAAAGAAATGCTTATTTTTCATTTTCAAAGTTTTCTGTGATGCACTTTTGTTTTGAAAGTATATTTACTCTTCATTACAATTTTGGATATGTCAATGTATTTTTAAAAATATATTTTAAAAAATATATTCTCTGAGGAAGTGAATTTGTTTATATTAATATGTGACTAATGTTATAGTTTCTTCAAATATTGCCTCTTGGGTTTTCATGTTACTGTTAAAAACTGAGTGCAATTATAAGAAACGTTTGGAATGATGGCATAAGCCAGTCCTAAAGGAATAGCAGAGTCCTAGGAGTAATCTTGTAGCTTTCTATCAAGATAAATAAAGGTGATAATTTAACATAAAAGTCAACTGAAGGAAATTATACTAAGTGAAATAAAGTAGAAGGAGAAAGACAAATACTGACTGAGCTCACTCATATGTGGAATATAAAGAAACAAAGCAAATGGACAGATAAAACAAAACAAAAACTAACCCTTGGACACTGGCAGCAGAATTTAGGTTGCCAGAGAGGCATGGGATTGGGGGTGGGAGCAAAGGGTGGCAAGGGTTCAATTGGAAATTTATGGTAAGCCTGGTATATGATCATATATTTGATGTAGAGTGAACCTGCACAGCTAAAACTTGCATTGTTAAATCAGTTACTTCACTTCTAAAAAGTAAAAGGGAAAAATGTTTAAAAATAAAATAAGCAAGCATTTGTGTTAATGCAATTATTGTATATAATAGTTTTAGATTTGTTGTGAAGGATTTTTATATTTGATAATTCAGATTGATCATTAAGTGACTTTGAAAAATTGTGTCACCAAAGAAATGACAAAGAAAAGTGTTACATATGTGCATGTATGTGTGTGTGTGTAGACAAACATAAAATTTCAATAATGAAGAACTATTAAGGAAATAGTAAAAGTGTTTGTTGTTACCAGTGATCATGGGATGTTAGTTAAAATGCAAAAGTTATTTGCCCATTCAGATGAATTAAAGGATATGATTAAGAATATATCATTAAAATGGTGCTAGTATACCTTGCAAGGGAAGACTAATTGATACAACCCTCTTAAAGAGCAATGTGGCAATTGAATCAAGAGCCATAAAAGAGTCATAGTATTGTAACTAGCAGATATATTTATATAATTTATTTCAAGAAGTAATTAAAATTAGAAGAAAACCTTTTCCAGAAAGATATTTACTACTGTATTACTTATAATAACACAAATATTGATAGAACAAAATCCAACAAAAAATAATTCTATTAAAGCAAAGCCACTTGGCAGAAGATTGTGCAACTGGTAAAAATGATCATGAACATCATAAAGCAGCATAGAAATACCTTATATCAAATCTTAAGTAAAAACGTGCTTCACGTATGTGAAACAGAATGCAGGCTGTCATAGCCAAATACAATTATGTAGAGGAGATTGAAAGGGAATATGTAACATGTTGTAATTTATTTAAGGGTAGTGGGATTATATATTTCTCCCCCTATTTTCCAAATATTCTGCAAATGTTGCTATAATACTTGAATAATAAAAATTTTATTTCCATAATGTATTAATGATATTCCCAAATGACTTACTTCCCTGACTTTCCAAATGCCTATAAAATTGGCTGTTAATATGAAGCATTCAGATACCAATATTTTTTGCATATTCTCATGCGGTATGTGTTAAAACATAGCATTTTCTCTCTGAATTTGATTGATAATAATTTTCAGGTAAACCTGTTTCCTCTATGAAATTAAGCTTCCTCTAGAGACCTTCCTTTCACTGTACCTAAGCAGTAGTTAACAAAATGTCATTATTTTGAAATGTCAAGTGTTTCAATAGTAAGATATTTTAAAAGTTCGTAACTCACAAGCAGCATGATTAGCTCACTGGGATCCTAAAAATCCCAGGACAGTGTCTTCAGATGCCTAGGAAACACTTAAACCCAGAGGTTCGAATGCAGAACTATTACCTGGAGGGAGGTCTTGGATTTTTTCACCACTTAGGAAAATCATGCTATGTGTACCAGGAGCGATGTACTTAAATCCAAGCTTTTCATCCCTTTAAAAATGAGTGAAGATCACTTAAGCAGAGAATGGTGCAAATTAACTGAGTTCGAACATTGATGCCTCATTTACTTTCATACAAGAGTCTACTTCCAATCATCGATGCGTTCATTTGTTATATTCCTTAAACATTCAATTAATTTTGTTTCTTCAAATTTCCTGAAATTTTATCCCCAAATCTGTATCTCTTCTCTGGTTCCATCTTTTAGGAAGTTACCTAAGATAAATGCCTAGAGTTACTTCAGACAACCCCTATCCTTTATCCATAGACAGTCAACTTCTGTCAACTAAATGTCTAAAATGCTTCTTGAGTTGATTTCCTCTTTATTTTTACACTTGTACTATTGTACTGGCTTTTGGATAGTCTTCTACCAGACTTAGACAGAAGTTGACGCAAAGAAATCAAAAGATACACCATGCTCATGTACTAGAAGAACTGACATAATCAAAATGGCCATACTGCCCAAGGCAATATACAGATTCAATGCTATTCCCACCAAAATTCTGAAGACATTTTTCACAGACATAGCACAAAAAACAGTCCTCAGTAAAAAAACCAACAACAATGAAGTACTCATGCTCCCTCACCTCAAACTGCGCTACAAAACAATAATATTTAAAACAGCATGGTATTGGAATACAAACAGAAATGTAGATCAGTGGAACAGAATTGAAAACTCAAACATCATTTTTTTAAAGTAAAGGTGAAGGTAGGAATGAAGGCAAGCAGACAGGAAGGAAGAGAGGCAGAAGAAGCACCCTATTTTGATTTAGTTCACATTTGTTCTCCCAGTCCTGGGTCTTGAACCTGGGACTTTAGGATGTATGTGGGACTGCTCCCAGGATGTACTAGACCACTAGGCCACTAGGGCATACCCCTCAAACAATATTTTAAACAAATTTATTTTCATTTAAAAATATCTTTCGTAGCTTTTCACTGCCTGTAGGATAAGGTCCAGATTTCATCTCATTTAAAAAGTAAAAGCTGGTAACTGGTCACCTACCTTTAACACTTCTAGTCTTGTTTTTGTTTGTTTGTTTTAACTCTCTTATGTATTTGACATTTGATTCATTTCCTCAGTTCAGGAGGCCTTTGCATGATCCCTTGCCTTTTCTTGAATATCTTTTCTGTAGCACAGAGTAAATACATGGTGATTAACTGCTCACATGTGTCTTCCTCCATAGATTGTCAATCCCAAAGGACAGGGTCATGTCTTGTTCATACAGTATACCAAGAAGCTAACAACATAAGGACTCAGGATACATTAGTTGGGTGAGTGGCTTTCTGGTTTACATAGGTGGGAAACTTCGGAAAGGGGGGACCTGGGCAGGAGAATGTCTGAAGACCTAGCCCATATTTGATCCATATTTGAAATTTAAATAGTCTGTTAGAGAATTTAAAAGAAAGTGATAGGCATGTTATTGGAAAATAGAGGAGGGAGATTGTTGTTATGTGATTGCTGAAGGTTAGGAAAATTGCTTCTGACAGTTGTGTGGAAAGCAGAACTATAATTATTGATATTTCCCATAAAAGTGTTGAAGGCATTTATAGGAAATTATGAAATGAGAGAAATATACTGAGGACAAAACAGACAAAAAGAAAACAGGACTTGATTTGGGGAAATGCTTTGCCTTTTCAATGACGAAAGATGCTGAAATTAAGACAATGCGATCTAGACAAAAAGCTGAGGATGTGACTTTATAAACTTGTGTTAAAACTTCAGAAAGATCAAAAGATCAGGGTATTCAGTTACACAATGACCCTTTGGGGAGATTGATGTTTTCTCCAAAGGCACTCTCAATCAAACCAGAGGGCTCTAGGGAGCTTCAGTTTGTTGCTGTTCAATCTTCTCCGATAGGAGCCAAAGGAAAAAAAAATCTGTGGGTTTTGTCTAACAGAATGAACTTCCATTTATATCTATGGGAGACCCTCACATTTTTTGAGATTATTTTAGTAGAAGCACTTCCAGTTTAGGTGGAAATGGAGAAACAAAACAAATGAAAGAAAACTATTGGACTTTTAACATTATCTTGTCAGGAAGTAGCCTGATAAAACTACTGGACTATAAACATATGCTACCGTTTGTGAAAAAGAAAGATGACACTAAGAGAAGAACTAATGCCAGACAATGGAGCAAGGACACATTTTCAGCTTTTGAAATGTAGTAAAGGAGTTCCTGACTTTTATTTGACTGGGTTGATTTACAAATTGCTCTGGGTCAGTAACTTTTAAGCTTCCGTTTTCTCTGTTTATGAATGGAGATATCTATAGCTGTTTTCCTATACCTATCACCATTGTATATTGAGTATATTAGATAGAAAACTGAAGTTTCACAATTCTCTCTAGGGAGAAGATCTACTTCTGAGGAACCTAATCTTCTGATTTAGATGATGAGTATGGGGTTGATGCTCTGATGCACTGAGACTCTTAAGAGCCTTAGGAAGGGGAAAATATTTTTGGAAGGTGGAAGAGACATGAATATATGTATCATTGATGACCAGAGATGAATGCCAGCAAAAGAACTCTGATTTTGCTTCATGACTCCTATTTCCTTTGTAATGACCTTCTCTTTCAGGACCTCTGACTTGATTCTAACCAATGAATGTAAATGCCTAAAGATGATTTTTTCTTTTCTTTTGTTTTTTAAAGGAATGGTACAGACAGGAATGAAGATGAGTAAGAAGGCAGGCAGGAAGAGAGAGGAGAAAGATGCATTTTTATTTTATTTTATTTTTCATTGTTTGAATTGTAGTTTCCCCCAGACCTAGAATGCAAGCTTAGGTCCTTGACTAAAGTTATGTTGGCTCTAGAGCCACCAAGCTATAAATGGCACCACTATGGAAGGGAGCATACACACGATCTAAGTTAGATCATGTGTCCCTCTGTTTTCAGTACACAGACTATATGACTGCATAGTTAGTACAGCCCTGTAGTTGGCAGGAATCATGGGACAAAATCCAGATCTCCGAACTCCTGGGCTAGGACTCCTTCACCTATGTTGCGTGCTGCACTAACCTACCTGACATTTTTTGGTTTTTTGGGGGGGTTGTTTTGGCTTAATTTGATTCTGCTTTTTTAAAAAAAGCCTAAAGACTAACCACTATTTCATGACTTTCCAGGAATCGTACTATAGTAGAGTTTCATGTGGGATTCATGTAAGGAAACAAAAGACTGTTTAAGATTTGCACTATAGACTCAGGCTAAACCCTCCTCATATTAGTACTTTATTAGTAAAGGTTTTATCACCGAATCTTTTTGGATGAGCTGGTAAATGTCATTTTCAAAAAGCCTTTGGCATTATGACTTTTCAATTAATATGTGCTCTTGTATTATCTTGTTTTAACTCTAATAAGAAATGTGATATGAAAGTAATAAATTAGTACTTAGAAATTTGAGGGGGTGTAGTAATTTAGAAATCATTGTATCATAATAGCATAATCTAGCAAAAAGAAAAAATGCCCACAAATTATAATCTAGGAAGATATCTATGTGGATGAATGCTATGTAGGTATAGACCATCAGTTCTCAAGTATAATACTAGCATAGACTTTTTGAATTATAACTGTCTTTGAAATAAAACATTTGAATCATTGCACCTTTTAACTATCTTTGAAAAAAATGTTTGGAAGAATCATTTATTGCCTGTTATGTCAGTGTCACATTGATGGAATCTATTCACTAATTATGGTAAATGACCAACAGTGTGGTTACTTTTGCCACAAACACCACTTTGTGGAATCTGGAGTTATCAGTTGTTATTTTGGAAGAAGCAATCCCATGATCGATTTGAAATAATCTTGTGGGATACTTCTGAGTTCAACTGAAACATTGGGAAGGCGTAGGTCATTAGTCCTTGGGTTTCAGCTGGCTCTCTTGCCAGTAATCACCCTGAAATTCTTTTCTGGACATCGTTCTTTCATTTGTGTTATTGGGTTGGAAGGCAAACAATCTGATTCATGCTAGACGTCTTTACTCAGGATTCCTTAATTTTGGCACTACTAACACGCCACCACGCCAGCTTTATGAGGTATGATTTATATATGATATTGTATAAAGCTAAGTTGTGAAATATAATAATCATATACACACATACACACAGTAAAATGATTAACACAATAAAAACAGTTAATACCTTTTAAACTTACAATACTTTTTGTGCTGAGAAGTTTTCAAATCTACTCAGCGACTTTCAAAGTTAGAATTCACTATGGTGTCAGCTCTCATCACCGTGTTGTACATTCATCCCCAGAAGTGATCTATTTTATGGCTGGAAGTTTGTGTCCTTTGACAAGCTGCACCTGTTTCCTCCATCCCTGGTAGCCACCAGTCTGTTCTGTATTTCTCTGAGTTCATTTTTTAAAGAATCCACATATATGTCTTTAACTTTTATTGCCTGACATAATGTATTTAGCATAATGCCTTCATGTTAATCCATGTTGTCACAAAATGGTAGAGTCTCCTTTTTTTTCTTTTGGTGGTTAAAAATATTCATATGTATGCTTTATATATTATAAAAATACATATATACAAATATTGTATATGTGTGTATGTATGGATATATATGGAGATATTTCTCTATATATTTATATATTATTCATATTACACACACACATATACCCATTGACTCAGGTTATTTCCTTGTCTTGGCTCTTACAAATGAACAGGCTGCTGCAGATAACTCTTTGAAATTGTGATTTCATTTCCTTTGGTATATTCAGCCAGAAGTAGAATTGCTGCATCTACATAGTTCTGTTTTTAATTTTTTTGAGGAAGGTCTATACTGTTTCTCATAGTGACTGTGCAAATTTACATTCCCATCAACAGTGAGCAGAGTTCCCTTTTATTCATAAGTACTTCACTCACTTTTATGCTAGCCATTCTTACAAGTATGATATAATATCTCATTATATCTTGATTTGAATTTCCCTGATAATTAGTGACCTGTCCATTTGAATATCTTCTTAGCCATTTGAATAGCTTCTTGGGGAAAATATCTATATAGGCCCTTTGCCCAGTTTTTAATTGGATTGTTTTTTTGCCATTGTGTTGTGTGAGTTGTTTAAATAGTATGGATATTAACCTCTTATCAGGTATGTGATTTGCAAATAATTTCTTCCATTCAGTATGTTTTCTTTTCACTTTGCTGATTGTTTCTTTTGCTGTGGAAAAACTTTTTGGTGTGATGTAGTTCCACTTGTTTTTGCTTGTGTTTTGGGTATCATATCTATACAATCTGCCAAGATCAATGTCAAAGAGCTTCTTCTGTCTTGGTTAAGTCTTTATTGTGTAGGGCGTTTCTGGGCATTGAAGGATGTTTAGCAGAATCTCTGGCCACTACTCAGTAGATGCTAGTAAAACCATCTCTCCCAAATGTGAGAACCAAAAGTGTTTCTAAACATTCTCCAGTGTTTCCTGAGGGGCAAAACTGCCCCCGTTGGAGAATTGCTCCTCTGTTTTTTTGTTTGGATTCATGTAAAACTTTTGAAAAAAGAAATCTATGAACAAAAGCAAAAACAAAATATCTCCTGCTATTTTACATTTAAGAGTTTTCAAAGTTATCAAGCCTCAGATTTCCGGATACTGTATCCTTTTATCTTCTGAAAACTGGGCAATTCTTGCCTGATCTCATTTCTGTCTTGTAGTCAAAAGGTAACAAGAAGCTTCAAGTACAGTTTGGCTTTCTGCTTTTTGTCAAGCTGCTTCTCCTAGAGCCATCAGCATGATAGGCATATGACTAACTCCAAATCTAACTCCAAATTATCAAGAGATACTTTCACCAAAACTTTTGCCGCAGCATAATGAGTTAACAGATTTTCAGCTTGCAATATCTGTGTCATTTACTCCTGCCATTTTACTGCTAAGCAAGTACCACATTTTAGGTTTTTGTTATAATAATACTCTAAGTATTAAACACTAAACATTAAAAGTTTGAATGTTGAGAAAAAAATGTCATTTGAATATTGAAGACTGAGGGGAAGAAGATGCTGAGTAGAAGAGACAGGACAGAGGTGCAAGCAGGGAAGTATATTTGGTCTATTTTAGGAACCAAAGAAAGCCAGTGTGGATTGAATTGTGTGGCAAAGGGGTGGAATAGCATGTGTGGAGTTCACACAGGTATACAATGGTCAGATTTGTAGGGCTTTCATACCAGTGAGAGAGTTATAGGTTTATTCTAGGCACAATGGGAAGTCATTGGAATTTTTTAAGCAGTGAAGGGGGAAAAGGGGTCATTCTGGCCATTAAGAGCTATAAGAACAGAAGTAAGAAGTCCTGTAAAAAGTTCATGTGAGATATAATGGTGGCTTAGATGAGGACTGCAGTCAGAGATGGGGGAAAATCAATATATAAGGGATGTTTTAGAGATAAAGCTAGATGGTCTCCTTGATGAATATTGGCTATGAGGGGAAAAAGGAATCAAGGATAATTCCTCGATTTTGATTTGAATAACTGAGAGAATAGTTGTTGTTTGTTTTTTTATTTAGCTGAAAGAGACTGTGAGATAAAATAAGAGTTCTTCAGTTTGATTAGTTAACCTTGTGTTGGTATTAAGGGGCCAATTTATCAGTCAAGATTTCCAGAAGGATGAAGGAAAATAATTTTTATTTTAGAGTCATCAACCTTGATGATATTAAAAGTCATGTTTTGAAATGTGAGACTGGAGAAGATAAGGGATCTTAAGATAGGCCCGGGAGATTACCAACATTTAGAATATGAGCATAGCAAAAGAAACAAGCAAAGGAAAATGACAAGAGTCAGAGAGGTAGAAATAAAACTGATCAGGTATTATGGATGTGTAACGAGTGGTGAATCTTTTACTTCTAATTTCTCATCCTCTCATCAGTAGCATATTCAGGTAGATCCTTCCAGAAGGTGTAAGCAGGTAGTTTATACAAGAGGATTCATATTCCTTAAAGATACTCAAACACAAATAGAGAGATACTATACTACTATTTTGCGACTTGCTTTTTTAACAGCATGTCTTTAAGATATTGACCTTTTCTATGGCTTCATAATATTTGAGACTTCAAAGTCTAAGCAGCTCTCAAAGTTTCAGATGAGTCTTACCAAAGTGGCATCTATTTATACACTAAGAATAACAATAATAGATTGAGGCACACCCTGGTGGATTAGCAATTAGGTCAGTCACTTCTGAAGGAACATAGGCCACATACCCCTGGGTTCAAGTCCCAGGTCCAGTGGGAAACACCAGTGTGGACAACTCAATAAAGATAAAATAAAATGCTGCTTCCTCCTCTTTCTTCCTGCCTGCCTGCCTGTTCACCTTCATTCCTGCCTGCACCTGTCCTTTAAAAAAAAAAAGGCATGTGACTCACCAAAACATGAAATATTCCAATTTGAATTAATGAACACTTGGAGCATCAGATATGACCTTAACTTTGAGATTTAATACTTGCCTGAATTGATGGTTTCAGAAAACTAGCAACAATGCTCTTTTCAATCTCCAGAAAAGGAAAATGTAGAAAAACAAGAGAAAATATTCCCTTGTGTAAGTTTCTGGCACTCAAAAGTAATAGAATTAAATGAATACCCTCTGACAATGCATTGGGATGGAGAGTTATTAAAGGCAACCAGTTATAAACCCTGTCTTCAGGAATCCTTGTTTAAATTAAGTAAATAAAGTATCTTATTTTGGTTTTATTGAGTTATAAGTAGAAAAATTCAAGCTGTTGTTTTCTGAAAAAATAATTATGGGTCTGAAAAACGTATTCTCTATGTCTATATTTCTGAACAATTATGTTTCTTAATGCAATGAAGCAATGAGCTTGATAAAATAAGACTAATTGTTAGATGCTTATATTGTCATCAGACTGATTCAGTAGTTAGATTGCTTGTAATTGTAAATAGCTTTTGCACCACAGAAATGGATTTTGTATAATAATAAGTGTACAATTAGTCACCATAAACAAACAAATGATTTAAAACAATAATGACTTTTGAGATAAAAATTTCTCACACTTTTGTTCACTCGGTGATCACTGCATTGAGGCATCATTAATAAATTGTTAGCAATTCACATGAATGCAGCTGAAATGTCATCTTTTTTCTTAAATAGATTTGTAAAATATGCTCAACGAGTAAGCATTTCTTGGATGTTAGAGACTTTAGCAATGCTAAAATGGTTGATTTCTATGACAAGTAAGTGTTACACTGATAAAAAATAATTAAAGCTAGCTTTAAAAATTCACTCTTGAAGTGTAGGCTTTATAAATGTTTTCAGTTAGTATGAACAGGTAACAGTGCCATCAACCACGAGGCCCTAAAGTCTGAGGAGGGAAGCAGACTCAGGTAGCTATATCAGGTCCATGTCTTTTAACCTGAAGTTATGTTCTAAACCCACAGAAAGGTCACTCCTTGACTTGCGGTCTGTGTCTTCCAGGAAGTGCTCTCATTCTGATCTCATACCCAGCCCTCTGTGGCCTCAGTCTTTGCCTTGCTCTCATTTTTCTCCCCTCCATCTGGTCAAGCTTATGTGCTTTGTCAAGATCATTATCTTTAAAATATGTTTCCTTTTAGCCTCTTTGACTTTCTTCTGCTGGTAGAGATGTTTAAGGGCAGAAACTGTGTGATTCTTTCAGTCTGAGCTGAGCTCCTGTCCTTTGTTTATAGAGAAGAATTTCTCTTAGATAGTTCTTTGTTTTTCTCACAGATTGACATGCCAAGACCTCATGATTAGAGTTAATAATTTTTTTGGGGGAATTTTGTCTGCTTTCTTCAACCTAATTATACTGTTTTCCCAAAAGGCCCCCCTTTGTTTCAAATTGTCCTGGTTTTAGATAATATTTCTCAAAGTATAAGGTTTGAGTTTGGGGCCTTTTCCTATTGGCAGTGTTGATTGATTGTTATTTGAGATTTTTGTTGTTGACTTTGCATTTGGCTTGGGGGGGTGAGCTTCTCTGAGTCTACACCAAACTTCCAGTCAATAAGATATAAGCTCCCCAAAGGAGGGATCTTGTTTTACAATCCATTCTCTGCCCAGAACAGACTAGTTTTGGATAATGAATGACTGTATCACAATCATTTTAGGGAGTATGTTGAATATGACCGGTTTTATCAGGTATCATATAAGTCTCTGGAAATTATATTTAGTTGAGTGGTGTGGATCTATGAGACTAAAAGTATCCAATATGGATGTTTCTATTAAAACTACAGGTCCTCATGCAGGTGAGCTGTCCCCCTTTCTAATCTATGTTCTCTCTAGCCCATTCAGCTGTCCACTAAAGGCTGTAGAAGTGGAGAGAAAATTCTCTCCTACCCCTCTAGATTCTTAAAGGCAGGCAAACAATCAAATATCAGACAGATTGAAAATAAAATAAAAAAATCTAGTTTAACAATAGCATGTGTACGTGACACCCAGTAAAACTACTTGTAACTCAACAAAAATATCCTAAGTCACCATCTTATATATCTTCAGTTAGAGACACAGGATGTTGGGGAGGGAGAAGGTCACCCATGGGAAGTCACCAAGAAGGCACAGCAAACAAGGGCATAGCTCTTATGCAGATTTAAATTGTTGCCTTCCCCATTGATTAAAAAGATGAGGTTTTCCCCTATGCAGAAAGAGAGACACCCTTACAAAGAGAGATTTTCCTTTGCATGTGCAAATGTGTCTTACAAAAGGACAGCATTCAATCAGCCTTCAGAGCCTCTCAGATGAAATTATCCTTAAGTAAGGTATTTTGGGGGTGATACATTTTGTTCTACAACCCTGTCAAGTTTCAGCCAAGATCTGAAAAGGGACAAAGTCTATTTTAGGCACTTGTTCTGACTCAAATGAACACTATATGCTGAATATTAAAAACTCTATTACAAAGTTATCTTCAGAAGATATTGAAAAGTTTTTTTTCACAATCATGTGATTTTTTCCTCAACAGGAGGAACTGACTAAACAGAGAAACACTGCCAGCTCTATGCCTGGCCTTTCATACCTGGAGAAAATCCTGATTAAGGTAATCCCTGCCCTCAGAGGACTTCCATTCTAGTGAGAGAAGGGGGTAGAGGAACACACACACACACACTCTTTCATGTATACACATATGTTTATAATGCACATATATGTGTGTTCATGTGTGTGTGTTTATCTGTATGCAACCTGGTTTGATGGATTGGGAGAAAACAATTCAAATTAGATATACCTTGCATGAATTAGTGATTATTGATAGATAGATGAAAGTTCCAAGACATCTTTACATTTTATTCCCCTACAGATTGAAAGAACAGATTGGTAATTTTTTTAAAGCACAATGCTTTTGAAATGTTGCCTGAAATTCAAATGAAAAATTTGCATCTAATTTCTGGGCTTTAAAGGGAAAAAAAACATAAATATTTGGCAATAGATACTTATCTGTTGTTTGTGGTTAGGAATCTTTTAATGTCCACTTAGTCTGCATTTAAAGTCAAAGATTTACACTGACTAAATGGAAAACTCACTGAATTTAACAGCTGCCACTTCTGTTTTTTAGTTACTAGTTTATTTTTCCTTTACTGTTTCAAAATGAACGCTATATGCAAATTGCTAGGGATACTTGCTAAGGTGTTGGCATAAATGAGACAATCTGGAATTGTTAAAATGCATTTTATCTAAATAGCTGTTCTATGAAGAAAGTTAACTATGACATTTTATTTACTAAACTAGGAAAACCTGCTATGTTTATTTTAACCAAATATCTCTTAAAGATTATACTTCCAATGCTAGGTCAGGATTTTTATATTAGAAAATTAAAATTCTGCATTGTTGTTTTAAGACTAGTATTTTGTCATTCTGTTTCCACTGCTTTTCATTTTCAATAATCTACTAATTCTACTTGCTATGAGTAATAATGTACAAATTCATCTTTAAACTGGTGTTTGTAAGGGTGGAGGAATCATTCCCCTACCCCTCTGGGTTCTTCTCAGGCTGGTCAAGTAATCAAATTAACATCAGGCTGATTAGTAGGAGAAAAGAACAGATTTAATTACATACATATGGAGAATCCACATAGATGTAGTCCAAGGGCAATTAGGGGAAATGAGGTAAATGTCCTGAGCAGAGAGATGATATAGCGACCTGGGACATGAAGGAGAAAGGAGGAGGCTCACATAGCAAGGAGAAGGTAACTCATATAGTGAAGAAAATATGCTTTACAATTAGATGCTTTTCCTGCCACCTGGACAGGTTTCTCTGATAGAAAGGTTATGCCTAGTAAAAAGTCCCAATTTTCATTCTTCTAAGTGATTAAAGAAGTAGTAAATGTTTTTCATGACTTGGAGTGCATCTGTTGACCTTGGTTCAGAAGAATCCATATGCCAAAGTGACATGTCTTGTGAAGGCCTGCTCTGAACATTTTGGGGAGGCTTAGCCTACAGTCTTTTTTATTCTTAGTACCCTGCTTGGAACCAGATTTTCCACTCATGTTTTTAAGTGTCTGATCTGGAATCTAATGGAATTGGAAAAGTGAAACATGTATAAGAATTACTTTCTCATTACCTGCCTTCTTCCAGAACCCATAGAGAGAAATTAAAACCATGCTCCATTTGTATGTGGCAGTCCTCACTGTTTTCTCTGAGAGAGAAGGAGCAGGAATCCAAGGTCACCACATGTCATTAAGACAAACATTTTGGCCTCTGTATAGTCTTGTGAACAAGAGGGGGAATTGCATAGAATGTTGCCTACACCTTATTAGGTCCTGTAGATCTTTACAGTAATTACAAAGATCGCCTTGCATAGATTTTATTTCGGTTCCCAATCTATCAGGAAAAATCTGCAAGTATGACAAACTCAAACCTCTAGCCTCAAGCCCAAGATTCTGCTCTGACCTTAGTTCCAAAGGAATTGGTTGCTTCCTTCATTTTATGAAATAATTATTTTATGCCTAGGATATGCCAGGCATTGAGTAGCAGGGGATAAAATGGCAAGTAAAACCCTGGGCAATCCTACTCTTTCTCAGTTAGCTTTCCATCTAGCAGAAGAGACCTTCAATCAAATAACATAATACTCAAATAAGAGCGCACTTACAGTTTGAGTAAGCACAGTGCTGGGGGAGGCAAAGCTGCCCAGAGGAATGATGTTTGTGCTGAAATAATTTGTGGACGGAGGGAGTGTAAGGTAGGGGAAGCATGTTGTTAGGAGAGGGGAAAGCATGTGCAAAGTCACTGTGTTGAGAGGGAGCAGGATGGTTTGAAGAACTGAAAGAAGATTGTCTGCTTGGAGTGCAGAGGGCCTGGCAGGCTGTGGTGTGATGTGACTTTGTGAGGTAGGCAGGGATTGGACCATACTGGGGTCTTGTGGAATTTGGGACTTTATTATGAGAACAGCAGGAGGCTACTGAAAGGTTTGAAAGCAAGGGTGTGATGTGGAGAAAAGGCAGTTAGGGTGAGGAGACAGCCCTCAAGTCCCTAGAGTCTCGGGTGTTTATCGCCCATAAGTATTCTGACCAGTGTATTACATTGTAATATCCATACTTAGTCAAATCTATTTCTACTTTCAGTAAACAATGATAATTCATTATTATATGTATATAATAGAAGCATTATCAGTTAATACTACTGAGAAATAGAAACATTATTTCTCTAATGGGAATTTCTACTGCAGTTTTTCTTGCTTAGTCCAAATTCTTACTCATTTGGGGAATGATAGTTACATTATAGCCTACCCTATAAAAACATTAGGTTTTTTTTTTTTAATCTTTAAACTGTTTTTGGTTCTCAAGGAGAACCAAACCCTTTCACGATCAGACTATCAAAATCTTGTGTGATTTTTTTAATGTTTTTTTTTTCCACTCCTTTTGAGCCTTAATACATCTATATCAGAAAGGCCAGTTTCTTTGAGGACATTACTCTGTAAATGCATTCATTCAAACTTAGGTCATGAAAGAAATGGGATCTCATGGTCAAATATTTACTTGCTCACCCTTCTCTGTCTCGAGTCTTATCTAAACACAATTTTACTGCTTTGTGAACTTTAGGTCCAAGTAGAAAGGCAGATAAACAATCTGAATGTATCCTATATGTGAGGAGTTTGATCTGACAGAGGTGGTTGGTTGCAAGCAACAGACCAATAAAAAATGGATTCGTTAGAAGAATCCACTCAACAAATTTTAGAAGGAACAGGAATCAGAGCTGTTTCAGAATCTTGGGAATAGTCTCATCAATTTGCTCTGGAGACATTTTGCTTTATATCTGTGAGCGGTGAATACGTTAATGTGTTGTGGCTATAACTTCATCTTAACATTGTAAATATAAAAAAGACCCTTCTCTCCCATAAACATCCAAATAAAACAGTATAACATGCAGAAAGTAAACTATTATTCCTTGTTTGGGAAGGTTTCCTGACATTAAATATTAGTAGCTATGAAAATGATCATGCCCTTGGACCCAGTAATCTTAAACATAGAGCAATTAAAAAAAATATTGCTTATTAAGTTTTCATTTTTGGTAACCTTTCAAAATGCATTTAACCTTGACTTGCACTTAGAGAATGCCTTCATAAATTATGATTCTGGGGAATTCAAAATTTAATCTATATTTCAAAATGTTTCTTATATCGCTTTGTGATCATGGGATTAAACACTCTCAGTCAAACTTGTGATTTAGAGTTTCTTCCCAAGGGGCACTATTCCTAAAGATGTACAGAATCTGACGTAGGCAGAGAACCTTAATGCACAGAAAGGGGGTTTCGAGGCTGTCCCCTTGAATCTGAGACCCACTAACATACCTCTGCATTAATTTGGGAGCGTGTTTTAACTTGGAATTTGAATCGAACTCAGCGCCAAGTCTTAAGAAGTGAAAGGTCAGCTATTTAATGGAATAGTTTTAGTTAAATAATGGCTCTTTGTGTTATATGAGAAGAAAGTAAGCAAGTTCTAAAATGGAAGACTGAACAGCTACATCTAATGAGCAAATCAGACTCATGAACAGACTGCAGCATACTTATTACTTTCTTTAATAGAAAATTTATTTTGTTCTATTTGCCTCTGCATTCTAACTTTGAAAATAGTTTGTTTCTTATACTGAGTTTTTAATTACATTAGGTGCTGCTGAGTCATCTTGCCCAGAATATGAACAATAGACTAGGAACACTGGAGATGTATTGCTATTAGAACTTTAGATAAACTGTATGTGCTCTGACCATTGAAATTTACTTTTCAATATCCATGATCTTAAAAACAAAACTTCAAGCCAGATATAATATTAATTCAAAGTCAAGACTATTTTTCTCAAAGATTTGGTCTTTTAGGTGTCAAACTGAAAGTACTTTTCATTTCTGCAGAGAGGGTTATGGATGTTCATTATTGAGTTTGTGGTCACTATGGTTAATTTAAACAATAGAAACCAGAGCAACTTTGTAAAGATTTGCACTAAAGCTAAATTAAAGTTCAAGTAATCAGCAGATTTAATGTTCACATAAGCAGATATGCTTAGCATTGTTTGTACTAGAATGAGTTATCACTGGTTGCTTTAATTTTTTGTATTTATAAACTCACTGCCGCCAATGCTTTCTCAGTTTCACCTTATGTTAAACCTTTAAATCTGCCCTTTAGCGAAATTACTCAATTGAAGAGTGTCCTAAGAAATCTAATCATTTTCTTATTACCAATGCCAATAATTTTAAATGTTTTTTTAAATGCATGGTTCATAACTGTACATCTCAATGAATTTTCTGAAGAAGAGAAATCTTTACTTTGCCACTATCTTATCTCTATCATTTAGTTTTGCTTGATTTTTAAATTTTATATAAATACAAGCATCTCTCTCTCTCTCTCTCTCTCTCTCTCTCTCTCTCTCTCTCTCTCTCTCCCTCCCTCCCTCCCTCTCCCTCTGTCCTTTTGCTCCACACAGCATTTTTGAAATTCTTCTGTTATTAAGTGTAGCTATTTATTCTCATTTCTTTTTTTCATTTTGAAATACATCATTATTTATCCATTTTACTGCTGATGGACATTTGGGTTATAGCCAGGTTGGGGATATTATAAATAATGCCTCTAAGAACATTTTGTGGAGCTATTTCTATTGAATTTTCTATTTAGGAGTGGGTTACTGTGCCATAAGTTGAAAATTCTCAATACCAAAAAAGAAAAAAAGAAAAAAAACTTCTTAAAATGGTGGTAACAATCTATGGATGAGATTTCTGTTTTATAAATGAAGTATTTTGGGTCTTGAATTTTAACTACTTTGGTAGGTGATTAGTACTATCTCATATTTTTATTTTCATTTTCTTCAGTATTAGTAACATTTGTCACTCTTTGCAGTTCTATTCAGGGGTCAGAGTTCTGCCTGGTGTCAGAGAGCTGGTGATTTCTCACTTAATTGGGTTATAATATTCCTCAGTGTTTTATTGTCTGGGGCTGTGAGGAATACAAGCCCTGCTTCCCTGCAGAGCTCCCCTGGGGAGAAGCACACTTCATGCAGAGGAAGGGCTCTGACCTCCTTGTAGGGAAGGCATCTCAACTACAGAAGTCTTTGTTTGGAGAAAATCATTGTCCTTGTGTCTTTCTCATTCAGTTGGATTTTTGTCTGAATTCTGGTGTGTTTGAGCAGAAAATAAAACAGGAGTCATTTAACTAAAAGACAAAAGTGTCAAAGGCATCAGCTTAGTAATTACTTAAAATAGAATCTGTTCTACAATTTGGTTTGTTTTATACATATCTATTTTATACTTCCCAGCTAGCAATACTTTTATGAACTAGCAAACAAATGAAATTAAGCTACATATAGACATGAAGGTAAATACACTGGTTATACTTGTCTCGTTCAATTAGCTTCCAGACAAAATAGTTCAATACGCAGTTCAAGAAATTAACAATGATTAGCGCAGTCAGGATTTCTAGAAAGGGACAAGAGTTGAACTGAGTGTTGCGTGGATTTGATTTTAGTCACTTGAAAGGACTTGAGTCAAGAAGTCACAGAAGAGTCAAGGACATCGGTTGGTCTAGTTTCCTGTTGGGTGGAGAACGGTGGGACCATTTTCAAATGTAGGTGAGACCTGATTGGAAGGATGTTGAAACTAAGCAAAGGGGTTTGGACTCAGGAGATCAGGGTATGAAAAACTGCTGGAAAAACTGAAGTGACTGAAAGCAGGGTTTAAGAAAGGCTAGCCATGCAATAGTTAGCAGAAGGAAGGGCAGTGCTGAGACCCTGATAGGTAGGCCAGCAGAGACAGCTGCTGAGGAGCATATGTGGTCAAGTGGAGCACACAGGGCTTTCAAATCAGAAAAGCCTGGCTGCACTCCCAGCTCTGTCTTCTATCCTTCTTCTCCTTGCATTAATCAGTCATCTTTTTCTGGCAAATGATTGAATCTCAATTTAGTTTAAGTTAAAAAAAAAAATAGATTGAACAGTTGCTTAATTGACTCACAAAGCTAAACCACCAAATCTGGGGAAAACACAATCCAAGGGAGTTAAGGGGATTCAAGAAATGAAACTACAGATTAAAAACCTGTCAGAATTCTCATTTTCTCTCTGAGGGAGGAAGGAAGATATGTATAGATTTCACTGTGCAATAAGACATGGGGCTACAAGTAACTGTATTCACTTCTTTCTTGATTCTTTACCACGCAGAAAGAACTCTCCATAGTTTCCCCTAGTTCTTATGTTCTGACAAAGGACTGGCTTGTGATCTCATGCAAGATTCTTGGCCTCACTGAGTCTGTCTTCTCATCCAATCAGTGAGAATACTAAGACCTATATCAGAGGGTGGTTGTGAAGATTAAATGCCTTAAAATATTTAAAATGTTTCAAATAGTTGCCAGTACAAAATTATTATTGCTGGTGCATCTTGGTGGAGCAGTGATTAAATCAATCGCCTCCAAAGGATCAAGCCATTTACCTCTGGTCTCAGGGGAAAGCAGCCAGTGTGAGCAACTAAATAAAAATAAAATAAAGATGCTTCTTCTTTCTCTCGCTTCCTGACTACCTGCCTGCTCACATTCATTCCTGCCTGCATCTTTCCTTAGAAAATAAAATATTGTTATTTTTGTATTTCTGTCATCGTTAGCTCTCTCTAAACTGTCACAATGGCCAAGGTATGGTACCCTGGTTGACCTAAGCATTCCTTGGAAGAGGGATAAGTACACTATCACTGGCACCACAGGGATAAAAACAGGGAAGGAGCAATGCCCCCAAAAGATGAGGGGAGGATTAGGGGGTCAGGCCGACAAAAAACAATTAGTTTCTTCCATTCCTCATCTGTAAAATAGCTTTACTATTGAGTTGTGATGTTACTGTGGAATTAATGATAAAGGATGTAAACTACTTGTCATCTGGCAGGACTTCAAGATATGAGAGCCATGTAATAAACACACAAGAAAAAGAAGATCCGGACTGGTTACCAGTATGGGAAATAACGAGATGATTATTTGGAAAGAAAATCAGATGGACTTGGATTGGTTTATGGATTGTCTCATGGTGTACAGGAACTATCTCTTAGGATATTTTACCTTTTGGCTCTGTCTTAACAACAAAGAGCAATAATATACATATTTTTTACATTAAAAAGAAAGTTTTGTTACTTCCTCCCAAGGTGCTGGGAGGACTAGAGAAGGTGGGAGGGTTCTTCAAGCAGGGGGTGCATCCCTCAATCTCCCTAGCTGGGTGCTGTCTAGTCCATGTCAGCATCCTGCAGGTCCTCTAGGACCTGGGTTGTGCATCTCAGTCAGAGAATGTGACCTCTTCAGTCATCAGGTCTCAACTGAGAAAGCAGAATCTGTAGCTGACTGAAGAAACAGTGTTATTCCAAATGGCTTCAGGGGAAGGGAGTCTCTTTTTATAAGAATAAAAGGGGCACTTACCAGTTGCCAGCAGACAATTCAGTTATTTGTTCTTGGCTCCATACTCATATTCTCATATATTCAAAATATAAACTAATTAAATTAGCACTCTAGTGATTGTCTTAAAAAAAAAAATCTTATTATAGGATGTATTGAGAAGGAAAATCAAGCCCAAGAGAGAAAATTCCAGATGTTTTCCAGGTTGAGGAAAGAGAGGCTTCTGTTAAAGATAACTCCAGGTTTTTAAGGCTTTCTCTAAGAAGGAAAATAATTTTTGTTGCAAATCTTTCATAATGCTCTAATAAACAAGCACTCAAACATCCTTGTGTGTATAATGTGCTCAAATTGAGCACGAAAAACAATAAATTCCAGCAAATTTAGCATTGTGACATTGTTCAGCAAAAAATGTATGTGAAAGAAGGAGTTGTATAAGGATTTGAGTGACGTAGATTGTTTGTGACAGGAGATAGAAATTCTGGGAAGAGAAAGAGGAAGATACAATTGAACTTTTGATTTTCCTACAAGAGCACAGTAGACAAGAGGGAATTAAAGAAAGGAGGTTAGTGAACAAAACAGAGAAGATAAAATGTAGACAGTGGAAGGAGAAGCACAGAGGATTCTGTGAACCAGGAGATTGTGAGCTATCTTTGCTTCAAGATTCTGACTGTGTTAATGGTGGGACAGAGGGGCCATTATATCAGAGGCATATTTGTTAAGTGATTATGATACTCATTGACCAGAGATTTATTTGGCATGCAAAAATCCTTACCTTACTTAAACTTAAAAAAAAATTTCTTTACAACCTCAGTCATCCCTGGGGCCACCATTTGTAAACACACAGCCACACACATATGTATGCAGGTATAATTCTGTTTGAGAAGGAAAAAAATCAGTGCTGATCACAGCTCTTTGGGTCTGTGCCTAAGGAGCGTGTAGCTCATTTACTGTGGATCAATTTCATGTTTTTATTATGAGTGCATCAGTTTGCTCTGGGATTCCAGTCTCCTGTATGAGCTAATTGTATTGACCAAATAAAATCATAATCATCAATTACCTTCCTAATTAATTATAGCTACAGAAACAGTATCAATTTCTACCTCTTTTCTATTTTACAACCGACAAAGTACAAGCCAGCAATGACTGCAATATGCATCGACTAGCTGTACAGGCAAACAAAATGCCATATTTAAGTGAAGGTAGGTCAGTCTTTTCTCACAACCAGAGAGACTAATTTCTGTTCCAAAGACTATTTCAATGAAAAAAATAGGCAATAAGTTAAGTAACTCTTCAGGTAATTTAAATGCCATGTTTAAGTGAGACGAGGTAATCTCTTTTCCCAGATAGATTGACTTCTAGTCCAAATCCTATTTCAATAAAAAAATTAAGTAGTGCTTCAATAAAAACAATAAATTAGGTGTAATTTAATAAAAATGAAATGAATTTAAGACTTTTTCAATTTAAAATGAAAAATTAAGTAGACTAGTAGGTCTTCTGATCCAAGGCCTACTTAAAAAAATTTTTTTTTAAGTTTTTACCAGTTGCAGCATGAATGTCAGGTTAATTAATAGACACATAAAGTGAATAATCTAATTTCTCAAATAACATGTTCTACCTGCTGAGCACTGGACATGCTAACAAAAAGTAAAACTCTTTAAGATTAACCAGAGGGGTATTCAAAAGCAAGAAAGTATAGCTCATTTGGTTTTAAAATGATAAATACATGTAACACTTTTCATCATTTTTTTTTGATTAATATGTAACTGATAACTATTTAAAAATTGATTCGGGTCTAATGTTTTTCTTACTGCTTCATTGAGAGTTGATAATTTATATATAATAAATGGCACATATCCAGGAGTTTGGGGATAAGCTTTGACATGCATGTGTGCTCATAAAACCACCATCAAACCAAAATGAACATATCCCTGACTCTCAAAAGTTTTCTCAATGCTCCTCTGTAATTCACGTCCACACCCCACGTCCCCAGGCAACCACCAATCTGCTTTCTGGCACTATGGATCGGCTTGCATTTTCTAGAGTTTTAGATAAAATAGGATAAGTTTTTTAAAGTTTTTACCAGTTGCAGGGATGCTTCACTCAGAACTTTGAAATTTTGAAATTTGAAATTTGTCATCTTGTTTAATTTAAATAGTTATTTCATTTTTTTATTACAGAGCAATTTCCTACTATGTAGATGGTGACTATTTGTTTACCTGTTCATAGATTCTTTTTTCAAAATTTGGGCTTTTACAAATAAGGCTTCTCTGAATATTTATGGACATGTTTCTGTATGATTATATTCTTTCAATTACCTTGGGTAAATACTTAGGAACGGAATGTCTGAATCTTATGGCCAATGCATGCTTAACTTTTTAAGAAACTACCCAGCTGTTTTCCAAAATGGAAGCCAGGCAAATTGTTTACAAAACAAGCATTTCTTCAACATAAAGCTTAATATATACTGTTTAAAAAACAGCAACAACAACAGCTTAATATACACTGCTTGAAACAGTTGATTCCCTATGGGTGAAGGGTATTATTCAAATTAATGAATGAAAGTTAGCTTTGATTGAGTTAATACATGTTTTAGAATTTCTGATTGACTAAGTTTGCTCCCACAAATTGTTTTTCAGCTATTTAGAGGTGATATGCCCAATATAATCTCATTTTCCATTTGAGACACCCATTCCATGGCATGGACTGTAGCACAAATATGTCTGTCATTTGCCATGCTTCCCTTATTAATATCAATGTTAATGGAAAGGTAGTTGCTAAAACATCCAGGTTAATGTCTTCATTATATGGAGATTTTAGTAATACAGCTTAATATTGAAACAGGAATCTCAAAAAAAGAATTTCTGGAAATACATACAAATTTACTTAGAAATAATTAGGTAACCAAATTTGAAACCCAAGTCATAAGACATAGAGAAATGACTTGCAAATATACAGATGTCTGTACCCAGCCCTCCTCTCCCACTTTGTGGGATTTTTCCCTTTAACATGAAAATGAGTGTAATCTCCATTCCACACGTGAGAACAGCAATCCTTCCCTTCCCCCATTACACGAGATCTGGGACTTGTGTTTCTCCTCATAATTTCTTGCTTTAAGATCTTGCTAAGATTTTACATCAAGAGCTCTTGATGTCCTTCGTGTTTTGCCTCCTGCAGCTGGTTTGATCCATCTGCCTCACACCAACATAAATATGGAGTTGCCATTTCTTTTCAGCCTTACACAGAGATTTGGATACAAGTCTTTTATGAACAATAGATTAGTACTGAAGATTGGAGGATGTGGAGGCGAAAGCGGGCAAGGAGCAAGGGACTTTATCATAGTAAAGCAAACAATTAAATGTAAAGCATTATTTTTCTGGAGGTCTTTAGCCACCTATCCAGGAAATTTTCTGCTTTGTCCATATTGCTGATCTCCTACTCTTCCTCTTGTCTCAGCTATCTGGAATCTCTCAATACATAAAGGTTTTTACTAGTGCTTCATTTTACTCCACAGACTAGAGCAGTCCTCCTCAAACTTAATGTGCTTGTGGATCACCTAGCTATCGTGGTAAACTATAGATTCTGATTCATTAGCTGTGGGGTGGGACCTGAGATTCTGTTGTTCTTAGTAGCTCTGAGGGCGATACAGATGGTGCTGGTCCGAGGACTATGAATTTAGAGTTACTGGACCAATGTGATCTAACTCTGGTCCCTACCCAGTTCTGGTCCTATCTTTGTCTATTTTGGTGGTTCTCAACTTGGGTTCATTTTGTCCCCCCAAGGGTTATTTGGTAATGTCTGGAGGTATTTTCAGTTGTCACGCTGGGGCGAGAGTGCTTCCTGTTGGTGGAGGCCAGGGATGCTTCTGACCAACAATGCACAGGACAGCCCCACGTGAAAGGGAATTATTCCCTTCATAGTTGGCAGTGCTGTGATTTACAAACCCTGGTTTACCACGATACTCTAGCCTGCTTTGCTGAACAAAAGGCCGCTTATCCAGTGTCTGTGTCCTTGGAAGAACACTTGTGTGATCATTTTAAGTTTGAACAGGATTCAACTCTGAGGCTTTGTTCCTTTTGCTCAGTTTCTTTCTTCAGTATAATAGATTCCACTTTCCCTTTGATAAAATAAATGACTGCCCTTTTTCTGAAGATAGAAGCATCTGATTCAGGCTTTTTTTTTAATTTTAGATATCAGAAAATTTTTCCTCTGCCAAGGACAAGATCAATAGAAATGTATCTTTGTTTTGAGTATGTTTTATTAATAAACTGCTATTTGTCTTCTCATGTTTTCTTTCTCTGATACAATGGCATCAAGAATATTAAAAAGACCTCAAGCAACCTGTTGTATAATGAAAAAATGATTTTTATAAGCACAGAAGAAGGAATTCTTTTACTTGCTAGATAAAGAACACTCTCTGCTTTCTTCAACTTCTGCAGGTCACAGCTCCAGCTGCTTGAAGATTCTGTTTAACTACAGTACCAAAACAATATGCATGATAGTGAGTAGTCCCCAAACAGTGTAAAAGAATTGGCTTGGATAGAATCGGAAACACTCTGATAATGAGCTTTGATGGACTTGGTATTACCAGCATTCCTAAGAATCACCCATGCCCATGCTAAGAAGAACCAGGTAATAGGAATGTCTAGATGAGTATAATGTTTAAGGGTAGGGGACAGAGCCAGAGAACCTGGGTTAGAATCTTTGTTGCAGTGATTATTAGCTCTGTGGTCTTAGAAAGGCAATTACATGCAGACTTGTAGGATTATAAGCACCATCTGAAGTTATACAGTACATGGTCTGCACAGCCTGATCTGCAGCCCTGAGCCTTGGCCACCTTCGAAAATTATCCTGTGCCTCTTTTTCCTCATTTGCAAATGAAGACTCCCTACCTCATAGAGTTGGTGACAATTTACGTGACTTCATATTTTATGAAGTGTTTAGAACAGAGGCTAGCATATGGTGAGCATTCAATAAATGCCATGTTGTCATTAATTTTCTTTACAATATAGGCAGAGAAGTAGTTGGATTTCCATACAACACAGACTTTTTGTGGTTTTGGGAAGAACTACAGCACAGAGGAAGTAGAAGGGGATCAGAGAGAAAAGCATGTTTGATATATACTCTTATTGTTATTATGTCTACTCAAAATTAGTATAACAAAATCCTAGATACCATAATGATTGCTCCAAACATCCAATTTCAGTTTTCCTTTAAGTTCTTTAGAGAGTTCCTTTGCCTAGGAAGAAAGTGGGTCAGGATCAAGAGCAGTAGATAAGAATTATGGGGAGACTCATTCAGCATCATCATCAACTGTGTTTTGAACAAAATCAGTGCTGGAGATACAGGGATGCACAAGATTAAAAGGTTTTGTGCCCTGAAACTTACTTGTCATTCAATGGGGAGGACAGATAAGAAAACAAGCACTTGTGGTGTGATGAGCGCTCTTACTGGGACAACAGAGGGATTTGAGGGCACACATTATGTGTGTTAACCTAGGATTTTACTATATTTTTCTGAAAAGTGTGAAGGTAAGTGTTAAAAAAAAATTAACAGGGAGGTAATTGATGACCTTCATCCTGAGATTTCACAGGAGTGGTGCTCCTTTCACACCCTCTGCAAGTAGAGCAGTGCCTGCTCTGGGTCTGGCCTCCACGCTCACGCCTCAGCATGCCCCCCCACCCCCCGCCCCTCCCCGCCCCTCCCCGCCCCTGCCATGCTGGGGAGCCGGCAGGACAGGAGTGTGTGGGGTTTCCTGTTACAGTGAAATGTGGTTGGGCTCACTTTATGAGGATCCTGTGAAAGTAATGAACTCTTGGTTCTTTAGTAACGAGATCCCGGAGAAGATGGAGAAATGACCAGAGGTTCTTCAAGACTCATGATCCACTAGCTTCACTCTTAGACCTTGTTTTCTTGTTCTGTCTGAGTTGGGTCGAGTCTGACCATCTCTTCGCTTCAGCACTCAAACTGGTTATAGCAGAGCTCTGGCACAGGACTATGCAACCACTCGCATCTTCACTTAGCTCAGCATCATGTCCTTGCCCTGAGCAGGCTCATGTCTCATGTCGGCCTCATTTCATTTAGAAAAGCCTCCACAGAACCAAGACTGAATACCATGCCCACAGATTTTCTGAGTATTGATCAATATGTTGGCCATAGAAAAAAGATTTTCTGCATTTTTTTAGGAACAGCTATTGAGACTATTACTGTAATAGGGCAGTAAATTGGAACCCAAACCTACCCCACCAGCAAAACTGAGGAATATCTGACATTTAGTTAACATATAATTTAGTTGCAGATAAACGTGGGAGAGGCACAGACAATGGATTGAAGCATTTTTCTTCACAGAGGCAAGAGGACTCAATCTACCTGATAAGCAAGCAGACTCCTGCTGGGGCTGCCCTCTCTAAATCACAAAGGGCTGTAAAACCTAACCCATCCCCACATGCCTACTTGGCCTGTAGAATCTGTGGCCTATTTAGTCAGAAGCAGATCTGAGACAGTATTTGTTCTACTTCCTTGATTGGCACCTCTGAATAATAAACCTAATTTCCTTCCATCAATATTGCTCCTCTTGAGTATTGGTTTTTTCAGAGTATCTAAGGCAGTGGACCTGGGTCTGGTGACATTACTCAGTAAAGATCGCTGTGATTTTTTTCCAGAATTTACTGCCAAGGAAGTGCTCTCTTGAGAAATAACTATAGATATAATGATGAAGACACTTGCTTCAGTGCAAAGGAAATTCAGAATTAAATTAGAGGATTACCTCACTCTCAGATTTCTATTAATTTAGATCTCTATCTTAATTTTATTTCCCCATGTAGGTATGTATGTGCCTTTTCCATAAGAAGATTGACATTTTAAATAAAAGTAAGAAAGATATAAATTATGCATTTACTTTAAAAATATTTGACAATGTCTCCACCATTTTTCAAGTCATCTAGGCTTGTAAACTTTAATCCTCCTTTCCCCGTTTCTTCATTCCCTACACCTATGTCACATCAGTTTTTCCTCTAGAAAACCTTTATAGTCATTTCCCCTTTATCTCCATGCTCTCACTGAAATCCAGTCTGTTACCATATTTCTACCTAGATTATTACAACATCCTCCTGTCTGAATCTTGATCTTCAATATCTCCCCTTGAATCCAGAGACTTAACGTTCACATTCAGCAAGTATTAATTTCACCATGCTGCTCCTTGCTCAAAAACTTACAATATTTCTTTATTTTTTCCCTATGTTTTACCCTCATTGCCAGCTCCTTTACTCATAGCTTGTTTGTGCGTCTGACCATATTTCCTTTTTTTCTTTATTCTTTTTTAAGGAAAGGTACAAGGCAGGAATAAAGACAGGCAGGAAGAGAGAGGAGGAAAAGCACTTTATTTTTAATTGTGCATCTTGGTTGTTCTCCTTGTCACAGGACACAAATCCAGGTCCTTGGGATGTATGTGGACTGCACTTTGGCTGGAGGCAGTTGACCAAACCACTACTCCACCTGAACAGGCTGACCTGTTTCCTTTTAACATTTCTTATCCAAACTCCACTCTTGCCACATGTCATTATAAGTTAAGGAAGAAAAATCCCTGATGCCCCCATTAGAGATGGGCACTGTTGGGAATGGGCAAGGGCTGGGATAAGGACCCAAAAGGTGGGCTGCTTTAAGAATAGAGAGCTTTCACACTCAATGTGAATTATCTTCTTTGTTATGATGGAAGCACTCTCCTCCATTTACCCCCAACCTTTACTTTGATTTCCTCAAATCACACTGGCCTAGTCTGAGTACTGCCTGATAGAAATCAGAGAAATGTCTATTTTTACATTCAGTTCAATGCAGAACAGAGCATTGTTGTCTCTTGAGCTATATTTTAAGCTCCTTTCTCTTCCTCCAGAATGTTCCACAGGATCATGCACAGAGCTGAGCAAGCACATATCCAACAACCAATGATGAAACTTACTCTGGAGTAGATATGATGAACAATACTCAGGGACATTTAAAACTGTCAGAATAGAGGACATCCAAATGTAAAAGGAAAGTAACTGTAAAATCTGTTTTTAGGAAGTGAGCTAAAATGTTTTCATTTACTGAATATGTTAGCCAAATTTTTTCTTTTTTAAATTTATTTTTAAGGCACAAGCAGGAAGAGAAGAGGAAGAAGCACTTTATTTTATTTACTTATTTCTCCTGTCCCTTTCAGAACTTGGACACAAACCCAGGATATGAAGCTGGGACTCTGGAATGTAAATGGACTGCACCAAACTGCTATTCCAGCAGCGTGTGCCCAGCAGACTTTTTCTATTAAGGGTCAGATAGTAAATATGTTTGGTTTTACGATGTCTTTGTCATAACTACTCAGGCTTGTCCTTGGAATGTGAGAGCAGTCACACACAGTAAGCAAACAAATGACCACAGCTGTGTTTTAATAAAACTTAATTTCTGGACACTGAAGCCTGAATTTCACATACTTGCCATGTGTCATGAAATCTTCTTCTTTCCATACTTTTAAATGACTTAAAAATGTTAAAACCATTCTTAAATTATGGACTAAAAGCAGGGTGTGGGCCAGATTTGGCCCTTGGGGCCTTAGCGGGTAAGCCTAATTCAGAAAATCTTTCTTGCTTGCTAATGTATTTTATGAAGCAAGCTCTTATTTTTAGAAATCTATTTCCACTTGGAATTCCATACATAATTTTGTTTGAAAGTAGGATTTTCCTGCTTTTAAAGAAAGTTTGAGAACTCTTGATAATGATTTTAGACCATCATCAAATGGGTCTATTTCCCTTGAGTCATTATTAGAACTCTGAAGTCTGCCCTGGAGCCACCAACTATAAATGACTCAAGCACATGGGTTGAGAGATAACACATGTAGGACGTGAGTATCCAAGCATTTGTATATTAAATAACCATATCTCAGAGACTGGGATTTTTCTCACAAATCTCTAAAACAGTTGGAGACTGTTTTAATTAACTTCTTAAATGTTTGCCCATTTGCATCTCTGCCAGTGCTGGAGGATTAAAATGTATCCACATTAAATTTGTATATCATCCCTGAATTTGGTATCAGGTAACTTTAGGAATGTTATATAAATTTTTAGCCAAAATTCACAGGAATATTTTGGCTTCAGACTGAAAATAATGCAAGGTTGTGGTTTTCTTATAGAAATGTCTAAAGTTAGAGCTTGATTCGCCTAGGGACAAAATTCATAATTCAGTAGTTTCTGTTAGTTTTTCTGAATTCCAGAAATGCTTGACTCTAATTCATATGCTTGTACCTATCAAACTTTTATTTCACATTTTTCCCCACCAGGGGTCATTTAACTTTATAATTTCATTAACCATTGTCATAAAAATATCACACTATACTGCAAAGATTACATAAACATTTAAAATTCATTTTAATAACTCGTTTTACATTGAATATGCCCCTGACTCACCATAGCTATTGCATATTTTGTTCTAAATTTACCCAAAAGACCTAGAGAAAAAATGAAGAAAGAAAAGGATAATGATACCAGAGAAGTGAAAATTCACTTCACTAAACCCATGGAAAGAGGTATAGGTATTGTCACTCTAAATGAATGCGAATGTATTGAATCTCTCTGTAGAACCAAATATGCCATGATTCATAATCTGATTGCCTTTTAATGTGTATCCATATATTTGTCTTCTTCCTATATTGAATTGTGTTCGAAGAAGATAGCAATTTCATCTAGTCTTAATGTTTAAAACAATTTTTTGTCAAATAAAAATGTATGGAGTTCATATAACATGCTAAATAACCAAAACAGTAAACAAAAGTTTGAGTAAATAACAGAATCCATTACATTTGTCTTATTAAAATTATCTTTCTTTTAGATTCTTGTGGTCTCTGCATGTACCTCATACTATCATAGTGTTAAAACTATCAGAAAAATGTTCTTCAGTTTCCAGCAATATATTTTCAGATCAAAATATACTCAAAATTAGAGATGGATGATAATTAGAGAAGTGTTGATTTTCATTTAAAAAAAAGATGACTAAAAGAGTGTTTTTTTTTCCAACTCAAAGCAAAGTTACCAGAAGTATATGGAGAAAAAAAAGACAAAATTTGGCCCCAATTGTGTATATGAATTGTGATAAGTGTTACTTCGATTTTGAAAATCCAGTCAAACTACAATGTAAATATGCAAAATTATGATTTGGTAGGTTAACCTCTTCAGATACTTTTTTCAATCAACTTTGTTATTTAGTTACAACCTATGTGTTAGAAAATAATATAATGATTAGAAGTATAAGGATGAGAGAGACAGAGAGAGAGAGAGACAGAGAGAGAGAGAGAGAGAGAGAGAGAGAGAGAGAGAGATTCAAAAAAGGAAGAAATTGTTTCATTTGGTCATTGGATGACCAACCTGGCCAGTATCTACTTTCCAAGATAGAGTGATATAAAATTCACTGCCAGGCAAATTACTGAACAGGTTAGGGGATTATTTGTTTATTTGAATTTATGTTGTCAATCAGTGCTAGAAATAATTTTAATTGTATTTATAATTTTAATTTTTTATTGTTTTATATATTAAAATCACAAAAGCAGTGCTTTCTATAACTTCCACCGTATTCTCACCAGGAATCCAAAGTGGGATATTTGGGGAAAACAAGTATGTATTTAAAGGTTAGAAATTATTTTAAGGCATGCACTAGTGGCCTAGTAGATAAGGTCATTGGCTATAGTCCACATACATCCCAAGGACCCAGTTTGGAACCTGAGGCCAGGGAGAACAACCACGATGCAAAACTAAATAAGATAAATATTTCTTCTTCCTCTTGCTTCCTGCCTGCTTGCCTACCCACCTTCATTTTTGCCTGCACCTTTCCTTTACAAAATTATTTTAGAAGATTTTCTTAGCTAGATCTCTGTTGAATCGTGGTCAAAGTGAGGCATCAGCTGATTATACCCAAATCCATTCAGTCATCTGTTTTTATAAGGCCCATGAACTAAGAATATTTTTATATTTTTAAATGGCTGAAAACAATAAAAAGAATGATGTGCCAAATAATTTTACATGAAAATAATATAAAATTCAAATTTTAGTGTTCCTATGGAAGATTATTGGAATGCAGCCATGCTCAATCATTCATTAATGGTTTGTCTACAGAGACCTTATTTATGATCACAAATCCCTGAATATTTACTACCTGATTCTGTACAGAAAAAGTTTATCAACCTCTGTTTTAGGATAGTTTTATCTGTAAGCTATGCATGTCATTTAAGGAAAAGACGAAGAAAAATACCAATTTATATAACAAAAATAAATTGATGATAGGTGAGTCTCTCTTATAGATCTGTAAGTCCCTGGCCAAGAGATTGAGAATGAGTAAAGGAAATTAGGGGAAAAAAAGAACAGGCATGTATAGTGTTTAGATTCTATCTCAAGAGTTAATTTCATGTATATAATGAGATTGGAACTGGTTTCAGTCTGATTTGTGGAGATCATACTTTATTAGAACTGCTGGTGACTCATGAGCAGGCACAATTATAGGTGAAGCTACCTTACAACTTGTAAAGACTGATACAGATGTCAAGAATTATTATATATTTTTAATATATCCATCCATCAAGAACACCTACTAAGTGGCCTCAAATTTTATGCACCATCAGCAACAATTTACAGATTGTAATTCCCACTCATTTTTAAACAACAGCTTTATTGAGATATGATTCATAAACCGTACAATTTACTTACTTAAAATGTACAACTCAGTGATTTTTTGTATACTCTTGGTTATATACAGTCATCATCACAGTCAATTTTGGAACATTTTCATAACCTCAAAAATGAGTCCATACCCTTCAATGATTATCCTATTTTCCCATTTCCCCCAACCCTAAGCAACCACTAAGGGCCACTTTTTCTGTATGTATTTGCCTCTTCTGGTCATTTCACATGAGGTCTTTTGTGACTAACTTCTTTCACTTAGCACAATATCTTCAAGATGTGTTGTAACATGTATCAGTACTTCATTCCTTTCATGATTGAATACTCCATTCAATGAGTAGTCATGTATCACTTGATGATAGGGATGTATTTGAGAAATATGTCATTAGGCAATTTTGTTACTGTACAAAGATCATAGAGTACACTTACAGTCCTCCAAGTTTGTTCTTGTGTTCAGATGGCTTTTTGCCTCTCCACATAAACATTAAAATCGGTTTATCGATATCCATAAAATAACTTCCTGAAATTTTGCCTGGTGTTGCAATGAATGTATACAATACATTGGGAAGAAAAAACAACTTGACAACATTGAATTATCCTATCCACAAACATGAAGTCTCTCCATTTATTTAATTGTACTCTGATTTTATTAATCAGGTTTACAGGTTTTCTCATAAATATATGTATTTTGTTAGAATTATACCCAAGTATTTCATTTTTGGTGTGCTAATATAAGTAATATCATGTTTTTAATTTCAAATTCCACTTCTTCATTGTTGATATAGAGGAAAACAATTGATTTTTGTATAATGGCCTTGTATCTTACAACCTTGCTTCTTGATTCCAGGAGGTTTTTTTTGTCAGTTTTTTAGGACTTTCTACATGGTTGATCTTGTCATCTGAAAACAAAGAAAGTTTTATATCTCTCTTCCAAATCTGTATACATTTCTTTCCTTTTCTTGCCTTCTTACCTTAGCAGGGATTCTACTATGATGTTGAAATGGTGTGGTAAGAGGAGACATCCTTGCTTTATACCTGTCAATGGGAAAAACCTCAAGTTCCTTATCATTATATTGTGATATTGTGGGTAGTGTGAGAACATGACTGTGTCCAGGTGGGCTCTGCGATGGGCCAGTACTAGCACGGACTTGAATGTAACAGATGGGGATGATAACTGTCTCTGCCTGCACTGACTCTGCTGAGATGTCCTGCCCTGGAATTCTGCTGTCCTTGCCCACTTGACTTCTTTGTTTTTGCCCACCTGGCTGTTCCTGCCTGTTCACTACCCTCCTTCTGCTGATCCCTCCTATGAAGAGCCCCCTTTTCCACCTGTGGTGCTTTCAGAACGCATGCCCAAGGAACCACCATTGGAGAAGTGGAAATAGGTTCAGCCCTCCACCACTGGAACCCCCTCTCGTGAGTACGATAAAGGACATGTCTTTGCTGCCTGTATCTTCTCGTGATTTCCTTGGATTATACTAGGTCGGGTATTACTCTGCTAGAATGTGAACACCTGCATAACAGATATTAAGCATAAGTTTTTTGAAAAATAGATTTATCAGGTTTTACCAGAAAGTTCCCCCTTTATCTGAAGATTTTTATCATGAATATGTGCTGGATTTTGTCAAATGTTTTCATCTCCATCTGTTGATATGACCATGTGATTTATTTTTTACTCTACTGATGTGATAAATTGCATTCATTGTTGAATGTTGAATCAGCCTGCATATTGTGGATAAATTCCACTTGATCAAGAGATATAATTCTTTTTATACCTTTTTTAATTTAATTTGCTAATGTTTTGGAGTGAGGACTTTTTGGTATACATTCATGAGACATTGGTCTGTAATTTTCTTTTCTTATAGGTAGTGACTTTTTCATTTCAGTTTCAACTCTACAAACTCCATTTAATTCTTCCTTTTTAAAAATAATTTTGGTGTGTTGATATTCTCTAGTTGCTGCTCTTAGGGACAGCTGGGACTCTAGATGACTGAAATCATTGTTAACTTGACTGCATTAACAAACAAGAAACTACTTACCTTCCTGTAACCATTCCCACAGCAACCCACACGGGGCTTAGTATTTGGAGACGGATTCTTGACAGCTGTGTGTAGTACTCTGGGACTGATTCTTAACCTTCAAATGAACTTTGGCTCATTATAATGTCATTAATATATTGGCACACTGGGAGGACCACCCCTTTGAGCACCATGACAGTTCTGAATTAGACCAAATAAGGATCTAAATACATGAGTCTCTTTAAGAATCAGGGCCCACCCAGATCTCTGCCTTTTTGGGTATCTTCAGTGAAGTTGCCTCCCCCTCATAAAATCTTCACCAAAATCCCTTCTCAGTGTAGACATGCTCTAACGTAGTCTGCTCTTATCTTCATATAAGAGCATATTATTGCTTCCTGCTTATAAATCTGCTAAGTGTCACTGCTATTAGACATGCTTCTTGAATTCTTTCTTAAGCATGTCAAGAACTCCAAGTTCGGGACCCCAAGTTCCCACAACATTGCAACAGTATCATACCTTTCTTTACCTCTTTAATCATAATTTTCTTTAATTTTGGAACATGTTGACAATTTTGACATTTTCATTAATCCCAACCTCTGCTTCTCAGAGTCAGTTTCTATTGTATGCATTTTTAAAAGATATTTATCGTACTTCCCTGTTACTTTCCATGTATCATAATTGTTTTGTTAGAAACTGGACATTTAGAAAATACACCGTGGTAGCTATGGATACTGGTCCCTCTCATCCAGTATCAGGACTTTTTGATTTTTAATGCTTCTTTTATGTATCTAATGGCTTGCTGGATTCTTTTGCTAAAATTGAATTCACGCCTGCAGTGTGAAGTGTCTGATAACGCTCCACAGGGGTTACAGCTTTGGGAGGGTCACAGTCACCCCGAGATTTGGCAAGGATTTCTTAGATTGTCCGTCTTCTTGACCATACCTATTTGGTAATTGCCAGTACTAATAGTTCAACTGTTTTCAGTGTGCCTTGGAGTATACATTAAACCATTACCTGGTCTAGTCAAACTCAGGCTCCTTTGAAGGTGCTTGAAATTTTTTGTGAGCCCAGGAAGGCTCCTCTTAGATGTTTCTTCCCAGCTGTCCTGTAAACTGTGTAAAGTTTAGCTATCATTTCCAATGAAACTATCAATCTCTTTCAAAACTTTCGCTGTTCTTGAGAGGATCCATTGGTTTTAATTTCTCTACAATCTAGTACAAATGAAGATAATTATATTACAAAGAGATCTGGAGCTCTCTCTGAGCAAAATCTGAGCCAGGGCTTGAGCTGAGGGGGTTGGGGGGTGGGGATGAGGACCGTGTTACATTTTTCTCTGAACAATACCTTACTCCAGGAGTCCAGTGCTTGGTAGAAGGGATGGCAATGGCTTTAAGCCGCTTCACATTGGAATCTCTGATTTGCAAACTACAGAGCTGATGTACTCATGACAAGGGTGACCTGGGTCTCAGTATTCCTAGTAAGCTGCACCCAAGGGAAAGCCCCCGTCCCACCAACAAGGGATGAATGGAAGAAGGGACCCCCATCTCTCACTTGTACTCATCAAGAACTTAGCCACAGAAGCAGGTGGCTGGGGCTAGAGTAAGAAGTCTGTATCCTGCGTCTCCTGTGATGACGGCCATCTAGCTGGGAGTGAGGGAGACAGTGAGGGAGTCCTGTGCATCTGTCTATGCTAGTCTTGAGGAGCTGTCTTGCTGAGCTTGTCAGGAAAGAGATATTAGTTCAGATATTACCAATTTTGTTGTTACAGAGGTTTAGTAGATCTCAAATAATCTTTCTTTATTATCTCTTTACATTTAAGACTATTTCCTATGATTTTAAACGGTATTCTTGTTTTGTTTTGTTATTTGTTCTCACCTATTCATTAGAGACAGTCTCTCTGGTTGGAAGTTAAATCTGGTTTTTATTAGTTTATAAATCACACATGCACAGTTTACTAATACATCAATGTCCATTGTAAAATTATACTAAAATGATTTCAAATAAGTAGTTTGAAGAGGTACTTTAAACTTCATAGTGTAAAATGTCTTATTACTCCAGTCAGAGAAACCATATCTTTATAAGTAAGAGGAGTATGACTGAAATGCTTTCTTATTTTTAAAATCTTGGCTTTGGTTTCTTTTGATACTTGGTTTTAATGGTGACTTAACTGGAAAAAAAATCTGACAAAGAACTCTAGATTAAAATGGAAGAAGTATATCGCTGTTCAGCAAAACGGCAAAGACTTTTGTTGAAATTTGACTAGTAAATTTCTGTCCTCTGTTCTGCTCATCATTTGCTTTTGCAAATGAAGTTATAAAGTTGGTGGATTTGCTTTTTGATTATTTTAGAACAAAGATACAGCAGAAATGAAAGTATGTAGGCAGGCAGGCAGAAAGAGAAAGGAGAAGGAAGCACAGTATTTATTTTATTTAGCTGTTCAACTTGGTTGTTGGCCCTAGTCTTGGCTCTTGAACTAGAGACCTTGGGGTACACATAGGACTACACCTGGTGGACAAAACCACTAGGTTTTCCGTTTTTATAATTTCTCAAAAGGAATTCTAAACTCAATGAACTCTTTATTTTGAAAGATTTCAAAGCAAATTATAAAATGTTTCCAACTTTGTAAAGTGTTCAGATATAAACATTTATCAAAGTGATAAATTACATTATTTTGCCCCAAAGATTGCATAACAATGAAAACATTTTCAGGTATGTGTTATTAAGGTACTGTTGTTAGAGTAAAATACATTCCTCTTAAAAATTTTATTGAAGGAACATTTCATCATTACATTATATATGTCTAAGGTGTGCATCATTATAAATCAACATCGGTTTATAATGCATTATTTACCAAAAACAGTCCAGTTCATTCCATCACCATACAATTGACGCTTTTACCCAGTTTGCCCACGCTCTCCTCGCTTCCCTTCTGGTAACCCCTAATTTGATTCTTTAGACTGAAAGTCTATTTTTTTTTGTTTGATTTAGTTCATTTGTTCATTTGGTTTCTCTCATACCACATGAATCATGTTTGTTTTCTCCCTGTAGCAGAATTTAATTTGAAGGAATTTTTTTTTTTTTAAAAAAAAGCTTCTCTCCCTCTCTCCCTATCTCCCTCCTTACCTCTCTCTCTCTCTCTCCACCTCCCTTTCGCTCTCTCCTTCCCTTCCTTCCTTCTTTTTCTCTTTTATCTTAACTGACTTTTGTCAGATTGTTTAATCATCATTGTATTTGCCTTGCAATGTAGCTTGTACTTGGAATAGAAACATTAGTTTTGCCATTTCCTTGTTTGT
Source organism: Solenodon paradoxus (assembly GCA_004363575.1). Taxonomy (NCBI): domain Eukaryota; kingdom Metazoa; phylum Chordata; class Mammalia; order Eulipotyphla; family Solenodontidae; genus Solenodon; species Solenodon paradoxus. The sequence continues at coordinate 1,012,530 of RJWH01000007.1, read as the reverse complement.
CTATTTACATTACTAGGTCTATCTTTATTGGTCTTGTTTTATTTTCTTTGAAGATTTCTTTTAAATTTGTTTATTCCTTTGGTGAAGTTTATTTTCATTAAAATTAGAGAATATAATCTATTAACTCCCTTTCACAGCCTACCTAACAGAAATACATTGCAGCTCACTGAAAGCTATTAATTGAGGATAAATATCACTGTTATACCCCTATTATTCTGCATTGCAAAATATCAAATGTCTTCACAATATCCTCCTACCATATTGATAAACTTACATGTGGAAAGGATAAGAACTCTAGTATCTCTCTACTTAGTGAATACTAATAAAGCCCTATTTATTATTTCTAATTAATAAAAGAAGTCCTGATTTTTTTCCTCCTCAATGTTGTCTTATGCATCCCTTGGGGAGATACCTATCTTTCAAAACCTAGGAAAACCTCACAACTCAAGCATGATTTAAAAAAAATACACTACAAACAAATGAGGTGTGGCAGTTTGTATTAATGGAAGGATTAGCTATCTCATCAAAAGAGTTTGTTTTACAAACTTTCTATGGCATTTACTATAGGCCCAGCATTATTTTAATCATTTTATATATATTATCTAATTTAATCCTCTTAATGAAGCTATGGAGTAAGCACAGTTTTGTTTTTTTTTTTCTTTTTAATTTTACTTAGGGAACCAGGGCCTGGAGCTGGGAAGTTCTCTGGCTCTTAACCAATACATTCAGCTCTCTTTGCCTAGCGAACAATTTTTAGAAAAGTGTAAACTATGTTTAGCATGCAAATAGCAAATCAAGTCCTAAACTTACCTGAACTTACTCCCACCAATTCCAAAGTCAGAAATTCACATAGCACTACGCCCTCCCACAGATTGTTCTGTTTTCTCAAAATAACTCTATTCTAGGGAATGATCTGGGAACAAAAAGTGCCTTAGAATATCTTTTTATTCTGGTTAGAATAAGCTCTGATCTTAGGAAAATGAGAGTTGGGGAGACAGTATGTTATTATAAATAAAAAAAGAGAGCCTTGTGCACTCAGGTGGTAATTAGGAAATAATATAAGGAAACTAGGAAAATAAAATAAGAAGAGAATGAATACAAGCTAATATAATAATACATATATTATATTACACATAATATAATATACACTTAATATAATTCCTATATGTTGTGGTTGGGGGAGAAAGGGAAGAAGAGAAAAATGGCAAAGGAAGGAAGAAAGATAAAACAAAATTAGGGGAGTGGAAGGAGATATACTTATTTAACTTAACTTCATTTTTTAATATTTTAAATTTCCTTTAAAAAACTTTGTATTATGAGAAACTTTCAACAAATAGCAAAGTAAGGATAAGTTTGTGCCCGACCCTCCTACACAACCATCACTGGCTTCAATTCACATGTAGTCTTATTTTATCTGTAACCCCCAATGCCTTTCCTGCCAAAAGAGTTAAAAGAAAATCCTCATATATCACATAGATTCATCCATAAATATTTTAATAAGTACCTCAAAAAGACAGGGATATTTTTAAACATAACTTTAATATCACTATCACATCTAAAAAAAATTGGTAGTAATTCCATAATATGATCAAATACCTAATCAGTGTTTAAATCTCCCTGGTTTAGTATAATATTCTGGCCTTTTTGAGTTAGATTCAATATAAGATCCATCTGGTTAATGCCTCTGAAGCCTTGTTCAAACACTAGGTTTCCTTTATATTTCTCTCTTGCTTTTCTTTTAAAATTGCAATTTTGGTGACTGAAAAAATGGGTAGACATTGGGATGAAATGATTGGGTATTTTCTCAGGCTGTGTTGGAGATGCCAGTTGAAATCCAGGTGGAACTGCTCGGGAAACAGGTGACAGTGTGGTCAGGAGCTTAGGTCAAAGCAAATTATATTGATTTGGTAAATATTTGAGCAGATTTTTATATTAGAGTCATAGGAATGAGATCACCTATTGAGAAGCCACAAGGCAAGACAAGGACTGGATGAGAGGGAGGGAGAGGGAGAACAGGCAGGGCCAGACCAAACCAAGGCTGGGTCCTGCTTCAGGAAAATGCTTTCAGCAGTGTCCATCTCTGAACTAGGACAAAAGCAAGATGAATGATAGCTGAAGTCAAGTATATGACTGACCTGAAAACTTTGGCATTGAAAAGAAAGGGTAGCACATATTTTGAGAGAATCATGTTATGTTGCATTCATATTATGTTGCTTTTAAATTGCTGGAACTATGAGCTTGTTTTGATGGATGCAGGATAAATCATCAGTAAAGAAGGAGAGACTTATGATCTCTCCTTGGAGCAGGAGAAAGAGTAGAAATGGGAAAGAATCCTTAAATGAGATGGTCTTGGAGTTTACTCATGGTAGGGATGCAAAGATACATGTAGAGGAGTTGACCTTGGTAAGGGGCCTATAGTCTCTGAGAGAGGAAGTAAGAGAGACAGGATAGATGAAAGTACAAAAAATTGGAGTGGAATGGAAGGGAAGTTGAGGGAGCCCACTTAAGAGCAGTCTCCATCTCCTGAGAGACTGAGAAAGAATAAGAAAATGAGAGTAAGTTTGGGGACATGAAGAATAGTTACTAGTGTTTATTTCTTCTAACCCAGTTCTCTATTTCTAACCTTTTAAATGCTCACCTAAAGGATGAAGAAGCAGAGAGTTAGTGATTGTCCATATAGTGGACTAAAAAAATAATCTCATGTCACTTTATTCAACCCATATGACTGTAGAGCTAACACTGAGGCAAATAGTTTGTGTAAACTTTCTAGCTCTTCTAAAACTTTTCACCCTCAGTAAATAGATTTTCTTGATTTTTGACTCTGGCAACTTTCAAAACCTGGATCAACTCTCACCCTTTGCATACCCTCTACTAGAGAAAACTACTGTCATTGACCAAATTGTGTTCTCCCTTGAAATTCCTGAACCTCAGGACCTCCAAATGTGACTGTAAGCGGAGACATGACCTTGAGAGAACTAACTAATTTAAAAAGAGTTCATATGTGTGGGTCCTGATCCAGTACGTCTGGAGCCCTTCTAAGAAGAGATTAGGACACAGACACACACACAGGGAAGATTATGTGAAGATAATCAGTCACCTGCCAGCCAAGGAAAGAGGCTTTTAGAAGAAAAAGCCCTGCCAACACAAAACCTTGGCTTTGGAGTCCTGGTCTCCAGAATTGTGAGAAAAGTAATTTCTGTTGCTTAAGCCACCTGGTCTGTGATACTTTGTTACGACAGCTCTGGTAAACTAATATAAGTACTCCCTTGTGTCATTTGCATCACAGGCACTGGAATATGGCTCCCTGCAGCAATGGACACAGTTGTAGGTGCGTAAACCGTCATAGCCTCCGGTCCCACTCCGGTGGGGAACTCAGATTCGCCCATCAGGCTGAATCAGTGCCCTCTCTGCAGTTAGCAGAGTTCTCTCGGGAGAAGCCATCTGAGCAAAGCTTCCTTCTGGACAGTGTGCATTTAATAAAGGCTGACACAATGCGAACAGAACTCAAAGGAACTTGATGTGCTGTTAAAAAGTAAAACTGGAATTTGCAAAGCCCATAATAAAAATCCATTTAATGCAATTATTTTTTAAGTTACTAAATTATCATTCTTTTTTTTTTTTTCCAAATTTACCAGATGATTATCAAGCATCAAAGAGTATTGCTTGTCTCTAAATCTAACTACACTACTTTTTGGTTTTTCCCTTTGTAATTACTAATTCCTAAGGTTTACCATTTTTTCTCACATAATCTCCTTACTCTCCTAAGGCTACTCTTTCTTTTCAAAGATCATTTGATAAGGAGTGAAAACAAGATATGGGTAAGCATCTAGAGAATTGTACTGCACAAACACTTTGATATGGTGGAGGTAGAGGATACTGCACATTTATCATTTTTGTGATTATCTTAAAAATAACTCTTGAATCAGAAAAATGAATTTGCCAGACTACAAGGGCAAGAATTTGGGATAATTAATCTGAAAAGAAATGAAACTTAGTTCTGGAGTTTTTGTTGTTTGTCTTAAATAAAATTTGTCCTCTAGGCAATGGACATATTCCACTTGGGACTGATAACAAGATTTCAGTATGAATTTTAAGGTTCCCCATTGGGCACATAATCAAATGTTTAATATGCATGACTAATTCACTTTGGTAACTGCTAATACCCTGGGAGGCAGCAAAGACCTCTTGGTCAGACAAGGCTTTAGTAAAGATCTGTCCCCCAGAGATATGTAAGCATTTTCTCGACTGCTGAGTCCCAAATCAACTGAAATGCCTCACCCAAATTAGTTCCCTGCTGGAAGGAAACAGAATATTGTCCTCTAGATATAGAGAAAGGATAATGGATAGATAGAAATGATGAACCCCTTTGAATGCGTTATAGAGACTAGGAACAACCTAGAGTGGTATGTCTTCGGGACAAGCTTTTTTTTTTAAAAGGAAACAAAAATCAACTATTGCTTAGCTTGCCACTCTTTAATGCAGTATCATTCTTAACATGTATGGTATATTCAGTTTATGTGGATGTTGTTATCTCTTTGTACTGTTTTAAAACTTTATAGGGATACTATTCAAAAGAAACTCATAGGAATTCCTAAGTCTTGGACCAATGTGAAATCAGTAGTCTAAAGTCATGGAAAAAGTGTGTGGGCAATTTGGTATAGAAGGAGCAGGCTTTCTAGTCTAGTCAATACAACGTGACTCAAAATTATGAGAAATGCAAATTCTACCTCTTCCCATCTTTTAGTCTGACGATCCGGCTATTCTCCTTAGCCAGCTTCTGGTAGTTGTGGGAGAACAGTAACATATAATGCAGTAAAGGTTGTGCCATGATTTGTCTTCTGGGTGTGGGACTCATTTCCTGGAGGACAGTAAGCAGTAAAACAAGTAATAAACTTACCGGGGCACTGCCTGGCCATGCTGATACCATGGACAAGTCCTATTTTAACCTGTAGGAAGATGTCTAGTTCCCACTTCACCCTCCATCAAAAAGTTAAATAAAACAGAGTCCCACGACCACCAGACATGGTCTGCTCAGCAAGGGCAAGCAGGGATTGCCTTCACCTAAGGTACCCAAATGAGCCTGAGTTTCACTTAAGCAAGGAAGAAAAATAACAGCTAAGGAAACCCAGCATGCAGAAATAAAAATTAGCCACCCCACCCCACCTCAACCAATGCTTGGTGAAATAGAGTTTTAGATAAGACAGATTAAAACCTGAATTATAAAACAGCAATATAACTTAGGGAGATTCATTTGAAAATCATAAAATAGTCTCTAGATTGTTATTAACAGTAAGGAAACATAATTCTTTCATGAAATGATTCCGTAAATAAAATGAAGTGGACTTAATTAAATGAGTGACCTGGAACAGCTAGTGCAACAACTTACCCTGTATTCATATTGTTGAACTGCTGTTAACAAATAACAAAAATATTGGGAGCTACAAACAACGCAAATGAACTCACTCACAGTTTGGGAGGCTAGAAGTCTGAGATGAAAAGGTCAGCAGGACTATGGTTTTCCTGCAGACTCTGGGACAGCATCTTCCTTTTCTCATCCTAGCTTCTGGTGACTGTCACCGGTCTGACATTTCTAGACATGCAGTGGCATCGCTCCAATCTCTGCCTTTGTCGTCACATGGTTTTATTCTTCTTTGTGCTTTTGAGTCTCCAAATTTCTATCTCCCAACGAGGATGGCAATCATTTTTGGGTCCACCTCAAATTATATCTGCAAAGATCCCACTCCCAAATAAGGTCACTTCATAGATACTGGGGGTTAAAACATCATCTTATCTTTCTAGGGGACACAGTTCAGTCCATGACTTATCTCAAAACACAATGCAAAATTAGAATGAGATATAAATTATTAAAGAAAAGACAAGAGATTGTATAATTTGTCTAGGACACTACACATGAAATGATAGCAGTGTAACAGATAAGGCTAAAATGAAAGCAATAGAGGAAGAAAATGTTTCTGAACTAAAAAAAAAATCTGAATTTTTAGATGGAAATGTTTACCAAGTTCCTGATCAGGTAGATGAGGAAAGTCATGTACTTAGACACATCCTGGGAAGTTTCTGAGTCCTAAGGATAAATAGAAAATATTCAAACTTTCTGTCAAAATGAACAAGTTAGCCATGAAGGGAAAATTATATATATATGTATATAATTTACATATAATTATATATTATATAAATATATATTATGTAAATATATGTGTGTGTATATATATAACTTTGAATTTATTTAAAAATACTAGCAGCTAAAAATAAGTGGAAAAGCATTACAGGATTATTAAGAGAAAACAATTTCAATCTGAGACTCCTATATACAGCCAAATAATTATTCACCTGTCAGGGCAAAATAAATTTATTTGAAGGTATGCAGGTATTCAGAGAGGAAAATTCTCATGAAAAACTAATGGCAGAGAACACAAGAAAATTCTTAAGATGAGGAAATCAAAAACATGAGAGAACAATGCTGAGCAACAAAGGTTGTGTATTAAATGTTACCTACTCAGTTGAAATGCAGATGGATTTTAAAAAGACCACTGTAAGGTAAGAGTTAAGCAAAATCCCTAGAATGGATATAGAGTAAGGGAAAATCTAAGAATGTTCTAAAATAAATGTATTAAACTATTCAGCAAAACTCAGAGTTAGTCAAGAGTATGGAGGGGAAGGATAAGGAAGTAAACGCTTTCATCCATGGGGGAAGAAGGACAGTGTAAAGGAAAATGAAATTATTTAAAGGTCTCATTCCACTGGGAAAAGAAGCAAGGGAAAAAAAAAGTGATTTACTGGCATTTTGTTTCCAAATAGTAGTAGAGAAATCTCTGCCTTTTATGAGACAAGGGGAAAATAAATATTAATAGAATGTTTTTAAATAGAAAACTTTCAAATTCATGAAGATAAAATTAAATAAATTTGATCAATATAAAATAATAAAAAGTAGGAAGAGCAATACAAATAAGAAAGTAGAAGTTGTGATAGAAAAACAAAATTAGTTTCATTATACTAAATATGTAGTGAACTACAATATATATGGATGAATTAACTTCTTCCAGAAAGTGCAGAGAATAGGAGATTAAATTTAAAAGATAAAACTCATTGTGAATTTTTTATAGAAAACTCACTTCTAATACAGCTAAAAATGTTGAAAAAATTGGAGCAGAAAAATAAATGCTGCATAAACTAAAAAAGTAGACAATATTAATATGGGATGATGTGGAAATTAGAGTAAAACACAAGAATTATCAAAGTATTTCATAATGAAAAAGATAACCTATGAAAAATATAGCTGATACTCTGAATCAAACAATATAACATAAATATATAAATCAAAAACTATAGCTTGTAGTGGGAGATTTTAATAAGATTGGACAAAATGAGTAAAACTGAAGAGAACTGAATCATAAAACAGTGTGTGTGTGTGTTTACATGCCCCTTACTAGGAAATAAACAGTAAACTTTTTCTCATGTATTTCTAAGAGATTTATAAAAATTGATCATCTTATCAGCTACACAGAAAATCTCAGTAACTTTAAAGTAGCAAATATTTTACAGGTCACTTTTTTTTTTTTATCATAATCCAGTAAAACTAGAAATATGTTGAAAAGAGTGACTAAAGTTATTACAGCTCTTGAATATTAAGTAATCTATTCTTAAATAAGCATTATATCAAAGAGGAAAGCAAAGGAAAATTTACAAACTGTAAAAAGCAATGAAAAGAAGAACATTGCACTTCAAAACTTGAGAGCTGGTGAAAAGTTGCACAGAGGAAATTTGGTGCCTTAAGTCTTTTCATTATTAAAGAAAAAGAAGAGAAATAAAGACACTAGAAACTTAAGCAATTCTAAATGCAGTATTTAAGGTAGGGGACCCAATAAATGGCACTCCTCTTTCCTGTCCAATAAGAAAAATGTAGTATGATTAAGACTATAAGAGTGCAAAATATGAATGATCACTGCCCATCCTATTTGATTGGTTAGAGCAAGTCACTGACCACACCTGAGTTCAAGGGGACAAGGAAATACTTTGTCGCCATTTACCTAGATGCATAATGAACAAGAATATGTGTGACATTCCTAAACACAGCCATAGTTCTTATTCCCAAGTGTCATTTATCTAGAATTTAGAAAGTATATTCATATTCTACTTCCTGAAATAGAATTTAACCACCAAACATCTCAGTCCGTGAATCCTGAGCTTCCCTTCAATGGTTTTGAACTTCTCTGGGACTGATAGCTGAACTGAGGAACCGAGGTCTGCACAGCATTTCAGTAAACTTAATATTCTGTACGGGTGTTGATTACAATATGCGCATCTTCAACCTATCTAATATTATGAGGCAATGTTCCTTCAATAAAATGAATGTTTAAGAATAGATCTTCTTAACTGTCTAGGTATTGGTAGGTGAAGTATCTGATGAGAGTTATAGCAATTCTGCGTGTGTCATTATTAGATCAAGTATTAGTAAAGTAATGCATGTATACCTCATAGGTAAAGGGACCTGTAGAGTACCTCCTTAGCTAGAAAGTATGGGTCTCAACATTTCTTTATAATGTTGATTTTGTGCATTTTTTGTATTTCAATGATGTAAGGATTGTATTTCTGTTAAAAGAGGTAGTTATCTTGGTGAACTCTTAAGCGGGGCTAATTCAACATATAGTAGTAATATCTTTAGTAATAAGTGCTTGTGTATCTGCATTTATCTTTACTATCCAATTAGTTAAAAGGTTATCCTTATACTGGGGTTTTAAACTATTTAAAACAAAGATTAGACTCTTAGAAAAGTATGTCTGGGCGCATGTTGGTGGCCTGGTGGGTTAAACCAAGCTCGTTCCACACCAAGTTTTCTGGTTCAAGACCCAGAGTCTGGGAAAAAAAAAAAGGATGAACAACTGAATAAAATTAAGTGCTTCTTCTGCTTCTCTCTGCCTGCCTTCCTTCCTTAAAAAAGAAAAGAAAAGGAAGCTATGCCTGGTTACTGGTTTAGGATAGCAACAAAACACTTTGTGAACAATATTTCAGTTACTAAAGGGAGAAAACCTCAATTTGAAATTGGACATTGCTAAACAAGCATTGAAGTATAAAACAGCATAATATAGGAAATGTTTGGTGGTTATCCCCAGAGCAATTTTTCAGAAACAGCACAAAAATTTCCAGCAATATATTCTTTAATAATAAGACATTCTTGACTCACCAGTGACAAAAATCACCTATTAGATCTTTCTGGGAATAAAAATAATAAAGAAAAAAGTTTCCTTCACTGAAAACAGAATGACCACAGAAGCAATCCACTACGTATTATCTATCTAGATATATCAAGAACTAATACATCTTATATTTATTAATAGCTGTATTAATTTATATATAAATGAATAGTTCTTGTTCTTTCCCTTTATTCTTCCATCTTTACTTGAAAATACATTATTCAAGACAAAAATTTTTGACTTAAATTATCCAACTACCTGGGTCACAAGATTTTATAATAGGTACATACAAAAATATGACGAATAGCCTGAAGAAGAGAAAGGTGAATAGGAATGTCCAACATCCTTCAAATCTATGTTCACATGTTAGAAAAGATCCAGATATTCGAAGGGTACCAAGCCACAGTGAATACTTGAAAGCAGCCTCACTTAGAGACCAGATGTTTCATAACACTCATAGCACAGGTAAACTTACTGATATTGACACTCACTGTTTCTCTTGGTAACATTGCAAAAGCACAGTAAGATGTTTGGTTAAAGGAACTGAAATCATGGGTAAACTGAAACAAAACAAAGATATGAGCAGAATACGTATTTCTTATTTATCTTATTTTCTTTGTTATAAAATATTTTATTACCACTAAATATAATTTACTAATTTAGGTTTGAATTCAATATCTATTTTCCTCTTTATTAATATCATATTATGATTTTTCTATGATAATTTTTTTTTAGAAAATATTAGCAAGACAATATTTTCAACGTAAAAAAGCTTATTATGTAGAGAGCTTGTTAATGAGAAACAAAATTAGATCCATAAAGAACAAAGTGTTTTTTATTAAATTAACTGCAGCACCTAAAAGTCTCAACTAAAAACTTGCAACCACCTAATGTGATATTAGCTTGAATAACAAATGATTTTAAACAGAAAAACTCTGACCTTATGTTGCTATATATGTCACAGCCAAGTACACTTTAAAAAACGAATGGAGAAACCTAAGTGCAAGACCAGTTAAATGATTCTTCTAAAATGAGAATTGGCTAATTCATCACATAGTAATAATAAGTGTATGTTAATGACATATTTAATTGATTGATTGGCTGTAATGTCCAGAAGCATATCTCTAAAGTAGGGAGGAAAATGATTAATATCCTTACAAACAGATGCCCTCAAAACTTAAAAGATATCAAAGCCTGGTACTCACCCGAGAGTTACTTACATTCAAAAATATCTATCAGTAGAACATTGAAATCTAACAATCACTCTAAATTAGAATATTATAAATCCAACTTCAGAGCAAGTAAAATTATCAAGGTTAAAGAACATTACCTGATGATAAATGGCTTTGTTCTTCAAGAAGATATAGTAATCCCTAATGTCTGCTTGCCTAACAGAGCATCAAAATATACAAGGCAAAAGTCAATAGAACCACAAGGAGAAACAATATATGTATTATTCGTTACAGTTGGAAATTTCAACACCCCTTTATCAGTAATTGACAGTTATAGCAGGCAGAAAATTAGTAAGAATACAGTTAAATTGAATAACACCCTCATCAACTGGATCTAATCAACGTAGATAGAATACTTCCTCTAACAACAGAGGAATACACATTCTTCACAAACTTACATGAATCATTCTCCAAGGTGGATTATGTTCTGGTAAATTATACAAATAAAATACACCTCAGAAAATTTGAAAATATAGAAATCATACAAAATACCCTCTTAGACCATCAATAAACTAGTAATCAATTACAGAAAAAGGAATTGTAAAATCCCCAAATATTTAGAGATTAAGAAATGACTTCTAAATAAAACATGGGTTATAGAAGACCAAAGAGAAATATTAAAATAATTTGTACAGAATAAAAATGAAAATTATCAAAATTCATGGGATATTAGGTGATAAGCTACTTGACATCAACTTTAAGGATGCCTTTGTGGATTAAACAACAATGGTAAGAAAAAGAAAAGTAAAGATAAACAAATGGGACTGTATCACACTAAAAAGCTTCTGAAAGAAACCAGTACCAAAATGAAAAGACAACCTGCTGAACTGAACATATTTTTGAATCAAATACTTGACAAAGGGTCAATATCTAAAATATATAAAAAATATACGATTTAGCAACAAAAAAGAGCAACCCTATTAAAAATCTGACAGAAAACTGGAATAGTTATTTCTCCAGTGAATACATGCAGATGGCCAATAAGCACGTGAAAAATGTTGATCATTACTATTAAGAAAATTCAAATCAAAACCATATTGAAACATTACCTCACAACTGTGAGAATGGTTATAATCAAAGAAACAAGAAATAGCAAGTGTTGACAAAGATGTTGAGATAAGGGAACACTTGTACATTGTGGTGGGAATGTAAATTGGTGCAACGACTATGGAAAATAGCATAGAAGTTTATTAAAAAATTGAGACTTGAAATGATATATAATCAAACTATTCCACTTCTGTGCATTTATTTGAAGAATATCAAAGGATATATGCACCCCTATCTTCATTGCGGCATTATTCACAACTAGTCAAGATATGGAAACAGCAACCTAAGTGTTCAGCAACAAATGGATGACTAAATAAGACGTGGTATGTGTATATTATACAATGGAATAGTATTCAGCTATTTTAAAAAGTTGAAATCTTGCCATTTGTAACAACAAGGAAGGACCTAGAGAGTATTATGCTAAATGAAGTAAGTCAGATGCAGAAAGACAAAACCAGTTTGAGTTCACGCAAATGATAAAGCAAACAGACAAACAAGGAAAAGCAATAATAAACTCTTAGGTAAGAAAGATTTGTCATTACCAGTGGTGAAGATGTAAGGAGGGTGAAATGGGTAGAAAGGGGGTCAGTCGTGTGGTGATAGATGCAAACCCAGATTCTGAGTGGTGATCAGGATGTAATGTGTACAGATGTTGGGTTATAATTCTATATACCTGAAAGTTAGATAATATTATAAACCAATGTTATCTCAACAAAATTTATTTTTCAAAAAAGTGAAAAACAATTCATGGAATGCAACAAAATCAGCATTTAGAAAGCATTTTATAGCAATCAAAACGTGTATTAGAAGAGAAGCAAGATCTATAATAATCGCCTCCTACTTCAGGAAAACAAGGAAGAGTAATATAAATCTAAAGCAAGCAGAAGAAAATACATAATAAAAATCAGAGCATAAATCAATATAATTGAAAAAAGAAGCAGAGAAAATCAATAAAAATCAAAGTTGGTTCTCTGAAAAGATCAATAATAAAATTAACAAACCTCTGTCCAGCTAGCCAATAAAAGAGAGGACAGAAATGAAAACAGGGTCCATCACTTTTGACCATACAGCTATTATAAGGTTCTATTTCTCTGGTGGAACCTTGAATACCAAAGGTACATGCATGTAAGTTCATGTAATTCAAAATTCATGTAATAGCTGCCTTTGGGGAAGGAGCTGGGATAGAGTTTGAACTTAGAAGTTGGTTTTAATTTTAGCAACAATTTTTAAACCAAGAGAGGATATTCATATATTTCTTTTGGATTTAAAAAGATTTTTCAAAGAAAAGAACAGTTGAAAGCCTGGATAAGCATCTAGTCAACATCATACCAGGCAAAGTCCTGTTAATACAAGAGTGCACAAAACCAATAGAAGTACAAAAGGAAAGTTTTCTGTCATTTCTGATAGCATAATACACTTTCAGTAAGTTCTTACAATATGCCAGCAAGATATTAGGGATTAAAAAAGAAACAAAATGGCGTCTGCTTTCCTGTAAAGGAAATTTCGCCATCAGTTCCATACTTTGTGCACCCTCTTTTATTTCTAAGAGTTGATTTTTGCTGAGTACTAACCAAATCCAAGCACTGTTCTATGTATGCTGTGTTCTACATGTATTTTCCAGTCAACCCTCATAGCAATCACGTTCACATAGGCATTGTTTGTATTATCCCTGTTTTAAAGAGTAGATGCTAAGCACAGAGAGTTTGATTGTTATGGAAGAGCCTCCAGTTGGTGAGAAGACTGGTAACTGGCACTCAAAGGTAGAGAAAAGGGCACTTTATTGCAAGCACAGGTGCTGGCCCAGGGGTATTGTTACCCAAAGCTGAACAACAGGGGCTCTAGGGGAGCTCCTTTTGTACTGTGAGGTAATGATTTATTTCCTTGGCTACATGTGGCTTCTACTGGCAGCTATTATTAGCTATGCACAGCTTAGAGTAGGGAGGCGATGTTTGTCCTTAATCAGGACATGGCTGCAGTCTCTGCAGAACACACCATAGCTGGAGCCTCTGCAGCACTGTGGAAAATTCCCGGCAGACTAACTTTTGCATTGGGGTCAGGAAAATAGTCTTCTGTCATATAGTAGCTTGCTTCAACTCACCCAGCTAAAAGCTGGGATTCTAACCTATGCAGTCTGATTACAAAACCTGTCTTAAAAAAGAAATTAAGGAAACAAGTAGAAATACAGGCAGGCAGCGGGCAGAAAGGAAGAGAAAGAAGCCTTTTTTTAAAAAGGAAAGATGCAGACATGAATGAATGAGTGAGCAGAGGTAGGCAGGAAGAGAGAGGAGGAAGAGGCATTTCATTTATTTTATTTAATTATTCATCTTGTTATTCCCCTGGCCCCTGGGAGGCGAACCTGGGTCCTTGGGATGTATGTGGACTGGCACTGGCTTAACACTGAGCCACCAGGACCACCAGAGCCTGCCTTTTTAAGCGCTGTGCATAACTACTGTACTGCTTTGTTATCTCATCAAATTCTTACCCAAACCTAGCCAAGGACATTTTACTGTTATATCATAGATGAAGATGTAGAAACCTAAAGTGGTCATAGAATTGATATGGGTCACATTGTTGCAGATGGCAGAACCAGGTTTCATACCAACCCTTTCTGTGATATTCTTCATGAGGCTCTGAAGATGTGTCCTAAGGTGTGGATAACAAAAACCTCCTGGGTGACCCCTGAGCCTCTGTGCACCCTTATTTCTCCTTGGCCTTAATCCATTCCCCTCCATCTCCCTCCCTGTCTCCTTTTCTTGCTTTCTCTGCATGGTTTCCTCTTTATAATCATGGTGGCTGCCTTTTCTGTCCATTTTCCTTTTCCCATGTCTGTCTGCCTATCTTAATTCTATCCTTCTGAATACTTCTACCAAGCTCCTAAGTTGCAAAAGCAACACTTCATCATTTTATCTGAGGGGGGTCTCTTGTGCTCTTGGTTAAATTCTGGCCTTTGACTGTTGATCAGTTATTTTCTGTTCATGTTCATGATTATTGTGGTTGCATTGGTTCTGTATGTGCCTCCTTGTATCTTCCTACCCGGCGTATACTAGTGTGATGGAGTATTGCCTTTCTTGGTAAAGAATTGCCAGCTGGTGGCTGGTTGCTTATGCTGCCTATTGCTCTTGAAGCAAATGTTGAAAACTTCATAATGAAACCCGAAAATCACAGAAGCATAAACACAGCTGCTTATGCCTACAAAGTAAGTGGTTTACAAGGGAAAGCATAATCAGTAGAATCTAGTGTTTAGTCAATTACATTAACAACAGACAAATTGAAATCATATGTATTTGACAGGACGCCATTTTAAGAAACTATATTTGTATGCTGCAAACGTAATGAGGCATCTTAAAAGAAATGTCATCCATTATTCATGAATTTGAATAAAACACAAAGGGCTCTCCCCCAAAATCAGAAATTTAAAATTCTGTTTAAAATGTGAGGATTTTGACTTTAATAGCTCATTTTAAATTAGTTCAGAGGTTATATTTTTTAAAGTGATTATAACCTAAGAGATTTAATCTCTCTTTAATACGTGAGACATCTTGTTTCAGAAAACCTGTTTGGGGATTTCCAAGACTGTGAAGAATAATGTCTATCAGAACTTGAATCGGTTTGGGGGAGGGTCAGAGAGAAAAGTCAGACCCAGCAAGTGTGGCAGGTGATTAAGAAAGCTCCCTGGAGGGATTATAGAAGGTAATCATTGAACACAGATGGACCCTTGGAGGAAATCTTGTAGCAGACAAAGGTCAGAGGTCAAGCTGGAAAAGTACAGGAGATTCATTGCTGGCTCAGGGGTGGAGTTTCAGATTCAGACACAAGAAATCTCGGAAACGGAAAAAGAACTGGAAGAAACCCCTTTGGGGGAACAAAGATACAAGGAGCCTGCTATTAGACTTAAGGTTCAAAGCAGGGCCTTGGCACAAGAACCATTTCCAAGACATCTAGACATAAGGTACGGTGGTCATCATTTATTTCTTAACTTCTGCTTGGGGACTGTTTTGAGAGCCTGAAATGGGTCTGTGTCTTCACGTTCCAGGTACGTTGTCCCGATTATAAGGTCTATAGGAAATATAAGTTGCAAATGAAACTTTGCTAACCTGGTATAACTGTAGTAGTAATAAATCAATAAATGATAAATTTCCAGCGTATACAACTAGTGATTGCAATCTTCACAAAGTTATCTCTACATTTCACATATGATGGGACTAGAAGAACTTCAGGGGTCTGTTTTACTTTTTTCTTTTCACATTTTATTTTAATTTTTAGTGAAGTAACATTGCCTTATAACATTTAAGCACCAATTGTTCAGCATAAGAAGTCAACATCTATGTATACTACATTAAGCTTACCACTAAAAGTCCAGTTCTATCCTTTACTATATATCAACCCTTTTACCTGACTTACCTACTCCCTCCCTGCTTTTCTTCTGGAAAGCTGGTCTTATAGTGTAAAAGTTTGTTTTTGTTTTATTTAGTCTCATTTATTTGTTTTGTTTGTATACTGCATGTGAGTTCAATCACATTGACTTTTTTAAATTTATTTTTTTAATTTTTAAATTTTATTTTAGTAATTGTTCTACACATTAAAATCATTTCCTATGTATACGTTCTGCATTTCTTAACTATATTTCAACACACCATGCCCTCTGCCAGATCACTAAGTGTTCTTCCCCATTGTCCAGTGGACTCCACCACCATTTGCCCCTGCCCACCCCATTCCCTTTTGGTAACCTCAGTTCTGTTGCAAATGTTCTAGTGTTGGTTTTGTTTCATCTGTTCCTTTGTTTTGTCTATTCAGTCCACCAATGAGTGAGGTCATCTGGTATCTATCTTTCTTCTTTTGACTTGTTAAACTTAGAGTAATCCCGTCTAGTTCCATCCATGTTGATTCAAATGATAGTTTCATCTCCATGTAGTATTCCTTTACATATATGTGCCACATCTTCTTGATCCATTCATCTAATGTTGGGCACTTAGGTATTTTCCAGCCCTTAGCTATTGTGAATAGGGCCGCAATAAACATGGGCATACATACATCTCCGCGGTTGGGTGATTTTGTATCTTTTGGGTAGATGCCCAGAAATGGAATGACAGGTTCATATGGGATTTCCATTTCAGTTTTTTGAGGAATCTCCACACTGTTCTCCATAGGGGTTGTACGAACTTGCGCTCCCACCAGCAGTGCAAAAGTGATTCCTTTTCTTCTCCAGCATTTGTTGTTTCCAGACTTTTGGATAATAGCCAGTCTTTCAGGTATAAGGTGATATCTCATTGTTTTAATTTGCATTTCCCTGATATCCAGCAAATAGGAACATGTTTTCATGTGCTTGTTGGCCATCTGTATATCCTCTTCAGAAAAGCGTCTCTCCAATTCTTCCTCCCACTTGCGATTGGATTACCTATTCTTCTGTTGCTGAGTTTTATGAGTTCTTGCATTTTTAGATATTAAGACTTTGTCAGAAATATTGAAAACAAATATCTTCTCCCAATTAGTAGGTTTCCTTTTGGTGTTGGGGATGTTTTCTTTGGCTGTGAAGATGCTCCTTAGTTTGATGTAGTCCCAATTGTTTATTTTTCTTTTTGTTTCCCTTGATGGAGGAGTTGAGTCCCCAAAGGCTTCTCTATGACTGACATCATGGAAAGTCTTTCCTATGTTGTCTTCTAAGAGCTTTATGGTTCTGGTCTTATGTTCAAGTCTCTAATCTATTTTCAGTTAATTTTTGTGAATGGTGTTTGAGAGTGGTCGAGTTTCATTGTTTTGCATGCGGCTGTCCAGTTTTCCCAACACCATTTGTTGAAGAGATTTTCCTTTTTTCATTATATGGTTTTGGCTCCTTTGGTGTAGATTAACTGACTGTATGTGAGTGGGTCAATTTCTGGTGATTCAGTTCTATTCCACTGATCTGTGCCTCTGTTACTATTCCAGTATTATTCTGTTTTGATTGCTATCACTTTGGAGTATACCTCAATGTCTGGGGGTATAATCTCTCTGGATTCATTCTTTTTTCTAATAATTCCTTTTGCTATTCGAGGTCTTTTGTTGTTCAACGCAAATTTTAAGATTTTTGTTCTATTTCCTGGAAATAAGCCTGTGGGATTTTAATGGGGATTGCATTAAACGTATCTATTGATTTGGGTACGATGGCCATTTTAATGATATTGATTCTTCCCAGTCATGATCAGGGGTTATTTCTTTGTGTCCACCTCTATTTCTTTTAAGAAGGACTTGTAGTTTTTATTGTATAGCTCTTTTATTTCCTTTGTTAGGTATATGCCCAGGTATTCCATTCATTTAATTTCTATTTTAAATGGTGTGATTTTTGTGATTTCATTTTCTTCTAGCATGTTGTTTGAGTATAAAAATGCAACCGATTGTTGTGCATTGATTTTGTAGCCTCCTACTTTACTGTATTCATTGATGAGTTCTAGAAATTTTTTCATAGAGTTTTTGGGTTTTTCAATAAATATAATCATGTCATCTTCAAATAATGAGAGTTTTACTTCTTCCTTTCCAGTTTGGATACTTTTATTTTCCTTTCTTGACTAATTGCTCTGGCTAAGACCTCCAGTACAAAATTAACAGTGGTGAGAGTGGACAACCCTGCCTTATTCCTGACCTAAGAGGAAATACTTTCAATTTTTCACCATTGACTATGATGTTGGCTGTGGGTTTTTCATATGTGGCCTTTATTATGTTGAGATATGAACCTTCTAGTCCCATTTTATGGAGAATTTTTAACATAAATGAGTGTTGGATCTTGTCAAAAGCTTTCTCTGGATTGATTGATATTATGTAGCTTTTCTCTTTGTTCTTGTTGATATGATTTATGACATTAATAGATTCATTTGTGTTGAGCCATCCTTGCATCTCTGGGATGAATCCCATTTGGTCATGATGGATGATCTTTTTGATGCATTGTTGAATTCCGTTTGCTAATATTTTGTTGAGAATTTTTGCATCTATATTCATTAGAAATATTGGTATGTAATTTTCTTTCTTGGCAACATCTCTTTCGGCTTTTGTTATCAGTGTGATGTTAGTCTCATAAAAAGTGTTCGGAAGGGTTCCCTGTTCTTCAATATTTTGGAAGAGCTTGAGCAGAACAGGTGTTAATTTTTCTCTGAAGGTTTGGTAGAATTCATTGGAGAAGCCATGTGGTCCTGGGCTTTTATTTTTGAGGCCCTTAATTACTTCTTCAATTTCTTTGCTTGTGATTGTTCTGTTCAAATTTTTCAGTTCTCCTGGGTTCAGTCTGGGTAGACTATACTTTTCTAGAAGTCTGTCCATGTCCTCAAGTTTGTCCATTTTGGTGGCATAGAGCTGTTCATAGTAGTCTCTTATGATGTTTCGAATTTCTGTGGTATCTGTTGTAATTTCTCCCCTTTCATTTATGATTCTAGTTATGAGAGTTTTCTCCCCTTTTTTTTTTCTTCATGAGTCTAGCCAATGGCTTGTCAATATTTTTTATTTTTTCAAAGAACCAACTTTTGGTTTCATTGATGTTCTGGATTGTCTTTTTGTTTTCTATTTCATTTATTTCTGCTTGAATTTTGATTATTTCCTTTCTTCTGCTGATTTTTGGCTTTAATTGCCCTTCTTTCTCTAGTTTTTTTAAATGTAGAGATAAGTTGTTTATTTGTGATTTTTCTTGTTTCTTGAGATAGGTCTGGATTATGATGAACTTTCCCCTTAGTACTGCTTTTGCTGCATCCCATAGATTCTGGTAGCTCATGTCCTCATTCTCTTTTGTCTCTAAGTATTTTTTTAAGTTCCTCTTTGATTTCCTCTTTTACCCAAGAGTCCTTCAGGAGCATATTGTTGAGTTTCTAATTGGTTTGAGGTCTTTCAGCTTTTATTTTGTGGTTGATTTCCAGTTTTAGGCCATTGTGGTCAGAGAAGATGCTTGGTATGTCTTCGATCTTTGTAAATTTATTGAGAGATGCCTTGTGTCATATAATCTGATCTGTCCTTGAGAATGTTTCATGAACACTTGAAAAGAGTGAAATCTGTAGTCGCTGGGTACAGTGATCTGTATATGTCTCTTAGATCTATCTGTTCCAGATGGTCATTTAAAGTGGCTGTTTTCCTGTTAATTTTCTAACTGGTTGTTCTGTTCATTGTTGTAAGTGGGGTGTTGAAATCCCCCATTATTATTGTGTTGCTGTCAGTGTCTCTCTTCAGGTCTAATAATACTTGCTTGATGTATTTTGATTGTCCTTCACTTGGTGCATATATATATTAGTAAGCATTATGTCTTCCTGCTAGATTGATCCTTTAATCATTATATAGTGTCCATCCCTGTCTTTTGTCATGCTTTTTAGATGGAAATCTGCTTTATCTGATATGAGTATAGCTGTTTCTGTTCTTTTGAGGTTGCCAGTTGACTGTAGGATTGTCTTCCAACCATTGACTTTGAGTCTTTATCTTTTGGAAGAAGGTAAGTTTCCTGAATGCAACAGAAGGTTGGGTTATGCTTTTTAATCCATTCAGTCACTATGTGTCATTTGACTGGTGAGTTCAGTCGATTAACATTTAGGGTGATTATTGATATATAGCTGTTTAGTGTCATTTTATAAGTTGTCTTTTGTTTGTTACCCAGCTAATGACTTTGTTCTCTTTCTCTTTTTAGGTTGGATGGGTGCAGTTATGTTTTGATTGATTTTGCCTTTTGTTTTCCTCTTCAGTTTGTCCCTGGGGATGCATTTTTAGGTTACCCTGAAGTAAACATTCACAATTCTATGTTTACTACCTTTATTTGAAAACCATATTAGTCTTCCACTCATTCTAACTATGCACATTTTTGTTCTCTTCTTTTCCTTCCCACTTTCAATATTTGCTCCTACTGTTTTTCTGTGTGGTTTCTTTATGCTTTATAAAGCATCCTTTAATATTTTTTGCAAAGCTGATTTTGTGGTGGTGGATTCCTTTAACTTTTGCTTATCAGAAAAGGTTTTATCATTCCTTCAGTTCTGAATGATAATCTTGCTGGATATAGTATCCTAGGTTGAAACTCTTTTTCTTTCAGGACTTTGAATATCTTATGCTGTTCCCTTCTGGCCTAGAGTTTCATTTGAGAAGTCCACTGACAATCTTATGGGGGCTCCTCTGTATGTCACACATTTTTCTTGACTGCTTTTAACAGTCTTTCTTTATCTTGTACTTTTTAACATTTTTAAGATGCTGTGTCTAGGTTTATTTCTGCTTGGGTTTCTTTTATTAAGAACTCTTTGAGCTTCCTGGCCCCAGAGACTTGCTTCATTCTCTAAAGTGGGGAAGTTCTCATCTATTATTTCTTCAAATATGGTTTTTGCCCCCTTTTCTCTCTCTTCTTCTAAGCCTCCTATGATGCAAATGTTGTTCCTTTTGATGTTATCCCAGGGGTCTCGAATGTTGTCTTCAATTCTTTGAATTTTTTTTTTCTCTTTGCTGGTTTTCTTGATTGAGTTCCTTTGTCATATCTTCCAGATCACTGATTCTATTGGAAGCTTCATTCATCCTACTGTTGAGTCCCTCTGTTGAGTTCTTTAATTCAGCTTTCGTGTCTCTTACCTGCTTGATGTCTTTGTTTTAATTCTTCTCTTTGATTCCTGACATTCTCATTTACTGCCTCTACTGATTTCTGGATTCTCATGAGTATGTTAATCATCAGTATCCTAAGTTCCTCTTCAGGTAATTTGCATACATCAACTGTATTCAGATGTCCCCCTTGGTTTTTTATTTGATCCATCATTTCACATATATTTCTCTGTGCCTTTGCTCTATTCGGTATTCTTTTTATTTTTCTGAGGATTTCGTTTCCCTGGCCTTGTGTAGGTTTGACTTGCCCTGGATTGGCAATCAGGCTGCAATTTCACATCTACCCACAAGGTGGGTAGCAGTTAGCGTTGAGGTTTGGGACTGCCTGCTCACTGTATTTCAGGGGGTGGGGCCCCCGTTGGATATGCTGTGATCAGGATTCCCACTCAGTGGACCCCAGGCTTTGATTTGGTTCATTTCCAGTTATGGCTGCACCTGGCACAATTTCACCACATAGACTCCAGCTCAGCTCCCAGTGTGCTGGCTCTCTTTTCACCCCCTCCTACTGTGACCCTCCATGGTTCTGTGTTTCAACCCCACTGGGTCTGCCTCTCACTCCCTCAGCTGGTCCTGAAATCCCTAGCCTCTGCCCCATTGTGCATTCAGAGACTTCTGAGCCCTGTCCCAAATCCAAATCTGCAACTTAGCTGAGAACCCAGCTGGGTGCCCTTGTCCACCGTTAGTTGTCAGCTGGTCTGTATCCAGCTGAAGTGCCAGTTGTTTCTTGGTGTTTTTCTCAGGAAAATAGATTTTTTAAAAAATTTTTGGTGTCTGTGGGGAGTGACCTGAAAGTGCTTCCTATCAAGTCATTATCTGGAAGTCTATCCCCCATATGTTGTCTTTCTAAGGGATTTGTTTCAATAAATAGATAAGATGCATGTTATATAATTGGTGGAAATCTCCAAACAATTGTAGATAAGTGGTTGCATCAGATCATTTGGTGGGTCTCTGAGAGAACTAGACTCCTGGATCTGCAGGCAGCCAATGGAATCAGTATCCTAGAGGAAATCCTGTCAATCTGAATTTTCTGCAAACTACTGAGGAACTGTGATACTGATGACTGAACTCCCCCTTAGAGCCCTATCAAAGTTATTCCACAGAGCATTTCAAGTGCTCCAAAGAGTTTAAGAGTTTGAAGTCTTTGTTCTCTCAAATAATTGAGGCATTCCCCTTCCTATAGTATCATTTTAGCACATGTATAAATACAGGTTTGTATTACACCATCATACGCAGCTTTAGACCGGTGCTGTGCAGAATTATCCTGAATGCCAATTTAACAAGTTTAAAGTAACGAAATTTTCATTCCAGAAAACCATTCTCTTAAAATCCTCCTATTTTCCTGCAATAGTACCACCCATCATCTCAGGAATGCATATTCCCTTGGATCTGTGTCCTTAGAACAATTCCAACAGTATGCCTCTCTTGTATGCTTTATTCCTCACTATCTTTCTTGTTATGATAAAATGAGTTTTGTCCGGTGTGATCAAAATGTGTGGAAAAGGCTTCATCCAGGTCATCGGAGTCCAGGGACTTCTTACATTCAGTCAGATTTTTGCCCCCAGGGAAGCGATGAAGAGATGGAGGTGCATCAGACTCCTGAATAAGTTTCCTGTCACCTAACCTCCAAGCATATCTCTATGGCAGCTATGTTCCTAGGCCTGTTCACAATCCTTATGCATGAGGAGTCAGGAGTCCTGAGTCTTGGTTTTGCCTCTGGTACCAGCCAGCTGTATGGCTTTCCACAAGTATTACTTCTCTGGGCTATTTTCTTGTGGTAGGAAATAGGGTTTGAGTCCTGACTCTACCTCCTGTGTGTGTAAGTATTTGGGCAAGTTGTTTAATATCAGTGTTTAACATCAGTTGTTTAACATTGAAAAGCATATCTACCCTAGAGAACCTTGGCCTTATATATTGCCTGTGAGGTACTTAATACATTGCCTGGCATAAAGTAAGCTTCCTATAAATATAGTCTAATATATTTAGGAAGAAGTGGGACAATAGATGTGGAAAATACTTTGAAATGGTTGCAAGTCCAGATGTGCA
Organism: Solenodon paradoxus; assembly: GCA_004363575.1. NCBI lineage: Eukaryota > Metazoa > Chordata > Mammalia > Eulipotyphla > Solenodontidae > Solenodon > Solenodon paradoxus. The sequence continues at coordinate 989,426 of RJWH01000007.1, read as the reverse complement.
TAAGAATATATAGTATTAGTTATCTAATGCTGTGTGACAAATGACACCATAAATTAGCAGCTTAAAATAACATCTATTAATTATCTCACATAGTGTCTGAAAGTGAGTGGTTTTGGTTCGGGATGTTTCATGAGGGTCAGGAGCTGTAGAGAACGCTGAGCTGTTTGGTGTTTGGAGGAACCGATGAAAGCAATAGGCCATAACAGAAGTAACAGTATAATCACATACTCCAATAATACAAGCAAGAGGCGAAAACTGGAGAAGACATTGACTGCCCCTGTTCCATTGTCCCCATGGAACAGTGTGTCATCGTGAGGAAGGGAGGAAATGAGGGCTAGCAGTGGAAAATACAGGATACTAAGTTACAATGGGGGAAAAGGGTCTTTAAGGTCCTCCCCCATAAGGAGGGCTTAGCAGAAGTGCCATATACATGCTCTGGCTAAGGGGCTCCTGAGTTAAAACTACAAATACACCTAAGCAGCTGGCTGACCATGGGGTTCGTGTGTCCCTTCAGAGACTGTAATGCCTTGACTGTGTACCACACCCAGAATGGGGAGGACAGCCTTTTCCTGTGACACCTGCCAGGTAAAGCCTGTGCAGTTGCCTGTAGTCAGGCCTGGAAAGTCACACATAGGTTTTTCGTCGGCAGGGGCAGCAGCAGGCTGCAGGCCGCAGACACAGGCAGGCCTCAGATGCGGAGTCACTGCAGCCAGGACATACAGCCCAGTTTGATAAAGGCTGCAGGGGGCGTGGAGGGCCGAGCTGAGCAAAATAGTTCTAATGGGCGTCCATGGGGATCATGCGAATTAGGTGAGCAAGAATCAGAGGACCAAGTGCTGGAGGACTTCCACCGTCAGCTTGAACCCTGCTTTCAGGTGGTTTCTCAAAATGTAGTGTAGGGATAGTTGTTTCTCAGCTGAGAAACTTGCTAACCTCAGTTTCTCACTGGGAGTTTTAAAGTAGAACCAGAACATCTGCTAACATTCGTAACCAGTTCCTTTGTGATCCTGATGCATACAACAGTGTGAGAAGGACTAGATTAATAGGTCAACAAGTTGAGGAGAGTGAATCAGAAACCCCTGGAGAAATGTCAGGGCCAGGTGATAGGGGCTGACTGGGCACCATTTTTTCTACTTGATTTTATTCTGTTCTTTCCAGGTGGGAATGTTCTACCTCTGATTTCATCTAGCCTGGAAACACACAAGGAAAGGTCACTGTGAGGGAATTCCCATTAACTGTAATTGGGAATGTCAAACAAAATAAATCAGGACTTAGTCACTCAGAAAGGATGTGACTCTTAACTATGGTGGTGATAACAGAAACACCCCAGGCACCAGGTATGGTGTTGGCTCTTTCTGGGGGAAAGTGAGGTGTATTTTCTATCACAGGTGGCAGTTGCAAACCTTGATTGATATGTGGACCATTGGGTTGCTTCTCACACATGATCTGTACCCATTGTGGTCAGATGATTAGAATTATTTATCTTGATTTAGCCAGTTCGCTTTCATAAAAATATTTCAGATTTCACTGAACTTTTATGGACACTGAGATTGTTTTGGTGTGAGAAAGCCAGCTGGACGTCAGTGATCCTCTGAGACACAAGTTCATTGTCTCAGTGTGAGTGTGGCCACTGGTCATGACAGTGAATGAGGAGCTAATAAAGCATGCAAGTTCGAATACGCAGTGATGGGAGAATCATGGAATTGAAACATTCTAAACTCATTCTTGGTACCATACCTGTTAGACACCCTCCGCATTTGATATTTGTGTCAGCCAGCATACTGGCTGTACTCAGTAGCTCAGAAACTCCTGCAAAGAGTATTCATCAAATATTCTAAAGGTTTCTAGGATCTTCAAAGCCCAAGGATATAGCCTAAGACATGTTGATGAGACTTTGGCTAATCTCCTGATTGCTTTCTGTCCTGATTCTGTTCTACAAGTCCATTTTAATGAAAAGAAAGGGCTCATATGCTTATACTTAAGAGAGTGGGGTTTTTTGTTGTCATTTTTTCCAGAGCAATACTATGGGTTGTATATTCTTGAATGCTATACAGCTGGAATCCACATAGGTCCTGAAAAAGAAAGATACTTAAAAAAAAAAAATGGCTGATTTTGTGGTCACACCCTAGAGGCTTGTGAAGCCCACATAAATCCCAAGGGCCCTGGCTCTAGACCTGGGACCTGGGGAAACAACTGAGATGAATAACTAAATAAAATGCTTTAAAAATGGCCGAGTTTGCATAAACAAGGAAAATTCCTAAGAGCCAAAAAAAGAAAGCAGAGTTGAAATCAGGGTTGCAAGTCAATACACACAGCCTGGCTATGGAGAAAGTGCCGACACCTGGAATCCAGAACTTCGAGATTTATAATACATGAATGGAATGGTAAATCTTGCATCTATGCAAAAACAAGGACATCACCTGAGACGAAAATATAAAGCCACTGAAAGGACTATGACCTCAACAAAACAATATGTAAGAGGAAAATTCTGATGGCCAGGAAAGGACAGCTACGAGGAAATCTGTCTGGGATACAGCTCTGGGTGCGAAACAATAATAACGATCATAAAAATATCATCCCTTCTGAGAACTTTTAATGTTATCTACTTGTGATTTTTGAATTTGAATTGAGAGTGTCCATTGAACTTATGCTCTTTGCAGACAGGAAAATTTCACACTGAAAGGAAAAGTAGTGTTGTATTAGAAGTACTCTGACGCCTGGCATAAATCAAATACAGACCCCAGAGAAAGCGCCTCTTAGATGAGGCCTTCAGGATTATAGCATATTAGAGTCAAGCAAATACAATTTCCTGGTGAAAGATTAACAAAGACAGCTAGAAAACAACAAATGAAAATCAGCAAACACGACAAATTGAGATCATATGGAATTCAAATAATGACAATTTCCAATATGGAGCATAAAATATCCAAAAAAAAGTGGAATAAAAAAATCTAGAATGCAAACTAACAATTCAATATCATAGTAAAAACCTAATATATCATTGTATCCTCATGGGGCAGCGATTAGGTCAATTGCCTCTGAAGGAACAAGTCACATACCCTTGGGTTCAAGTCCCAGATCCAGGGGGAAACAATGATTGTGAATAAGTCCTCTATCTTTCTGCCTGTCTACTCGTTCTCATTCCTGCTGGCACCTTTCCTTTAGAAAAAAGGAAAATAAGAAAAGTAAAAGAATCTATGTCATGACCAAGTGAGATTTAGTCTACAGATATAGGGCTAGTTTAGCACTGGAGATTTCTTAGTATCATATATTAAATTAATTGGATATGGATGTACACTTTAAAGTGGCTTTATTGAGATATAATAAACCTACAATAAATAATATATATTTAAAATGGACAGTTTGGTAAGTTTCTACACATACATATACCTATGAAATTAGCACCCTGAACATTATCCATCACTTTCAAAAGTTTCCACATGAAATTTAATGATCCTCCTCCTCAAGTCCTTTCTCAGGTGACCACTGATCTGATTTCTGTTACTATAGATTAATAAGCATTCTAGAATTTTATTTGAGTGAAATAATACAGAGTAAACTCTTATTTTGTCTGGCTTCCATTCAGCAGAATTATTTTGAGATTCAACTATGTTGTTACCTGTCTCAGTCACTCATTCTTATTTATTACTAAATGTTACTTCATTGGTTGATTCATTTTAGGAAACTGGTGATAGATCCTCCCCGGTTGAGTGGGTCCTAGCAATTCTACAGGCTGAAAGAGAATGGGAAAGGGGAAAAGACCTCTACTTGCTTGTTGAGACTTGGTTCAGTAGCCACATGTGAATTTAGAAGCATTGATAATCCTTGCTTTTGGATCATCCTCTTAGAGTAGAAGAGCTCTTACTGGAAGAGGGTCTGTGGCTCTAATTTGCTCTCATGTGTATCTGTGAAGAGGTAGGGAGGCTGAGTAATGCTGTGCTCCTAAGCATTTCCATTGATGTGCATTTTCGAGGATTTTGCTACATAGGCTGGATTTCCTTCTTGATTCATTCTGAATGACCAAGGTGAAAATAGTTTGGTCAGTCCACTCTAGCCAGGCTTGGGTGCCTCCCAACATTTTTTGGCAAACCCAAATGGAAACTAACCCTGTCCTTTGCTGAAGGTTGTATTGTGGACAAAGGGAGGGGAGAGAAAGCGGCTTTGAAATAGGTAACAATGATTTATACCTTACTTATCTACCCACTAGCATGCTCATTGATTTTTTGGATTTCTTATAAAACACTCAGGTAGAAACAGTAAGATACAGAACAGGAGGCAAGAGAAGAGTTCAGGAGTGCGAGTACTCTTCTCAAAGACAGAAACCTGTAGGTCTGTAGCAATTTCCTCAACTATCTTTCATGCTAGGGTACAAGTCATCAGACCTGCAGGAAGACAGGCAGCCAGGTCCAGAAGACTTGTCACACGGCCTACTCATTCTTTACTAGCCCTCCTGAGGCACTGGGATGCAGGTGTGAACAAAAGGGGGACAATCTGTCCAGGTGGAATTCACATGTCGCCCATATGTGGTAGTTCTCAAACTGAGCTCATACATTCTAAAAGTGGCCAACCACTCAGTAGCTATAAAAACCACACCTTAGTAACTTTACTGCTAAGGTGTTTTTCTTCTTTGGCTGCCAACACAATCATCTAAGAAATCCATCATTTCTCTCGTGAGCATCTGTCATAGCCTCCTCCTTGTTCTCCCTCATGTCCCTCATTTTGTTCTCCAATCTCCAAAATGGTGAAGGGTGAACCTTTAAAAATGCACACCTGATCATGACAATCCCTTGCTTTAAACTTTTTCTAACCCAGCTTCACTAACAGTTAGAGCCTACTGGACCCAGACTGGTCTGCCCCTGCTCTCTTGCCTACCTTTCTGTCCTGTGCTCTTTGGGTTCCAGAGACAATGATGTTCAGTGAGTCCTTTGCACTCTAGTGACACTTTCTCTTCTTTTACGCTCTGTTAACTCCAAGTCATTTTCAGATTTCAGGTTAAGCATCCTTTTTCTAGCTTACCCACTCCTGCCAGATTACAATAAATACCTTATACTTAGAGCATTTTTTGTCATATGCTTGTTGACACTGTAATTCCTTGGTGATTATCAGCTTAATGTCTAGCATTAGTCTTTTAGTTTTATTAGGGAAGGAGCTATATCTATTTTTTTTAAAACCAGGGATTCTACAGTGATCTCACAATAGAAATGGTAAGTACATAGTGAAAGGGTTTCTTTTGTCAAGTAAAAGGAAAGGCTAAAACTTCAAGGAAGCCAATATTATAACACTAACCAGAAACAGAACTTATCATGAAAGTTACAATTATGGAAAAGGAAAGAATTTTAGTGAACTAATTTGAAAAAAATGTAAATACACATTTTATTATTCAGATGAAAATAATAAATACAAATGCTACGGGGGAAAATATATATTGATGATGAATAAGAATACCAGAGTAATAGAAAGACATATAGCAGCTCCATCCTGGAAAGATTGGTGATGGAAATCTTTTTTATTTTTCCTTTAAACAGGTTTTTTTTTTTCAATCGAATTGGGGATGGAACTCTCATCAAGGATGAGCAATGACCTTTGTCTATATAAAAGAAGCCAGCAAAACCTCCAGTGATTGTAAATAGGATTTCTAAGGCTCTGTCTTGCAACAAAAGGGTATGGAGCTATGATCTTCCAAGATAGAATTTTCAGGGGAGGTGGAAGGGTTGTGTAGAGAATAGCATAAAATGATGAATTGTAATGCATAGGAACCTACGCAACTAGTATGTGGAGAAAGAAGAAAACACTGAGTTGTTTGTTTGCAGGTAGAATCCTATGATGACTTTTCAACATCTTTCAGGCTACATAAATATTCAATGAACTGAAAAAATTTAAGACTGGGAATAGCCCTGTCTGGGCAGAACATGAATGTCTTTTGCACATGGCTTCTGTTGACTTCAGATTTCAGAGAACAGATTGGGCCAGAATTACTTGCTGTGCAGTAATGATTTCATAATGGAAGTATTATGTCTCAAGGTTTAGAACCTTCTAAATTATTCAGAAGTCTTCTGAAATTTTTATTTTCAACCTCAAAGGATACAGCTTCACTTGTTTTGATAAGAGAAAATGTGTCTAAATTTTTGAGGCCTTGTTCTTTACTAAAAATAAACCAAGATAAATTGGTTTACATACTTGAAAATATATGGAGCATATTTCTTGTATTTTGTTTTCTTTTTTAAAAAAGTTATTGAAGAAATATTGCATCATAACACTGTATAGGTTTAAAGTGAGCATCTTCATAATGTTTCCTGCATTTTTTTGAGAGGAAAACTACCGGCAGGAACGAAGGCAAGCAGACAAGCAGGAAGGAAGAGAGAGGAGGAAGAAGCATTTTTTTTTTTTTTAGTTGTTCGTCTCAGCTGTATCCCACTGACCCCGGACTGTGAACCTGGGTCAAGTCCTAGGGATGTATATGGTTTGTGTCATCCAGAGGCTGCAGACTTACCCGCCTAGACCACTAAGGCACAGCATGTGTCCTGTATTTTAATTCCAAAGTTTTGAATAGAACATTCTGTGTCTACTAAATGTCAAATATTATACCAATATACTGTGGAAGTACTACCACTATTGTGTTCTTAGGTCAATGATAAAAGTATTTGTGAATTTTAAGTTGATTTTATTAATAGATTTTCTTTCAAAGATACCTTAATAATAATGTACAGTTACCTTTTCTCAATAATTAAGTTATGATGAGGTGGAATACGTAGACTTAGTCTCCTATTCCTGTAAAAGAACTAAGCTTGAGTAAAGGTGTGATTGTTCTTTCTCATGTCTGGTCATTGTTAACAAGAAATAGAAATACTTCTTAAAGGATAAATCCCAGTCACTCCAGAAGACAGTTTGTTGGATTCTCAAAAAAACAAGCAACTACCGTTAGTCTCCTGGCCATTTATCCCAGAGAAATAAAAATGAATTAAATCTTATAAACGAATGTCTAAATAACTTTGAACTTAATAGCTAAAAACTGGGAAAAAATGCAAACTTCGGTGGGTAAAGGGTAAATTATGGTATACCCCCATCCCAGAATACTGCTCAGTAATAGAAAGAAATGAATGATTGATACGTGCAACCATTTGGATGAATCTCCAGAGAATTATGCTGGGTAAAAAGAGTTAATCCCAAAAGGTTTCATACTGTCGCTATGATATAACATTCTTGATATGACAAAATTTTTAAAATGCAGGGGTCAGGGCAACCTGATCCTAACCCAAAGGTTTAGAGTGGGAAAGGCCTTTGAGTATGACTGTGAAAGAAAACATGGACACTTGTCTTAATGAAAGCAATCTGTCTTTGCTTAGCCATTCACTGGTTGATGGACATTTGGATGTTTCCAGTCTTTAGCTACTATGAATAATACTACTGTCAATAGTCAAATGTAAATCTTTATATGGACAATATTTCAATTTCTTCAGTAGACACCTAGGGGCGAAATCGCTAGATAATGCTGTTAGCAATGGATATAGTAAATGTTTCACTTTTGAAGTAATTACCAAAATGTTTCCCAAAGTGGCTGTATCATTTTACATTCCCACCAGCAATGTAATAAGGTTTCCAGAGTCTTCTCAGAATTATTAGTACTTGGTATGGACAATTTTTTTCACTAGAGCTATTCTGATGATGGTGGAGTTGGTATCTAATGTAGTTTTAATTTTGCATTTCTCTACTGACTAATGATGTTCTGTAACCTTTCATGGGCTTATCAGCTGTTCATACATTTTCTTAGTGTTTAAACTGTTTAAACATTCTGCCCATTTTTAAAATGAGTTACTTATATTCTTATGATTAAGTTTTGAGTTCTTTATAGATTTTGGATAAATCCTATGTTAGATTATTTGTAAATGTTTTCTCCTAATTTGTGGCTTTTTTTTTTTTTTTAAGGTAAGATACAGGTAGGAATGAAGGCAAGTAGGCAGGCGGGAAGAAAGAGGAGGAAGAAGCATCTATTTATTTTATTTTGTTGTTCATCTTGGTTCCCCAGGCCCTGGGTCTTGAACCTGGGTCCTTGGGCTGCTTGTGAGCTGTGTCCAGTGGCCTTCTCTGCTAGGTCACCAGGGCATGTCTAATGGTGATTTTTGGAGAACAAAATATTTGAATTTTACAAAGACCAGTTTATCAGATTTTTATTTTATATATCATTTATACTTTTGTTGTTAGGTCTAAGAAATTTTTTCCTAACCCAATGTCACAAAGATTTTCTCCTATATTTCTTCTAGAAGTTTTATATTTTTAGTTTACATATTTAGGTCATTAATCCACACTAAATTTATTTTCTGTATGGGGTGAGGTCTGAGTCTAAGTGGTTTTGCTTTTTGTTTTTGCATATGGATAGCCAATTGTTTTAGCACTATTTGCTGAAAAGTCTTTACATTCTCTATTGAGCTTGGCATTTTCCTAAAGAAATCAGGTTACCATTAATTAAAGGTTTATGTCTAGACTCCTCAATTTCATTGATCTATATCGCTATTCTTATATCAATGCTACACTGTCTTGATTATTCTAACTCTATAGTAAGTTTTGAAATAAAAGAGTAAGGCCTCCAATTTTTGTTCTTCAAAATTGCTTTGTATAGTCTAGGATCTTTGTGTATCAAAGTAAAATTTAGTGTTGATTTGTCCATTTCTACCAAAAAAAGAAAAACCTCTTTTGATTAAATTAGTTCCCAAGCATTTTATTCTCTTTGATGTATTGTGAATGAAATTGCTGATTTTGTTTTCAGATTGTTCATTGCTAACACAGAAATAGAATTGAGCTTTGTATAATGTTTGTATCCTGAAAAATTGATCTACTGGTTTGTTAATTTCATTAGTTTATCTATTATTTTTTGTAGATTCGGGAGTTTTGCACATAACACCATATTGTCTATAAATAAAAACAGATTTATATCTTCCTTTCTAGTCTGAATGACTTAAATTTTTCTTCTTGTCTTATTACGTTGGATAACCTCTGAGGCAATCATGAATGGAAGTGATGAAGCTGCTTCATTCCTGAGGTCAGAGAGAAAACATTCATTTTTTTCACCAGGAAGGATTGTGGTAGCTGTATGGTTTTTTTGTTTGTTTTTTTGCTTTTGTTGTTGTTTTATGGTGGAAAGCCTAAAATTAAATATTAGTATTATTTGATGTCTGGTAACATTGGGAGGGCCTCAAATGGTCTAACAATTTCTACTTCCTATTCTGTCCCCATGGATAAGAGCCCCAATCCAAACAATCCCCTTATCAACTAGACCAGGTGTAGTACCTGCTTATTGTTGAGTAACTCATTCTGTGGAATTATTCCAACAAACCAGTCACATCCTCCTGTAGTCACTGGAAAGCATTTACTCTTTTGATACTATATGGCCTGTCTCCTTGTTGACCCATTGTGGGCTCTGCAGGGCCTGTGCTCCTTCTCTGGGATGAGTATAAGTGACTGATAAGCTGCTATTGACCTCATCTGTGTCAGTTGTAGTGAGTTCAGTAATCCCCACATCCCTAAGTAAGAATCCCTTCCTATCAAAGGGATGAATAGTAAACAGAATAGCAGACATTTTATGGTAGATTCCTTTAACAGGCTGAGGAAGCAGTCTTCTATATTTAGAGTTTTTCTCATGAATTGTTGTTGAGGAACAGTCTTCTATAACAGGCTGAGGAAGCAGTCTTCTATATTTAGTTTTTCTCATAAATTGTTGTTGGCTTGTTGAGTTCAGAGTTCCTCTGCATCTGCTCAGCTAATCATGGATTTTGCATGTATTCTATTAAAATACATTCTATTAAAATGTGTTACATCAGTTGATTTTCATTTGTTAACTAGTTTTGCATTCCTGGGATAAACCCCATTTGGTTATGGTATATGATTCTTTTTATATGTTGCTAGATTCAATCGCTAATACTTTTTGGGATTTTTGTATCTATGTTCAATCTTGTCTTTTTTTTTTCTTTCCTAGGAAGTCTTTGGTTTTAGTATCAAGGTACAACTAGTCTCTTAGAATGAGTTGGGAAATTTTCCATTGTTTTCCCACTTGTTATTTAGTGCTTTCTTCTACTTGTTTTGTGTTTTATTTGCTCTTTGTCTATTTTTCTTAAGGTAAAAACTTAGATTATTGTTTCATCTTTTTAAATATTGATATTTAGAGCTGTATATACTTCTGCTTTAACATCCTAGGCATTTGAAACGCTCAACTTTTCTTTTAGAGATTACCCCATTCAAAATGGGAAGGCACAATCACCAAGGCTCAAGGTTTTTTTAGGACTATTAGATACATTGAGTCATAAGAGTCAAAATTACGACAATATGAAGGCCAAGATTATGGAGCAGGAAGCATCTGAATTTTGAGTTTAAAAAGTAGGCTAAAAAAATAAGCAAAGCAGGATAGAGCCAGACTTGCTTAAAATTTCCTTAACAGTAGGGAAGGAGGCATATAATCAAAGTGCTGTAAGATAATATCTTTGTTTCTCCTTTACAGACTTCCTTTATGTCAAATATTTTTATTGTATCTTTTTTTTCCTTTTTATTTAATGAAAATATGGAAAGTTTACATATAATTGTGAATTACATTGGGGGCACTGACTATAAAGGGGTTGAGTACTCTAAAATATACCCTGGGAATGAGAGCTGAGTATAGAAGGAAGGAACATATTGAAAAGATGGAACCTGTCCCTAAGGTTGGGATTCTTGTCATCTGGAGAAGGTGCAGTTGTTGTTCATTGATGGTGAAGAAAGTCACCGTGTTGTCTTGGGTCAGGACTAGATCGTGGAAAGCACACAGAAGCTGGCAGTTAAGAAAGGGACACTTCCACCAGGTTGTTGATGAGTTGTACTGATAAAGGACTGGAAGCAAGAAACTATGCTGGAGGTTTTAATTTGACCAAGGTTGGCAGATGACACCCTTGATGTATGGTGTATTTGCTGTCTTACTGTTCTTCTGTGTGGTTCTTTATGCTTTATAGAGCATCCTTTAATACTTTTTGCAAAACCGGTTCCATGGCGATAAACTCCTTTAACTTCTGCTTCTCAAAAAAGGGTTTTCTTCATTCCTTCAGTTCTGAATGATAATCTTGCCAGATATAGTAACCTAGGTTGAAGCTCCTTTTCTTTCAGCACTTTGACTATATTATGCCATTCCCTTCTGGCCTGTAGAGTTTCATTTGAGAAGTCTGCTGACAATTTTATGGGGGTTTATTGCATCATTTTAATTCACCTATTTTTAAGTATACTTTTTGAGTTATTTTCTTAGTGATTATGCTAAGATTATGCAACATAATTGATGATAACTATATCAGATTAACACAGACTTCATTTTGGTGAAATATAACTTTGCTTCACTCTAACTTCTTTTCATTTCTCCTTTTGTGCTATTATTTTCATATATGTTACATCAATTTATATTATAAACTCAATAATGCAATGATAAAATGCTGCTTTATGCAATTTTATATCTCTTGAATTAAAGGAAGAAAAAAACATTTATACATTTTTTACAGTTATACAATTTTGGTGTTCTTTGTTTCTTTCTGTGATTCAGTTCGCCATCCTGTGTGATTTCCTATCAATCTAAAGAAATTTCTTGTTCAACAGTTCAAAGTACTTTTAAATTTTGCTGGTTATAGAATTCTTGGTTAATATTATTATTATATTATATAATATATATAATATAATATTATACATTATTATTATATTATTATATATTATATTATATAATATATTATATAGGGCCATGGGCTTAAAGGTAATGTCTTCTAATTTCTAGATGGAAAAGTCACTTGGGAGATATAGAAAACAACAAAGAACAGACATATTTAAAGTCAAAGATCGGAGTATCTCTAAATTAAAGACAAGCTAGAAATCAGTTTACTCTGAAAGCTCTCAGAAAATACTGTTGAATTGTCTATGGTGCTTTACTAGGAGGAGTCTTCAATTTCATTTTTTTCTTCTTCAGCCAAGATTTAAAAACTAACAGCATTTTTGTCAATTTAGAAAGAGAAACTTTAAAATTGCTGCAAAAATATATGCAGATACATGCTATATGTTGGTGCTTACCATAAAACAAGGATATTTTTAATTATGCTGGGTAAACATTATTACATAATACACTTAAATATAGAGTTTTCCTCCCTGCCATCAAAAAATAAAAAAAGGTCTGGTGCCTAACAGATGAGGCCACTGAACATGGTCTACACACATCCCAAGGACCCAGGTTCAACACCTGGGGCCAAAGGGAACAACCAAGATCAACAACTAAATAAAAATAAATAAAATGCTTCCTTCTTGCCCTGTCTGCCTGCCTACTTTTCATTCCTGACTATATCTTTTCTTAAAAAAAACAAAAACGAAAACAAAGTCTATAAATTCCTAAGATCTTGAAACTCTTAGCTTGAATTTAAAAAAGTGAGGGACATGTAGGTTACGCTCCGTTCTTTTTCCAAGAATGGTGACTTTCAACATAACAATCTTTCAGAAGGAAAAGATAGGGGGTTTGGTTATTTAAAACTTTCCCAAGGTAACTTTTATATCTACAAGGTTTAGAATCCAAGTAAAAAGTAAACATGAAGGTGGAGAATTGCAGTATCAGAAAAGGTGCTACTCTTATAAACAATAGTTTCCATCTGATTACATTTGTCATTATTGCTTTGCGTTATAAACTATCTGAAAGATAACCAGAGCACTAAACCACCACCAAAAACTTATTTATAACTGGGAATTAAAATGCCCCACCAAAGCAGGTAGCTCAGTGTGGCTGAAATCTGTCACAGAAAATATTAGATTGCACAAGACAATAAAATAGGAATATAGACAATTTAATCAGGCAAGAAGGGGCTAGAAAGGGCTGAGATTAAGCCAAAGACGTAGAGATCAGAGCCTGTGTCAGCATTCTGATGGAATGGGAGGTAATGACCCTGTGGGAGTTCAGAACTCCTTGTATATCTGTGGGACATAAAAGTGACAGAATAAGCCCCTGTTTCTCAGTTTTCAAAAATACAGCTTTTGCTTTTCCTGTTGAGGTTTGGAATTCTACTGCAATTTCTGACCCCTTTGACTTGAAAAACAGTCTCTGCATCAAACTGATTTCCATATTCTCTGATCATAAGTACCCCATATAGCTATTGTATAATCTACATAAGAATAACTTTATTACAGGACAGACTATCAGGATAACTTGGTATCTGTGATATCAAGTTTTTATGGCAAAACTTTTTAAAAATCAATTTAGTAAAGGGAGGTAGAAATATATTAAACCCTTAGCATTTTCAGAATTTTGTGGTGTCCTCTGTCCTCATTTTCACAAAAGTCCGTAGCATATGCTGATTTAAATGAAGGTAATAAAATCCACTGTAGTCTATAAGGTTGTTGTCCCCACAAATGATGAGATTAAATGAGATAATGAAGAGAAATGAGCAAAGAATTTCAATGTCAGGGCTGAAAGTCCACAGGCAGAAGTCTTCAGGGTGTTGGGGAAGGAAGAAACCAGTTAATGATTAGTTCCATTTTGAAGATATTTGAAGGCTTCCTGCATATTTTAGAACCCTTTCAAATATTTTTTAATGGAAGAAAATATTTTAGATTCCATAAATGATGAGAAGGGACCTAGAATGAGGCTCCAGAGCCAGACCACTCAAAGTAAATTCCTCACTTTTCCACTGAGTGATCTCAGGTGAGTTATTTTATCCCTTAGCTTCATTTGTTCATCTGTAAAATTTCAATCACCTTAGTCCCTTCTTCATAGACTTACTGAGAGGACTAAATAAATCAGTATGTCATGATTTATAATCGAGATTTGCTGTTCGTCAGTGTTAGTTCCTCTAGTGATAAAGTAAAAAATATCACCGAAATCAACTTAGCTTTTGGAAATGAATTTTTAACTTGATTCTTGTAACAAGAAAACTAGTCTTAACAGTTTTTCCCTACCATTAATTATAAACAAACTTGTACAATCCCATTTAAAATCTTATACACTTACAAAATGGCTTTCTATTTTTAAAAGAGTAATTCCTAGCAACTCTATAAAACTCAATGAATTATTTATTGAACCTATGGAATTGGTATTTAGAGAATCCACTTTGAAAACTAATGCATTTGGCTAACTAATCTGCTTTGCCTGACAGGCAACAATTTGCAAATCTGTTATCTTTCTATCAATGATAAATACATTGTGATGCAGATGGCCTCGCAGCACTATTGTCAGAAACCTTGGCTGAAAGATGCATGGAAATAAAAGAAAGCAGTGCTATCTTGATTTTTCCAAAAGTATCTTCATGCTATGTTGGCAATTTAAGGTCATTTCAAATAGAGTGGCAATTATAGCTGCCACATTTGACATTTAATAATTAGTAATTTGCATCACAAAACAACACTGCCTCATCAGCTTTCTATTTCTTCTCTGTGAATCTTCCTTCGAGACGCTTTATATAGATGATGCAGTGAGCATTATGATGTAACTAGTTCATCTTAAAAAGCTTAATTTAAAATGTATATAGAGAATGGTAGGGGTTCATAAATGATGAACATAGGCATTAAAAATCAATCACTAGTAGAAGTTGGGTATAAAGCTAATGAGGCAGTTCATGTTTTTTGGTAACTTCTCATCTGTCACATGGGATTTTTCCATTAGAAATAAAATTTAAGGGCCAATATGTCACCCATTTATCTTTTCTAATGATGATTTTTCTTTCTCGGACTTGTTCTCTTGTAATGATCTAGGGAAAAGCTATAGTAGCTCCAGCATTATATTGTATAATATTAAAATATAGTTAACAGATAATAGAAAGCATTAGAAATCAAGCAGTAAAAAGAGAAGGAAATAAAAGTGAATGTACCTGGGAATAAATGACTTGAAGGAAAACAAAACCCTTTTTTTATTGTTGGGCAGCCAAAGTTATTGTTTTTTGGTAAATAGATAATGAAATTCTCATTTCTGAGTGCATAAAAATAGATTGAATACTTTTAAAAAGCAATGTGGTTGGAAGATAACTGTGCTGTGTAAAGAATCATACCCAAGAAGTTTAATAATTTCTTTTTTTGAAGTTACTGAAAGAGAATTGATTAGCAGGTTTGATATTCTTTGGCATAAATTAGATTTTATTTTGCACAAATCTTGGCTGGAAATGAATTTGCAAATTAAAACATCTTCTAATATAATTACATTGTCTTCTAGTATACATCACTTCAGAAAGGAAAACTCTACTTTTAACAAGAAATGAATGCATCTTCTGAGCTGAATTAAATGAAGCTATAAGTAGAAACTGAAATGCATATGCAATGCATACTGCAACACAGAAAAATATAGGATGCATAATGTCTCCATAAATGCTTAATTTGAATTTGAATAATTGCGAAGAACTATAGGCTAAGCTTGATACACTTAAAGATCTATTTATTTATAACTTGAAATATTAGGAATTTAATTCTTAAAAGAAGTTTTATTTGTTATTTCAGGACATGAACTTAAGATATATTTGAACATGACTGAACTATATTATGTTGTGAGAACTGTTCACAATTGTGTTGGGCTTGGGATGAGCTCAACCTGATTTGAATATAATTTTGGTCATTTTGGGTTTGGGCTGTAATCCCAAAAGATCATAATCTCTTAAATCAAAAATTCTGAAAATCAAAATACTGAGATCAAAATCCCAAGATCAAAATCCCAGAAATATAAATCTGAAAAAACATTAAAAATCATTTAAGACATTTAGTTACCTTTTTTAAAGGGATGTAGTTGAGAAATATGAAAACATAATAGAATACTTCAAAGCTAATTTAAACAATGAAATACTTATGAGAAATTTTATCTTTTGCAAATTCATCTGTACAAAAAAGCAGTATAATATTTTATGTACATACACAATACTTAAACACAAAATAAATATTGTGATAGAGTATGTTCACAGGTCAAATTTACAAAACTAAAGTAAAGCCAATCAGAACTCTAAGTCTATACAACTTATAACTTCAGTATTGGAAATGATGTAAAGTTTAAAATATAGCATGTTAAATTGTAAAGGAAAATGCTACTGATAATTTAAAATAGTGGGAAAACTGAAAACAAGAAAAAATAACTAAAAATATTCAACCTATGAAAGTGTATTAAGGGACAGATTATGGGCAATTGTACAGGTGGTCTTTAGGAGCTAACTTTTATGTTAATTTGAAGTCCTGCATTGTGAAGCATAGTTGCTTTTTTCTCTTAGGGCATAGCTCTCTGAGAAAATGTTGATGTTCATTTTTGATATATGTTGTGCTGCTCTTTTGGAAAGTCTTCTATGATTCAATACACACCAGCATGAGAACTGCCTATTAAATTTTTCTATCTTCAGTGCTATACCTCTATGTTGTTTTTGGGTAGTTGGAAATCTGTTCCACATACACTCACATACAGATCACAAATTTGGAGAAAACAATACTATACTGGTGGTCAAACAGCAAAGCAACACTGGTGTGTAAATGTTTTCTTATCCTAACTTGCACGTACTTATTTTGAACCAGTCAGTAATTTCACTGGCTTCTTCAGGCAAATGGTGATTGATACATTAAAAGCTCATGGAATTTCATCAGCTAGAAGGAATGCTAATGTAGACAAATGACACATTTTTAAACTGGTTTTCCTCCTTGCCATATTGCACGGTTAATCCACTCATCTGAATTTTCAGCCAAATATGTTAAGTTAGATAAAAAAAGCTTTATTGATAACATCTTGACATTCACTTTTAGAAGCTTTTATGACACCTAATTTCAAATCTGTCATTTTAGTTTGGAGATTCAATTGAAATCCATTTTCTTTTGCAAAGTTCACCAAATCTTTAAGTATTTACAAGTGTTTCACTCTTTCCAGTCATTAATAAGTTGTATGGTTCTCTATGTACCTAGAGTATCTAATAAGTAGAAAGTTTTACAATTACATCTATAGGAATCTATTAAAGAGATCTACTTAGTACAGGGCAAACCGGCTAAATCAATGTTTCTATCATATACCCATGTACTACTATTAAGTGTCAAAAACAGTGAGCGTGGATTTATAGTTGCCTTCTTACTGTGCTATTTATTCTACCTGTTGTATGGTTTCCACCTTTCTTATGGAGTTATTTTTGTCATTTTTTTCTCGTTAGTGAAAGTTATGTCATTTTTTTATCCAAGAGGTTGCAATTAGTACTTTAACACCCCATTAGGAAAATGCAACTAATATGCTATTACTTACATATGACTTTAATTCTATTTTATATAATCAATATTCATTTAGATTTACTCATTTATAACTTTCCTTGAATTACCTCCTTTCCTGAAGTTAAACTTCCAATGGTATCTCTTCCTTCTACACACAGAATACTCTTTTCTTCTTGACAGTCTGCTGATAGAAAATTCTCTCAATTTTTGCCCAATAATGTATTTTACCTTCACTTCCAAAGAATATTTTTCTAGGTACAGAAGTCTATGTTGATCATCTTTTCTTTTAGTATAATGATTATATAATTCTACTATCCTTTATTTTTTCTTGTAGTTGCCAATTCAGAGCTTGTTGGTAAACATTTTGTGTCTTTGAGGATAATCTGTCCTGCTTATTTTTTATTGAAATAACATTGTATAAGTTTGTTATACATCATTACAAGTCAATAACATATACCCTATATAAATTTGCCACTTAAAGTCCAATTCATCCTTCACCATAGAAACTGAATCCTTTTCTTCATTTGCCCACCCCTCTGCCTTCTCCCCTTCTGGGAACCACTAATTTGGTCATGTTTACTCTACTTTCATCCCTGCAGTTGTAAATGGCAGTATTTCATCTTTTTTAATAGCTGAGTAGTATGCCATAGCTTAAGTGTAACACAACTTTATCCACCTATCAGTTCAACTAGTTTTGTGTGGAAAGAAGAAAGGAATCCAAAGGTTAAGTATTAAGGAGAAAGAGAAATATCGCTTCTAATTAATTAGGAGCAAGACAGTAGAGAATGTGTTATCGGTGTACATGGAAATGGATTACAAATTAAAATTCCCACCCTATTTTCTAGTTGTATAGAACAAGAAATCACTATGTATAATAAATACAAAGAACCTAGAAATAGCTATTATAAATTTGCATTAAAAAAGTAGTCATCTGAAATTCCACGTATATACAGAGAAAATCCATTGTGCTATTTGCGTTTAAAACCCGTAAGATATACAATTTTTTTCTTTATTATTCTGTGTAGAGTGCTAACATTCTATATTGTATTCAAATAATCTTTTGTGTTCTGAAGTGAGGAGGGTAACAAATTACCCAGTGCAAGGTCAAAACTGCTTGATGCACCCTTGTGGCTCAGGTCGCTAATGTGCAGACCTTGTAAAACCTGAGCACCTAGGTTTGAGGCAGAAGTAAAATAAAACAAAAAATTGCTTTGAAATTATGTGATTTACAGTAATTTTTTTTCTCCCTCCCACCCCAGGTCTTGGACCTGGGTCCACAGCTTTCATAGCCTTAGCCTTAGTGCCTAAGCCATAGGAGAGGGAAGTGCAATAAAAATTAATGCAAATTTTGTTCAATACATTGGCATGTGCTTTAATATAAAAATATCATATACTTCACATGGAGTCAACAATGCTAGGGTAGAGGATATGCTATCTTTCTCATCCCTGGCACACTGCTAAAAACCTTTGATTTGGACATTTTTGGTTCAGATCAAATAGCAACAAAAGTTAATTAAAATTGCCTATTTAATTAAATTTCATATTTGTAAATTACTAAGATCATCACATGTCAGTTTGATTTGTTGAAATTGGTTTTAGGTATTAATATGAAAAAAACCCTCACCTTAGTAGTTATAGTTTCCTATTTCAAATCAGCTTTGGTCTAATAACAATGCCTATTTCCTGATGAATTTCAATATAAATTATTTTAGCAACAAAATATCTGCTCAAAAGTTACTGCTTAAATTTCATTGTTTCATACCTCATGTAATGCAAATAGTAAACTGGGAAAATACCAAAATGAGATACTCATGGTTTTCTCAGTTTGTTCTTACATTTATGGGCCAATTTTTCTGACTGCAGTCTAGCTGTAACTGATATGCATAGTCAAATTCCTTCTTTGTTAATTAGACTTGAATCATTTCCATTTGTGATGAAATCGTCAATGTGCCTGTAAGTTTTCAATGGGAAATCAATCTAAGATTCAATCTTAATCATACTAGTCATGATGGAAATGATTCAATTCACAAAAAGACATTTTTTGTGACAACTGTCTTCATTCAAACTTGTCTTGAGTTTTTCATTCCCTAATGTTTACACAGAGTACTCTTTAGCTGTAAATGTGAAATCTGTTTTCCTTTCACTGATTCTGTAATAATCTTTGGCAATTAATAATGAGGATCTGGAAATAATATTCACTTAAAGTTGTAAAGAAAATGTACTTATTTACAATCAGGTTATTCCAATTTCTCCTCAGGATTCTAAATTCATTCACTCAGTCAAAAAAACCCCCAAGAAACAAAAGTCTATTACTAAGGACAAGACACTCTTCTGGGTAATGATGAACCAGCAAAACCAAGATGTATAAGCTTCTGCCTGAGAGGACAGTCTAGTAGCTCCCAATAGAGATGTGCTAATGCACTGACACATCTAACTCCTCTGAGCATTTACTATTAAATATACCTAATTACATTCTTAAAATTAAACCATATTCTTCCGGCATACATAATATTAGCTATCACATCACCTATGGGAAGGTAATGCAGAATATTACTTCAAGAGACTAAGCTCTAAATGTGAAAAGAATACATTAAAAAAGGCAGTGCCCAAAACAGGAAATATATTTAGGTAAAAATTTACAAACAAAATATACAGTTACAAATAGATACTAATGGAAACTTTACCCAAAAAGAAATGTATTCATTAATACATTGAAGATAAATGCATTTTAATTACCATTAAATTTTTTAAAGTCTAAAACTTATGGAAACCCTAGTCATAAAAATGGTTTTCTGAAAAAGGTCTTTTCAGTAGAATTTTGTATAAGAAAAGCAAGATAGAAAGTTATGCCAAGTAAATCCAAGTACCCCAGGAAGAAAAGTTTAGTCAAAACCGACTAAAACAAAATTTTTGAATACAAACAACATCCCACAAGTTGTGTAATGAAAAGTTTTTATCACTCAGCAGTGCACATTTTTCTGAAAAATGTTTTCAGGGGGCAGTTTTTTGTGGTGTTAACAATGTATCATGTAAGGAAACAAACTGAGCCACCTTTATGTTGAAAATATCTTGTTATCTTTTTGGTGGAATACTAAAAGTTTGCCCTAAAATAATTCCTGTTATTCCAGCTGACTCCTTCCTAAACATATGTATGTAAAATGAAACAATCAAAAATTAGTCTTGATAATTATGAGGCCTACTTTTTAATCATTAGATAAAAGTAACCAATATATCCTTCATATTAATGTTCCTTCTCCAAATTATCAGTAAACTTTAATGTTTTGAAATTGGTAGCTTTAATTTAGGAAACCATATCTAAAATATCGCTTATAGTTTGTTGTTTATTCAGGTAAGATAATTCATCAGAGTAGAAATTCTTTAACTTTTTTGTAAATTGGCCCGTCACATTTTCATTCTATATTTTTTTTGGTTGTACTTTTATAGAAATATCTAACACAACATTTTTGTGGCTATAAAAACTTGTTACTTTCTGAATCTGTATTTGGTATAATCTTAGTAATACTACTTTTTATAAAGAATGTACAATATACTCTTATATTTGGCTTTTTAGAGACAGGCCTTATGTCTCAGAGACAAAGCTAATTTGCTCAACATTGACTCAGAAATTTAAGATTTTACTTAACATTAACTTTTTGTTGTTTTGGGTTTTTTTGTTATAAGTTCATAATTTTAACACTTGATTATTCTGTTATACTACTTCTGAATAATAGAATAATAATGCACCATACTATTTAATTTGAATGCGATTGATATAAATGTGTAATCAAATATTGGAAATTTTGAAGTCAACCTGCTACCAACCATGGCTCTAACAAACAGCATTTTTATGATTATCATTCTTTAATATACCAAAATTTAACAACTGTTATTTATACATTACATGAAAAATAAAGTTTTAACAATTTTATTCAATGCATTAGGAAAATCATATTCAAAACATGGAACTAATCATACTATAACAACGCTGCATAGATAGTGGTATACAAGTTCCCTGACGCTAAGTGACTTCTTCCTAATTGAAAAGTCAATTTTCAAGTCACCAGGTAGAAAGTGTATAGGTGGAAAAAAATGGCTTCAATGGTGAGAAGTCACATCATTTACACAACAAAGAGAAAATCCCTTAATTTAATTCTATCCCCTTTTGTTTCTCAGAGATAAAAGTTTACAATGAAGGGATTACTGGAAAGGAACAGGAGGAGGTCAATTACCTCTTAGGAGACCCCCTGATTAGTGCTTGCTCTTTAATCAGACAAAACACTGAATTAAATTTGAAAATTACAACTATACCATTATGCTTAACTAAAATTGCCAATATGAATACTTTTTCACATAATACATATATGTGTACAAGACAAAAATGACTTGTTTCCAATTCTTTGGACTTCAGTAGAAAGAAAATGTTATTAATGGGGATTTGAAAAAAACTTTCATGACAGAACACAAACCTAAAAAGAATAAAATAATTAGTCTATAAATCATGGAGAAATCACTAAATTTCTTCTGCAAGGTAACTTTTTGAAAAGGAAGACTATTTATTTGGAAGATACTTGTTGCTAAAAACATTGCTCATTAAGAAAACATTGTTACCCTGAGAAAGACAAAACTGCCAGTGCTTTTAGAGGCCCTTATGATGCATGAAGGAGCAATTTGTAGACTCTACCCTTTTATAGTTACACATGTGAAGAATGTTTTGTTCTAAGCAGTGATTTGGGCTTCACTGCTATACTGTTAACAGGTCACAACCAAGACATGTGAATGTGATGGACTATCAGCAAATTTTGCATTCATTTCAGGGAGAAGTCTTCTCTAAGAAAGGATTTATCATTCAAATGGCCTTGGATTCAAATATACTGCTTACGAAGAGTAATAAGCAAATTGGTAATTTCCTTATAGTAGTAAACAAATTTTCTGGTCTACATTCTCTTATCTATGCCTAAAAAATAAGGCATTGGTAATTCTTCACTGGCCACTGCAGAGCATAGACAAGTGTTTTCTTTCTAATCAGCGGCATACGGAAACATTTCTCAAAGTGCATTTTGACATCTGTTAATGTATTTATAGAGTCAGCGTTTATGACTCCTTATATACTTTTGGTATAAATAATGCTTATTCCCAACACCTTACAAATACCATAATTACTTGAGAAAAGACAATATGAGTACAATGACAGAAGTAGCAAGATAGTTTTCCACAAATAAAAATATAATATACAAAAGATGGCAAGTTAGTAATAACCGTCAATATTAATTACACTTTGGGTTCTGAATTAAGATTTGACAAGTTTGAAGCCTTGTCCTGTGTCCAGCACAGTAGGAAGAAACCAACTCATTTTTAATCTTTTTAAGCACCTGAAACAAGTTTTGCAGATCCAAAAAAGGTTCAGACCACATAACCAATTTGCCAAATGCACTACTGGATATGTAATACGAGGAAAGTGTAACATCCAGTGCTTGGCCACATCACTTCCCGTTGGCAAATGCAGAGTGTAGTCACTCCACCGTTTGGACACACCATATACTGCTTTCACTGTGCGTCCCTTTTCAGTCCAGCAGATGTTACTACTGGAGTTGCAGTTATACTCTACCCAGTCTTTTGTAAAGTCACCAAGCTGTGGGGGGTCAGCTTCTTCAATATCTATTGTTTTTGTCATCTCTGCTCCTTGCACTGCAATGTACTGGTCATTAATTTTTCTCACTTCTTTCACCCAAGGGGTGGAATTCTCACTGTCTAATACAATAATAAGTCGGGAACAGAAGGAACCATTTTTTTCTCTCCACCATTCTAAAAGTGTATCAAGGCGCAATATGTCTCCACCTGTGAACAAAAGAAAATTCAACAGAGTATTAATTTCAAAACTCTCACATTATACTCTTTTAAATATGCTTTCTTTATATTTATGGAATTCTGTAAGCAAAAAATTGAAGTCTTCCTTTTTGAAGTAACTGCAGAAGATTTTTTAAAATTAGACTTAGTTTTTCAAATTCACATAAAAATTATCCTTGTTATTTACATAAAAAGGGATAGGCTATGACCAATTAAAATGTTTTATAAAGTTAAATTTGATGAGAAGTAAAATTAGAAAGGAAAGCTAATATTCTACATCAGGGACAGCAAATTACAGTTGGTGGGCCAAATCCAGTCTGCCTCCTGTATCTGTATGAGTTGAGAGCCAAAAACTAATTTTACATCATTAAAAATTTTATAATTTTATAATTTTATAATTTCCATAGAGAGCATTCACTTACATTCTGCCTGTGGCTGCTTTTGCACTACCAAGCAGCACTGAGTGACTGTAACAATACCTTGCAGACCATAAAGCTAAAAATATCAGACTCTGTACAGAGAAAACCTGCTAACTATTCTACACCACGCAAATACTTACTTCATCCTCATATGGATATTTCTACTTATTGAAAAAGAAACTCTTCCTACATATTCCAATAATGAGTTTAGAATGAATTTATTTTTAAATTTTTCATGCCTGAAAAGCAAAGGATTAGAAATACACCTGCTCAGAAAGGGGTAAAGTCAACACATTAAAGAAACCTGTCTTTGAGCCAGTAGGTTTTCATACTTTTTTTTTTATGGGTAGTTTTTTGCATTTATTTTTACTTTTAATATTGTATTTAAGATGACTTTAAAATGTTATCTTTCTTATTTAATTTTGGCACTTGCTTAAATTTTGGGCCTGAAGCAACTGCTATCTTCATCCCAGTCCTGGTTCTCTCTCAACAATACACTGATAGAATAAATTCTTAGAATTGAAATGATTCTAAGAAAAGAAAAGAAAACAGAGACAAAAGTAGCATATAAAGGTCTTCCCACTGATACCTAATTAGTGTAAAATCTGAAATAACGGGGAATGGAAATTACGGTGTAACTTTATGAGAGAATTT
Organism: Solenodon paradoxus; assembly: GCA_004363575.1. Lineage (NCBI taxonomy): Eukaryota > Metazoa > Chordata > Mammalia > Eulipotyphla > Solenodontidae > Solenodon > Solenodon paradoxus. The sequence goes on along the minus strand of RJWH01000007.1, from coordinate 965,331 downwards.
TATAACAAAATATAAACATTTTTAATGATGAGGAAACATCTGATACTAGGTATCTACAAAAATATTAACAGTGGTTATTGTTGGGTGTTTGGATTTCAAATAGCTTTGTTAAACTTGAATATATTTTCCCAAAGTTTTACATTGAACATATATTACCTTAATAATTAGAACAAAGTTAATATGCTACAATGTACTAGCACAAGACCAAATGATTTCACTTCAGAATATCTATTTCTATAAAGAGCAACCGTCCTCTTTGTTAAACTACAAAATGACAAGACAAAAAGAGGGCTAGAGAAACGGTATTTGGATTCCATTAAGAATGTGTTCTCTGAAGCAAGGGTATATCACAGTCTTTGTGAATAATTAATATTCTTTTATTATTAGCCTCCAAATCTTAAGAGTCCCACAACGAAAACTGTTTAACGAATAACTCTTACATTCATATATATCATCTCAGAGGCAATACTGTAATATATAATTTCTACATAATGTGCTGCTTCACAGACAACCTCAGAAGATTGTCCCTTAAAAGCAATGTTCAAGTGTTAACTTTTCATCATTGTCAGTTCTTTCAAATATATCTAGAGATCCGAGGTGATACTCATTATACAATCTATTATACAAATTCCATCTGCCACAAAACATCAATGTCTAACATGCTTTCTACAACTATTTCAATAAATATTCTTCACATTCTACACTAAACCTCTTATATACATGCTCTTTAGATATCAGTAAAGACTTAAAACAGCATTAGAGCCTTTTAAACTGACTCTTTTTCTTGTTTAGTTTTGTTCTGTTTTCTCCAATGAATAGGTTCTATGTTGCATTTGGCTTTGGCCCAGATGCAAAATACTTAGATTTATCTCAGATAACAGTCATATAATACAGCTCAAGTAATTGAGAATGCCTTTTAAAGGCTTTGTTTACCTGTAATAAACTGCTTTACAGATGATCTACCATTTTTTAAATTTATTTATATCTCCAGTCACTTTCAAATTGCTTTTTAACCTCAAGCAAGAAGGCAAAAATATTAGGTTCCATATTATGAAACTATGAATATAAGACTATACATTCTAAGAACTACTGTAAGTAAAGGTATGGGATAAAGAGCAAATATAGATTCTTCTTCCCACAGTGATATTTAGTTCGTGTCTTACTCAACTGAATTTTACTTCAGTTAGCAAGCTATGTTTCCTGTTTTGGAGGTTTTTAGAAATATGACTTAATAAATTCTCAGAATTTCGTTCTTTGTCAGTTGGTTTGGAATCGATTAAGGAATTTTCTTCACAGCCAGAGGTGTTCATACTATTCTGGGGTGAAATTAGTCGTCAGGACTTTGTGTTGGGCAGGTCAGGGCAGGAAATGACTGAATAGAGAGCTTAGCCTCTGGGTCTGGTTCAACCTGATTACTGACAAGTGGGCCAGGTGCCTGCCTCAAGTCCTCAGCAAATAGTTTTGGGACAAAATCCACCCTCCTGGGGAAGTGAGGGCTGTGTCAAACTGCCCTCTCCAGTATTTTTCCTGTTCTTATCAAAAAGTCTGCAAGGAAAATTATACCTATATTTTTATATATATATATATATGGAGAGAGAGCGGAATAAATCATCTTGGCTAATAAGAGGAATTTTATAATAATCTATTGATTGGTAACGTACTTTAAAAATATTATAAAGATACCATTCCAGAATTTAACTGCTAGACATTTGTCTAAAATATAGCCCTACTTGAGTTTTTAAATCTTTATAAATTATTTCTAATTCATAGTGAATAGAAATTTAAGTACACTGATATATATGCTATTTACCTTGCTGTCTCTTTTCCTGAGAAAGCTGATGTAAATATTAGCAAGCTGGACATCTAGAATTTACTTCCAAAGTCATCTTTTAAAAAATACTTGAAATAAATTTTTAAAAATTTAAGGAGAAAAATGCAAACATTTTGAAAAAAAATTTATTAGGTAATAAATCCTTTGGGTAAACACATATGACACGTTTACTTTTAAAAGCCTTATGAATCTTAAAAATAACTAAGGATATATGCATGGGTCAACCCCTAAGATTAAGCCTTTTTGTCCCATTTGATTTGGGGAAACGTTATTATTATAAACACTGCAATATATTTTCAATAATTAATCCCACTTTTTAGATCTGAAAATCTATTTCTGTAAAGATTTTTTAATTGATTAGAACTCTTTTCTTGTGCTGTGAAAGTAAAGTACACAAAATGCAGTACTTTACCTGAAATTGAAGTAGTCATTAAAGGTTAAAGTTATTTTCTACATTGAGTTATTACAAATTAAAAGGTCAAGTAAATGTTATAAACTATGCTTACGTAGTTTTATTGTTGAACACCTTTCTTTAGATTCTGAAATTCTGATTATTTTTTAAAAGGATGAACCATGCTAACAAAAATACCTATACTTAGCCAAAACTTGCTATTTCTCTACCTTCCATGGCCTTTTCTTTTGGCAACAGCAAGATACCGTGGGTAAAAAAACAGTACAATTTTTGGAGTCAGGGAGATCTGAGCCTGAATCATGGTTCCATCACTTTTTACTACGGTACACAACCTCAGATAAGTTATGCAACCACTTTCAGTTTTCAACTCATCCTCTGAAATGTGAAGATAGAAGTGATGGGATTTATCTCAAATGATTTCAAGCACAGATTAAATCTAATAATGTGCATAAAGCACCAAGCTGTGTTTCCAATTTTGCAGATATTTGTTTATAAAACCAAATATAATTTTTGATGATAAAACACTGGCTGCAAATCTGGCATGAAATTAGTGATATCATGATGATTTAAAATCATCTCTAACCTTGAGCTTGTTTCCTTCATTCTGGAATTTTTTTATTAGCAGCTCTGACTCTGTCCTTCTATAACACTTCTACTAATATATTTCTTTGAATAGTTCTACTTCTATTTTGTGACTATTATTTGCATATTATTGGTAGAAAACATCTAATATATTTTATGGGAAAAAGCAGGATAAAATTAAATCTAAAATAAGAAAATTATCTTCCTTTTCATAATTCATTCAATGATTTTAGCCCACTATCAATTATTTAAAAAAACTGTTACTACATGCCATCATGCCAGGCTCTGTTGGGAGGTGCCAGCAAGTAATTAATAAAACAATGCCCTTGATTTACAGGGTTTCTATTACAGTTGGGAAGACCAACAAACAAAATTACCTACTATACAGATATCTCATTTCTCCACTGAAAGTAACAAGAAAAAGCAAACATTTTCTTAACTTCCAATAATGCATGCAAACTAAAGCTGTTTCGTGTTTTTTTTCAACTGCCTAAAAATATCCATATTATACTTTAGAATAAAACTCAGTGATCATTTAATATTAGCTCTGCATTTTATAGATGAAAGAACAAAAGCTGAAGTAACACTATTATAGCAAATAAGGACCAGAGTCAAAGTCTCCTGACCTAAGTGCTGCTACTGCCATATTGCATTTGTTTTATAAAATTTTGATAAGCTTTCTAAAATAAATAAAACTGCACAGGTAAATTACTATTGAAATAAGCATCGGTAACACAGATTTAGATGTACTAGTCAAATAAGTAATTATTCTGAAAATATTTTAAAGTGGAAACTGATTCTAAATCTCATCTCAAGTAGATTTTATTTTTTTTCAATCATAATACTGCAAAACTTTAGATTACTATGCTAAACAGGTATGTTAGAGAAACATAAAAATCTACTTGGTAAACTGTGAAGTAGAAAACTGAGAATACTGGAAATTTAATGTTTCAGTGTGAAGGACAGGTTTCCATGACTAGGTAGATCTTAGCAAAAGTGAAATATCTAGAGGTGAATTTACCTGCAAGAGCCCACTCTCCTGTACCATGGGTGTGCCCACTGTAATACAAAACATACGTATCATGTCTAGGTCCATCCACAGTCCGAAGTTCAAGGAAACCTTTCAGTTTGGAATGCAGAGCATCAAAAGACAGTCCACTTGTGGAATAATCACATCCATAAGTTTCAATCATATGATAAGCAAAAAATCTTTGGATTGCATTAAGCATGCCAGTAGATCTCAAATTTAATTCCTGTACATGTTCTGGTGGAAGAAGTGTTGGCTGACCATCAGGACTGAAGAAAGAAAAAAGAAAATATTGTGGTAAAAGTGGTATATGTGTCACATATGTATCTTTCATTTATAATTAATTAGCTAAGAATCATAATAGTTGCTAATTAAATGGCAAAAATTGTTAAAAATCAGTTTTCTAAAATTTCTATAGTGCTAAGAATTAACCTTGGAAAGTAAAGTCTCCTTTCTAGAAGTTGTGCTTATTATCAATAAAATATAACAAAACTAAAAGCTGGGAATCGTACTATCATTCATTACCAAATGACAGATATTAGAGAAGTAGTTTTAAAAGCAAGTTACACTAATTTTATCCTCAAAATGTTTCAAGAACATCTTAGTGGACTATAATAAAAGCTTTTTTCTTGCAAAGAGTTGACAAATATGGAAGCAATATTTTATTTTTTAAATTTTATGAAAGTAGCGTTGTAGCATGACATAGCTTTAAGGTATGCATCATTATAAATCAAAATCTTGAGACCACATTAAATTCATCACTGTCTAATTCTAACCTTTCACCATGTAATTGATCCCTTTTATCCTACTGGAAGTAATATTTTAAAATATGTATTCTATATCTGTATTGAAAAAGAGGGAATATTTATAAAGTTGTGTTTGAGTTTTACTAACTTAGGTGAACTTCTATCATTTATGTTTCTTTTCAATAAGTGGCATTTAAAAACAATGATTAAATTTAAGTCAATTGGCTTAAATACTACTGAATACTAAGATTGAGATCTGATTCTAGAACAAATGGAAAATGGGACCACGGTAAAGATGATAAATCGTCTTATAGTAAAAATGCTATCAATATTGAAGAAAAAAAATCACTCCTATCCAGAGAAGGAATTTCTACCAGAAATTTTGAAAACTTTACATTTTGCTTCATGCAATATCAATGGTAATAATTTGTCTTTCATTAAAATAACATTTCAGTCCATATTTCTAACATTTAGTAGTCACAAAAAGTAACAAGAGTAAGCAATTATTAAACAAAAACAATGAATAAAAAAAATTATTGGAATAAAAATCTAACTGTGCTAATTACTATTTCTATATATTCTTTGTAGAGTTGTCACATCTTTCTTTATGGAGACCCTTCTAAATCTATTAGTTCTCCTGAGAGTCTTCAACTTTTATGAAGTCTTTAGCTTGGAGAAAATATTTACTACAAATAGTCTATTTTGAGTTTTTATGTTAAATTTGTGAAAACAGACTTCTTGATTTCAAGTCTCCCTGGCCCCATGGAAAGTATAATGAAATTTGGTCAGAATTAATAACAAATAACTTTTTTTTATTTCAACTTAATTATAAAAGATTTTAAATGTAAGAGATTCAATCAAACAGGTATGTGACATACTTGGGGTAAAAAATTATTTTAGAATAAAGCTGCAATCAAATATTTAAACTTGTGAATCTTTTGAATTCCTAGTAACTGTATTTTCTATTGAGCACAGGTTTTTACATTAATATTCTCAATAGTTTTTATAACATTCCTCTGATATAGGTCAGTTATTGTCACTTGCACTTTAGGTAGAGACTAAAGTTCAGGGAAGTTACTACTTGTCCAAGGTAACAGAACAAGAATTTAGAATTTTCAGGTTCAATGTACATTCTATCATACTTCACTATTTTGTTTCATAGGAAATTTTCTTAAAACAAAGTCTCCCTTTATAAAGAAAGACTAGGATTTTCCTCACAAATTTTACTCATTCAATTGGTTGGTGGTGGATGCCACCTGGACACATAATAGGTGGCTGTGGTATGGTATGTATAACTGCCAGGGTAAAGCTATATACCTGAAACTTAGTGTTGTAAACCTGTATTGTCTCAATTAAAAAAAAATCCAATTTGCTGATTTGTAACTAAAATATAAGGAAGTCACATTTAAAAAAGAAATTTTAATTCAAACCTAAAGAGTATGCTGTTACTCAGAATACATTATGTTTCCAAAATTTGGGGATAAAAAATATTACTTTTATAGAATCGGATTGCTGATAAAGGTAATATATTATATAAAGATGTTGATTTATGATGATGCATACCTTAGATATGTTATGGCTAATCCTCTTTCAATAACAAAAATGAGCTATCATTTTATATTCAAACAAATATTAGGAAAATGTTGTCAAGTAATTATTAGTAATCAGTACCTGCAGAAGTTTGTGGGAATTATAACAGCATATCCAACAGATGTTCCTCCTAAACAGTTACCCAATTCATGGAAGAGTCCATGAGCCATGGATTCCAATGGTAAAATAATTAGAAACATGCTCAAGAAGATTCCATTTGTTGGCTAAAAGAAATTTAAAACAAGTTTACATAGTGTGACAGTTATGTGTCTGTGTATATGTATTTATTTACATGCATATTTACTCATATATTGCCCCTACTTCCCCCCAAAAAATTAAAGACAATGATCTAAAACCAATTAGAAGTTAAAACAGACAAGTACAGGGATGAGCAACTAACTATAAATTTATCTAAGTTTCCTGGAAGTTGTGGCAAAGTAACATTTTTAAAAATTTGTCAAATAACATCCCACTCAAAATTAAAATATAAAACAAAAATGAAAATATAACTACTTTTGATATGACTGAGAAAAAATCAGAAAACAAATCCATTCCTGTTAAAACCCACAAAACTTAAATCATTTTTCAAATAACACTAATTTATTTTATCAGAAAATGTACTTTAAAATAGGGCTTATTTCTTTTCCTGTGAAAAATACAGAAATTATGAGAATAAGATCGTAAAGAAAATTTAAGTTCCTACATCTATCAAAATGAATTCCATTCTAATATTTAAATTTTATCATAGTTTTCCTTTGAAAAGTTCTAGGCTATAAATTCAAAACTGTAAAAATAACAAATATTTGTGCGCTAATGGACAAAAAGAAATACTGAAATAGTTGGATTAAATAGTAATCACAATTTTTAAAAAAATGAAAAGACCCATTTAATTTAAAAATGGAAGGATAATAGCCACTCAGTCCTGAACTCCATCTTTAGAAAATATTGATACCATTCCACATTTCTGTTACTGCTGCACAATCATGTACCTATGTGGATAAACACACATTTTTCTAACACTAAGAAGTGGTTTCATTAGATCAGAAGTTTAATAAAAAACAAAGTTGACTACCATAATTTATATTTTGTCCTAACTTTGGTATAGTCTATATTATCAATTATTAAACAATATAGTATATGCTCAATTTAAACAATATAAGGAACTAAATAATTAACTATCTTCTCATTTATAACAAGAGTCACAAATGCAAATGCCTTCAGGGGCGAGAAAAACAAATATTTAAAGCAGTTGTGGAAGTAATAAGTAGGGGTAGGGTTTCCAAAGGAAGGTGCGTTGTCACCTAAAGACATACATTAAAAAAAATGTTCTGGCCAAATAAAAGTTGTATACTCAATAATCTTATACATGCTTATATCACTATTGAGACATAATTAAGATTTCAAAAAATATGAGAAAGTAATATCCTGTTTTTAAAAATTTCCTACACATTAATCCTAAAATCAGGATAATTCACATTTAAAAGCAAGAATGTAAAGTTTGGGGCACCCTGGTGGACAGTGGTTGAGTCAATCACCTCTGGGGGTCACAAACCACATACCCCTGCGTTAAGAGTCCTGGGTTGTAGGGCGGGGGGAACAACCAGTGTGAGCAACTAGAATAGAAATAAACTAAAATGTTTCTTCCCTCTCTCTCTTCCCGCCTGACTACTTGCCTTCATTCCTACCTGCACCTTTCCTTAAAAAAATAAAAATAACATTTTCCATTCCTGAAAGCAGGTCTAGAATTATGTAAACTTGTTCCTATTTACCTAAATATGTCAAATGTTCAGACTGACATTTCTTTAAATATTCATGTGAATAGATACCAATAGCTACAACTGACTTCTGCAATAAATTAAATATTATAAAGTTATGAATTCTGATTTTTTTGTGAAATTAAAATATATTAATTTCTACTATTAGCAAAAAAGCATTAAGCATTTTATAATTTTTCAGTTAATTACATAAATGATAGTTAACTGCTAATTTATAGAAGACTCAAATGGGAAGACTACTTTATCTAAAATTCCAATTAAAATATTAACAGATTGTGATATTATTCAATACCTTCATATCAGCTATATATCACTGACAATAACATTTAATATAACAGGACTAACCAAGCAGCTATTCAGAGGCTTACTGATCATAATTTAATGGTAACATATAATCTATTACTTTTTATCTTAAAATTGATAATTTTATTAATTTTTAAAAAGCAAATTTATCAGGAAAAAATTTCTATTACACTACTTTGAGTAAACACACTTAGAAAAGTAGTATTAAATATTCTATCAATTCATCAATTACAATTAAAAAAAAGTGAATTTTGGCACTACAAAAATACTGTAATTGCAAGTGAATAAACAGATAGCAAGTATGTCCAAGGGGAGCCAAAAGTATTCTGCCAATTTCAAAAAGTTTCAGTTTCATTGGCAGCAAACCTGTATTCTACAGCTTCAACCTAAATCATTGGTGACTTTGGTATACTCCCTACATTTTAAACAAGCCCCCATAATAAATAAGAACACCTTATTTGATCAAAACCAGTAAGTGTAGACACTTTTCTTTCTTTGCTTTTTCAAATCATCCTAAATCCACTTTCAAACTTTAAGACATGGTTCAAATTTTAAGGCAGATATAAACTGAACTGAACATAACAGTAGGCTAATAAACAACCATAAGTGCTATCCTTTGCATAAAAGTAGTTACTAGCTTGTTAGTTCTCTATTTAGCTTGGCTTTCAAGTGGTGGTCAAAATACCCAAAACTTTCCATAGTCTAAAATTTCCCAAATAGTAACAAAATCTCTTCATGCAACATACAAATATCAATGTTGGAATGGCATAAAAAATAATCTGGCAGTTATATAAGCGATATATAATTATTTGTTTAGAAGTATTTTTGTATGAAATACTTTAAGCCAGCTAGATTTGGGAAATACTATATATAGAAATTGAAAGAAAATGAAATCCAACTAAGATAACCAGAATTAAAAATATAATTTACATTACAAAAACGGTAGTAATGTGCCCTTCAATGTGAGGCACCCGTATTTAATAAACAGTAGGGTAGCTTCCAAAGTCTTACTTAGTTCAGGAAATTAGGAATATTAAGCTTCAGAGTTAAGATTTTGATTCAGTCCTAACTCAGTCACTTACCATCTGCATATACACCACAGTTTTTTTTTAAAGGAAAGGTTGCAAGCAGGAAGAGAAAGGAGAAGTATTCACTAACTTTATTTCCTTGTTGATCTTAATTACCCCAGGCCATTGGTCTTGAACCTGGATCTTTGGTATATGTATTAACTAAGTTCAGCAGCCTTATCTGCTAAGCCACCACGGGGTGCCATAAACAAATTATTAACCTTCTGAGTTTAAATTTTCTGAATCTATAAAAGGGATATAATACTTAAAAGCTTATACTATAGATTAGAAACACATGAACTATGTCTAGCACAATAATTGTTAGCTTTGATTTGTAATGAAGTATTTCAAAACTAAAGTGAGTTCATTATGAGCAAAATAAATCTAAATGACTATTATTTTTCATCTAAATGATCTGCTATTTCAGAGATACTGTGTGTAGAGTTAAGGCCCTAGTAAATGTATTAGACTTCGTTTTCCCTTGAGTAACCTCAGAAGACATAGGAAAGCAAAAATTTTTTTTCCCACAATTTTGATAAAGGTAAAGCAACACTGGTATGGGAATCAAATTTGAACAGTCTACAGAATCTTACTTTCCCCCATGGACAAAATGAAGATTAAATAAACATTAATCTCTGTGATCATCTACAACTCTAAAAATACAAGGGATTAAATAGTTTCAAAAGTTTAGGATGTGTAGGCAGATTGCCTAAATTCATACCAACTATGCAGCCTTAATCAACTTTCCTATCTCAAGCAAATTTCTCCTCTACAAAATGTGAATAATGGTATGTATTTGAGTCATTAATATTAACATACATAAAGTACATAGAATGGTGGAAAGCACACAGAAAACATTAAATGGTATGTCTTATAATTAAAATGCAGAAAAATCTCAAATAATCTAACCTTTACACTTAATGAACACAGAGAAACAAATGAGGCCAAGTCAGTAAAATAATAGAAAATGAAAATTAGAAAACTAAATGAAATAGAGACCAAAAACACAAAATACCAATGAAACCAAGTTAGTTCTTCAAAAAAATAAACATATGTAACAAACCTTCAGCAATTTACTAAGAAAATAGAGAAAACACCAAATCGGAAATTAAAGAGACGTTAAGGTAGCTACTTCAGAAATATAAAAGACTACACTGAACCAATATTTCCAAAAAATTGGACAATCTAGAAGGAATGAAGAATTTCTTAGAATCATAACCTATCATGACTGAATCAGGAAGAAACAAAATTGGAATAGACCTATTATTAGTGAGGAAACTAAAACAGTAATCAAAAACCTCATAAAAGCCAAAGATCCAGGACAAATGAGTTTACCTGGGAATTCTACCAAACTTTCAGGAAGATCTAATACTTATCCCTCCAAATTCTTTAAAAAAACTGCAGAGGGGCAACTGCTTCCTAACCCATTTTATGTGGCCAGCATTAGCCTGATACCAAAAGACATCACACAAAAAAGAAAACTACAGACCAAATATCTCTGATGATCATACTTGTATAAATCCTCAATAAAGTACTAGTAAATCAACTTTAATAACAAACTAAAAGGTTCCACACCATTATCAAGTGGGATTTACTCTAGATATATCTCTATCTATCTATCTATATGATCATGTCAGTAGTTGCAGAAAAAGCATTTGACAAGATTCAACATCTATGACACCATACACAAAAATTAACTAAAAATGGATTAAGACTTGAACATAAGACCTGAAAATATAAAATTCATAGGAGAAAACATAAGCAGTACTTTCCTCAATGCTGGCCTTAGCAATATCCTTGGAGATCTGACTTCAATAGCTGGGGGAAAAGTACCCCAAAAGGAGACTGACTACATCAAACTAAAAACCTTCTGTGCAGTGAAAGAAACCATCATCAAAATGAAAAGGCAACTTATTGAATGGGAAAAGATACTAGTAAATCATGCATATGACAAGGAGTAAATATTCAAAATATATAAAGAACTCACACAATCAACAACAAAACAGCCCAATTAAAAAATGGGCAGAGGATCTGAATAGACCTTCCAAAGAAGACATACAGAAGGAGAACAGAGAAAAGATGTTTATCATCTTTCATTATCACCAGCAAGAAAGGTTATTACCAAAAAGAAAAGACAGAGTATTAAAAGGGAACCTCTTTTAAATTGGTACAGCCAGTATGGCAAAGAGTATGGGGATTCATAAAATTAAGAATAGAAAAAACATAATGGGTGTACCCTGGTGGCTCCAGCAGTTGAGGTAGCTATGGTGTGACCATGTTAAAGTCCAGGGATCCAGGTTCTTGGAATGAGGGAGTAGTGGGGGGAGGGACCAAAAGAAAGAAATAACGTAATGATCCAGTTATTCCACTTCTGGGTATTTACCTCAAGAATTCAAAAATACTAAAGTAGAAAAGAAAAATCACTCCTATGTTCACTGCAGCATTATTTTCAATAGCCAAGATGAAAACTAAATGCCCATAAACCAATGACTGCATAAAGAAGATGTGATACATGGATACAATTTAATATCACACCGCTATTTAAAAAAATGAAGTCTTGCCACTTCCAACAAAATGGGTGAAACTTGAGGGCATTATGCCACTAGCAGGTCAGACAGAGAAAGAAAATACTCTGAGTATATGAAGGATAAAGAAACAAGTAAACAAGTAAAACGAAACAAAAACAAACTGAGAACAGAATAGTGGTTACCAGAGAGGAAGGGGTGCCAAGAGTATTGGGTAAATGGGGTCAACTGTATGTTGGTGGATAGAAATTAGACTTTTGGTGATGGTCAAACTGTAATATATACAGATACTGCAATCTAATGCTGTATATATGAAACGTAATTTTATAAACCAATACTTGAGTTAAAAAATTTTAAGGAAAACTTTGGTAACTTCAGTCAGTAAAATTTAATTTTTAAAAGCTGGGAAATCAGTTAGGGCTGAGGGAGTATTATGCTCTTATGACACCACAAGTACCTTATATCTTAAAGCAATATCAGATCATTGTTATTGGTGTGGGTGTGAAAGAATCTACTATTTCATCATGTTTTGCCAGAGTGATAAAACATCAATTTAAAAGTATACCTTCAAGCCAAAAAAGAGTGTTTCTTCCTCTCTCTGCAGACTAAAATAGCTCACAACTTAAAGAGAAATGAAACAAGACAAAAAAAATTATGAAATTTGTGCACTTCTAGTTTTGGCAGATTTGAAAACTCCCTGTTCACCCTGCCAGCGAAGTAATATAACTGATGCTGCTATCTTGCTAAAAATGAAACTGCTGCATCTGTGGAGTCCATCCCTTGCCTGGATGTGAGGCTCATCTTGTTACATCTGTCACACCCAGTAACCTATTGAGAAATCAACTGTGATTATAGTTTTTCTGGTTTGGGTCAAATAGACTTTTTTAAAAAATTGCATCAAACCCACATAGAATCAGCAGATGATTAAAAAAAAAAAAAGCACATCAAATCAAATCTTACATGAAAGATTTCAGACATAAGAGCCATGGGATATGCTTCCGGGGGTATCGTGACACTTTCCTCACTTTTTATTCAATGTGAGTTAGCAATTATAATTTCAGAAAAGATTATAGCTGAGTAATAAAATCAGCAACAAATGCTATGGTACTGTGCAAGTCTCCCTTATTGACTTATTTGAGGAAAAAAGTGTAAGAGGAAAGCAAACAGGCACATTCAGTGGACATACTACATACTGCAGGAAATGGCTGTAATGGTACACTTTAAAATCAGAATGAGATTATGAACAAAATGCAACGAAGTTAATGGTAAAATTCCAACTTTTTTATGTAAATCACTTAGAATGATACTACTGAATCTCAAAATGTTATTAAACTAACAAAAAATGAACTATTGATGTAGGGTTAGACAAAGTCTACTCAAATGAGGTCAGGCAAAGCTATCTTAGATGTGACAACAGTGATTCATAAAAGAAAAATTGATAAATTGGACTATGACAAAATTAACAATGTCTGGTCTTCAAAGATGATGAGAATGAAAAAACAGGAAAAGAACTGTTAACTCAGTATTAAGAAAACCCAGTACTTTAAATGGCTAAGGAATCTTAACATGTACATTACCAAAGACACACAGGTAGCAAGTAAGCACATGAAAAAACATTTACTATCATTAGTTACTAGGGAAATAGAAAATAAACTACAGTGAGTTACCAGTAAACATCTATTAGAATGACTGAAAACATAGCACTGGTATGCCCTGGTGGAGCAGTGGTTAGATCAATTGCCTCCAAAGGAGCAGGCCACACCCCACTGGGTTTAAGACCCAGGCCAGCAGGGGAAGCAACCAAGGAGAACAAATGAAAATAAAATAAAGAAGCTTCATTCTCCTCCCTCGTCTTACCTAACTGCCGACTCGCCTTTATTTCCTGCCTGCACCTTTCCTTTCAAAAACAAAACAAAAAAACAGCACCATACTAAGTGCAAGTGAATATATGGAGCCCACACACTGCTGGTGAAAATGCTAAAAGGTACTGCCACTTTGGAAAAAAACTTGGCAGCTTCTTATAAAGTTAAGTATATGACTCAAAAGTTTATTCGATGACCCAGAAATCCCACACCAAGTAAAATGAAAACGTATGGTAACACAAAGTCCTGCCTTACAATGTTTAGTACAGTAGATTTATTTTTAATTGCCCAAATTAAATGCTTTCAAAGTCCCTCAACTGTATGTGTAACAGCTAAACTGTGAGACATTCGTACAACAGAATACTGCTCAATATAAGGGAATAGACTACAGATACACATAACATAGATGAGTCTCATATGAATTATACTAAGTGAAAGAAGTCAGGGTCTAACAGCTATACAATATATGATATACTATATGAAACTTTGGAAAAGGAAAGCGTCTAGGAAGACAAAACAGTGGTTGCCAAGTACTGGAGGTTGGGAGAGGGACTATCTACAAAAGGTCAGAAGAGAATTTTGTGGGTTAATACCTTACGACTCAATGACTGTGCTTCTGACCAGAAGTTTCTGCATTGCCTTTAATATTTTTTAGAAATGCAGAGTTTCAGGTTGTTCCTCAAATCACTGAGTTCCACTTCAACAAGATCATCACATGATTCACACTCATATCAAAGTCTGAGAAGCATTAGTCTAAAAAACAAGAGTTGGCAAACTTTTTGTAAAGAGTCAGATAGTATTTTAGATTTTGTGGGCCATTAGGTCTTTGATGTAACTACTCAACTGTAATAGTAAAAAAAGGTCACTATATCTAGGAGATCTAACATTTGAAATGGTATATACATTTAGGAACAAAATACATGAGGCCAAAAATGTTAGAATTCAAAGGAGAAATAGACAATTTGTAAGACTGAAAATACCCCTCTCTGAGTCCTGACTGAATTAGAAAATCAACAAGGATACAAGCATGAATAAAACTATCAACCAACTTGGCACAGCTGACATTTACAGAACACTCTTCCCAATAACAACAGAATACAAATTCTCTAAGTGAGCATTCTTTAAAAGAATAAGTATATTCTCCAGAATAAAACAGAAGCCAGGTCAGAAAACAAGTCTTAATAAGAGACTAAAGTCACACAACCTATGTTCTCTAATCTCATGAAATGAGAAATCAGTAAAAGAAAGAAATGTGGGAAATCTCAAAAGAGTTTATCATCCAACAAACTTCTAAATAACCCATACTCAAAGAAAACATTTCAAAGGAAATTAGAAAATAACTTCTGAGACAGCACAGTACCGTTACAAGGATATAGAGCTCAATGAAACTAAAAAGAAAGCTTGGAAATAAAGCCCTAAAATTTATATTTATCTTGAACAAAATTGCCAAGGCAATTAAACGGGGGGAAAGGGGAGTCTTTTCAATAAGTGTTGTGGGAACAATTGTAAAAACACACTAAAAAAAAAGTCAGTTTGCTGCGGTGACTCAGTCACTAAACCAGCAGCTGGAGCATAGATCATGGAAAGCCCCAGGACCTGATTTTGGAACCTGGGGCCGAAGGAAACAACTGAAGAATAAAAGTGGTTCGTCCTTTACTTCCTTCCTTCTTTCCTTCTTTAACTGTAATTGCAAATGCTTTTTTTCTCCTCTCCCTCTTTAAATATATATATATATATATATATATACATATATACATATATATCTATCTCCTTACATTATACCATAAATAAAAAGTAATTCAAAATGGATCATACACATAAAAGTTAAAATAATAAAATATTAAAATAGAGAAAAATATTTCTGAGCTTTGATTGCAGAAATATTTCTTAGATATGACACTAAGAGCATAGCCATAAAAAAATTGATAAACTGGATCTCATAAATGGAAACCACAATGAGATATCACTCCATACCTAAATTGAGGGGGTATTCTCAAGCAGATCAAGTTTACAAAAGAGCAGAATGAAAGGTGAGAATCTTGACATTGATCCTCTTAAAATTATCTTTGCTGACATACTCCTTGGAAAGCTCTGTGTACCTACTGTAATACAAATAACATATTGAAGACTACTGATTAAAAAAAGGATTTTGGTGATGTGATGTAGAAAATAATTAGGTCAAGAGGATTTGATGATCTGGAAAACTGTTAAACATGAATAACAATGATTTGAAAAAGAAAACATCGTCATGGCCGGGAAAGGAACTAATAGGAAGATAGGGAAGAAGAACTCTTACTAGATTTTCCATCATCCCAATTCTGAGTCCCTCACACCAACAAGTAAAGCGAGGAGTATACCTCCAAGCAATAGGCAAGAAGTTATCATTTAGTTGACTCCCACATGGTACTGTGCTCTAAACCATATTGACATGTAGTAAGTGTCATGCTCAAGCAAGCCTCCATGTCTCCCTTCAAACACATCTAGAAATCACGCTGAAACTAACTGGTATAAAACAGAACCATACAAAGCAAAATTTACTTTCCTTTATGCCCTACATACTAGCCTAAAATACTCAAATGAGAATATTTGTCACACTATAATCATACTTTACATGCTTGCCTCTTCCCCTTCCTTATTAGAGATTGTGTCTTCTTTAAAGACAAACATTTCTTAATCATCTTGAGATCTTCAGCATCCAATACAGTACCTGGCATACAGTATGGTAAATAAATGTTCGAAGAATGGAAAAAGGGATTTGGTAATACTGTAAATACAACTCCAACTTTTGAGTTTAAATGTCTTTGTCTACAAAAGACCTTTAAAAAAAAAACCCTACTGTGAGCAGTAAATGTATTGTAAAACCCATTTTTCTCTTTCTTAGGAGAGCCTCTAATCTGTACTTATGATTCTGATATAAAATCTTTAGGGAAACAGTTATATAGAATATAGAAGAAAGGTGCTGGCGCATCCCTGTGGCTCAGCAGCTAAGGTACAGGCCATGTAAAGACCTAGGGCTGGGGGAAGGAAAAAAAAAAAAAAACTATAGTGATGAGACCAGTGAATTAGATAAAAAGTAGATAACCTGGCTCTGGCTAGTACCAATGGTGTTAAATATGTCTTCTCTAGTATCAAGTTTCCTCCTGTGTAAGATGAAAAGATTAAAATACAATCTCTAAGAACCCTTCAAATGTTAATATTCTATGGATCTTTATTCTGTGATTACTTTATTAATAATCACTGAGAAGGTGAAAGCATGTCACATACTGAGTATTCCTAACTTTTTGGTACCTCTTTGCTAGAAACCAAACTAAATTATTCTGTCAGTATTTATTCAATACTTCAATTCCATTAACAAAATTAAATAAACACACACAAAACAATCTTTTGAAATCAGGAACTTGACTTTAAAATTCTAATAATTTGGTGTGCCCTAGGAGTAATGGCTAAGTTAATTGCCTCTAAAAGAGCAAGCCACATACTCCTGGGGTTTGAGTCCCAGGTCCAGGGGGAAACAACCAGTGTGAACTAAATAAAAATAAAACATAAAGATGTTTTTTCCTCCTTTTGTTTCCTGTCTGCATACCTATCTGCCTTCATTCCTGCCTGTTCCTTTCCTTTAAAAGTTTTTTGAATAATTCATTTCTTGAAACAAGTATTTTATCACATATCATAGACAATGACATAATATACAAATCATAAACTTACCTGCCAAGAAACTGCTCCCAAAATTGCTGTTGCAAGAAGACTAAAAAACACTAACTGCTCTGAAATTAAGCAAAAATGACGCATCCCTTTGGATGCCATGATTCTATCAAGGCTATTGTTATCTATCCTATGAGTAAAATATACTTTATGGCAGTCATTTAACTTGGTATGGAATCCCCAAAGAGTTAAAAGAAAAATAATATGGCAGATCATCCAAAAAATTCCAAAAATAGAAAAGCCAGGTATTACAAAATACCAAAGATGAGTGTCTCTAAGTTTAAATGCTGAAAGAATAAAAAATGTGAGCTCAATCAAGCCAGTGAAAACGACTGAAAGTCTCCTGCAAATTCTTCCACGGTACAAAAAGGGTCTCCACCTTTCAGTCACTGAAAGTCCACTAAAATAAATGTCAAGAAAAGGATCAGTAACCAGACAAATAAAAAAACATGCAAAGGCAACTGGATTTTTGGGAGTTTCCAATGAGGAGAAAAACAATAAGACTGCAAAAATAACTAAGTTTGGAATTGCTAGGAAAGACTTCATTCTCAGGTCAATAATCAGCATGGCCAAAGCTACAACAAGTAAAATGATACTCAGAGACTTCTCCACCAACATAGTTGTGCTGGCAATGGCAAATCCAACGAGTTCCAGAAATTCAACTGTGGTTAATAAAGTGGGTCGATGACAGACATAACCAGAAATTCTCTCTACCAAAGCGCATAATACTCTTAACACTATGGACGTTAGAAGCAAATACTTGGTTGATTCTTCTTTCACATCATTTTTAAATAATGAATTATCAAGAAAACATAGAAGGCCAAGCAAGAATCCAAACCATAGATTGGACAGACTTAAACTTGCTGCTTCCATTGAAAAATAATAATAGAGTATGCTGGCAATTCCAAGAACAAAAAGACCAAGAATAAAAATGACCAAAATTAAGGAATTTGCTGTTTTTTCCCATCTTACATAAAGACCTAAGCATATTGCAACCAGTAAATTGATTCTGGCTAAATAGCCAAGATAACGCACTGAAGAATGCATGTTCACTTCTCTGTTTACTTCTTCCAGTCTTGTCATTGCTAAATAAACACAATGACTAAAGCAATAACGCAGTGATTTACACATGTAATCTGCCAATTTGGGCTTTCCCTCACTTTACAAAAATTAACTGCTTGTATTTCATCCAGTAAATCCCATGTATCCGTAACTCCTATTTCAACATTTTCTCAGGCAGAATTTGTGTTCATAGTGATCTAAAAAAGAAAAAAAATTCAGCATTAATTTTATACAATTTACCTTTCATATTTTTTTTAAAATAATGAATAAGTGAGGAAAAAAGTTTCTTCGAAACCCAGTTTAACATCTTATTTGTATTTCTTAATGCTAATCATATCTGAATTAAAAACTCAGCAGTTTTTCCAAACAAAAATGTGCCTTCTTCTTATAATATGCTAAAACTGCAAGACTAAATCACCATCAATGGAACTGTCTTCCCAGAGGTGGTAAGGAATTCACACGATCCATTTCAATACATGACTTTTTAACGTGTAAATATGAGATATTCAATTGACTTAGATTGTACCAGATAGAATGAGCATAATGAAATGCTACAGACCTCTTCAACAGAATGAGGGGCTTCCTCACCACCTCTAATTTGAAAAGTGCCACTGCCATCGTTTAATAGAAGTTACCATTACCACATTCCTAAAATTCTCTGTATCTTTCAAGAAAATAAAATGCTAGAAAATCTTAATCCTTATTTGACTAATAAATTAGAAGTCTAACTGTATTAAAGTTAATCCATCCCTAAAATTGTAACCTAAGTTTTCCTGTATTTTTCTTCTAAATTTCTACTAAATTCCTTGACTACCAGTCCAGTCCTATTTTCCAAATCTAAATACTGTTGGTAGCAAACCAATTCCTCATTTTGACTTTCTAGTCAAAACTGAAAAGTAAGAATGCTGACCATATGGTTATCATAAAGACCTTAAATTCTACTTTTAAAAAGTTATCCTGGTCATTACTTGTTCAAAGGACCCAGGTAATTATTTCAACCTTAAGTGCCTCTACCAGTTGCAATTAAAACATGACAATGATTTAGCTATTGACTAGATAATTCCTCAGTATGCTCTAGTACACTGTTTGAAAAGAACTGGTTCATGCAATGGGCTCATGGTCACACTGAATACCAATGGACATTCTCAACCAGATAAAAAATTCAAAGTGTAAAATAGTCTGTGATCAGCTCATTTATATTAATATCAGGATACCAAAACAAAAACCCCACAGAATCTGAGCTAACTTGGAATTAACTCTTAATTACCCTTTTGGCTGGAGAAGAAGGTCACTGAGTCAATCTTAGGGTCTTTGGGAGATTCTAAGTTTCACTAATTCCACTTCTAAGTATTCTGATTTTTTTCAAATTACACTTTCATTCAGTCGTACTGTTAAAGATAGTACCTTCCTTTGGTGTACTTTGGTTTTATCTTTTTACTTATGAGAAAATGATAAAAAATCTAGAGTGCCTTGAATTTTTATAAACAGCATTCTCGGGTGCACCCTGGTGGAGTAGTAGTTTGGTCAACTGCCTCTGGCCTAAGCGCATCCACATGTATTCAGGTTCCTCTCATGGGTGGGGGAAAACAACCAAGATGTACAACTAAATAAAAATTAAAGTGCTTCTTTCTTCTCTCTCAAAAAACAAAAACAAAAACAAAACAGGGTTGATGACACAATGTGGGCTCAGACTACTAAACGCTGGTAGAAAAATCACATACCAAGTTAAATGGTTACTGCCTTAAATTAATGATATGTCCTTAGTGCTTCACTGGTCAACACTTTCCCATTCTCAGAATTTCCAAACACCTCTCCCCTATCCTCAAATTTCTGACAACCACTTACCACTGTCTTCTCAACAGATGACTCTACCTCTGAAAGAGTCACCAGAAGGGAGCTTACTTGAGATTTCAGCACCACAAACCCTCCCCTATTTATACCTCTTGACACAAGGGTGCTCCTTTCCTATGTAATGCTACATCTTTGAGTCATACATACATCTCTTCTGCCTCTTCCAGAGCTTCACCTTCTCTTTTCAAACTCTCACTCTTCTCTTACCCATTAGCACACTTAAACATTTGTAAATCTCTTTTTAAAAACATTACCCTCCAAAATCAGTCAAAACAAAAACAATTGTAGTCTCCATCTTCTAAATTCAATATTCTCTTGAAAGCTAATATTTGGTTACTTCACTTCTCACATCACTAAATGTTGGTTCCCAACACATAACAAGTTGCTCTGCCAAGTCTGAAATGACTTGTACATTGCTAATCCAAGAGGTACTTCTAAATCATTATTCTGCACATTGTTCACACAACCTTCAACACTGTTGGCTCTTCTCAACTTCTGAACCCTATCCTTTCTGTAATTTCCAAACAACAGTCTCCCGATTTTCTTACCAATGTATATTGGTCTCCTCCTCAGTCTCTGTGCAGCCACTTCATTATCAATCTGTCCTCTGGCTGTTCATCTCAAGCCTAGGCTTTTCTCTCACTATATACTATGATCAGTCTCACCCATTCCCATTCAATGTCTCTCTCCCTAATTACAAACATGATTTACCTGATAGAATTTAAAAAGGGAGCTCCTTTCTCCATTAACAGAGAGAAAAATCTGGAAAAGTAAATGCAAATAATTTAATAAAGCACAACACATCCATATCATGGAATATAGGCAGCTACCCTCTTTTTTTTTTTAATTCTGCCACTCTTTTCTCTCTTTTTTATTTGCAGGAAGAGCTGAAACAATTTTAAAGGCATTTTCATTTTTTTTCCTCTTAAACATGAATAATTCAAATGAAACCAACTTAACTATAAAACTGCAGCAAAGTAAGCCTAGCAGATAAGGCCACCAGACATAGTCCACATACATACCAAGGACTCACGTCCAAGATCCAGGACTTGGGCAAACAACCAAGATGAACTAAATGAATGTTTCTTTTTCCTCTCTCTTCCTGCCCGCCTGCCTACCAACCCAAAAGGCAAAGGAGGGCTGGTGAGGAGAGGTGGACGCAGTCCAAATGTAATATATGTAGCTACCTTCTTTATGGGCCAAAACCTACATGGTAGATAGTTATTTTTAAATGGCTAACTTACAAAAGTCTTTTCCCATTCAGACCTTTAAAAAACAAACAGCCTGAATTAGAGTAAAATAACAAAGTACTACAATCCTTTTCAATTGGTCTGCCATTAATTACTAAAGATTCAATGGAAATTACTTGAGAGGCAGATAAAAATGGAGTCCATGAGAGTTAATCTGCACACAGAAAAAGTTAACTAGTAACTGCCATATTGCTTTATAAAACTCCTGCTGCTGCTGCTGCTTCCTAAACACCTCTTAAAAGTTTCTACTTCTTTCCATCCCCAAAGTCACCATCTCAGTTTTGGCCACCATCATTTTTCATGCTTGAATGTCTCTTGCCCGTCTACAAAAAATGTCCTTTTTGAAAGCAAAATTTGTGTCACCACTCTGCTATGTAAAACTCTGCAGTGACAACCCTAGCAAAAAAGCTTAAACGCCTTAAAATAACTCATAAGGCCCTCCACATTAGAGGAGGTGCTGACTCTTCCTCTTGAACTTCATATTCCAGCCATACTAGCCAATTCTGAACTGCACAAATGCTATTCCTTCTACAAATTCATTTCCTTCCTCCTGGTTCTACCTAGTCTTCACACTTCACACTCTTGAGGTCTTAGCTTAAACAAAATTTTCGAGAATTCACCTGACTCATATGATCTGGGTCCTTCCTCTGTAATAGCAACATAGTCATTATCAGTTTAAGGTCAGCATTTCCCACTAGATCACAAGGTCTCTGCAAGTCTGTCTCCAATACTGTATCCCATGTGTCTAGCAGAAAGTTTGGCATCAAGTAAAACGTTCAACGAATAGTTGCTGAAGAAAACTAAAACAAACAGTCATATTTAATAACGATAATTAGTTATTAGACATTAACTAATACATGAGAATAAACAACTTGTTTACCTCATAGCTAATACGTAGTAAAGAGATTCCAAGAATGTTTGTTTCTCTCTTGGCCTCACTCCAGCTTTCACTT
The DNA here is from genome assembly GCA_004363575.1 of Solenodon paradoxus. Classification (NCBI taxonomy): domain Eukaryota; kingdom Metazoa; phylum Chordata; class Mammalia; order Eulipotyphla; family Solenodontidae; genus Solenodon; species Solenodon paradoxus. The sequence continues at coordinate 942,793 of RJWH01000007.1, read as the reverse complement.
AATTCACCCAAACTCCTCCAAACCAGTAAATTCTCTTCCGTGTCCTAACGTTTAGGGAATGGCTAAGTCCAAGACACACCGCATCGTCTTTAGAATCAAACTATTTCAGTACCATCTAGGGGAAGTGCCAAAGCTGAAAGAGACCCAAGAGCCGCCAGGATCGGGTAATGCCAGTGCTATGGTTCTAGAATTCATAACTCTTTGAGATCATCTTATACAAGGAGAATGGCAGTTCGAGTACTACATTCCTCAGCAATGGGGCAACAGCATTTTTTTCTACCATTTGGCCTCTTAGTGGCAAAATGCGGGAAGTCCGAAAAGGACCCTAGCTGTTGTCAGCCACCCATCTAGTTGCGCGAAGGCGACCACGCCAGGGCACCCAGCCGAGTGAGGAACCGCTGGGAAATACTGGGAGGCGCCCCCACCCGCCATCCTCCATCCCGCAAGCCAACTCATCTGGGGGCTGGTAACCCTACTCCCCGGCCAGAAGGCCCGCTGGGCGGAGCTTGGGGGCCCGACCACGCGGAGGCCTGGGCGGTGTCTGTGCCCGGCTCTCGCCGCCCTGCCGTTTACCCGTGGTTCCCCTACCTGACTCGGCCGTCGCCAACGCTCTCCACGCTCGGAGACTGCTCTGGGGCCAACAAGGTCAAGGGAGGGTCTTTAGGATTACGATTCGGAGCGGGGAGATGGTACATCAGGGGACTCGGAGGTCGAAGGCCGCACTCACTAGCACAAGCCAGTCTCGTTGGAAACTTTCTCCGTTACCGGCCCGGCTGCGGTCGCCATGTTCCCGCCGCCGAATCCGCGACGGTACGGAACGCCGCCGGGGTCAAAGCGCGCGGCGCGCTTCCTCCCAGAGGCCCGGCCTCTCCCCGCCCAAACCCGTCGTGCCGCGGCGGACACCGGAGCGCGGGTTGCCGCTCCAGCGGCGGAGGCTGACCCTGACCTTTGACTGTTGCCCAGACCCAGGATCCGCGGCGGAGAACTGGTTGAGAGGGAAGACCACGAAGGATCTGGCAGGCTGTATCCATCCAGCATCCAGGCCGCCGTTTGGGGCTGGACCGAAACTGGGGTGGGACGGCCACACGTGGACTGTAAATACTGCGGGAGGCGTTGCTGCTCTTTAATAAATATGGCGTAATATATGGCTTTGGGACCACAGACTGGTGAGCCAAAGTCCAAGCTCCTTAGGCTGGCCTTCAGAAAGCTCTTCTAGCCTGCTTTTCTCATTAAGCTTCTCTTTAATCCACCGCCCAGGCCTTTCCTCCACGGTCTACACTAAGCTCCCCAGCCCCAGGTTTTCATTCATCCTCCCCCTTCCTCTCCCTGTCCCTTATGCATTAATTAGTCAGTCTCAAGTCCTGAAGGCCCTTCAAACTTCAGCACTGATTGTCATCGTACTCTGAATGCAATGAATAAACGTCAGGGGATATTTGGAGGTAGTTATACCAAAAGACTGGAGCCAGGTGGTTTTGGGATTTGAATCCTGGTTCCTCCATTTACTATTCGACCTTGGTTTCTCCTTCCAAAGAAGGGTGCATCCTTCTTAGTGAGAATGGTGTGAATATTCAGTGAAACAAATGGTGGTGGTTTTTCATCTGGCCTAAGGTTGGCCCTCAAAAGTATGAATTTTCCTTCCCTCTCCAAGAAGCCCTACCTGCCTTCCTACCTTCTTTCCCCACCATCATATTCTATTTATTACAGTGTTTAGGGAGATCAATCTTTGTGAACCAGTTTCCCCATTTGTAAAGGAATGCTAATAATACTTCTTGTACACCGTCATTTTAGATTAAATGAAGTAATGTATGTAAAAGTGCCTTAAAATCTTTCAATAGTTTATCTCATACGCAAACTCAAAATCCTTAAACAGCTACAGAGAAGTGACATCTGGCCCCTTTTTACCTCCAAGTTTACCTCCCACAGAATTATCTGCAGCCCAGCTGCTTTCATTTTCTCAAACGCAGAGACATGTCTGTTTTTGCTCACCCTTAAACCATCTTAGTGTAGTCCCAGATACAACTGGCATTTAAATACTTGTTAAATGAAATAGTACACAAGAGACCTTTAGCAATCTAGTTCTCTCCTCCCACTTATTTTCTATTAGTACTATCTATGTACTTGTTCTATCTCTGTAGAGTGTGAATGCCTTCATTTTCATTTCATAGATGTTGAGGATTTGGACTGATCAAACACTCAGACTCATCTTCATCTGTAGATGAAAAGTTTGAGTTAGATTCTCTCCAGACTTCTGACTAAATACAATCACTACCCAGCTCCAGAGCTGTAGCTGGCTCTATGGAGAACACCAGTGTCACAATGCCAATTATCTGCTAGATGTTTTCACTTGACTATAGTGTCAACAATTGCAATTCATCTTGCTTTTAATAGACCTCTCTGTCTCCCTCTGTCTCAATCTCTGTCACACACCCACACACCCACACCCACACCTCACACACACAGCTACCATTTGAACACACGCATTTGGGGAATTCCCCACTTTGGCAGTCTAAAGGCTGAAACAGAAATGCCAAATACTTGCTCAACCAAGCGTGTACACCATCTGGAAGCTAGTGGCTAAAAAATCAGGCGCATTAAGCTTCATTCCCTGGGTAACTGTTGAAGCCAGCAAGGTAAGCTCCTGGGGCAGCTGGTTTTAGTGGTGACATTGGGCATTAAGTCTTAGCAGTGTGAATGATTCTAGGTGCTTGTGCTTGGCAGTAGGCAACCCCAAGCCCTCTCCCATTAGTTCTGTGGTCTGTTTATTATTGGTTTTAGTTTTCTGGCCATGCAGATCCCAGCCTTCATCTCCAGCAATCCTCTGAGTCAATATTCTCTAATAAATTTCTTTCTGCTTCAATCAGCCACAGCTATTTTCTGTTCCTTAGCACTGAGGCCCCCTCATTAAAAGAGTTCTTTTTCATCATCCTCAAGCATGATGTTCTGCATTGTGACCTTGAAACTATTTTTGATGCTTGTTATCTTGTCGGTACACTTTAGAATACTTCATGAGATATGTCTGTGTTTGAGAGTTAACTTTAATCTGCACACTCCAGGGTGGGTAATTAGCATTTGAAAGACACTAATCAGAAATCCTCACTACAAAGTTGGATGCACAAATGCTTGCAATATCACTATGTAAATCTGCACTAGAGGTATGTTATTAGCATAAAGGATTATAAATAATTTTCCTTGTGGATAAAACAGGTATTCACAACATGCAGTTGACTAGAATGTAGTACAGGCACTTCTGTTGTAGCATAAATGGGGTATAAGAATCTGTTGAGTCTAGCAAATTGACACCCTTCAGAATGGCTTTCTGTTTAGTACTTTGCCACAGAAATATTGTTTCTGCACTGTTTTGTGTGCCTGCTTGTTGATGAATATTTATTTGTATAGTAGCATTAAATCTGAGACTTGCTTTCCCTGTAGAACACTACCTAATGGCAAGGGAGGAGATTATAGCTCTCATCAGTCTTAAGTTGTTGAAGGCTGTAGTAGTTGCTAAAAGAATCTGACCATTGTCAAGCATTGTTCATTTTTATCTACCATATTTCTTGCATTTATCATTTTCTTTCAACTTCCATGGCCAGTATGTAGATGAGGTCTTAATGCCTGATTACTTCAGTAGCCTTTTACTGGTCATTTTGATTTCTGTCTCATCTGGACTAATCCATCACACCATCTCCTGACTGATATTCTCAGAGCACTATTCTGAACACTTCTGGGGTTAAAACCAGTGACTTCTACAGGCTTTAAACTCAAAATGCCTTCGTTTAGCCCTGGAAGCCCTCCAGGGCATTATCAACCCCTTTGCCTGGTTTTATTTATCCTGAAATGAGAAGTGTCAAGGTCAGTTCCTGACTTCTGGTATCCACAGCAAACACCTGAATATAAAATGCCTTTTTGGGAACCATTTTAGTGACAAGATTTCAAGCTGTGGTTCTTGATGGAAGCAGAATGCTCCTAACAGCTGGAATATCCCTTCAACACTTGCATCTGTGTGCTCTGGGCTAGCATTTCACTTGGGAGTTAATTCACACTAAGAAAACCTGTTGAAAATATAATAATGCTTTCAAAAAATCAAGCAAAGGAGAAAGGGGCAGAATCCATGGCAGGAGAAATGGGTGATCCTATTGTCCGTTCCAGTCCTCTGTTTTAGGGAATCAGAGATGAGTCCTCCATTATTTCTTCTTATGATCCCTCTTGTTTTCCCCCTGATTATTTTAATTCTTCAATCCAGTTGTAGAGCTAAATGAACTCAGGTTCTGTATAGATGATCTGTTGTGCCAATTCCCTTGCTATTTCTAGGTAACACTTTAGATTACAAAGTACTTTCATCTACATTGTGTGAGACAGAATTTACACAAACCTGATGATGTAATATTTCCATCATCATTTTACAAATAAAGTAATTTAGGTCAAGCGAAATGACACCACTATCCTAGAGTAAAGATGTTTGCCTTCAAGTCTCTAAATATCATTCCCCTCAGTGGAGGAACACAGGTATTTCAGTCTCATTATTTCAGAGTACATGGGAAAATGGTTATAGTGTTCAGTCCTCGATACTTAGAATCATCTAGAAGATTTTAAATTCATGACCATTCTCAGGTTCATCCCAGATCAATTAGTCTTCTCTGGAATAAGTCCTAGGGAGGGTGTTTGTTTAAAAAAAAAAAAAAAAAAAAAATCTCTGTTCTCCCCAGAGATTCTAATGTAAAGCTACAGTTGAGAACCACTGAATTAATGCTTCCAATAATACAGAGGCCCCTAGACTAGTTGCATTTGGTATTATTATGAAGGAACTAGTTAGAAGCACAATGTTTGGACCCTACCCCCAGACCTACTAAATCAGGTTCTTTTAAGCATAGTGCCCAGATTTTAGGATTAGGTTCCAACACTTGCTTCAGAAAACTTACTAACAATACTTTAATAGCTATTTATTTCTATTTCCCCTAAGTCCTCTAAAAGTAGATGCTCTGGGGCAGATATATTCTTGGTGACCCTGCTTCCTTTTCCCTTATTGCCCTTTCATTCTCAGAACATGGTTTCTTCCTCATAGTTCTATGTGGTGTCTTAATTTCCTCTATCACTTCTGAATGCCAGTGAACAAAAAGGCAGGACAAAAGATGAATGAACTTCTCTCAACCCTCTCTTTCAATGACTTTTCTTGAAGTTGTACAAGGCTTTATTTTTTTAATTACATTGACCAGTATTTTGTATTTATGGAGTCTAGGAAAATCTTAAGTTTTGGGGTGACCATGTGTGCCCATCTAAAAAATAAGAGCTCTCATGTTGAGAAAGAAGGGAGAAAAAATATAGATAACAAACTCTTTGCCAGAGCTTAACTAACTCTGATTTTTCTCCTGCCTCCCAAATACTTATAAAGTGATATAAATGTCTCTTTGTTGAGCCACTTTTGGTTTGCTATTTTAACTAATGCACCTTATTTCATTAGTTTTTCTATTGTATTAATGAGAGGGTAAATATTTCATAATATGGCTGAACCACGGTTTAGTAGATATTTTCCCTAATTTTGAAAATTGAGCATGTTTTTTGTTTTTTGCTATCAAAAATAATACAATGGTAAGCACTTTGGTTTGTTGATTTGTGATATATTACATTTCTGGTTATTATTTTGGAATAAATTTCTGGGAGGTTCAAAGATTATGAAAATTTTTAAGGTTCTTAATTTATATTGCTGATTTTCTTGCCAGAAAGGAAACATTTTGTGCATCTGTTGTGAATAAATTATATTTTTGGCAGCAGAAAGCTTTGACTTTTTAAAATTTATCTTCAACATTTTGATAATATTGTGTTTCTATTTTCCTGCTATCTAAAGATGCTGATGAAAAGTCTGATGACAATTTGATTCCTATTCCTTTGCAGATGATTTTTTTCTCTCATGAATTTTAGAAAATTGTTTTTATCTTAAATCTTGAAAAATGTTTAAGAAAACATCTGTATTTTCGTTTAGTGATCCATTTTTATTGAAAAATTTTAATCATTTTTTTAAACTCAAATTTTTATTTATTGAAGTAAGATTACATATAACATTGTATAGCTTTAAAGTATACATTACTGTAAATCAACATCTGTATAGAATATATTGTGTTCACCACTAACAGTCCAAATTCTATCCTTCACCATGGAATGGAAACTTTGACCTAATTTACCCACCCTCCTCCTGCTTCCCTCCTGGTAACCACTCATTCGATTGTGTTGATTAAAAATCTGTGTTTTGTTTGATTTGATTCAGTTGTTGATTTGGATTTCTATATGACTGTATATGAGTGATATACTATGGTGTTTATCTTTCTCTGTCTGACATTTGACTAAGCTCAATTCCCTCTGGTTTCATCCAAGTTGTTGCAAAATGTAGGATTTCATCTTTTTAATAGGTGGATAGAATTTCATTCCATATATATGTATATACCAAATATATATACCACGTCTTCCCCCCTGACACCTGAATAAGTTGGTACTGTTTATTCTCTTAAATACTCATCCATTTCTTATTTTTAAAGAAAATTTTACTGGAGGTAAATGATTGTTTCTAACTCTTGGCTATTGTAAATAGTACTGCAGTAAATATAGGGGTGCATTTTTTTTTTTTTTTTTTTGGTTAATACCTAGAAGTGATATAACAGGATCAGATGGAACGTCCATTCTCATTGTTTTGAGAAATCTCTATACTGCTTTTCATAATGGGTGCAGAAATTTACATTCCCAGCAATAGTCTGTAAGGGTTTCCTTTTCTGTTTCCTCATCCACACTTGTGGTTTCCAGTGTTTTGGATAATAGCCTTTCTCATCAGTGTGAGGTGTTAGTTCATTGTTATTTTGATTTTACATTTCCCTAACAACAAGAAATGCTGAACAACTTTCCATGTGCTTTTTGGCAATTTGCATATCTTCTTTGGACTAGTGTCTGTTCAGATTTTCTGCTCATTTTTAATTGGATATTTTTTGAAAAATATTGAGCATTTTTCTCATTTCCTTTTTTTCAATTTCTCTATTTTCTTACCTGAAATTCCTATTTTTAATATGTTAAGGCTGTATCTAAATGTGTTTTTTTTTTTTTTTTTTTAAACTTTTCCACTTCTTTATGCTGTTTTCTGGAAGAATTCTTCAATTTAATCCAACAGCTAGTAACTTACTGCTCAGACTATTTAACAAAATTTTTCCTAGGCCTTTACATTCTTTTTTTATTTTTAATTTCTTTTTTTCCGAAACATTTTTTAAATTATCTATTTCTCATTTTATGTCATTTTTCTCCTTTATCTTTTGAAGATAATGTTCTTTCTACTTAATAAAAGGCTTTTAGTGTTTGTTCATTAATGGAAGTTTTCTATAAGTTTCTGATTCTTTTTTGTCAACCTTAAGGAGAGGCTTTTTCTTCTATTAATAAGAGCTTATATATGAATGTTTGAATTTAATACATGCTTTTCTCAGCTACTGATGATCTCTTTAATTGGTGAATATAGTGACTTACATTATTACTTAACTGAACTTATATTTGGAAGAAAAAGAATTTTCCTTGGTAACTAATGAATTTTGTCAATGTATTACCTTGGTCTTTTCCTAGTATTTTGCTTGGGAGTTCTGTATTCATAACTATAAACAAAATTGACCTGTGAGGTAGGTAGAATAATTACCTTCCAAAGAGGTCTTAATTCACGGAAGCTGTGAAAGGCTGCCTTACTTGATTAAGGAGACTTTTGCACATGTAATTAGTTTGAGGCACGTGTGCTCAGTATTATCCCACATTATTTGCATTAGCTCAATCTAATTAGTAGTCCTTAAAAGGGGAAAACCTTTTCCAGCTGTAAGGATTGCTTCAGAATGAGGGGTGAGAGCAAGACAGATGTGACAACAGAAGGAGCTTCAGAGCTGTGATGTCAGGACTGACTTGACTTTGCTAGCTCTAAAGCTGGAGGGGGAGAGCTGTGAACTCAGGAATGCAGGTCGTCTCCACCTGGAAAAGGCAAGGCAAAGTACTCTTACTTGGAACCTCCAGAAAGGAATGCAACTTTATCAGCAACTTGATTACTTGATTTCAACCCAGTGAGACCCATGTCAGACTTCTGAACAGTAAGATAAATTTGTATTGTTTTTAAGCTACTGGGTTTGTGGTAATTTGTTACAATAGCAACAGATAACTAAAGAGCTTATGATTTTATCTTTGTGCTCTCCGGGTTTGAATTAACTAGAGCTGAAAGCTTCCTTTTTTTTTAAACTTACGATTTTTGTTTGTGAATGCTTTGTAACAGATTTTAGAAAACAAGTCATAGAGGTTTGAAAAAAAATCATTTGTAGAACTAGTTCTTGTGCCTTTTACAGGAGAAAGCATTTGACTCCATTTTCAGTTTCTTCTGTTACCTCCCCTTTTCTAGCTGGTATTTTTCATGCATGTTTTTTGTCTTCACTAGATCAGGCACTTCTTGAAGGTGTAATCTGATTTATCTTGGTATCAGAACTCAGTACCTAAAGAACTTGCAAATGCAATGCAGACTCTTATGTTGATTTCTTATTGTTTTAAGGAAAAGTTCAGGCAAGAATGAAGGTGATTAGACCAGCAGGCAGGAGAGATAGGAAGAAAAAACATTTATTTTTATTTTAGTTGTTCCTCTTGGTTGTCCTGTTCCCCCTGTGTCCTCACTCTCTCGCCTGGACACATACACAGGTCTTTGGATATGGGCAGTCTGCACTCAACTGGAGGTGGTGGACCCAACCGCTACTTCACCAGGGCATGCCCAACATCTTATTTAACTCACGGCACCATCTGCAGTGCCAGAGTTAAAGAGTTTTTTAAAAAAGTGTATTCATTCAGATAGCCACTTTGATTAGACAGTTCAGATAATGTGGTGAATTAGCATGATCTTTGCCGTTAGACCCACGGTACAGTCTGGCTGAGCCATGTTCTAATTCTGTAACTTCGGGTTATTGCTGAAAATCTATCTCAAAGATTCCCTGTTCTGTCTAGTACAGTAGTGATAATACTTTGGTAGGCATGAGAGAATGAAAGTGAGGCATTGTATGGAGAGTGCCAACTTAACAGTAATACCTGATACATAATAGTTGCTTAGTAAATGACATGACTATCGAAGGTATATTATTTAGAACTGGATGGTATTTTTTTTTAATGTGCCTTTTCTGTTTCTCCTATTGTAATTTTCTAGGTTGTTGTTATGTCAAAAGGGAATACCAAATCTCTAATTTGTTTCTTGTACAAGACCTTTGTGGTGCCTTAAATTTAGTTGGTGGATTCAGTCAAGTACTCTCCATGGATGAGGTTATATTTCTAACTTGAAATATAGTAGCAGTAATGGACATGATTTTTGTAGAGCTAGTTAAGTCAGTGCTTTAGATATGGAACTGTGTTTCAAAGGGTTTCTTCCCATTCCATGTTAAAATATTCCTAATCCTTTCCTACTCAAATAAAATTGGCAATTCTAATTCATATTAACTGCCATCCTTTATATTTATGGAAACTGCTTCATGTTTAATATTAGATAGTTGAATCAAACATACTGAAGAAGTGGTTGTAACCTGTCTTTATCAATTCATATTTCAAAAAGATAAGACAGTCTTGGTGTTGAGATTTGTTGCATGGTTTCCACTGAAATTTCACAGAGTAGATTTTCTGGGACTTCATAGAGGAGAACAAATCAAAGAAAAGAACATTTAACACTGATTGTTTTTACTTGCTCGGTATGGTTCAAGGAGAGGATATCAGATTTGCGTCAGTTGGTGATGAAGTGAAATGGTCAGTGTACATGGAAGGCACAGGACAGGTAGGACTGAGAAAAAAGGAACAGGGCTGTTAAAGGCTATTTGCTAAATAAATGGTCAGTATGTGTTGTATCCCTACTAAGTGACAAGTGTTACTGTTCTTTAGAAATTGTTTTTAAATCTATCATTAACTCTGCAGCATGAATTTTGTGGATTAAGAAACAGGTCCTGGAAGAAATTTGCCCAAGATTACATGTTTCATGATGGAAATTTGGATGTAAAGTACTAGAAAGTAGTTGGAATCCAGTGTCCCTTATATGAATTATGAAATTGCTGGTGCACCACTTTTCTTGTGGAGTTGAGATTAGCCAAATCTTCCTTTCAAATATATAGTAAAGTCAATGATGGTTTACAAATTTAAACTCTTATTTGCCATGAGTGGGAGTAGGGATTGGATATATTGATATGAGGTATTGGTGAGAAAGTAGGGTCTGAGATTAAGATTCAATAAATGTAAACAGGTAGGGATAGGCTGAATGGAGAAAAAGAAATTATGACTGTCTTATAGAAACAAATTCAGACTTTCTGAAGTATAAATTGAGCTATACCCTAATTCTGAGAATACATTAATGAATTAATAGAAAATGGAAATGGCACCCCCTACAACATTTATAAACTGTGTCACAGTGGTCTTACATCATCTCAGTTGCATTTTGTAAGGTAAAATGAATTAACTTAAAAATATTCTTGAATACTTCCTTTGTATAAGGAATTTTATTAGACTAAAGATACCAAACAGTATAGAAGGCTACACACACACACACACACACACACACACACACACACACACGGAGAAAGTTAAACTTGATAATTAGACACTACAGTGATGTAAAAGACTATTTTAGATTATGTGAACTGGGAAGAGGTGACATGTAAGATTTAAATAACAAAGAGCAAGTTGTGCAAATCTGGTGTAAGAGGAAGACATCCTATGCAGAGGAAACAGCTTGTGCAAAGGTGAACATTGATTTCCCCCCATGCCCCCAGGAGTAGCATAGAAGGGAAAGGGGAGAATAAAGCAAGTTAGAGAGGCAGGGAAGGGGAGCATCATTTACAGCTGACACATCCATAATGAGAAGCCCAGATTTAAGTAAATTGCATGTAGATTGATATTAAAAGGTCACGTGAACAGATTTCATTGAATGTACCCCCAGAGCTGCAGTTGCAATATGCTATTCTGCACTGTGAAAGATTTTGTTGTCCAGTATTAATGCTAATTTTTTTTCTTGTTACATTGTCAGCCCTGAAGATCACAGCACACACACTCCTTGTAGTATCTAGTCTAGTGTGATAGTAATTAAGCTTCAACTAGTGAAATCAGTATTGATTGGTGTAAAATTTTGCATCGTTATTGCCACAGAATATCCCTAACTTGAGCTAGCTATTTCATAACCTTTATAGTTACAAAAGGGAACCATAAGTCCTAGGAGATCAGGGAAAATTCATTACTCCAAAACAGCAATATTTCCTAGTAAAGACCTAAAATGACATGTCATAAGATCTATGCTTGTTTTCTTCTAAGTTACATACTTCATATTTTTTGGGAAGTGAGCTTAATCTACAGAAGTGTTATGCACCTGTTTGTCTATGTCTTCATGCCAATTGTATTAAAATGCTTCTTTACACTTGAGAAACTGACCACATTTGCTCATTTTATTATAAAGCATTTGTTGAAATATGAAATTACTATTAGCAGTTTCGGTATTTATTTAATCACAAGCAAGGCTAAAGAAATGGTTTGTGATAGCCTAACTCATTCCAGTAGGCTGTTTATGAAGCTTCAGATCATCACTTTTCTTTATTAAACTGTTAAACTTTTCTTTCAAATTCCTAGGTCCCAGATCTTTTCACAGTACTCTGCACTCAGGCATGTTAATCTATGCTAATGCTTTAAGTACAGCTGGGAATCAGAAAACCGTTGACTGTTAAGTACAGTCAACCCTTCTCAGGTCTGCTTCCTAAGCAGCTTTCTTCTTGGAGAAAACGCCAGGCATTTTGCCCATCCACCTCTCTTTTCCAGCAATCACCTACCTACCTACCTAATTCCCAAAGATGTTTCACCCATACCCGGCTTTGGAAAATACGTTATACCTTGAATTCCTAGTCAAAAGGTCTGTAGTAATTTGGAATCTGACCATCTTTTGACTTTACTATTCCTACATATTTTAACCTGTGTCTGCAAATTCTCATCTCTCACCTCCTATAAATATGAGTTTAAGGGTAAATTAATACTGGCCATGGTCATGTTTGTATCCTTTATCTTTGGTAAAAGACAATGGGAATAGCTAAGAAGTGGCATCAGTTAACTATAAAAAATATATTTGTACATCTAGGGATGAATAAAAATGTAAATCACATACATGTAGATTCAGTAACAGCCTCATGTTTAGTATCTGTGGACACAAATTATATTCTTTGAGATAAATGATTCCCCATACCAGCTCAAAAGGTCTGTAGAAAGGATTTTGTCATCAGGATACTACTTGGTTGGGACAGCCTTTAGTAGACACACAGTCTGTTTTAAATTGTTTGGCTTTCTATTTCATTTTTGGGAAACAAGGGACATAAAGAAGGGGCAAAGGTGTAGAATCAGCAGATGATTTCTAGATAAAGATATCAACTCTATGTAGGATGTGTATGTTCTCCATAAAAGTAACAAGTGCAATAAAAAGATGCAAGGATATTCTCCTGGCTTGTCTCTTACCTTTACGAATAGGCTTGGTTCTAGGAAATATCATTAGGTATTTTTTGTCTTTTGAGTAATGCTGTCTTATTTTTATGATTTACATGGGCATTCCAACATTAGCAAATTTGTTTCAGTCTTCTAATTATTGACAAATATAAGAAACATTTTTACAGTTAGTATGATGAGATATTTAATTCCTTATATTTTACTTTAAAAAACAAATAGGTGCATTTTTGGTATTGCTGATATTTATTCTTAGAAATTGTTAAAACCAATGATGTAAAATAATTACTGTTAATTTTTCATTACTAAAAACAGGAAGTGACATTAATAACGTTTTTTAGGTTATTGCAAAAAGTGAGGTTTCTGTTCATTAATTGTTCTGTTGAGCAGAAGTGTTACGATTAAAAACAAAATTCAAAACAAGATGAACGTGATGTCGACCAACGTTTACCATTCAATAATGCCATATGTAACAAGATTATTTGGAAAATCTAGCATACTAAACTGAGCTCCTTCTGAAATACATTTAAGATAAAACATACATTCAAAGCTAAATTTAAGATAAATTTTCTAAAAGATTTTCCAACTGAAGATAAAAACTTTCCAATTGGTTTGAATTTTTCTAATACAAAAGTTTAGAACACTTCACACTTCTCTTTGTAATTCATTTAGAATTGTTTGTTTACCAATTTTGCTATCTATTTGCAATGCCAAGGAAGCAAATCTTAAATCCAGGTTCTGTTGACCTAGTGTGTAGACTCTTGAAGAGCAGTACCCATTACAGCGCTATGCTCCGAAGTGGAAAATGGAGCAAAAGCTTAATCCCATTTCTCCCTTGCCTTTACCATCAGTTTGTTTTAGCGCATACCTTTCTAGATGGATGACAATCTCTTATCTATAACATGTCTGCAATTTGCTAAACAGGTGTTTTGTGTGTTCAAAACTTTTTTGCTTCCAAATTCATTTTTGAAAAATTAGTTAAGGGACTTAAAGCAGGGGTAAGGGTGTAGGATCAGCAGGCAATCATTCCTAGATACAGATATTAACTCCATGTAGGATGTGTCTTCTCTAGTCATAATCTAGTCAAAAAGCAAGAGATTAGACTACCCCAATCCCTACTGTTTCTTTTCCTAGCATACTGTACATGATAGAGTTCAAGTATTTGTTCAGTGAATAAAGAACTTTTACATCATGAGAAGTCATCTGCTGCCCTCAAATAACCAGTATACTTTTAACTAAATTATTTGTGATATAAACCACTTTCAAGGAAAATACAGTATGATCATGGCTGACATATAATGAACTAGAATTTATAGTGGTTTTATTCCGGTTCTTCAATAAAGGGCATTACATTGGGGAAGTCTCTTGAGCTGTCTAGATTTCAGTGAATGAATTTTTAAAGTTAAGGAATTTGACTACATGAACCCAACTAGAAAATTTTAAGTCATTCAAGTTCTAAGTTGCTATCCAATTTTGAAATCACTCAGATATGTCAAAGACCACAAATGTTCAAATTACAAATAACAGACAAAGATTAGAAAATTTAAAATTTTTAATAAATGTGCTTTGTTCACAAAATGTGAAAAAATACAACAAACACAAACATACATTTTCAGGTATGCTGCCTCCCACCAATGGGCAACTATGATATAAACCACTTGATCTAGTCACGATCCTGAAGAATCCAACCAAATGATCATTTGTTTTTGAAATACCCACTTTGTTGAATTCTGTTCTGAATGTGACAGAAGGTCTCTTTATACTCAAATGAAATCATTCTCAAGAGTACCCATACAGTATTAGAAGGCTCTGTTACTTCTATTGTCATTACATATATATTCTGGCACCAAGCCACATGACTGCTTATATTTTAACACTTATATACTGAACTGGCTTTGGTGGAATATGTATTAAGAGTTTAAATCCTGTGCCAACCTAATTTGAATAAGCTGAATGTACAGTAATAAATGGTACTTATAAATTCAAACAAATGTATACTAAGTGGGAGTAGGTTTATAAAGAGATTTTGTTCTTTAAAGTACTACTTAAAATACATCATGCATACTTTTGGAGCATACACAGAATCAACATCTGTAAACAATCAGAAGATTTTATAGCACCAACATTTTTGCTGTAACTTAAAGGCTGATTCTAAGGTCACCCTTAAACCAGCCTCTCAAAAGCATAGTTTTCATTTACTTTCAAAGCACTTTTGTTTGGTATATTTTCTTTGCCCCTAAGATAGCATTTAACCAATTAAATAGTTTTGTGTTATCCTGAACATTTTTTTTCCCCTTTTGGGGTAGCTGAAAGACCTTGATCTGTAGTGCTTAATTAGAAAAAAAAGTCAATCCTAATTATTAAGGAATCTTACATGCTACTGAAAGTAAATGAAAATTTTCAAGTTACTTCTGGCATCTTTATTGCATTTTGTCAACTAACTTTAAGTTAATTACAACCTTGTTACTTTCATGTATTTAGAATGTGATTTAATTTGAAATACTGGGTACACACACTCAACCATTTAAGTAAATCTCAAAGAGTAAATTTTGTATTTCTAAATAAAGGTTGACATTTAAAGTTAACTACAGCAATTCACAATAAGCACAAAAACATCAGTTTTACCAGAAGAAGTGCAGTTTATGAAATTTAGGATCAACTATTGAAAATGCAAGTTTCTTTTAAAAACACACACATGACATTAACCATGAAATCTGAAACTGTGATATTTCAGTGCAAAAACCTCAGTATGAGGTAATTTTAATGTAATAACCACTTGAAAAAAAATCCACACAGTGGCACTCTTAAAAATGATAGTTTACATGACAATTGCTGGCTGACAAGACAATGTGGACTAAATTTTCTAGCTATTTAAACTAATTTTGTCTTGTTTGGACAAATATTTCTCCTTAATCATTTGCTTCTGATTCAGAAACACAAGGCATTTATCAATGTGGAAAGGGAAAATTCCCACAGCCAACTAATGGTTTATATATTCAAAGAAAAATTTCTGCTAGGAATTAGATAGAAATCAGAACACCAAAACCATTTTATGTGAATACCAGCAGAGGGTTAATTTATCATTTTTCTCTATAATTCCAGACTTGTAGTGCAGTCTCCTTAATGGAAATGTGAGTACTCTATCAAAGTTGGTCTAGATAGATAGAACATAAGCTCTCTTACAAGTGCAAACCCTTTCACAAAGGTGTTTTAGGTCAATATTGAGTATTATTCCTTACATAGAAAATTTTGTAAATGAAGCCTAAATTCTAAAAAAGTAAAAGTGAGCTTTCACCATTAAATATACTTAACACCAAGGCCCAAATCAATAAGAAAGATATGAAAATTCTACTTTGGCAATGGTGTTTATTATACTGTGCTAATGAAATTATAATACATACTTTGGTGGAGATCTCTCCCCAATGTCTGATGCTGCCATATGAGCAGGAAAGAAGGAAAATGATCAATTTTGAAAGTTCAGGAAGTGTTGGATCATCAGACAAAAAGACAGAAAATGGCTTTCTATAACGGATCAATTTAGTTAGAAAAAAGAGTAAGTGCATCACAAAACAACTAAACCAATCTCTTGGTGTCACATTTAACTTGTGAGTCATCAAAGTGCAATCTACAACTTCTACATATGTGAAGTTTCTCATTGCAATGATTTAAAGTCAACATTGAAAAGATGGAAAAAAAGGAAAATACATATTACACTTCATTTTTCATAATAGCACTAAAGAGAAAAGGTACCTTTCTATATCTTAGTGCTGAATTCTACAGTAACAATGGTTTCTGCTATGACCAGCATCACTCTGCACGAAATTTTAAGCTTTCTATAGAAGAATAAACTTTAAAATCCAGAAGTAGGAAAAAATAGCAAACTCTGTAAACCCTGGCATTTTTTCAATGCAAACCAGGTTAAGTACTGAGTTCATGTTAGTATTTCTGATTAGTGTAAGCCATTAGTTTGGAAGTCTGAACTCAAAAAGGGCCTTCTGCTTTTATATTAACTTAAGAGTAATATGGGGTCTTCTAGCTCATAGAAAGGAATAGAGCTGGCTTGACTTTCTCCAGAATCTGAGTCATATGGAGCATCAGGGAGCTCTGTGAAACCATATGCTAGTTGTTCATCTTCTATATCTGATCGAACATAGCAGGAAGGATTAGAATATTCCTCCTCTTCTATGCTGTTGAAATCTTGAGGAATATATAACATCCCTGGATAGTTCCTACTAACCAAGTCACTGGTGGTTTTTAGGGAGATTTTTCTAAATGCCATCAGATGCATATGTGAAAATTTTGAATACTTGAAACGCTTAAAGCCCAGGGACTCTATAGCAATCTTCCAGCTTTTCATCATCATAGCATGTCGGTTCTGATGGGAGGAGTCAGGTGTTATGATAAGCAGTAAACCATTTAATACTAATAGTTCATGGGCTTTCTTGCAGCATATCCATCGCTGGTAAGGTGATGGAAAATAAGAAAGAAGGAGAGAGAAAACAACCACATGGAAAAGTTCTCCAGGAAGAGAATCAATAGGGTTTTTCAGCTGCTTCAAAAAGGCATCTATAGCATCTTGTGCAAGCTGGAGTGGCTGCTGCAGCTGTAAGTTCAGGAAGTCACATTTATATACAGTCTGTAGAAAAGGAAAACAAAGAATATTAAGTATTCCAAGATTACTTTTACATTATTACAAAGATTTTACATCAAATTATTTCACAGCATTTCTATGAAATTAGAGCTTTATGCATCTTTGTTCTGAATAATTCTACTTGAACAGACTTGATCAAGCCAAACTTTCACAAAATTTCAATGTAATTAAGCCCAGAGAATTTCTAGCTATCATTAAAATGCATTTATTTCTCTTAAAAATTAATTTGAAATTAGAAATAATTTTAAGCATATTTAAAAATAAATTCCAAATAAAAATGAACTCGACTTGGAGAAGAGTACACAGAAATGATTTCTAAAGTTATGTCTAGAACACTTCAACATTATACAGTTACCAAAAAAGGGGGGGCTTAGGTGGCTAATTAGGGCACGTGTCATGCACAGCCTACAGACCTGGGTATGAGACCCAGGGCCAGAAATGAAAAAAAGAAAACAACTTTAAAGAAGAAATATCATGAAATAAAGATAAATCAAAGAAGCCAAAGAGGATGAAAAGTATTATAAATTTGCAAATTCGGAATGCTAGAAAAACTTTAAAAAATGTAATGAAAATGTCTTTTAAATCATTAACAGCATATTAAAAGCAATTTTAATTAATTTTACTGAAAAGTTAATAACTGGTCTTAAACAAATTAAATGTAATTAACTGAGGGAATTGAAAGTAAAGGAATAAACAGCATCCATAATTTGCTAAATATGAAAATTATGAAAATGATCTAGAAGAATAAAGCTGTTTTAAAAGTAGATAAAAACCAGTTAACCTTATAACAACAGTTATTAACTAACAAAGTTATGAACAAAGAATGTAATCTCTCAATGTGAGTGATGACACAACCTAATCACAATCATTGGGACTATCAATTAAGGAAAGTGACACAATCTATTACACTGGATTCTTCTTGTTCTTCCTCTTCCTTTCCACCCCTCCTTTCTCTTTAAGATAATTTATTCAAGTATAACTGACACACATTTAAAGTGTAAACTTTGATTAAGTTTTGAAATCTTTATGTACTTGCGGGAACCACTGCGACAGTCAAGTTAATGAAGAGATGGAAACCCCTTGTGCCACTATACTTCCTTGTGTCTTCCCTGTTCTTTACCACCAATCATTGGATGCAATTTCTATCATTATAAACTAGCTGGTGGTGCCCCCTGATGGTGTAGCAGTTTGGTCTGGCATCTTTGGCCAACCGCAGTCCACATACAACCCAAGGACCTGGGATGGAGTCCCGGATGGGGATGGACGGATGGGACAACTAAGATGAACAACTAAATTTAAAAAAAAAATTGCTTCTTCCTCTCTTCCAACCTGCCAAAGCACCTTCGTTCTGCCTACTTGCCTGCACCTTTCCTTTAAAAAAGTTAGTTTGTAGTCACTAGAATTTTATATAAATGAATATAGAAGGCACTCTTATTTTGCCTGATTTCACACAGCACAATTATTCTGACATTCATCTCTTTTTTTTTTTTTTAATGGATTGGAAGTTTATTCCTTTATATTTGCTGAGCGGTAGCCCTCTGTATTAGACACACTACAGTCTATCCATCTGACAGTTCATGGGTATCTGGACTGTTTCTAGTTTTTGGCTATTACAGCTCAAGCTGCCATGTATATTCCTGTTCAAATCTGGTCATGCTTTCATTTATTTTTTTCTGGTAAATATTCAGGAAACAGGTAGCTGGATCACACAGTAGGTGCACACTTAACAATTAAACTCTAAAACTGTTCAAAAGTAGTCATGCAGTGTACATTCCCACCTGGAGTGTGTGAGAGTTCCCTGTTCTTTCAAATCCTCATCACCACTTGGTAATGGCTAGTCTTTTTAATTTTAGTTATAATAGGTATAGTAGGTATATTATGTTTTTATTTCCATTTTCCTAATTAGTAGTGATGTTTATCTTCTTTACATATACTTTTCTGCCATCTAGATATCTTCTGTGATTAAAGTATTTAAATCATTCACCCATTTGAAAAAAATTGAGCTTTAAATTTAAAAATTGATTTAATGAGTTTTAAGAGTACTTTACTATGGATATAAGTCCTTATTCAGAAAGAGGCCTCATAAATATATTCTGATTATCATTTGTCTTTTCATTCTCTTTAACAGTGTGGAAGTTTTAAATTTTGATGAAAACCGCTTTAACAATTTGTTCTTTTATGGACTGCTTATGGTGTCACATCTAAGAAATCTTTTCCAAACCTAAGGACATAGAGATTGGTTTAGATGTTTTCTTCTACAGGTTTTATAGTTTCAGTTTTTTCATTTAGGTCTATGATTAATTTTGAGGTCATTTTTGTATATGATGTGAGATACAAAGTTTTTCTTTTGTATATGGCTATCCAATTGTTGAAATTCCAGTTGCTGAAAAGTTTATCCTTTATATTTTGATTGATAATAGTTCAAAATATTGGCCTGATCTGTGGATGCTCTTTCAATGGTAATCTTGAAAATAATAGCACACTCTCTTGATTACTGTAACTTTAAAATAAAACTTGAAATCAGATAGTGTGACTCTCCAACACTGTCCTTTGTAAAAGTTGTTCAACTCTCCTAGGCCCTTTGAGTTTCCACTTAGAATGTATTTTTCCATTTTCTACAAAAACTTACTAGGATTGATCATGGTTGTACTGAATCTATAGATTATTTTGGGAAAACTGACAGGTTAACGATATTGAGTCTTTCTACAATAAACACAAAAAGCATCTTTCCACTTATTTAGGTCTCATTTCTATCAATAATTTGCAGTTTTCAATATACAGATTTTTCCATATACTTTGTCAGTTTTATATGAAATGCATATTTCATAGAAATATATGTTCATATATATTTCATATTTTGATGCTATGCAAACGATACTGCTTTAAATTTCTAAGTAATTGTTAGTATATATAAATTGATCCTTGTCTATGGATCTTATACCTTGAAACATTAGTTCTAGCAGGTTCTGTAAAGATTCTATGGCATAACTTAATAGATGATCAGTATCAGCTGTAAATAGACAGTTTT
Organism: Solenodon paradoxus; assembly: GCA_004363575.1. Lineage (NCBI taxonomy): Eukaryota > Metazoa > Chordata > Mammalia > Eulipotyphla > Solenodontidae > Solenodon > Solenodon paradoxus. Next base: position 922,634 of record RJWH01000007.1, on the reverse strand, counting down.
ACTTTTCTTTCCTCCAACCTAAATGACTATTACTGCTTTTTCTTGCTTTGCTTTATTGGCTAGAACCTGTGAATGCTGAATAGAAGTGGTGAGTAGATATCCTTTCCTTATTTTGTTATAGTTCGTGTGGGAAAAATTTTCTTTTTTACTATTAAGATCTGTGTTAGCAGTATGTTTTTTATATCCTTTAAGAAGTTAAAGAAAATTCCCTTTACTTCTAAGAGTTTTTATCAGGAAAAAAATTTTAGAATTTTTGTCAAATGCATTCTCTATGCCTACAGAGATAATCACGTTTTTTTTCTTTAATGTGTTACTGTGGTAAACAGACTATTATGAGCAACCTTGCAGTCCTAGAATAAACTAAACTTGGTCATAATTTAATATTCTTTTGGAAATATTGTTTCCAAACAATATTGAATTCAATATGTAAATTGATGTTACTGTTGATATTCATGAGGGTTACTGATAATAATATAGTAATTTCTTTGCCTGATTTTGATATCATGTTAAAAGCCTCATAGAATAAGCTAGAATGTATTCCATCCTTTTAAACTGTTTATGAAGAATTCATGTAGAAATGTTATTTTTCAATTTATTGGTAGATTTTACAGAAGTCATCTGAGGTTCGACCTCTTGTTCTAATTATAGATTGAGGGGTACTAAAATATTCAACTATAATTAAAGTATTTCTCCTTACTATCTTACTAGTTTTTGGTATACATAATTTTAGGTACATACATGTTTTGGAGTGTTATGTATTCTTATTTTTTTTGCTTCACTGTCCTTTTAATTTTTTTAGTATTTTATTGTACATCTTTGCTTTATGGATGAAAATAACTGATATGTAGGATGCCCTCATTGTTCCAATGTATGTCAACACACCCTGCTCTCCATCATTACTAAGTGTTTTGCACCACTGTACAGTGGACTCTGTCCCTACTTGTCCCCTCTTCCCACCCTATCATCTCATTCCCTTTTGGTAACTTCAGTTCTATTGCAAGTGTCCCAGGGTTGGTTTTGTTTTGTCTTTGTCTGTACTTCGTCTATTCACATTCCAACTTTATGAAGAATTTGTGTGGAATTGTTATTTTTCAATTAATTGGTAGATTTTACAGGAGAAACCATCTGAAGTTGAATCTCTTATTGTAATTATTGACTGAGGGGTCTGGTATCTGAGATCATCTGGTATCTATCTTCTTTTGATTTTTCTTTTAGTTTAACCCCCTCTAGATCCATCCAGTTAGATTCAAATGATAGGATTTCACCTCTTCTAATGATTGTATAGTATTCCATTGTATACACACCACATTTTTATCCAATCATTTGATGTTGGGCATCTAAATAGTTTCCAATTCTTAGCTATTGGGAACAGGGCTGCAATAAACATGGGGGTGCAAAATCTGTGTAAATATTGTTTTTGTATCTTTTGGGTAAATACCTGAGTAAGATGGAGGGATCATATGGCTTTTCCAAATTCAACTTTATGAGGAATTTCCATGCTATTTTCCATAAGGTAGCACCAAGTTGATTCCCACCAACAGTATAAAAATGTTTCCCTTTTCCCAAATCCTTGCAAACATTTGTTGTTTCCAGACTTATGGATAATAATCAGTCACTCAGATGTAAGGTGATAGCTCAGTGTTGTTCTGATTTGCATTTCCATGATAACCAGCAAGAAGGAACATCTCTTCACATGCCTGTTGGCCACCTATATAGCCACCTATATATCCTCTTAGGAAAAATGTTTCTCCAGTTCCTCTCCCCAGTTTTTGAATGGATCGCCTGTTCTGTTACTGAGTTTTATCAGTTCTTTGTATATTTTAGTTATTAAGCCCTTGTCAGAAATATGGAATGCAGTATCTTTTCCCAGTTAGTATGCTCTTTTTGTTTTTGGTGATGCTTTCTTTTGCCAGGTAGTAGTTGTTTGGTTGGATGTAGGCTCAACTGTTTACTTTTGTTTTTGTTTCCCTTAATGCTGGAGTTGAATCCCCAAGGCCTTTCTAAAGGCTGATGTCATGGATGGTCTTTCCTATGTTGCCTTCCAAGAATTTTATGGTTTCTGTTCTTATGTCCAAGTCTCTAGTCCATTTTGAGTTAATTTTTGTGAATGGTGTGAGAGAGTGATCCAGCTTCATTCTTTCGATGTGGCTGTACAATTATCCCAACATCATTTTTTTCTCTATTGTATGCTTTTGGTTCCTTTGTTGTAGATTAACAATATATGTGAGTGGGTCAGTTTCTGGCGATTCAGTTCCATTCTACCGTTCTGTGCCTCTGTTATTTTAGCATCATATTGTTTTGATTACTATCACTTTGTAGTATAGTTCAGTGTTTGGGAGTATAATGCAGATTTGTTCTTTTTTCTCATAATTGCTTTGGCTATTTGGGGTCTTTTGCTGTTCCACACAAATTTTAAGATTTTTTTTTTTGCTTTATTTTCTGGAAATAAGCCTGTGAGATTTTAAAAGGAATTGCATTAAATCTGTATATTGCTTTAGGTAAGATGAACATTTTAATGATGATACTTCCCAACCATTAGCAGGGTTCCATCTCTTTGTATCCTCGTCTATTTTTCAGAAGGACGTAAAGTTCTCATTGTACAGATATTTCACCTACTTTAAGTATATTCCAAGAATTTGATCTTTTTACTTCTATTTTAAATGGTGTGGTTTTGATTTTACTTCAAGCATGTTACTTGCATATTAAGAAAGTAACATTTGTTATTGATTTTGTATTCTGCCACTGTACTGTATCTGTTGATTAGTTTTAGTAGTTTTTGGCACTTTCAGGGTTTTTAATATAAATAATCATGTCATTTACAAATAATGATAGTTTTACTTCCTTGTTTCCAATTTGATTCCCTTTTTTTTCTTTCTCTTGACTAACTGCTCTGACTAAGACCTCCTGTACAATGTGAAATGTCTGTGATGAGAGTTGTGTACAGCCTTGCTTTTTTTCTGACCTTAGAGGAAATGCTTTCAATTTTTCATCATTGACTAGGATGATGGTTGTTGCTTTGTCATATACGACCTCATGATGTTGAGGGAACCCTCAAGTTAGAAAAATTATCAGCCATTTCTCCAAACACAGTTTCTGCCTCTTTTTCTGTCTCTTTTCCTTTCAATGTTATCCCACAGATCATCAATGCTGTCTTCATTTCTCTGCATTCTTTTCCTCTTTGCTGGTTTGAGTGAATTCCTCTGCCCTATATCTAGCTCACCCATTTTGTTGGAATCTTTATTGATCCTATTCTTGAGTCTATTGAGTTCTTTATTTCAGCTATCCATTTTTCTTTTTGTTCTTTTCTATTTTTGATTTCCATGAGTATGTTTATCATTGCTGCCCTAAATTCATACTGAGGTAGTCTGCATGTCTGTTGTATTCAGATTTTCCCCTGGTTTTTTAATAGGATCCACATTTTGCACATATTTTTTTGTGTCTTTGCTTTGTCATTTGTTTCTGCAAATTAGTTTTCCCGGCAGTGATGGCCCTGTATAGGGTATAGACTTCCACTGAGCAAGCTTGGATCTTGGTCTAGAACACCGGGATTTCTTGAGTTTTATGGCACCACTGCTGGTTGGATTTACTGAATCTCTTAGGTGGACCTTCTTTTGCTTCCCATGGGTTCAGTCTATAAGGCTGGACTTTGTACATTGGCCAGAGCTTCCACCAGCAACCTAGCACTGACTACAATGACTACCTTGTTGTTGGGTCACAATCAGCTTTAAGGCTGAAGTTTTGCCTCCACCCATAGGGTGACACTAATGAGCAGCATTGATGGATTTTCCCTTGTGGAAATTTTCCCTTCTTCCTTTAAGCCTGGAGTGGAGAGAGCGGGTGGGTGGGTGGGGGATTTCGGATGGTGTGTCCTGTGGCTCCAGTGTATTAGGTGGGAGAATTCCTCTGAAAATGGCTTTGGCTATTTAAGGTCGTCTTTTGGTTCCATACAAAATTTAGTACTATTTGTTCAATTTCCTTGAAAAAATTTCTCTGGAATTTCGATGAAATTATTAAATATATAAATTGCTTTGAGTAAGATGACCATTTTAATGGTTAATTCTTGTGATCCATGAGCACAAAATAGTCATCTTCTTATAGTGTAGTTTTCAAAGCATAAGTCTTTCAACCTCCTTTGTTAACAAAATTTATTCCCATGTATTTTACCTTTTTTGGTACTATAGTAAATGTGTGAATGGAATTTCTTTCTTGATTTCTCCTTTCTCTAGTTCATTGTTTGCATATAAAAATGTTAGAACTGATTGTTGGGTATTGTTTTCTATTCTGTTACTTTTCTGTATTAATTTACTGTTTCTAACAGTTTATTTAGTGGCCTTTTGGGTTTTCTAGCTAGATTTAACATGTCATCTGCAAATAATGAGAGTTTTATTTTTTTTTCTTTTCCAATTTGGATTCCTTTAATGTCCTTTTCTTACCTTATTACTTTGGTCAGGATTTTCAGAACTAATAGCCTTGTCTTTTTCCCGATCTTAGGAAAATTCAGGTTTTCACCATTGAGTATGATGTTAGCTGGGGTTATGTCATTATGTTATGTTAATATATTGATATATTTGCCTTCTAGTCTCATTTTAGTGTGTTTTTATCATGAATGTGTGCTGAATCTTGTCAAGTGCTTTCTCTGCATCTATTGATATGATCATGAATTTTATCTTTATTTTTTGTTGATGTGGTATATTCCACTGATTGTTGTGCATATGCTGAACCATCCTTGCATTCTAGAATACATTCCATTAGTCATTATATATAATTTTTTTATGTTGAATTCAATTTGACAAGATTTTGTTGAGAATTTTTGCATGTATATTAGTCAGTAATATCAGTCTAATTTTCTTTTGGTGCTGTTCTTGCTTGATTTGGGTATCAGTATAATGTTGGTCTCAAAAAATATACTTGGGAGTATTTCTTCCTCTTTTGTGGAAGAGCTTAAGGAGGACGTTATTACATCTCCTCTGCATGTAGAGCAGTTCCTTTGCTTTCTTAATGACTTTACAGTTGAAAGGTTATAACCCTACCTATAGTCAAATCTAATATTAATACAAAACAAAGATAATTCATGTGCAGAGTCACCTTTAATTTAAAATCACTGCTCCTTCTGGCACAGGAATACTCTGTGATAGCTAAGAGCAGCTATTTTACTACAAACATTTGTTCACCTTTAGGAAGCAGAAATAATAATAGTAATTTTTAAGCATTTTATTGCTCTGAAATGTAACTCAAGTAGATTCAATACAGACACTCATGTTCATAAAATTATAAAGATTCATATGTAAGTTGAATCTCCATTCAGTAAATTTTCAATAATATCAGTGAATATTTCTTTAGCACTCACTATGTAACAGGCAATATGCTAGATGCTTTAAATACCTTAACTCAAATAAACACTATATTTCTGTGATCTTCATTACTAATCCTATTATATAGATAAGAACTCTGAGGTAGAAAGAGTCAAACCTAGATTGAAAGTTAAATTCCATTATTTTATTCAAGAAGAACTTAATGCATCAGGTACTTTCCTAGGTGCTGGGAATATGACTGAGTGGAAAGTCTCTTATTCAAAGAGTTCACACTGTCACATATTTCTTTTATAACAATAAATATACAACATGAACTTTTTTGAGTGCTTATAGCTGTATTAAAAAGTAAAACAGCAAACATTAATTCACATAATTGAGAAAAAAATTTAAAAGTAGAGTAAATAACTTATGTAACATTAAATAGTTTCATCTACTAAATATAAATAGCTCTAATTATATATATATATATTCTGCTGTATTTATTATAGTTTTGATTGACTCCAAACTCCTGTTCTTTTCACCATTCCATCAAATGTCTCAATGACCTACTACATTTAAGAAAGAGATACAGTAAAAAACTAACCAAAAAACCAACTAAACAAATAGTCCAAATACGGCACCTATCTGGAAATCTTTATAATTATTAAATTTTTTTGATTACAATGAAAACAGAGTAGATAAAGATAAACATGATACTATTTAAATTAATATTGGCTAACAACTCAGAAAATTTCAAAATATATTATCTTCAAGTAGATATAATCTTTTGTCAACTTGTACACAGAAATATATTTGTTCTTTCAGGAATGTAAAGACAATGTTTTTACTTTGTAAATATACTTAAAAAACAAGTACAACTATACATACCTCTACAGCAGGTACAATGTCTATGCCAACAGTGAGAAATTCTTCAAACTTCAGAAATGGGTTAAAGCAGCTGCCAACATCAAGTAATCTGATCTTTCCTGAGGTTTGTAGTAACCTAAAAAAAGATGTTTGTATCTTATAAAAAGCAAATTTAGAAGAAGACAGAAGAAAAAATTAAAACATTTGAGAATAAGATCATATTGATTACTGATATTTTGGTTTCAGGATTCCCAATTTATACATTTAAAAATTTGTGACGGGGACTTACAGTCTGGCAGTTAAGCCTGCACCTTCCATAGTCCATATACATTCCAAAGACCTGAGTTTGCAATCGCGTCCCATGACTGGGGAGAGGAACAACCAAGTGTTTCTGCCAGCCTGTCTACTTGCCCTCATTCCTGCTTGCACATTTCTTTAAAACATTTAAGCAAAAATTAGTGAGGGCCCTAAAGAACTTTTGTTAATGTGGGATATATCCATCAAAAAAACCATGTTTGAAACTAAAACTGAATAGTTTATCCATTTTAAATGAAATATTTGAAATAAAATATAGCAAAAATGAGGATTTGTTTCACTTCTTTTATACTTTATTAATGTCTGGTTTAACTGATTCTACTGTATGCTTTTGCATTCAAGCTGTTACAGTATCATATGCCATATAGTCTCTGGAAAACTCCACACTTCATTCAAGAGAGGATGAGGGTATAAAAAACATAGGACATCTTAGCAGTATTATGAAAATAATCCTTAGTTTCCCTCCAAGACCCTGTCTCTCATCCTTAGACTGCACTTTCAAAACTCTTTGCAGATGAAAGAATCTACTCACAAATCAGTTTTCAAGAGTTACTATGACAGTGTCTTTGGACTTTAATTTGTCTTAATGATTTTAAGGACTTGAAGACAAAAGTATAAATAGAATAGTATTTTTGTTAGGAAAATATTTTGTGTCTAAATTTTTCCTTATGTCTAAAAGTAGAAAAAAGGTAAATAAACTGAAGTGAACATTTTATAGTTAAATGCAACTAGTAAGAATCTACAGAGCAGCAAGTAGGATGAAAATCCTAGATTTGGTTGATCCTAAGCCTATAGTCCTAATTTTCAGATAGTAAAGCAATGATGAAAATAGTAGGAAGATAAATCACATCAGACATAAGCATTCTCATTCGTAAGATACTTTTCTTTTTTTAAAAAATTGAGAACTGATTAGAAAAAGAAAGAAAATGTAGGGAAGTAATTAGGTTAAAGCAGAATTTGGTTCTTTAGAGTCTGAAAGGTAGAGAGAACCTGACCAACTGCTTTTCCTTATACATGGCTAGAATACTGCTTTAGAACCAATTATGGTAGTGTTAACCTACAGAGAGAGTAGCTTAAGCTCCTGGAAAAGGTACCGTAAGTTAAAAAAATTAATCCAAGTTGGTATTTTTCAGAAAAGGAGTGCAATAATTAGGAATTCCATTTTTAACCAAGAGTTTGATTAACATTTTTATTAGTAAATTCTAATAAACTGAGAAGCCTTTAAAAAATGTTTATAAATTAAATTTTCTACTGTATAGAGTATTATAATCATTCAAGTTAATTCAACATATGAAATAATCAACAAACTTAACAATATCATGAACTAAGCAACTTAATAGTTCTTGGTAATATACTTTGTCCATTTCAAATTCTTTGATTTACTTCCTTAATGCTTTATTTGCATCAAACACATATTTATCATTTAAAGAAAAACCACAAAGTGAACATCCAAAGAACTAGGTAAAGAAATAAAACACTGCCTGCATCCTGGAAGCAAGATCCTCATTGATCCTTAGCCCTTACCTTCTGTAATGGTAGCCACTATCCTGACTTCAGTGATAATTATCCCTTTGATTTGATTTTGTAGTCTTACTATCTGTGACTGAATGTGTAATTAATATAGTTTAGTTTTATGCTATACATTTTTGTTATTTCTTTCACTTAATATTGTGAGTGACTTAATATTTCTGTAATTAGTGTTCATTGCTTTAATACATGCATCTTTAAACAATATATCCCCATTGGGACATTGATTAAATTGGCCATAAGTCTAAAGATCATTTGGGAAGACCTGGAAAGAATGAACATTTTAATAACATTGAGTCTTCTAACCCATAGTTCTCTGGGTGTTTTAAAATTGTACATTTATAAAATCCAGTTTTAAGTCTTGTAATTTTTATAGTCTGAAAGTTTGCTTTAATTTAGTCCATTGGTTTCTCTACATATAATACATGAGTGAAATCATATGGTATTTCCTTCTCCATGTCCTTAAGCATTATACCATCTAGATCCATTCATGTTGCAATGGCAGGATTTCATCTTTTTAACAGTGGATCAGTATCCGATTGTGTATGTATATATACATACACCCCATCTTCTTTATCCACCCATCTGTCGATGGGCACTTAGATTATTTCCAATATAAATAATGTAATGTTAAAATATAATAATGCTACAATAAACATGAGCTATATCTTCAATTAGTGTTTTTCTAGAGACTAATGAAAATGAAGACACAATTATCAGGTCTTAGAGAATGCAGCAAAAGCAGTACTAACTTTACAGCAATACAGGCCTACTTCAGGAAACAATAATTAAAAATGTAGTGCAGCTTAAATCTCAAACTAGAAAAAGGTAACATGAAACCAATAAATATTAGGCCAAAAAATGAACAAAATAGAGATCAAAAAGCAATTAAAAGGATCACTGAAACCAAATGTTGGTTCATTGCAAAGATTAACCAATCAGTGTATCCTGGTGGCATAGGCAGTGAGTCTGGCTCCAGCATAGTCATATAAAGTTCAAAGGACCTGAGTTTGTGACCTGGGATGGAGAGGGGGATGAGGGGATGGGGTCATACAACCAAGTGAATAACTGAAAAAAATGCCTTCTCCTGCTCTCCCTTCCTCTTTACAAAAATAAATTACAAAAGGAAAAGATTAAGAAACCTTTACCAAACTCAGAAATGAGAAAATACAAAAATATCAGAAACAAAATTGAAGTTAAAAAGATTCTTCAGAAATACAAAGTTAAAGAAAATATAATTAAAAACTGCGGTATGGCAGCCAACTGGAAAATGTAGGAGAAATTCTTAGAAACACAAAATACTCCAAGACTAAATCAGGAAGGAATAGAAAATCTGGACAGACCAATTATGAGTAAAGAAACTGAAAGAGTAATCAAAAGCCTCACAAAAACAAGATTTCAAGAACAGATGGCTTCACTAGTGAATTCTGACAAACTTTCCAAAAGGAAAAATTGTCTAACACTTTATGAAGCCAACGTTATACTGAATCTGAAATTACGTAAGACATCACAAAAAAGACCATATACCAACATCTGTAATGAATATGGATCCACAAATTCTCAACTAAATGATATCAGAACAAATTCCAAAATTATTAAAAGAATAATACACATATGGTTTTAAATTTGTTTATTATAGTTGAAGTAGAGTAAGTTGCATTGTGGGAAGAAACAATGTGTAACTCTACTTTTGAATACTGTTTCTATTACTAATTGAAATTTAAAATTTTCTATTTTCATATTTTACATGGACAAAATGGACATGTTAATGGACATTTACTACTGATTAGGTAAAGTTGTAAGCTTATATACCAGAAAATCTTTCCTTGTTTCTTCTTTTCAACTTATTTTATATGTTGTGTTTAAAAAGCAACTCCCGCCCCCCAATTTTTCAGCTATAGTTTAACATTTTAGAAGTGTTTAATTTACCTGGAAAGTCATTGCTATCACATACATTCAGTATGTCCTTGCCCTACAAGACACTAACACAATTAACAAGTAACTCATTAAGTCTTACAGCTAACTCATGCAGGAAGAGTTTAAGATTTAGACTGTGGTAACTGTAGTTGTTATTTACTAGGATTATATCATATGTAATTTAAAATATTCAAGACAAGCTTCCTGTATAGCTGTTAATTGTTTTTATTTTGATTTCATCATGATATATTTACTATTTCCTTTTAAATGGCCTTTATTGTAAGAATTAACACAAAATAGCCAAATCTAGCTCTACTGTAGGTTCAGATGCAAACCTGAACAAAAAATTCCCAGTAACCAGGCAGAATAAAATAGCAGTGGTCACTTGCTTCTCCCAATTATCTGTACTTTTTTTCAAGAGTTAGTTAAGAAAATATTCAAGTTGGTCTGAGTATTTTAAGGACAGTTTTTTTTTATACAGTCAGTATACTTATATAAATTGTTTTGTCTTTAAAAAAAAATCACACTATGAACATGTGGGATTTATTCCAGGGATATAAAGAAGTTCAACATATGAATATCAGTAAATGTGATACCCCACATCAACAAAAGAACAAAGAATACAATTATCTGAACAGACACATAAAAAGCATCTGACAAGATTCAAAATACTTGAATGCTAAAAACCCTAAAAAATGGGTGTCGATGGAATGCACCTCAACACAATACAGGCCATTTATGACAAACCCAGTGTCAACACCTCCAAGATCTGGAATGGGATAAGGATGTCCACATTCACCTCTATTAATCAGTGTAATGTTAGAAATCTTAGCCATCAAAATTAGACAAGAAAAGAACATAAATGGTATCTGGATTGGAAAATAAAGAAATCATTATTTAAAGATGGCATGATAATATACACAGAAAACTCCAAAGACTCCAATAAAGAATCAGTTATAAATAATAAAAGAATAAAATAGTAGGTTACAAAATATTAAAAAATGTGTTTCCATATACAAAAAATGAGCTAACAGAATTCAGGAAAATATCACTTCAAAAAGAATGAGATGCTTTGGAGTAAACTTAATCAAAGAAGTAAAAGACCTATTTACTGAAATAACTACTAGACATTGTTAGAAGATACACAAAAACAGAAAGCTATTATTAAACTTATAAATTGGAAGACGTTAAAATGGTCTGAGTATTGCCTGAAGCACCAAGAGATTCAATATAATCCCTATTAAAAACCCAAGAGCATTATTCACAGAAATAGACAAAATATCATGAAATTCATTTGAAACTAAAAGATCCCAAATATAAAACCAGTCCCGAGAGGGGAAAAAAAAAATAGAAGTGTCACATTCCCTGCCTTCAAACCATACCAAAAAACAATAGCAATCAAACAGCATGAGTCTGGAATAAAGACACAAAAATAATCAGAATAGAATTAAGACCAGAAATGAATCTGCATACATATGGACAACTAATTTATAACAAAGGCGCCAAGAGCATACGGGGAGCTCAAGGAACAAGGGAAATCTTCAATAACTGGTGCTGGAAAAACTGGACAATTACATGCAAAAGAATGAAAGGAGATGATTAACACCATACACAAATTAATTCAGAATGCACTGAAGACTTGGATGTCAGACCTGAATCTATAAAAATACACAGAAGAGCAATATGCTGCTTAACACTGGTCTTAGAGAAGTCTCTGGGGGCTTGACTTAAATAGTAAGGGACACAAAAATAAAGTTAAATTCGACTACATCAAAAAAAGTTTCCACACAACAAAAGAAACTATCATAAGAAAGACAGCATCATGAATGAGAGAAGGTATCTGCACACTGTACCTATAAAGAGGTTAATATCCAAAATATATAAAAACTCATGAAACGTAACCTAGAGAAAACAAACTACCTGATTAAAGAATGAGCAGAAAATCCGAATATACTGTCTAAAGATCTACAATGATTAACAGAAACATGAAAAGATATTCATCATATTTTATTAGGGAACTGCAAATCAAAACAACAATGAAATATCACCTAATACCTGGGAGAGTGCATATTATCCAAAAGTCAAGAAACAGTGTTGCAGAGGATGTGGAGTAATGGGGACTCTTGTCCACTGCTGACAGAAATGTAAATTGGTGTAGGTTTTATAAAAAGTAGTATGGAGAGTCCACAGAAAATTGAAAATAGAAATTTCATATCTAGTTATTTTAATTCTGATCATTTTAGCTAAATAGTACTGAATTTAGGAAATACACGGTGCCAAATTTCAATCCTCTGAATCTTATTTACATTTGCTTTATAAGCCTTTTAAAAATAAATGCTATATATATGCTTGAAATGAGTATTACAGTTTTGAATACACTATTCTATATATGGCCATCACGGTAAATTTGTTAATCCTGTTCCAATAAGCTGTAGTCTTACTTTCTGAATGCTTGGCTCTCTCAATTATTGAGGAATTGCATTAAATTTTTTACATTTTTTAAAAGAAGCAGAAGATCTCTTGTAAAGTAATTTGAAATGATTTTATTTTCATATTCATGTACTTATTTTTGCAAAACAATACTCAGCAAGGATAAACCAGTATGAATAAAATCTCAGAAGATTTGAAAATAACATGGATGCTTTAAGGAATGGATAAGACCATCTGAGTATACCTTTTATTGTAGTGTGGATGTTTGATAACTACTGTTTTACAAATTCAAAAATAAAGTTTAATAAAAGGGACAGAAATCCCCCCCCCCCAAATTAGAGAAACTAAATGAACCTCTAGTTATATATCAATTAACAAAGAAAGGTTAAAAAAAAAAATCAATAACTCTGACCATATTATTCTGACTATAATATCATCAATGGATAATATTCCTAGGACAAAATAATTATATATAATTCCTAGGCAAAGAAGCCCCCTAATTTTACTTAGATTGTTGCTATTGAGTTACTGGTGTGGTAATTTTGAAATGAACTTGTGTATACTAAAGGGTAGAGCAAATGGGAAAGTAAACCAAAGTTGATAGGAGATGCAAATTCAGAATGGAGGAGTGGGGGAAAAGGGGTAAGAAAGAACCCTTTAGTGATGAAATAGAATTAGAGGTTTCATACAAAAAGGGTTATAGAAGCAATGACACTCCAGTAGCAATGAGCTTAACTAATGCTAGAATTTGGTCTCACTAAAAATAATCTATACTTTTTACAGAAATGGTTCCTTTAGTCTGAAGCAGAGAAAGTACAAGGTGAGTCTGGCTATCATATTGTACAGGAAAATAAGGTAATGCTCAAAGACTAATGGGGACATATTATAAAGGTCAAAACATACCTAACAGGAGATTCTGCTAGCCTGATTTGGGCTGATGTCAGAATCATAATGATAGGAAATAATATATTGAACTCTAAAAAATCTGAGTCTGTAGATCCTAAAGAGGGGTGGTGGTGGTGTGTGTGTGTGGGTGGGTGGGTGGGTGGAGTTCTGTTTGAAGAAATTTGAAATAGAGATTCATCATTTTCCAACCAGTATATTTAAAAAAAATTATTTCAGGTGCAATCATTAACAGATGCTAAAGCTACTAGTGAAAAGTATCAAGGAAAAGGAAATTCATTCTGTCTTCCTTCATCTATAACCCTACAGATTAAAAGTTACCTTTATAATGGATAAATCTGATAGATATTATCTTAGTCAACTCAAATTTGACATCACTGACATGTGCTCTTTTAGAGTACACTGATTAATACAGTATCATGTGCGTAGTTTTCTATCAAAAATGTTTATGATAGGCTTAATTTATCTAGAAATTCCTTAAGCTATATCTACCAAAGAATCTTGAATCAGTCAACCACAGTGATAGGGAACTTTATAACAATCTGGAAAATAAAAATGTAAATTTAGTATTATGTAATCATATTAAATTTCCTTTGTACAAAGACAACTGCATTTTGGCTATTTAGGCAAATATTTTATTATGTACTAATGTATTTATGGGTGAAATTGTTTAAATGATTCAGGAAAAAAACAAGGAAAAATATGTCTGCATGTACAAAAGACTAAAATGAAGCAAATGTAACAAAATTATTATGAATCTTAGGTAATGAATGTAAGTGTATTGTACTAATCTTTGATTTCAAATCTCTATCAAACTAATAGAAAATTATATCAAACTATAATGGGAAAAATAAAACTCTCAGACAAAAAGTCAAATCTCTCAAAGATTTATCTATTTTTGCTTTTTTGTGTGTGAATACACATATTAAAATTTTACATATATATAACACACATTAAAGCTATATAGTACTAGGCACATCAAAATAAAAAATTGTAATTTCCCCTCAATAAAAACAAGCATTAATGAAAAATCTTTATCTGGAAATATTTATTCTAAAGTGTTTGGTAGGAGATTTTATATATATATATAATCAGATAAAACTAAATTAGTCTCTAAGTGTTTAGCATAAAATCAGTTTTAACAATAGGGTCAATAGTTACAAAAAATATTTAAATAGAAATATTACTGTTTCCTAATATGAAAGTACTTATATGACTACACTAGTTGTGCTAAGAGCAAAAACAGGTTCCAAACAATCCATTAAATAACTTTGTGTGTTTTTGGTATTTTTCTTTTAATGAAAAAAAACTTCAATCTTTTTTTTAAAGGAAAGGTGCAGGCAGGCAGGTAGAGAGAAGGAAGAAGCATTTTATTTTATTTAGCAGTTCACACTAGTTGTTTCCACCCTCGACCCAGGATTTGAACCCAGGGTTATGTGACCTGTGCTCTTTTGGTGGTGACTGACTGATAACCTAACTATACCAGGGTGTGCCCAGATGTTAATTTTGTAATCAAAACTTCATTAAATTATTAGATTGGGTAAAAAAGGCCAATTACATGACAGAAAGAATTGGATAGTTGGCGGTAAACTTAATGTATTACACATTGATTTAAATCTAAATATTATTATGCATCCTTCAGTAAAAATTTTTTAAATGCAGAAATGTTAAAAACGAGAGTGATAATTATAACAAGAGAAGCTACTTGAAATACAACCTTAACATAATTATTTATGTTGAATTCTAGTGAATAATATTCAAATGATCAATTACTGAATCTACCATTATATAACCACATGTAGTTCCTTCCTCTACAACAGATTCTTAAATAATTTTGGACCATGAAATTCTTTTAATAGTCTGCTGAAGTACTTTTATCCCTTTTTGAAATAATGCTTTAAATGAATAAAACCAGATTACAAAAAAATACTGCAATTGTATTCTGAAATACTGTAAATAATGAAGATCTAGCAGTAAATCTAATTATACTTTCAAAGTGGTGAGAAAAATGTTCTGATATAAACAATAACTCCAATACCTAAATATAAGTTATGATTTCTCTAAGTGACAAGATTATCAATTATTACATTTTGCTTCCTACATTCATAAAAGGAAATGCTAACATTCAATTAGAAGAAAGTAAAAAGATTTTTTTTCTCATTCAAGTACACATATGAACCCCTAAAAGGGATAATTGTCAAATGAACTAAACCTGGATCAGTTCATTTCACTTCAATAAACGCTGTCAAATGGGAAGAAAATTGTTTAGAAGGAACAGAGCACTTCCTTTCTAGGGAGCCCATGGTGATGAGCTAAACTTGTGGCT
Source organism: Solenodon paradoxus (assembly GCA_004363575.1). Lineage (NCBI taxonomy): Eukaryota > Metazoa > Chordata > Mammalia > Eulipotyphla > Solenodontidae > Solenodon > Solenodon paradoxus. The sequence goes on along the minus strand of RJWH01000007.1, from coordinate 907,058 downwards.
CACCTCTAACAAGTATACAGGGATTGTTTATATTAACTTCACTTCAGGATCCCTGTTATTCATATATTTTATTATCCTAAATCACAATATTTTTCTTATTTTGAAAATTGTATCTCTTTTTGTAAGGCACATATCCTTTTGGGAATATAGGCATTCTAGAAATTATCAAACAAAATAGTTAAAACACTAAATTCAGAGTCCTGACACTAAAGTCAGTCCAGTGTGAAAATGCACATGAAAATATACAATGATTGCAGAGTAGAGGAGTGTATAAAATGTTTAGGAATACAACACTGTTGGAAGAGAAGGGAAACCCATAGCTGGGACCTACAGGATAAAGCAAGGTTATTCCTGGAGATTTCCACCAGCAGTTCTTAGCTTTTTTGGGTAATAGAATTCTTTGAGTATCTTATGAAATCTACTGTTTTCTCCTTTGAAACAATACATCTATGATATACAAACCACATCTGATATAATTTGGGGGTGGTTCACAGACTGCTTGGCTCATCTTGAGTTCTTGTGCACAGGTAGTGATGACGACAAGGAGCACTGTCTTGGTCTGGTGTAGTTTAATTACAAGGAACAGAAAATTACTTAAAGCTTAGCTTTTTAAGCTAACAGATTTGCTTCAAGTAACAGATTTACTTTAAATATAAGAAGATATTTATGGAATTCAATTTTAAGAAGCATGACTGGTCTTCATGGGAACAAAAATGTTATTACCAAGCAGACATTCTTCTGTCTCCTCCTTTCCCAAAGTGACTCAATTGCTTACAAAAGATTTCTGAACTGCAATAACTAAAATATAATCCTGTATCCTGGACATTACTAGTAAAGTTTAATTATTTTTTACTTCAGTTTAGAGTACTTAGCATTTACACACACAGTCAAAATATAAATGAGGAATATTAAGTAATATTTGTGATGACATCTTTGAAATCACGTTTAGCATTCTTCGTTACAATGTGCTCTTGAAATTCCTTTCTAAGACTCCCGTAGCCCTCAGATGGCCCTTTTCAGGTTATACTTTTCAAGCTTTACCACTCTCCACATAGTAGCCTAGGGCTTATCATAGTCACAACATTTTCTACTGAAACATTTCTCCAAAAGTTAACATCAACTACAACAGATAATTTACCACTAATAAGAAGGAAAAAAAAAAAAACAACAACAAAAAACAATGTGGTATAGACATAACTTAATCAGTTTTAATGTATTTGTGGTCTACAACAGCACTGTTGGAATATGTCTGTTCTCTGGAGACTACTCTGAATGGAACATTAAGACTCATTTCTAAATGCGCATTAATGTGTATGTAAGCCTGTATTTGAAAGCCATTATGATATGTAAAAAGTGATTATGAAAAGACTGAGCAATAAAAATAATTAAAATCAGGAATGACTGAATTTACTAATGGTGGAATGACAAATATTTAGGAAAATTAGTTTGTTCTAATAAGGAAAATCTATATAATAGGTCAAGAGATTATGGTCAAGAAACAAATGACGTGTAAATGGCAATTAACTAAAATACTATTAGTCTGGTTTCTCTTTACATTCTGTAAAGTATTAAAAAACACTGGTTAGAATGCAAAGTTTGGTTAAGTTTATTTTACATATTCTATATTTTAATGCCTTTTTGAAATGCTTAGTTTCATTCCTGGTTAATTTCACTTTTACTTTATGCAGAGAATCTTAAAATTGTATTACTTAAAAACATTTTTAATATTTAGGAATTCACACACTTCTTTCTAACCTCATCTGATAGTTTTTCCTTCAGAAGAAAAAATATTAATAAAACATCTTGTATATAAAGATATTTAAGCTGTTTAAATGATAATTTTTTAATTTAAATTTCCATTGTTTTTTATTCAATATAGTCTTTGTTCTCTTTTCCAAACAGTAATATTACAAGATCTTATTTCTCTACTCTCTCTCCCTCAATTCCCACCCTACTGATTAAGGAGTTTAATAAGGAAATACAGGATTTTATTTCCTTGTAATTTTGTCTGGCATGTTGCCAATATCAACAGCAGCCTCTTGAATTTTTCAAGACATATTAAGAAGGAGCTATAAACTAAGTAGAAATCCTCCCAGTAGTTACCTAAGAATGTATGTACTTTGCAATGGTAGTTTGTTTCCAAGTGCCCTCTACATAATGTTGCTGTTTTTGAGAGCCCATTCAAGGGTCAACAAAGGCAGATATAGGAGGATACTGAAGGCTACTTCTATACTTTTTGACAGGACCTTAAAAATGTTTATTCTGAAGAAAAGGCTATATGGCTAAAATGGTTAAAATCAATTATCTTAGGCCTGATTTATTATCCCTGCTGGTTTGAAGGAGGAGGAAATTAAAAAACAGATTTATTTCAACTTTTTGAGGGACAAAAAGAGGAAGAAATACATGAGTCATTTTTGAAAGTAAATAGCACTTACATGCAATAGTCATATACACTAGAAATTTTTCTAAAGCCAACTTTTTAGGGTTGATCGATGAGAAAAGTATAAAATTTATTACTAGATATTTCAGATCACAAAAAAATCATTCATTCCCCCTAAGTGAAGCTCTAACATGGAAAAGAGAAGACAGGTGTTGGCTCGTGGAGCTAATGATTTACATCTAAAGGAACAGTTTTCCCAAAGTGCATTTCATGAAAAGGTCATGATGCTCCTTTGTAAATAGGTCAATGAATGTGGGAAATCAATTCTTTTTGAAAAGTTACAGCTCTGAAATTAAACAATTCAATTTTTAATTCATGTTTTCACAAACTGACTTCGCTAACAAGTCCCTTTTTAATCATGTATTACCATTTTCTCCCCTTTCTCTTATGTATTACTACGTTACAAACTTCTGAGAAATTTTGAGATCAGATAGAGGTATAGAAGTTTCATCAGAAGGGCATGGATATATAGTATTTAAGCAAAATGTCTGAACCCACCTCAATAACCCGGGAACCTGCATATGGAAATGAGAGACGAGTAAAAAGAATTAAGTGGAAATCTCAGGCATGGCTTCTCATGAACACCCAGATTCCTGCTTTTATTGACAACATTCTTTGTGTGTGTCATAATGATCATAACCATCTAAAAATGGCCACAACACATCAGCAGTGTAAAGTTCTTATGAGAAGGTACTACTACTCTCATTTTATACGTGAGGAGGTTCACGGTCTTTCCAAAATCTATTCACAGCAGTACCTAGGTGAGTGATTGAACAAGGAATGAAAATTTGAGAATCAAGGAGAAGGGGTGGGCATCTTCAGAATTCTAACATACTTGGGAACACTTCTTCTTTAACAGTCACTAATTATTTTAGAAGTTTATGCAGAATATTTGCTTCTGTGGTTAGAAAGAGCTATAGATAACATCAGTTTTGTGTGTTTGTATACATACCGGCTACTTAAAGATCACTTTGAACACTATGTTGCTTTTCTGAAGCCAGAAATATAAAAAACTAATGTGGCAATTAAATGACAAAGAATACCCTAATTTTCATTACTACTAAACAATGAATATCAGAACAGAAATGAATACTTCAATTGCAGACTTTTAAAAAATGAAAATCAAGTTAATTATTTTTAAGGCTAACAGGAGCAAATACTAGCCTAACTCTATAATACATTTTAAATTAAAAGATCACTCTAAAGTATTTGCAACAGTTGTAGTCAAAGTTGCTTTTACCTACAACTAATAGAAAACAGAAGACATATCCTATTTTCATGAAAGAAAGAGACAACATAGATGAATATCTCAATGTACTTGCAAAGGAAACTAAGGAACATAAAAATGTTTGTTTTCCAAATTTATTTAATATGTCATTCAATTAATACCTCAACAAAAGATTTTTTTTGAAATGAAAGAAACAATGAAAGGGGTGTAAATGGAAATGTGAAATTAAAACATATAGAAATATTAAAAACTGTAAGGCAAGTAAAAAATTAAGAAAAAAATAGCATGTCTTCATTTGCATATAAAAACTAATCAGATGGCACACCCTGGAGGAACAGCAGTTAGGCTAATCGCCTCTGAAGGATGCAAGTCACATACGCCTAGGTTCGAGGTCTGGGTCCGGGGAAAACCACCATGAATAACTAAAATGGAAATAAAATAATTTTTCTTCTCTCCCTGCCTGTCTAGCTACATGCTTTCATTCCTGCCTGTGCCTTCCCTTAAAAACACAAACAAAAAAACAAAAACTAATCAGATAAGTTAGTTACTCCTTAAATCATACATAACTGACCCATGGACACATGAGTTTAAACTGCATGAGTCTACTTATTCACAGACCTACAGATTTTTCTGTCTGTGTTTTCTGTGTTCACAATTTAACCAAATACTTGTATCCGTGGTTGAAGTCATAGCTATAGATGCAGAGGGCCGCTATAAGTTATATGTGGATTTCTGACTGCATGGGGATGGCTTCCCAACTAACTCCCAACCCGTATTATTCAAGGACCAACTGATAAAAAAATAACCTCAGATAAATGGGTATTGAATCATAAATAACCTATACCCCAGGTAAATCAGATTCAGAGCTTCAGTCACAGAGTTCAGTATAGCTCCTTTATATCCTTAAAAATAATTAACTACTTAAAAAAAATCTACAATAGAGATTTTAAAAGAAAAAAATGGCTGAAAAAAATCTACAATAGAGATTTTAAAAGAAAAAAATGGCTGAAAAAAATCTACAATAGAGATTTTAAAAGAAAAAAATGGCTGAAAAAAATCTACAATAGAGATTTTAAAAGAAAAAAATGGCTGAAAAAAATCTACAAGAGATTTTAAAAGAAAAAAATGGCTGAAAAAATCAAGTATAAAGAAAAATAAATACAATGAGAAAGGTCAATAACAATCTGCAGAAAATATCAACATTTTATAACATTAGAATTCTTAAAAATATGACAAAATTTAATTTAAAAGCAACAAGTCAAGACCTTCATATACAAATATTTACAAACATACCTGAAGTTGCAAATTGCAAATATCATAAAAATGAAATATTTTGTTCTTACAAACAGGCTAAAGTATAGTTTATATACATAGCTGTCACAATTTAATGACAATTAAAAATAATAAAGTTGCAGTTTTGTTGGTCTAATACGGTGCCTTCATGATTTCTAAGAAAAGGTACCCCGTTCTTCAAATAAAAAATATTGTTAGTATATACAGGACAGAAATTAAAAGGTTATATGCAATGGCCCAGCCTGGTTTTGTCAAGAGAGGTTTTCCATAAGCCATGTGAAACAATCTGGATATGCCTGCCAATATATGAGTCACATGTATCCCAAACTCCCTCAGTGTACACACTGCTAGCAACCTATTACAACCTACTTGGCACCTCCAGTAAGATGAGCTTGTCAGACTTACAGTGGGATGTGAACAAACTGGGATCTCCAAGAGCAACAAGTGGGCAAAGCAACTGACCCTCTGGGATGCCCAGTATGGCTGGGATAGAGGAGGAGATTTATAAGAAGTGAGCACTATTTTATGAATGATGGTGTTTTCTCTTGCTGCTCCAAGCTTTACAGACAGAAAGATTACAACCCATTAAATGTCTGTAATTTTTTAAGCAAAGGTACAGGCAAGAATGAAGGCAAGGAGACAGGGAACCAAGCAGACTGAGGGGAAAGAAGCACTTTATTTAGTTGCTCATCTTGGTTTTCACCCACCTTGGTCTTGAACACAGGTCCTTGGGATATGTGGCTTGCACTCTTGGTGGAAGGCAGCCAACTAAACTGCTACTCCACCAGAGTGCATCCTATGACTTTAAAAATTAAAAGAAATCAGAAATGTTCCCATTGTTAAATGTTTAAATATCCGGACTATAATACTTGTTACATTACTTGTTTAAAAGTTCTTATTTCTTATGGCAAAGATGATAACCATGAATTTCAAATTAATGAACTTTTACTATATGTCAGTGGTTTACTTCAGAAAGCTTATATAATCAATGGAACATGTTGTCTTTGGGTTTTAACAAAGTCTCTGTCTCTCTTTCCTCTCCACATACACAAGTCTTTGAGTCAAGTTTCCCTTTCATATGTAGGATTACCTGAGGGACCTGGGGAAGTTCCAAAATAACAAAAGAATGACAGTGGATCCCTATTATTGGTTCCCTAGCAGCATGCCACAACAGATTAAATTTCCTTGCTCCCAGGTAAATGATTAGAGACTGAATTACTGGTTTCAATTAAACTTAAGCATTATGAAAGATTATCTTATCAAGATTCCTGGCAAAGAAACTAAATTTGAAGATAATCTAAAAATCTAAATGCAAGGGAATACAAAAAAAAATTAACATTTCTATTTCTATGAAAAACACTTTTTAGCTCACAGAAGACAAAAATGACTGACTCAGACGTGATGAGAAACTGAAAGAAATTCAACATTATAAAGTTAACTGAAATGCAGATTTATATTCACTCATGACTTTGTCCTAAGTGACTGTCTTGAGGTCATCTGTTAACATAGGAAGACTATCATAAAGATATTTAAAAGCACTGTTTATTTAATTCAGCTATCTCATCTGTTATATGCTCTGACATAAATAACTTGTTGGCAAGCTACATTTCAGTAGTTTTAAACAAATGATTCTTTAGGACAGATATCTAGTACTTGAGAGAAAATATATTTTATATGTAATGGAAAGCTTCTTGTAGTTAATATAAATGTCTTCTTAAAAATTATTTAATGAACATTATTTTACTTGACAATAGGGATATTATGACCAATTATAATTTTTCTAAATATGAAGGACTCTTCCCCTTACAGTAAATATGCCTATGTTTCTGGAAATATTTACTTTCTCTAAGATAGTCTTTTCTTTCATTGTTAAATTAGTACTATGTATCTGACCCTTGTCTTCTTACTTAAGCTTTCTGATCTGCTTTGCTTTGAAAAATTTTCCTTTCTCTTTCTTTTCCTCTTTATCTTTGTGACTGAAGGACCTAGTTTCATGACATATCTGAACTGATCTCATCTTTGCTCAGGGTAGTTAAATACAAGTTGGTTGAAACTGGATATACTGTCTTATAATTGACTAGGGTAAGAAGTCAAAGAGTAAAGAGATTAGATTACCATTATTTTCTAAAGATAAAAAGCCCCTACCATCCTTTAAAAATCTTTTTCTTATTCTACTCCCAATATTTTAATCCTTTATTTTTTCTCCCCTAGGATCATTCATAATCTGTTACATTTATATCTCCTTCCTACTTTAAATACTTTGGGCCAACATTCCCCTACTCAGTGGTACACAGAACTGGAAAGATATTCTAGGGAAAAAAAAAAACAAAAAACAAAAAAATCAAACTCAAACAGGGGAAAAAGTACTACTAATTTTCCCTGTTTCTAACTTCAATTAAGTCATCTCTGTTCTAAAGTCAGAAACAATCATGAGATTGCTGCTACTGGGGATTTTGTTTAACATTAATGCTATAGTTCCTTCTAACAGAATTCATTCATTCACTGATTAATTGGGTTCTCTTATATACAAGGTTACATTATTAGACCCTGGGATTATAGCAGAGAAAATACAGTTCCAACATCTGTCTGTATGGAATTTTAAGTACTAACACAGGGTTTGGAAATTTATAATGTTTAGGAAGATTATAATGCCCCTTGGACCAGTTTGGTCCAGTTATTAAGTGAATAACAACTCTTTTAGAATTCTCTAACACTTCATAAATTTTCAATCAAATTAAGGCATAAAGAAAATCTGACTTAGGATACAAGTTCTCTTGTGACTTTATGATACAGTGGATTAATTCATTTAGAACACTGAATTTTATCAAACACAGATTTTCCTAGGTTTTCAAAATTGTTTCTCCTTTGGATTCAACCTACTCTTCATCCATAACAACACAGAGATCTTGGAAGGAACAGACTTTCCCTCTTAAACAGTTCTTAAAGCAATAAACATTTAAAGGCTTAGACTGAATTAGGTAGAAAACACCATTCTGAAATAACTGACTACTCTATAAAAACATTTATCGCTTATATATTCTATGCCATGATCTTCAGTACTGTGGCTTAGATAAAAATGAATACAGGTAACAATATTTCTTTAAAGTCTAAAAACCACTGCTTTGAAAAACTGAGGGGAAAGAACCTAGCTACCTAAGAAGGTTTCACCCTTCCACTTGAGGTTCACATTTTATCTCTGATCAAGTTCTGAAGGCCATGATCTTAATTTTAATAATTCAACAGAAGTAAAGTAATTACCTCAAACTTTCTGTATTATTCAACTAGTTCTGTAATTTTACTTTAGTTTATTAAAATATATACATTATGTGCTATGTTTTCCATAGATGCTGATGACATAGTGATAAACAAGGCAAAGTTATTGTTCTTAAATTTACACAGTGGGAATGTAATTTAGGTAATTGCTATACAAATGTGTTATGAATTATTTTCGCTTGCCTTTGTATAAACAGAGCTTAAATAAGGAAGAATAGGAAATGTACACAATACATATGCATTATATGAGAACTGTCACTGTCACTATTTGAAAATTGAAGTATCTATCTAGGCCTGCATATACAGTCATCTAATTGAAGAAATCTGGCTATTATTAGTATAACATGAACAAATTTAGCACATAATGTGTTATTAAATTCGGTGCATGGAAACTTTTCAGAATTCTTTGCAACCATATGACTAACCTAAAGAAGGCAGCTGGTTTTGGCAGATTTACCTGTAGATAGTCTCTCTGGGCCAAATGAAGTATGTAAATGGGAGGTCCTGGGAAGGAAGGGAAAGAGATACAGTGGCCTGCCACCTGAGGCTACAATGGCTGTTGGCCCTGTGAAGCACGAGTGGTCAGGGAGGAGGTGGGCTGAAATCCAAGAAGGCTATTTATTGGTAATAGAGTTTCAGTTCCTACTGGATCTCTTTAAATAACAACTGCCTCATAAGCTTCATGGTAGAAGATTTAGAAACCCAAAGGATCCTAACCATATTCTCTATTAAAGGTCTCAAACTATATATCTTGTCTAGGTCGAATACCAGATCTCAGAAGTTTTTTTTTCCTTTCTATGTTTTACAATTAAGATCAGTCTTTAAGTTTATCATATTTTTCTTACTTGTTTTCTTCCATATTAAATATGCTTTCAAACAATATTATACCTATACTTTCTCAAAAGAATGAGATTGTAAGCAGGGAGGAAAACTCTTAAATAAGGGAAAATGTTACTACCAGATAAAAGTACTTAAAAGCTAGGGTTCATGTTTTCCCCATCATATGCCAATATCAAACTATTTATTGCAGTATTAGTTCATATAAATAACTGGAAAATTTAAAAAATACCAGAGATAAAGAGCTAAGTTCTCAGTATAACTGAGACAAAGATAAAATTCATTATGCTTGTACAAAGCAATGAATTTTCAACCTCTAATTTCAAACTCACTGGACATGTAATTGGGAAGCTAAAAATTAAACTTCTCAGTTTTATAAATTAGAACATGTATAACACTGGCAATATATTATTACTCATGCTATTTAATTAAGTGAGGTGTAATTAAGAATTTTCTTCCAATTTTTAAGGAGACATGAATCCCTTTACTCAAAAATGTGTTATGTATGCAAAGGAACTACATTTACACAAGAAGTTATAGAGTACAATGTCCAATTGCCATGTGACACATTGAAAATTAATCTGTTCTACATCTTTTTCCTTGCTATAGTAATATGATTTGTATGAATCAAAACTTTTTTGAATACTCATAACAGATAAATCATACAGCATGGGATAATTGTTCTAAAAAGCACAAGACTTTTTCCCTCCCCTCAGCAAAAAAGGCCTGAATTTAAATAAATTAAAATGCAAATAAGGCAATTAGTTTGACTACTGAATACGGTTAACATTTAAAAGCAAAACATAATAAATAATGTTTTTTCTGCAGGAAAATCTTATACTTACAAACAATAACCAAGAGTAATACAAAAATATGAAGTTGAAGAATTAAATGTAAATTAAGTCACTTAGTATCCTTTCATACATTTATCTTCTATGTGTTAAAAATATATTAGCCTTTTTCTATTGTTCATGTCATCTAGCATACAGAGCTGGAAATAAGAGTAGTACGCCACAAAAATTATTTTTTTTGAATGACTTAAAATACATCCACCTATGTGTTTTGGTGGAGGGCACTTTTGGTTGAGGCACACAATTCACCATTAGTCTCTCTGCCTCTCTAGATTTTCACACTGGATTCTGTTCTCAGTTCTAATAGTCACTACCTTTTCTATTTGTTCTTCTAAGTTCTGAAATGAAACCACCATTTTTGACTGCTTGTGAGAAGTAAATTCATCTGGTAGGTTATGATGTACATTTACTTGTAACTCCTTTTGTTTACTTTCTAAATTTATTTCACCTTTCTTACTATTCTGAGTTATGGTTATATTATGAGGATTACATTTTATATGTAGGACCATCATATACTTTATACTTGAAAATGGGACACTTTTGAAAATAAAAAGTACTATTAATAAGCATAAATCAACACTGTACAAGATAAATTAAGGCATATAGTCTTCCATAGGCAGTGTAGCAAAATAAACAGTACGAATTGACAAGCATTCTACTATGCATTATCCTTAACTACAACAGTTATCACAGAATATTGTCACTGTTGTAAAAATGCTATCATGAAGGAGATGCTTATGAAAATGTAATTGAGAAAAAGGCAAAGCAACACAAGTACCATTACTCTCTAGCACCCAATATAAAATTAGTGAATGTTTCCTGAGGTTTCCTGCTAAGAAATCAAATAATCCTAATTAATTAGACAAGATGACATTAATTAATGAAAAATCTATTTTCTGAACATAACCAATGGTTAAAATTAAAAAAAAATTTTTCTAGCCTCTGGTCGTGGGTCTCAGACCCAAGTCTGTAGGCTTTACATATCCCGTACTTTAGCTGCCTGAGCACCTTTAGTGATTTTAAAGGAAAGAAGAAGAAACCTCAAGTGTATAGAGAATCAACAAGATGTTACTGAATAATAATGGGTAAATGAGGGTCAGTGAGGAAATCAAATATGAAATTAAAAGATATCTACAGTCAAATGAATATAAGGTATGACTTATTAGAACTTAAGGGATGCAGCATAAGCAGTATTAAGAGGAAAGTTCAGCCAGTACTCACGTGGCTTCATGGAATTATGACTGACATCACCAGGACCCTGTCCTGTCCCATCCTATCTTACAGCTCTGCTGATCGAAATGGGAGCCACCTGTGGACCCATCCCGCCTACAAAGGTACACCATCAGGCTATCATTAAACCTCTAAACAGAAACCCTACAGGCCAGGAGAGCATGGAAAGACATATTCAAAATTCTAAAAGATAAAAACTGCTAGCCAAGAATATTCTACCCTACAAAATTATCATTGAAATACGACAGAGAAATAAAGGTCCTCAAATGACAAAAGTTGATGGATATTTTCATCACCAAACACTGTCATTAATATATATGCATCCAATGGTGGACCACCTAAATGAATACTGATAGTATTTTAGGGAAAGGGAAACAATGACAATAACACAATATTAGTAGGGGACTTTAATACCCTGCTTGCATCAATAGATTCCAAGCAGAGAATCAACAAATAAAAACTCTAAATAAAGCAACAGATCATATGGATTTAACAGACACATATTGCTCTACCCCAACACAACAAAAGAATATACATTCTTTTTAAGTGGTACATGGAATATTCTCAAGGACAGACACTATCTTAGGCCACAAAACAAGTCTCAGTAAATTTGGAAAAATAAATTATAGAAAGCATCTTTTCAGACCTAAGGAAGTGAGGCTAGAATTGAACCAGAACAATAAAACTGGGCATGCCCTTGCAGCCTAGCAACTTAAACTGCATACAGTCCACATATATCCCAAGGTCCCTGGTTCAAAACCTGGGGTAAGGAGACAACCAAGGCTGAACAACTAAGTAAATAAAATGTTGCTTCCTCCTGATTCCTGTCTGCCTGGTTGCTTGCCTTCATCCTTTAGAAGGAAAAGAAACCCCAAAACTATAAGAACCACAAAGATGTAGAGATTAAATAGGCTTCTGAACCTATTGTGGGTCTTTGATGAAATTAAAGAGGAAATCAAGACTTATTTAGAAATGAAAATGAAGAGATGAACTTCCAGAACATGTGAGATGCAGGAAAAACAGTTCTAAGAGGAAAGAGTACAGCAATACAAGCACACATCAGGAACCAAGAAACAGCCCAAATTAATTATCTAACCATACACCTGAAGGAACTAGAAAAGGAAGAAAATGCAAAACCAAACAGTAGAAGAAAGGAAATAATAAAAATTAGAGCAGAAACAGATAAAACTGAAAACAAAAGGGGCATCCAAAGGATCAATGAAATCATGAACTGATTCTCTGAACTAAAATACTCTGAAGACCTCTAGCCACTCAAACAGAAAATCCTAATAATGAGAAACAGAAATAAAGAGGTGAGATTACAAGTGACAACACAAATACAAAGGACCATGAGAGATTATTATCAGCACCTAGAATCATGAAGACATGAACAGAATTTTGGAATCCTATAGCCTCCCGAACTAAATCAGAAATATATAGATATCATAAACAGAACAACCACAAGCACAGAAATTGAAGCAGTCATCAAAAGTCTTTTAAAAACAAGAACCCAGGATTCTACTAAACATTCAAAGAACTAATCACCACCCTCCTCAAATGTATTCACAAAGCTTAAGAGAAGGGAAAACTTGCAAATACATCCTGTGAGGCTGTCATTACCCTGATCCCCAAACCAGACACAGACAGCACCAAGAAAGAAAATTATAGATCAATATCACTGATGAATGTAGATGCAAAAATCTTCGCAACATCCTAGGAAACTGACTTCAACAAGCACATTAAAGATTTATACACAATGATCAAGTGGGATTTATTCCAGAAATGCAAGGATGGTTCAACCTAAGCAAATAAATCAATGTAATACATTACATCAATGAAGAGAAAACAGAAAATCCTATCAATGGACACATAGCATTTGACATGATTCAATATCCAGTCACGATAAAAAAAATTCCTTGCCAAAACTGTAACAGAAAGCTCACACATCATCATAATAGAAGTGACATATGTCAAACCCAAAGTCAACATCTACTTATTGGTGGAAAATGAAAAGACTTCTTTCCTCTGAAGATCTGGAATAAGATTATGTTGCCCATTTTCACCACTATGTTCAACTAGTTCTAGAAGAGTTTTAGGCAGAACATTTAGACAAGAAAAGGACATTTAAGCAAGGACACTAAAGGAATCCAAACTGGAAAAGACAAAATAAAACTATTACTTGCAGATAAAATTACATCCAGAAAATCCCAAAGAATCCACCAAAAAACTACTAGAAACAATAAATGAAAACAGCTGAGTGTCAGGACATAAAATCAACTCACAAAAGTCAAACATTCCTACATACAAACAATGAATCTATGGAAAATGAAATTAAGATAGAAATCCCATTCACAATTACAAGAAAAAAAGATAAAATGCCTAGGAATAAACTTAACAAAGGAGATGAAAGAAGGCTACAGTGAAAATAGTTTTACAAAAGAAATACAAGAAGATACAAAGATTTAAAAACACTCCATGGATTTGAAGAATTAATGTAGGAACATAGTTATTCAACCCAGATCAATATACAGATATAGTACATGTCCTATAAAAAATCCCAAGGACATTCTTCAAGGAACTAGAACGAACAGTGCTGAAGTTTGTTTGAAACCACAAAAGGCTTCAGATAGCCAAAGTTATCCTCAGAAAAAAAGGAAGAGCACAGTTATCAACTCCCTGACTTCAAACTATACTACAGATACATCATCATCAAAACTATATGATACTGGAATTAAAACAGGCACAGAGATTAATGGAATAAAATTGAGAGCCCAGAAATAAAGTCACATCTATGTGGCCAGTTAATCTATGACAAAGAAGCAAAAAGTGTACAATGGAAGAAGGAACTCTATTCAATACTTGTAAGAAAATAAAACTAGATCACACTATCTCCATAAAAAAAGTTAACTCAAAATGGATAAAAAGACATGGCTATAAGACCAAAACCCCCAAAACAGACAGAGGAAAAAGTAGGAAAAACAACCTGTGACATCAACCTCAAAATTGTCTTTCAGAAAAAAAAACCAAGCACACACACATAGTAAAAGAAACCAAAGCAAAACTTAACACTTGGGACTACATCAAACTAAAAAGTTTCTATACAGTGAAAGAGACCATTACTAAAACAAAAAGGCAACCCATGTAATGGGAAGATATTCATACAAGTATCAGATAAATGCTTAACCTCCAGAATATATAAGGACCTCATACAACTCAATAACAATAAAGCAAATGACCCACTCAAAAATGGGACAAAATGAATAGGCAGCTATCTAAAGAAGACATACAGATGGCATACAAATACATGAAAAAATGTTCTACATCATTCATCATTAGGGAGTACAAATAAACGCCACAAAATGATACCATCTCACACCAGTAAAATGTCCTAAATCAAGATGAAAAAAACAAGTGTATGGAGAGATGTGAGAAAGAAAAGAACCCCTACATTGTTAGTGGGAATGTAGATTAGTATAACCTTGGGAATTCAATATGGAGATTTCTCCCAAAAAAATAAAGATGGAGTCAAAAATTCGATCCAGCAATCCCACTTCTAGGCATATACCCTGATAACACCAAAACTCTAATACAAAAAAAAAAAAAAAAATCTGCACACCTATGTTTATAGCAGTACAATTCACGACAGCCAAGGCAATGAAGCAACAAACATCTATAAAGAGATAGTTGGAGAAAGAAGCTGTGGTATATATATAATCAATGGAATTTTATGCAGCTATAAAAAAATAAAAAGGTGAACTGTCCCTCTTTCAGCAACCTGATGGAACTGGAGGGGATCATGTTAAGTAAAATAAGCCAAGAAAAGACAAAAAGAGAAGTGCAGGATGGTTTCACTTACATGTGGAATATAATGAGACAAAACACATGACAGTCCTCTCCCAAGGAACCTCAAGACAGTGACTACCAGAGGGATTGGGGGGTGAGGATAGGGCAACAAAGTTAGTGGTAAAGGGCACTGGAATTCTGGTAGTGGGTATAGAGTGAAATGCACCCAGATGGAGAAGTGATTTCAATATCCTAAAATGTATACAGCAATGTAAACAAAATAAATAAAAATCATTTTTTTTTTAAATAAAAAAGGAAACTTTATAGCAACACAGACTTACCTTGGGAAGCAAAAATTAGAAATAAAAGGAAAAAAAAACCCTAAAGGAACTAGGGAAAGAAGACTGAAATCAAAAGTCATTGAAGTAAGGAAATAAAAATTAGAGCACCAATCAATGAAATAGAGATAAAAATAACTATTCAGAGACTCAATGAAACCAAGATCCAGTACCCTGAAAAGATAAATGATAGACAAACCTTTAGTCACTCACAAAGGAGAGAAAACAATAAGTACAATCAGAAATGAAAGAGCAAAACTTACAATGGACACTGGAGAACTACAAAGGCTCATCAGAGAATAATGTGAACATCTATATGGCAACAATAGAGTATATTGGATACTCTAGAAGAAATGGACAAATTCTCAGAAACATACATTCCAAGACTAAATCCAGAGGAAGTAAAATCTGAACCAACTCATCATGACTAAGTAAAAACACAACAGTAATCAAAAACCTCTCCAAAAACAAAGCCCAGGACCAGAAAGCTTCACTAATGAATTCACCAAAGAACTAATAATAATCCTTCTCACATTCAGATTTCAAAAAAACTAAAAAGAAGGCAAATTCTCAAATACTTTTCATGAAGCCAAAATTATCCTGATTTTAAAACCAGACAAAATTTAAAATAAAAAATAAATTACAAATCAATATCTCTGATGAATACTGGTGTAAAATTCCTCAACAAAATACAAGAAAACTTATTTCAATAATTCATTAAAAAGAATATTCACTATTATCAAGTGGGATTTATTCTATGGAAGCAAGGAGATACAACATATGCAAATCATTAATGTAATATAAAACATCAACAAAAGGAAGGACAAAAATCATCTATCTTCACTTCAATGGATGCAGGACAAGCTTTCAGAGATTTACACCCATTTATATTAAAAACATACATCCCAAGATCCCCAGTTCGAGAGCTGGGGCCGGGGAAAAAAACCAATGTGGAAACCAAGTAAAGTGCTTATTCCTTTCTTTCTCTTCTTGCCTGCCTCTGCTCTCCTTCATTCCTGCCTACACCTTTCCTTTAAAAAACAAAACAAAACAAAACAAAAACCCAAAATCAACAACAGAGTGGGTATAGATTAAATATACTTTAATATAATAAAGGCCATATATGACAAACCCACAGCCAACACCATCTTCATGGGGAAAATCTGAAAGCTTCTAAGATCAGAAACAAGGCAAGGATGTCCACTTTCACCACTGTTATTCAATGCTGCATGAGAAATCCTAGCCAATACAAATAGATAAGAAAATGATATTAAAGACAACCAAATTTGAAAGGATGAAGTGAAACTATTACTATTTGCAGATGTCATGAATAATATAGAAACCCCAAGACTCCAGTAAAACGTTATCAGAAATAACACATGAATACAATATAGTAGCAATTACAATATATACAAAGAACTCAGAAAAACACCTCATTTACAATGGCGTCACAAAGAATATCTTGGAATAAATTTAACCAAAGAGCTGTAGACTGAAAACTGTGAGAATCTGTTAAAAGAAATAGAAGACACACAAAAAGAAAAATATATTCCATGCTCATGGATTGAAAGAATAGACATTTTAAAAATGGTTGTATTACCTAAAGCAATATACAGATTTAATACAATCCCATTAAAAAGCCCAAAGACATTCTTCAGAGAAATTGACTAAAAACAATGACATTATTTGGAACTAAAGAAGATTCTGAATAGTACAAACAGTCCTGAGGAAAAAAAGAAAATGGAGGTGTCATGCACCCTGACTTCAAACTACACACGAAACAAAATGAACAAATCAGCATGGTATTGGAATCAAACCAAATGGAATGTTTTTGGAATGGAATTTAGAGCCTGGAAAACATACAAGGACAAAGGAGCCAGAAGCATAGAATGAAGCAAGGACAGTCTCTTCAATGAAAGGTGTTGGGAAAACTGGACAACCATAAGCAGAAGAATGACACAAGATAACCATGTAACACCATACACAAAAATTAAAGAAACAATTATGAAAACAATATCTTCTACTGAATGGGTGAAGATTTGCACATCAAATATCCAACATGGGGTTAACATCCAAAATACATATAACTCAACAAGAGAAAACAAATAAAAAATGGGCAGAAAATCTAAATAGACATTTTCCAAAGAAGACATACTGTGGCCAACAGGCACATGAAAATATGTTCTATCTTTTATGTTATATGGGAAAGTCAAATCAAAACAAAAATGAGTTAACACTTCACATCTGATCTGTGAGAAAGAATGGCTATTATTCAAAAGTCTAGAAACAAGTGCTGAGGATGATGGGAGAAAAGGGAGCTCCTAAACACTGATGGCAGAAGTGTAAAATGGTCCGATCATTATGGGAAACAGTATAGAGTCCTCAAACAATTGAGAATAAAAATTCCACATAATTCAGTTATCCCACTATTGAGTATTTACTTTGAAAATACAACTTTAATTTACAGAGATAAATGCACCCCATGTTCACTGTAGCATTATTTACAATAGCCAAGAGCTAGAAATGCACTTTTAACTTCTGACTGGATAAAAAAGATGGAAATCCTGTCATGTGCAACAACATAGACAGTCCTAAGGGAATTATGCTTGGTGAGCTAAACCAGAGGGAGAAAGACTTATATTGTATGATTTTGGTCATCTGTGGTAAATAGAGTAAACAAATCAGTGGTTATAACAAAGGGATGGAGGAGTGGGAAAACTGTGTAGAGATCAATTGTGTGTTGAAGGAAAAACCAGAATGGTGATGGTGAACTTACTATATTAAATACAGTGAGTTAGCTGAAAGAATCAAGAATAAATCTTAAAGCTCTGGCTTCAGGATATAGATACATTTAATGAAATAGCGAGCTGTGGAAGAGGAATATATGTGGCTGGTTCATATTTGGAAGTAGGAAAGAGGAGAAAAATTAGTTCACTGATGACACAAGGATATCTCCTCAGCCCAAATACAAAAGAGATGTCCTGCAATCAGCTACAGAGGTCACATGTCTGAACTGAAGATAAAAATCTGGAAACATCAGCATCTATGTGGTTACCAATGTTATGGTAGTAAAGTAAGCTACCACGGGAGCATATGCTGAGTGTAAAGAGCAGAGAGCTCATAACCAGTATGTAAGAGGCAGAGAAACAAAATGTACTGCTATTAGAAAAGGGCAAGTAAATTGATAAAAGGACATGTTTCTATAGCACATGCTATACTAAGATAAAGACTAATTTATATTATTAAAGAAAACAATGAACAGAAAAATATGGAATTGATTATTAATATTCACTAAATTACCATTAAAGACCCCTAAGTATTTGTAATAGCACATGCTTCTGCAATAAAATGAATAACATTCACTGATATTTGCTTCAGGATGCTTTAGATGATTCATCAGAAAATAGTAATTTGTTATTCAAACAAAAACCAAAAAACTCTTGCCTAAACTCTGATTTCATATATAAGTCTAATTAGCTTTATTTTTCAATTAGATAGAGATTTCATTCCAGTTATTAAAATAAATATTTTATATCATAAAGCTCTAATAGTTGAGAACACAGTACAGAATACATGAAGCTGAGGTTAACAGAAAGATTGTTTTTTAATGCTTTAAATCCTACAAAGGAAGCACATTTACTTTAAGAATCCCTCCCGATATAATTTCTTTTGCTAGAAAATAGTCATCATTTTCCTTTATATCTAAGTCTGAATCATGGTATTGTTTCTATGAAAATTTGCAATTGAGCTGGTTCCCAAATAATGTTTTGAAACTATATAATAATCACCATTTTCATTCTCAACATCTAGTGCTTTTTGGTCATTATCTGAAAAATTAGAGCTTTGGGGCTTGTATACATAGCTCTTTTCATTTTTTTCACTAGCTAGAAGATTACACAGTATTATTTAATAAAGAAAAGGATATGCAGGAATGTATTAGGAACAAAACTAACTCTTTAAAAAGAAGCAACTGTTAAACTTGCATTATTTGCATACAGCTTATTCATAATTTTCAGTATATCTTTTAAATCATGAAACTAAGGAGGAAAACTTTATTTTAGAACTGGTAATGTGCACTGGTTCTACAAAAATAGATTTAAACATTTTAATATATATGGGATTTATATATAATGGGATTTAATATCTTGATAATGTTATTAAACTTCTAGATCTGATACTGTAATCAAAACTGTTATGGCAGGGAAGCCAAGATAAATAACTAAATAAAATAAACAACTTCCTGTTCTCTTTTTCTGCCTGCCTGTTTACTCGCCTTCATTCTGGCCTGACCCTTTCCTTTAAAAACAAACAAAAAATTCTATGCCATGAACATTTCAGTAAAATAAATGAATTTTGTTTTATCTTTTGAAACTTACATATTGAGTTATTTTGAAAAGATGCTTAACTTCCCCCTTTACCACTCTAACATCTTTTACTTACAATACAAATAACTTGAGAAAATGAAAAGCTAAAATAGAATAAAAATCAATTGCTAACTAAAAGTTAAAAAAATTGAGAACATTAAAAATGGCATTAAAATCACTATTTGTTATAAACTATCCTCTCAAACCTGGCTTAATATGTCAAGTTATAGCCTCTTTATTAAATATTACCTATCATGTATTATATTCCCTACTTCCTATCTCTGTCACAAAGCTTTTAAGAATGTGCCAATATTTATACCCTAAGGCAGAATAGGGATAATGCCTTCAGAAGGCTCTTGGATTGGCAAATGACTTTTAGTAAATAGGCTTTGTAGCCTTTCCTCTTCATCAGTGGCACCATCCTTTCCTTCCCCCCTCTTCTCCACCAATTGTCTGTCTCAAGTAGGTGATACTATCCTAAGTATGTCCTCCCTTCTCGACTTTTCTTCTGTCCTTTCACCCATGAGGCATGTGCTGAGCCCTGATTCTAACAACTGTAAATATCCCAAGTAATATCCTGGGTAGTAAAGAGCTCATGCAGATTTCTAAACATTTAAGATCCCAACACTTAAGTAAGAAGCAAATCAAACACACAATTCTCAAAAAAAGGAAATCCTATTCACAGCTCTGGCTTAGCTCTTAAAAAACTGGGTAATAACAGACGGCAAATGAATTTGAGTCACACTTATTGAATGCTTAATAGGAAATGGCTTCAAAGAGTGCTCTAAAAAGAATTCTGAGGTTAAGTCCAGGCTCTATCAGAAAGATCAAATGACCAATTACCTATGTTCATGATGGATTTTGTAAACCATGACAGCATGTATGTCATTATTTCTGCCATGGCACAGTACTAGAATGTCACAGAATGCATTTTATGTTCTTGATTTCAGATAATTTTTCCCTTTTTAGATTAAAAATTTCCTTGTGCTGTATTTTATGTATGTTAGAAATGCTTACTAATATAACAGGATGCCATTTTATCATATCATGTTAATAAAGAATGAATAAAAAAATAATGCTGTAGAGTTTTGGCAAAATGGGGAATTACATGGCTAGAGATAATGGAGCTAGTATTGTGTTTCTGAAAAGTCATTCAGCAATATGCACAATTTTCTTGTGTCATTTAAACTCTTCAACTCCACTTTTGGGACTCCATTCCAAGGCTATAAAAAAAAGCAAGCACAATAACAATATGAAATAACCGTGAGAAAGGAAATGACCTAAATGTTAAGTCAAAAGAATAATGCATATAAATCGAGATTCTACTATTCTACACACTACTGAGATCTCTCAATTTCTTCACTATTCATGGAAAATTAACACCATCCTGAGATTACTTCAAACAATGCAATTGGCTGCTTACTTGACAACGAACTCTTTATGAACTTGACCAAAAAAGGGTGGGAGAAGCAATGAAATTTAGTATAGTGTTAGTAATTATATGTGAAGTACAGCTTAACAATTGCAATTTGGTAAAGATCACATTAAAGGCAGACTGGTTCAGTGTCTACCTTCTACTGGCTTCAAAGAATGAATTAGGAAATATTCATTCTGATTCTAGATTCTGGAACAGATTGTAGAGAACAATGATTGTAGAGAATTAACAATGACATATGATATCATTGTTTCCTTAAACGTTTGGTAGATTTTACCAGTGAAACCAAATAGGTCTCATTAAGTTCAGACAAATTCATCATTCTCTTCATTGGAGGGGACTTCCAAAATAAGTTTCTATACTAATCAAAAATATATTGAGTAGTTGTCAACAAAAACTTATGAGACAGAACAGAAAAACAGGAAACTGTGCTTATAACTCAGAAAAAGAGCCATAAATAGAAAGAAACTCCCAATGAGCACAACTGTGAGATTTTACAAAGACTGCATCATATACGCTATTATAAAAATGAATTACTAGAAACCATGCTTCAAGAATGGAAAGGTAAATATAATGACAATGATTCAATAATGAAATAAAGACTATAAAAAAGCTATACAGAAGTTCAAGGGGTGCTTATTTTCCATATATACCTGTTTATGATAACAGTATAACTACGTAATTGTTTACAATGGTCAGTTTTGGGAAATTTGAGAATTTTTTAACAGCTTTATATAGGATGTTTAGTCATTATGCTTTATAAGGTTTGCAGTGTCCTTTGAATAAAGGTAAAGATGATTCATCCTTTTTATTTTTATTAATCAAAGGTATGTTCATTTTAAGTGAAATTGTTTATAACTAGACAATCAACTAGATATTTCAAAATGGTATAAAATCAAAGCAGCCAAGGGTAGTGATATGTTGAGATCTACACATCTAGAACTGTTTTACAAGGTTAACTTAATTTTATTTTCATGGGTATTCAATGTCTATAAAGAATGTTTTTTGAGTTTTTTTAGAGTTCTTCAAGTTTAGTATTTCAAAATATTAATACAATATTCATTAATATCATAAATCTATTTTGGTACTAGGATACATAAGCAATTTCAATGCCACTAATAATTAATTGGATGAAATACTCATGTATTTATATATATATATATATATATACCATGAAATACTATTCAGCCAAAAAAAATGAAGAAAATCCTGTCATTTGCAACAACATGGATGGAACTTAAAAGGAATTATGCTAAGTACAATAAGTCAGACAGATAAAGATTAATACAATATGGTCTCACTCCTATGTGGAATCTGAACAAAGAAAATTCATAGACCACAGATCAGATTTGTGGTTGCCAGAGGCAGGGGGAGGAAGGATTGGGTAAAGGGTATGAATTTCCAGTTAAAAGAAATAAGTTTTGGAGAATGTAATGTACAGCAGGATGTCTACAGTTAACAATACAATTTGAAAGTTGCTAACACAGTAAATCTTAAAAAGTTCTCATCACAAGGAAAAAAGTGATAGTTGTGAGGCAATGGATATTAATTAAACCTACTACAACAACATTTTATAATATATACATATATAAAATCTTTATATTGTAAAATGAGACAATGTTATATTTCAATTATATCACAATAAAAATGGAAAAATAATCATGGATATACTACATATGTGTCTATAAACAAATATATATTAATAGCAGGCAGATTTTCATATCAACAACAGTTGAATAATGGCAGTTGATTCTATCAGTAATCTTCCATTTAGTCCTTATGTATGGTTTCTCAGTGGATAGCCACTTTAAACATTGTTAATTGTATTTTGATGTTTTGATCATTTGTATTACATAATAACTACTATGACATTTAATAAACATTCTCACTTTTAGTAAGGACAATATATGCTACAGAACCACTAACTTTCCTCATAATATTGCAAATCTATACTTTTCAGTCTAACATATTGCCAGAAGAACAAGCAAACTTTTCACGACTTGATATGTCATTACAGCATTTTACATTCACATAGCTATCTCAGGATGATGCTAATAAAGTATGAAAAGAGTACTTACTCAGTTATAAATTCAGGGTTTGTAAAGCTGAGGTTGGTTAAATGACTTTCAAGTTTAGAAGACTCATGTGTATTTAAGGCTGGAGTGGTCTTAGTAGCAAGTACAGCTCTTTTTTCATCTTTTTCAAGTGCTTTTCTCTTCCCACCATTTTGGAAATATTCTCTGCATACACTACAAGGCAAATTAAAGTAACAATTTAAAACACTAGGTCTGAATATAAAATAAAATGGAAAACATTAGTCTTTATTAATCAGAATGACAAGCTTCCAAATTATAGATTCCTGTTTTGAAAATGTCACAGAGGATAAATTTGAAGACGTTGGCGCAGTTTCAAATTTCTAAATTACCATACAACAAAGCATGATCACACATTATGTTTAATAAATAAAAGTATAAAAATAAGTACAGATGTACTTATTTGCTGAATTTTAATCTTAAACATGAGTTACACAAGAAAAGCTTACGTAACTGCTATTAAGTGACGAGTTACACAAGGAATAGTAGTCACAGTTAATTCTAAGCCAGCTTTGCTGGTAGTAGACAGATATGCCAACAGCTGTTTTACAGATCCCTTCCTAGTTTATGAAAACAAAGTCAGGTTGTCAACTTATTAATAATCATCTTATTTTCTCTGAGAGAAGGACAGGTAATATGAAGATGTAAACAAGTTTCAGGTAATGCAAAAACTCATGGTCAGTTTAAAAATGTGATCTGTAGAAATACATGACAGAAATTGGTTTCATGCTTTTGACTACATGGAGTGGGAATGGGTGACACTAACTGCAAAGGTATACAAAGCAGCTTTTTAGAGTAATGGAAATGTTCTTATCTTGATAGTGGTGGTTAAGTAAGTGTATAACAATTGTCAATATCCAGTGAACTGTACACTACAGTAGTTGCACTTTATTGTATATAAATTAAACCTCAGTAAAGAGCTTGCTTACTTTTTTAGTAGGTAAAACCATCTACAAGTGCTGATATTAAATATAGTTCAAGTCACAAAAATGCAGTTTTATTTAATTTAACCTCAAATCATGTGGCAAAAAACATAAAGGAATAGAATTCCAGGTTCTCATAGAATAACAGTCATCTAAATTCTAATCTCCCTATAACTATACTATACTATACAGATCAGGAGAATAAATAAAAGTACACACAGTTCATGCCTACAACATAACTAGGAAGCAGAGAATAATTCACTTTATATATAATTAGGGAAATAAAAATCTGAGGCCAACTGAGTTGGCTTTGGAGTTACCCAAAGTACAGTTAGATGAGGACTCTGTAAGGGAGGAGGGCATAATGGAGTCTTAGAGGTTACCAAAAAACAGAAAATACCAATTAAGATTCACCATCAAAAAGGGTTCAACTCTAAGTGGAGAAATCTTAAGTAGAGATTTGGGAAACAGTGATTAATTAAGATCATTAGCACTAGAAGGTCAAAAGGAAGGAATTTGGAAAGTACATGGGAAAGGCTGTCACCAAAGGTGACAGAAGTTATTGCTTCTAAAAGAGGCAGCATGAAAACAGAAGTTTTATCTACAGGCTTAGTGATAAAGGAAAAGAGTTAAGCAAATAAGATCACAGAGCCCACTGAGCTATTATAATCTCTACAAATTATAAAATCATAAATCAGTATAAATCAAACAAAAAAAACCTCAAACAAAAAATACTTCTTCCTCCTCTCTTCCTGCCTTTTTTTTTTTTAATAAACCTGAGAATTTTTCCCAGATTAAGGAGACTAAAGAGGGATAAAAAGTAAGTACAATTGTGGTAGAAGACCTTTTCCCTGACCCCAAAGCAAAAGTTAGTCTGCCAGGAGTTTTCCATGGTACTACGGAGGCTGGAGCTACGTCCTGTTCTACAGAGACTGAAGCTCTGTCCTGTTATCGAGACCAGAGACAGACAAGCATAGCCTTCCTACTCTGCAGCTGTACATAACTGATAAGAGTTGTCAGTAGAAACCACATGTAGCCAAGGTGCTATGAATCATTACCTCAGAGTATAAAAGGAGCTCTCCTAAACGCCCCCTCCCCGGCCCCATTGCTCAGCTTTGGGTAACAATACCCTGGGGCCAGCACCTGTGCTTGCAATAAAGTGCCTTTTTCTCTACCTTTGAGTGCCCAGCTGTCAGTCTTCTAGCTGTCTGGAGGCTGTCTTAACACAATGATACATCATTTTGAAGTATTAGGAGCTAACTAAAGTTTTGAAATTTCTGCAACTGGCTCTCAACTAGTTCAGTAGAGAGTAAAGGGAAGAGGAGGAGGGGGGTTAAAGAAGATACAAAACAAGGTTGAAATAAAGCAATAGTTTTTTTTTCAAAACTGAAGGAAAGAAATGTTTGAGTCGGGAATTTTATAACTAGCCAAACTGCATATCTTGTAACAAAATTATAAAAAACAGATTTGGGTATGTAAGAACTCAAGATTGTAAGTGCCAGTTGTTGTTAAGCATGTACTGGAAGATGAACTTCATCCATGAGATGATAGGGTAATGTTGATGAAGAGGATAGTAGTAAATAAAAAATATTAAATGGATAACAAAGCATTTTATAATGCCAAAGGCTACAATTTCCAATAAAGAAATATAACAGTTATGAGTATTTATATGCCATTTATCACAGCAGCCATCTTCAGAAATCAAAAACTCCATGAGATGATGGAGAAACACAGACACAACTAACAAGAGGGAACTGAAACACACCACTCTCAATCAAGTGAATGAACAAAAAGTAAGATAACAGAAGCTGTAAAGGTAAAATATTTATCACTACATAAGACACTGCACAATTTGAGTATAGCTTCTATTCAAGTGTACATGGAACAGTCACAAAAATGATTACTTGGGAGCCCACCTCTCATACGCAAGCCAAATACTTTCTTTCATACTTAACACACACCAAGCCATTATTTGCCCTGTCCTAAATCAACTTAAGTCCAGATTCCAGACAGGAACAGCTACTATACCCCCAAATCCACTGAATTTTTTCAGATTAAAACAATCCTAAATTGTTTACTCTGCCCTACTTTGACTTTCCCACAAAAAACCCCATGAAGGCTCTTATCTGTTCTTTCACCTCACTTCTGCTTTTACCGCCTGACTAAATCTGGTGCTTCCCTTATGGTCCTGCATGGCCTGGCATGTTCCCTTCTCTGAAGAAATTGAAGTAATAAATTCTTTCAATGGTACTGACTTCTCTGTGTCATCACTTAGCCACCTCTATAAATTAAAATCCCATGAGTACCAATGAAACAAACCCTAAAACTATTTAAACTGTTCCAGGCAATAAAAGCCAGGAAAAATTTCCATAGTCATTTTCAGGGAGCAAAAAACAACTGTAATTAAACCTGGCAATGTCTAAGAAATGCAGATCAGTATCACTTATAAATACATAAAAAATCAAAATTTTAGCAAACAGATTCAAACATGACCAAGGAGTATGTATTTCAGGAATGTAAGCAAGATTTTATATAAGAAAATCTATTACAAGAATTCACTCTACTTATAAATCCAAGGAAGAAATTCATCTGTATAGATGGTCAGTGGGAGGTCAACAAAATTCAATACCGATTCCTGATAAAAATATTCTATAAAATAAAAATTGGTGAATTCTTCCTAACAGTGTGTGTATACAAACATGTATCAGTGAAAAAGAAAGAAGTTATGGTTAAATAAGACACAGTATGTAATAGGGCAAGAAAAATAACTGTTCCAATGAATTGGAGAAAATAAATTAAACTTTTTATATTCAGAAGATATAACAGTACCTAGACTACCCAAAACAATTAATTATAAAGCTAATAAAAACAGTAAGAGAATTCAGTAAAGTAGTATGCAAACCATAAAAAAAAAGCCTCTACACACATATAAACAATAGCCTGTTAGAATATATAATGGAGGGGAGAATCACCTTTATAACAAATGATAAAACAACACCTAGGAATCAAAAGAAATGTGCATGACCAATATACAGTAAACCTCAGAACACTACGGAAAGACTCAAAAGTAGACTAGAAATAATGGAAAGAGGTATAGCTTTCATAGATACAATGATTCAACAGTATAAAGATGTCAGTTTTCCCCAGTTATTAAAACTTTTAATGTAATCCCCATAAAAATGCAAACTTTTAATAATTTAGACCAGTTGATTCTAAGGTACATACAGTAAGTGAAATAACCAAGAACCTGAAAAAGAAGAATGGTGGTGGCAGAAGGGAGGAACTGTTACAGAACAGTCCTACAATAATAAGTCTTTCAAATTAAAACAGCGATATTAATACATGGATAAATGATACAGACAATGGAACCTAAGAGTCCTAAAACAGGATCACTGTGTGGAGAAACTTGGTATAACATATGTGTCGTGTCATGTCACTGCAGAAATAGTGGACTTTTCATAAATGACATTGGGGAAGTAGATCTCTACTTCACAACAAAGACCAGAATGAATTTCAAGTATGTCAAAAATTTAAATGTAAAAAATACTAGAAGAGAACACAAATTAATTACTGATAGAAATTCTTAGTCTGGGGAACAACTTTTCTAAGATATTCAAAATCTAGAAACAATAAGAGATAATATGACCTCTATGGAGGGTAAATTTGGCAATTTCTAATAAAATCACATGTATATACTCTTTCATACTGCGATTCTACAACTGGGAATCACCAAAAATACAAAATAAATATGCTTAAAGTTATTAATTACAGCACTATTTATAACAGAAAAATAACATCAAAATGAGGAAGCTATGGGGTCCAATCCTGTGGTTCAGCAGCTAAAGCTGTAAGTCATGTAAAGCTTAAGAACTCAGATTTGGAGAAAGAAAAAAAAATGAGGATACTTGAGGTGGCTAATCTATGTGTCAGTAAGACTGGGCCTAGACATCTGGTTAAACATTGACTGTTTCTGTGAGGATGTTTCTGGATGAGATTTAACATCTACTTATTTATTTTTATATTTTACAATTTCTAATAATAGTAGAAAATTCTTTTGCTTTTACTTTGTGAGATTATCTTATTTTTTAATTAATTTTATTGAACCGACATTGCATCCTAACATTTAAGGTTATTATTATCTGTACATCATACATTAATTTTACAATCACTAGTCAAATATTTAAATTTGTAGACTGAGTAGACTATCCCCTGCAATGTGAGTGGGTATAAAGAGTTGAAGGTTTAAATAGAACAAAAAGTCTGGAGTATGAGAGACTTCTTCCTGCCTAACTGCCTTTGAGCTTGGACACTGGATTTTACCTGTTTCCCTCATAGGCTTTTTCTGAATATGTAAAAGCAGTGGGGGCATGGACATAAAATAGGATTCACCCCTAAAACAGACAAGGAATTCAAAATAACTATCATAAAATTTTTAATGGGAATAAATATTAACTGAATAGATAAAAACATGGAGAACTTCAATAGAAAAATAAATCTCTAAAGAAAGTCAATTATGACAGAAATTTTGACAGAAAAATCTTACATCTCTCTTCTTAAGTGATAGAAAAAGTCAAAAATAAAAATTAGTAAAAATATATAGAATACTGAACAATGCTATTAACCACCTTGAATCAATAACAATAAAATATAGAATATGAGATATTTTCTGAATCAACTGACATTTTTCTAAAAACTCAGTGCTATGGAAAACAGAAACAAGAACCTTAAGAAATATAATGACCCCATACAATGCATAAACCCTGATTAGATTTAGAAAAAAATTACATTTGGGGGATAATAAGAAAAGACTGAGCCAGGTACTTTATGCAATTATTGCTAATTATCTTAAATTAATGATGGTATTGTGGCTACACAGAACATCCTTATTCTTAGATGATGGTGATAAAATATCATTTTATCTGTAATTTACTCTAAAATTGATCAGGTAATAGTATGCTTATGCTTCTCTGGGTTACAAAAGGTAAATTCTTTCGCTAAACCTACCACTAAACCTATATATTGTGCTTTGTTACTAGTTCTTAACACTTCATATAACGGAAACAATTTTAAAGGAAATTTTGTGTAAAATTCTTCAAAATAAATGGTTAAAAATTTAGCAGAGTACTATGGTAGAATTAATGCCAGTAAGGCTTATCTCATATGTATTAGATTACTAATTTTAAAGCAGTGCTGCTGAATGTCAGAACGATGATCTTAAGTAGTGATGGTACCCATTTCCTGATCAGATTTTATTATCACTTTGTGTTACAAGGGAAATAACTGGTTCTGTGGTACACTTTATTTTACATTTCTTAGCTTGAAGGGGAAATAGATATTTTATAGAATAGTCAGATTTATAATCATTTCCTCTCTATAACCAAACAGCAGCAACAACAGTGAAAAACCAGTTTGAGTCCAAGCATTCCACTTCCCATAATTTTGGCTCCTTCCTTTAGAGTTCCTAAACTACGTAATTCTTTGTCTCTATGACCCATCAATGGCACGACATTTTCACTGCTCCTCAGAGACCTTATGTTTTCAACTCTGTGCTTACAGATGACCATAATCACCACATGCATACACTGCTATTTTCTTTGCCTCTTTTTTGAGCTGTTATACTCATTGAGCATTAATCCTACTATATTATCCTGTCCATTTTCTCATTCTCCAAAAAACATGTTTCACTACAATTTTTTTCCTTGATAACTGCAGTAACCTACTATTGGTTTTCTTACTTACCCTTCCTCTTGTCTATCAACACTGCAATTAATCTTTAAGAATTGTGGACATATTATAAAAGGTTAATAAAACCTCATTTTTCCGCATCTTAAAATATCCATTGACTTCTCATCTCATAGAGAATAAAAGCCAGTATCTTTACAATGCTCTACAAGATCCTATAAAATCTAGTTGTTCATTATCTTATTTTCTACCTCTCTCCCTCTCATTTTGTTACAGCCACACCACTCTCCTTGCTGTTTCTGAAACATGCTAGTACACTCCTGCCTCTAAACTTGCAGACACGTTACAGCTCGCTCTCTCATTTTCTTCATGTCTTTTATACATATTACTTCAATGAGGCCTTCTGATTTACTCTACTAAAAATAGTCTTATTTTTCTCATGGCACTTAACATTACCTGACCTAGTAGATATTTATGTTTTACTTCTTGCCTCTACCCTCCACCAGCATGTAAGATTCACAAGAACAAGAATTCTGTCTGCTTAGTTGACTGTTCTACTTTTTGTGCCTATGATGTGACTAGTATATAGCAGAAAATCATTAAAATAATTTATTAGATAAATAAGAACTATTACATTGTCAGACTTTTCTCTAGATTATTTGTTGAATGAATGAAATATACATTATTACATAATCTTAATGAAATTAAAACAAATGTTGAATAAAAAATTAAAATGAAATATTAACCTGGTTATCATAAGCTTATTATCCACATAAAAATAAAACATTTTGTTTTCCTGGGAATTCATTTTTTTGTCAATATATATAACCATATTTACAATTTTGCCACCTTGATGAAATTTATCAGTAATATATCATTTTCTGATTTTTTTCAACATTAGTCCATAGTATAAAAAACTGAACATAATCCAAAGTCAGTGTAAGTGCTGGAATTCTCTAAAAATCACACTTCAAAAATTCAGGATGTTAAAAAACTTTGAAGATGTTTATAAATTCTAACTGTAGAAGTGTTCACTTTTACTTGAATCCAAAGATGGATAATAATCTACAGAAATTTCTATACTACAATTATAAATGATGAGTTAAATGTTAACTCTCATGTTTTAAATGCATTGCTTAAACATATTGAATGCATTTAAATCTTAACTTTTAAAAGTTGAAGCAGAAAATTTAAATTTATGTCAAAAACATTTTGATAAAAAAAGATAAAATAAATCTAGAGAAAATGAGGCAAGGGGCAGAAGTTGTTTCAAAGACATCATCTGTCTAAAAACATTTCTAGTTTTCTATTTTGGTGCAATGAATTATATACAGTATTACTCAAACTTAAAGAGTTAAAATAATCATTAGAAACCAAAAACATTGTTCATAAAAACACTCACCTACAACACCATTCAATACGACCTTCGCCCTCACAAGTTTTTGCCCAATGATTATCTGCCAAATTTTTCATTGCAACAGCATATTCACAAAGTGTTTCTTCATCTTCACAATGCTCTCGCCAGATCTTATCAAAATCTCCCACTAAAAACACAGAAAAACATTAAGTTAGATGTACTTCAAAAACCCAGTTTTTTAAAAGTTCCAGCCAAATGTAAAGTTACTTAAAGATAAGTATAAAATCAAAATCATGAAATAACACTTCAGGATATTTAACTTCATAATCTTACAGACTCCTTTATGTAAATAGATACACAATTTTAACTGATGATTTAATAATGAAAACAATTTTACCATTTTAGACAGATGTAATTGTGAAGCAGGATAAAACTAAAAATGTTTAAGTATACATATATGAATTTTCAGTTTATAAATCAAAAAATATGCTGCCGGGGGCAAATATAACTGGGCATTCAAACATTAAATGTCCTGTTTCTACTGGGAAACGCAATTTTGTAGCCATAGTATAAAACCACATAAGCTTGCTTGTGTCTATTATTTTCTTGGATCTCTAATATACGTACCAATTGCCTATATTAAAAAGTGGCTGATAGGTGAGATGGCAATATAAAATTAGCAAGCAATCAAGTTCAATATTTTGGATTTTCTCTAGGAATATTCTATTTAAAACAATATTATAATCCTAGGACAAATGTTGCTAGAGAATTACCTGAGAAGTCTCTCCAAAGTTCTGAGTTTTTAATAAAATATTCTGAATAAATGTATAAGCTGAATACATTATCTGATCACAAAATTACTGTCAGCTACTACTCCCCCCCCCCCCCTGAAAGAAAGGTGCACTGGACTATTTTTTTTTTTAAACTAAATCACTTTTAAAATGGAACCTAAAACATCAATGCTAAGGCCAAATAAAAGATTTACATGACTACCAGCCAGGTGGTTTCTTCATTGTCCTTAGACATAAAATTTAGGGTCTCTTGCTTCATGTTTAAATGTAGGTAACTGATAACAGAATAAACTTAAAAACATAACTAGAACAGCTGAATTTGGGTAATCCTACTCAAATTCTTTCCCCAAGTAAGTCTATTAGAGTTTAGCACTTAGAATCGTTTTAACAGAAAATGAATTCTAATTATTCAAATATAACAACTTATCTTTTCAAAATATAAAATACTTTGTTATTATAAGTACATACTTCAAAAATAATGAGTAGAAAACTAAACTATTAGACTTCTTTGACCAAATTAAGAAAGACCAATAAAGATACACACAAGCCGTCATACACACATTGTCCAGTTAAGATGAGTATGTATCAGTCTCAGTCTTGGCCTGAATACTGATTGTAAATTTGAGGAGATGAAAAGTTTAACACTAATAATTTCACTAAATATTAACATTTGTGTAGTGACAGAGCTTTCAATTTGCTGCATAGAAGACTGGCAATAACTATCCATTAAAGACAGACAGGCAAACAATTTTTCTAAATTCACAAAGAAAAATTCTCAGTTTTAGTAACATCTTTCAGATGTAATTATCAAGTCTGGAAAAAAGAGTTACAGAAAGTAGGGTTTTTGAAACAAATATTTTGATTAATGATACTAAATATCTCATCAAAGTATAATATAATTTTAAAGTGCTTTATTTTTGTTGAACTCTACAAGACCCTTTGAACTTCTAAGTTTCGTCATCCTATATTATACACATGTTATAAATATATAAATTTACTATAATTGCTAGTAATAGGAATCATTCAAACAAAAGTTTTATGTTCAAATGTGTTTGGGAAAAGCTATGATTAACATATTTAAACAGACTTATTTTTTATAGAGTTTACAAAAGGTAAAACTTAAAACAAGAACCTGATTGTAAACAGTTTCTCTGGGAGAGAATCCTAGGAAACAGGAGGGAGGGAGTTGAGAGAACAAGTCCAGGAAGGACAAAATGCTAATTAATACAAGGTTAGCTAATGAAGTTGCCGCTGTGGGCAAGACAGAAGCATACAGAATGTCCCTGGAATGTGAACCTAAAGGGTGGTAGACTAGAGCTTCTCTCTACATATTACTCTCTCCCATTAACTGAGAATTATTAAGTCTGCACTTCTGGTTTGCACTTAAGTATTGAGTAAGGGGACATTCTCAATGGACTGAGAGCAAAAGAACAGACAAAACAAAAACCCTTGGACACTGATAATAGAACTGAGGTTACCAGTGGGGACGAGGAGATGGAGGGTGGGAGCAAGGAAGGGGTAGTGGGGTCCAATGTGTAGTGGTAGATGACTGTAGGTAATTTGGTGGTGGGCAGGGTATGTTGCCATATATTTGATGAATGGTGAACCTGCGCATATGGCCTTATTTTGTAAATAAAACTTACCTCAATAAATATTAAATTTTTAAAAATACTTTTAACACTACAAAGAATAATAAAGTTAATGGTAAGCCCTGACATCAAAGAAAGGGGAGATGATGTATAATAAAATGTGATGCATGTGCTATACTCAGTATACAAACCTACTATGTACCCTATGTTCCATGTAAAGTATCTTGGACCTACAACTTTAAAACCATATATTTATTTAACAAAAAATGCATCAAACCTCGACTACTAGGTATACATTATGTCAAATGTCTGATGATCACAAAGTTGAACAAAAATCATATAGCTTTCAGTTATAAGAAAAATTTTATTTTCAGAATTTCCTTGAATGCTTATTAAAGTACTTTTAAAAGTTATTAAAATATAATGGGAAAATATTTTTTCATTAGTCCATTTTTTTACAGTATTCAAAATAATGATATTTAAGCAAATTATTTTCAAATTAAGTTATGACTGAGGTTCTAAAAACCAAAAAAAAATTGTTGACCAGTGTCCAGTATATATATATACACACACACACACATATATTCATATTCAAACCCTTTGTTAGCTTGGTCAAACTATGTACATAAAAAATGCTGAAATTTTATATTAAGAATGTTTTATTATGTAATTATTAGGTTAACCAATACTTAAAAAATTTGTCTTATTTGAAAGGGTAACTTTCATTCTCAAAAGACAAATCAGGAGTTTCCTGAGGTCTTCATCAAAGAAATGCTTAAGTATTAAAGTTCAATCAGAGCTCTCAATGAAAATTATCTTTATAATTACTTTAATATATTGGCATTTGCAATGACTCAAAATCATTGCAATTATTTTTTCTTACCCATTTATTACATGAATTCTATAAAATATGTATCTTAAAGTAAAAAGGGAGAATGGGAGAAGAGGGGAAAATCTCCAGTGAATACATACATTTCACTTTGCTCAAACAGAGAATTTCAAAATTAATTTTAGAAAGCACAATTAAAAATATGTATCCTGTAGACTGACTTGAAATTAATAGTTAATAAACACCATGCCAAACTAAAATAAATTTGGAGAGGAAATTAGTAGTCATTTGTTCAAATACATTGTTTTAAGATCATCTTAAAGTTATTCCTGGTCTAAAAGATAAAGTCATCTGTCTTACAAAATTGTAAAACAAAGTTCACATTAATCTGACATCTATTAACTGTATTCTTTCTATTTAATTTTCTAAAAACATTAAAAAAGCTAACTCAAAACATGAGTACTGCCAATTGAAAGTTGCCAAACCAAGTTCTATACAGAAATAAATACACCAAATTATTGTGAGACTTTGTCCTGATATCAAGATATACCATAACTACTGGCTAAATTCACATTCGCAAACAATTAAAGAATAAATATGAGCTACTTCCTATAAAAGATAGTAACTAGAAAAAAAGCACATGCATTAGTGCACTAATAAGCAAATTATATTATTAATAATTTTATGATTAGTTTAAGGTATTAATTTGATTACAAGTGACCGTAAAAACCAAGTACCATGAAATAAGTTTGGGATTCATTTTTACTCTTACTAACCTGAAGAACAACTGTATTACAGGTCCAAACCAAGTGAACCAACAGAATTCCTAAACTATCTCTTGGAGTTCATACTATTTTCTTTTTATAAATTAACCTCCTTCCTGCTATCTAGCATAACAAATTTCTTTCCTGCAAAATATAATCAAATTCACAAACTGTTCAAGAGGATTTGTCTGCTTTCCAGTGATTATCTTAACTCCTCCATATATGTATCTGCCATCCTTACAGTACTTTGTCACTTGCTTTTATATACTGTCTATTAAAATAAGATGTGATTTTCCCTTTAGAAAGTATATATTGAAAAACAAAAACTATTTTTTTATAACTTGCATAAACAATAGAAGTTAATCATAGTATCCCTTAATGGAGAAGAAAATATTTAAATTTTCACCATTTTCAAAAAATATAGGAAATGCCCAAATTACAAACAAATCAAACTAGTTGCTAGAGCAAAATTCAAAAAAATCACTGATAGCTGTCAACAGATAATAGGGATGAGGAAGCAGTAAAATTTGAACACTTTAAAAAGAGTTCTCAATATAAGTTACAAAGTTTTGAATATAGGTTCAAAGTCAATTTTCTAGAGACTTTCCACTATTCTAAACTGATTTTAAATTTTTCACTTCACATTATTATAAAAAAGAAAAAGATAGCTAGAAGTGCAGTAATATCCATTATATTCTCTTTTCTAAACAGTAAGTAGATATCTTTGCAAAATCTATTAGCTAAAGGAGAAATTATTGGTAATAATATTAAACAGATAAGGAGTTACATGTATGCGAAAAAAATGAGTAAGTGGTGCTAAGGGTCATGTGTTTTTACATGCCAGAACCATCTGATATTTAGAAGTAAATTAGAAATATTATTTTTCTCAACTAATTCTCACCTTAAAAAGATATAACAGAGCAGAGAAGATAATAAATTTAATTGGTGGAAGTCTGAGACTAATTTAAGAAAAGCATGTCATTTTCTTGGTGGTTTAGCCTTATGAGTCATGAAACCAAGATTTACAATGCATTATTATGATTCTTAATGGTACACAATGCAAAAGAAAACAGCACAATTCCAAATATATAAAACTCTGAAAAATGAAGACAAATCTACAATGACAAAAGATCAGACAGACCAGAATTAGAGAGAGACACTGACTACAAAAGAGAACTAAGAAAAAGGGGGCAAAAGATTGTGATTGTGGTAATGGTTTCATAAGTGTGTATATATATATTTGTCAAAATCCATTTCGTTAGAATTTTTAAATGGGTAGTTGACTGTACATAAACTGTACCTCAATAAATTTCATTAAAAAATGGTGTCATAAGCACAGTAAAAGTTAGCAAATAAAATGTTATTTCATCAAATTTGAGGGCCATCAAATTCACTGAAAAAAAAAAGACTGAGTATCATAAGCAAGTCTTGAACTATCAGAAATTCAAGACAATTTAAAGATTTAAAAATGCATATTGTCAAATATTGGCTGTAAAATTCATTATCTGTAGGTGAACAGATTACCAAATTCAAATTCAAAGAAGTTTTAAAAGTCATTTCCTCTGATATAAGGTAAGCAGAGACACTCATGATCAAATAGAAACAAGTTCAGCAGCCATTCCAAGATATGAAAACAAAGTGTTCAGGACCAGATCGTCTCACATAGGGAAAACCACACACAGACCAGCTTTCTTTGCATTCTCAAGTACTTGATATAGTGACAAACCTAAAGGTGGGACAAAACACCCAAGGTTTTCATTCATTATTGATGTAGCTGCTGAGAATCAAACAAAGGAACCACCTGAAAACCTGTATCTTACACTCTACATGTTCTTTCTTTGATGAAGGGGTTAAAGATTAATACTCTAATGTTCTAGAAAGGTCAGACTTTCCATATAAAAACTTAGAAACATAAGTAGCAAAGTGTGTGGGGAGGAGGTGTTGCGCGAATTAGAGTCATTCTAATACTAGAGAATACTAGGTTAAAGATTAATACTCTAATGTTCTAGAAAGGTCAGACTTTCCATATAAAAACTTAGAAACATAAGTAGCAAAGTGTGTGGGGAGGAGGTGTTGCGCGAATTAGAGTCATTCTAATACTAGAGAAGACTACTGAACATTCTAGGTATAAATTGCAGGTATCATTCAG
The DNA here is from genome assembly GCA_004363575.1 of Solenodon paradoxus. Lineage (NCBI taxonomy): Eukaryota > Metazoa > Chordata > Mammalia > Eulipotyphla > Solenodontidae > Solenodon > Solenodon paradoxus. Next base: position 869,809 of record RJWH01000007.1, on the reverse strand, counting down.
TCTTCAATGTTATAGCCCTTAAGTGTAAACACCTACAGATACACCTCTATTATTTTGTGAATTAGGTAATGAATAAGCTTAATGCTTCCTATGTGGCAGATATTGTTCTAAGTACTTTATAAATATTAACTCATTTAATACCAACCCCATTGCAAACATGTTACTTTACAGAGAAGAAAAGTGAACTACAGCTAGCATAAGCAACCTCCTCAAGGGTACACATCAAACCTGGCAGACAAACACCAAAGTGCATGCTCCTAACCACTTTGCTGCCATGGCTCTCTTTATGCATTTTCAGTTTATGAACTTTCAACGATAAAAACAAAGCTTTACACTATAGCAAAGTAGGCTGACTCTATGAGCCACAAATGGTCTTTTGTCAGTCACATGCAATTACTTTGTCTTTGCAATTGCATTGTTTGTAAATTTCGGCAGTGGTTTCAATTCTGGCTGCACAATGAAATCATCCAGAAATTTCATTTAATTGGTCTGGAGTGGGAACTGGTCATTTATTTTAATGCTCCAATATGAAGTCAGGTTCCAAACCACAGGTCTATGGCAAGGTTGTAAACACTGGAGAAATAATACGCATAGCAGCAAGGCTTGAGGCAACTGAAGAGTTACATCTAATGAAAAATCAAAACGCTGCATGGATAAAAGTTACATCTATAAATACTTTGATCTAAAGTGTATCTTCTATGCTGCCAGCACTCTCTTACTATAAACATATTTTTAATAAAATGTTACTCTAAGATGTAAGAAAAAAGCAAAGTAAGAATCAATGTCATCAACACTGTTACTCCTTTGTGAAACAAGTTTACATATATGTGTATAGATCTTTCATTTCATGTAAACAAAAAACTTATGAATAACTTTTGAGGACTTAATTTTCATTAGTAGAGGAATTTTTAAAGTGGAATAGGGGACACTGAGATGCCCCTTAAAGGCATGGGGATTACCAACTATTCTAAAACAACCTTTGCAACGAGCATTAGTAAATCTAAATGCCACTTGTACAAACTTCACCTACAAAATGTAGGAGATTGATACTGGGGCTGTGAAATTTTAATTTTTGAAGACAGAGTATATAAATAAAGGTAAATATACATGCGTACACCAAGCTATTACCATATTCTAATACCAACACTGTAGAGAGATACCTTACACCATTACACTACCCTGGTTAGTCTTCTTTTTACTATGGACAAAACTTTTATTTTTAAAATCTCTGGCTGACATCGGTATGTGGGAACCCATGAGTAGGGTAGGGGGGGAAGCAGATAAGAAGAGAAATAAAATTCACTGTCTATAATGACACTACTGATTCCATCCAAGGATCTGTCCTCAGTTATTCAGTATCATCATTCTGTTTGTCAGTTCATCGGCTCTCAAAGCTTCAACTTCCAGAGAGAGGGTTTCCAGTGCTGCACTTCTAAAGGATACCTTCCAAACTAAATCATTACCACCATCCCTATAATAAGCCAACCTGCTTGTCAAAACTGTTTTTCCTGGCCCTATCCCAACATACATACCTCCAAAATGGATGGATGGTAATGGCTACTTAGTTTCCCTGGCAAGAAAATTTGACATTATTTTTGACTCTTCCCTTTTAATTTCACTAAAACTGCTCACTCTAACCTTAGTTCAAAAGGTCTTTCATTTATCTTTTCTCTATTTTTATGATCACTACTGTTGTTTATGCTATTAACTCCAAATCAGGTTAGTATGGATCTGCTAGCAGACCTCCTTTATTCTAGATTCCTCCCCAGTCTAGTCTATAGTATTTTAGCTCAGTGTTCCTTAATTCCTTTGTCCATTGTATAATCTATGGAGTTTTTAAATAATATAGATACCTGTATTCCACAAAGTTCACAAAAGATACTCTTAGGGAACCTTTTTGTGAATAGTCTTTACCTTACTTATTTTACTGAGTAAAGATTCTATCACAAAAAGTAGCACTTTCTGATTATACATCAGAGTGGAGGTGACTGGGTAGAAAAGTAAAAGAAAGTTCTGGCTCAAAATTTCTTGAGGGAGTCACAGAGTTGGTTAGTATTTTAAAGTAGTGCTGAAGGTCACTGAAGGAAAAGAATTCTAAGAAACTTTCAGTAAAACAAAAGATTATTGTCCTAATTTTAAAAACAATTTCAAATTTGTTTCACGAAAAATAATAACATTACATCAAATTTTTTCATTTTTAGATCTTTTGGTTTTAGTTTAAAATCATCTCATTCAAATGTTTTCCCCTTCTCCCAAGTCTCTTGTTTTAGCTGTTTGCTAAAGAATAATCAATCACAAGTATAATTTTTAGCTTATTCTAAACCACTATTCTAGTTCACCCTTAAACAATTAAGAAGTTGAATAATCATAAAAATTAAAAGTCGTAACTAAAGTATTTAAACACTGACTCTTAAAATGCTGCTCTCAACTGCTAATCTTTTTAACTATTTTTCTCCCCTGGACTTAGTACACAGAACCAACCTATTCTATATTTGCCTTTTCTGCTTCACTACCAGTAATCTGTTTTGTTTACCTACTTTTCTAATACTATCATTGATATTTATAACACTAATTTTTAATATAGAAAAGTATAATAAAGATCATCTATAATCTCATGGCCTTGAGAAAATAACACTGTTAACAGGTTAATATATGATTTTAGGGTTTGTTTGTTTTTTTTTGATTAATTAATAAACTACACAGGTTTTTGTGATAAATTCCTTTAATCCAGAGATGGACAAATTAATGAAATATGCTAAAGACATTCATGAGATAGGTTAAATAATCAAAACTAGCTGGAATGGAGATCATACTTTTATTCCTAATGAGTTGCAACCTTTATATTTTCTTGAATTTTCACATAAAGACAAGTCTGGAAAAAAGAGATGCTAGGCAAAATAACAATCATAAAAATGGGATTATGTGATGAGAATTATGAGGAAAAAATCAAAGACAAGTGAATATACATAATATTACCTAAGTTCTCAATTAGACGTATATTTTTCAAGCATATCATACCTGATGAAACAAAGTCCCTACTGAAGAGCAAATGTGGCTGTTTCATATTGAAAAGCTGTCTCTTACCTATAAATGGCAAAAACCAGAAACAACCCTTTTCATCACCAATACTAGACATTTTCCCTTGGCAAATATTTCAGATATCAGCATTGCTTGGAGCACTAACATTTATCTCTAGTTCTTTCTTTACCCTTATACAAGTTGGCAAAGAATCTCTAAGTGGTGACAAAGAGCAAACAGTAAAACTAAGCAGAGAAAGATGAAAAATAAGAGTCAAAGGAAAGAAAGTATACTAAAGAAAAGAGTATATTAAAGTTACCTGCTATTCTTTACCATGCTATCTACTACCTCCCACCCCAAGTCTAATCATCAACAGGCATCAGTTGGATAAATGGAGTGGGGGAGGGTAGAGAAATCTTTTCACACTGTATCAGAAAAAAATCTTATTTTCATTCTTATTCTTGCTTCATTTTTAACTCTACTACAGAAAAATAAGGGAAGGGAAAACTATATTATTCTACCCTACACTCTTTATCCAGTTTTCACTTCTATCCTTATTATCAAGTGAATGGTTTGATTCCCTTCTTCTACCCCAACTTATTTCCTTCCCTGACATCTCTTCCCTCAAAACACAAACTATACATAGCCTCAACTCGGCTAATCATATCTATTCAATGGATTACCCCATTTCCATCAATGTATGTCCTTTTACCTAACACAAATTCTAGTGTTACTTCTTGTCTTCCATTTCCCCTCTTAATTCCACAAATGGGATTCATCAGGCTTGGGAATTGGAAGACAAAACTATTACTCCCATAATATATGTACAGTGCTAACAATGAATTACCCCAACATCAAGCAAATTATTTTAATATTTTTAGGATCCAGCTCACTTGTGTAAAATGAATAAACTAGGTCACCATTCCAAAAATCTAGCTAACAAATTTCCAAGCTCCAATGATAGGTATTCTGAAAATACACACTTGAGGTGGAATGAAGGAATTTTCTAAGACGCCAAGATTACTCTAATGATCAGCAATGCTTGGGAATCACTGATAAATGCTTAAGGATCCTTCCAGCATTCCAAATTCTAACTTGGAATTTTCACTATAATTTCTGATAGGAATAGTGTTATGACTATATGTAATTTCCACAGTCATCAGTACTACAGTTTAGATATGTTACTGATTTAAAGTCTTTGTAAGCTGATCTAGCACCTAAGCACCAATTATATTATTATTTTATGACCACAGTTGATTTGCAAATGAACTTGTAAAATAAATACTGGGAACCATCATTGAAACAATACTAAAATCTAAAAGGAAAACACTACAATAGCATGCATAATCAGATTTTTTTCACAGATTTCTGTCAAATCACACCAGGAACAACGGTGGAAAGGATATGTTCATTAGATCCTTTTACTTTGCTAGTTCACGAATGGTGTTATGTATATTACTGGAATAAAACCTGCTGGAATTTAGGGCATTAAAATGCCTAACTCCTCCTTCAAATGTTTACAGTCTGCCAGGACTTATGCTGAGAAGCACACTAGATCTTTCACTTATCAACTACATATATCTATTCTAGCTCTGGTAACTTCCAACTATTATTCTCATGATAAACAAGTGTCCCCTTGGTTAATATTCGTGCTTAAAGACATGTTTCAACATGTGAGAACTAAGCAAGTATAAACAGCACTTGAAGACATGATGACACACAGCGTGTTAATATAAGCAGAACGTATTCATTTACAAATAAGTGAATAATGAATAATAATGAAATTACAATAAAAAGGTGAAAATAAAAATTGAATATGCTCATCTTTTTTCCTCAAAAAGATATACTTGCTTAAATTTGCACAAAATAGTAATAAAGAGAAGTGTGAACATTTATTTCCCCATTTATCCAAACAAAAATCTACAGTGAATGCCATTATACAAGTGCATTTTCTAAATATCAAGAATGATGCAATAGTTGCTATGGTAACTACTCATTGAATAAATTGTGAGTTGGGATATAAAGCATTCTTTAAAAAAAGAAATTTCAACATCTTACCCATGCCTGATAGATCTCTTTCTATTGCTGCCTATTAAACAATAACTGTAGGCCATCTTTGAGAATAACTATTTAAGCAGCTTCTTAAAAAGCTAGGCCTGAATTGCCAAGGGAGGAAAACTTTGAATTTTAAGTTTGAGAAATGAAACACGTAATCTGCATTCAAAGGAACAAAGCTCACTCAGATTTAATCTTCTAGAGGAATTTAAAAGTGTGTATAAATCAAAAGCAACATGATCTTACATGTCTGTTCCTTCACGGTCATAATTTTGCTTCTAATGCTAAATTATTAACTGAACATTAGACCAGCACTAGAAAACTGTTGATTTTTAAGTTTGCAATTAAGCTAAGGTGAGAGCAAGCAGAAAGTTATCCTTTATTTTAATACTTAGAAATTTCTCCTGAGAATGTAAAATAGCTGGAATTTTTGCTGTCAAAAGTCATATAATATAAAGCCGGTTTTTTCCTCAATATACCGAGGAAAACCGTAGATCCCAACCGGAAACACTCTTCAGGCACAAGCAAAAGATACCAAGCTTCTTCCTTTGCTTAAGCTTTCCATAGATGAGGTTCTAAGCGCCGATTGACTACACCGGTAACTGTGTCCTTTGCAGCCTTGGTAGCTACATTAAGATGATACGAAACTAAACCGTATTTTAAGAACCTACCTCAAATCTCTTCCGTCCCCCGCATAAGATCAGGCGTTTGAAAAAAAGGGGGTGGGTGCCCCTGGAGCCCCTACCCCCACTTTAACAAGATGAAGTCCAATCAGCTCAACTGCCTGCTGACTTGGCAACCCAGGAAGCCAGTGTAAGGAAGCTGGGGTACCAACAGGCTAAATCCCTAGGAATGAGGTTCTAAGAAAGGGGGTCGACGGGGGGTGGGGGTGGGGCAGTAAATCAAACGGGTCGATCACGCGCTGGGGACCACTCGGGTTTCTTTCTTTCACAAATGGATTTTACCTGCCTTCTTGTTTTTACCTTCGAGTCTCTCGTGTAAGGAGCGACCCCCACCTCTCTGTGAGGTGTACGTGTTTGTGTGTGCAGTGACAACAATCTCAGCACCCAGGCAGGGGACCGGGGACTTGAGAGAGTGCAGACTCAGTGCTTCCACAGGCCTAGAACTCTCCTGAACGGCCCTCAAAGAAAAGGGGGCGGGAGGAGCGAGCCTGACGCGGACCGTGAAGGGGGCGTCCGGGCCTGGGAGAGAGGCATTAGCAGGGGCTGACGTGCAGCTCCTTCAGGTTGTAATGGTGGCCCTTTGGGGGGAGGGGAGAGGTGACAAGGGGCAGGGGGTGATGAGGCCTCCCCTCCCACTTCGCTCTGCTAGCTGTTTACCTTCACGGTACTTCTTGCGGAGCCGCCGATGGACGCTCTTCACCACCCCGGAGAGCTTCTCCTGCTCCAGCTTCCGTTCCTGCTCCCGGGGCGGTGGAGCGCTACGGGGTCCGGCCCCTTGTCCGTAAGCAACACTTCGGTTGCCGGCCCCCGAATCCATATCGCTACTGCTGCTGCCGCTACCGCTACCGCCGCCGCCGCCCCTCGAGTCCCCGCAGACGCCCGCCTGACGGAGGAGGTTGGGAAGGAGGAGGCAGCAGCGGAGGCAGCAGCCGGAGGCAGAGGAGCCGAAGCGACGGCCTAGTAGGAGGCCGCTGAATACAAACGCCCTAGTTGATTGGTGGACGTTGGAGGGCTGGGCGGAAACGGAAAAGGCCAAGGGCCAATAGATGAAGAGCGCCGGCGGCGCACCGGGTTGTTTGGGAAGGCGAGCAGCTGGAGGAGGCGGGGTTTGCAGACCTCGGAGAGCTGAAGCTGTGGGAGAGCAGGACCGGAGAGCTCTTCTCTCCCCACCGCTCCCCGAATTCTGTGCGCAGGCGCTTTGGTGCGGCCTCGAGAGTCAGGCTAGAAGCCACGCGCTTGCGTGTCCGAGTTTGCTTAGTTAGGGCATTATTATACAACGCAGCTTTACTCGGGTTTTCAAGCCGATCCACCGCTACGAGTTATATTCTGGTGTGATGCGGCTATCAGGTCCTCTACCTGCGCGCTCGCCTTGCCTTGTCACTTGTAGATTCCCTTTAGATGCTTAGCTCTGTGAAGCGTTTTTTGGAATGACTTGGCAGCACAGCAATTTTATGTCAACAGACCAAAGCATAGACGCTTTCTTTGGCGCAAGCAGAGGTGTGGTTACCAAGTACTGATTAACTCACAGGATGGCAATGGTTATTATGCCTCTAGTGCTAGTGCTGGGCAAAAGACACAGAAAATGGGGAAAGGACAGGTCCAAGGAAAACAATAGAAGGTGAGGGAAGAGAGGGAAGATGGATGCCCTACAGCAGATGCCCTCAAGAACTTTCGTGGTGTCTTGGGAAGTCTGCCTTGGCAAAATTCATATCAGAACTCAGCATTTTTGTTGTTTTACATTATCCCTCTTTTAAAAATTATTAAAGAAACATTGCACTATACCATTAATGGTTTTAAGGTATATATCAGCATAAAGCAACATCTGCATATAATGAATTCAGTTTGTCTTGGTTGAACTCATACCCTTTAATTTGGTGGGTTTGTCTATGCAAAGTGTGCCTAAGTGGGTTTGACCTCTCTTCTACCTCTCTCACCTCTTCTTTTCTTTCACTTGGGAAGCTCTTGGGAAATGTGGTAGCTGACTTGTGTCCCAGAAAGGTGAAACAGTGCTCTCCAAAGGGAAGTAAATTCTACATTAGTTCCTAAAGTGGTTCTGGGGCGACTGAAGTGTCAGACTTTCAACAGGCTGAGAGCCTTTGAATTGCGCTAGGTGGTAGTATGTACCCTATCCCTGCAGATATTACAGGAGATCGTTTGGAAATTGTTGCAATGACAACTTTTTGAGCAGAGATTTTATAAACACTAAAGAAGTTTGCACTATGTAACTGTTTTATATGTCAACTTTCGGAAAATGAAGACCCGGATGAACAAAGCATAACACACATTCTCCAAAACATAGAAGAAGCAGGAGGGGTCAAGTGAAGGGAGAGGATTGATAGACTTTAAAGATGGAGGAAACACACATACACTCCCTATTGGCACAGCGAAGAGGAAAATCAAACACAAAAACGTCAATAGAACTAATTATATTTATGAAGAGAAATGACAAGGGTAGATATGGTAGTATTATTTGGGAGATTTTCATTTGGGAGCACAGGAGAGCTTGAATGGCATTTGGTTCTTGCCATATTTTAATATATATGGAGGTTAAAAGAGGTGCAAATGTGTGGAAATTACAACTATAATAAAGAGGAATTTAATTTCATTTGTTCCTAACTGTAGTTTATATATTAAACAAATACAAGCCAGAAAAACAAATTTCCTCCATTATACTAGCAAATTAATTTTTAAATCCTTTTTTTTTTTTTAAGGAAAAGTGCAGTCAGAATGAAGGAGAGTAGAATAGAACCAGGCAGGAAAGAAGAGAGAGAGGAAGAAGGAACATCTCTATTGAATTTAATTGTTCATCATGGCTGTTCCCACTGGCCCTGGGACACAAACCACCACTAATCCACCAGGGTACACCTTTAAGTCCTTTTTAAAAGTGGAGATGTACACTGAAAAAAAATTATGAAAGAAATGATGGTAAGTAAAAGGAACCTATGTAAGATTTTTTTTTTTTAAATTTTCTAGTAAAAACTCATATTTTAGATTTATGTTGATGCACCCTGGTGGAGTAGCATTTAGGTCAATTGCCTCCAAAGCTATATAGGCCTGGGTTTGAGTGTGTGTGTATGTGGTGGAGTGAGGTGATAAACAACCAGTATGAACAACTAAATAAAAATAAAGTGCTTCTTCCTCTCCTCTTCCTGCCTGCACCTTTCCTTAAAAAAAAAATGTTTTATTTCACTTTTTCTTGACAATGTATTCAAGAAATAGAAGTTGGATAGTTGTATTTTATTATAAGTGTGCACGAATTCAAATAGGGAAAAGGATACACATGTCCTGAGAAACACCAACATTGGGTTTGCTTAAGAGATCTATAATAAATGACCATAGACTATGGTATACAGGGGAGTTTATAAAATTCCCCCAGTGTGATTAGTGATATTGGAAAAAGTTTTCTACCTGATAAGATACTCAGAGAATGGTAATGGCTTTTTCCATTTGAGAAAAATAACTGTGCCAATTGCTGGTAAGAAGAAATCACTGAAGAAAGTAGGTTTGGAGCAATCTTCAATGAGCATATCCTATGCACAGAAAAATATCACTACCTTTTACCTACATGTAGTGACAGGATTTTATTTATTTTAAAAATCTTTTGAAGAATTGTTTTGTTATTGTTTTAAATGACTGTTGGGAAAAGGGATGTTGGAATAAAACAGTATTCACTGATTTACTTGTTTCAACAGGACAAACCAGTCTAGGAGGAAGAAGCATTTCGAATGACTGCACTAAACCCCTGATAACTAAATTTCTTACCTACCCTCATTCTTTGCATTACTTGACCAACTTCTGCACCCTTCCCATACACATTTGGCATGTCATAGTAAATTTCCAAGTCAAAGAACCATAAAGTATAGGAAAAATGTTAATAATACCAAAAAAAAAAAAATACTGTGTCTTCTTCGTTGTTACAGTCTTTGCAAGGAAAACACATCCCTACAGACAATAAGAAAAGTTAACTGGTAAACATAAATTGCCTTAGATATTCAGTGAAAGTTCAATCAGTGATAAAAAGTAATCTTTTAAAATTCATATCAAAATCTGGGTTTTGGCATTGAGTTAAGGAATGGAAAGTTTCTGGATGTGTTTGCCTTTGCAGGTTGTACTTTTCATCAATTTTATTGAGTATTCTTGTAGCAGGGAGAAACCTACAGTAGAGATTGGGGTTCTTTGAATTATTTAAAACACCAATCCTTTCTTCTTATTCTTCACTAAATTTTGGTATTGTCTGTTACCCTATGACCCTATTTGTCAGCAAAATATTTAAAACAATGAGGTTTTAAAATTGTGTGATAAATAATATTAAATTTATGTTTATAAAACATGTAACGATGCACATCACTAGTACAAAAAGAATTGATAAACCTCCTTATTATTGAAGATAGAGTTGTAATACAACCTGACTAAATCTTTGGCTCATGACTATTTGGAAATAGAATTTTTAGAGATTCAATTAAAATAGGACTGGAAAAGTGCAATCTATAGATTTTAGAAACAGTTATCTATCATCTGTTTAATTTTTATATATGATTAAAGAATAGTGAAATTGTTCTAGCAATTCAAATTTTTTAAATATGATGTGTCATTGGGTAACTAGAGAAACTGTTGAAAAGTTTTGTTTTTCATGTTTTATTTCAAATCATAGAAACTTTCTTTGAAAAATGTATTAATGTTTTGATAGATACTGTTAAGAACTAGACAGAAAAGAAATATCTTCAGTGATATACTTATATTAAATATGACAGATTATATATTTAAATTTCCTTCTACTTATTGCAAATAGTTATTTTCTTTAAAAATTGGTGTATATAGCTTCTGTTCCAATGTCTGTTCTGCAATTCTTAGCATGTTGGCCAGTATCAAAGTCTTTAACATAACAAAATAATTGTCTTGCCAAAGTTGACATATAGAATGGTGTTAAGACTAGTATTAACTGCAGAAAGTGACAACCATTAATAACAGCTTAATTCCAAAGCCAGCTATAAAATTTGTAATATATTTGTGATAGTCTAATTAGTGAAATACTTTAATTATCATAACAGAGTGAATGAAGGAAGAAATCTATGTCAAAAATGAAAAGTATTCTACCAGGTGATAAGTGATTTTGGATAGACAGATGATGGAGCATGGGACTGAGGTTTTCTCTGTGTTGATTAGTCACCAGAGTGAGGTACTTAATTATCTGAATCTTATTCTTCCTGCATTGAATGTCAAATGAAGAGCTTGAATTTGACTTCTTTGTCAATTTCATTTCAACAATGACTCACATTTTACACTTTACAATGGGGCTTAGAACAGTTATACACATAGACGCACATCTATAAGGACAGAAGTTTCACTAAACAATACTTATTTTCCCTAAGTGCAATGCATGGTGGTATTTTCAATTCGTTTAGTTTTTGAAACTCATGCACACTACATTGATTTTATGATCCTCTAAAGATTCATGGCCTAACATTTGAAGAGCACTGGCAATTTAAAGATCCTTTCAGTCAATGTGACTTGCAGAGATTTTAAGAATTCCTTGAGATGCATTTTGCCATGTTGAGGCTGCTCAGTTCCTTCTTAATGTCTTTATTTTTTTATGTTTAGGGGATTTCTCCTATTATGAATGCAGGCTCAGATCAGTAATCTTAACTCTGCCAATCATATTCTCTGGAGTGTGGTGTCTATTCAAAAAAGAGCAAAACAGTAAAGCAAAAGGTAAGAGGAATGTTGTTATTCTATTGAGGGAAACTTTGGAGGTGTGTTTCTTAGGTTCGCAGTGACTGAGGTTCCTATTCCATTGTCCAATATTTACTTTATAAGGCAAGAAACAGAAGCATCGGGATCTGACCCAGCAGAGGAATCACTGGTCTGACTTAAGATGTTGATCTGGGCTGGGAAGTCTCTAAGACTGCCTCTTTGGTGCTTCTGGAGATGAGGGCTCACAAATACCCTTTAATAAAAGTCTTTTCTACTTGAATAGCTAAAGTGAATTCTATTGTTTACAAAGAGGTGTCTAGTGAAAAGACATCTTAGAAGGTAATTAGGTGACCTGGAAATAGTTTTCACTAGCTTCCACTGTGACTTTTGGTGATCTGATATTTGCAAGTTTCAATTATCTCAGCTACCAAATGATGATGACTTGTCATTCTTAATTCACAAAGTTGTATTAATAAAGGAATTTCATAGACCGAAAGTGTTTTTGAATAGTTAACAAGATAAAAATTAAATTAATGTAGTAGATATTATTTTGCAGAAAAATGAAAAAGTGAAATTTAAAACAGAAAGTGATAGGCAAAGTTTAAAATTCTTAATTCAATTTCATTCTAAATAATTGATAGTGGTAGGATTGAAAATATTACTGAGTTTTTTTTTAATTAAAATATGTGGCGCTTAGTTTTAGGAGAATATATTCTTTAAAGATAATTTCCCATTGTACTACCAGACTAGTTAAACAGATGTGGTGACTGACTAGTTGAAGAGAAATGTAATACATTTTTGTTATAGTCTCTGGTTTTAAGAAGAGCATCAAATGGAAAAAGTATTAGTTATTTAAAAACCTTTATCTGCCAAGTTGACTTTAGTCTATAATAAATTACAATATGAAGTTTATAAAACAATCACAATAATTAATTTTTATTATTTAAAAATAACTACAATATAAATGACATGACACTTTTGAATAGACAAATTAAACAAAGAAAAGCGGTGCACTAGATAACCCGAATACAACAAAAACTGGATATTTGGGACTCTATGTGATGATTTTATTTATTTAATTAATGAATTTTATTTTATTGAAGGAACATTGCATATTATATGGGTTTAAGGTGTGCCCTGAAAATTTTATACATTTCTTTTTATTGTCATTACATGCCTTTCCTCCTTTTCAGCATTTGCATCTTTAAGATATTTCTATTTAAGCATATTTTGCTTATATTATAATTTTAACCCATATTAAAAAAAGTCAGTGATTCACCTCAAAGTTTAATGATTTGAATAGTATCAATCATATTTGCACAAAAATTTGAAATTTAGACAAACTTGGCAATAGTATCAAGAGAGCAGTTCAACCACACCCGAAAGGACCCTCTTCCAAGATGGCTCCGCTCACACTGCTGGTATATTCTGCTGTTTCAGCTGGGAAATCAGTGCCAGTGACCTCAGTTGTCTATGTGATTTTTACACATGGCAAGGTTGGGCTTCTCACAGCCTGGTAGGATCAGGGTAGTTAGACTTTTTACACAGCGACTTTTGTGCCCCAGAGCACAAAAGACACTCTAGACCTTCTTCAAGTAAAATTGATCTAATATATCCTGAGCAATTCTACATCTCATCTGGATTATTGCTCATATTGTCTCCTCTATCTCTAATGCCTTCCCTGGGCCTCTTTTTTCCCCTCCTAATCTCTGTGTTTCCTTCAAGATCCAGCATAAGGACTATCTCTTTCATAAAACTTTCCTAATTATTTCATGTTAGTATGATAGCTCTAAATTTGAAATCTGATAACTCCTGATATCTGCACTATATATTTCTCACTGAAAATATGCTCACTTATTTTATTATTTAGTTTCCTGTAGATAACACATCCTGTCTCCTCAACCCATGGTATGGTACTTGAGGACACAAATCAAGGCCTATACTTCTAAGTCATAGTGTCCATTGTATAATATGGTGGTTAAATAAAAGTTTGATAACAAAGGTAGTTGTATACAAGGGCATTTTTAGGTCCTTTTAAAAATGTAATGGATTTAACTGAAGGGATACTGCATTATAACATTATGTAGTTTTAAGGTATGCACCAAAGCAGACCAACATCCCTTTTTCCTTCACTTTTAAATTAATCCCCTCTACCCCATTTGTCCCCCACTCCCCTTCCCACAACCTTTGATTTGCCTTGTCTGGCTAAAATCTGTGGTTTTATTTCATTTTTTAAAGTTTATTTTTGTTAAATTTACTTAACTCGTTTTCTTTCTGTCTCTATACATCTCGAGTGATATCATAGGATGCCTGTCTTTTTCCATCTGGCTTATCTTGTTAAGCATCATTTTCTCCGGGTCAAGCCATGTTGCTGTGAATGACACGATTTCAACATTTTGATAGCTGAAAAATAGCATATATATACATATGTATATATACATATTATATCTTTTTTTATTAAGTTAAATGAGTTCTTTATATATTTTGGTTATTAACCCCCTTCAGATGTATGATATGCAAATATCTTCTCCCATTCAGTAGGATGTTTTTGTTTTGATGAGACTTTTTTTTTGCTGTGCAGAAGCCTCTCAGTTTGATATTAATCTCGTTTGTTTATTTTGGTTTTTATTTTCCTTGCTATTGGAGTTGAGTTCCCAAAGACATCTCTTAGGTCAATGCCTTGTAGTGTTTTACCTATGTTTTCTTCTATGTATTTTATGGTTTCTAGTCTTACATCTAAGCATCTGATCCACTTTGAATTAATTTATGTGTGTGGTGTTAGGTAGTGATATAGCTTCAACCTTTTGCATGTAGGTGTCCAGTTTTCCCAGCACCATTTATTGAAGAGACTGCCTTTGCTCCACTGTAAGTCTTTGGATCCTTCGTTGAAGATTAGTTGCCCATATATACGTGGGTTCTTTTTGGAAGATATAATTCCATTTGAAGTAATGTATATCTTGAATTTAGATAGTTAAAATAAATCTACTTTAGAAGATGTTTACCTGTACTGGCAAATAAGAATTTAAATTACTCATTAGATATAATGAATTTGGATCATTGACTTTAAGACATTTCTTAAAAACAGTTTTTGTTTTTGTTTTTTTCACTTCACAGCTCTTAGTCTTTTTCACTGATCCAAAGAAGTAAAGGTTTTTTTTTGAATGTTCAGCATCAGAAAGGTAAGCTTAGAAAATACAAAGATAAAACTAGTTAGCATGGAAATAATGAGTAGAAATGTTTATTAACCTAATTGTGTTCAACTGGAGAGAACTAGAGAAACCTTAATAGTACTCCTTTTCTGAACCACATTAACTCTATCAACACATTAAATGATTTTTTTCCCCTCTGCTATTGCCAGTATTATAACAAAGAGAGTAATCAATGTAACATTTTAGTGAGGGAGGAAAACTGGTGCAAATAGGAACTTGACAAGGAATACGTTGAATCTGTAAAACAATGAATTTAATTCAAAAAAATGTCTGGACTTACAAATGTGTCAGCATCTTAAAAAGTAGTTTCTTTTCAGGACACTGCAGTGATTTCAGTTTGAAGAAGTTTCTGAACTTTTTGCTCAAGGTAATGAGCCAGTTAATAGGAGACTGGGTTTTGTGTAGGAAGCAATTACCCCGATTGATAGGAAACTTGAGAAAATGAGCACAAGCTTTAATGAGATCAGCAAAAAGGTCATGTGTCTGAGAGCTCAGATGGAGTAAAAAGGAATGATGGTGGGAGAAATCATTAAAGACAATGCCATGAAAACCAGTAGAAATAAAAATGAAATATAATGTCATTGGATCTACCTATCTCAAAGGCCAAAGAATTAATTTATTTCAAAATAAGGAGATTTCTAGATATTTAGGAGTCAAGAGTCCATGGTTCAATTGGAACTTTGTCAGTGATTTAGTTGTAGCCTACCTCAGTACAGTGCTAAAATGTGTTAATAGAATAAATCATTATATACCAATATGTATTCCAGTTTGCATACAACTTTTGAAAAGAGCAGGTCACAGGCATTGCTTCCACTTCCTTTTCTTTCAGTCACTTCTCAACCCACTACAGTCTGGCTGCCACCCCCACCATCTACCGAAATTGCTCTGGGAAAGGTCAGCACTGATGATTGTCAAATACATTAGCCTTTTTTCAATTGTCAGTCTACCTTTCCTCCCAGCCGAACTTAATATCATTGCTCATCCCCTGCCTTGTAACATTCTTTCCTCACTTCTAAATCACAGTTATCTCTAGTCTTCCCATATGTCTGGCTGCTCTTTGATTTCTCCTGGTCCCAGCTCTTCTGCTGCAGTTTCCAAGAGAGTTACTGTCTTTTACTCAACTTGCTTTTCCAGAATGATCTCATGCAATCCTGAAGTTCCAACTAATGCCTCTGTGTCTCTCAAATTCTGATTTCTCAATCAAAATCTTTATCGAGCTTTTGACCCGTCATTAGATTTGTGGTAACTTTTCAGGCTCAGTATAGCCCCTTTGAATCTTTTTTTTTTTTTTTCTTGTTTTCCATGTCTTAACTCTCAACAATTCTAGTACCTGCGCTAGAAATCTTGGAGTAATCTTTTCTTTTTCATCTTTCCTTGTTGCCTTTATTGAAGTCTGGCCATTCGAACTCTGAAATATATCTGTCCATGCCTTTCCATTGTTACTAGTGACATCTAATTCAAGTTTTTATCACTCTTTGCTTGGAATTTTTCTTAGTATTTTCCTGATTGGACTTTTTCTCTGAATCTGGTTAGTCACTGTACTAACTTTATATTGCTACCAGAGTTATCTTTTAAATTGATCTATCATGTTACTTCTGTGTTAAAAAGTATTTCTGTGTCTTCATGGTTTGAGGGCTAGCTGCATAATTTCTGAAAATACTATCTTCTTAGAGCTCTGTTGCTGATCCACAGCATTGGGCCTCCAGAAGTCATATTTATTCAATGACTTCCTACTCTCCAACCACAATTTGTTTATTAAAACAGGAATAAGTCAATCACTGAGTTCATAGCTCTCTCTCCTGTGAAAAACTTAGCATTTGGAGAGTCACCTTATTTTAATATGTGAAATAGAGAAGTACAAGAGAAATGAGTGCTTTGCATTCTGGGTTGCTTCTTTCCTGGATATTGTTTCCTGTGCCTTCCATATGGCCAACATTCTTTATAACATTATAATTATTTCCTTCATAACATTTGTCATATATTACAATTTTTTGTTTACTTGGTTTTTTTTACCTTTTTTTCCTTCGCTATCTAGTAGCTCATTGTGGACAGGGTAACATAGTTGCCCTATTTTCCATACCATATCCCGGCATGTTTGTACATGGCATATATTAAGTGTTGAATTAAAAAGTATTGACTTATTGAGTAAATGGAGGAATGTTTATGATTTCTCTTTACCATGAATTCCTAACAGACTAGGTGCTTCTCAAATACAGGACCAGGTCTCTTGACATTTATATACTTTATACTGAATATAATTCCTAACCCACAGGCAATGGTTAGCTTTTCCTTAAAGCTTAGTAATGTTCACCTAAAGTAAATACAAATCCACAAATATTTTTTGTAAAATAACTGTTTGGCACTATTGTGTCCTTCATCATCTAGAAGTATTCTGCCGTTATTTACAAGTCCAAAGTGATTTTTTCGTTTGTAATGACTAGTCTATCTTTCATTTGTCTACCACATATGGAGTCTATTATGTTCCAGGTATTATTCGAAACTAAACAAAACAGAAAAAAGCTCCCTTTCTTCGTGAAGTTAATATTTCAGTGAATATACCTCAAAGATTCTGCTTTAATTGAAACTTAAGCTTTGGATTTAGTATTTTTGAATCTACCTAGATAATTTTAATGTACGGCTAGGGTTAAGAACCTTTACTATAGGATGACACACTGCTTATTGACTCCTTTTTAAAAAGAAACAAACAAGTCTAGTTACAATTTTTATCAGAATGTAAATAAGTTAATTTTCAATATGTCACTATTTGCCTTTTAACTTATAAAATTTTAGGAGAAAATGAATTTTCAATATAAAATACTGTTATAATGATTTACTCTCCTTATTTAGACATAGATTACATTCAAAAGGACTGAACTAATTTAATTATTTTCCAGTTTAAAAGTAAAATTGAATCCCGAAGACAAAAATAATTCTAACAAGGAACAGAAAATATCTTTGTAGTTTCCCTTTCCCAAGGAAGCAGTTTTTTGTAAGATTGGAAAATTTCTTGTTCCCTTTTTTTTGTGTGTGTGTTCTCATTGCTCGCTGTATTTTTTATTTATATTTGATTGCATGGAAAACTATATACAGTGGCAGTTTTTCGTGTAGAATGATTATAAGAAATAGGCTTACATTCTTTAATGGTGTTGAAGAATTTAATCTGAGTGAATATGTAGCCTATGGATACTTTCTGACAACACTTTTATTAAAGTAAAATAAATATGCAATTTGGTGTATTATACTAGAGAAATTCAGCCATGAATTCAGCATAATTGAAATAAGATCTGGAATGCTTTTATCATTATAGGAAGTTACCCTGTGCTCTTATTCTAGTTATCTCCATTCTCTATGTGCGATTGATGTTCTAATAGTATCACCAGAGAATGTTTTGACTGTTCTTGAGCTTTATATAAAAGGAAACATAGAGTATGTGATCTTTTCTGTCTGTCTTTTCTCAAACAGGAGAACATCTTTCATATTCATTGCTGAGCAGTAGTGCATTGCTTTTCCAGGGCTAAATAGTGTTATAGTGGATAAATACATCATATTCATTTATTAACCTCTTGATAGACTTTTGAGTTGTTTCTGCTACTAACATTTGTTTTCAAGTATTTGTGTGGACATATCTTTTCATTTCTTTTGAATACATACTTAGGAGTGTAAATAGTTATAGAATAGGTACTCATTTCACTTTGTAAGAAGTTGCCAAAACTTTCCCCCAAAGTGTCTATCATCTTACACTCCTACTAGAAATATATGACAGTTCTAGTTGCTCTACATCTTTACCAACATTTGGTATTGTCATCTTTTAAATTTTAGCTGTTCTAATGATGCAAAATGTTGTTTGTGTTTTTAATTTGCATTTATCACATGATTAATGAAGTTGAACATATTTAGTTTCATGTCTCTGTTGAAATTTGCACTTCTGGTGACTCAATTTGATCATCTTATTCTTATGTGATGAACATTTTAATAATTATTTGTTAAAAGTCCTTGACTGCTAATTTTAACATCTAGGTTAACTTGGGAACTCTTTCTATTGATCCTTTTTCCCCCTTTCTTGACTAGAGGTTATTCTCTTATTCAATTTCTTAGAATTTCTAGTAATTCTTGATTACAGACTGGACATTGTGGATAATGCATTGTAGAGATGCTGAACTTCATTATGTTTCTTGGGGAAGTGTTGATTTTGTGTGGCCAGGCAAGTAAGTTACTGGTTGATTATCCTGAACTTGTTATTTTATTGAGGTGACTTTGTTTTACAAATTAAAACGAACTTATTTGTGTAGATTCCCCATACATGCAGGTTCCCCATTTGTCAAATATTATGACAATACAGGCTGCTCTCCACAAAATTACAGAATTCTTCACCATTGTCTAGTAGGCGCTGCCTCACCCAACCCTGTTACATTTCCTACTGGTAACCTCAGTTCTATTGTTAAAGTCCAAGGGTGGGTTTTGTTTCATCTGTTCCTTTGTTCTGACTATTCAAATATTTTGACAATTCACAATCCACCTATGAATGAGATCATTTGATATCCATCTTTCTTCTTTTGACTTCTTTCACTTAGCATTAGGTTGATTCAAGTGACTGGATTTCATCTCTTCTAAGGGTGGTGTAACATTCCATTGTGTATAAATATCACGTCTTCTTTATTCATTCATCTAATATTGAGCACTTAGGTAGTTTCCAGTTCTTAACTATTATGAATAGAGTCGTAATAAACATGGGAGTGCATAAATCTCTGTGAATTAGTGTTTTTGTATCTTTTGAGTAAATACCTAAGAGAGGGGTGATGGAACCATGTGATTTTTCCATATTCCACTTTTAAAGGAATCTCCATTGTGTTTTCCATAGGGATTACACAAATTTGCTCTCCCAACAACAGTATAAAGTGTTTCCTTTTCTCCACATCCTTACCAACATTTGTTTGTTTCCAGACTTTTGGTCAGTAGCCAGTCTCTCAGGTGTAAGGCGATAGCATATTGTTGTTTTGATTTGCATTTCCCTGATAGCCAGCGAGTGGGAACATCTTTTCATGTGCATGTTAGCCATGTGTATATCTTCTCTGGAAAAATGTCCCTCCAATTCTCCTTCCTGTTTTTTGATTGAATAGCCTTTTTTTCTGTTACTGAGTTTTATGAGTTCTTTGTATATTTTTGATATGAAGGCCTTATCAGAAATATGGAATGCAAATATCTTCTTCCATTTAGCAGACTTTCTTTTTGTTTTGATGATGTTTTCTTTTGCTGTGAAGGAGGTTTAGTTTGTTGTAGTACCAATCATAAGAGACTACTGTGAACAGCTCTATGCCAATAGATTGCACAGCCTCAAGGACATAGATTGATTTTTAGAATAATACAGTTTACCAAGAATGAATCTGGATGAACTAGAAAATTGGAACAAAATAATCACAAGCATGAAAATTGAAGAGGTAACCCGAAGTCTCCCTAAAAATGACAGGACCAGATGACTTTTCTAATGAGTTTTACCAAACCTATTCTTCTCAAAACTCTTCCAAAATATCTAAGAACAGGAAACACGTCCAAACACTTTCTACAAGGATAACATCTCACGGAATATAAAAGCAGATAGGGACATCACCAAGAAAGAAAATTACAAACCAATATCTCTAATGAAAATAAAGGCAAAATTCTCAACAAAATATTAGCAAACCGAATCCAATAATGCATCAAAAGCATCTTGACCAAGTGGAATTTATCCCAAGGATGCACAGATGGTTCAACACATGTAGATCTATTAATGTAATACACCATTTCAACAAGAGCAAGGAGGAAAAATCACATGATCATATAAATAGACACAGAGAAAGCTTTTGACAAGATTTAACACCCATTTATGATAAAAACCCTGCATAAAATGGTTGGGTTATGCTTTTTAATACATTTGATCATTCCTGGGTCATTTGATTGGTGAATTCAGTCCATCAACATATAGGGTGATTATTGATATGAAACTGTTTATTGTCATTTTGTTAGTTGTTTTCTGGGTGTCGTTATAGACTATGCCTTTGTTCTTCTCTTTCTCTTCTTAGGTGAATTGCATGTAGCTACATTTTGATTGGTTTCCCTTTCTGTTTTCTTCTTTGTGTTTTTCCTGGAGATGTGTTTTGAGGTTAATCTGAAGTAGCATTAAGAATTTTATTTTTATTTGGAAGCAGATTAATCTTACCCTCATTATAATCATCCACATTTTTATTCTCCTCTTTTTATCCTCATTTTCTAAATTTTGCTGTCCTACCATTTTGAAGTGGGGTTTCTTTATACTTTATAGAGCATCCTTTAGTATTTTTTCTGTAGGGCTGGTTTTGTGGTGATGAATTCCTTTAACTTTTGCTTATTGGAAAAGCTTTATATCATTTCTTCAGTTCTAAATGATAATATTTTAGGTTATAGTATCCTATATTGAAAATCCTTTTCTTTCAGCACTTCGAATATATCATGCTATTCCCTTCTTGCTTGTAGAATTTCACTTGAGAAATCTGCTGACAATCTTATGGGGACTCCATTGTACATGACTCATTTTTCTTTAGCTGCTTTTAAAATTCTTTTTGTTTGTATTTTTTACCTTTTATGACAATGTGTCTTAGTGTAGATGTGTTTGTATTTCTTTTGTTTGGAACTCTTTGAATTTCCTGAGTCTGGAGGCTTGTATCATTCTTCAGGTTAGGGTAGTTCTCAGTAATTATTTCTTCAAATACAGTTTCTGCCTCACCCCCTTTTCTCTTTTCCCCTTCTGGGACCCATATGATGGCAGTATTCTCTTTGATATCATTCCATAAGTCTTGTATGCTGCCTTTTTTTCTTTGTATTCTTTTTTCTCATTGCTGGTTTGCTTGAGTGCATTCTTCTGCCCTATCTTCTAGCTCACTGATTTTATTGGAAGCTTCATCCATCCTACTTTTGAGTCCCTCTATTGAGTTCTTTAGTTTAGCAATTTTGTTCTTTATTTCTCTGACTTCTGTTTTGAGCTACTTTATTTCTTCTCTCTTGTATTGTTCTCTTTTTCTTTCTATATTATTTTCTTGCTATCCATGAGTATGTTTGTAGCTATTGTCTTGAATTCATTCTCAAGTTATTTGCATGTGTGTATTACATTCAGATTTTCCCCTAAGTTTTTTTGATACATCATTTCATATATATTTCTCTGTCTTCACTCTTTGGCATTCTGTTTTTATTTCTGTGGGTTAGGTTTCCCTGAAGTGATATTGTATAGGGTATTGCCTTACTCTGAATAGGCCTGGATCTTAGTTTGAACACTGGTAGTACTTTAGTTTTGTGACATAACCACTGGATGGATTCATTAAAACTCTAAGTTGGATCCTACATTGAGGCCCAAGATTCCAGCCTGTAGGCTTGGAGTTTATGTTGGGGCATGCAGAAACTCTGTGCTCCCACCCCAGCCTGCCCAGCAACAGGTCTGAATGACAAAGACCAACTGAGGATTATTGTTGCCTGCAATCAGCAATCAAACCAGAGATCCAGCTCCTCTCACAGAGTTGTACTAGCAGGTAGCTCTGGAAGGTTCCTTCCTTCTGGAAGACTTCTTCCAGAGATGCTGTTTTTTCAAGCATTCTTAAGCCTGGGGGAGGAATTTCTGGTGAGCAGGTCCTGCGGCTCTAGTCAATAAGGGTGGTAGGGGGTGGAAGGTTCCCCCTAGCTACCTTCCAGTTATGGTAGTGACTTGTGTATTTTTCTCCTTGGGGCCTCTGACTCAGTTTACCTGGGCACTGGTCCTCTTTTTGCCCTCTACCAAGATACCTTTCCCAGCTCAGTGACCTTGAGCTCTCTTGGTGTGCTTCCTGTTGCTGGAGCAACTCTCTGGAAGGCCCAGTTGTCCGCAAGCCTCCACCCATTCCTCTCATGCTTTTTTTCCCTCTGGGGCTCAGGATTCCAAAATTATGATGTAGTTCTGAAATTGGCTATTTTAGCCTAAATTTTATGGTGTTAAATGCTGCTGTGTTTGTGTAGTTTCTGATCCTGTCTTTCCTCAGCATTTGTGTTTGCAAAATAGATACTTCCTAGTTGTTCTGTGGGGAGGAGGTGAGTCTAGGCTCCTACCAGATCACCATCTGAACTCTTACATCAAAATTCTCATTTTAAAATAAATTTGCCAACTAGATTGTACTATAATGATCCTATTTTTTTCTTGTGGGGAGAGGATAAAATCATAATAATATGAAAATGCTGAAATGTTTCTACTAATTAAGAATAACCCTCGTGATTTTTTATATTTGGCAAACATTTTATGCCAATCACTGCTGGTTTACTAGACCTATTTTCAGGAATTTATAGACTGAATTTGTCTTCCCTCCATATGTTAAATCCTTATCCTCAGTGTGACTATATTTGGACATAGGTACTTAAGGAGTTATGAAGTTAAATGAAGTCATAAGGGCCTAAGTCTAATAGGACTTAGGTCCTTATAAGAAGAGGAAGAATCTCCTCTCCTCCCCTTTCCTTCCCTCCCCTCCCCTCTCCTGGCCTTTCCTCTCCTCTCCTCCCCTCTCCTCCTCTCCCCTCTTCTCCTCTTCATTCCCTTCTCCTCTCTCCTTCTGCATGCCCACACAGGAAGGAAGGTCCATATGAGGATATATTGAAAAGATGGTCCTCTGCAAGCTAGGAAAATAGCTCTTCCCTGAAACTTAATTTGCCAGCATTTTGATCATGGTATTTTTTTCTTCTCTGAGAAAATAAATTTCAGTTGTTTAACTAACCCAATGTGTAGTATTTTGTTATAGCAACCTGATCAGACTAATGAATCAGGATTGAAATCTTGTTGATTATTATTAAACTCCTGCTGTTAATTACTACTTTATAATCCATAGTACTTGAACTCCCTGATCAGACGTACTATTTTTCCCTTAAATTTTCTTTTTTACCTGTACTTTTTATATTTTTAATCGTTCATATGCACAAATAAGAACATAGGCAGCTTTAAAGTTATATCTAAAGAATCTGATTCTTAAGAATTCTTGAAGGATCCTGAAATTCTCTAAAAATATGGAAAACCTTACAGTAAAATGCAATATCTCAATCACTGTATTTCAAAATGGGGAATCCAGCTTACTTTGACATCATATAATGCCAAATGTGCCACTCAAGTTTATCTTTAGCTAATCATTGAAATTCAAACATTAGGCAAACAGAGTAAGGAATTGTTCATTGTCTCTTTGGTGTTTACTCTTGACAAAGGGGAACATTTTAAGACTTTTCAGTTTAATTCCTGTAATCAGATTGTTTGTATTGCTAAACAAAATAAATATTTTATCATAAGAATCTATAACACAGCACTAGAATTTCTTTTATGTAATTTTATAATATCAGTGAATGATGTTTAACTTATTCAGTGTTCCATTATATGTTGAAACATAGTGCTAATTTATTGTCAGTTTTTATCCAGTTTTAGCCACACAAAGGAAATAAATTATTTACTTGTTTAAGAGAAAGACATGACCTTTTATTTAATTAATTTATTTTTAAAGAGCAAGTAGGCAAGCAGGCAGGCAGAGAGAGTGAGAGAAGGGAGAAGAATATTTATTTACTTAGTTGTTTGTTTTGTTTTTGTCCCTCAGTCTCAGGTTGAGAACCTTTGTACTTCTGTGTATGTAAACTTTGCTGTTGTAGCCACAGACCTAACACCTGAGTCAGCAGGGCCCACCAAAGGAAATAATTTGAAAGCTAAAGGATTGAAAAGAGTACTTACATGTATTAGACAACTACAATTTCAGAGATGGTTCATGTCATTTCATCTTTAAAATTTCATCTTTAAAGTCCTGAATACTTTCTAGTAAGTTGGTTAGGTTTACCAAGATGTCTGTCAAATTATGTGTTGTGACTTTGTAATTAGAGAGACTACAACTTAATTAATCTGTAAATAGTCTACTTGATAATAATTTCACCAAGTGTACCATATACCATCATGTATAAACACAGAGATTTTTCTGTTTTCCAATGTTTTGTGTTTTTTCTGGCATATGAATTTAAAAATAACAATAAGAAGAGTAAATGAGAACTACATAATGAGAAATGGGATTGCATTAACAGTACAGATTGCAAAGAAAAAACACCTTGAGTTTTTTTAGAGAGGGATACTAAAAAGGTGAATGCAAAATATATGGTCAAAGAAAATAACAAAATATTAATCAACAATATTTAGACATTTTTTGATTTTCGTGTATCTTAAATAATTAAGTTATTTTACACCTTAAATGGCTCTCACAGATGTTAGATTTTGCACCATACTTTCTGACACCATGGAGTCAGTTATTCATCTTGCTATAATACCATTAAGATTCTTTGCCAATTACCAGAAAGCACTGAAAAATTATCTTGACTTGAGCATGGAAGAACCCATTTTATATTCTAATTCTTCATGGACCTATCTGTTCATCATTTATCAATTTATGTAAAGTTGAAAAAATGACAGGGAAGGAAGTCAACAGTTTTAGGGTTTAGAAGCAAAATTATTACAGAAGAATAGAATGTAAAAAGGATGCTTTAGGAATGGCTCAACCAGAAGAAGATCTTAAGGATTCTTAATTTCATACTATAACTTCAAAGAGATCAGAGAAATAAGATTCCCTTCCCCGCCTCAGCTTCTATCATCTGGAAACATACAGGAGAAAATACAAAAGAGAATTTTGCTGTTGCTGTTGTCGAACTAAATAATTAACTCAATCAATTAATTAATTAATGCTGCAAAATCTAAACAATGATGCCTGAAAGGTCTATAGAAATTTTATTTCATTTTCAGCATTATCTCCACAACTGAAATGCTGATGTTTTCCAGGATCTTTAGGAAATATCCTTAGTAAACTAGACGATTAAATGAGAAAGTGGTATGGTACCCTTGGGAGAAATGACTCAAGGGAGTCAGGAAACTTGGGTTCTGAATCCAGTGTTGAAACTAACCTGCTCAATTGTTGTGAGCAACTTACTAACCATCCCCCAGGAAGCACAATTTATCCACATATTGAACCACAGATCTCTGAGATCTTTGTCAGATTTTGAGTTTCTAGCAATTGTTAAATACTCTTCACAGATATTGTATGATCTCGAAGTGTAGTATGCAACTCGTGGCAAGATTGGAATAAACTATTTCCAAATGGCAAGAACATAATTTGGTCATTAATGTTTCTCAATCACGGAGTCAATTCATAGTGTAGGTGGCATCTTTTTATGATATTAATTTTTTGAGGTAGAGTTTTCTAAGGGACATAGGAAAGGTTGATATGAGTAAAACTGAACGTGATTTAATTTTATAATGCTAGAGTGATGCCAAGACTGAAACCATCTACCAAGTATCTACAAGATTTAGATTTGCAAAGGTAGGATATTCAAATTTATGTGAACTGTTCTTGAGACTGCATTAGATTTTAAGAAAAAAAATCTTTTTAAAAAGACTTAAATGGGATTTAAATTGCAAAAGTTGATTAATAAATGATACAAAGGATTGAATCACTTAAATTTTTATATAGAGGATTAGAAGTGACATAAGCCCCAAAAGTCAAATTGAAGAAAAAGTAGATGTTGTCCAAATGTGCAACTATTATTTCACATAATGCAGTGATAAATGTAGACAACTGGAAGGAAAAATGAGACATTACATTGTGAAGGACTCTTGTTTTGACTGCTAATTCATATTTTTATTTTGCAGTAAGCAGATTTTGTTGGGGTTTTAGCAAAATGATCAAAGGCCTTAAACAAGCCCTTGGGTATTGCAAATTGAGAAACTAGCAGAATTCTTAGCATATCTTCA
Organism: Solenodon paradoxus; assembly: GCA_004363575.1. Classification (NCBI taxonomy): domain Eukaryota; kingdom Metazoa; phylum Chordata; class Mammalia; order Eulipotyphla; family Solenodontidae; genus Solenodon; species Solenodon paradoxus. The sequence goes on along the minus strand of RJWH01000007.1, from coordinate 843,371 downwards.
GAGAAAAAATGATAATATGCTTGGCAAAGAGGCTCACTGAGGTGGAGAATTAAGAATATAACAGTGAGCTCAGAAAACCCAGGATGCCACCAAAAGGGGAAGATAGACAATTCTGTAAACTTAATAAAGAAAATATAAAGGTCCACACCAATGCCATGATTAAATCTTATATATTTAATTGTCTGTCTTTCTGGAGACTAGATATGGTAATTGGGAGGAAGGTAACCACTGTGAGGTTGTTTTCAAGTTTTTACCTTCTTAAAGTTTATACCCTCTTTCACCCCTATTATAAATTTCTTGCACATTGACCTAAGGTAATTTGATGATTCATAACAATTAGGTTTGGGGGTAGACATGTGAAGTCACTTCCAATAAAAGTTAGGTGAGGGTCTTAGGTTTTCTCCCCGGCGAAGTCACCGTGAGGTTATATGTCATGATGAAAGAAAAAACAAATTTGTCACATATACATACATTTCATAGCAATGTTTATTGGAAAAACAGCCATTCAAATCGCCCTGCAAACTGCATCAGTTTAGGCACTCCGACAGAATCTGGCATACAAGCTTCATGCAGATGAATGTGACTATATTTTAATGTTAAATATAGCTCAACTTTTAGTTGGAGTTAGGTGATAAATTCCCCCATTAGGCAGTCACTTAATTTATTCATAATCCTAAACCAGGGCTTTATTCTAAAAGGTGGGTTGCCTAGATACATGTCTATTTATTCAGAGTTGGGGAAATCTGTACAGTATTTCTGCTCAATGTCTCCACTGAATTCGCCAGGGAACGATCACTTCTAATATCTACCAAAGCCTCTGGTGTTGATTGGAGATAAGATCCTTGAAAGGCTGGTGTAGTAGCCTCTGAATTGTAGACCTTGGTTAGAGCTATTCAAAGCTAACCATCCCCCATGAAGTATATGTTCCTGATTAAGAAATTTCATATGATAATTACCTGCTTCTATGGTAAAATTAAACTGAAACACAATGCATCTCATTGTCTACACAGAAGCATTTTAGACAAAATTATAAACAGTAGAGTGTCATTTCTTTTAAATGTTAAAATAAAAAATACTGTGGGTTATATTTTTAACATAGATAAACTAAATGAAAATAAATATTGGCTTAAAATTCCATCATCTAGGGAATATGCTGACATGTAAACAAGTACTTGAATATAATTAGAAAAATACATGCTGTAGAGAAAGAAATAAACTGAAAGGTGAAAGCCTCCATTTCCCACCTCCCTCCAAACATCTTCACTCATAATCAGTCTTTGTCTAAGTAATGATAGGTACCTTTCCTTGCTTTTTTCTGGAAAAAAAATCAGATTTATTCTCTCTTTTTGTCTCAGAAATGATCTTTTTTATTAATTTAAATGAGTTCTTTGTAAATTAAGGAAATGAATCCTTTCATACATGTTAGATTTTTCCTTGTGTATTATTTGACTTGTTTATAGTTATATTAGTTTTCATCATGTGAAAGTATTCCCACATTGATTTGAAATGGAATTTTAACATAAAGGCAATCTCTGAATGTTTTGTACCTTATTTCTTGACTTTGCTCTGACCCCAATGGGGACAGTTCCAAACTGTTTAATTACAAAAGATTCATGATGTCTTCAGATAGTATGGTAGCCCCTCTCACTCTTTGCTTTTAGAAAATTCTTGACTATCTTTCTATATTTAATTTTCCAGGCAATCCTTAGTATAATCTTGTTCTATTGAAAAAGAAATCCTTTTAGTCTTTTGCAATTACATGTGACTTGTAACTTGGAAGAGAAGTGGCATCTTTACTGTATTGTCTCCCTGTATATAAGTGTATAGTGTGTATTTTAATTCCTTTAAATCTTTGTATATATAGTCCCCATATAGTTTTAAAGTTTTAGGTTCTATGTGTTTCATTTATGTTTATCTTTTTATTGCTCTTATCAATGGGATCATTTATTCCAGTATAGTTCTGTTTATTGCTTGAATATTGGAAAGCTATTTATCTTTACTGTTAATTGTGTAACTCACAGATTTATGAATTTTCTTAATTTGAATACTTTTCAGTTATCCTTAAACACACAGATACACACACTCACACACACACATATGTCCTGTCTCAAAATGGCCAGCTAAGATATGGATATATGAATTATTTATTGACTCTCCACAAAATGCAGTGCCAAAAGGTAAAATATCTTGCAAAATTTATTTCCACATCAAGCAGAATGGACAGCCTATATATGTATATGTTATTTATGCAATGACTGTCCTGGGTGAAAGAGAAAAAGGATTGTGGCTATTTACAGCATTGTTACTGTGGTTGAACTCTTTGCCTGAAAGGCCTAGGATTTATAACTACTATTGAAATACTGCAATTTTGTGAACAGAATGGAGAAAAGGTAATAGATTAACCAATTCTTCAGACTTTATGACATATTCTTTTAAGACTTAAGTCTAACAACATAACCTAATTGGACCATTAGCCTTTCTCTAGATTTTTGATGGAGTCTTTTTATTTTTTAAACTTCTTTGCTTTTATCCTGAACATCAGCAGGAAAAGTGAGCAGAAATGGCAAGCACCTAGTTCACACGTGTAAAGAAGGCAGAACAGCTTTCCCATCTCTAGCAGGTCTATAGTGAGGAACAGCAATTCTCAGGTCTGAAGTGACTGAAGATAGAGGCTGTTGTATTAGAGTGATACAAGGGACCCTCTGGTAGAAGTGACCCCACCATGGAAGTCAGGTAATAACCCTTTGTAAGGACCATGTCTCACCAGAATATAGGAACATGTTGTTTGAAATAAACATTTTCTTGAAAGTTTCCTCAAAGGACTTCTGAGATGTGTTGCTTTTTTCCTTTCCAAATATTTGCTTCCCATTCTAGAGAGCTGGCCTAACTTAAGAGAGGGATGGTTTCAGATATTTGTGACTCTAAAATACTTTTACAAATACATAACTTTTCGAGGCCTAAATAAATAGGCTCTTTACATTCAAAGTGCTTATAAACATGAATAAATTAATGTTAGGAATAGTACACTATTTGTGTGCTATGCAAAAAATAAACCAAAGAGAACTTCCTTAAGAATTAGCATAAATGTGCAAAAACAGTATGCAAATGTGGAAAAACTACCCTGCTTACATTGTAAAACTGAGGAAGAAAAATGTACTTTGTATGATGTTCTTGCCTTAAATTTTATGATACAGAGAAGCTTATTTTTATATAAACTGTTTAGAACAGTTTTCTGTTGTCAGGGTATTATATGAATTAATTTAGGAAGTCATTTAGAGGGTTGTGAAGCTAGATGAATTTTTTCTTTAAATACTATAAACTCCATGTTATCTATATGATCACTAGAATGTAAACTCTGGATACACCTTTTGGCTTATTTATTGTTTTGTCTACATTGTGTAAGATCATACCTAGAACAGTAATTGGCACATAGCAGTCATTTAGACATGAATGTTACTCAGCATTATTTGAGTAATCCTTGATAAGTAAGATTTTATTATCAATTTAAACTTGATTCAGAACACCATAGCAGTAGAGTTTGGAGATTTTTTTTGCTAATTACAATCCAAGATCCTATTATCAATTTTGTTTGTTATAGCAAATTCATTTAAAATACATAAATCATTTTATTAAAAATTAAAAACTTTAACATACTAAGTCTATTAATTCAATATAATCATAGTAGATTAATTTCCTTATTGGCTAAATAGTCAAAGAACATTTGCAGGATATAAAAAAGGCAATAGTAATGACTAACATGTACACACCATTTATTTTATTCCATATGTGTTTTAAGCATTCACATGTATTAACTCTAATCTTCTATTTTGAGCTATAATGTATACATTTATAATGTGGATACTTCAAAATTTCTCTGAAGTTATAAATGGCCACGTGTCCCAGATCTGGCCAATGAGATATAATCAGAAGTCATTAGCTATGGAATGTAGGCAAGGCACAGACTTAGTGGACAGTACCTGCTAGTTAAGCTGCCTTCTTAAAGACATGAAGGCACCCATTGCTAAAGGTCATGGGGTAGAAAAACATAAAAAATTTGTTACCAATTGGAACTGCCTACCTAACATGAGGAAAATTAACTTCTATATAAGTGACAGTAGTCCTGTTTCTATTATATGCATCTGAACTCTGCATCCTTACCTATTCAGTTGAAAATATTTTCTTCCTGGCAATTCATTCATACTTTCATTCAACAATATTTGTTGTACATGTACTATTTCCCAGCTACTGTTCAACATGAGTGGGATATGTCATTGAACAAAACAGCAAAGATATCTACATTCAAAAAAAGCTTACATTGTAGAGATGGAAGATGAACAATACAAAATAAATATGCTAATTATTAGCTTATTAGGAGATGATACATCTTATGATAAAGAAAAGGTAGACAAAGATAAGCAACATCATTAGTGTTCAGGAGAGTGTAAAATAGCCAATTTAAGTAGGATGCTCATATAACCTTACTGAAAAGGTAATTTGAACAGAAGAAAGCAGACAAATGCTTTAAATAATCTCTATGGGTTCTGTGTGAAAGATGGCCTATACAGGAGAAAGGATAGAAAAAAAAGTAGTTTGAAGGTGATTACAGTCATTCAGATGGTATTAATTCATGGTGGCCTAGACCTCTGTACAAGGCTCGGGTACAGAGAAGTAAGAAATCCGATTCTATGTTTTTTGAGGGCAGAGCCATTAAAATTTCCGGAAACTTGAATGTGGACTATAGGAAAGGGAGGGGATCAAGGATCACTCCACAGGAAGTGATGTAGGGCTTTTAAAAAGACTTCTTCAAAAGCCTACTGTCATATCTTGAGCCCCAGAAAACAGTGTATCCATGATACATTAGAAAATTCCAAGGGTCAGAAATTCCGAACTCAACAAATAAATCTCTGAAGACTACTAAGTTAATGGTGATTGCATGTCTTTATTTCAGTGTGGCTGAATAAGCTGCCTAACTTGAGCAATGCCATGTTTTACAAAAACCTTCTTCAGCAAGAATGGAGTTGATTGACTGTGAGTACAGGTTATGAGAGTTGCCTAAGGACCTTATTTTTATCCAAGTATAATCTTCGCAAAGGTTTATGAAATTAGACTTGTACAGATAAAACTGATGTAATCCCCTGAGTCAATGTTCTGAAGACTAGAGTGAGATGCTCTCAGAACCAGAAAATAAAGTTAAATGACAAGAGCTGAATTATTAAAACCTGACATATAATTTATTAAATTTACAAATCTGTGTATATTTTATTGGTTAAAGTTGGAAGAATTGGGTCTAGAAATATATTTCAATAAGACAAAGTATGAAAGGAACTAGAGCCTAATTAAGGATATTAAAATGTATCTGAAGACAGATTGGCTTGCAGAAGGGAGGAAACGATCTTGAAAAGAAGAGGGAGAAAGAGTCTATATATTTTCTCATACTCTACTTTGATCAAAGCAATGCAATTGCTTGCACTGGAGAGTGGCTTCTGACTAGCTTGAGGAATAAGAACTAGTATTACCTAAAATCTTTGTAGCCCACCCATGCATTTCAACCAAAATAGACACTCTTCAGTGATTTAGAGGAAAGAAAAATTTATGTTTATACATATACATACTGCTTATTGTTTATACATATATATACACACACTTGTGTATTTGGATATTGCAAACATTCAAGATTTCATAGACTCTTATTTCCAACTGCAGTACTAATATATTCTGTTGAGTGTATTATTCTTCAGAATAACCTGGTCTGATAATGAATGGAAGGTGAATCACCCTACACAACTATTCTCTAATTTTCCGCATCATCTTCTGCTTATATTCTTGTTCCTTGGAGAATATCTTGTGAAATTTTTTTGCAACTATTTTTAACTTGGCCACACTAAAAGTTTGAATGTCTTAGACCTAAATTGATAATTATCTGAACCAGTTTCCTTCTCAAGCTTTTTTTTTGCCTCATCTTTGAAATAGTGAAGGTTTCTTAATGAAGGAACAATAGATATCTAAAACTTCCTTTCCTCCTGTCTCAGAGGAACAAGTGTTTTGCTTCCTTTCTAGACCTTACTGTCCTCCAGTGTTCCTAATCTCAATATTTTTTTTCATTAAATGCTTTCATTAAATGTGGTATTTATTTTATACCACTTATTTTGCCAAATATTGATATCTGTTAAATGAACTACAGTAAGAGATGTTAAGTGTTTAAAAGAAGTATGGACAAATACAGAGAATGATAGTGTACTGAATGTTCACATCTGGTGATTAATGATAGCTTCATGTAGGACTTTTGAGTTGATCACATCTGGTGATTAGTGATAGCTTCATGTAGGACGTTTGAGTTGATCTTGAAAAATGATTAAGAATCTTCCAAATGTGATGAAAACACCCAAGGGTATTTCAGGCAGATAAATATAATAGTGGGAAATGAAGGATTAGCAACCAATAAAGCCAGAAAAGTAATTTTTCTCCAATTATAATGAAATTAGAATTTTTCTCTAATAAAGAAAAATCATCAAAATAAAAATGTTTTAACCCAAAACATAAGACACAATATAATTTATTTATTATTTTAGAATCTTTAATTTTACTGTTAGGTACAATCTAAATAGGAATTTTTTTTAAATGTGGCTGTCAAAAACAGAGTCTATTTTTAATCACCATAAGTTCTTTGTAAGCTAGTGCAGGGTCACATATAGTTTATCTGTTTCCAAGCAAGCAACATTGTATGTCTTAGCAAAAGCTTAGTATAATCATATAATTAATAAATATTATCAAAATTTTAATATTATAATTTGTTTAACTATTATAATTTGTTTTCTGGGAAGACTGAAATAAGAAAATGTAGTAGATTGAGTACTTTTGAGCAACTATGAAGACACTGATATAGGAAAAGAAACACTATATATAAAATAATGTTTTAAAATTGAAGGATATATCTTTTTAAATAACAACAAAAACAAATAGATTTATAAGTAAATTAAATTCTTCTGTACCCATTACCAATGGAAAATGCAGTGTGAGCCTAAGTATACAGTGCAAATTTGGATTTAAACAAGCCCTAGCTTCAAAAAGGGAGGAGAATGGGTGTGAAAAAAGAAACATGATCATAAGAGAAAATTTTTTCTGCTAATTTGAAAAATGCTGTCACATGGAAGTTTTGCTAAGCTATATAGGATATATTCAACCTTGATCTCTTTCTGTCAAATTCTATTAAGTAGGAAACATTAGAACTCACAAGCAAAGGGAATTAAACCTCTGTGGAATTACTTCACTAGCTAGGTCAAAGGTAAGCTGAGATCATAGATAACTATTAAAATGAGAAAAAGGTACAGTAACATTTTAACTTTCACAATTGAGCAGCTCTAGACTGCCAAAACTCGAGAAAAAAGTATATATTCTGTTTAAATTGTGTATATATATTGAAACAGAAAATTGGTTTAAGATTCATAATTATAAATTAATGACTATAGTCTCAAAATTTGCCCAAGGATTTATATTTATTTAAACTTTCCTCTAGATGATCTAATCATTAAAATATATCATTTTCATTTGATCATTTGTTCTAAATTTTGTAATCATGAAACTTTACTACTATTTATTTAGGGAAGTTTAATGTACTTTCTAATGTATTTCATTTTATTTTGTATACTTCAATTCTGGTGAAGTTGAACAATTTTTCAGTCATCATCTTATGTAACTTATTTATTAACATGTGTTCTCTATTGTGGTTTTTTCTTTTACTTATATGATGAAAACATTTTAGGGATGTTGAAACTTTGCTATTTTTATAGTTGAAGTATAATACAAAAATGTCTTCTAGGAATAACATAATCAAGTATAAGTAAATGTTATATTTTCATCACACAAAGTACTGCCCATGGAAAGTCCGAATTGAATCTGGAGGAGACTTAGCCCAGGTGCTGCCATTCATTGGTTGACTAATAACAGGAATTTCAAATATATAACTTAGAGGAAATAACCCCTGGAGGGCTTTCCTTGCAACTGAAAATCTGTAATGAAAAATTACAGCATGAAAAGTAAATTAACTTTAAAAATGAATGATCTCTGTGTGCAATAACCTGAAGAAGAACATTGGACACCCACACCCACCCCTTGGAAAATTCTCTGAGATTCAGAGATCTGTCTTACACTGTTATGACTGCTTGAAAGAAATTATTTATTTTTATTATTGTTATTATTGTTTGTAACAAGTTTTTTAAAATAAACTTATTTGCAATTGAAATTTCAAAGGATAGTACTTAGGATCAAATGAATGAGACACTGTGCTTCACAAATTGCTAAAAATTTATGTCAAAGTGTGATTTATATACACAATGGATACTACTTAGTTATTTAAAAAAATGAGATACCGTTTTTGTCAATAACGTGGATGGACCTTGAAGAAATTGTGCTGAGTGAGATCAGTCAGAAGGAAGAAAACTAACATAATGATTTTACTCATGTGTGTTTAATATAAAGAAACCAAGCAAACAAATAAACCAAATCAAACAAAAATTGGCTTAGTTTGTAGAATCAAATTATTGGTTCCTAGAAGGGAAGGAGGGAAGGGGTGAGAGTGAGCAAACTGGGTAAAATTGGTCAATTATATGGTGAAGGATGAACTTGGAATGTTGGTGGTAAGATCACATACAGTGATTGATTTATGATGATGCATACCTTAAAAGTATATAATGTCATGATATAATGTTTCCTTAATAGAACTTCAAAAACCCCCAACAAATCCTGACATAAAAGTCCTCTATAAACAGTGGTACTTAACATTTAAATTGAAAGAGATTTTCCCCTCTGCTTAAAACGTGTTTGACAAAGCTTAAGGTACTTTGGGTTCCGAACTGCTTCTGACACGTAGATAGAACTCTATTGTTGCCAATTATAGGCTGATTCCTAGTCAAGCAATTTGAGAATGTGAGAGAATCATCATTTATAATGAGGACTTGGTTAAGTTCCTATAGATCAGCAGGTTTGGCTGTACATTTAGAGGGCAGAAAAGTTTTTGTTGGTTGCATGTAATTGGTGGGCAGTCTACCTTTATTTTGACTTTTCTCTTTCCAGCATTCCCTTTCTCAAGCAGAAAACATTCTTCCACCTAGAACATTCTGCTGTAATTTGTATCTCAAGGAATATTTTGATTTTTGCAATATGTGCCTTGCCTGGCTGTAGAATTTTGCTACTCATGACTCTTCCTGCTCTTAAGCCTCATTTCATGGCTAAAATGGTCTTTGCAAAAATGAAAAGTGACCCATGCATTCTATCTTGAAGTCACTTTGAATGTACATTTCGTAACATGTTTCATACTTTTTAAAGGATTCAGACACAGAGACAATTGTACCTCATTGTTTAGTGGGAAGAATATTTGAACACAAATTCTTTCCAATTTAACAAATTTTTGTCACAAGAAGAAGAAAAAGAATCCTTAAATTTATTTCACACAATAAACTATTCAACCTTCTAAATGACTAGGTACTTTTCTTAGTAAATAAATAGTGGTGATTAATTCCCATATTCTCAAACAGCATAATTTAAAAAATATTTCCTAAAATGTACATTTTCCTTAGGTCAAGTTTTATATTTCTGTGTATTATTTGAGAACCAGGATAAACCTAAGCTTTAAGTAGCTTAGTTGCTACACATTGCAGGAGGTTCAAGCAAATGAAAAATTGAAAAGAATTCAAGAGATGATAGCTATACTGGTAATTGAGTCAGAGCAAACTACTATTATGTGAGAAGAGGCAGAAGAGGATAATTTCAGAAACAACAATTCCCTTTATGCCTCATGAGCAGCAGGTTAAAGCTCAACAGATTTTTGAGAATAACGGGGTGCCGAGGAACCTTATTAATAATGCATGAAAAAACATTTACCCAAGGTATAAAGTGTTGATAAAATGTGAACTATATCTACTTGCCAAATATCAGGGTTTCAAGGTCTTTAAGCACTTTCTGTGCAGTAGGGAGTGTATTCGTTATTTGAAAGGGTGACCTGTGAGTGGGATTCAGTGGTATTAGAATCACATACAACTTAAAGATAATATTGGATGAGCTCGGTAATTTTTGAAATAAATACTAGGGTAAGGAGAAAATACTCTTGATCATTATTAACATCAGTATTTTTGTATCTAAGGGGAGGGTGGTCCTTACTATGCTATTAATTGTTCCTGAAAATACCTTATTAAATTGGTTCTCAATATTTTTCATGTGTGTGTATGTGTGTGTGTGTGTGAGTTTAAACCATAATCTAATTTTCATCTCCTATAGGCTTTTAAAGTCTGTCTCCATAGTGATGGCAAATGAGAGGAAAGGATTTCATAGGTTTCTTTTTCAGTATATGTGGCACAGTCATCTCTTTTTATGTCCTTCTGTTTGTTCCCTATACGCCATTACTGGCTGCCTCCATGGCAACAGCCAGTAAACTTTTGCGCATATATCACTGCATCCTCTGTGTATACTCCTCTGTAAGTGCCCTCATACACTCAGTGGTATCATAAAGCATCTGAAAGCTGTACATGTCCAGTCAGTTGGCTTTGTGCCCCTGGTAACTTTTTTTTTCATACCCTTAGGATAGCACCATTATTACAGTTGTCTTAAAAATTGTACCTGCTTGAGTTGTTCATCTCCATCTGGTGCACACTATTCTTCTTCTCTGACCTAGGTTTCATAGATATAAGATGTTAGTCTATTTAGAGATGGATGCTTATTGACTGCATAATTTTAGAAGAGCCCTAACTTATGAATTATCAAAGCTTGTTATGGGAAAGCTAGTTAACTCTAATCATATTTTTGCATAAAAAGAGACATTATATTTATACATTTTGGCATTTCATGGTATATCTTAGTAGGATTGACAATACTTTAATTTTATTTTTTATAAACAATTGTTGTTTAAATGACTTCTCTGCATGTGGATATTTTATTTTTTCCCTAGAAATAGAAGAAAACATTATATCTGGCTTCAATAAGCTTAGTTGTTTTGATAAATAATCATTTGCTGTACCTGCCTTGGTGAGATAAATATGTAATAAAAAGGAATTGTTGTTGTCCTCAAGTAATGTGTGCACAAATTAACTGACCTATTGAAAATATGACCATGAATTCAGGTGAATGAAAGTATCTATTACTCCTTTTTTTAATAATAAAGGGAAAAGAATAAAAATGAAAAATTATGTTTAATTTATATGATAACAAGTTTATTTATATGATAACAAAATACTGTTTCTTAGAGCATGTTAATTCTATTCCTCAACACACTTATCTGGGAAATGTTTGACTAAAAATATGATTTCTTAAAAATTTGTCTAATTAATTCATGGACATATGGTTTAACTGCTTCAGTAAATCAAAGACTATTATCAGTTTCTTTTCCTACTGATACCTTATTTTGGACTGATGAAATTTATTTAGACCAAATAGCATTAAATTATAAAAATTTCCTAATTCAAAATATTTGCTTCAGAGTAAAGTTATGAATCACAGGATAGAGTGAACCCATACAGTTATTAATCATTCTTTCAAATTATTTCAATTACTTTCTTAGAGAAAAATTTTGCTTACTCTCCCTAAACTCTATAATGAACTTCAGGAAGTGAAAATTTATTCATTTCGTACTCTGGGCCTTGGATTCCTATAAGCATAAGACTGGTATCAATTATCTCACGGAAAAGACCCTTTGTAAATAAAAGCAATGATACCTGTTTAATGAGTCAAAACATTTCTAAGCCTTCTTAACTTCAAACAAATCCTAAATATTCTATTCAACAATTTAAATTAAAAGGAGAAAAATATAGAGAAGTGTTAATTGTTCAGAAACATGAGGGTATTGTGTACATTCAAAATATCAATATAGATGAAACCAAAGGGAAAACTACTCTGATGTTTAAATGTTTTAATTATTTTGCTTAGCTTTATCTTTTAGAATTTTTGCTAAGATATTTTAACTAAAATCCATTCTATTTTAATACTGCACTCATAATCCTTATTTCAAACCCTAAAAGTATCATTTAATTCAAATCAATTTGGAGTTTGGTGGCATAGGATAGACTATTTGAACTGGACTATATCCAGCTATTTTCATCATTTTATGTTTTTTTATACATTAGCAACTAATATTGCAATTTCATACAACATATTTCAAACCAGTAATCAAATGGCTATAGGACTCCTTGCTAAGAAAATACTCCAAAGTCACTGATTTCCTGAAGGATAAAGACACATTGAATTGGTTGTCACCCATTTTAAGGAAAAACAGATAACTTATTGTTCACTAATTAGATTCTCAGACTTGCAAGATGTCCTTGAATGAAGGGCTGTCATTGATCCCTCTAGGCAAAAAACTTGGGCTGAGGATTGTGTAGAGGAGGGGTGTGGGGAGGATAAAAACTTCACATTCAAGGTAAGTCTTAAAGAACAGAAATCCAGTAGTTCTTCCAATGATCACTGAGAAGTCAGCAACCACGGATCAGGAAGTATAGTCCTAAGAACATTGTATGATTATTTGAACTTTATAATTTTCCCATACATTTTGGTTTTGTCTGCCCCTTAACCCAGAAGATTTATATGTTTGTCTTTGGGGAAAACAAGAAAACTGGAAGCAGTAGAGCTAATCTACGTTTTCTAAATTGATAGTAGTATTCCATACAAAGTTTTTATTAAGAAAAACTTGGGATTTCAGGATGTTTGAAAATTTTCTGGTGCTTTTTAAAAGCAAATTTATATTCCTAACTCATAGCTCTATTTTAGCCATTCCTCACATGCCTCACAATTTTCCTCTCTAATTTTATTTATTTCCTACTGCACCATCAAATTATCAGCTATGGAACATTTGCAGCCCTTCTTTGATGTTCTCTGTTTGCCGAGTGTCATTTCATGTAATTGTCCAATATCAGCTTCTCATACCCACCCTATATAACCTGCAGGTTCTAAGTTCTAAATTTTTTTGTAGGCTGTTAAACTTTCAGGTAAAAGGAGTTGATTTTTTAGTATTAAAAATTATTTTCTTATAGCCCAGTTTTTAATCATATGTCCACATTTATTTCTATTTGTTTCTTTTTACTATGGTTGAATCCAAAATTATGCAAGGCCAGACAGTACATCTGATTGAGTGTATATGTTACTTCACTTATTTTCATATCCTTCTTAAAATTAAAAAGACCTTACCTGAGAAACAAGGCTTGGAAAACCAAGAAAACACCTTTAGTAAATGTCGATCTTTTATTAGATCACTTTATGAACCATTTTGTTGGTGTGGATCATGAGTTCTCTACCTTTAGCTGTCCCCTTGAATTCCACAGCCATGGTTTTACAAGACACAGCCATTGCTCCTGGCTGACTTGCTTTGTGTTGGGGTTGTACATAAAGGTCATCTTGGAATCCCTGAATTTCACTGATGATCTGAAGAGCTCTAAAAAATTTGCAGGAAAGGATAATGGAGTCCATGCAGAGGAGGTATGACTCAGGCTCAGGTTGAACAGAGGACTTTGCAGGAACCTCCCACCCTGAATAATATATCTACTCTTGGATTCAGAGTTATTTCTTGGAAACAAAATACTTACATATTGAAAAACAACTTAATAATAACAATGGAAAAGAAAAAGGATAACTTCATCACCATTCTATCAAAACAATTTATTTTGCCAGAAGCATAAATATATGCTTGTAGAGGAGTATTTCAGACCCCAAAGGAAGTTTTTTTTTTAATTTTGTGTTTAACCTCATTCAATTCTTTAATACATCTGCAGAAAAAGAATTCTTTCAAATAATGAGAAGTGGAGAGTGTCCTAAGGATTTAGTGGGAAATTGGGAAGATTGCACAGGACACAGCAGAAACTCAGTAACATTTCTTGTTAGACCTCTCCATACTCTTCCACTTCACTGTTCCTCTCTTCTGCCCATGTCCCTTCTTGCTTCCATCTCCCCACTCAACTCCCCTTGTAGTCCATTCAACTAATCCTAGACATTCAGCTCTTCCCCTTGTTTTTCATCCCCATCTTGACAAAATAACCAGTCATCTGTTATTTTTTCAGGTGTGCCCTTCTGAAATATAATTTCATCTTCCCAAATAGATTTTATGCCTCTCTTTGTCCATTCAAGTGGCTATAACAGAAATTGGGCTATATCAACAGAAATGTGTTTCTCACTATTCTGAAAGCTGGGAAGTCTACAATCAGAGCACAAGTATCTGGTGAGCACAAGTATCAGGTAACTCTACATGAGGGTAGGGATGGAGGAGCTCTCTAGGGTCCCTTTTGTAAGGACACTAATCCCTTTCATGAGGGCTTCGTCTTCATGACCTAATCATCTTCCAAAGGTACCACCTTCAAACACCATTGCATGGGGGATTAAGTTTTAACATATGAACTGGACCTGGGGGTGGTGGGACACTAATAGTCTACAGCACTTTTGTAGTTCCCAGACTTACATGCTCTGTACTATACCAAGAGTCCTCTTCAGTTCAACATCCAGGCCTCCCATCATCAATTACCCTCTCTCAACACTCACAAATGGCGCAGTTAATCTCTCCTCTACAAGTCTAATTTCAATTGACTGTCAGGAAGAGAAAGCAAAGCTAACATTTACTAATGTGTGAATAGTACATAATACAATATCCTCTTTAGAGGCATTGGTATTTTAAAGAAGAGTATGAAACAAAGAATGATCTTTTTAGTAGAATACTATGGGGTATAAACACTGAAGTACAAAATACTCCAAACAAACCAGGAAGTCATTTGGCATATAGGACAATATTTTTAAGCAAGGAGCTCTCTTTGGGAATCTGCATTCAAGTTCTGCTCAGTTTAAACAACTTCTTTTTTTAATCTTCTGAAGGCATGGATTGTCTGAGAAAGTTCACTTAGGTACTCCTTTTCTATAAAAACCCACCTGGCAATAGTTCTGGAACTTTACTGAAAAGAAAAGGGGTAGAGGTAGGAATCAGAGAATGGACTTTATGAGTCATTAGGAAGTGCTGTTTCTCTAAGTCAAATATTGCTTCAACTGAGAAGCAGCATTATTTGACACCTGGTCAGAAGTTTCAATTATTTCTTAATTTATAACAGTAATATGTGTTTTTTGTAACTAATTTAAACAAGAAAAATTTTTAACAGGAAATATGTGATATAAAGTATTTTCCTCTAGTCATACCTCTAATTCTATCTTGTGGAGGTTAACACTGTTTTCAATTTGGGGTATATCTTTTCATATTTCATCCATGCTCAACTAATTTTGGCTGCAAATAATCATGACATTTAGTTTTTCTAGCATTCTCATGGGTTATCTTTGCAAAAAGGTAGGTCATATTTACGTTTGGGCTATGGCAAATACTATCTGATAAAGGATGAAGTGCTGTAAAAATTTTCCATAGCGTTCTTTTAATGAGAATCAGTTATTGTACCCACAATAGTTTATTACCTTCCATAAATTTTTGCTTACAGACCTATCCCTAAACTATCACTTGCATGTTCTTTTTGGTCTTGTGTCATTTTAAACTTGAATTTTCATGTCCCTTTACTTTGCATTCTCTTTATTGGGTGATACATTTGAAATGAAGAAGTGGAATATTGATTAGAATACAAGATTTGAAACAGTACCCCTCATTCAAGTTCAGGATGCTTTCTACTCTTCTTATATTGATCAATGATTAATTATTACTTCAATTTCTTCATCTATACATTTTGCCAAGTTTGCTATTTGATATTCATTTTAGAATAATCCCCTGTATCTTAAATCTTTTACTGTCTTTTTTCCATTTTCTTTTCTCCAAATGACTAATTCAAGTAGTTTTCATACTATTTACTATCTAGTAATCATTAACAAGTGTCCAGTTAGACTACTTTTTATTTTCACTTGAGAACAGAGGTCAGCTTTAATATTTTATTTATAACACACTTTTGAACAGAGGTCAGCTTTAATATTTTATTTATAACACACTTTTGAGGTATTCACCCTTTAAAAAGCAAATTTACTTGAATGTATTGATTGTGCAACTGCTCTACACTTCAGATACTATTTTAAAAATCTAGGACTGAGAGAAACCGATGAAAATCAGTTATAGGAAGAGAATGTTCCATGATGATATTAGAAAATAACTGTGTAAGCTCTGGGAGTGCTAGCATATTTTAAACTTGATATGAGTCAGCTGTGAAACACTTATCAAAAAGAGAATACATTAGGTGAAATAATTATCTATGTAAATTTGGTAACAATGTGTTGAATTTATTATCATTTTATTTTAAAGGATTAAGTAAGCAGTATGATATAATAACAAATTAAAGCCAGTTCAATTATAGCACTATATTTAAACCCAGAGATACATAGGAACTCTGCAGAAGCCTGAACACCCAAGCCTACATGGAGACAAAGCAGCATTGAAGAGGAGAAAGAAACATTTTGAATTTATCTCACTTTTTGGTCCTCCCACCCAACCCCCAGCCAGGGTTGCAAACCTGGGACCTTGAATCTCAGCCACCTTAACCACAGGGTAAGCACAATAACTAATCACTTTATAGGATTTAAAAAGCACTGTGAAGACTCTCTTGTCTCTTAATTTGGCAGATAAAATACAAATGTCTGAGATTCCCAACCTTAGGTTTATGAATACTTTATGTTTGAGCTATTCTTTTTTTTATTTTTAAGGAAGCAGGAAGGAATGGATGCAAGTAGACAGGCAGAGAGAGAAAGAGAGGAGAAAGACGCATTATTATTCATTTAGTCAGTTATTCAGTTTGGTTGTTCCCTCTGGCCTAGGTCTCAAACCCGAGTCTTTGGGCCTTATGTGGACTACACCACCACAGCTACAGACTCAGCACCTGAGCCACCAGGGTGCACCTCTGAATGATACTTTAAAATGGAAATCCTTTAACAGAGGCCCTAATCAACAACCAAGAACCTTATGAAAACTTGTATGGTTGTTTTGCTATTTTGTCATCCATCTGAGAGATTTACTACTTGGTTTCTGCAGAAAAGGGATGAGAAATGAAGATGGAAAAGGTTCAGGACCTGGAGTGTGTGTATTCAGAGTATATGGAGGAGCGGGGCATATGGCTCTAGTGTCTTCCCTATCCCCCACCAAAAATCAGTTGGTGGGGGGAAGGGAAGACAAACCAAAAAATGCTACTTTCACTGGCTGGTTGTTGACTTCTCCAGAGAATGATTGAACTGTCAAAGGGGTTGCCTTTGGGTCTTGAGAAAAATTCACTTTCTTACTTTGGTTTTTGCATTCATGAGGCTCAGACTCTCACTCTAGAATTCTGGGGGTCAGGCAGGGGAGTCTAAGAAGCAACAGGAGGAGGAGGAGAAGGCGAAGAATGTTTGGCAAATTTTCATTCAACGTGTTCGTGGGACCTGCTTCTTATAATTGCACCCTACCTTGTTTTCTCAGTGAACTGTAATGCTGAATACTGTGCAGTATACTCCTTGGAATGACGGAAAAATGACCAGGTTGACAGAGAAAATCTCTCTCTTCCATTGTAGAAATAGTCTCTCTTCATAAAAATATTCCCTTCCCTTGTGTCTCCAGCGAGGAGTCTGAAAGTCATTTAAATAGAAGCAGCTTTGTAGCGTTTCTAACACTACACTGGACTAATGACTATACATGCATGTGAAATATACATATAAATGAGCTATATATAAATCCATATTATAACCATATTTTATTATACTTTTATTATTATACTCTTGTGGGGATAACACTGAGGGATATAATAAATGGATACAGAATCCTTTTATTTCAGAATTTAAATTTTATAGAGCAACTGATTTTATTTTTATCCTTAGTATGTAATATTATGTAATAAAATGCACATAACAAAATTTAATGTTTTTTCAATGTATAGGCTATTTTAGAGGAATTTTAGATTCTTAACAAAATTGGAAGATACAGCGATATCCCATATATCCCTTTTCCCAACACAGGCGTAGCCTCTGCTATTATCAGCATTCACCCTCCCACCCCAGAAAGATACAATTAATATAAATTACAATTAATGAATTCACAATGACTCATCATCATCACCTAAAGTTCATAATTTACATTAGGGTTCACTCTTGGTGTTGTACAGACTATGAGTTTGGACAAATTTATGGTGACATGTATCTACCTTTAAAATATACAGAATATTTTCACTGCCCTAAAAAATTCTGTGTTCCCCTTACTCATACCTCCTTTTCTCGATTTCCTAAAAACCACTGGGTTTCATACTGTATAGTTTTGCCTTTTCTAAAATGTCATATAGTTAGAATTGTATGGTATGTAATTTTTTAGATCTACTTCTTTTGCTTATTAATATGCATTTAAGCCTTTTCCATGACTTTTCATGGCTGAATGATATTCCAATCTCTGGATGCACCACAGTTTATCCATTTACCTCTTAAAGGACATCTTGCTTGTTTTCAGGTTTTGCCAATTATGGTAAAGCTGCTAACATTCCACATCCTAACCAGAATCCTGGTGCTTTCAGTTTTGGTCATTCTAGTAGATATGTAGTGATATTTGATTGTTGTTTTAAATTTTCATTATTTTTAAAAAATACACTTATTTTTTTTCTTTAGTTCACAATGCTATATTCATTTCAGGAAACTGAATTGCAACTCCATGTTTAATACACACCACACCCACCATCAGAGTTCCAGTGTCCTTTACTGCCACCTTTTTCTTTCTTATTACCCACCCCACTGCCACCAGCACCACACACACACACACACACACACACACACACACACACACAACTACAGTCCTGTGTCCAGCTGTTTTGGTTGGGATTTGTGTGTTTATTTGTTTCATTTCATTATATTCCATATATGAGTGAAACCATCTGGTATGTCCTTTTTTTACTGACTCATTTCATTTAACACGATCCCCTCTAGTTCCATCTAGATTATTGTAAAGGGCACAATTTCATCTTTTCAGTACCTGCAGAGAATACCATGGAGTATATATACCATGGCTTCTTTGTCCAGTCATCTGTTGTTGGGCATTTAGGTTGTTTCCATGTCTTGGCTATTGTGAACTATGCTGCAATGAATATTGCAGTGAGGATTTTTTTTCTGATTAGAGATTTTTTACCCTCTGTGGACATACCGAAGAGTGGGATTACTGGATCAAATGGTAGATCCATCTTTATTTGAGGAATCTCCAAACTGTTTTCCAAAGAGATTGCACTAATTTACATTCCCACCAACAGTGTAGGAGGGTTCCTTTTTCTTCACACCCCCTGCAACACTTAGTATTTCCAGTCTTTTCAATGTGGGCCATTCTAACTGATGTGAGGTGGTATCTCGTTGTAGTTTTTATTTGCATTTCTCTGAGGAGTGATCTAGAACATTTTTTCAAGTGTCTGTAGGCCATCTATGTGTCTTCTTTAGATAGATGTTTATTCAGTTCTTTTGCCATTTTTGAGTGGATCATTTGGTATTATTTATTGTTGCATAGTATAAACTCTGTGTATATTTTGGAGATTAAGCTCTTATCTGACTTATGTTGTGTGAATGTCTTCTCCACTTCTATAGGTTGTCTTTTTATTTTAGTGGTGGTTTCTTTGCTGTGCAGAAGTTTTCAATTTGATGTTATCCCAATTAATTTAGTTTTGCTTTGGTTTCTTTAGCTGTCACTGTTCTTTCCACAAAGACATCTTTGAGAGTGAGGTCATGGAATGTTTTTCCCACATTTTCTCCTAAGTATTTTATGGTTTCAGGTCTAATGTTTGGGTCTTTGATCTGTTTTTAGTTAACTTTTATTCATGGTGCTGAATAAACTGATTTTTTTTTTTTGCAGATGTGTTCTCAGTTTTCCCAACACCATTTGTCAAATAGACTTTCCCTCCTCCATTGTATGTTCTTGGCACCTTTGTCACAGATTAACAGTCCATATAAGTGTGGTTTTCTTTCATCATTCAGTGGAATCAAATTGAGAGCCCAGAAATAGATTTTAATTTATTTTTAAGCGTGCTGTTCCGTACTGTTAAGCATATTTACATTGTTAAGCAACCAATTTCTAGAATTTTTTCATCTTACAAAGAAACTCTATACCCGTTAAACAACAGCTTTCTATTTTTTCCTCCTGGTACCTGGAAGTAACTATTTTATATTTCCTATGAGTTTGATTACTCTTGAAACCTCATATAAGTGAAATAATATAGGAGTTGTATCTTTGTGATTTATTTTACTTAGCATAACATACTCAGAGGTTATCTATGTATAATTATATGTCAGAATTCCCATCCTTTTTAAGACTGATTATCGTGTTATTATATGTATATTACATATCATATTTTGTTTATTCATCCATTCATTGATGGATATTTGTGTTGCTGTCACCATTTGACTATGTGATATGGCTATACAAATAACTCTTTAAGACGCTTCGGTATGTTCCCTATAGGACTCAGTAGTAAATCCTGTCTGTCTTACACATTCATAAGGACCCTATAAGATGACAACAACAAAGGCTTTGGGGCTGTGCTAGTAAAGAGGAAGTCTACAAAAAATATTTTCTATAAACTTGCTTTTTCTTTTCCCAGTAAGTTCACATTTACATAAGTTCTGAAAGTAGTGAGATTTGCATTTCCAGAACATTATAATTTGAATAAATCTTAATCCAGTTAAATATTATTAGTATATTTGGATTTTCCCCTTGACCCCATCAGTCTATAAAGGTCAAATGGCAACTTTTGCAACTTTTGTGAAATGGTCTTTATATTTCAGCAATAAGCCTATGCTACATTTTTTAAGGAACATATTAAGTCTATAAATGTCAAAACTAAAGCTTTTTTAAAATACTTTACTGTTGTATCAGTTAATAAAGATGAAAAAACCCAATGTTTTTGTAGAGATGTAAAAACAAAAGTCTGTTGTATAATGGAGCTCAGATTGTTCTTTACATTAAAAAATCGAAACCAAACTGTTCTCTTTGTAAAACTAAATTCCCTTTTCTATCTAATAAGGGAAGACTGAAAAAAGTTTTAAAGAACATGAATGAAAAAATATAAATGTTTTGAAAGGATAAATGAAGCATTAAATAAGAGTAAATTCACTTAATGAAAAAGTTGAGGAAAATAATCACCATTTTTCCCTTTTTTAACTTTTGGGTACTGATTATATTCAGATGCAAGTAGAAAGTAAGGAGCTGTGTAGAAAATACTAGCATCTATTCTACTTATATTATTGTTTACATGTTTACACAGTTCTGTTTAATTAGAAACACTTGGCCTTTTACTATGATATTTTTATTTTGCACGAACACGTTATTCTTATTTATTTTTGCTACATTTATTACTTTTGCTACTTTGTTCTGCATTTACAATTCCACTTTTAAATAAAGTGTTTCTGAAACTTAAAAAAAATACAAAAAGAGAGATCTTGAGAGAAGAAGCAAAGACGAGTGACCAGGAGGTTTCCATCTTTAGCCTTACGTTTGGAGATGCAAGAATAAAACTCTGTTGATAATGATACTGTCAAAAGGAGGAAATTAGCTTTTTAAAAAATTAGCTATGGGAACAGTAAAGCTTGACCCTCATTAATATGCACACATTAGCATTATCTGATTCACACAGGCTTTGGCCCAGGTGTTTGGAAGAGCAGACTGGAGAATAGCCTCAGATCATCATCAAACTGGAGACATAACTTCTGTCCCTCTCAGGATTTTCAAATAAACATTAATTATGGTGGCACCAATTTAGGAATGGCTGATTACATAATTTCAACAAACCTGTCATTATCATGAATATTTCATGAATTACAGAAATTTCAGTGTTTTTCATAGCTTCATGAAGATACTTCTTTCTCTAAGAAAAAACCCAACTGCTTCTGTAATTCTCAGGTCAGGCAGACATTACTGCCTATAGTTTCAGATATCACGGTTAATCTTCCTGTCTTTATACTTTTGGTATAATGTGGCAGAAACTGCTAAATGCTTATCTGATGACAGACCTCTTCTGCGTCATGGAGAAAAACAAGATGTGATGATTTATGTGTGTGTAATGCAGTGCTCTGCACAGCTCAACATCCTTTAGTTTCTTTGTGCTATATTTGCTTGGTGTGCAAGTTACCTCTAAGCATTCTGAAAAAGCAATCATCATGGAGATCTTGAAGGTAACACGGGGCAATGTGAGAATATTGTGCTGAGAAAACAATGACAGAGGCAATGAGAGTCATATCCTGTTAATGCTTCAGTGCTTCTTCATAGTATTATCTCGAATCTGTGGATAAAAAATGTGAAGAAGAGAGAAGTCAGAAGAAGAAGAAGCCAAACTAATCCTATCCTAGAAATGAATGACTATCAAAGAGCCATTCATATGTGCTAAGCACCTATTAGCGTCAGGCATAGTAATGAACATGCAAGAGAACGATATAAAGAAAAGAAACCATTTCTATTATCATGGGCAGTAAAAATAATTTCTGTGATGCAGTGGCTATCAAACTTTACCATGCATCAGAATCAAATGGAGGCCTTTTTCAAGCACAGCTTGCCAGACCCACCCTCACACTGTCTGATTTGGTAGCTACAGTGGGAGGGTAGCAAACATGTGCATTCCTAAAACATTCCCAGGAGGGCTCCATGCTGCTGGTCCTGGGACCACACTTTGAGAACCATTGTTATGGAATTTCTAGTGTAGCCAAAAGCAAAAGCTACATTTTAGAAATCTTTATTTTTAAAAGCCATATTGACTTAAAAGTGATTGGAAAAGAAGTTTTAGACAGTCAATTGAGATTATGCAATTAACATAAACCCTAAAAGGAAACTTCAAAGGAAAAAGATAATTATGTCTTTCATGAGTATGCACATGCACAAACACATTTAAATATAGAAATGAAGAAATGGGACTATATGAAACTGTTTTGGAGATTAGCAGTGATATCTGTGCGAACAAAAAGAAACACTTGATAAGGAAAATAGGACAAGTACAAAAATATGCATTAAGAATAAAGCTTCAAATTAAGTATTTAAAAAATTGAAAAGTTCATATTCAGATGAGGCTACACAAATATTAGAGAAATAGCACAATAATAAAAAATGTGATGGTTATTCTGTTACATTACAAATAATCTAACAAAAGTGTATACTGGTGGAGTAGCAGTTGGGTCCACTGCTTCCAGGCAGCATAGTCCACTTATATTCGAAGGACTGGGGTTCATATTCCAGGTCGGGGGAACAAACAAGATGAGTAACTAAGTAACATTAATAAAAATGCTCCTTCCTCCTTTCTCTTCCTGTCTGCCCGCCTCTACTTACCTTCATTCCTGCCTGCACGTTGACTTAACAAAAAAGAAAAAAAACTAACAGAGGACAACATGATTAGTGTATACTTTGACAAAATACAATATTAATTGTGTTTTGTGTTAAGAAAATGATCTAGTTTTCCATGGATTGTTTCCTTGATGGTTTTTTTTCAGTTTTTATAAACAATAAAACCAATTTAATGACAAGTGAATCATGATGGGTGCACTTTATGTAACTACATGCATATAGTACAAAGTACAACAATGACTTACAGTTGCAGGATTGGCCTTCCTACAATGTCCAGAAAAGACCTTTATGAGATGTGTCACTTTGGCATATGGTTTATTTTCAGTTAAGGTCAATTGAGGACCTGCAGCCTCAAGAGAAACTTCAACTTTTCCCTCTTAAAAAAAATCATAGAATTAGGATTTCTACCAGAAATTACCTTTCTATCAAAGAAATATATCTATATGTCAGGGCAAACATATAATTGTAGAGCAACTGGTCTTTGCCACATGACTCCCCCTCAACTCTCCTTTAAGTCCCAGATCCTTACCCTATTTCTTAGCTTAAGCTATCTACCCTGTTTTACTCCATTTGCTTTAGAATCTACATATATGTATATTCTTCATACATATGTAATTTGTTCTTTTCTCCTACAAATCCATCCTATGTCAGTTTGATTGCTCAACCAGTCTAAGAAGAATGCAAAGGAGTTGCCTCTCTGCCCCTACACAGTTATCAAGCAAGCAAGACTGGAATGCAATATAAACAAGTGTAGAAATAGCAAGAGTGCCTAAAGTAACCAAAGTGTGGGTTATATGGGAATGATGTGACATCTTTGCCTGGTGGTCTCAAAGAATATTGGCAATTAAAACTCATTACTATGCACTCACAATGCCATTGGGAGGGAGTAGCCAACCATCACCTATGTTGCTGTTTAAGATGAACATAAAGTTGATATTTCATGATACTTCTAAGACTTGATACTTACAGAAAGAGTTAGGATCAGTATCTAGGCTTTGTCAGCTTATTTTAAATTTTAGTTGATCTCTTTTAGCTGTTAGAAGAAGACAGATGGAACCTACAGATAGATGAAAAAAAAATGTTCTCTATTACTAATCATCAGAGAAATGCAAATAAAAACCACAGTGATATACCAACTCATACCAGTAAGAATGGTCTTTATCGAAAGGACTAGAAACAGCAGGTAATGGTGGGGGTTTAGAGACAAAGAAGCCCTTTTATATCGTTAGTGGGGATAATTGGTCCAGCCTCTTTGGAAAACAGTTTGGCGATTCCTTAAACAAATAAAGATGGATCTACCATTTGATCCAACAATGCCACTCTCGGGCATAGGCCCAGAGGATACAAAACCTCTAATCAGAAAAAATGTCTATACCCCTATGTTCATAGCAACAGAGTTCACAATAGCCAAGACAAACCAGTCTTTGATTAATTACCTTGAAAAATCCAAAGATTAAAATAACAAATATTTTATTATTTGGATCTCTAAAAGATTGGATAATTTGAACTTTCAGCATAATAATCGCTACACTTTAAGAAGAACTGTTAGATAAATTAGACAGAGCTGACACTAAGGAATAACAGAAAATAAGTTGAAAACTTATTTAAAATATCCTTGTTCCAGCTATGGAGTCCCAATTTGTGGTACAAATTAAATAGCCATATGTATATTATGTAACTGGAGTATAAATCCTTTTCTGAAAACATTTAATAATAAAAAATTGATGGAAGAATCTGTCAAATAAGTGTTGTTTTACTCCTGCTTTTTCTCATTTGATATTCACAAAACATTTAATAATAAAAAATTGATGGAAGAATCTGTCAAATAAGTGTTGTTTTACTCCTGCTTTTTCTCATTTGATATTCACAACTATTATCCTTATTTTACAGGTGAGGAAACAGAGACTTAGAGAAATTATGTAACTTGTCCGTGTTAGTATATCTACTGATAGAATTTTAATTCAATACTGTTAACTCACAGTCAGAAAATAGCATTTTTCAATAAAAACAAAAATTTTTTTATTTTTAAAAATACTGTCTAGCACTTGATATTATCTCAGAAATCAAATCTGAAGAAGAGATTTGTATTTCTTATGTTTCCTCCAATTCACCCTCAACCTCAGACTATCTATCATGGAAGAGTAATGAAAACAGTTTATTCATATGTCTGGAATAGCTTGTTGGAAACCCAATAACTTTTAACTATCAGGTTTTAACCACTGAAGGTATTAGGTTAAAGCCATCACTTAAGAAAATTGCAAATGCCTCCCTTGGGAGGAAATTAAGTCAATTCTATGAAGCTAAGACTATAAACTTTACAACTAGATGATACATACTCCAGCAACACTAATCAATTACATCTCATAATCCTGCTGAAATTGGGCTCTGACTTTCCTGAGAGGCCAAATCAGTGGACATTTATAACCTTTAACTGCAGATGCCCCAGGAGGTCTTTATCCTGGGCAGGTATGAGGCTGCTGGTTTCTTGCTGGTGGCTGTAAGGTTGTTACCTGCCTGGGCAGTGCATGTGGCAGGAGGTTTACCAGTTTCGAGGAAGCTAATATTCCGGTGTTTGTCAGGAGATACAGCGTTTGCTGTTGGTTTTGCTCTTCCCTGTGAGCTTCAGTTATGCAAGCAGGAGACACTCTCCAAACTGTGATTACTTTATTCAGTCAGTTGAACAAGGTAAATGCTCTGTGGTGTGATTTAGAAGACCTTTAACAAAGGGTGGAGCTATACCAAACCCCATTTGATCATTCCCCACCAATTGCCAGGGATTAGCCCCCTTTAAATTTGGTTATGTGTAGAAAACCTCAAATTACCTTACAATAACTATGTAAAAAATTTTTTTTGGCACAATCATCTTCCAAGAATGGAATTCAAACTTCTGATGACGTTCTTCTAGCTTTACAATTCTTTATTAATCAACAACTGGTTTCTCTTCTGAACTCTGTTTCTCTACATTTGTATTCTGGAACAAGATACCTAACTCTATTCTAGCCTGTGTATCCTACTTAACCAAGTAAGCCTTCTCAGTCTAAATGCCAATCAACCTGATAGGATACCCTCTTGTGATCCTGCCCAAATTTTGAATCAATTACCACATTTGACTAAGCCATTAGTCTCACAACTAAGGACTCATTTACAAACTGCCTCAGCTTCTGTAGGAGTTACTCTGACACCTCTTAAGGACTATCTACTACAAACTTCCATGTTAACCTGTTTTTCCCAGAAGCCAGCTCTGTATTTATGCATACCCATTGTGACCCACTGTCAAAGGAAGTCTTGATAGTAGAGCTGTCTCCTCCAACTCACCCATGTGAAACTGGAATCTTCACACACAACTATCATCACTCTAATTGCAGTAATTTTCAACCCCTGTGTTTATCAGAGGAACTATTTTATTCCAATAAAATTTCACACAGAACCTCAGTATTGAGATACATTCAATAACTATTCAGCACACATTATGTGCTAAGCACTGAATAGTTGCCACAGTAAATGGAAATGTCATCTCTCCACCAAATAGGTCCAGCTCAAACTTTTTTATCCTTGATTCCTCTGTCTTTCGCTATGTACATCCAGTTCATTGACAAGGTTTGTCAATTCCATTTCCACTATATATCACTGTTTTTTTTTTCATTTCTAGCTACAAAGCAACTATTCTTATTCAAGTCACTGTTGTTTCTTATACCTGCCAGAGCAAACCTCCCTGTTTCTTCTGCTTTTGCTCTTCTATAATCTATTCTACACACAGGAGACAAAGCAATCTAATTCTTTAGGATGATCTAGAATACCCTGTCTGATCTGCCTCATTTGCCTTTGCAATTTAATTTCATCTTTGCCATTCACAAACCACTAGACACATGGACTTCTTTATCCTGCTTTATGTTAGATCTTTCCTACCATAGGTCCTTTGCACTTTCAGTTTCTCTTTTGGAGGGCTCAGGTGTCAGATCATCTCCTGGCTGCTTCCATCACGTAATCCTCATCTCAACTCCAAGGAACTACCCTAGAGAGGCCTTTTCTGGACCAGCTAATTTAAACTAACCCATCAACCTTTAATCACTATCACATTTTCCATTCTATCCAATGCATTGGCTACCATCTGAAATGTGTTATTTTATTTGTTTATCTCTCTCCCACTCACTCTTTTATAAGGTAAGCTCTTCTCACAATTGTGTCCCTTAAAATAGTACATTTGGCACAGAGTTGACATTGAATGACTGTTTAGATAGATAGTAGGGGGAAAAAACAAGTCCTTGCCTTCACAAAACTTTGAGTTTGATTCCCCTGGCCGCCCCGCCCAAATGAAGTATGAATAAATACAAATTAGGGTGTCATAAAAGAAAAGAGTAAATGACAAAGCAAAGTATTAGTGGCATGAAGGAAGGGAGCTGGAGGGAGTTTGTCATGTGGATATTTGAAGGGAGAGTGTCTGAGGGAGGGGAAAAACGAAATGCCAAGACCTTTTGAGGCATATGTAGGCTATATGAGAGCAGTATGGAGAGTAACAGGAGCTGAGATACTCAATTACAGGAGTAAGACTGTTTTATTAAGCATAACTCCTAATAATTTAGACACTAAATCTCATATTCCTCTGAGGAGACAATACACTTGGTGGATATTTTAGGCTTTATGGAAGTGTGTGTGTGTGTGTGTGTGTGTGTGTGTGTGTGTGTGTGTTTGTGCGTGTGTGTGGTCTAGTTGGTTACTCTGAGGTTGAGGTCAGCCTGGATGATATTAGATTGCTTTTGCATATCTAAATCACTCTATACATAAAAACCCTAGAAAAGGATGCAAAATTGCGAAGAACAATTAAAAAGTTAATCATAATGGACCTTCCAGAATTGACTTTGTTTTTTTTTGCCTAGACAGTCAATTATACTGTTGGCATTTTGAACCAAGGTCAAAATGAAGAGTTCAGTTTGATTTGCTTACTTGAGTCCAAGGTAATCTGATTGCTTTTGGCAAGTTACAGGCAGAATGCGTACTAGAAATACATGTACTAGAAAAAAGGGTAAGTATTTCACTTTAGAAGGTAAACTACTGAAGGAAACGTAAGAAATTAAACTTTTTGGTATATAAAATTCTTACGTTGTTCAACAGAGAGGTTGGTTCATAGAATTTAGGTCAATTTATAACTTACTGTGAAGTGCAAATATAGGGAAACTGGGGGTTTTGGGACAAATATTAGTACTTCAAGGTGTTCGTAGTTTAAATGATAAATAAGACAAACACGCATGAAAGAGAAAATGTTATAGAAACCAAACGTCAATGCCAAAATCACTATTTCCATAATGATCTGTCTTCTACCATGATTTTTAGACTCTGAAACGAATAGGGGTTCTCTTAGCCCTGTCCCTGATCTGGAAACAATCGTATTCCTGATCCAGGGGAATTTGAAGAGTAAGTGACTGGTAGCAGAAGGATTTAGAGTTAGTCTGTCTGTGTGGTTGGTCTGGCTTTGCCCTCATAACCTTATTCTAATACCTGGATTTGCCTTTGACTTTGTCACTGACTGAATCCTGTTAAATCCAAGTTATCACTGTGCTCTGTCAGCCTCACATCCCATTTCCAGAGTTAAGGGGGCTAAAGTCATCCCTAAGTCAAAATTGAACACTTGCTACTAGAATGTGCCTGAGGTCAGCTGCCTGTCTTCTTATATATTATCTTCCACCCTGTGATGGCAAACCAATTATGGGATTGACTGGTGGTAGTAGTGTCATAGTAAAATATAATTAGTAGACATTATTGCCAGTTCCTAGGAGACAGAACATGAGAGGGAGGGACACTTATTTGTCTCAATGTAGAGTTTTGAATTATTTTCCATGTGCTTATGGTATTTCAAAAATGATTAAAAATAAAACGGCAAGAATTTTGAAAAAATTTTAAAGGTTGTATTTTCTAGTATCAGAAATGCCTCAATTCAATCATAAACAAAGTACCTGACCTTCAAGATCCCCCAAAGAGCAATTCACACAAAGGAAGCAAAGGAAGCCACTCATGAGTATTAGCAGAGACTTTTACATTAAACCTTAGTATCCAGTGAGCTGGACCCTGGGAGGCTCATCCCTAAGGTTAGCTACAATGCAAATGTGGTGTGTGAGCCAGTAGGACAGCAGGAAACAGAGGAATATATAAATGACAGAGAATTTGCCTCAATGCCCAGGTGTGATTTAGGGTAAAGAAAAGACTTTGGGGCCATGTTTTCCCTTTCCATTTTCTTGGAAGGAAAAATATCCCCAAGGAACTGTCTTTTATGTTTTTCAGTTCTACCAATGACTTTATTTATTTATTTGTATTTTAATACAGTAATTTTGTTTTACAAATTAAAATAAACTCATATGCGTAAGTCCCCCATATGTGCAGTTTCTCTGTTCCTTAGACATATATCAGCAAACCCTGTTCTCCACCAAATCACCAAGTGTCCTTCACCATTGTCCAGTGAGCTCCGCCATTACTTGTCCCCCTCCGCTTCTCTGCCCCCATCCCACTCTCTATTGGTAAACTCAGTTCTTTTGCAAGTGTCCAAGGGTTGGCATTTTTCCATCTGTTCCTTTCTTTTGTCTATTTATATTCCAGCTGAGTGACCAAGTTCCATCAATGGGCACTTCCTCGACCATTGTAAAAGTGTCCCCCTTTCTCCACTTCATTCATCTCTAACATTTGTTGTTTTCAGACTTTTGGATAATAGCCATTCGCTCAGTTGAAAGGTATCTCTCACTGATATTTTGATATACATTTCCTGATAGCCTGTAAGCAGGAACATCTCTTTTTCTTTTTGAGTCTAGGCAGTTTTGTCATTTTGTGTATTTCTTCAAAGAACCAACCTGTGGTTTCTTTGATCTTCTGGATTATCTTTTTATTTTCTATTTCCTTTATTTATGCTTGAATTTTTTATTATTTTCTTTCTTGTACTGACTTTTTACTTTAATTGTCCTTTTTTTTCTAGTTGCTTAAAATGTAGGGTTTGATTGTTTATTTGTGATTGCTCTTGTTTCTTGAGGTGGGCCTGGATTGCAATGAACTTCCCTTTCAGTACTCCTTTGCTGTATCTCATAGTTGTTCTCAGCTATTATTTCTTCAACTGTAGGTGTGCTCCTTTTTTTCTCTCTTCTCCTTCTAGGACCCCTAAAATGTGAATGTTGCTCTTTTGATGTTATCCCATAGATCAGGAATGTTTTATTCATTTCTTTTCATTCTTTTTTCTTAAATAAGTTTGCTCGAGTGTATTTTTTCTGCTGTAACTTCTAGCTTACAATTCTATTGGAGACTTCATCCATCCCACTTTTTAGTCCCTTTTATGATTTCTTTAGTCTAGCTATCATGTTCTTCATTTCTTTGATACCTTGCTTCATTTCTTCTCTCTGTCTTTTTTCTCACTTTGATTTTCTTCCTCTATCATTTTATTGATTTCTATCAGTATGTTTATAACTGTTGCCCTAAATTCATCCTCAGGCAGTTTGGCTTTGCCTGTTTTATTCTGATTTCCCCCTGGGGTTTTAATTGGGTTCATCATTTCATGTATATTTCTCTCTTTCAATGTTCTATTTGGCATTCTGTTTATGTTCTGTGGGTTAGATTTCCTTGAAGTGATGGCTTTCTGTAGGGTATTGACTTACACTGAGTAAGGCTGGATCTTGGTTTGAATACTGATTTTCTTGAGTTTTATATTGTCATTGCTGTTAGGTTTGTTGATTTTTTTAGATGGAGCCTATGTCAGGGTCCAAGAATTCAGCCTATGGGGTTGGAGTTTGTGCATGGTATGTGGAACTTTACCCCAAGGTCCCAGGTTGAAACGTTAATGATCACTGTTTTGCTGGTGCACAATCAGCAATCAGGCTGCAAATTTGCCTCTACAAAAGGGTGATGCTGTTGGTATCTTTTGAAAATTCCTCTCTTATAAGAGACTCTCTTATTCCTTCAAGCCTGGGGGTGGCATTTCTGGTATGTGGGCTCTATGCTCTGGAACAATATGGTGGGAGGATATGTTGGTGGGGGATTCCCCTAGGTACCTTCAATTATGGCACTGTCCTGTGTAATTTTTCTTTGGGGCTCCCACTTAAACCACCAGGGCACTGGTCCTCTTTTCCTCTCCGCTGGCTCATATCCCAGTCCCACTGGGTGAACTCTGCTGCTTTCATGACTCCTAGGAGCCCTGGTTCATACCATAGCTCCATTCTCTGTGAGTTCCTTTCCCCTAGACTGGGATTCCCAAATCTGTGATACATCTTTGAAACTCCATGCCTTCGCCTACCCTTGTTGTGGTGTTTGCTGCCATTGTCTCTGCAGCCTTCAGGCCCTCTCTGTTTGTGTCTGAAAAATAAGTGATTTCTATTTATTCTGTGGGGAGGAGATTTGACACACTCCTACCTGGTTGCCATCTTGACTCCTGTACTCCATGTCTCCGTGTCTTATATATGTGTAATCTTTCAATCCTCTTAAATCTTCTATTCTTTCATACTATTATGTAATCAAGATGCAACATTTCTCTACATTGGAGATGGAATGAAATGCTTACATTGTAATCAATTTTTAGGAGAGGCAGTAAGGAAGAAAAAGGATCTCTAAATTCCTTCTTAGTGGGCAAAAATGGTTGGACAGATGAGCTCACAATGTAGTTGAAAGGGAGAGGGGAGGCAGATATTGAAGAATAGAAGATAATATGAAGTGAGGGTGATAACATAATGTCAGGTAGATTCTGGAGAGTCTGGAAGTCATGATAAATACATTGGACTTTATTTTTTCATTTAGTAAAAACATCCTAGGTTGTCCATATGGTGGGCTTGAGTTGCTGCTGGGTGACAGTGATGAACAAAATAATATTTTACATTCAAATAGCCTATATTCTCTGGGGGTAATAGACAAATAAAGAAAGAATTAAAATAGTATATTACTGTTATATATGGAGCATATAGAGTTGTGCCAGAAAGATATATACATAATTCTGGAAGGGAAGAAACTTTCCAAGAGGAAGAGCTATTTGGGGTTAGTCCTAAGGAGCTAAACCATCAGAGAGAGTAACAAAGGCAAAAAAACCATCACGCAACTAGATCAGAAGGTAAGCATGGCATATTTGAAGTTTTGGATTAGCATTATCTTGAGAGGAGTATAGACAGTGACCAAAGAAACAATGAGTAATGAGACTGGAGTCATCAAGTGTTAGACAGTCACAGGCCCCATAAAACACATGTTTGAAATTTGTCCCAAGAGCAAC
This sequence comes from Solenodon paradoxus, assembly GCA_004363575.1. Classification (NCBI taxonomy): domain Eukaryota; kingdom Metazoa; phylum Chordata; class Mammalia; order Eulipotyphla; family Solenodontidae; genus Solenodon; species Solenodon paradoxus. The sequence goes on along the minus strand of RJWH01000007.1, from coordinate 810,906 downwards.
AGGGAGCCTTTGAATGACCTTAGATAGGGAAATGACTGATCAGATATTCACTTTTAGAAAGATCACTCTGTGTAGTATGGAGAATGAACTAGAAAGAGGTAAGACCAGAGGCAAGGAGATCAGCTAAGAAGATGCTGTAATAATCCAGACAGGAGATCATGATACCTTGTAGAAAAATTGTAGTATAACAGGATGGGGTTGAATTCTTCTCTTGCTTCTCCAGATCCCCTTTCTGCCTTTCTCGATGCTATACTGGGTCTTGGGAAGTTGTCCCACATGGGCTACATAACCTTTGTTCTCCAGTTTCCAGTTAGATATTGCCAATGGGATATATCTATAAGGGATTAAAAAGGAGAAGAGTGAACTTAAATAAATAACTGATTTTTCCAAGCTCTCTTACAACTGCAGGCTGGCTACACCTGGAAGCCCTATCCTAAAGGTCTATTTGGGTCTGATAACCAGTCACTACTCTTTCCCATTCTAGCCTAAGTGTGATGGCTCCCAAGGCACTTATTTACCCTTGTGCCCTGCTCATGCCTGTGTAAATATTCTCCTTGTCAAATCCTCCTCAAATCATATAGCTTGAACGTACCATCTGTTTTCTGCTGGGTCTCTGATTGATGCACAAGAGGATAGTGAGAGTTGACAGATATGGAAATTATAAAGTGGCATAATTGAAAGATTCCTCTGTGAGGTAACATGCAGAAGAGGGAGAGTATTCCCTCTCCCTCTCCTGATTATAAATAATACATTTGAGAGGTGTTTTGAAGACAGACAAGGCAAGACAACTATAAATTTTGACTAGATCCAGATAAGACTGATAATGAGAAGTTGACTGTATTACTGTGAAGTAGTTTTATAGTATTTACCTAGTTTGCTTATATGGGATAATAGAAAATACGTATTGATCCAGCGCTCTTGAAATCTTTGTAATTTCCTAAGTTATGAGAACACTAGGAGCCTCTCTTGTTCTAATATTGGTCTTTGACACTGGTATAACGCAGGACTCTTAAAACCCTTGCAAATTCTTAAGTGATAAGGGTACTAGGAATATCTATTATTGTAATGAAGCAGCTCTGACAGGTTCCTAGATGATTCCTGGATGGGGCTGTTTACCAGAAAGACCAAACAATGATTAGAAGCTCAGAATTTTCAGCCCTACCCCTTCATTTTCCAAATAGAGGTGCTAGAAATGAAGTTAATAATTGATGATGAAGTCTCCATAAAATCCCAGTATCAGGGGGTTCAAAGAACTCCCTAGGTGGGCAAACACATACAACTGGAAGGGTGACTGACCTGGCTCCATAGGGACTCTGTTCCTGAATTCAGGACCCTCCCAGAACTTATAGTATGTGTCTCTTCATCTAGTTGTCCAGCTGTATCCTTTATCATATCCTGTAATAAACTAATAAAGTGTCTCCTTGAGCTCTGTCAACTACATTAGTCAACTAAATCTGAGTTGTTGCTCATAGGAACCTCCAGTCACACTCATTTGGTCAGTTGTGTTGTGACTTGCATCTGAAGTGTAGTATATGAGGGGCAATCAATCATGTGGGACTGAGCCCTTACCTGTGGGATCTGACACTATTTCCAGCTAGATAGTGACAGAATTAAATGTAGGATACTCAGTTGTTGTCTCAGAGAATTTCTTGATATTGGGGAAACCTGCCCACACTGGGTGACTAGAAGCGAAGTGTACTATGTGCCTAGTACAGAAGACTCACAGAGAAGAAACTGACAGTGGGAAAGAACTGGATTTTTCCCTACACAGAAGGAAGAAAAGTGGAGTTTCCCTTTTACAGCATATATATATGTATATATATATATATATATATATATACATGTATATATATACATATATATATATATATATGTTTAAAAAGCACAGAATTCTCAGAATTCTATTTCTGCCTAATATTTCCAGTAAAGTATATATAGAAGTCAAGGAATATCTTCCAAATGGCCCTACAAGTTCACCAAGGGAAGTAACACAAAGAGACCTTAGTGGGCAAATGATTCTTATTATTGGCTGATATTTTGATATTTAATTGGGTTGCACACAAGCTGTTTTCTCTGATTTTTATTTTGTAAAATGAATACTCGAATCTCGTGTTGCACTTTTCTGATAGAAAAAAGTCACTTCTAGGGAGGAGAAATGACAAGAGCTCCAGGAGGTAATGGGGGCATGGGGCAGCTCTCACTTCAGCTGCATTGGCAGGCATCCAAAGAAAGTAAATGAAATTCTCAAGAAATAAAATACGAGATAAAAGACAGACCACATCCTTAATACTTTGATCTACTGTGGTGCTCTTGTCCTTAGCCAATGTATGTGAATATCACTTCTCAGAAGGAAGGTGAGGTGATAACAATGTAGAATGTCTCTCTTCATAAATGAGATTTTCAGCAACTAACTTCAGCAACAAAATCCTTAAAAGTACGCATCAGTGACTACGTATACTATGTCACAAAATTAATAACACAATTACAAAACAACAATGAAAAATGAGAACAAGTAACTTGTTTTAACTGACCTATGAAAACTATTAAAACAGATGTTTACACAGAAATCATTTAAGTCAGGGTCATATTTTTGTTATAGAGGCCAATTATTTTGTTAAACAAGTACAAGAAGCTTTTACCTGGAGATATGAAATTACCTGTACTATACTACTTCTCTTACAGTAAATGTAAAAGATTATAAAATATTTTCTTCATTGAGAAGAAAGATTTTATTTCCCATAGATTCCCGTTATATTTTAGTCGAAAATAAGTCTTGGTATATTGACTTCAGCTATAGAAATAAAAGTGAACTTGAAAGGAGAAGTTCGCTTATATTGTACCACTACAATTAGAATATCAAGACACCACATACATATATAATAACTTGACTTCATTTCTGAAGTGTGTACTTTTATCATCTGGGAAGTTGACTCACAAAGACCATTCTTCATTTTTATGAGTTTGATCCAACCTGAGTCTCACCTTTCTACCTTATATGAGGCAGTTGCTCTGAAAGTTTCAATGAAAAATCAGAAGAGATCTCAATTTTCAATTTTCTTTCTTTCACTTTATTAAAATATTAACTATAATAATATCTAGTATTTTGGTAAATGTCAATCATAGTGTTAAATGCATTATCTTAATCCTTAACAACAGGTTCATAAAGTAGGCATAATTCCTTTTTATAGAAGCGAAACCCATATCTCACAGATGTTAGCTGACCTGACTTAGGTTCCCCATCCATATGGTGACTGAATTCAAATTCATCTCTGAATGACTCTCTGAAGGTATTTTTTGAATGAGGATACTTAGATTTACTTAGATTAAGTTTACATGTGACTATAAATGTTTCATGTTTAGAGGATTTGAGATTGTGTTTTGGGAAATACTTTTTTTTTAATTATTTGCTTTAGTATTTTTACATTCTAATTTTTTTAAGAGTCTTCATAGCCATTTGAGAATATTTTACAGGCTGATTGTGCACAGTCAGTCTATGTAGTGATTGAACTGATCATCTTTGATAACTTTCAATGATAACATCAGATTGTGTTGAGCATTAAGTGAGACAGAGAGTAATACTTCAGACAGGAAGAAACAACATTGATTTTATATGAAGAGAAATGTATACATATGTATTTCTGGAAAAAGATTAACATTTCATGCTACGTTTGCCACCAGAGGGAGTCATATGAATACCATAACATATTGACAAAGGAAAAGGAAAAAAATCATTAAATATTTTCATCCAGTTCCATTGACATTTCTACTCACAATCAGAATTTGGTAGAACTAATATAACTCTAGGAAATGATTTAAAACATCTCATTGTAGAGTTGAAAATAGAAGCAATATCTTGATGAAATTAGTCAAGCAAGGTGAAAGATAGGAGGCTAAACAAACTGATTGATACATTCTAGATTTTAGAAGCATGAACTCAATGTTACACTGAAATTATAAAGTCGTCTTTTTTTATCCAAAATCTTTTTTTTTTTTTTTTTGGATGTTCTTTTTTGGTGACTTTTCTGTACCAAAAATCACTATCTACTATTACCAAAACACTCTTCTAAAATTCCTGAATTCAATAATTTCATTGAATATATAAAATGAATCACATTTTATTTATTGTCACACTGTTCATACTAGGATGATAGCTGTTGTTACTAAATAAAATAAGAGTTAATTAAAAGAAACTTAGTAGGCAGATAGAATCCATAAAGTAAAAGTTATGTACCTTTTGAAACCGAGGCCAGATTTTTTCAATTGGCAAACTAGAGGAAAAGATAGATTATTTAACAGCTGGTAGATTATGATCCAATTTATTTTTAACCTAATTTTAGAATTCCTCAGTTAACAATATGTACTGAAAACTTGTATATACACATTAACTTGTCCATTGAAATCAAGTTGGTGACAATAAAGTTCATAAAGATAGTTCTGACATAATTTTTGTGCCTTTGTACAGATTAAGAATTCTCAAAACATCATCCCTAACCATCCTTACCACAATTGCTTGGGAACTTGTTCAAAATACAAATTCCCATGTCACTCCACAACTATTGATTCAGAAAGCCTAGGGATAAATACTCCCAAAATTGTGTTTTCATAAGCATTTTAGGTGATTCTGTTTTATAGTTAGAGAACCACTGATAGAGAGCTATTAGAAAGTCTCTTGAAACTAAGTCCAGCAACTCTTACATATTGACACATACACTTTCTATGTTTATTGTAAAATTATTTTTCTTATGGGTAAATTAAATTTAAAAATTAAATGAATTATAATAGAAAAGAATGGTTAAATATCACAACTTTTAAAAACATGTAATAGTGTTAGAGTAATTAAATTTTAAAATAAATGTGTTAATAAAGTAAAAAATATATGCTTTCTGTAAAATAGAAAGCCTTTCCTCCCCTCCACAAATTTTTGTCTAAAAACAACAATTTATTGAATTTTCCATTTATAATTTTGAGATTATATAATTGCTTGGCAACTGGGAAAGAAGACATTCTAAAAATGCAGACTTTACAAAGGCAAAATAACATTTGACTGAAAAACTATCAGCAAGGTTAATATTACAAGATGACTTTAACTTTGCAGTTAATGTACTTTTGCACTGTCTGAATTTTTTATGAGATGCATGAATTACTTTGTAATTAAAAATATATTTATATTAAAAGTGTCTTCAAATTAATTTTAGAGCCTAGTTCCAAGTAATTTGAACATGACAAAACAATGTTTTTGCTTTGATTTGCCTAATAAGTATTGAATTGCTGATGTGATCCTTTTTGTTTCATATTGACTATTTCAGATATAGTCTAGCACAATGCAATCAATTAGATTATAAGTGGATGGCCCCTACATGCATATAATTGATCTCACTGATCACTTAGAACTGACCTTAAAGATTGATCTGGATCATTTTATTACATACAGGGCATTCACTTATTAGCATAACTAGAAAGACAGCTGCAAAGATTTAGTTGATGTTCATCCAACTAGATTGGTAATCAAATAATATCTCCCTGTAAATTTTTTGCCTATCCTTGTATTTATTCAAAGGATAATATTTTCACCTTGTTTTCAAGGATTATACACATATTTGTTGAAAATGGGATAGATGGGTAAATGCCTACACTTTGCTCAGCCACTTGTAGGAAGTAATGAGAGTTTTAGGACTTTCTTGCTGTTCTTGAAATGGCCATATTCACATAATAAAAAACGTACTTTTAGACTTGTAATTATCCATCTATAGTAAAATTTCTGAATCTTAGAATTTGAAGAATGAGGTCATGATAAACTTTTCACAAGTCCTCTTTTTAGGGTTCTACAATCGGAGGTTACTGATCAGTCTTTTGACATCAGCCTCATGGCTGTAGACAGTCACCGGTCGGAGCTATGGGAAGTGCGTGTTCGAGTAGCGCAGCTTCCCAGAGAGAAGCTGTGACTGGCGTGGGGCGATTTCACCGAGATAGTGTTCTGGGTGTACAATCTTCAAGGAAGTTCTAAAATAACACTCAGGTTAAATTTCATACAATCATGTGGAAAAGAATGTGCAAGAACTTTTGTACATGACTATACATGTGTAAATTATCAGTTTCTATGCGCTATCATTGTTTTCTATGTGTTTGAAAGACTCTGTATTTATATTAATTCTCAAAGCATTCAAGTATGAAGATTTTAAAGCAATTTGACAGTTATGCCCAAAAGGTAGCATACCTTGGTATTGAAGAAAATGAGTTTTTGAGTCTGCTTTGATTTGGAATCTCTACTATGTTTAAGCTGTCTAGCTTTGGAAAAGTATAGTTTCTATCCTCTTGTCTCTTGACCATTTATTTATCTGTAAAACAGGAATAACAGTTCCTCCATGTGGTGATTATATGTGATAATACAGGAAAAACATAGCTATTTTTATTAATTATGAGATTTTCTTTTGTTATCTTGCAAAATGTAAATTAATAGGTATAGTTCAGTCTGTGACTTATGAAGATATAACTGTGTCTGAGAGCAGACCTCTTGAGAGTTGAGCACAGAGAATTGTATTACTCCCTCATTTTATTTACTGCTATTGCTTAGTGGCAAGTGTGCTCTATTCCTGTGACAAGAAAATCATCTCAAATGAAGACGTTTTTTATCTCATTTGACAAATTAGGCAGCCTTTTTGAAGATCCCAAGAATACAATCATATTTGTCATTATAATTTTCAATTCTAACAATTTATGAATCAACAATAGAAAGATCAGAAAATGGAGAGGGCATCTTGTTTTTCTTCTGTTTATAGTAATTAAATATTTGTACATCATTTACAGTATAATTTTGAGGTTTTTTGTTGCTTTAAATGACTATTGTTGAAGTTAATATTGATAAAAGCTTTATTTTGTATTTGAAAGTAACAAATATTTGAGGGAGATTTAGATAGCTGGCAAATCTGTGGCACAATGAGAGTGATCAAGGGCCACAGGTGTTAGGGAATCACCTTACACAGCTTGCATAAGAAAGGAAAAGTATTAAGTAGCTTGTGAGCAGCACTGTGGTGTGACTTTTTGTCCTCCCATAACAGGTAAAGAAAGCAAGAAACTGAGAATACAGAGATTATCCTTTCACATAATTTTCAAAGCAGAGCACTTCTGATTCCTATTACTAAAAAAGATTTCTTTCTATGTAAGAAAATCCTTGCAAAATGAGAATGGTAGATTTAATATAAAAATATCTTCTTAATTCTCTATTTCATTATTTTAAGTAGCATTTCTCTCTCTATAAGATCCTATGTTTGCTGTGCCATGAAAGTCAGCTAGATTCAAATATCATAAAAAGATAGCAACTCCTGGGGAACTGCAGCAATCCTTAAGAAGATTTCTTTTGAACAGATAATGTTGCAAAGTGGGGAGGAGGCTAATATGTTTAAGCATTTTTATTGTAAATATCTTATACCATATTTAAAAAACAGATTATCCTAAAGTGTAGAATTCCTTTTATTTCCTATTTGGCTTTCAGTGAATTTTTGCTTGATTCAGAGAATGTATAAATTAAATATAAACAAGATATGATGTTAATGGTTTATGATACCCCTGGTATCAAAAGCAGGGGCTACTGCTCCACTGTCCCCCAAATTCACATACCCCACATTAGGATGCCAGTAAATGTGAGTCGCAGAGGTTACTACTTTCTCTTGTGACTCTAGGCGTGTGTTTTTAAGACCAACAGTCCAACTAAATAGTCCAGGACCCTGGATTAGAGTGACATATATGTCCTTAACTTTGGAAACACACTCTAACCAGCAAGGCAACCTGCTCATTTCTTCAAATGTATATTTATTAGCAATTGATCTACTCACTCATCAAACAGTTATTCAATCCCTAAATCTGTCTTCCCATTTCCTTTAAAAATGATTTGGTTTAAAAAACAAACAAACAATTTCTCATTGATGGAGTTAAATCGCTTTAACATAGTCTACTATTTGTTATAAATGTTAGCCATGAGTTCTACTCCCAACACTATTATTGAAAATAATAGTAATGTTATTACTATTTTTAATAATGCACATTTTAATTGCTATAGTTGCTTTTGTTTCTCTTGCTATTTCAATTTTTCACTAGTTCTAGTTTTTGCTATTGTTAAGAACTAATTATGAGAGCTTTGCTGGTATAGTCTGGCTAATAATGATAATTATTAAATCACATTTGAAAAATTTTAACCATGTAAACACACATGTGCTATTATTTTCTTGTTGGCAATTTACCTAAGTGTTACTACTACATGTGACCTAGTGCATCTGTGCCTAAATGGACAAACAGAAATGATGATGCAAATTGATAATGAATGACAGTTTAGCTCATATAATCAGGAAAATTTCTGTTGTTGTTCTTAACCCAATGCTAAAGACCATGAATAAGACCATTTTGAAAAACAGTATCTTAAATATTTCATTTTATAATTCCATTTTGTCAATTCTTCTTACTCAAAAGAAATTTTAAATGAACGTTAATTACCATAAATGGCATACTAATAAATGTATAAAGATGAGTTCCTGGGAACAAAAAAGACTTGATGAGTAGTATTTGCTAATTTCCAAGGTGTAAATACTTTTTGTAAGACTACCAACCTGACCTCACTGAATGCTGAATGGGATGAAATACATATAACTGGTTCTCTCAAATCTGTATGCAGCAACTTCAGATCACTTTTGATCAAAATCCCATGTATATAATAGCCATTTGACCTAAACAGTCATTTGATGTAATAAAAATGGAAACAAGATTATTTTAAATGAAGATTTTGCTATATACTTCATTACATATATTTTTTGAGAGAGAGAGAGAAAAGTGAAGTAAGAAAATGATCTGAGTATTTCTAAATAGATGACCATTGCAGGAAACTCTGTGTTCTAACAAAGGCCAAATACCAGAAATAGTTCCAGAGAGTTAGAGACATATATTACCCCAATCTTTTTTTTCTTATCTGGAAAGCAATTCCTCCAAGTTAATACTGAGTTTGCTGCTGCTATTTCTCATATTTGCTCTCTATAAGAATGATGAGTAAAAAGTACCCCTCTACAGTGAGTTTAATGATTTTGAAATCATACAGTTTTATTTTGTTCATAGAAAGGGAAGTCTGGAATAGTGCTCCTCAAACTATATTTCACAAACTAGTGTGCATCTAAGAACTGTGTATAATTATTTTGTGATGGGAAGAGTACAGAAGTTGAAGTAAGGGTTTGGAAGTTTTTATAGCAATTTGATATTGCTGCATTATCTGATTCCGTGATCAGGGGACTCATTCAAACAGGGAATACAGACCAGTTTGGGTTTTAACTATACTTTCATAGGGTTAGTTGTTAGATCTAACTTTGATGAAAGATTGAAGACGAATTTTGAAAATACATCACTGGCCTCGTTTTGTCTAAAAGTTAGAAATGAATATCCTGAATGTCAAAATTGCTTTAAAATTTCTTATTTCATTCCCATAAATATTCCTTTGTGAGACTGGATTCTCAATTTTGGTTGTTACTAGAGCAAAAGAGAAACATTTAGAAATACATTGTCAATCCAACCTTGATTAGATTTTTTTTTTAAGAATGGAAAGGTGCAAGCAGGAATGAAGGCAAGCAGAGGCAGACAGGAAGAGAGAGGAGGAAGAAGCATTTTATTTAGTTGTTCATCTTGGTTGTTCCTTCCAGCCTCTGGACACAAACCTCCGGGACCTTGGGATGTATGTGACTGAACACAACTACTAATTTAACAACCAAGATGTAAGTTCAGTGCACTAAAAACTTTAAATATTGATATTCTGTTGTTAGTTCAAAGTGTGTAAAAAGGCATTTAATATGGGAAATTGGTATTTCCTCTTAATGATTTATGGAAGGAACATTGCATCATAACATCATTTAGGTTTACAGCTTCTGTCATTATAAATCAATAGCTGTATATAGCACACTATTCACCATTAAATGTCTAATTACATCCTTCACCGTACAATTGACCCCTTACACCCAATTTACCCATCTGTCCCCCTTCTCTTCTGGTAATTTCTAATTTGATCTCATAATCTAGATTTTCTTTTATTTAGTTCATGTGTTTGTTTCCTTATATGGCACACCGAGGGAAATAGTACGGTATTTGTCTTTTTTGCCTGACTTATTTCACTAAATATAACGCCCTCTAAATCTATCCATATTGTTGCAAATAACAGGATTTTGTTGTTTTGTTTTTTAGCTGAGTAGCATTTCATTGCGCATATATAACACATTTTCTTTATCCAGTCCTCTGTTGATGAGAGCTTGAGTGTGGGAATCTTGTATTTCTTTTGCATGTCTATGTCCTCATGGTCTATTGTTCTGGGAGGGCTCCTAACCTATACTAGATACTCAATAATATATCTCTTTAATAAATAAAGTATGTGCATGGTTGAGCCATTTTACTTGCATTGGCAGCACTGAGCCATTTGATTTTACAATGGTAAGATGATTTAGCAATGATAAGAGACCCAGAGGAATTATTTCACCAAAGAGAAGTGTGTGTCAACAAAGGCCCCTTTGTCACTATAAAATTGTTCACCTATGGAAATGAGATATGTTTCTCAGTAGATAGATTAACTCTACTTCCAAAGCCATACAAATCACACACCCACTCCCAGTCTTCTAAGGTCCCATTCAGTAAAATCACTGATCCACTTTTCTTTTCACTTCATACATCCCCTCTAGAAAAATTATGTTATAGAACCAAAGTTCTTAACCTAGGATCCATAGGTGTCCCCAAACTGGATGTAAAATGTGGATATGTATATTTTTTAAAAGAAAATATTGCTATCATCAGATTCAAAAGCGATTCATTATTTCTAAAACACTGAGAATATATATATATTTTTTTTTTTTCAAAGAAAGGTGCAGCAGGAATGAAGGTGAGCAGAAGCAGACAGCCAGGAAGAAAAAGGAGGAAGAACCACTTTATTTATTTTATTTAGTTGTTCACCTCAGTTGTTTTTGCTGGTCCCAGAACACAAACCTGGAACGTTAGGATGTATGTGAATTGATTCCAACCCTCTACTCCACCAGAATGCGCCAGCATTGAGAATCTTTTACATGAACTCAAGAAAACATAAGTAGGAAAGATTCTGAAACATAGTCCGTAATATTTTGGCAGCAGTTTATAATACATAGAGAGATAAAGTAGAAATTTATACAAATACTTATTTCTATATAACTGTTTTTGGCTGTATCTAGAATTAAATTTTCCATCATGCCTGGAGTAAGATAGATAAAGTTAAATGGAAAGGATTCTGAAAATGAGACACATTATGCAATTAATTATTTGGTAAAACATAAAGAAGCTCACTACATTAATGTCAAATAAATCAAAAGATAGCAACAGAAAAATCATAAGGGATTATTTTCTCGGTATATAAAAATGTTCCCTGTTTAAGTATTCTAATAACTCTACTCATGAGTAATGGCCAAAATCTATCATAGTTGATTCTCAGTCTACTTTAATTCTGATCAAGGGATTTAGTTGAACTTGGCTTTTTAAAAATAGGGCTGAGAGATACTGACATGTTTTATCATTACATATCTACTATTTCACTTCTAGTATAGGATGTATTAAATAGATTTAGATATAGATGTAATTCTAATTTAGCTTAGAAACAGAGATGCCTTATGTCATTTAAATATATTCATTCAATTCTAATATAGTTCAGATTATTGAAAACATAGCATCTTCCAATTTCTATAGTTTCATTTTAAACTTTGTGATGAAGAATAATGAGTTAGTTTTGGAAAATCTACTTTCAGTGTAAAAATATTTATTTTTCATCAACAGCCTGCTAGCTGTTAATAGGCTGGCTGTTATTTTATTTAACATTGCATTGTTAGATAGTTAAATATATAAGCATATACTTTTCTATTTTAGTATTTTGAAACACATGTAATACACACATCTCTATTTTTGTATTTATATAATTATCTTTTATATTTTGTTCATGAAATATTATCTACAAGGCCTCTATAAACACATAGTTGATGTTGAAATGTGAATTATGTGGTGAACATATAGTATTTTAAATTTTAACACTTTGCTGTTTTAATTTTCTAGTGTGTCATGGAGGTCTTTATGTTCAAGGGTATTTCCAAATTTCATATAACATCAATATTTTAAAATCTCATAGGAAAAAAATTAGGTATTCCTGTGGAATTTTCTTACAAAATAAGTCTGAATGAAAAAAAGAAAAAAATGGAACTAGAACATTCTAATATCACTCTATCAATATAAAGTACATAAAATCAAAGATGCATTTTCTTCAGAAATACAAGAAAAACTTTGAGCATTCCTGAAGAAGCTACTCTAATTTCTTACATGTTTTCCTTTAAAAAACGAAGCAATTAGAAATCTACCAGAAAAAGCCATTAAATGCCTTGCAAGCACACAATGAAAATGCCTTTGATTATGTCAAGAACTTTTTGTGCTTGTCAATTCATAGCAGGGAATAATAGCTATGAAGAGGGTTTTCTGACCATTTATGCCCTAATTTTTAGTGTTGGCGTTGGCACAAACCATAAATATCAGATGGTATTGAGATAGTAACTGCTTTCTGATTGAGAAAAGTATCATATACAGAATGAAGTTACCTCTTTTTCTGTGGATGCTAATTTCCACAGTTAATTCTGTTTCTGTAGCTGTTACAATTTGTACTGTTCATAACCTCTTTTGGGTTTAGGTGCTTCCTTTTAAGATATGATATTTTTATTTCAAAAATGTTCTCTAATGATTTGTTTTTTGTTATAAAAATCACCAATTAATATTACTTATTTAAAATAATTGGCCTTATATGGAAGATAAAATAGTCTAGTCTTGAAGAAAGGTGTGGGGTAGCTGAAAGTGTTGGTTTGGGGATCTGATTGTCTAGTTTGTAATGAACTCTAACCCTAACTAGCTAAGTGATGTGAAAAATTGTAGTCCATCTCTCCATGCTTCAGTTTTTTCAAGTAAAAACAGAAATGATAATTCCTACATAGAGGATTATCGTGATGATTAATTGAATTATTGCATAAGCCAATTAGTCCTAATACATAGTATTTGCTCAATAAATACAAGTTATTAGATGGATATTATATTTATTCTTTGAAAATATATGTAGCCTATATAGAGCTTGATTAGGAAAATATTTGCTTGTTTTTATATTTGGTAGGTTAATTGGCTCATATATTGAAAAGATTGTAAAATGTTACCTTTTATGCATAATTCTTGTGTCTTTGCATAGAAAGTGGCCAAGAAGACTTGATCAAGAAGCCATTATAATTTTCAGGGGATATTTTTGAAAATCAATACTCATGTATGTGAAATTCTATTGTTTATTATTTATGTACACTGTGAAATTATCAAGGTAATTACTTCATGTATCATCTCAGTTACCTTTTTGTAATTCTGAGAATACTTAACATCTACCCTATTAGCAAATTTCAACTATACAATGAAGTTTTGTTATCTATTATCACATTGTTGTACAGTAGACTTCCAGAATTTATTTATCTTATATCACTGAAACTTGGTCAACATCTCCTCATTTTACTTTTCCATTAGGCCCTAATAACCACCATTCTATTCTCTTCTTTTATAAGATTGACTATTTTGGATTCTACATAAGGGATCGTGAACTATTTTTCTTTCTGTATCTGTCTTATTTCACTTAGCATAATATCTTCTAGGCTCATTCATGTGCAAATCGCAGGATTTCCTTCTTTTTAAGGCTGAATAATATTCCATTATATTCATATACCATGTTTTCATTATCCATTCATCTGTTTACAGACATTTGGGGTATTTCCTTATTTTGCCTATTGTAATAGTGCTTAAATGAACATGGGAGTGCATGTACCTCTTTAAGGTCCTAATTTCATTTCCTTCTATACCCAGAAGTAGGATTTCTGGATCATAAGGTAGTTCTATTTTTAATATTTGAAGCACGTTCATATTGTTTTCCATAGTGACTGTATCAATTTACAATTCCACCAACAGTACAGAAAGCTTACCTTTTCTCCCCATCCTCACCACTATTTTTGTCTTTCCAATAATAGTTATTCTAACATTTGTGGAGTGACATCTTATTGTGGTTTTCCTCAATAACTAGTCAGGTTCAGCACCTTTTCATATATTTGTTGGCCATTTATGTCTTTCTTGAAAAATGTCTATTCAGGCCCCTTTTCCATCTTTAAAATTAGGTTTTTGAATTAGGTTTTTGAATTAGGTTGAATTTTGTAAGTTTTGCTCTTGATTTGTATGAATTTCTTATGCATTTTGAATATTAATCCATTATCTATTAATCCATTATAAGGTATTAATACATTACTCCATTGATTATTTTCTTTGCTGTAGAGAATATTTTTATTGACTGATTTTATTTTCTTCAGCAAGCACAGCAGATTTTTATATATTTTTACATTCAGCCACAACTGAGAACTGAACTAGACCAGAAGGAACTCTTTTGCATCTCTTAGATGTGGTTGCAGTGATCAGATAGCAATGGATGTTCAAGATTCACTGAGATAATTTCTAGACAGTAGTAAGCACTCCAACAATTTCTACCAGTACCCCTAGTATTCGACTTTCCATGTTTCAGTGTTTGTAGCTTCTATGCTCTCACAGGCTAGTGGATTACTTGGACCTATGTCTCATCATTCTTTTGCTCTTTGGTGTGTGCATTCACTTCTTCCTTCATTTGACTCTCTTGTCATTGAGATTTCTAAGAAGATGACATTAAGACTGAGATGCTATTCCACTGTCTACTTTTGTTTTTGTTACCTGTACCTTTCGTTTTTTCATATTAAAAAAGAAATCGTTACCACATCTATGCCAGATCAAGAAGTTTTTCTCTATGTTTTCTTCTTGTGGTTTTTAGTTTAATATTTTATATTTAAGTCTTCAGTCCATTATGCACTGATTTTAAAAATATATAGTGTAAGGTAAGGATCCAATTTCATTCTGCATGTTAATATCCAGCTTATCCCAAACACTTACTGAACAGACCACCCTTTCCCATTTCATGTTCTTGGCATTATTGTTGAAGATCAGTTGACTGTAGGTGCATGGGTTAGTTCTAGTCTCTCTGAATTCATTTAAATTTTGCAGAATAATTTTAGGGCAATAATTTTTGTCTATATGAGATTCTTCCTTAACATAGTTTGACATCATTCCTATTACTACAGTAATTAGCAATTTGTGCTAATAAAGTTCACATGCAGATTTATAGTCACTTTTTTCCCTAACATGGGTCAGTCTTGAGTTGAGAAATAGCTTTCTGTTACATTTTTTACCTTATCACCAGCAAGCAAATGGTAAGGCTCAGAAGAACTTGCAAGTAACAAAGGTTGTCCTGAAGCAGATTTTTTGGAGAAAACTAATCTCCCAAACTTTCCAGATTTCTCATTACAAGGCATGCGCTATAGGCTTGCTTCATCATTTGAGAATAAACAAAAATGTTTATGAATGAATTTCTATCCGTACTTACTCTTTGCTCTATTTTTAAAAACACATAATGAAGGATATGCTAATTTTTCTCTGACTGATAAACCTACCCAAGGAGTATTTTTTTCACCCTTATACTTGCTATCAGGAGGAATATTATGTATGTTGGGATGTTCTTTGTAACTTTTTAGGTCTCTGCATTAAAATCAGGCAGCAACTGAAGCTAGATCTATAGCAGTTATTGTTTGTTGCCTAAATATATCTAAAGTTCCACACAAAGCAACTAATTAAGGAACACTTACGATGTGCCAGGCCTTGTCCTGGCACTGACAACAAAGATAAGTAAGACATGATCTCTTTCCACACAAAAATGAAATAGCTTATTAAGACAGACTTTCACAGAGTAATTATAACATAGTGTAGCAAATATTGTGATAGAAATATAAATAAGAGTGTCCTGGTGGCTTAGTAGTCTGCTTAACTGAGCGCAGTCCATATGTATCCCTAGGTCCCTGTTTCAAGACCCAGGGTTGAGAAGAACAACCAAGATGAACGACTAAATAAAATAAACAAAATCCTTCTTCCTTCCGTATCTTCCTGCCTGCGTGCACCTTTCCTTTATATATACATACACACACACACATACATACATACATACATACATACATATATATGTGTCCTTAATGGAGGACATCTCCATAAGTAGGAGTTTGCCCCAAGGGAAAAAGGGAATAAAGATATTGTAGGTGGAAGAACAGCACAGGAGACATTTAGAATTTCTTAGAATAATGTCTGCTACACTGTCCAAGGGGAAGGAGAGTCATGGCAGCAAATATGGCAGCACTGGTTTAAATGGGACAAATCATACCATTGTCTTGTAGTGCTATATCTAAAGATGTTCAAAATCAACCAGTGACCATGTGGAGAAGCAAATGGCTTTTACCAGAAGTACATGGTCAGATTTTATAAAGAAAGCTTTGGTCTAAATTCTGGAAGCAGGGAGTGGGCAAGAGTATCACATCTCCTAACTGGATGGCGACAATCTCTCGTCCTCATAAGAGCCAAAATTCCCCACTGTAATTTTTGAAAAATGTTATGGCTGCAGTCATTGTTAAAGAAACAAACTGTCTCTCCATTCCTGGTCCTTTTAGAGATACACATTTGTTTTAAGGGGGAAAAGATATCAACTTAAAGTTGAAAAAGAGCTCAGCTCTGATTTACTTCCTTCCTAGTCCGTGTGAGGAAACAGAATCAAGTCACACAGCTGACTGAGCCAGCATCGTGACCCATCTGCATGCAGTGTGTTCTGCCGCCCCATGCCAGTGGTTTGTCCTGGTTTGTGAGAGCAGATCAAATTGAGAATGCTGCCGGGCTCACCTGCCTTATGAGTACAACAGAAGATTTCATTAGGACAAATGGATAGTTAAATGAATTCTGATATTCCTGGAGGGAAAGAATAGAATAAAGTTTTATTTGATTTGGACTTGATTTATTTTCTCTACACCATCTCCAGCATGCAAGTGATTTGTTTGACAATGGATTCATTTTGTAAAAATCAGCTTTATATACAGGCAGAGCAATCCAGAAACATATTGTATATTATAATATAACAGAGTTTCAACTTGTAATTATCTACTCTATTTTATATGAATATGAGAATCATTTTTCCTCCCTATATTTTTGCTACAACCTAAGCCTATTGTAAAATACTCAGTCCCAAGTTACTCTGCTTCAGAATGTTATAATATTAATATTTTGAATAGCTACATTGAATAGAAAAGAGCATGGCAAAATTGTGATGCACATTAGTTAACAGATTTGACTAATCACCAAAGTGTCTATTCTGAATAGTAAAGAATTTTTCACATTTTCCCAGAAAATGTTTTTGAAGCTCTATAGTTTAACAATCTAATAGATTTGGTCCTTTTGCACTATTTAATTTGAGCTTTGTAGATGTGGTGCTAGAGAAAACAACTAGGGAATGTATAATTTTTAGCTAAGGAAATGATCTCCAGAGAAAGTTTTATCTTTTAACTCAAAGAAGGTTATATTTCTAATATAAAATAGAATCAATCTCCAACATAAAAAAAATTGCAAATAGTATTAAGGATGATTAAATTTCATTTGTCTCTTTGTTGCAAGCATGTATTGTAGAATTATTTTGAATGTGGAAAATTTCTTTTTTCAAGTGAGAGAATGGGTTTACTTACTGAAAAAAATTAAATTGGTCTTATCATAAGAACTATATTTCCTTCAGTCCTTTAGTCAATAAATGAAGATCCCTGCATTCCTGGATAGCTTTTATAATTAGATCAAATATCCTTAATTCGGATTAAATATACCAAAATGGTCAAACACACAGATGGGGTAGAGATTTCAGACATTAGCTATATATTTTCATTATTGTAGATATTTATATTTCTGAACCATTTCTAATTAGTCTAAGGGTCAGAATTATCTGGATTGGATATATGAATATATATACATATATGTATATAATCTCTCTGATTAACTTTCATGCTGAAGTCACCTTCAGTGACATGCTCATTTGTCTATTTCTTAATTTATTCAATAAAATGTATTTATTAAGCTCTGAGTATTTGACAGACAACTCTAAATGCTAGGGCACAGCAATGAACAAAACATATGAAAGTCCTTATGAAAAGAATTTCTGGTGTGCCCTGTGGCTCAAGCAGCCGAGATAATGCTATGTGAAATACCCACCAAGGACCCGAGTCTGCAACCTGGGGCTGGGGTGAAAAATCAAATTGAACAGCTAAATAAAGATTCTTTTTCCTCTTCCTTAAAAATAATGTTTATTCCTCCTCCCTTCTGTTCTGTCATTTCTTTAAATGAGAGAGAGAAGAAAAAGAAAGAAAGGAAGAAAAGAAAGAAAAGAGAAAGAAACAAAGAGAAAGAGAAAATGAGCATCTGATTATTGGAGGGGAGACAGATCATAAACACATGAGAAAATACATAATATGGAAAATGGTGAAAGATGCTCTGAAGAAAAACAAAGCAGGGCAAAGAGAAATGGAAGACAGAAGGAGTGTTATGTGTGTTTTAGTAGGGTTATCAGAGAATTGTTTCTGATAAGGAAACAGTAAACAGAGACCTGAAGGAAATGAGGTAGACCTTAGCAGAAATCAGGGCATACCTGTTAGTGGACAAAGAGAACCACAATAGTAAAGACCTGAGTGCACAGACAGCATCATTTTCATGTGCCCCCCCAAAAAAAAAAAAAGAGACTAAAGTAGAAGAAAAGATATGTAATCATGGCAGAGTCACAAAACTGGTGGTAGATGGTGCTGGGATTTGAACCTTTTTTGTATAAATATGTAGAAAGTATAAAGAAGATTTCATTGTATCTAGGAAAAGAGCATTCTAAGCAAACCCAAAACCCTGAGAGTGTTTCCTTGGTGTATTTCAGGAACAGCAAGGAATTCAGTGAGGTTGGAGCACAGGGATCTAGGAAAAGAGGTAGAAATGGCCTTTAGGGAGTTGGGGAGGGGCACAGATTATGTAGAGATTTGTAGCTTGCGGAAGGACTTTGAATTTCTGCTCAAATCACTAAGCGTTTTCTGAGCAAAAGAATGATATGATTTTGTGTTTCCCAAAGATTCTCTGGCTTCTGTATTGGTGGCAAGGATGCCAATAGGGAAATTGTAGACTATACCAACAGTCTAGCTCAGAGGGAGATTATTGTGGCTGCTTCTAAAATGGTAGTGGAGGAAGGGGTGGGCAGTTGTTGGGTCTGTATATATTTTGAAGGAAGAGCCATCAAGATTTACTGCTTTATGATAGCAGATATTACAGTGAGGTTCTGATAAATTATAATAATTATGTAGTCAAAGAAAGCATGTTTGAATTGATTCATATTTTTTTTAAAGCTTACATTTCTTTAGCTTGAATGCTGCCAGCATCTTCCTGCTTGTACCATTTTTTGTTTGACCTAAATAATGCTGCCTAGAAATTTCTCACTCATCCTTCATTTGTACCAAGAAGGCAAGATCAGCATCTTAGACTCCTGAACTATGTATTTATGGAACATTGTATATCAATTTTTATTGCAGCAAACCCTCCTATGTTTGGTTAATTTTAGATAATGAAGTCATCTCAAACCCTGTCATCCACAAGCCAGAATCTGGTCTTCTGGTGCATGTTAATTAATTCAAATATTTATATTCATATATGTTAAAGGTATAGTGTATTATTTTCAAGGATAGCGTATGTTACCATACCAATTTAAGAAAGGTGAAAATATCAGTTGGAAAAATATTCAAATAAGAATTCCTATTTAATGCATCAAAAAGAAAATTGTCTTGAATAATTAAATTGTATGTATTATCTTACTTCACCATTTGTTCCTTATAGTCTATTTCCCTTAAGTAAAACTAATTGTATGACATTACATGGAGTAAAAAATATTAGTCAGCATAGATCAAGCATTTTTCCATTTATATCTATAGATACATTAACTTTATTCAATGACAGTAATTTTATGCATATATATTTTGAATCCTGTATTTTACGGAGTTAAAATGCTAATATTTACTATGTCTTGGTATAGCCTCAAATAGTCAGGTAATCAGTTCTGTTGTGTACATGTGCAGAAATAATAAGACATCTAGAGGGAGCTATGTGTTAGTATAAGGCTAAGGGGATAGGCTTGAACTAGATATTGAGATTCAGGGTTCATAAAAGTTGAACCAACTGCAGAATTAATCCTTGAAGAAAGTGGGCCAGAATAACAACTTACTTCACTGAAGAACCATGAAACATTTGAGAAATTGGTGACCCAAGGTCTGAAGTCAAACCAGACTCATGTTCCTTCCCCCAGCTGGAGTTTTCCAATGTATTTGAAGAGTGAGATCCTTTTTTAGGTAGAAAGTGGAGTGTGACACTCTTCAGGAGATAAAATTTCAGTAGCAAAACTGTTTTGTTAAAATGATGACTAACTTCTATTTTATTATAAATTTATTTTATAAAGAATGACTATAATGAACACCACACTTCTGAATACTTGATGTGATGGAGAGAGAGTAATATTGACATTGTTTTCTGGATAGCCCCTTTATCTTTGTGTTTCTCTTTTAGTGAAAAGAAACTCACAGCTAAGATGCATTATTTTAAAAAGAGAGAGAGAGAGAAAGAAATGAACTGAATGTAGGCCAAATAGGATTATCTTCCTAATGATGCTAATGTGAATTACTTTTAATAGGATTTAATCTCATGGGTTTGGAGTAATAGAGAGAATCATCTCAGCTATTTAAACAAAATGTGCCTAAGTGGTATAAAAGGATTCTAAATAATATTAGCATTCCATAGGTAAAGGCTGTTCCTGGACAAAATTAAAAGTCATCATTCAAAATTAGAAGTTATGTTCTTCTTAATATTTAATATAATTCCTTTATATAAAACTATCCTTTTTTGAGAAAGGATAGAGACTTTCACTAAAATGTTTATATAAAACACTATCCTATACAATGTGACATATTTAAGAACATTTTTCATAAATCAGTTCCCAAAAAACCCTGAAAGGGAAAAAATCCACTGGATAGTAGTATAATAATTTAGAATATGATACAGATGGCTTTTCAAGACAGATAATTCAATAAAGATGTACTTGGGAAAAGATAATTTCTTTACCTTGTATACAGCAAGGAGTTTCAGATAAATTGATTATATATTTATATTGTGTATGTATATATTTACTAATAAAAATACAGATTGATATTATAATTTTGGAATAGAGAAAATCTTCCTAAGCGTGATTCCAAGTCAGTAAACATAAAGAAAAATATAAATATTTGACCACATAAACTAAAAACTCCTGTCGTCAAATACCATAAAAATCGAATATAAATGTTAGAGACAGTGAAAAATATTTCTACTGCTTAAAGGAAAGTTAATATTCTTAGTATATAAAGAGTCTTTTGTAAAAGAACTACTAAACCTTCCCGTTGGCTAGACAACCTAGTAGAAAATGGGCAAATACCATGAATAGGCAATTTATAAAATAAGAAATACAAATTGCCAACAAACAAGACACTGTTATTCACCTTTCAAATGACAAAAGAGGATACAACTAATGATACTAAGTGGTAGCAAAGTGAGGGAAACCAGACACTCTCCTACAGTACTGGTGATATTAGCACACTGGACACTGCGTGACCCTGATCCTCCTTCATGAAACAATGATCGATCCATCTGATGGACTGTCTTATCTATAGGGATCCAGGGACTGCCTCAGTGGAAGAAAACATCATCCCCAAACACACTTTTTTCCTTGGTAGTTCACAACCAGGTGTGAATCCCTGATTATCTCAGCCAACTCAGGATAATTCCGAAGAGCCATATTCTCTCCAGAGCTCCCCTTATGAGGATTATTGTTGGGACTGCATTACAAGTCTACTTCTATCTCTGCCTAATACTTCACCTTTCCATAGGTGCTGATGTTAGATATTTCATGAATAAACACTCAGAACACCAACTTTTCTCTCTTAATTTTCAGCCTAGGAAAACAGATCTGTTAAAGTTTTAATTTCAGTCACCTCTTTGGGGGAACGGAGGGAGGTTGTCTTGTTGTTGTGACAAACTGATAATGGGTGTCAAAAGATTTAAATGGTATTATACTTGGTGAAATAAGTCACACTGAGAAAGGTGAAAGCCATATGACTTCACTTCCATGTGCTATAAAGAGAAATGAAACACGCAAACTAAATGAAATAAAAATAGACTTTCAGATTATAAATCCAAATTAGTAGTTACCAGAAGGAAAGTGGGGTGGAAAAATCAGACAAAAGGGGTCCAAGATATAGTGGAGGCTAGAATAGTACTTTTATCAGTGAAGTTAATTATAGTATACAGATGTTGATCTATAATAATGCAACCAAAACATTATATAATGTTGCAACACAATGTTATTTCAATACAATTTAAAATGGAAAGATCTTACGTGTCATCATATAATGTTACTTCAATAAAATTAAAGAAAAAAAACAAAAAACAAGTATGGCTTATCACTGGCTCAAATTCAATTAAAAATGGTCATGAACATAAGAACAGATGTATTGCTATACATGATACATAAGTGACATTACAGCACAACTGATAAGATAGAAACTATATGAATAACCTACATGAAAACTACTCGATATTGGCAAAATTTTTCAGTTACACAGTTATCACAGAGGTCATGAAAAATGATACTGTGGGAAAATATTTTAAAAAGTATAAAATCATTTATGATATAGTGTGTAGAAACAACAGATTTCTAAGAAGTGTATTGAACATAATCTCTTGCCTCCTAAGTACATATCAATGTGTATATATAAAAAAGATAGTATTTTCAGTTTTAATTTGTGCTCTCTGAGTTTTCTATATTTAATGATAATCAGAAATAGCTTGTAAATTTAGTGGCGTTAGGGCGAGTAAGTGCGCTTTATATTTTTAAAGCAGATTTAAAAAATCTCTTTCACAGGACTCTTTTAGAAGTACTTTTAAAACTCTTAATTCTGATTTAAATTTGTTCCAGTAGTGGGAGACTCTAGAAACACACTTTTTGGCAGCCCAGTGGGGCAGCCTGTTTCCCTGTTATGTGTCTCTTGTCAGTGAACCTTTTGCAACAACACAATATCTACACTTTAAACTCTTACCACAGAGCCTAAGCTTAAACTGACCACTATTCGGATCTTGCCAAGGCTACTTGATATTAACTTTATTTGAGATATAGCCAAAGGATCAGTTAACCAACCATTTTTTTCTGAAGCAGTGCTCTGAGGAGGTCTGTCCAAACCTTGAAGCTAAGCAGAATTGGGATGGGGTGTGAAGCAACCAGGAGTAACTGAAAGATAGGGTCCAAGGACTCCTGTGTCCTTTTTATTTCAACCAGAGTAGCTGGATTTTGATCTGTCTTAATTATCTGGTTTCTGAATAAGGTGTAGGTGGAATAGAATTTTCCTTGGTCTAAAACTGTTTAAAAGACAGTTTTCTATGATCTTTTAGTTCTATCCTTTAGGTTATTCAGTGTAAATGAGTATTTTGGACTGCATTAGCTTAACTGCTCTAAGAAATTTCTTCAATGACTTATGATTTAATTCTCTGCTTATATTAGGGATGAAAAGATAGTCAATTAAAAACATTTTACATCTTTCAGAATCACTTTGGAAGAGTCCATTATATTATTATTCGATATCTATTATTTTAAAGAAGACATGCAGGAAATATCTCCTAGAGCTTAGGGTAAGAAAAATATTTCCGCCCCCACCTCCATGTCATTTGCCATGCAATTGACCTGATATTTTTAATGAAGGAGAGCTAGACAGCTGGTTAAGTTTCTATTTTTGCTTGTCTATAATGATTCTAAAAGTTAAATTTAGTGCTCAGTTTTTAGTAATTATGTTATTTTTCAGTCACTATTCTGAAATTTTTTCCTTTTCATGATTTATAATGTCTTATTTTAATATTTAATGACTTGTATACGAAGAGTCTATTTTCATTATAATCTCTTCTAAAATTTTTTAAACAATTAAATGGAATATATATTACAATGATATTCCAAAATGTCATAAAGAACCTTACAAGTACTTTATTAAATATGATTAATTTATTATTACAACTAACTTGTTCACTGAATGTAAATATTATTGTAGCTCTTTGGTTAACACTACTTCATTTTACATATTAAATCTGTAGCTCCACTCCCTCCCCATCCCTCCATCATCATAGATTAGTGTACTTGCTTTAAAGATTCTATATGCCTCCATGGAATATGGATTTGCTCACTCCAGATATTTGCTTTAAACATTTGCTTATATCCTCATGTCCAAGAAAGTAGTTTTTCTGATATAGAGGGAGAAATTAAGGCAGAAACATGATACATAAGTGTTTTCCCAAGTTTCAAATGGTATTGGGACAAAAAAAATTGTGCATGTGTGTGCATGCATGCAAGTATGTGCGTGTGTGTTTACATGTAAATATAAACTCTCTGTAGGGGAAATTAAGTGTTTAAATTCACTGTATATGTGAAGTGTAGGATGTTTTGATTGGAAATGAATGATGGATTTCAATAATAGAGAAAGGCATTTCATTAGTCAAAAACCTATCCAGACCAAAATTACAATGATCTATTATGAGACGATTTTTCTAAATTATATCCCTAAGCAGTGGAGCAAATACTTGTTTCCATTATTTTTGGTGTTGGTCAACATTGTTTTCTGTGTTCTCTCCAGAATTAGTGGGCAGTCATTAACCTTTAAACCCTGAGGTATTAAGATCTGGAAAAACATGCTCTCCCTTTTTGTTCCTCATATGAGGGACTGAAACATTTTGGAGTTATATGAATTGGCGGTTTGAGTTATTCCTTAGTCCTAGTGAGGGAATGATGATGGGACCAAAGGGCTCTCATTTGTAGCCTTTGTATGCATGCTTCCATTCTTTAGGGGAACTGAAGGCCTGGAAATGATGAGAAATATAGGGAAAAGTACATCTACACAGAATATTATAAAATAAGGATGCATTATCCTTCCTCTGTTATTAGAAGTAGTTAAGCAATTTAGAATAAGTATTGTTTATTGTTTAGTTATTTTGTCTTAAAGTTTTTATTCTATTCTTTTATTCAGCAAAAATTTGTGGAATATCTATTTGGATTAGGGTTACAGTGGTCAGCAAGAGAGACATTGTCCCTTTTCTGTTGAAGTTTAGAATCTAGAGTGGAGAGGCAGGAATTAAATAATTTTCAGAAATACACAAGTCGAAGCTAGTATTTTGAAGAAGTTCAAGGAATCTTACTTAAATTGGGTGCAAGAGTATCAGTGGGACATCATCTCAGACCTAAAGATGAGTAAGCATTTGGTGAGAAGTAGAGGTAGAACATTTTAGACTTATTTTGCTTTGAATTAATCTTTTTTTTGCTAAATGCTAAAATACAAGTGTAGTGGGAGTCTATCAAATGATCACAAAGATGACAAAATGAGGAATAATTTAAAAATAAAAATAAAATATTCCATGTCATCTTCTATGCGTACATTTTTCGGTCACAAAAATAGTTTTATTGGTCAGGACATTTTATATAAATTTTACACTTTAACTTTATTATTATTGTTATTTTGAGCACTAAAGTATACAAGTTTTATTATTAACTTCTGATCTCACTTTTGAGGGATTTCTTGAAAAACCAAAGGCATAAAAAGTATTTTTATGGATTGCTAACTCCTTGGCATTTTGAATATTGTCAGCTTTTCCTGAATCATTATTAGGCTGAGACCTTTCTAGACATGATTTCTGTCTCCTGGGACTATCATTTATTCTCTGTGAGAAACATCTTCAATGAAGAAACATTTGTCTTCAATAACTTTTAGATCTTGACATATTTTAATTGTGGTTTGTCAACCTTATATTGATTGTCTTAAGGCCTGAGGCTGAACTCCTCTTTCAGCCTTGCATAGAAAACACTGTTGGAATTCAGAATAGAGTAGTTATGATTGTCTTGTGGATTATCATATTACAAATGTGCTATCCTTTGCATTATTCCCACTTCTAAACTTTGCACTTGAATGACTTGTATGCAGTCATTTTAGCAGACAGCTATATGAACACAGGTTGTGTTTATGAATATATGAATGTCTAATCATCCAGACAAAAAATAAAGACTGCAGTCAATTATCCAAAGAATTTGTCCGCAGGAGGCCAAATGGACAGAATTTTGCCTTTTTATCAGCAACCACCTTGCTGCTAGAAACTGTGAGAAGACATCAAGATCAAACAACTCCTAGGAATACTAGCTCTCATAGCTCCAATCTGGTGAAATTTTGCAAAGTACACTCTTGGGGACTGAATTATCTCTCCCCGCCACCCAGTTCATGCATTGAAGCCTAACTATCCAATGTCTGAGATGTGAACTTATTTGCAAATAGAGTCATTGTAGAGGTAGCTAGTTAAATGAAACCATTTGTAGGACATGAAATCACTAGTAGGATGGGTCCCTAACTCAATGTTACTGCTGTCTTTATAAAATGGCGAAATGTGGACACACACACACACACACACACGCACACGCACACACACAGAACACTGTGAGAATACATGCAGAAGTCAGAATGATGATTTCATTTCAGCTCTTTGCACACCCACTCTACCCTGTCTCCCCAACTCATCCTCTACTCATTTCCTCCATTATGCATGCCAAAGTCTTCTCAGAGTCTCTGAATATTTCTTCTGACTTTTAAATTTTAAATGAAAGCTAACATTTTTATCTGAAATATGGTATAAACATATTTTGAAATCAATCATTAGAAATAATGTTCTCAGATTAATCTTTTCCCTTTTTCCAACTCTATCTAGGGTCGTTTTTTTTTTTCTCCTCCCTTATGCTTCTGTTCTGCCCCTTCATAAGCTACAAGTCATAAATTTCTTAGTCTTCTGAAAGCCCATTGATCCTGTGCTTTCACTTTCCTTCTTAATCAGGCTGATATCTTGGTGTGTCTTTTCAGTATTTCCTAAAATTCTTTGTACTCTTGACTTCCTGACATATTCATAATAAATCATAAGGTACTCAAATTGCCCATTTCTCTGCTCCAGCTTTATTGGATAAAGTGACAAAATGAGTCCAATATTCACTCATGCAGTCTAATCTCGGCATAACCATTATGGCATTTTTATAATGATTCTTCTATTCTAATCACCTCTCTAATTAAATTTATCTCAGGGCTCGGTAAATCGTCTTGTCTTCCACTTTGTTGAATTTGAACCTATATGACTTAGTGTCTTTACGGGTCTAAAAATAGAATCGATTGTACTTCCTCCATAAAAAACAGAAACAAAATAACCCATTCTTTGTTTTCCTCATAATTGTCTACGTTGTCAGTCAATGCAGCCCTCCAAATGCCAAACCAAATTTTCTTTCCTGGGAATATTTCCTATTTAAATCTGGGCTATATTCATATAGAATATATGCATACCCGAAACAGATTTTTAAATCTCCCAATTTCATGCCTCTGCTGATATTGTATGCCTCTAAATATTGTTATTTTCACTCCCAATCAAATAATTGCCACTCTTAAGACCCAACTCAAGTGATTCCTCATTATTAAGACCCAACTGGTAGTGATTTTTTTCATCTTATCACATACATTCCACCAGTATTATGAAAATTATTTTACTTTTATAGTGTAGGCATTCACCTTTTCTATATTAATAAAGTCTAAGCTTCTTTAGGGCAGGTGTGAAATCTTATTGATATTTGTATCTCCTATGTTTCCTGCATATGGAAGATATAAAACAAATAATGTTGAATAGATGTACAAATTTAAAAAATGAGTGTTGATAATTATAGCCAAATAACTATTTGCATGCTTAATTATTTATTAGACATGTTAAATATCTGAAGATATTTAAATATTTAAATCTCAGCATAAAAGTCTAAATTGTTGAGATGATAGAATAATCTTCCAAGACCAAACCAAACCAAAAACAAACCAAAAAAGAAACACTACAGAATCTAATTCATGAAATTCATTACAGGTGTGCCTTATTTTTTAAACTATTTCCTAATTGAAAGGAAAGTTGTGAGGATGAGTAAACAGATCTTCATATATAGGTGAGAAAAGGTGTGCAATGCCTCCAGAAGCACCCTTTCCGGGTGCATGTCTATGATGAATTTTGTAAATTTACTCTGAATATAGCTCATTATTTCCCAGAGGATTTTTAGCATGGGTATTTTTTGCCTTTCTTCTATCAGCAATTAAATACACTAGCATGATTCTGAGAAATGCAAATACAAAACTAGGAGGATGAATTCTGGACTTCTCTATTATGCAACCTCAAAAAAGGCAACAATGCATGAAAAGCTGTCATCCAAGAACACAAAAAGAGATTCATACCATTCTGTTCTACTTTTAAAAACAAATAAACACAGAAATGGCCATTGTATTTAGTGTTTTAGTGCATTAATTTGACACATCTTTTGTGAGGAATGTCTAAGAATTGCTAGCGTGGCCTCTCCCCGATTAATCTCAACTCTGCTCCTGCTTTGTAATGCTTCTGTTTATAACGTCTCTCATTCTTGCTGCCTACTTGTGTTGAGAGATGGAACCACAGGACCTCTAAATGAGTTTGTTTGGATTGTAACACTTATTTTAATGCTAACAATTTACAACTATGAATTGAATTTACCTCATGTCTGTTCTACCACTTGGCCCTCCAACTCCAACTTTTGGAAAACACGCTCCCTGAGAAGATGGAGATGAGCTCCTGAGTCTTGTGCCCCACTGCATGTAGAATGGGGGATGAGACTTAATGTTGTCTCTTCTGTGCAATTCTTATATAACTCATCCACATTTCACTGTCTTTTCTGTCTTTTACCTCCCATAGGTATTACTGCTGAGGAAAAACTATCTTTAGTAAAAGGCACAAGAAGGATGTTTGCTGTGAGCTTTGGACAAAGGATAATGTAACTTCTCTCACAGCAAAGTCTTGGTACTGCTCAGGCTTGGACAGATCATGGACTTATCTCCTTGGGAAATGAGAAGAGTTATTAAGGATTCTCTTGAGAAAAATCTTCTCAGGTAGTCTAACCGGTTTTTCTGGGTGAATGAAGTTATATAAAATTTTCAAGAAAAGATTTCCCTTTTCATTTAATAGAAATAAAGTTCATATGGTACTCATGGTAATATTTTTATAGAAATGAATATGCAGAATTTTCTTTGTTTCCATGAACTCTTTAATTATGAAGGTTCTTGAGATTGTGTATATAACTATAGTCACTTTTTATTAAAAATATCACTTGGCCACTGTTGTATAGATTTGGTA
Organism: Solenodon paradoxus; assembly: GCA_004363575.1. Taxonomy (NCBI): domain Eukaryota; kingdom Metazoa; phylum Chordata; class Mammalia; order Eulipotyphla; family Solenodontidae; genus Solenodon; species Solenodon paradoxus. The sequence goes on along the minus strand of RJWH01000007.1, from coordinate 781,650 downwards.
GTTTATAAAGTCTATTCATGTGTATCCAATTGAATAATAATTTCCAGTTTTGTTTTGGAAGATTTATGTATTTAAATTCTAGTACAGTCATTTAATATGGCATTAGATTTTAAATTATTAGTCATTTAAAATAAAATGTAAGCACTGATGAGATTATTTTACCCTCACCCCCAACCCCCCAGCTTAAATTGATGTTTCTCTAACCTATTCTGAAGAACATGGGACAAAATTAGTCATACGGAATTTGTGGTTTTAAATATCAAAACTAGTTAGAGCAAAATCTGCTGATTTCATTCATGCCGAGACTATGAACAGAAAGTATAAAATCTGTTTTAGGTAAGAGTCAGTGAATTTAGTACCCATGAATGATGCCAGATTGGCAACCTTTTAATGGTGCCAGATGGACACAGGATTTTTTTTTTTTTTATATTTTTGTTTTAATGAACAGAATAGAGAAGCAGGTGCTGCAGGACTAGTCTCAGGGTTCCATGGGTATATTTGCCTTCTATTTCCATTCTAGCAATGTTCTTTGTTTTGAAACAGCTAAGAATGAGGGATAGAAGGAAAGGAGTAAATGGTGACCAGTTGGGAAATTCTGTGATATGAATTACCTTAATTATGACTGTGGTGTACTTAGGCTCACAATCAGGATTTCAATATTCAAATAATGTATTAGTGCTTTTATAATCTATTAGTTTAGCTTCACTGTATATCAGAATTGAAAGGGATCTTAAAAATCCTTCATCCTAATATCTTATTTTTACAGATGAGACAAAGAGACCTCAAGAAAGGTTTTCCCAAAATTACACGGCTAATTAGTGGAACAACCACAACCCGACTCTGAATCCTGACTTTCAGTCCATCACTATTGTTATCATACCACTTCCTAACTCCTAACAAGGAGAATAAAAATGTCATCTGTTGACTTTTTTCCTCTGTAATATGAATTTGTGAAAGAAACATAAAATCAAAGGGTTGAATTGGCCATTGGTACTTTTGCATCTAGATAGCTCTTTCCTATCGGACAGATTCTTCCCAGGAGTTTCTACACAGACTGTCTTCTGTGATAATTTTCATATTAGAAAAGAAAAATATTTGCAGCCTAATTTGAATCTTTAATTATCAGTCATTATTATTTTTAATATAATCTGATGGCATTACAAACACTAGGGAAAACAATTAAGGGAAAGGGAGAGAGAAAGACTATCACAATCACCATACTACTGCTTTCTTTAGATCATTTCATACTTGAATATTTTCCCAGAATCCATCTGAGTTCTTTGGTAAATGAATGAATCCATATACCCTAAAAGAACTGCTCTATACTAAATGATTATATCAGTGAAAATTCAATCTCATCACAACATTGCAGCAAGACCAGTTATAGGAGATAAAGTACACAGAAGAAGAAATGTAGATTAATTGTGGAAATGTGTCTTGATTTATAGAGTCTTTGTTAAACTAACTTAAAATGGTTAAGATGATTTTATATTGTTTTCCTGACATTCTTTCTTCTCCCTTTATTATTTCTATACACAGTCATTTATTATTATCTTGCTATCTAACCTTCCTGGTTCTCAACTCTTCATCCCTAGAACCATTTGGTCCTTTGGGAAGCTATGTCAAGGTTGCCTGACACTCCCCAGTCCTTCTCTTTATAGGTTTCTCTCCTCAATCTATCAGCTCCTTAGCCCAAACTAATTGGCCCTTCTAGGAATGATCATGACTAGGGCTGGCTACAGGAAGAATAAGTCCTTCTCTTCTAACTCAGTACTGAGAAATGCTACCCCAACTCCCCCTTGTTATTAATGTAGCCTTAGACCATCACTCCTTTCTTAGTAAGATTAATTTTTAAGGACAGATAATAATCAAAGGATAAGCATTTGACCTTTGGAGAGAAGTGACAAGCATACCTAGGATTAAATCCAACTCCAACCAATTACCATTTTGACATAAGTCAAAATACTTTTCCTCTTTTCAAATCTCAGTTTCTACTTCTTAGAGCTGTAAGGGGACCCAAATGACAGAATTAAATACTGACTGTGGCAGAGAGTTAGCACCAATATATGGTGTCTATTATAATGTGAGGCAGGAGACCATGAAGATGAAGAGCTTGAGCTTGGCAAGCAGACATATATTTGAAATCTGACATTATCCAACATCATCAAGTTCTTTTCTTCTCATTTTCTTCATCTGAAAACTGGAGTGAATACTAGTGCCTACTTCACAGGAGATGTACTGAGAGAATAGCTCTGAATCACTTGGAACTCTATGGATTATGTGGAGAGAGGATGCAGGAAAACAGGTTCATACTGCACTGTATTGCCTCTTTTTGACTTCACTGCTTTTTCCATCAGGAGACTGGATTACTCACATATGGGTCTCCCAGCAGCTGAGTGCATTATTCAAACATTTGGAAGCCATCTGGCTTCATCCATCCATCTATCCATCCATTTATTTATTCATTCACTCATCAATGATCTGTTATTGACTATTTCTCTCTTAACTTTGACCTCTGTATTGAATTTCTTCCCAGAACTGACAGCTAGATCTGTCTCTAAAGTTTCTTAATTCTCATTGGGAAAGCTTAATTTCAAATCCTCAGCAGCAATCAGCCTGTCCTGTTCTGCTATGATTACCATAGTTAGATCCTATGGCATGGACCTCCTGAGATTTCCTCTCTAGTTGTGTCTGATTGACTCATTTTAATATTTGTTTTTAAACTAAGTCAATTCCTCTTTCCTCTAAAACATGTTTATTCCTTATTTCCTTTTTTAGGTTTAGATTCTTGCACCATCCAACATGACAATAAACTAATTTGATAAACTATGCTTAGATGATGAGGAAAAGTTAGAGGATATTATTCATTCAACCAATATATTTTGAGGACTTGCCAGGTGCCAGAAACGGTAATAGCTTCTGTAAAAATCAATGGTGAATTAGATGGATGCAATAGTTTTCTCCAAAGATATTACAGTCAAGAGAGAAGATGGAACAATAAATAGGCAATTAAAAAACCATGTGCTGAAATTTTCTATGGCATGGGAAACACATAGGATGTGTACCTAATTCAGACTTGAGAGGTCAGGAGTGGCTTCCTGGAATGAGAACTTTCTTAATCAACAAGTAGTAAGAGGTAATTTGAAGTCAGTGTTCCAAGGACAAAAGCTCTGAGAAAGGGAAGGGTATGACTTGTTCATTGTAATGGGATACATTTAGCATGACTGGAGAATGGAGTACAGCAAGGACTGAAAATAGATTAGGTGATAGATGATGTAGGTCACAGGTTACAGGTGGCTTTATAAGCTCTTTCAAGAAGTTTAGACTTTTTCCTAAAAGCATTAGGGAGCCATTCAAGCATTGTAAATAGGGCAGAGACATTATCAAGTTTGGTTTTAGAAAGCTCATTTTGGCTGAAGTACAGAAAATGGTCTGGAAGGTGGGCAATACTGGAAATAGTCCAACCAGTCAGAAGACTTCTGCAGAGATACAGATAAGTAATGCATTTGCTTGAGCCAGAGAAGTAGAAAAAAATCAGCACTCATTCTTGCATCCATTTATTTATTTGTTTAACAAATAAATATTGACACTGTGCTGAATTACATGGTGAATACAAGAGACAAGATCTTAGCTGCTGGTGAGGGATTCTGACTGGGTGTGATAAGTGCTAGGACCTTTAACTATGATACCACAGGGCAGGCATTTGGCTGGGACTTGGAGGGGGCAGGGTGTCAACTGAAAAGCAAGGGGAAAAAAGTAAAAGACAAATACAGAGAGTTAGTCCACAGGTATATACTAAACATTTATTGTGTGCCTAAGAGCACTTCTTGGTTCAGATGATGTAACAGTGATGGATGCAGTTTCTCTAGATTGTGGGGCTTACATTCTAGGACAAAGCTTCCTGTCTAGTTTTCTGATTCATGAGATTCAGTGCGAAGCTAGAATAAGGAATAGAGACAGACAACTAGTGGTGAGAAACACGAAGAAAAGAAGTCCAATGTTCTAAGAATTCAAAAGAGAAACAGGATTGGGTAAGGAAGGATGAACTCAGTTTTGTACATGTTGAATCTATGATCCTCAAGTGATGTCAAACAATAATTCTTTGGTGACCAGTATTGTAAAATAGACACGAGTGCTGTATGCAGGTTGCTTAGGTTCAAATATTGATTTTGTCACTTATAAGCTCCATTATCTTGGATGAATTGTTTAACTCTCTTGTATGTCAGCTTCCTCATCTGTACAATGGAAATAATAATGACAAACTTACAGGGTTGTTCCGGGAATCAAATGAGCTAATATATGTTAAATGCTTTGTGCATAGTGTATATTAAGGCCTACGTAAGTTTAAAGCTATCGTTAGATCTGATACTAGAGTTTGGACACAGACCAATACATTTACATGAGTTTTGCAGAACATAAGGGTGTCTGTCGCATCTAAGTTAACACATTTAAGCTCACAGATGTAGTAGATTTGTATATTTAATATTTCAACTACCTGGCATATATAAATAAGGCAGGAGTTATCTCTTTTTGATGTGTACAAAGATGCTAGAATAGTCATGATGGTCCTAATTCAGTGTATTATCAGTGCCATCAGATGGTATGAGATTTCCCCAGAAAACTCTCAAGATGAGAGTTGTGAACGTCTGGGAATAGTACTTTATGGATCAGAGTGTTACTGGTGACCTTGGAATAGAATTGGTGGAAGAAACCTGGCTGCCATGGATGAAGCAATAAATGTAATGTTTGAGTATGAGGAGATGAGAAAGCATGGTAACTAGAGAAAGATTTAGAATCATAAAGGATTTTCCCCCCTTTATTTGAAGCAGGAGAGTTATGAATGTATTTAAATGCTAAATACAAGGGAGAGATTCAAGTTCCATAAGTGGAACAGTGGTATTTGACAGAACATGGTCACTTGGATTTTGGGAGAGAATGAGATAGGGTATGGAACGTGCTCAAGTTTCCATTATTATGCATATAAAATTTAACTGTTTTTTTTGAGACTGATTCTCTTGCAGGGCAGAAATTTCAGGAATAGTAAGCAGAAAGTTCTTTGGGGAGAAAGAATCATGTGACCCTTCAAATTATACATTACGGGTGGACATCTACTTTGTGTCAGGGTAGCCTTAACCAACATCTGTCCTTATTCAAAGCTAATCTTTTACTTGCAATAGTTGTGCTATCTACAGTTGGATCAATAACTTACCTGTTTGATGTAGATTCTTGCTTTATAAGCTTCAAGATCCTTACAAAACTGAAATTATTTCTAGGTTATCTATAGTCGCGTAAGCCTTCATTGCACACTGTTTCTGCCACTATTTGGCTCCGATAACCATAAATAAAATAATAACTGACTTCCATTTCCCAAGTTCTCACAGAATCTGAATCTGTCTCATGCCCCACCAATTTATTTCAGTCATTCTCCACCTATCTCTTTAAAAGTATCAAAATCATATGATTATCTTTTTTTACTAGCACCAAAATTTCCTTAGCAATTTTATAGGTTGTTTAACTGTCAGGAGATCTATTTATAAATATGTATTTTTTATATATCTATATTAAGGATTATATAACATGTATATATTCATTTAAAATTTCTATAATTTTATGTGTGTAGTGTATATATTTCACACTCTTCTAGAATCTCCATAATTTCTCTTAGACTAAAATTTTATCATGATGGTCTTAGAATAAAGAGGCATAATTGAAATCTGCTGAGTGTTAAAGAACAGAAAGTATTTGTCTCACAGTCTATCTTAAGAATGATGAAAGTGAGGTCCAGAAGATTGGATGTCATCAGCTGGGTCACTCAGTAAGTTATCCTCGACAACAGAATTAGAATTCAGGTCTTCTGATTCTTAGACAGAAATATACTTTTAAATCATATTTTGATATTTAGAAAGACATAATCTTGTTATTTCTAAAATACGCCAGTGTAATAAATTTAAATTTTAAAAGTATAAGTAATACACATGCAATTTTGGTTACATAATACCTATAAATAGAATCATAGCTGTTAATTGATAACACATAGAAACTGTAAGACATTAAGTCCTTTCAGAAAAGGCTTTCAGGATGGCCAACAAAACATTTCCTGTTCTCCTGAAATGTCACTCTATACAGTGACTTTGTAATTCTCTTTTATTTCACTGAAACAATGTGATGTGCTATAATAAGAATTCAATCTGTTGTGATATTATTGCCTGGGAATATTCATCAGACTCATAAACCTCAACACAATTAGGTCTGTCCTCTTCAGAGTCTTTTGGATTCCATTTTCTTAAGAACTCACCCCTAATGTGGTATTTACATCTTAGAAATGTCTTTATATTTCCATAGACGTGTAACAGTTGTTTACATTATTCATGATCTCATTTTGTGTTTTCTCTTCTACTACTTTAGTTAGTGCGTGATACTGAGTCATTGGGCTCCTGAGAGCAGTGTCAGGTGGGCAGCTTTGGTTTTATGGCCCCTCATTTACCCTTCTGTGAGCACCCAATCACATGTGGATTTATTCAAGTCCCTTGTACCACACTAACCTTTAAAACACTAATACTAGGGCATAGCCTTTACAAAGGGAAAGCACCTAACAACTTCAAGGCTGTGTGATGAGTAGGAGGAAAGAGACATAGGAATTTTTTTTTTCAGATTTGTCTTCTTAGTGAGATCAGTCAGAAGGGGAAAGAAAAGCATTGCATGATTTTACTCCTATGTGGTTTATAGAGAAACCAAGTAAATGAATGAGCCAAATCAAACAAAAATAGATCTTTAGTATATAGACTCAAATTAGTGGTTACCAGAAAGAAAGGGGGGGAATGGGTAAATTGGGTAAACAAGGTCAGTTTTATATGGAGGAATATAATTGGATTGCTGCTGGTAAACTTACTGTATTATATACAAATGGTGACTTACTTACGGTGATGCATACCTTAAACATATAAAATATTATGCTGCGTTAGCCCCTCAATTAAAATATTACTGAATTAATATAATTGGATCTAAATTTCTCAAAAACTGTCTACTAAATTTTTTGAAATAATATAGAAATTCAAAGTGAAAGCAGTAGATATTTATATAAAATAAAAGCATACTTTTTAATGCAAAATTAATAGAGAAATGTTTGCATTGGTTGCAGTCATTCAAAATAGTCATTTGAATCTCTTGACCTAAAAAGTCTTTTCCTATTATTGCTAATGTGTTTGGCATTGACATGAGGAAGTCAGGCTGGTATTAGCCATCAGCCCTTTTATGAAAGAATGGTAGGTGAATTGTGTAGTAGTTAGAGCTAACCCCAGAGAAATAACAGGTATTCGTATATTTCTGTTTTCCAGAGTCCAGTTTGATTCTCATCATACACTTACTTCAGTGTTGGATTTTTAAAAAATTAAATTTACTCGACTCTCAAATAGGATCAGGCTACTTAGTGGCTCACTCTCAGTCTTCCCAGGTCTATAATGTGGCACAGTAATGCCATTCTCAGTGAATGCATTCCAGCCAGATAACTATCCAGCGCTGCCTGTGTTTATGGAAAAGGTGGTTTCAGGTGTAGGTATTTCTGTGCTAAAAAAAAGTCTTTGCTGATCTTCAGTTTTTGGCTCTTTTCTTAGTAATTTAAAGACCAATGCAAATCAAATCAGTAATCATTCACTTCTTTCCTACTATGTATAGAATGTACCAAATCACACAGACTTGATAAATGAGCACTCTTACTACGTTGCTGACACCTGACTTTTACCAGAGAGCCTGGGGAGTTGGCCAGAAAAATGACTTTGCTGAATCACTGTACAGAATCATATGCCCATCTTACTTGGAGCCACTTGAAGCTTAGGAGGTAAAGGTCTTATTCTCTCAGCAGTGTCAGTTTTCTGTGAAATTTAGTTTTATGATATAACTGCTTTTGACTAAAGTTAAGCTGCCCCAGATTCAATCCTTTCTGGCAAGATGGAGCACTTGTTTCCTGATTTGTGAGACTTTTTCAGGTATGAATCTGTGGGATGATTTTGTTTTATTTAATCATTAAAATTTAAAGATGAGGGCTGCACCCTGGTGGCCTAGCAGTCTAGTACACCTAGAAGTCCCACATGCATCCAAAGGTCCTGGGTTCAAGACTGAGGGTCAAGAGAACAACCAATGTGAACAACTAAATAATAATAAAGCACTTCTTCCTCCTCTTTCTTCCTTCCCACCTGTCTACTCACCTTCATTCCTGCCTATACCTTTCCTTTGGAAAAAAGAAAATTAAAGGTGTGTGTGATAACATTTGTTCTGGCCATGCTTTTTGGGTGGTAAAATGCTTTGTGAAGTTGAGATAATAACAAAATAATGTTGTTAACTATTCTATATTTATAAAAAAAATTATGTGAAGCAGATATTGTGTCTGTTTTATTCACTTTTATCTGTTTTATTCATTTTATCATTGCACAGAAAGCAATGGAGCATAGTAAATGGTGCATAACTATTTGTTGAATGAATGAATGAATGAATGAATGAATGAGTGCTCTAGAAAATTGATTTGCCATAATTAAGCAAGCTTATTTATGAGCCCACCTTCAGAAATAAACCACAATCCAAGATCAGCTAGCTGAATAAAATCATTACATTTAGTTTTTCTGGGTTAATAAAATACAGGGTTATAATTATTTGTCCTGACTCTTAATTATTTAACTGTCAGGAGAACTTTTGAACTGAAGGTTTTAGTTGAGAACAAAAAGTATTAGTGATAGAAATGGCCTTCTATAGCAAATGCACAATTTTTCTTTTTCTTTTAAATAATTGTAAAATCAAGAAATTCAACCATCCAGTTTTATTCATCATGGGTAATACCCAGGGTGTTCATTTTCTCTGACAAACTAATGAGATTTCAAAGCTTTCTTGCTCCTATGTCCAACTGACACCAAAATTGTCTCAACTTATTTTGATTTAAAATAGCTATGATCATGATAACAATAATTTGATGAAATAAGTGCCCTCACACACCAAACACAACATTTATGCTGTTAACAGTCTCTAATGTATTTGAAATGTCACAAAATTATTCTAAAGTATACTTGAATGGACTTTATTAAAAATATACTTTATTAAAAATGAATTAAAATTCAGTTGCTATTAGCTTAATACTCTTAGGACAAAATGGAATGTAAAATTATAGGCTCACATTCTTAAGGCATTTAAGAGGGATTTTTTAAAATCACTGCATTTGGCTCATCTGATAAAAACTGAGTTACTCCAAACACGTTTTACAAATTCATTTTAATTATTGGGGATATATATCAATGTTAAGACAATATTTATTTATATTTAATGAAACTAACTCTGATTCTTGATATTATTCTTCATGATGTGAATGCATTAGTGTGCCTTTAAAAATACACTACAATTTAACTGATTTCTAAAGATGTTTTTTAATTTGAATTAGTCTAATTTCAGTTCTTTGTTGAAGAATAGATTGAGATATCTTTGATTAATACATTGTGTATACCTTTGAATATTACCCAATGCCAAGTGTCCCCCCCGCAAAAAAAAAAAAAAAAAGAAGTCTTGGACAAGGCTGGTGGAGCAGCAGTTTGGTCAGTTTGGTCAGTTGTCTCCAAAGGAGTCAAGGAACCCTTGGCTTCAGGTGCCAAGTCCGGGTTTGGGCAACGTGGGGAACAATGAGTGTGAGTAACTAAATATAAAGATGCTTCCTCTTCCTCTTCCTGCCTGCCTGACTGCTACTTGCCTTCATTCCTGCCTTTTCCTTTAAAATAAATAAATAAAACAGTAAAAATGTTTTGAAAGTTGGAACATTTATCTTCAATATTGCTTAGAATGTTTATATTAAAATAAACAATTGCTGTAAATAAAATGTTACATAGCTGGCTATTTAATGATTACATAGGCCATTTGTCTGAAGCTGATCTTAAAGAAGCCAAGTGAGAAAGTATGAATAGTTAAAAATTCATCATCACTAAAGAAAACTTTATAACTCCTTTGTCATTAACAGATTAGTAGCATATTCTTTTACAACGGAAAGAGCAGGAGTATTCGGATTCTCTCTTTCTCTCTGCCTGTTTTGGAAGCAATATTTGAGTTAGTATTTCAGTTGGCACAAGACAGATTGCATGTAAAAAAGGTAATAGGTGGACAAAATTTATGAAATTAATATTTTGCTCTCATATCCTTGTATGCAAAAAATATTTCTACTTATTAAACATTTATTTATTGATTCATAGTCAGTTAGGGTACTTTCTGTGGAGAGAATATTAGCTAGACAACAAGGCCAATCAACCTATAATCTTACTAGAGAAATCAGAAACTATTAGAAGACACTAACATATCATGTGAAGCCACATGCAGATTGCATCTAACCTAGGCATGCGGAAAAATGAAAAAACTGATGTGGGTCATAATGATCAAAGATGAAATGTGAGTGGGCCTATGATTTGAGTTGGATAGTCTGTAAGAGGAGAGGGATGTGCCTGTATGTTTGGGGAGGGTTTTGTGTGTATATGAGTGGTGATGGGAATGGTAAATAGAAAAGAATGAGAGAAGAATATAGATAAATTAGTACTATAGCAAAAAAAAGGACTTTATAATGGGTTTTAAATTTGATTCTATACACAAAATAGAGACATTGCAAATTCCTAAACCCCAAGTTCAAATTCTAAACCATTTAAAATATTGGCTTCATCACTTTTTCCAGTTATTTGCAGCTTTTAAACTCTCCTCCTGATGAAGATTTTTTCCTAGTGTCACAGATCTCCATCCCTGGAACAACCTGACCTCTCTCTCTCTTTTCTTACGTAGTTTCTCTTTGGTGACCATGTACATGTGTCCTGCTACATCTTAGTTTCTGCTACTAATGGCAAAATGCTTTTAACCATATTTTTCTGTCTTCTGCTAGAGAGAAACATCACAAGGAGGATAATGACTCTAAAATTTCCTTTCTGTTTCCCCTCTCTTCATTATGATGAAGACTGTGATCGATCACAATTATCAACATAAGTATAGTTTTACTTGATTGAACATAGAATCATCCTTGGTTTTATAAGGATTTATTTTGTTATGTATATACAATTTAAGTTGATTTTAACAGAGAGCAAATATTCTTCAAAAAATCCTACTCAATACAGTAGAAAATGTCGCTTTTTCCCTCCTTATTTTTGCTTCCTGAAAAATGGCAATTTTTATGTCTGTGATGGAAATACAAAGCAATGGAGCTTTAGCACAGCAGAAAATGTTTAAGACCTTCTAGACATAACAATAGCACCACAGAAAAGAACACAGGTTCTAGTTGCATCAGGAAACTGAATGGATTATATCTATAGCATTGATGTAATAATTATACAGAATTCTCAACACCCTATAGATTTATCAGGACTGCATAAAATTGGGAATATTTGTTTCCTTGAATATGAATTCTAGGATGCATGATATTTCCCATGCTACTTTGAAATTCTTTATTAGTCATTTAAAAGTTACTACCACTATAAAAATGATATATTCTCTAATTCATTCTCTTAAAAGCCAATAAGCCGCTAGATTGGAAATGTATAAATGGGATATTTTTTGATAACTAAATCACTTTGTTGCTGTAAATCAGATATTTAAATTAAAATATACCATTGATAATAACTATTTAAATCTAAGCCTTTGTTGCAATTCGAACTAATAGGAAAACACTTTGCACGAGGTCTAATTTAAAAGCCAATGTTTTAGTGCATATAAGTCATAGCAAAATCAAGTACAAAAAAAATAGATTTGTGTTCATTTGCAAGTCTTTAAGACTAAAACCTTAGCCAATATCAGATTCAAAGAATTTATTCAGCACCCAGGACAACTCCTTGTATTTAATAGGTTCTTATTAAGCATCTGTTCAAAAATGGATTATTTTGAAGTGACAAATTGTGAAGGTATCTTTCTAAATGTTGTGCATCATATATTTGAAACAGGAACTTCAAACAAGTTTGGAGTCCTCTAAAAGAAAACCATAAATTATTTATAATTGAGAGTAGAAAATAAAAAGGAACAACAGGGCACAAATATCCATAATTTGGTTATTTGAAATGGAAGTAGATCATCAAGTCTGATTAAAATTAAAAGTGCTATTATGAAGTTAGCATATAAATAAAGCAGAAGCCCTGGGAAAGACTATTTTAATATGCTCTAGATATTCTCCAGTGTTGATATCACCAAGCTGAGATCAACCTGGGCTCACCGCTGCTTGGGTAGGAGCCTATTAGTTGAAATATTGTATATCGACAGTGGCTCTCAGCAGACCAGTGTCAGCTGTGGGATGCTATGTTTGTTAGAAATAACCATGTCCTTGGTGTCCTGGGGACATTAGTGACCCAGATGGACAAACGATAGATTTTTTTCAAGCTGGAAGAATTTTAAAGATCAATTCCTTCATTACATAGTTGAGGGAAATTAAGTATATTGACCGTGGCCTGTAGCTGGTCAGTAGCTCAGCTCTTTGCACACAGGCTGACACGCTTTCCCATGCTGCACAGGATAATCAGAAACTAACTTTATTGTGTCCACAAACATCACTAAACTGGAGTGGGGAATGACTAGCTATCACTTTAGAAGGTGAAATCATCTGATAAAGAATTCAAATAAAAAGAATTAAGCTCAATGGAGATGAACATTGTGGGAAAACAGGTTAAAAAACGAGGTGAGTTTGTGCAGACAACAGACCATAAGTCAACAGAGAAACAAGTGGATGCATGAGTACCAGGCAAACAGGACACAAAGTAATTCTGCCACAATATTGTTCATTAATAATCCCTTTAATGTGTGTCGGTATCAATGCTAGAGTTCCATGAAACTCTGGAAAGATTTCAGAGTAGGTAAATAAGTGTAAACAATTGTGAATGGGTTGGGAATGAGTGATATTAAAAGGTGAACCTTCCAAGGGAGATTTGACAACAGACTCCATGAAAAGATTTTTTTCATCCTACATAATCATCCATTTAAAATCTCCATTTTTCATAGACGACAACAAAATGTCTTCAGAAACTATGAATTAGATCTAGGCAATACTCACCATGGTCTGACTCGTGTGGTTCACTTTTAAAATTAAAACTGTTATTTAAGCAATGTCCTTCTAAAAAGCCATTAAAAGACTACATAGATTCTCCTGTTTTTGTGGTCATATAATCCTATGTAAAGGTGGAGAGGGGTATTAGGCAACTACTATTAACCAACTACTATTGGTTAGTTGGTATTAACCAACTACTATTCTCTGCTACCTTTAGATTCTCGGAGGGGAAAGAGTGAGAACCACAAGTAGAACTAAAGTATGAAGACTGGAGATCTGTTTCTGCTCAGTCACTTCAATTCCCATTAATCTCTAGTCTTTAGTGATTTTGTTCAAATTAACAGCAGCAGTAGTAACAGCAATAGTAACAATAAACACCATTTATTGAATTTTCACTCTTAAGTGCTTTAGATCCATGTCACCTACTACTGACTTGCGTGAGTTACTTAACCTGTGCTTTAGTTCTTCCTTTGTAAAGTATGAATAATAACAGCACCATGTATTGTGATAATCAGATGAGTTAATACATGAAAAGTGTTTAAAACAGTCTTTGGCACATAGCACTTAATAAGTTAAATATCTCATTTAATCTTCAAAGAAAATCTTTAAAAGTAGTTGTTGATACCATTTTTTCCCATCATTTACAGATAAACATAGTGAGACTCTTAATAAGACTTTAATGAACTTGTTCAAGATCCTAGAGCTAGTATAGGCTAGAATATGAACTTAAACCAAGTCATCCTTTTTCATCTCTAACCTCTCCTTCTAGGTACCTAAGTCACAGTCACACCACATTAATCTTCTCTGATTGGTGGAATTCTATGCTGAACATATCATGAGATTTCAAGTCCCTTTCCCTTTTGTTCATTTGATTATTCCCTCTGTCTGAAATGGCTTTCCTAACTTTGTCACACAATGAAATTAAAATTATCCTCCAAGACTGAAGTTCAGCTACCATTTTTTCTATCTCACCTTTCTTTTCCCATCTTCACAGAGTTAATTGCTTGTCTGTGTTTCTTTAACACTTATCTCACATATCTCCCTTACAGCACTTTTCACATTGTTTCATAATTTGTTTGTGTCTCTGCTGCTGGATGGTGAAGTATGACAGTCATTAAAAAGTAAAATTTATTTAAGATGCCAGACCCTTGTCTGAAGGCTTCACAAGTATGTACTTCTCTGAAGTCTCTCAATATCCCCAGGATTTTTGTATTATTATAATCCCGTTTTGTTGATGAGGCACAGGAAGGTCAGTAATTTAAGATACAGTAGGCATACAATAACTGAGTGTTGAATTATATCTAAAGTAAAAATGCTTACTAAAAATGATCAAAATTCTCTTTCTTCACTGAATAAAATGAACTCTCTCAATTCAACACTGTTTTTGGTGGAGGAGAAAAGAGCAAACTTTCCTTTCATCTATTTGATCAGATTTTTGCTTTCTAAAAGCTGTGGAAAGAAATAACTAGTTAACTTTAATTATTTGAAGCTCAATTATCAACTCAGGTTTGAAAAGTTAATATTATAATTACTTTCCCCCATGATAAAATACATTTCTTACTTTCTTACTCCATGACCTTGGATAGCCAGATGAGTTAAATGTTATTTTATTGTCTCTTCAAAACCCCTTACACCAAGATGTGCATGACAGTGTCAATTTTTAATATTTGTGTCAAGAATCTATTGTTTTCCAAAGACAGAGAAAAGAAAAAGGAACTGTTTTCTGTTTCTCGTCCGACCTTGAGAACCTATATCTTTCTGAGCATGATGTCTGAAGGGCCAGAAGTGGCTGCTTGTGAATATCATGTGTCATTTCAAGCCCCAAACCACCTGTGGCTTCTCTGAGGACTTTTCTTACAGTCACTCAGAGGGAAACACATTCTATTTGCTTTTCTCTTGGGGCCTCTCAGGGCTTCAGCCCTCAAAAATAAATGTTACTGTTACTGGCTCCATCCTTGCCTGTTCTGGTGGAAGTAAAACAGACTTCAAAAGCCTTTTAACCCATAGGGTGGAAGCAGCTAATGGACATCATCCCTTTGTTAAAGACAAATGATATAAAAAGTACTGCATTAAAAAAATTAGGTATTTTTATGTAACACTTTTTAAAAGTTAAAGCCTCTTGGTTTCAATATATATGTTTTAGAGACAATTACACTGTAGCATAAAATAAAAAGAGCCAAAAAACTTCCCTCCATTGCTCCAATTCTAAGTTCTTTAACTTCTTGAACTGAACTAATGCCAAAAAAATACTGCAGTTGTTTATGAGTGACATCTTCATTTTAACCACCACACAGATTATTTGAATGTGTGCCTCACAAATGAACAATTCTGTCTTTTTAATATGGTGTAAAAACAACAGTTTCAAAGGGAATTGGAAAAGTCACAGAACACTAGCATGCCCAGAATGGAGAACAACAATTTAAAAAATCTTAGCAATAAACTGTTATCTTAGTAGACTCTGAAATTTTCATTCAGACATTAGAAGAGAATATTAACAAGCTTGAGAGTGATATACTTTTGCATTTACAAGCCAAACTTACAAGATTTTGGAATCATAAATAACCCACAATTCTGATAACCATTGACCTTTATTAGTATGTTTAGCCAGTATTTATTTGAGACATCACTAGCATCATATTTTCTTTCTTTTTAATAGAGAATTAATATAAGCTATGTGTATATGTATGTGTTTTTATTATAATATTTTTCATCTTAACAATACTGCCTATGCTACATGTGGAATAAAAAACAAAATAATAAATTTATCTAACGATGAATACACAGAAGGTAGAGTTTTAGTTCTATTTGCAACTCTCCTGTGGTAATAATCCCCTTTTCAGCATAACTCGTGATCACATGGCTTAGTTAAAAAGTGTATGTTTCTATAATTACAAATATGCCTCATTCTATTTGTGATAGATATAAATTTTGGAGGCCAAATTTTTTTTTCAGTTGGTAAAGAGTTAGGGAGTTTTATTGTATCTCCAATAGTAGTAAAAACACAGAAGAAGTGTATGCTTAATAATAACGAATGTGCATCTGTTTCACAAGTTATTCCCATCTTTGCTCGAGCACCGTGGGAGGCACTCAGTGAGCTGGCACTGAGATGCCCACAGACCTGTACTTGCTTTGATTACACTTTACCTAGGCATTATTATGATAAGTTGAAGAAAGATATGAGCATGAAAGTAAATATACCTTTATGTCTCTGGAAGGAATTGAAATATCTCTCATGTGGAAGTGATTAGAACATGGGTTTTTGTATATAGATTTGAAAAAATGTGAACTTGGCATTCTAAAACACATGTGGTGATACATTTAAATTAAGTTTAACTAGAAGCTTCCTGATACTTTAAAGGGAATGGTAGGGTGGGGGGAAGCTCCCTGAGTTGAGGAAGTAGGATCTGTAAAAGAGCCCAGGGAACACGGAAAAAGACAGAGATAAGGCACTGAAGGGAAAATAGAGAACTGTTCATTTATGGCCATTAATGCCAAGTTCATCTTTAAAATGTTTACTATTGTAACACTAGTAACTTATTGCTACTACATATTTGGGTTTTTTTTCCCCTAGACTAAGAAAAATTCCACGTTTTCCAAAGTGCTGACACATTTTTGATGAATGAATGAATAAATGAATAAGCAATTCAGGTAGCATTCATGGAAGTAGACGTAAGTGGGTAAGTGATCACATCCATGTGTTAACAATGACAAATCAATTAGTTTCTATAAAAAATACTGGTGTTGAAAAATCCAACCAGTTAAGTCAGAAGATATTTCAGTTAACAGGTTATCCTACAAATAATTGTTATCTAATTACTATGGTTAATTTTGTGTCATGTAAATAGAACCTCTGTGGGAAACTGGGCAGGTTACTCACCTCCTTCTGCCTCAGTTCATATCTGAATAGGATTCCAATCACAGACTGAATGTCTAGCTCCAGCTAGGCATCTCACAAATAAATTCACTATGCACAAAAGGAAACATGAAAAAATATAATACATCCATGCACACACATCACCACTGTTGAAGAAGACAAGTTAAAGTCTGTTCAGCTCAGATGTAATTAGTCCAAGAGGGACACATTATTACGGATAATGGGTCTTTCTCACAGGGAAGTTGGACTCCCCAGTGGGAATGTATTTTTATGGGTTGAAAATTTGTAACATTTTCAAGTTGAATTAGCTACTGTTTTTAAATACTGAATATTGTAATGGGTGCCAAAATAGATAAAGTGATGATTTGGTCATTAAGACACTGAAGCAGCCTTTTATTTTATATGATTACTACTGTTATTCAGTGGCTTACAAAATAGTATGGATTATGAGAGAGAGAGAGAGAGAGAGAGAGAGAGAGAGAGAGAGAGAGAGAGAGAGAGAGAGATTACCCTTGTTGCCTCTTGATCAGCAAAAGTCAAGTTAGTCAGGAGTAGACATAAATGAAAGTCACTGGAGTTTAGCATTGTTCAGTGATCACGGGGGTTGATCATTTATCAAATTGTTGGATCTGTTATTTCAGATAGCAAGGTGGAGTCAAGCAATCTCATTTGGCTATTGCTCTTGACTCCTCAGTCCCCTACTCTTAATCTATGCCTCCTTTTATTATCTATAGAGTGGAGGCTAGTGTTGATAAAACCTGCTTTCTCTAGCCTCAAGAACTTAACTGAATTTCTAAGTGAAGTACTCTGGAAGAATAATCATTGTGATTATGCCTCTACCAGAATTTTTTTTTTTTTTTTGAGTTAGGAACAATGTTATCAGAATATCTTTTGATAACATTTTCTTTATTGTATTTTGAATAATGATTTTAGTACCAACACCAGGCCTTTATTGCTGGATTGAACTCACTGTTGTACATTAGACTTCAGTTCAGATCCAATCAACTTTGGTATAAAGTAAACATGAGGTCAGAATTCTCACAGAAACATGGCTTGAGCTGTCCTGACATGAGCAAACTGAATAGTTGCATATATCATTGAAACATTTCAGTGATTTATTTTTCCTTATTTATATTGATGTTCATTTTATAGAAATACTGTAGTAATAAAGAATTGTTCCATTAGATTTCTAATCTTATTTTTCAAGTCTCAAACAAAAAATCCTCTAAACAAACAAAAACAATGTAAGACAAAACAATAGCAAGTCTCAAACAAAAAATCCTCTAAACAAACAAAAACAATAGCAAATTTTCTGGTTTTGTCATATTATTGTAAACCATCTTTCTTACAAGTTATATATTTAGAACCCCAAATTTCTGTTCCCCAACTTAAAATGATATTTATATCAAAATTCTGAAGCAACCAACAAAGCCGATAGACATGTCTAAATATTATTAGCTTGTAAGATAAATAAGCTAGCAAATAATTCTTTTGCAAATAACATTATTTGTAGCTTTATGCTTCCTGTCATTCATGCACTTCCAGTTTCAGAATACAGTAGCTACGAAAATCAGAAAATGAAACCATAATAATCTTCCTAGTTTGTGCTTACCTCCCAGTTCAAAATACATTAAGTGCCAAAAATATAAAATTTATCCCAAGAAAAGTAACAGGCTACACGGGTAAATTTTGGCAAATGCAACTTTATATTGAAATTCACACATCTGTATCTTAAAGAATGAGACTCACAGACTCTAATGTATTTCTAAAATACCAGAAATCATAGTATAAGCGTTTCACAAGTTAAAACTGAAATAATTTAAACGACCAATACACTGACTGTGCAGAAAGTATAAACAAGACTGTGCCTTCGGTAGAATAAATGCTTCACAAATTGTGCAGGATGTCATACTAAGGCTGTGGTCTCCCCTTGACAGCTGACTTGAAATATAAAGATACATCAACTGCCTGCTTCTTAGAACACACTAGAATGAGTAGCACACCTCAGAAGAAAATTTCATTATCTCAGTGATGTGCACCTTAATTTTCAAACGTGTGAGGAAAAGAAAGAGTATTAAATGATCGTCCATGCACTTTCAAATGCATGACCATGACCAATTACTGATTCGATTTCCCTTGTCTATTTGCTCCAATGCTAAGCAGAATGAAAGATACTAGATAACGCTTTAAGGCAACATGTGTTTATTCTGCATTATTAGAACTGCTCAATTGTGACGTGTTGGTACCATTGATGTTGCCTCCCAGACCAATATCTAGCATCCATAAAATATAAAAGAATTGGAAAAACTTTATACCAAATCAACAAAATCACATAATACAATTCAGTGCTAGCAATTTCACTAGTAGGTAAGGTAAGTGGTATTTAGAAATAGTAATGTATTAATACAAAACAAAACAAAAAAAGTAAAATCTAACTGGAACCCAATATGCTGCTTCGGAATGCTTCCCCAAAACATACAAGGTGATTTTTAAAAATGTGACAATTCAATAATTCATGGCACGTCTTTAAGTGGATTACAGTACTTTTAAGTCCCCAAATATTTTAGTCTCTGCAAAACAATAATAGTATGAAATATTTGAAAGTCTTCAAACTTCTAAAATTAGTTTTTATCAACACATTTACCTCATGTGAACTTAATTTATTAAGATGTCCAATGCTAGTTGGGTTTTTTGGATGTTTTTTTCATATGTAGTGGTATACACAGCATTTAGCACTGATACTTAGCACCTGCTACTTTCATTATCTAGTTTTCAACCACCTAAAGAAAACTTAGGGCAGCGGTTCAGTCCTTTCTTAATTACAAACCTTCACCGGCAGTCAGCAGGATCACTCCAAGATTTAAAATAGGATTGTAGGTGAACTATTGCAAAGACTGCAGAATGTTGCCCAAATCCTTATAACTGTTGATCCCATTCTTGATTTTCTTCTCAAGATATGGCTACAGGCCACAATTGCTTAGCAGAGAAGGTTAGTGTTTCACAAGGCTAAAGATTTACAGATGCTCCTTCATATAACACAGTAAGGTTCCCTTGGTAACCTGGATTTTCTGCAGTAAAGAAGGGTTGTGCTGAAACAGCGCCTCAGCTCCCTGTTGGAGAAAATGCAGACAAAAGGATTGATTCCTGCTTGGGCAAAACTCATCCAGACAGCGGCTGTTAGAAATCCCCCTGGTACCACAGGCCCTCTTGCAAAGACTCTCCAATAACAAGCCACCAGGTAGGGCCCCCACAGGGTTAGGAAGAGAAAAGTCATTATATAGAACATTCTGCTGATTCTTTTCTCCATTTTGAACTCGTCTAAGACCAATAGCCTTCTTCTGCCCGTGGTGTTTGCATTTTGCCTGATGCCCAACAAGGTGGGTGGTGTGGGACCCCTTCCAAATCCTGCTAGCCAATTGGCAGCTGCCTGGCCACTGGCTCCAGGGCCATGAAAAGTCCAGTTCTGGCTGACTGCTGCTACAAACTGGACTGGCTTCATTTTCCTTCGATCATGGACAAAAAATATCAGCTTGAGGTAGACAAGCTGTGTGGCTAGGAGGATGAGAGCAAGGAGCAGCATAAATCCTAAGGAATCATTAGCCCTGAAGGAGCGATGTTGGAAGGTGCACTGATCTTCCTCCCTAATGAATGAGTAAGTGCCCACATCTAAAACTGGGGGGAATGCCATGGCCACAGACAGAGTCCACACCATGCAGATCACCGCAAGACACGTCCAAAAGGTCAACCTCTTTGTATAGAATCGGTGATGGGCGATAGCTAAGTATCTGGTGACACTGATGCAGAAGAGCATGAAAGCAGTGTGGAAACAGGACAAAACCCCTAGAAAGGCAATCACTTTGCAAGTCAGAGTCCCATAAGTCCAGGTAGAGCCATTTTTGACAGAGTTGAATACAAATGGGAAACAAATTGCAGATCTGAGGATATCAGAACAGCAAAGATCCAACAGGAAGTAGTAAGGTGCTCTATGCAAGGTCTTATCTTTCACTAGCAAAATGGAGATCAGAAGGTTGCCCACCACGCTGACTCCTATTATGAAACCCAAGGAAGTCAGTTTCAGAAAGGCTGTTAGAGGAGAGAGATTTTGCAAAATGTTGTCAGCTGCATGGCTATAGTTCGCCATAGATGGATGGAGGATAAAGATACAGCCTCAGTCAAGTCTCATGATCTAGATATAAGAACAAGGAAAAGATAGATCCATACATTTTACTGAAAATGTAATCCACAAAGATAGCTGATCCGATCTGCAGTCATGCTTCCTCTTTTCTTCTATTTGATTTGCCATCGGACTATCTGGGGAGAAAAAAATAGAGCTCTCAGTTCTTAAGTTAACAAGTAATAATGTCAGACAGTGCTAACAAAGTTGTTCATTTATGGAGAAGCAAATAAAGTTTTAATTTTGACTACTATTATTTGCTTTAGTAACTATTCCTTTACTTGAGATTTCAGAGAATTGGCTGGCTTAGTTTCCTGAGCTAGACGAATTTAAAAAATGACCCTATTTTGGAGAACATACATTTGATGGAGTAACTTTAGGACAAAAGGAATAAAATGTTCCACAATCATAAACTATACTAGCCCAGGAATTAATCACTAGTGTTGCAATGGAATCTGCAATATCCCTAATAGGAAACAGAGGTGACTACCTTCATTTATTTGAGGTCTGTTACTCTCTGTCAGTGTTTTACAGGCAGCTTCTCTGCTGATATGGATCCAAAGAACCTTTGCAAAATATGTCTTTTAAATCAAGTGCCACTATGTGTGCTGCATATTATAAGAAGAGTATTTGTTGATTCATCTTAAAGCACAATTTCAACATAAGACTTCAAAATAAATAGTAACTTGTCCTAGGATTTGATGTGATTTAATCTTTTGTCTCTCTCCCCATCCCAACCCCCATCTTTGGCAAATCTTTTCTCTTTTAAATTCACATGATTATTAAAAATGGTTAATGTAAATATTGGCAGGGAAACACACCCAGAGGAATCATGCGCTTCCATTTGTAAACCTTGGCTGCTTGGATTGAAATGAATTTAATATGAACCAGTATTTGTTGGGTAATTAAGTATTTCCCATTTACACTGATAATCTTTGCTGCAAATCGCAAGTGGCTTCATTTTAAAACAAAATGCACACTGTCTCTTAGGTGCCTGGGAGTCACACCAGGGAAATCGGCTTCCTTCGTTATTCCCACGAAGCATGTTTCCTTTGCTACTTCTCACTTGCCCAGAAAATGCTGATAGAAGCCCAGGCAAAACTGCCTCCGATGATTTTAATTTCCCCACAGGTACATCCCCGGGTAAATACCGATCGCATCATGCAACATTATGAAACCTGAAATCCACCACCCCTGGATTTATAATGGGGAGTGGAGGGGGGGAGGGGGAGAGACATGCATTACATACGCGAAGATGGGGAGAGAGATTGCTTCTGTGCTGCAAGAGAACTGTTCCCGGTGAATCGCAGTCTGATATTCTTCAGTCTTGCAACGCTTTCCAGAAATGGTGCTCTCAATAAGCCTACTGAAGATGCATTGTCTGAATGTACTTCCATTATGCAGTTTATTGTTTAAAAAAAAAAAAAAACCCTCAGGGAGGGCTCTTTCCCAGTGAACCTGCAGTTTCATCAACATTGTGCTCCCCCCTCCCCCCAAACTTAACCAAGAGTATATCCTCCTACCTGTTGGTGTTGGATATCCCGACAGACTATAGCTTCTTCTTTCTATAAATTGCTGATTTTTTTTTTTTTTTTTTTTTTGCCTTAGTGCCTTGACTGAGCATCCAGGCAGGGCTCGGCGGCGCCTGCGCGCTGGAGCCTCCTTGAGCTCCAGCCGCGTCCTCCCCTGTCGCAGCGGCACTGTCTCCCCCAGTAACGCAGGGGCCGCGGCGGTGGCGGCGGCGACGGCGGCGGCGGCGGCGGCGGCGGCGAGGGCGGCGGCGAGGGCGGTGGCAGGGGCTGCTTCAGCTTCTGTGGAGCCAACAGGAACCCCGACTCATTTCCAGAGGTGGCTGGGTTTTTTTAATGTTCTGCCCTGTTGGGCTGACAAAATTAGGCTTTTGTCCCCTTGTGACTGCTTCTGAACTTTTCCCTCCCGGTGTTTGAAGCGAGGGCTCTTAAAGGCTCATTCAGGACCTCAGGCCCATCCTCATCCCTCAGGGCTGCTCACCGAGAAACAGCCCAGCGGATGCCGTCCGCCCGTTGCTCTGCTTCACCGAACCCTCGCCTTCCCAGAACATTTTCTTTCTCTGTTAGGGAGGTACAGAGCATTGGATGCTTCTTTTAGATTTGTTCTTTCATGGTTTCCCCAACTGACCTTTGAATTTACTTGTTAGGTGGGGACAAAATAAAGGAGAAAAATTTTTAAAAGAAACAAAAGGATACAAAGCGCAGTCCAGAAAAATCTTGTCAATGGAGAAAGAGGGAAAGCAGGTTGGGGCAGCCCAGTCTTTGTTAGTCGTGTATTCGCCAGTGCACGCAAATATGCGATAAGTAGGGAGAAGCTAAGTTCAGAGGACGACTGCAAAATGATTTACATTCATTCTACCTTGAATATAACTAACGAGTCAGATTAAAAATTTTTGTGATGACTATTCCTACCAATCCATCCCACCGAGCAACAGCCTTTCTTTTTCCTTTTCTTTCTTGCAACTACGAATGACCAATAGATTCAGAATGTCATAGCAGATGTGTAAATGAGCTTCCCCCACCTCCCGCCTTTGTTATTAAGGAAGAAAAAAATACTAGGAATATAATGAATTCTAAAACTTACACCTGTTCAAAAGGTCCGAAGATATCACAACACAACACATAGCCTGACACCTGGATGCTAAGGGATGCCTCCGGAATCACGCATTTCCTTATTTTACCATTTCCGAAGAGTTTTATTTGTTGGAGTGGTGTAAGATTTTAAACGGTAACAACTCTGCACCTCCAAAAGTCGAGCAGACTTGCTTTCATTAATTTCCAATGTAATATGTCTGCTTCTCCTCCCGCATGCTTTTTGCTTTTATAATAATCTGTTAATGAAACAGAAAATATAAAGATCTTCTCTACAGTAATAATTTGATCTCCAGACAGCAGTAAAATACCTCACTGCTGGGTGGTGAGATTGTGACATTCAGGGGAACTCAAGCCAATCAGCATACAGATAATGTGGTTTAATTTACATATTGTATTTCTATTGGACATACGGAGGTAAAGCTTTCTCATTTTAAAGCTTAAACACGAATACTTCACTATCATGATGTTACAGTCATTACACAAAGTGCTGTGTTGGTAATAATGAAATGTCACATTTTTCTAATTGTTTGGATTTCCTAAACCCATTAAAATAGCTGAGTTTTTTTTTAAAGGCAAATACATAAAGCACCTAACTTTGGCATTCTCTTAACCTAAAGAAATCAGTTCTATAGCAGTAGTGGAAGTTAACTTGAGAGTATTTTCATTCAAGGGAAACATTACACTTTTTTGCAAAACTATTTCAGAATAGCTCAAAACTATATAATGGTTTTCAACTTCTAAGTGAAATGTCAAGTTCGTTTTTATGGAATCATAAATCAATTCAATTTGTTCTTTTTTACTTGCTAATTAGTGTCTCAATGTACTTTGCAAAGAGTTATTATTTTCTGAACTTTTACAGTTAAAAATCTATAAAATAAGAGACAAATTAGTTTGTTCAAGATTCATAATTGGCCAGATCTTAGGTTGTATGGATTAGTGAAAAGCTATTTAAAAGTAAATTAAAAGGGTGACTGCACTGCCAGGCTGTAAGGCAATAATGTACTCTGCCAAAGGTATAGGGCCAAGATCCAAGGATTTAACTAGCCTTATACTTTAAGAAGTAGGCATTGAGTCCTGAAAAATAGGGGAGGGGCTATACATGCAGTATTCTTTCATGTCCACGCCATAGGGTGTATTCAACTTATTATTTTTCTTTACAGTTGAATGCAGTTATACCCACTAGTTCTTTGTTTTCTCAACTGTTAGATGAGAATGTCATTTTCTTGACTCACAAGGGGGTTCAAGAAATTAATGAGATATTTTCCATTTAGCTCATTAACTCTACTGGAGGAAACATTGAAGTCTGTGTCTCCCATCAACAAGGATTTTAAATTGTATTTAAAAGCTGACAAAAGTTTTGTATCATCTACAACTTCTCAAATGTAAATCCTGCTTCAAATTGTTCAGATCATAACCTTATTTTACTTTAGCTATTTATTTTTAATAATTTTATTAAAGTGACATTGTATTATAACATTATATACATTTTCGGTATGCTTCATTATAAAGCAATATCTGTATACATGCATTAGGTTTACCACTAAAAGTCCAATCACTATTTCTTCTTTGATTCCTTATATCATCAAACTTAGAAAAATGATTGTCAGGTTAGTGGTAAAGGCATAAAGCAAATAACAAATACAGTGTGGCCTGGCTTTGAGGAATTCTAAAGGTTTTCAAGTTCTTGGCATATCACATTTATTATTCGAATGAGCGGATTAGCTTAATTGTGTTCTTGTAATAAATATATACAATATTATTTAAAGCAATAATTATCTTCTTTTCAAAATGAATCAGACATTTCAGATTTTTGCCAAATGATGCACAGTCTCATTATGGACAAACACAGTATATTTTTTTGGTGTGTTGTTTATGTGAAAATGTGTGTCAGGAAGTATATACATCCTTTGCAAATACAAAGAATGATAGGCTAGAATACATTCAAGAAAAAAAAAAAATCATTCATTTAAAGTACTAGATTTCCTACTTACCTAACTCCTACCAAAATCTGAAACTGTGAATGAAAATTAGACTTTTCGAAAATTTTTGGAATCTGGCTTGGTATGAAAGATTCCCATTAGGGACTTTTGCATAGAAACATTTTCTAGTTGATTAAAAAAATTCACAAAGCTGGAATAAGTGACTAAAATATAGATAGATTGTACATTTCTATTTTGATAGTGGCTCTGTGGCAAAAAGTAAACATTTTACTATGACATCTATGGACTGAATAACTCTTAAGTTTCTAGTGCTGTGTCCTCCATCTGCTTGAAGAAAAGAATGGTAAAAAAAAAAATACACTCTATTTTAAGAACTACCACTGGATTTGAAAAGTCATGCCTCAGTAGTTCAGGATCACCATAATTGTGAACACCTCAAACAGTGAGATTTTTTTCAGAAAATGAGTTTTTAAAAGATTTAGAATCTGGCATGTTCTTTTCCAAATTGTTAAAAGCTTCTTTTGTCATGTTTTTCTCTCTACTGTCACAAACAGTTTCCAAAGTGTTAATATAACTCATTAAAAACTTTAAAGCTAGCATAAAGACCTTTCTTCTCAATCTAAATTCCAGACTTTGAAAAACAGGGATTTACTTTCTCTAACCTTTATGTTGACGATTCCCTCTCTTTGAGAACCTGCAGACTTGTTCCTTTATTTAATTCATTCAACAAACATCTGTTGAACTTCTACTCAGCAGGAGTCACTGTGCTAGATCTTGCAAAAAAGAAAAATCAAATGAAGAGATAGGACCCATATATAGATAGTTCCATCAGACTAGTAGAAAGGAGGTGGAGGGGAAAACAAATGGATCAATCTGATTGGTGAGAGGATGTAGAAACCATACACATTTTTAAGCAGCTGACTAGGTAAGGGAAGCAAAGGAAATTGAAGACAAAGAATTGACTCTAAAACTTGGAGGTTGGGTAACTGGGATTCAGGAGACACCATCAGCCAAGGGTAGAAAAGTTAAAAAAAGAGAGAGATGATTTGGTAAGGGAGACAGTGAGTTAATTTTAGATGCATTGAATGTGAAATGCTACTGAAATTCAATGTATTTGAAAGTGAAGAGCCCACATTCAAGAAGAACCTATAGGTGATGATGGAGCTAGGTTAACTGTTATTGCTAAGGGAGAGATTGTTGAAAGAAGAAGGTTCAGGTCAAACAAATAACATGCCCACTCTCCTCTCTCTAGACTAACTGGAAAACTAAAAGAAACAGTAAGGAACACAAAAGAACCAGAGGTAGAACAAACTGAAAGGAAACAGGAACACCATGTCATAGACCCGAGGGAGGACAGAATTTCAAGGAGGGAGTGGTCATCATTGTAAATCGCAGCGAGGAGTTTTAACAGGATCAGGATTGGAAAGATATCATTGGATCTGGTGATGAGCAAATCATTAGCAACCTTTGAGAGAGCAGTTTCAGAAGAGTAAATCAGACTGCAAGGGATTAACAAGTGAGGGACACAGGCTTAAAGGCTTATAAGGTCAGACTAAGAAACTATTTTGCTATTAATGACTACACTCTCTTGGTGATAAAAGTTAATGAATTCTCTTGATATTTTATGAACAAAGTGATAATTATTTAAATAAATATAGCATGACTTCTTCTAGAAGTCTTAAAACTCTTTTATTACACACTATTTAAATATAGTCCTGTGAATGAGGAGAACAAATGCTAACTTGCCCAGCCTCTCCCTGACCCCCAAATGCATTCTACAACTGTGAGAGCTTTGATCAAAAGCCCTTTGTCTATTAAAATATTTTCACTTTGGTTCTAAATAAGTGGCTGGGGCATTAGACCATGTAAAGCCCAAGACACTGGGTTCAAGACCCAATTCAAATAAACAAATACAACTTCCTTCCTCCTTTCCTTCCTTCCTTCCTTCCTCCCTCCCTCCCTTCCTCCCTTCCCTCCTTCCTTCCCTCCCTTCCTCCCTCCGTTCCTTCTTTCCTTCTTCCTTTCCTCCCTTCTTCCCTCCCTTCCTTCCTTCCTTCCTACCTACTGTCCTTCTGCCCTTCCTTAAGAAACGCTTTTTATACCTCTCCCTTTCTTTCTTAAAAACAAACAACTAAGCTGCTCATTCTTCTTTGTTTTGTTAGTCTTAGACCTAAAAGAAAAGAGAAAAGTGACCCTCACAGGTATAGTTGAGAAAGGGAGGGGGAGAAAGAGAAGGCAGGAGGGAGGGAAGGAGGGATGATGGGGAGGGAGGGAGAGAAAGTGAGAAAGAGAACACAAGTGCACACATGAGCGAGATGTGGGTGGTGGTGGAGGGGAAGCAAGAGTTTATAAAATAATTAAGAAACGGAAAGTTCAATGTTCTGATTAATGGAGAGTCATGCATATCTTACCTGGATTGTAAATTTTCCTGGACTAAAAATGCAATATAAATTTTAAAATTCTGTAAGTGAAAGACATTTTTCTCTATGATTATTTAGAGATTACTTTAATCTTACAATGCATTAAGGTCATTATTATGAGCTCCAGTTATAGAATAATATGAACAAATTGTGTTAGTTAAGCTTTCGTGGTGTTTAGCTTTTTGATAAATGGGCATAATTAAAACATGGCTAAAAGTAAAGAATGTTCTTTAGACTCTCATTTAAGAGCTTCCCATATTCCCATAGTCCAGCATTCTGATTTCCTGATTAGCCCTTCTATTTTCATTTCTCCTATTATTCTTATTTTTTTCACTTTATAAAGTAATACCTCTAAACAACAAAGAATTCCACATCTCATAAATGTGTTTTCTACTTTAGTCTGGTTGAAATAAAAGTGTGATATTATCTACCTAATTTTACTGTATAAAGGATATAAGAATAAGTCCTGGACAACATTAGTTCATTCATCCAGCAAATGCATTGTGTCCACCAGAATGTGGCCTCAATTAGAAACATTGTTCTTTTTGAGTGCCCAAACATAAACTGCACATAAAGGACAATTCAAAATTTTTGTTGAAAGTGTGATCATAAATCTATTATATGAAGGGTACTGTGCTAGGCACTGAAGAAGATATAAAAGAAGAGGAAGAGGAGGAAGGAGAAGGAGAAGGGCACAGTGACAGGTTCCAATCGAATTCTATGTAACTAGAAATACATTTGGTTGGGATTTGTTTTATGGGTAGAAAGTTTTCTTGGCCAAGGATTTATTCTAGATTGGGGGAAATTTTCTTTGCTTCTTAGCCTTATTACACTTGTATTTATGTGATTCCCTGTTTGCCTTACTAGTTGGTCATCTCAAACTATTTTCTAATAACAATGTTTCTTATACAGATTATGAGCCAGGAACAGATATTTTATTCTTTGAATTTCTAACCTGGTACACATTATAATATATCTGAAGCTTTTATCTGGCTTTGGCCTTATGGGTGTTCATTTTTTTAATAGTCAAACAGGTGGTGTATCCTGAAAACAAAATTAAACCTGATATATCAATACAGAAGTAAAAAGCTCAACAATATAAAAAGAAATTTAAAATATGAATACCCTCTACTCTAATTTTACCTATGGATTTTTTTTTTTTTTCTAATGATCTGTTGGGCAGAAATGATGGTTATTGAAACAAACTGTCATTTAACTACTTGGAAAAATACTTTATAATGTTGATAATGCTCTTAGGGAAAAATCAGAATTTCTTTTCTTGAATTGTATTTCCTTCCTCTTCTTTACCAGACATATATTAATGTGGAATATAAGAGATTCTTATATAAAATAGTGCTGATTCATCTTACTAAGTGAATACAATAAAAAAGCTAGCAGCCAAATCCTTCCTTAAGTCCTCTCAGCTTGAATAA
The DNA here is from genome assembly GCA_004363575.1 of Solenodon paradoxus. Lineage (NCBI taxonomy): Eukaryota > Metazoa > Chordata > Mammalia > Eulipotyphla > Solenodontidae > Solenodon > Solenodon paradoxus. The sequence continues at coordinate 752,161 of RJWH01000007.1, read as the reverse complement.
AGGCCAGAGCTGATGATAGAGTTTATAATTTCTGCAACAAGGAAAATAAAACATTGCTTCCAACAACTAGAAACATGATGGTAGCTGAATTTAGAAGGTGGTAATGACTGGGGCTAAGTATATATAATTTTGCTGCATAGAATTTTATTGGGATTGCCTTTCCCCTTTCTCTTATCTAGAATCAGGGCATCCTGTATTGGCAATTGGTAGGTGATTTATAGCAGTTGTTTTCTGGTATGGCTATCATTAATGGGTCACTAATCATTTCTATGGGGTATAAGGAATACTGTTGCATACATGCATTATGAAAAATGTCTTATTTATAGAGATTCAAAATATCAAATGCCTTACACCTACAGATTTTATAATGTGTACTTCTAGCTGTTACCCAGCATCTCTGAATGTCATTGCGCTGTAGGTGAGCAGGTAATCAGGCTTAAGAAGTGGAAGTGGAAATGGTCTTATGTGAAGAGTTCCAATATTTGAAATATTTTTGATGATTATTTTATATCATTTACGGACAATTAAAACTGTGAAATAAAACTATGTCATAATATTTTCAGAACTTGCTGCTAGTAGTTTGAACAAACAGTTGTTCAGGTAAGCTGAAAGACTACAGACCATTGTTAGATCTCCAGGTTAATGATTTATGCTCCTGTGAGAATTCTTAGTATGGGTATTTCTGGCAGTCTTAGTGTCATGTTTCCTCTAGTCACTGTGGAGTTGTGGTGTGTACCTCCAAGACTGATGTCATTCTCTTGGGGTTGTGCTAAGTCTCTTGACAACTGCGGTCATTTTCAAATCCAGGTCTTTACTAGATGCTTTCTTCCAAGGGAATTATGTGTCCCTTACACTTCTTTAATGGTAGATCTAGTCAGTTCATTAAAAACAACAATTCTATCACATAAAATTTTAAATTCTCTATCAATTATGCATTGATACTTCAGTAGAGATACTAGTTCAGGAATGTCCTGTATGCTGGTCCAGGTGTACTTATCACTTAGAATTGTCTAAAACACTTCCACATATGTTGATCCTTCTGCACTCAAAAAGTTTATAAGTGCTTGTGTTATGGAACAAAAGTCAGTTGGTCTATAGACTCCCAGTCCAGGGAGTATTTCCCATTACACCATGCGGACTTTTCAACACATTCAGCCTCCATTAAATCCAAATCAGCACACCACTTTTTCTCTGCAATCCCCACCCCAACTCCCTTACAACAAAAACAGTTCTAAAAATTAACTGTTAAAAAATCTGTGTCCGAAGCTCATATAAAATATACTTTTATCTTTGGGTTCTTTAAGATTTCACTTTCCAGTTGAGAATTGTTGGGGTTTTTTTTGTTGTTGTTGTTGTTTTTTTTTGTATTCGTGCATTGGTAATTCCTATAAATTCTAATGGGAATTAAGCACATAAATCCTTGGCACTTGGATGAAAGGCTAGGAATCATGCAGAGACAGCACTTTTGTGTATAGCGTACATGTAATCTTCTCATAAATGGTTTGGCGTTTCTGCCATCTGGCATTGAATAGGTGGGATTCTTCCTGGGGTTTCATGATGGGTCCTACTACTACAGAAGATCATACATAAACTGACATATGGTGGAGAGATGTACTAAATTTTTTGTCCTATTCATAGACTATGTTCAAAATTACGTTTTAGTTAAAAATTTTAAAAAACCCTCATGATTGATGTTTGCCAATGTCGCCTTCCAACTTTTATTTTATGTGTGTGTTATATGTATATGTGTATATATGTATACATATAGATAATCACTAACTATCTCTCAGTAATTTTGATTCTGCATAGTTTGAGGAGGGCAAGATTTCTGTCTGTTGATTTTTGTGGTCCTGCTGCCGAGAATAGTGCGAGATTCATAATAAACGCTTAGTCATTAGACTAAATGAATTAATGTTTCCATTAAAATCATAACTAATAATTAAATGCTTTATCTTTTACATGTATTTCTCCTAATAAATCTCCAAGTATATATAGTGTTTTGCAAATAAAGAATAAGCTCTTCCTTTTTCTCAGGAACTATATACCATGTTTCTTGGCTGAAATCTTTTCTCATAATATTTCCAAATACTTCTAAAATACAGTATATTGCTGGAAGCTCCAAGTCAACCTAAAACTATGCAGTAACAGAATTATTGAGAGAGCATGTTAAGTGTTCAGTTTATGTGCATTACACAAATTTGAGAGTAAGGTTAGCATCAGTTATGAAAGTTTTGGACTTCTTACTAAAAGGTCATTTTAAATATAGTCTTTAATAGGATTCAAAAAATATGCCCAGGTGCATATATGTTCAGCAGATAAGGCACTAGAGGCAGTTCACATACATCCCAAGGACCCAGGTTCAAGACCTGGGGCTGCTGGTAATGACTAACATGAACAACTACCATAAGATACATGAGTGTTTCTACTTCCTCTCTCTTCCTGCCTGCACCTTTCCTTTAAAAGTATGCACAGTACACATACCTACTAACTTTAGGGTGAAGGAGTTTGAAAGCAGAGCCCATATTTACCCTGGCAGTTAAACTTTGAAGTTAAAACTTTGTAATGACCATCCTTGCTACATGAACTTATTGACTTGTAGAGATTAATAACTACTGATACCTGCCTAGCTTTCGTGAATTATAAATTGATTTTTTTTCTTTTCGTTTTTTTCAAAGGCAGGAATGAAGTTGAGTCGGCAAGCAGGCAAGAAGAGAGGGGAAGAGGAAGAGATTTATTTTTATTAGTTGTTCACATTGTTTGTTACCCCCGACAGGCCCCAGGTCTTGAGCCCAGGGGAGCTGTGGGACTGCTCCCAGTTGTACTAGGCCTCCAGGGAGCACCCGTAAGTTAATTTAAAATATATTATCTTACAGTATTCGAACTTTATCCTATGAAGTATCATTCTCCATTCAATGTAGTAGATAACACGTTAGAGACATAAATGTTATATGGTGCTTATAGCTTGACAGGTGCTGATATTTGCTTTCATTAGCTTATTTGATTTTCACAAAATCTTATAAGGTAGTTTCCTTGATTCACTTTATTGATGAGGAAACGAGGCTCAGAGAGATATAATAAATTGCCCAAGGTAAATGAAAAAGTTGTGGTTTGTGTTAAGTGACTTACGTCAACAAGTGGTAAAATCAGAAACTTGATTTAGGTTTTTCTGTTACTAAATCTTAAACAGTTTTAGAGTCTAAACCAGTGTTGTCCACAGATATTTAATGTGAGGCACAAATTTAGTTAAAAAATCCTAGTAACTAAAATAAAAAAGTAAAACTAATGTTAATGATACATTTTATGTCAATCAATATAATCAAAATATGAAATCAACATGAAAATATTAAAGATATTTTATAAATTTTTTCTTACTAAGCCTTCAAAACCTAGTATTTATTTTGCAACACTTTCTGAATGTCTTAATTCAACTAGGCATATTTCCAGCACTCAAAACAGCTTTGTTTCACCAGGTCTAACGTCCTTATGTATAGATAAATACTCTTATCTATCTCCTTATTAGGCCTGGGGAAGTGATTTCCATAATCAAGTGCATACATTTCAATTTGGTGACCAGACTTACGAGAAAATTAATTGCAAATCTTGATGCCCAAGTGAGGTCTCCACTGGCCTTGTGCAGAATGGTGCAGCAGCACTCGTGCATGGTCTCTCTCAGCAGTTTGCTAATCTAGATCCAAATAACCAGAACCCATCGTACTGCAGTCCACATCCTGCACCTTGAAGGTCAGACCAGATGGTTTTATGCTCAGGGGAACACACTAAACCCTATTTGTTTACATACTATTGCAAAGTTGCATGCAACAGAAAGAAAAAGGCAAAAATGTTCAAATCTCCATGGGACACAGGAGTTTCAAAACTTCCTCTTTTTATAGATTCCTTTTTTACATACAGATGTGCTATGGAAAGCATATCATGAAATACTTCAGTTTGAGACATATACTGGGATCCTATGAACTTCAGAAAGTGTCGTCTTAGAGATGTTCCCCTGCTTCTTCATGACTCTGGGGACTCTCTTAGGCTGACATACTCTCCTCCTATTGATTGTTGGTAAGACCAAATTAATTAATTAATTTGTTTATCCTGAAATCAGACTCTTCAAGTTGCCAGAACCAGAATCAATGTAAAAATGCATATAATAAGTAGAAGCCTATACTGGGAATTTCTTTAATACTATTGAGGCAGATGAGTCAGGCAGGAAAACAAGTTACTGGCAGGTAGAAAAATGGAACTCTGGTCATTTGACTGTTTACTGATTTAAAAGCTGACCAATGCCTGTTGAGGGCCAAAAGAATGCCAAAAATGTGTCAAAGGTGACCTGAAACAAACTTCTAACCTGCTTATCATGAAACCTGATTAGAATAAAATGACCACTCCAAGCCTCCTTTTTGCCCATCATGTAGAAGATGCCATCTTGCATCTGAAGATTCCATACTAGGAAGAAAAAGTGGGACTATCAGGGGCTGAGGGAAATCTCCTCCCTTTCCTGAAAGAAACCCAAGGAACCTCACCTAGTTTCTAACGAATAAGTCATAAGCCAGTTCTTTATCAAGCTTTTTCTCAAAGTAGCCCAGGGAGGCTCTAGCTGAGAGCACACCCCTCTCCTATGTGTGCACTAACCTTGCAAATAAGACCTCACATTCACTCTAACTCTTCCTCTGACTCCTTTCTGAATTTTCTCTTCCTACCAAGTCAAGAGCCTGCTATCTGGGTTGAAGTTCATTCCCTATTCTTTGACCTCTTCTCTTGCTAAAGGTCAGTTTTGGTGTAAAACACTCGAGCCTTGGCCAGGCCACTGATGCAAGAATTACTTCATCAGGAGATTTGCTTGGTGGCTGGGCACCGAGAGATACTGGAACTCTCTGAGCTATGCCGGTGTCACTATCTTAATAGTTGTTAGATTCCATAGGATTTGAATTTTAGAGTTCAGAGGGAGTTTAGAAAGTTATCTAACGGTGGTTTTTGTATTGTTTTTTCTTAGGGTAATTGTACAAGGTTTTTTTTTTTTTTTTGAGATTATACTTGGAACTCATCTGGAACAAATAATGGTGAGGCTGCTATGACTGAAATGGGATGGGTAGCTGAAACCATACTGATGGTCTTTTACGTTTGATTTGGCAGCTGCCATGGTTGCTCTGTGGAGCCTGGGGGTCTGATGAACACAGCTGAAAAGCACCGATCTATTCCATTTCCTTTCTCCCTCTCCCACATTATTTCTCCATGACAGGCCAATGATTGCCAGAGAATTTTATAATTCTAAAATATTTAAGTTTATGAAAAATGCTCCAGGCATTTAGTACTAGAAGACAGAAAGGTCAATGGAAAAAACTGTAATGAGAAAGAACTAAGGTAGGTCAGCATCATTGCTTGGTATGAGAGTAGAACAGCTTTAAGCCTGGCTGGCTAGGAGATTGATAGGGACACACATACACACACACACACGCAACTTAGACAAGGCATTCAGTTTTGACAGGAAGATGAGTTTAATTTTAGTAAATGAACATGAGGTAATAGCTAGACATTCACATGGCATCATTTATAAGTGCTAGTTGGTCTTAAACTGAACTTAGAGAATCAGGGCCAGAGGTTTGCCCTGGGGCTCTACTCTGAGAAGAATAGGATGGAGACGTAGGAATTATCTAACGAAGCGGGAAGATAAAAGGCTAAGGTCTGAGACTTGAAGAATGAAAGAACATTAAGAAAACAAAGGTGTAGCAAAGAGGCTGCAGAAAAACCATTCATTCATTTCAGCCTCTCCCCTAAAGACAACCAGTCTCTCCCTACAGCCTCTGCAGTAGCCTCCCAAGTAAATCAAATTTGCACCATTTTTAGTGAAATTTTATTTAATACTTTTAATTCTTCATTGTAGGAAAAGATCTTTAAAAAGATTAGCTTCTCTTAAACAGAATCTCTTCTCTTCCTTCTCCCTCCATCCTTCCCTCCATTTCTTTCTTCCTGTGTTATTTTATTGAGCCATATCTTTTGAGTACATTAAGGTGTAGTCTCCCTTGTTAGGCCAGGGGGCAGAGAGAGAACCTCTTCTTCAGAAAAAAAAAAAGAAAAGAAAACAAACAATCCAGCAACAGCAATTTTAATATAAAATTATAAAGTACTCTTCTTGCTTTGATTTTATATTTGTATGGTAATGCTACTAATTTTATTTTGTTTCTACTTGATATTTGTCAGGTTACCAAAGTAAATTACATTTTTCCAATGAAATTATTTATATTATCATTGAACACCTCTGGGGTTTTTCTGTAGACAGAGTTTTTGAGTCAACCTACAAATGTTTGACTAATGTGTTAAATGCTTTATCTTGAGTGTTTAAGAATAATGAAAAATTAAAAAAAAAAGTTTTCTGTCCTTAAGATTATGGCCATTAAACTGACACAATTAATTTAATGGACTATAAAGCAAAACTTAAGCCTTTTAGGCATATGTCATATGTCATATAATTATCTATGTGTTTTGGGATGCTGATCATCCCAGGTTCTTCCCCACTTCTGGAAACTTTATCCTTCATCTCTTTCCCTAGTCCCAGTCTCAGGAGTCTAATCTCAATTTGGAGTTATATGTGGAGGTTCTTTTTTTTTCTATTTATTTACGGTATAGACCCCAAATCATATTAGCATTTAATAGACGAAACCAGAAGACCTCTAGGCCTTTACCACCCACAAGTCACCATTAATGGTGGAATTGTTATTCACAAATATAATAGTGTATTAAACAAACATAGGCATTTTGGTTTGGGGTGTTTCCTGCTGACTTTTCTTAAATCACGTCATCTATTAAGGAACTACTGACTTTTTGAAATTCTGGCCCCACTTCTGGGAAAAACCTGTGCACCAAGGTTTTTCTTTACCTTCTTTACCTTTATCCTCCATCAAAGAGGAATTCTTATTTGAAGTGCTTGTCGGTGGAACAGGTCTTGCGGGTAGACCATTTCTATTCATTAAAAGTTTCCTTTCATGGCTCACCCTTGTGGCGCAGTTTGCTGAGACACTGGCGTGTAGGAAATGCACTGGGCTAGGATGAAAACACAAAATAAACAACTAAATAAATATACTTTGGGGTGGCCTGGTGGCCTAGTAGATAAGGCCACCAAACATAGTACAGTTTACACACGTCCCAAGGACCCAGGTCAAGACCTAAGGCCTGGGGAAACAACCAAAATGAGCAACTAAATTAATGTCTAAAAAGATTTAAAGATACTTTTTTCTCTGCTTCCTTCCTTCTTACCTTAAAATGAGTCTTCCTCCTTTCCCTTCCTTCCTTCCTCTCTCTAAGTTTTTCCTTTTCATAAAGAAAATAAGGCCCATGATAACTTGTCAGTGATTTACCCAGCGCCCTGTAGCTATGCAGTGTAGTCAGAACTACAACCCTATTTCCTTAATTTGTGGGTTAGCGTTCTTTTCATTATATTACAAACTTTTCTTAGTCATAAACATCTGTCACTTAGCAACATCACTGAGAAAGGAACACTTCACTCTGTGGTTTGGTACTTATTATTGCAATAATGGTCAAATTAATATTTCTTTATAGATATCACTACTGTTAATCGCTAAAATAAAAAATATAGGGATCATTAGGAAGCGCTTTTTTTTTTTTATTTTAAAGGAAACATACAGGCAAGAATGAAGGCAAACAGAGGCAGGTATGCTGAAAGAGAGAGAAGGAAGAAACATTTATTTGTTTTATTTACTTGCTCATCTTGGTTTTTCTCCTTGACCCTGGATCTTGAAACAGGAACCTTGGGATGTATGTGGCCTCTGGTGTACTAAACTGCTAGGTCACCGTGGTATGCCAGACAAGCAATTATTTCAATTATGAAAACAATGATAATCATCTTAAAAATGAATGTATAAAGACATACGATGCTTTTTCTTTTTATTTCCTATGCTGGGTTTTCTTTTGACCCTATTTTAATTTTAATTAATTAATTAATTTTTAAAGAGAGGAAGGGAGAGGATTAGGAAGCATTAAGGAAAAATAGAAGAGGAGGAAGAAGCATACTTATTTATTTTATTGTTTATTCTGGCTTTCACCCAGGTACTGGGTCTTGAACCTGGATCCTTGGACTTTATATGATCTGTACAGCAGTGTCTCAGCTACCTGACCCACAAGGGAATGCCCTGGGCCCAACTTTTAAAGACTACTTATTATAAAAGTGCACGGTGACTCTGGCTCTTTTCTTTAACAAGAGATTTGTTATCTTCTTTCCCTGGAGAGACACTTTTTTCCCACACCTATATTTCCGTCTTTTACAAATCTCCATCTCTAAGATTTCTGATACAGTACTATATAGTAACCTCAATTATCTTGCATATTGGAAAATATATCTTCTTTCGAGAATCAAAACAACAGACACTTTATAAATATGCTTTTATTTGTTTCTGCTGAATTTTTAATCTAAATATTAATATTGGAAAGTCAATTTCTAGGCTGGCTGGAACCATGTGTTCAAATAATATGAATATTTATTTGGCACATGGTAACAATTGTCTGTCTTGTTTATTACAGTTTTATCGATAATAACAAGATGTTCAGCATTATTAAAGGAGTAGATTTTGAATAAATAAGGGAAAATGTATGGGGTAGAATATTATTTGATTCTTAAAATATCCATGAAATACCTAAATGTTAAACAAAAAAAACTGGAAAATAAAGTCATATTTTAGTTTCATTAAATTTATGCTAGTGGAAGGTGGCCTGCAAAAGGGAAAATAGTTTTACTGAGGGCAGGTAAGGTATGAGTCATTTGTTATACTAAATCATTATGTAACACTGTTGCATATTTTTAATTAAAAAGTAATATATTACATAGTATAATAGCCAGTTAATTTGGTTTGTAAGTTTCAGTTTTTGCTACTTTGAAGTCACTTGTGATTCATTTTATCAAACTGTGCAACTTTACTTCAAGTGACTTACTCTCTCCAGGTTTTAATGTTTTCATTTGTCAAAAGTGAGAGCACAAAGCTCTCATTCAATTTGAGGACTAGTTCACCAAGTGGCTGTTTTTTGTATTTCTGATCACCTATCTTATTCACACAGAGGTCTCAGCTCTGAGTTACTTCTAGTTCTTTCCAAAAACCAAATGCTTAATGATAACAACTTTCCTTCATTCAGAGTATTTGATTTTAATTTTTTTCAGTTTTGCTCTAAATTTTATTATTTTCTTCCTACTGACTTTTGATCTCTTATAATTACTTTTGGTGTAGGGGTAAATTGTTTATTTGAGATTTTTCTTATTTCTCGAGGTAGGATGGATTGCTATAAATTTCCTTCTCAGTATTACTTTTGTTTATCCCATAAATTCTGATAGCTTTTTATCTTCATTCTCATATGTCTCCAAGTATTTTTTCTTTGTCTTTTGATTTCCAATTTTACCCAGTAGTCTTTCAGAAGTATGTTATTTAGCTACTCATATTTTGGAATTTTCCAAGTTTGTTGTTTATTGTTTATGTCTCATTTGTATCATTGTAATCAGAGAAAATACTTGGTATAGTTTCTATCTTTGTAAATTTGTTGAGACTTTTTTTGTATCCCAACATATGATCTATCCTTGAGACTGTTTCATGAAATCTTAAGAAGAATGTAAATTCTGCCATCGTTGGGTGGTATGTTCTGTAAATGTTTATTAAACTCATCTGGTCTAATTCATCATTTAATGTTGTTTCCTTGTTAAGTTTCTGCCTGGTTGATCTGTTCATTGTTATTAATGGGGCTTGCTGTAAATGGGGCTGCTATTATTGTAGTGCTGTCAATGTCTCTATTTCTGTTAATAATTGCTTTATGAATTTTGATGATACCTCATCTGATATACATATATTAATAAGTATTATTTCTTTTTGCTGAATTGACCCCTATATTATATACATAATATAATGTCCATCCCTGACTGCAAATTCCTCCTTTAGTTGTAAGTCTATACTATCTGATATAACTATCTCTTCCTTTTTTATGTTATCATTTGATTATAGGATTTTCCAACCTTTGATTTTGAGTCTACAATTATCTTTAAGCTTAGATGGGTTTCTTATATGCTGCAGAAGTTTTTGTTTTTTAAATCCATCAAGCCACTCTATGCTTTTTGATTGGGGAGTTTATTCCATTGATATCTAGTAGCTATGTGTTATCATTTTGTTATTTCTTCTCTGTGAATTTTTGCAGACACTTGCTGCACATGTCTCTTATTCTTTTATCTTATACTTTGATATGTTTCTTTTATATTACATTTGGTTTCCATTTTTCATTTTCTTATTCTTTTCCATATGGATGTATGTTTTGAGGTTACCCTAGAATTTACTATAGGTTACTATGTTTATAACCTTTTTAAAATATGAAAACAAGTTAGTCTTGAGCTCATTCTAACAGTCTACATTTTTACTCTCCTCCTTTCCATATTTTATATTTTTGGTATTTTACTGCTTCTGTGTTTCGTTTCACTTTGTTTTATAGAAATGCCATCAACTGGTTTAGTTGTCACAAATTACTGAAACTTTTTGCTTGTCTGGAAATCTCTACCACTCATTTAATATTAAGTGACAACTAGCAGGGTAGGAAATTGTTGGTTGGAAATCCTTTTTTTTCAGCCCTATATTATGTCATTTCTTTTTGACTTGTAAAGTTTCTACTGAGAAATGCACTAACAGTTCTATGGGGACTCCCTTGTATGGGATTCATTTTTCTCTAACTGCTTTAAAGATTCTCTTTTTATTTTTGTCATTTTAATGGTAATATGTCTCAAAGTGTATCTATTTGGATTGATTTTGTTTGGAATTCTTTGAATTTTCTGGATCTGTATGTCTGTTTTCTTTCCCAGTTTAGGGAAGTTATCAGCTAATTTTAAAATAAGGTTTCTTCCCCTTTCTCTCTTTTCCATCTGAGCCTCCCATTATGCAAATGTTATTCCTGTTGATGTTACCACATACATCTTTTATGCTGTCTTCATTTCTCTTGATTCTTTCTTATTTTGTTTGGTCTGCATGGATACATTCCACTTCCCTATCATTTAGGTCACTGATTTCATCAGAAGTTTCTTTCAGTTTACTGTTGAGCCCCTCTATGGTGTTCTTTCATTTAGTAATGTGTTATTTAGATCTGTAAATTATTTCTGGAACATCCTCATGCTTTCTCTGTCTTTGTTATGTTCTCAGTTTGTCCATTCACTCTCCTCCTGATTTCAGAAAGCATCATTAAGATTGTGTCCTCAAAATCTTCAGGTAGTTTATTTAATTCTGTTGCATTCAGATTTCTTTCCTGGGGTTTTGTTTTTGTTCATCATTTAGAGTATATTTCTTGTCTTCATATTTGGTACTCTAGACTTATTTCCATGGGTAAGGCTTAATAGTTTTCTTCCCTGTCTTGATATAATGGCCTTGTGTTAGGGTATCATGATGCGGAGTATAGGCCTAAGTTGTTGGCCCAGGATACTGGACTTTATATTGCTGTGTTTGATAAAGACTCACACTAGTCAGGATGATATGAACTCTAGAAACAGTACTGGGAAGAGGCCTTAGAGTTCAGCCTTCAGGGTTGAAGTTGGGGCAAGGAGTGCAAACAGGTTGTCTCAGAGCTTCCCTGGTAGTTGGACTGTAACTGTTCCCTCAGCTGAAATCTACCTGTGATCTTAATATATTCTTCAAGCAAACTTTTCCCCAGAGTCACAAGCATAGAAGAGAGGCCTGGGAGGTGTGGGCTCGGGCTATAAACAGATCACAATCCCAGTTGAGACACTGGTCAAAAGGGGTCAAGTGCCTCCTGGACATTTCAAAAGTAGGTCTTAGCAAAGCACACATATTCCATGAAAACCTCTCAGTCCTCTAGTTGGGCTGCTTCCCCAGCAAGGAGCTTTATCCAAGAAGTCTGAGGACCCAGGTGGTGGGAGCTCTAGCTGCTTCAGAGTGCAAACAGCAGGCAGATGCTCAAAAGCTGTTTACCAGCAGCAACAAGTAGGAGAGGGACAGCTATTTCAGAGGACCACTGGAGTCTCTCTAATAATCTTCCCTAAAAGAGCTTCTGAAACATCCACAAACCGAGGTTTGCTGGAAAGTGCTCAGACATGTGTGCTAGGGTTTGTAGGCTTGGCTGCCTATCACTTCCATGGGTAAACGTTGCTCTTGGTAGTCTCGGGATAACAGTGATAAGAACTGTCTGAAGCTAAAATTACTATGATACAGAAGGGGCAGAGCTTTTTGCCTCTAGGTAAATGTTTAGCAATGTCCCAGTATCCAGCCCAGTTTGAAATTCTGTCCCAGTTTCAATCACAGTTTACTAGAAGTTAATTTTTCCTGTCTAATAAGTAAGATTTTCTCGAACACACTAACATCAGGATTTTGGTTCTTATCAGGTAGCAATTTAATGTAACCGAGACAATATTCTACTTTTAAAGATTGGGGTGTTCTGAGCTTTGCATTATGCCACGTACAATTGTTATGGTTGTATCAACATGGAGTGGTGGCACCTGCTCATGCCTGCAGGCTTTGTGCTCACCCAATAGCATTGCTCAATCTATTTATATAGGTTAATAGTCACAGTTCATGCTAGTGGACCTCTCAGCTTTAATGCATTTCCAAACTTTACTTCAGCCAAGACTTTGATATTTGTATTTTTTAAATTCTAATTTACTCTAGTAATGCTCAAAAGAGGATGCACATTTCCCAAAGAACTCAAACAGGATTGCCATTTTTTCAAAAAGCTTTGGGTAGACAAGGTAAGATGTGATCGTTATCTTGCAGAATTCTCCACTGTGCACGGAGGTAGGTCTGATATGAAAAACCATTTGAATCTCAAAGACACAAGTTGAGTGTTAGTTACCTCTGTTGTTACATTATCACATTCAAATACCTATAAAAAGTCAGAAACAACTAAATTGGAACTTTTAATGAAGCCACCTATGCTTTTCATATAATTTCTCATGACTTGAGTTTTAAGATTTGTTTGTCAAAGTAGATGTCAAAATTCTTTGAGCTAAAATTTTATCTTGCATAAACAAAATGTGAAGCTGTGACTTTGAATGTAATTTTACTGATGGCCAAACCTGAATGTGCTGAAGACCTAGGTGTAGTAAACTTGTGAGAATTTCTGTGAATGCTTCTAACAAAAAAGTTGTAAACATGACAGCTTTTGTAATTTGATACTATATATTGGCCAAGGGGTACAAGTCAAAGTTTTAGATATGCACACTATTCCCAGTGAGACAGCTCAGGCCCTGACAGATGCCTTAGTTTCAGTTATTGATGGACATGGGTTGAAGAAAAATGTTAGATTCTGTGGAGAAACCTGTAATAGACATTTTAGCAGAGTGAAATGAAAAGACAAGACAACATCTTCAGCTGATTAAGAATCAAACTAGGAAGAGACCTTGTTGGCATTGGTTGTGGTGTATATCTTATGAATACCTGTCTCTAAAGAGTTGTTGATATATTACTAATTGATATTGAAGCACTTGGGAAAATGTTGATGTATTTTCACATATACCCAGTTTATGTAACAAAGTTAATGGAATTTTGTGACTTTGCCAGAGTGGAATACAAAAAAACTACTACAACATGGTAACACCAGATTTGTCAATACTGCCAATCATTGAAAGAATTATTTGCATTTTTTGTGACTTTAAGATCCTACTTTTGTTCCCAAGAACACTGCCAAGGATTTATAAAGCAATTCTTTGGCGATGATTGTGGAGAAATGTATTTATGGTTTATATATGGACAACATAGCCATAGTTTTTGTTTGTTTTTTAGAAAGGAAGGAAGGAAAAGAAGGAAGAAGCAGTCTTTTAAGGAAGGAAGAGGAGGAGGAAGCACTTTTATTTATTTATTTAAATTATTTATTTATTTAGTTGTTCCCCTGTCCCCAGGTAAGGAACTCAGGTCCTTGGTCTCTACTTTCCAGATACTAGCTTAGTGCCTCAGGTAACTTGGCCTTTTCGATACAGTGATTTGGTCATGATTGCACAGCTGATATCAAATTAGAAATGCAAATATTAAAGAACAAAAAGTGTGAATTTACACCTCAAGGAGCAAAGACCTGGCTGAAAAAGTTTGATGAAAATATTGAAAAAGTTAAGAGATAATTTAAGTGTCAATGGAAGATGTGTTTTATACTTAGACCTATGGAAGGAAAGCTTTGTTTGAGCAGGTAGAAGACTTTTTGCAGTTAATTTCTGAAGAGATATTTGGGCTAGTGTTGAGCAGTCTGCAGTTAGAGCAACCAAAGTATTGGCAATCAAGTAATAAGCACTGGTCAATTATTTGATGAGGTTGTTATTGCAAAGAGCTTTTGGGTTTTTAAAGCAAAAAATTGGACAATACAAAATTTTAAGTATGAAGAATTCCAACGAAAAATAATTATTAGTAAAATATCTTAATGCTGACATAGAATACATTCTTTGTCTTCCTGATACTTCTGTACCAGTTTAACAAGTATTTCTTATATTATTCAGTAGGGAAAAGTCATAGTGCCCTACTGAGATAAACAATACAACAGCAAGGTGGAATCATGGAGTGGCTATGTGATACTCCATTAACCATTACTGAGGGTAAACAGTGGAGGCTCTTTATTTGAATAAGTCATCTTTGGGTTCTACATATATTTTCTTCTTTTTGAAAATTTTTGTCAAATAAAGACTTCTCACTTGAATAAATGTGAGATTTGACATCACCTATGTTTCCATCCTTTTAGAACGACAATGTCTTGACAGTTGTCTTGTGGTTACTTCACAATGGATGTTTTTCAATGGATGACATTTAGATGAATATGAATTTTCAGATGCTTTTAGAAAATATAGAGTTTACACATTTGTGTGTAAAAGGAAAACTCCAGACCTCCAGTACTATTAAAAGCAATAACATTAACTTCAATATCATGCCTCTGTCAGCATATAGACTTTCAAAATTCAATGTTACTCTATTAATATTATTCAGAATGTTTTAGGAACTAAATATAATATGCATATAATTTTGAAATTTTTAAGAACACTGACATCACATTGTAGTACATAAATGGAAAAACAATGTCATCCTAAGTTCCAGAAATTTAAGAGACAGGTAATAGCCAGGGTAGATAAGAAATGAGGAGGATAGTTAGATTAGTGACATAAAAGGGATAACAAATCTCTAAATTTTCATAAAATAAGGTTGAGTGAAATGTAGTAACACAGGTATAACAATGCACTATAAACTGTAGAATATATTTTCTTAACTCCTTTTGGGAAAGCCTTCATGGAGAAGACAGCATTTGAAAAGTAAATGGAAGATGAGCATGGAGGTGTGGAAAGGTATTTGATTTGGGTAATACAACAGATTGGTGTTGGAGCATAGTTTGAGTAAGAGAAGGAGAAAAAAGAATTGATCACCTTATGCTTCAAAATAGTAGTTCGTTTATAAACTAAATTAAACAAAGCACTAAATAAACTTCACCTGCACTCCTTGATTGTTGGTCATATTCCTTAAGCTAAGAATTTTGGACAAAGTAATAAATGAGATATTGGATTGGTAAGAGAAGGGGACAGAATCACAGAACAATTCTGAATGAATTACACTTGAATTAATAATTTTCTTGGTGTTTTATCATTCCCCCAAATTCACTTTTTTTTCAAAAAATTGATTTTATTGAAGGAATATTGCATTTCAACATTAAATAGGTTTAAAGACATGCATGATAGTGAATTTATATCTATATATAATACAGTATGTTTAGAGGATTAAATGTACAATGAAGGCAAAAAAGAAAAGAGTGGTAAAATTCACTTCTTGAACATGCACTAAGGAGAGTTCTACTTCCAGAAAGCTGAAGTAGACATTTTTATTCCCATGAAATATAGCAAAAACCCTAGGTATGCTGAATATACTCTATTAAACAAGCACAAGATTCTGAAAGGTGGAAAGAAGGCACACCAACTAGGGATCTCAGGACAGAGGAAAAACATGGTAGAGAATTTTGTCTCTCTCTCTCTCTTCGTTTACTTCATATATCTCTGAAGAGGTATTGGAGAAGACAACAGCCCAGAAATCCCAATAAGCTCAGACATTGCCATGGGGTCAATGGAGACCCTGTGGAGAGTGTGGATTCCACTCCCACCCAGAAGTAACAACGTACCCCTTCCTTGGTCTCAGTGGCAGCTACATGGGGAGCAGTAATGAGGTGCCCTCTGGTCTTTGATTTCCACCTAGCATGAATGAGGAGGCAGCCTACCTTCTCCTGTGGGGAAGTATCAGGACAGGTATGTATTTTAGGTCAGCTATGTAAGATTTTCCACAATAGCCATTCTTTTTAGTATAATAGCCACATGTTTAGTTATCAGTGAAAAGTTACTCATACTGAAAACCAGAAAGATTCATTTTGAGTGAGGAAAGATAATCACCAGATGCCAATGCTGAACTGACACAGATGTTTGAATGATCTGACAAGGATTGTGAAGTAGCCGTCACAAAAGCGCTTCAAGGAACATTTACAAACACATTTGAAACAAATAATCTCAGCAAAGAGAAAGAAGCTGCAAAGAAAAACCAAATGGAAAATTAGAACTAAAGAAATGGAACAGCAGTATCAGTGAACTTGGGAGATAGAACACTAGAAATTACCCCATCTGAAAAACAGAAAAAAGATTGAAAAATAATGAGCCTTAAGTGGAACTACAGCAAAATATCTAATATTTGGGTCACTGGAGTTTCAGAAGGAAATGAGAAAATTGAACTGACAGTGTGTGAAAAAATAATGGCTGAATATTTCCTACATTTAGGAAAAGGTATGAGCCTATAGGTTCAAGCATTTGAGCAACCCCAAAAGGTTAAACCCAAAGATACTCATATCAAGACACATAACAATCAAGTTTCTGAAAACTAAGTAAATGGAAATCAGAGAGAAATAATGCAGAAAGTGAACAGATTTCTGGTAACATAATAGGCAGCTTATTATTAAATTACAAAATACAAAATTTAAGCCATGATAGGCACCTCAAATTCCTTGTTGATCCCAACTATTGTAAGTTTGCCTTTTTAAACTGGACTCAGCAAACCTAATATTTATAGAACATTTATAAGATATCTACAAATTGTGCTGAATACCCTGAGGATATCAGTCAATCCCATTCTTCCTTAGAGCTACTTTACAGCAGGTGTTATTCCTCAAAGCAAAGTGAAATTTCAGAATTGGAAACAACCTAAAAAAAAAAAAAAGTAAAGAGCAGAAATTTCTAATTTGGGAATCCTGGATGAGCTTCGGCTTTATGAAATTCCTGAAATTAATCTAAAAATGGCAGCATGCATGGTTTTTTTTCCAGGGAAAGAACTGTAGTTTTCCTCAGATTTTCAAAGGAACTAATAGTTCCAAAACAGGTTAAGAATTACTATAAGAATTTCTGTTCTTTTCAGATAAAACCATCTAGTCCAACCTAAATGGATAAGAAATGAGGCTATTTTTAGAGAAGGTGTTCCCCATCATATCCATCACATTTTCTAAATGCCAACTCATGAGAGTTCTTTACTTTTAGGGGAATACAAAAATGGCATTTTCTAATTCCTTCTAGGCACTTCTAGAAATACACATTCATTAAAGACTGTTTGTAGTCTTATTTTGAACATTTAAAAATAGTACCTGGAGGTGACTAAATGACTAATGCACAGTGATTTCAGATTTTCTTTAGGTTTGATTTCTCCTATTGAAATGGAGAAGTACTGCCAATGGAAAAGTTCAGACATGCAAGGAATAAGCAATTACCTCTCCATATTGGTACTAATACGCTGGTTTATAAGCGACAGGAGAATTATCCTATAAGTTAATTCCTTTTTACATCTTTCAAAAAAATCACATAAAATCAAGTTGTATTATTATTTTACTGTAAGCTTATCTGTATCTGCAAATTTATCTGAACAAAAATGTTAACTGCTTTTTCTGGTGAAATCTACCAAAGGAAAACCAAAAAACTAGATTCAGCTTCTAGGTCTTCAAAATGTGGCACTCTCTATTCTTGTACCCTCCACCAAATCCCTCGAGCATGCTAGGTCAGCTCACACCTGGAGAACTGCATGGTAAACAGGATTTTAAGTTGCTGCTGCCTGTTTTCTTATCTAAATTAAGCCTCCCAAAATCACCTGGAGGGCTAGAGATTGGAAAATATATTCTTTTAGGAAACTACCTGCTTCCAATAAGACCCTAAAATTGTTTGATTTACTCAAGACTATTATTCTATGCTGACTTTGTTTACAATACCAAAAAGAATCACTTTGGGCCCTTGTTAAACAGAGTTCTAGAATCTTAAAGTTTTATCAAGTACCTAGGTGATTCTTACTCAGAAAAGATACATTAGTATGCTTAAACTTGGTACAAACTACCCTGGGCTTTGAAAACAAAAGCCAATTGTGATCTACTTAATCTGAGTGGCCGTTGAGATTCCGATTTCTAACAAACTCCCAGACGCTATTGCTGGTTTGGAGACACTTTAAATAGCAGAGTCAGAGTATGTCTCATCTGGCTTGTATGTAAAATAGGCATTTTTCTTCTGTGTTTGTGGACTTTCTGTCAGGGAATCTCTCATCTCCATGCTGACCATATCTCATTTTTCAATGATTATGTGTCTAGCTAGTATGACTAATTAAGGTAAACCACAGTCATTCTCCACTTAACTTACAGAAAAGTTCAACAAATATAAAAACAGCCCCAAATAAACAGAAATGGACACCATGCATAACTTTTTAACATAATGGGTTTATAGTTAATAAAGAACTTGTCACCATGAGGATTTTACTCAATTAAACAAAAGTTTTCTGATTTTTGTTGTTTTTTTAACATTAAATTTCTTCTCCATTTCAAGGTCGGTATAAAGTTTTTTACATAAATAGTTCCTCCATTTCAGTGGTAGATACATTAAATATTTTTCTAAATTTTTTTACGCCAAACAAATAAAAGCTTTAACTTTTTGACTGGTGAGATTTGAAATTAAGTACAATACTTAGGTGATAAAAAAACAAAAATCCACTAAAAATATGGGGAAAAGACTCCTCAGTGATGCAGGAGGCAGTGATAACTGAACAGTGGTAACTTCCCAGGATTCCGGGCATGAATTTCCTTCTTATTTTACATGTTTTGAAAGTATGGGATATTACTTACATATATTTCAGATATCCTTAACCCGTTTTCTAACTAGCAAATACAAATTACAGGCTGCATTTTTCAGTGCATTATTTGTACTGAAGAAAACAGTTTTTTTTTCCCATTTAACATATAACAATTTGCTCCCATTTATAGGGGAACAACTAAGAATGTGAAACTATATTTAATATCTTGGGAACTTTCAGACACCAAAGCTCAGTTTTAATCTTAATAGCACAATGGTTTTCAGGGCAAGATTTGATTCAGGAAGCCCTTCAAAGTCACATCTGTCCATTTCTCTTTCGTGAATATATCCCCAAACAAGCACAAATGCCTGTAACGCTGAGAACCACACCCAACAAGAGAGCTATCGCATCTCCAGCTTCTACTGCTTCAACAACTGGCGGCAACAAAAGCAGTGAAATAAGAACTAAGAATAATTGTGTTGAAATGGAGGTCATGATGTTGGGTTCTTGAGGTATCTGGATTTTGGGAGCTGAAGGTTTCTAGAAATCAAACATGGAGACAAAAAGGAACCATTAAAAAAAATCCTGCCTTTTCAAAGACTATGAACACATGATTTTGAAATTAATTCCCCAACTCCAGCAATTTTCCCACACACTATAATGTCATCACCGTGTGAATTAACCAGAGATTGAAGAAAACTTAAATTAAGAATAAACAGAAAGCACACAACATACTCACTTGGAAACTTAACATAACATAAAACTCTAGGAAGTTGAGGAAACTAGTAACACTTACCAAAGAAACAGTGTATGTATAATTCTGTCTTTAGATACTCCTTTCCTGGTGCTCCGGATGCTGAAATTAAGAGTTTTCACGTGACAGTGCCTATTATCAGAGGATGAGGATGTAAAAATTACTCATTATTATTAACACTATTATTAAATAATAACGATTATTTTTTAAAGACACAGTAAGTGCAAAGTGGGAGGAGTCCGTAAAGGACAAGGCTAAGCAGTAAGTGGCTTATTAACACTATTATTAAATAATATTTATTATTATTATTATTAACACTATTATTAAATAATAACGATTATTTTTTAAAGACACAGTAAGTGCAAAGTGGGAGGAGTCCGTAAAGGACAAGGCTAAGCAGTAAGTGGCGAAAACACTTTGTCCAAGCAGGGAACTACATTTAAAGTTGGTCAGTTCGCCTATATAGGATAAAGCTAAAAATAAATCGAACCCAGAAACAAGTTCATTCCAAGACTTGATACTACAATTTGAAAAAGATCCCCTATTTTGGCGCCGCCGTTTTATCATACACTGGAGCAATCTAGCCTTTTGGAGACGAGAGCGTACGTTACCTTCCAGGAAGCAGCCATTACAGAAATGGTGAAGAGGGCGGAGTCTCCAAACTACATTTCCCACAATCCCTGACGCCGACAACTCCCAGGATGCAACGGCGCGCTCCCGGGACAAACTGAGGGAGCGAGGGACGCGTTTTGTTGGAGACTGAGAGGAGCAAACTAGCAGTTACCTGATGCGGTCCAGCGTTTTCCTGGTAAAGCGGTGTAGTGATTTGTGCAAAAGCTCATTTAAAAGTAAGATGAAAAAAATGACAGCAAGTGTTTTTACTCTGTTCAAGGTTTCAAGTTACGCAAGAAGTTGTGTCTTTTTCTCTAACCGTAGGAATTTATCACCTAAGCAGCCCCATCTGTTTCCAATGCTTTTAGATTAGTAACTTCCAACACTTTTGGAGCAAGGAATTCCCTGCATCATTTTCCAAAAGTGACTTATGACATTTGTTAATTCTTTTTAACTAATAGGGGGAAACACGTTAGACGTTTTGGAAAATGTTAAAACTATTTGTAAGGTAAAACGGTCGCTATGAACCAGGTTCTAGTTTCCCTGTTAGTTCAAGAGTGTAGTACATCTTATTGCTTCTCAATCATAATTTTTATGTTAGCCACCCTAAATGACCCCCAACCCTATGAGGTAAAATTACAACTTTTAAATCATAAAACAAGACTAAATTGTATGTGTAAGTTTTAACAGGTTCTGCAAGAGTTTCGTGAAGTCTATTATCTGTCGATGCCTTACTGAATCTTGCTAGTCACCAGGTCTTTCTCAGACTTACTGACTGGACAATTTATTGAACATCCTCAGATTGTACTTATTAATGACGTGAGTGAGGGATGAAGTCACCTGACTTGTCTGAAAATCTCCCCATTCAGTTTCTCAGATCCAGCAGGTGCCGTCTTGTTTTGTTTTTAAAGAAAAGGTGCAGGCACGGATGAAAGTCATCAAAGGTAGGCAGGCAGGCAGAAAGAGAGAAGGAATTGAACCCCCATCTCTGTGTTGTGCATAGACTGTGTCTGGCAGTGTTGTACAGACACTGTTACTATATGCTTAGTATCCCTAACTCGCGCCCATTAAGTGCTAATAGGACCCCCCCCCCTATCAGGAAGACAAATCAACCACCCTCAAACATTGCTAAGCATTCTTTGGTGGTGGATACTGTTCCTAGTTGGTAATCACTCAAAATTTCATCAAGAAAAAAAAAAAAAAAGATGAAAACAACGAAACCAAACAGCAGACAGATCACACATACATTCATATATATACACACACGTGTGAACACTTGCATACACATCCCCTTCGTCTTTGGTTATGGTGGTTTTACATTTTCACAGATTCCCTTCTGTATTCTGCCAAACTTGTCTGACAAGTTTCTCTGATCACTTTCTTATAATAGCACTGATACGCAAATTGAAGTTAGACTTCTGCTTCTTTATCTGCCACTCAGTTTACTCTTTAAGTTACAGAGAGGCGGTATATACTATAGGGAATATTAGCTTTTACTCTTGCTAGGGTTGTGGATTTGTGTACTTAATCTCTCTCAGACTTAGTTTCCTTTTATAAAATGTATGATCTGAGGAGTAAATGAAATGTTTCCAAAGTGGCTGAAAAAGTGACTAGCTACATACTTATCAATTCTCTTTATTTGTATTTCTAGTCCGCCTATTAATGGTTGGTTGAGTTTTTGTCTCTGGTCTCAGACTATTTGGTTAGAATCTTAATTTTACATTACTTGATTAGAATCTTAGCTATGCTTCTTAACTACCCCTGTGGCAATAGAGACGTTACTAAGCTTTTCGAAGACTCAGTTTATCTATCCATAAAATGTGGTGTAATACTGACTACTTTCTTTGTATATTATAAGGATTAAATGAGTTAATTCCTGGAAATAGTGACTGGGATGTAGTAAGCTCTTATTAAATATTAACTGTTGTTATTATTTATTCTTAAATCTGCGAAATATGGGGCCTCTAGGATATAGCTTCTTTCCATTGTGAATTGGTCTTCTGCAGATACACATGATTTGAAAAATTCCTGTGGGACCCTTCAATGCAGAGAGAAGCATTTCAGTTCTAGATTCTGGGTTGAGGACTGACTGGAAAACACTCCTCTATTTTCAAAAGCTGTCTTAGTTGTGGTAGAAAATAATTCATTTGTTAAGTTAGTGGGATATTATTGCTATTTAACTAACTTATAAACACTGGTGGTTACATTTATGTTTAAAACATATTCCATATCCAGCTAGTGTCACATTATTAAAATCATATTGGATCCAAAAGACTTTGAAAATATGACTAGAAGAGGATCTAGACATGGGTGAATAGCCTCAAGAAATAGTTCAACTAGACTGAGCTTTAGGGTCACTTCAACAAAACTCAACAGGTAGACACTCTTGATTCCCTTTGAATTCTAGTTCTAATTGTAGCAGCTAGTCTTAAACTCTGAACTGCCTTTTCCATAAATTGCAGCAAAGGCAAGGGCAGTGTTAGAAACTGCTAAAAGCACTAGGATGAGACTATGGACTATTTTATTTAATGGTGATGTATTTGGCATATAAAATTATGTTAGTTTCAGGTTTGCAACAATGGTTTGATATTTGTACATATTGAGAAATGATAACCATAATAACTCTAGTCTATCACTATGCATAATTCACATTTTTTCTTGTGATGAGATTTACTCTCTTAGTAAGTTTTAATTATATTATACATTATTTTTAACTGTAGTCATTATGCTGTGCTTTACATCACCTGGACTTATTTTACAACTGGAAGCTTGTACCTTTTGATCTCCTTCATCAGTGTTACCCACTACTAGTCCCCACCACCCCCATTTCTGGCAGTCTTGTCTCTGTATGAGTTTTCTTTTTTGTTTGTTTGTTTTTAGATAATTATTTACGTGAGATCATATAATATTTGTCTTTAACTCTTTTCACTTACCATAAAGAATACATTACTTTTGATAGCTTGTAGTGGAATAATTAATTGCAAAACTTGCAGGGCAGAAGGAAATACTTTTGTATTACCCATGAGAACTGGCACTTGACAGTGTTGAACATGATACCAAGAATTTTACCTTATTTTCATGTCTTCAGTAAAGCCACTATCTCAAGAAGATAAGCATTATTAGTCTTGAATCCCTTATGTAGGACTTATTTGCTTGTGAGCCATGGATGAAGGAACTTCATTTTGCCAAAATATTTAAATAAATAATTTTTTAAAGTTTGTCTTTGATTTATAAGTCAAGGTTCATGTAACTGGTCTTCATTAGTTTATGATGTATACAGTAGTTGGAAATGTTAACCCAGGGGTTACTTGTTTTAGGTGATATAGAGGGGAGGGTTAATTTTATGAATACAATGAGTATAATAATCTCTTTCACTCCTGTGACCTGAAGGCAATTTTTTTGATTTCTAATGTGCCCACAATCAATCTTAATGAACTGTTATTTCCTAGCTGTAGCTTATATATTCTGTCTAGATCACTGACCAAAATAACTGCGTTATCGTACATGTGTGGTCCCTTTATAAAAAAAGATAATCATTTCCTTATCAGTGCAAGAGAGTTGAGCAGCTTCTGTGCTGAACATATGCCAGCTGTAAATTCTGCTTTTGAACATCTCTGGTAGCAACACAAACTACCATTCTTATGAAGCGGTGCCAAATTTCATTCCCCTCTAAGCTGTTTGAATGCTTATGTAGACTTCTATATAGTTCTTCATTTGGTATAAAGTATCGAGAGTTATGGAATCACAATTTAGTCTTTCAATTCAAAAGAACCTAATCCTATACACCATCCTTCACTAAAATAGAGATCACTGGTAGCCAGTGAAATTCAGATTATAAGAACATTACTTTAGTCACTTATGTGAGCAGTGGAGAACAAAATTTCCCAAGTCAGTTGTCACCCAGAAATGATTTCAGAGAAGAAAGGAGATGTGGCTTTTGCTTATTTTATAACTGTTAGAAGTGAGTCATTGCTAGGCCTTGATGAAAATCAGTTCTGTGATCCATCAGAGTGGGCAAGATATGCTGGCGTCAGGATTGTTTAGTGACCAGTGTGTGTCAGGGAATTCATAAAACCCAGATTTCCTCATTAGCAATTAGCCAGTCAAATGAATGGACACATTGTATTAGAACTTAACAATTAAGACCAACTCAGATCTAGTCATATTCTCATCAATAATAGCACATTTATCACTGAGATCACTTCATTAGAGTTAACTAATCATTAGCTAATAGGAAAGGATAAGCGACATTTTTCAGAGCTATTCAGCTGTTGCAGCAAAAAAAACCCATTTGGATTAAACATACTTGCCAGCATTTTATAAAGGCATATGAGCAAGTTGTAAAAGGTTTTGATATGGTTCTAGGTATTATCTAGGGCATACTGGGTATTTGGCCCCTTGACTTTTACCCATGAACTTCAGTAATCTGTAGGAATCGATCCACAGACAAGCTTGATCGTGTCTAGGGAATTAGAGGAACCCACTCACAGGCACTGACAGATTCAAATTTTACTCACATAGCTCAGCTACCAGGAGTGGATTAAAAATGCCTGGATAGGATAAATTTACAGTTTTTAAAAGTGATGATATTATCTCTTTATATAGAATTTATCCCTGGTTATAAACTGATTAAAAACATAAGCTTTAGAAAGTCATAATTGGTTGGCCCCAAATTCACCTCTGCCACTTACTAACTCTGTGAACTTGAGCAAATTATCTAACTTTTTGACACTTGAGTTGTCTCATATCTAATGAGAAAATCACAGTCTTCATAAGATTCTCAATATGAATTAATGAAGTGACCTGTAAAATGCCTAATATGGTCAATAAAATTACTGCTATTATTAGCAACAGGGTAGAGCTCTCAGAAACACGGGATTAGCTGATCAGATAATATTTAAGTGCTGCACAAGGAAATTTAAAGTCAGCATTATCATGCCTTATGGGAGAGTGAACAAGTATTTTGGACAAGATTTTCTTAGAAAACATGGTTTTATGTTACATATGACAAGATTGGCTGATTGACATTTAACAGGTAGTTAAAATAGTGACATGTGTCAAGAATTATTCTATACATTAACAAATATAAATCCCTTTACTCTTTAAAATAATCCTATGAGGTAAATACTATTATTATCTCTGTTATAGGTGAGGAAATTGAGGTATAGTTGAGTGATTTATTCAAGGTCACAATAATTAGTAAGAAGTAGAATCAGAATATGAACCCAGGGAAGCTGTATATGCTCTTAATCATTTGCCCACCTGATTTTATGTGGAAAATATTCACAGGATCAAATGCTATTTTAATTTTCTTTGAAATAATGTGCTCTAGTTGATGGGGGAGTCACTGAGGTCTTGTTGGTATCTGTATACTTCCCTCCAGGACCTATTTTGGTGAATGAGTGAATGCTTGTACTTACCTGATTTTTCTATTAATTTTGAATTAGATTTAATAAATATGTACAAAAATATGTTCTTTCACAGATTAAGGTATATGTGACCCAAGCTCAGAAACACACTTACTGATGGGCGCAGATGTTACATATCAAAGAACATAGGTTGTGATAGGTTGGTAAATCTCAACTATAATGAAGTCACTGAAGTCTATATAATACATAAAATTCAGAGAGAAAAAAAAGAAAGTCAAAAGAACTTACTGAAAATATGTTCTTAGAGGTAAAGAAATTAATCACTGCAAAATTATATTAACTTATATTATATTAAAATTATATTAACTATTAGCTATTAAAAAGTTAGTATGTTGAGTTCATTATAATTAAAAACTGGTAACTGTGGAGAAAGCACAAAATTTATAAAATTAAAAACATACCATATAGAAAATGCAAATAGCAAAGGAAAGTGAATCATGCTTCAGTTGGTCTTAGCTTGATTTCCCTTGAATCTAAAGACTTAAAATATTTATATTTATCCATTTTTTCTGAGTAAAATCACTCATTTTTCAGACCTTGCACTTCCACTTTGGATACCTCATCTTGTTTTGATGCCTTTTATCAAGAGTCATTCTAGACACGTTAGAATTTCTAGGGCAAGAGTGTTTATTATGTAACAGCTGGGAAGTGGTGACTCTTAAAAATATCTTGGGAACTTGAATGAACACCTGAAACATTTATGTGGACATTTATTGTGAATTTTCAATTGACATATTGTGTTTGGCCACTTTTAGTTTTTAGATCTATTTCTTTTGCTAAATTATATAGATGGTCTGGTAGAGAACTTTATGGTATAATATCAGATTCTCTGTCATGGAATTATTTATTTACCTATGAAATGGTGAGCTGGAGAGCACAATAAAGTTTCTTTACTTTTGCCTGTAATATTTTGATTGTTTATAAATCTGTTCCAGGGAGTCCATTATGCCAACAGTCTCCTTGTCTACAGATATTGTGAATGTGGAATTGTATGAATTAAAAATCTTTATAACTAATAATAAAAGATTATGACAAAAGATCTGACTTTCTAGAAGAAAACTTAAGGAGGTTGCTGGATTTTTCTATTTTAATGACAATTCTTTATTTTGAAAAAAGTAGATAGGTAAAATTTTTAAAAATGATTGCAGTTGGGTCAGTTGAGAGACGAGTTCCATACAATGCTATTCAGTTTTATTTCATTGTGATTTAGACCTGTTTTAATATATTTTAAGCTTGCATTTCTCAGGGGATTCAAAATAAGTAGCTGACCTCAATCTGACAGTCAAAGTGAAATATTGCTTTGTGAGTATGACTATCAGCACAAGGATATATTAAAGTGAGTGTGGTGTGCTATATAAGAAGGAACATAATACTTTCATCTGCTTTGCTTCAGTAAGACCCTTAATAAAAATACGCTACCCATCTTTGGTCACCACACTTTTTCAAGGGGACTTAGTGATGGTCTAGGGATGAGTGACAGAGTTGTTTCAAGTGATCAAAATCTCAGTCTTGGAAGAGTGTTTTCAAAGTGTGTTTTGTGACTAGCTTGCATTGCTATTGCATGGAGACTTTGCTTAAAAATGAAAATTTCTTTTTCCCATTTCTTTTGTTTCCATTTAAAAAATGAACATTTCTAAAAAGTTTTCTAAGTAGTTTTTAGGTTTATCTGATCTTAGAACCTTTGTCATTAGGACAAATAAATTATTGGGATTTATTATTTGGGAAGAGGAGACATAGGGGCAACTGAATAATTATCTTTAACTTAACAATAAACTAAAGAATTATCTGTATTTCTCTGATAGACTCCTTCCCACATTGAAGATGTGGGAAATACAAATAATTCTTGCTATTTATTTACATATCAAAAGACCTTTTTCCCTCATTAGTTCTTATTGTCTTATCCTTTTCTAAAACTTAATTCTTTTAAAAATGGATAAAACCATTCTGATAGTTTCCAGCATTAAAATTGTAGAAACATCATTTCTTGGTGAAAACAATCCTTTCCTAGACCTGAAAGGGACTCTCTATAACAAAATGGACAGTATTCTGTTTTAAAACAAAACAGTGCAGGTGTGATTTCATATGGTTTCTTCTTAACAGCACTCTCTCAAAGATTAGAACAAAGTGTTAAATGCAGCTCACTGAAGATGATCAGAAAGGTCTGTGTGGTGGGTTGTTTTCTGATGATTTAGCACTTATGAAAGATTAGGTTTATAAGACTTTGGACCTATTTTCCTAAGCATTTCTTCTCTCAGATGGTATTTGGAAGGGAGCTGTAACCTAGAGTGCTGGTATTCTAAATTGTTGGTTGAGGGCTCATCCATATACTTCAGAACTAGGACAATCAAGTAGTAAGATAGTTATCCTATTATGAAAATTGATTAGCAAGTGTTCTTGTCATATAGCTATAGCTGGATAAAATAGAGTGTGGTTCCAAGGTCTTCCCACTTTTAGTTATGCTGATTTGTCATGCTACTCCTTGTATTATATTTCATGAATACTTATTCAGTAAATTAGCAACTAAGACTTGCAGCTTTATTCAACATAAAGCCTAGTTTGAACCAATATGTGAGATATAGTTGTGAAAACAGTGAGTATGATTTTGAACTGTGGGAAAAGATCCCTAGTAGCTAAAATAAGAAGAAATCTGCTTTGTTATTTCTAGTTTGGACCATGAACAGAAGTCTAGTGGAGTTTTTCTTTTTAAATGGGTTACGCACTTTTAAAGAAACATTAACAAGCTAGACATTAACTGGAATTGTTATAAGACTAGAATCATTAATTGAAGAACATAGTTGAAAGGCTATGAGATATAAATAAAAAGACTCATTAAGACTATATGCTATTTTATAAGTAATAATTTTATTATTTCTTTTACTTACATTGTTGTGTTCATTTTAGGATATTGAATTTGCATCTAAATTTTTGAGTATTTCATACCATACCCACAACCAGAGTTCAGAGTTCTAGTGGCCTTTACCACCAGCTTGTTCCCGCCTTTTACTGCCCGCCCCCACACCATAAACATAGTCTCACATCTGTCTGCTTGTTTGTTTTATTTATTTATATTCTACATACAAGTGAAACAATCCTGTACTTCTTTTTTTATTTTTGACTTATTTCACTTAGCACGATCCACTCTAGTTCATTCAGATTGTTGCAAAGGGCACAATATTGTCTTTTTAAATGGCTGCATAGAATTCCATCACGTATCTGTATTACAGCTTCCTTATCCAGTCATTTGTTGATGGGCATTTAGATATTTTTTCTATGTCTTGGCTGTTGTAAATTGCCCTGATGTGAACATAGGAGTGCAGACTTTTTTCTAATCAGTGTTACTGTGTTCTCTGGGTATATGCCTGGAAGTGGAATTGCTGGATCAAATGGTAGGTAACTAACTCCATCCTTATGTTTTTGAGGAATCTTCATACTGTTTTCCAAAGAGATTGCACTAATTTACATTCCCACTAACAATGGGAGAGGGTTCCTTTTTCTCCACACCCTCTCCAGCACTTCTTGTTTCTAGTCTTTTTGATATAGACCATTTTCATTGATGTGTGGTGATATTTTTATTTGCGTTTGTCTAATGAGGAATTTTTCATGTGTCTGTAGACCATCTGTGTATCTTCTTTAGACAGGTGTCTATTCAGTTCTCCTGTTCATTTTTCCAGTGTTTCATTTGCTTTATTTTAGTTGAGGTGTCTGAACTATTTGATGTTTTGGAGATTAAGCCCTTATCTGACTATAGTCAGATAAGTTCATCCCATAGGAGAGGTCTCTAAAGGAAGGGGAGTGGAATTGTTCTCAATGGGTCTGTGGGTGAAAAGTGATAGAGAGGTGTCTTTTATTTCAATATTAAAAAAAGTTTTCTAATGTTTAAGAGGTAATTTTCTGCCTTGGTGAGTAGCAAACTCTTGATCAATCAGTGGATAAGTTAATGAACACTTGCCTATGATATATAGACAGGATTCTGACTTCAAAAGGATGATTGACTTACATCAGCTTAAATTTTTTTTCTCATTCTCTTATCTCCTCCACCCGTCAACCCCAAGTCTATGCTAGATGTCTGCTACACCTTACAACATTTATTTGAATAGTCTAAGACACTATCTTTCCAAAGGCTTTATTTTTAGTACTTCTTTATTTTGAAGTGGAGGGAAGAAATAAACTTTTATTCTCTTTCTGAAAAGAAAATATTTGTTAGTAATCTATTTATAAATATATGAGAAATAATATTAATTTTTAAATATTTTACTACCTGCTTTTATAATTGGTACTATTTCAAAAATAATCACATGAGATAAAGTGAATAGATGAAAAGTGGGTTCTGAATATTTTGTTTAGACCAGCAAAAACCTTTAATCTATGGATCAAAATATAAGCTTGATCAAGCTTTTGAATATTACATGTCTTGTAAATGTGTTTGTTATGGAATACCTGCAAGAACTTCCTGCAGTGAGTCAGAATGATCTTAACAGACTTCTGAGTATTGTGATTACATTGTGTATTTCTGAAAAATTAAATCTTAGACCAAAGTAAGATTTCATATTTCTTCTTATTCTAAATTTCAAAGTTCAAATTGTGCTTTTTTGGGGAAATGAACTATTTTGATTTAATTTCTGAGTGAATAAATCCCTTAAACACTGAACATCAAAAATATTTGCATTTTGAGAACGTGGGTACAAAATATGTGCACAATGTAGCTCTGGAAACATGTTAACATTGGTTATCACATTATCTATGTGTTAAGCTACTTGGTTAGGGAAGTAAAACCTGAAAAATGATAAAGATTAAATTTGTGGAATCCGCTTTTCTAAACATTTCTCTGTAATCTGTTGTTGAAACTAGAATTGATCACTAGATAGGCTGAGAGGTTGGTGAGGAAATACTCAAATTCTTTTTATAATTATTTTCTTTTGGAAAATAGCAGATACAGATTTACTAAACGTGGTTTAACAGTGTTACTCTTACAGGGCCCACGTGTCTAACAATTAAGTGTTTTGAAAAGTTCCCTGGCTAGGCTAGGCAAGAGTAGGTGTCAGCTATGGTACCCATGTTTACTGGTTCACTTTCAGCAGTGTATTGTAGTGTTTGTGTGTCTGGTTAAGTGGAAGGACATATAACGTATCTGGTTTCAGCTCAATTAAGCTTCAAAGACTCTTTAAGTGAGGATTGCATATAATACTAATTACTCAAAGGATTGTAAAATGAATGTCATGATTTAATAAACAAAGCCAATGATATGCTATTTGGATCTATTTATCTTTGCACAGCATTTTCTTTTTTAGCTTATGACGGCCATAATTGAATTTAGAGCCAGACATTGGAGTCGAAGCTCAGTAAATATTAAACTAAGATTGAAAGGAAGTATATTTGATTGTAGTGATCTTTATTTTAAAATTATTAAGACTATGTTAGTGCTCAGGAAAAATTTTGTACAATTAATAATTTGAAGTGTGATTTATGTTTTATTTAATCTTTTTGAAATCTTGTATATTTTGAAATATACCTATTAGCATGTAGTTCATGAATATAATTTACATATGATTGATTGTACATGCATATATTTTTACTTATAAATATGAGTAATATAAAAATTTGGAGATACTGGTCTAGGTTCACTTGTATAATGAAAGAGAAGGACAGTATTGTTTTACTTTTTTCAGAATTTAAAGCTTGTTTTATATAAGTTTTCATACTTCTCTGTGTTTCCTTTAGATACATATTTCTCTGAAAATGTAAATAATTGAAAAGAGTAAGTTAGGTCTTCAGATCAGTGTAATCATTGATTCTTATGAAGTAATTGGTGGTATGAAATTATTGAGACAGAGCAATGATACCTCTTCACTATTATTGCATTTCTTTTCTTTTTCAGGAAAAGCCTTTCTCTACTTCAATATTTTTTTTATTAAAGATATTTTATTTCCAAAATGTTATTTTCCTAAAACAAATCTATAAAATACTCATTATTATATATAATACTATATATAAAAACTTATGTTTTACAGGTGTTGAATTATGTGAAATATTTTTTAGTATGTGTTTAAAATGCCCAGTTACTTGTAGACAGAAAAGATTTCAATGACTAAAAAAATTTACAAAAGATCAGACAGTTGTGTATTTCTTCTTTTCCAGCAGTGGGAGGAGTGCTACTGTGACTCTTCTCAATCATTTCCAAGTTATTCCTAGGTGTCAAAAAAAATTTTTTTTTTTTAACTTTGTGCTGAGTTCAACATAGAATCTCCTAGTTATCATCTTGGTGCTCTGAAAGACACTACACCTAGTGGATTTTGTCAGGCCCTTGTTACACAACTGTGTACACCTAGAATTAGGCCTTAGATTTTCCCTATTCAAGCACTCTTCTAAAATCCTGAACATTTTCAACTTTTCCCCAGTATAGTATGTTTTGTCTTATGATAAGAGCAGTACCGTGTAGTTTAAGTGCTTGTTATGGTAAATAAAAGAGTAATTGTTGCCTAATTTGAATTCTTTGTACTGAGCAACATTGTCTAATGGAACATAGGCACTCCGTATAAGCAGAGAATTTCAGTAAAATATGTAATATTTTCTCCTTGATTTACATTATGTGTTCAAAGAGTTTTTTTCCTTCTGATTGAGTGTTAGACACTGTTAGTATTAAATTTTTCTACCCTATAATTTCTTAGTGTTTTATAATATTTAAAGTCACTGTGCTCTAGAAAGCAAAACAAAACACAAAGGCAAAATATTTTCATTCTTTATACATTCATGTACACACACACGCATGCAGAGTCACAAGCACCTGCTCAGATACACAATTGGGCAGTTCTTCTGTTGAGTTGGAAATAATTTTTCTCTAGAGATGACTTAGTAAAGACAAGTTCAGGACTATTTAGATAATTTGGTCAATTAAATGTAGAACCATTTGCTCAAAAACTATTAAGAATTTCTAGACAGGGATGATAGCATTAAGCTAGGCATGGGGCCCTCTGTGACTGTTCAAGTCATATCCCAGTGCAACCAACTGTGGGCCAGTTGAATCAAAAGTCTGTTTAATAATGGTCACTTTACAGTCCACTTTTCGAAGGTCAGCTCCAGTTTCCTTAAACGTTTTTTTATTATCCTGAGCCTAACTTAAACCCAGTGTTGGTAGCACAGAATAGGAGTGGGAGGAGGCGCCTCAGGAGGTTCAATTTTCTTCTAGGTGAAGCTCTTCCAGAATATGTCCCTGGATGCTGGTCAACACCTGCTGGATTCCCCATCTGTGATGGGGACCAAGAACTCTGTAGGCTCTCAGTTTTGCTGCACTTGCTTACGAAGAGCTGGAAAGGAAGTGGATTCCTGCTAATAGGCTAGCGAATCCCAGGAGAATCTGGAGTATGCTTTGGAAGTTGCAAAGACAGTCTCTAGTTGTTTACCTATCTGCTGGGGGCATGTCCAGTCTCTTGTGGAATGCACCCAAGCCAGCTTCACAGGGCATGGTCAAACACAGCTAGAGTTCAAGATTCAGATCTTTTAGAGCAAAATTCTATTTTAGTGCTATAGGACCAGTCTCATTGGAAAACATTAAAAATGGATCTCTTTTCCCATTTATATTTGCTTTCCTCAACAATTGTTGGGACTTTTATTTAGCTATGGGAAACCACTGTCAAGTTACTGATTTAACTTAACAGAACTTTCTACTTGAATGGAATAGAAGACTTTTTAAAGAATATGTGTATTGCAGTAACTTTGATTTTACATATTAAAATAAACTCACGTGTGTAGGTTCCCCATATGTGTAGTTTCCCTATTCCTAAGACATATGTCAATACAGCCTGCTGTCCACCAAATCACCAAGTGCTCTTCATCATTGTGGGCTCTGCCACAACTTGTCCCACACCCTGTTGTGTCTCATTCTCTACTGGTAACCTCAGTTCTATTGCAAGTGTCCAAGAGTTGTTTTGGTTTCATCTGTTCCTTTGTTGTTGTTGTTACTTTTTATATTCACATTCCACCTGTGAGTGAGATCATCTGGTATCTTTCTTCTTTTGACTTATTTCAATTAGCATAATTCCTGTAGATCCATCCATATTGATTCAAGTGACAGAGTTTCATCTCTTCTAAGGGCTGTGTAGTATTCTATTGTGTATATGTGCCACATCTTCTTTATCCATTCATCTGATGTTGGGCACTTAGGTAGTTTCCAGTTCTTAGCTATTGTGAAAAGAGCTGCAGTAAACTTGGGAGTGCATGAATCTCTGCAAATTAAGAGTGTTTGTATCTTTGAATAAACACCCAGAAGTGGAATGGCGGGATCAGATGCAATTTCCATCTTAAACTTTTTTAGAAATCTCCACTCTGTTTTCCACAGGGGTTGTACCAATTTGTATTTCCACCAATAGTATAAAATAGTATAAAAGCCTTCCCTTTTCTCCACATCCTCACCTTGTTTCCAGACTTCTGGATAATCATTCTCTGCGGTGTAAGGTGATATCTCATTGTTGTTTTGATTTGCATTTCCCTGATATCCAGGGAATAGAACATCTTTTTAGATGCATGTTGGCCATCTGTATATCCTCTCTGGAAAAATGTCTCCAATCCTTTCCATTTTTTTGATTGAATTGCCTGTTTTTCTGTTACTGAGTTTTATGAGTTCATTGTATATTTTGAATATTAAGCCCTTGTCAGAAACATGGAATGAAAATATTTTCTCTCAGTTAGTAGGCTCTCTTTTTGTTCTGGTGATGTTTTTTTTTTCACTGTGAAGAAGCTTTTTAGTTTGATGTAGTCTTAGTTATTTATTTTTCTTTCTGTTTCTGTTGATGCTAGAGGTGAATCCCCAAAGACCTCTGGAAGATTGATATCATGGAATGTATTTCCTATATTGTATAAGAATTTAATGGCTTCTGGTCTTATATTCAAGTCTCATTTTAGGGTAATTTTTGTGAAAAGTGTTAGAGAGTAGTCTAGCTTCATTCTTTTGCCTTCCAGTTTTCCCAGCACCATTTATTGAAGAGACTTTCTTCATTGTATGTTTCTGGCAACTTTGTCATAGATTAACTGACTGTTTGTTAGTGGGTCAGTTTAGGGTGACTTAGTTCTATTCCAATGATCTGTGGCTCTGCTATTATTCCAGTACTATATCATTTTTATCACTATCAGTTTGTAGTAGAGCTCAGTGTTTGGGGGCGTAATCCCCCAAAGTCATTCTTTTTTCTCATAGTTATTTTGGCTATTTGGGACCTTTTGTTGTCCATACAAATTTTAACATTTTCGTCCTATTTCTTGGAAATAAGCCCGTGAGATTTTAATGAGGATTGCATTAAATCTTTATATTGCTTTAAGTAAGATGACCATTTTAATGATGTTGATTCTTCTCAGTCATGAGCAGGGGATGTTTTTCTGTCTCTTTGTATCCTTCTCTGTTTTTTTTTTTTTTTTTAAGGAGAACTTGTAGCTTTCATTGGATAGGTCTTTCACTTCCTTTGTTAAGTATATTTCAAGATATTTTATTGTTTTTACTTCTATTTTAAGCAGTGTAATTTTTTATTGTGTTTTCTTCTAGTTTGTTGTATGAATATAAAAATTCAATGGATTTTTATGCATTGATTTTATAGCCTCGTACTTTATTGTATTTGTTGATTAGCTCTAGTAATTTTTTGACAGTGTTTTTAAGGTTTTCAGTATATATAATCATGTCATCTGAAAATAATGATAGTTTTATTTCCTCCCTTCCAATTTGGATTCCTTTTATTTCGTTTTCTTACCCAATTGCTTTGGTTAAGACATCCGGTACAATGTTAAATAGCAGTGGTGAGAGTGGATAGCCTTGTCTTGTTCTTGGCCTTAGAGGAAATGCTTTCAATTTTTTGCTGTCGACTATGATGTTTGCTGTGGGTTTGTCATATATGGCCTTTATTATGTTGAGGTATGAACTTTCTATTCCCATTTTATGGAGGGTTTTTTTTTTCCATCATAAATGGGTCTTGTCAAAAGCTTTCTCTGCATCTTTGATAAGTCCTTATGGTTTTTCTCTTTGCTCTTTGATGTGGTGTATGACATTAATAGATTTACATATGTTAGATCATCCTTGCATCCCTGGGATGAATCCCTCTTGGTCATGATGGATGATATTTTTGATGCATTGTTGAGTTCAGTTTACTGATATTTTGTTGAAAAATTTTGCATTTATGTTCATTAGAGATATTGGTCTGTAATTTTCTTTCTTGGTGACTTCTCTATAAGCTTTTGGTATCATTGTGATGTTAGCCTCATAAAAAGTATTTGGGAGTGATCCCTGTTCTTCAGTATTTTGGATGAGTTAGAGAAAATAGGAATTAATTCTTCTCTGAAGGTTTGGTGAAACTCACTAGAAAAGCCATCTGGACCTGGGATTTTATTTTTAGGATATTTTTGATTACCTCTTCCTTTGCTTGTGATTGTTCTGTTTAGGGGTTCCAATTCCTTCAGGTTCAATCTTGGTCAATTGTATTTTTCTAAAAATCTGTGTCCTTGAGGTTGTCCATTTTGTTGGTTTAGAGCTGTTCATAGTTGTCCCTTATGTTTTGTATTTCTCTGGTTTCTTGTAACTTCTCCCCTTTCATTTCTGATTCTAGTTATGAGAGTTTTTTTCTCCTTTATTCTCTGTGAGTCTAGCCAATAGTTTCTCAATTTTGTTTATTTTTCAAAGAACAAATTTTGGTTTCATTGAGCTTCTGGATTGTCCTTTTTTCTCTTTCCTTTATTTCTCCTTGAATTTTTATTATTTCCTTTCTTCCGATTTTTGCAAAAATTGTTCTTTCTCTAGTTCTTTTAAAGTAGGGTTAGGTTTTATATTTGTGATTTTTCTTGTTTCTTGAGGTATTCCTGATTTGCAATGAACTTTCTCCTTAGTACTGTTTTTGCTGCATCCCATAGATTCTGGTAGCTTGTATCTTCATTTTCTTTTGTCTCTAAGTAATTTTTAAGTTCCTCTTTGATTTCCTTTTACCTCAGTCATTTAGAGGCATATTGTTTAGTCTCTAATTAATTTGGGGTCTTCTTTCTTTTTGTGGTTGATTTCTAATTTTAAGCCATTGTGGTCAGAGAAGATGCTTGGTATGATTTCAGTCTTGTAAATTCGTTGAGACATGTTTTGTGTACCCACATATGAGCTATCCTCGAGAATGTTTCATGTGCACTTGAGAAGAAAATGATATCTGTAGTCATTGGATGAAGTGTTTGATCTATGTCTGTTAGACTTAACTGTTTCAGATGGTCATTTAAAGCAGCTGTTTCCCTGTTAATTTTCTGTCTGGTTGATTCATTGCTGTAAGTTTGGTGTTCAAGTCTCCCACTATTATTGTGTTGCTGTTGATGTGTCTCATTCGGCCTAATTATACTTGCTTAATATATTTTGATGCTCCTTAATTTGGTACATATATGTTAATAAGAATTATGTCTTCTTGCTCAAGTGACCCTTTAATTCTTATATAATGTTCTTCTCCATCTTTTGTTACACTTTTTAGTTGGAAGTCTATTTTATCTGATATAATTATAGCTTTTCCTGGTTTTTTTGTGGTTGCCATTTGACTGTAGGATTGTCTTCCAACCATTTGAGCCTTTGTTTATCTTTTGAAAGAAGGTGTGTTTCTGAATGCAGCAGAAGGATGGGTTATGCTTTTTAATGCCTTTAGCCACTCTGTGTCCTTTGGTGAGTTCAGTCCACTAATGTTTAAGGTATTTATTGATTTGTAGCTATTTACTGTCATTTTGTAATTTGTCTTGTCTGTGTTATTTTAGACAGTGCCTTTGTTCTTCTCTCTTCTTAGATGGGTTGTGTGTAGTTATGTTTTGATTGGTTTCCTTTTTTGTTTTCTTCTTTTCTTTTTCCCCGGAGATGTTTTAAGGTTATCCTGAAGTTAGCATTATGAATTCTATGTTTATTTTCTATTTTTATTTGAAAATAGATTAGTCTTACTCATTCTAACCATCCACATTTTTATTCTCTTGTCTTCCCATTTATATTTGATGTCTTAGTGTTCTTAAATGGGGTTTCTTTACATTTTATATAGTATCCTTTAATATTTTTTGTAAAACTGGTTTTGTGGTGATAAATTTATTTAACTTTTGCTTTTCAGAAAAGCTTTTCATCATTAATTTAGCTCTGAATGCTAATCTGGCAGGGTATATTATCCTAGGTTAAAAATCATTTTCTTTTAGGGCTCTGAATATATCATGCTATTCCCTTCTGGCCTGTAGAGTTTCAGTTGAGAAGTCTGCTGGCAATTTTATGTGGACTCCTTTATGTGTGAGTCATTTTTCTCTGACTGCTTTTAAGATTTTTTCTTTATTTTATATTTTTGACATTTTTATGACAATGTGTCTAGGTAGCTCTGGGTTTCTTTTATTAGGAACTCTCTAAGTTTCCTGGGTCTGGAGGCTAGCTTCACATCTGCTGCATTCAGATTTTCCCCTGGGTTTTTGATTGGATCCATCATTTCATGTGTATTTCTCTGTGTCTTTATTCTGTTTGGCCTTCTTTGTATATTTCTGTGGGTCTGGTTTTCCTGCAGTGATGGTGTTGTATGGGATGTTGACCTTGTTGTTGGCCCACAATTAGCATTCAGACTGAAGTTCCACATCTACCTGCTGGGTTTTGCTAGTGGGTAGTCTTGAGGGTTCATCCTTTCTGGGAGGCGACTACCTTCTTCCTTTAATCATGGTTGTGGGCTATCCTGTGGGCAGGATAGCTGATGGGCAGGATGTCCTGTGGGAGGATACTGAGACTCTAGTGTAATATGGTGGTGGGAGGGGATGGTGGTGGGGTTTCCAACTGCTTTCTGCAGCACCCAGTATAATTTCACCATATAGACTATGACCGTCACCATATAGCTGAGAGCTTCATGTGCTAGTTCTGTTTCTGCCCTGCACCAAGACTGTCTCCTCTGACTCCCTTTCCTGGTCCTGCTGGGCGGGCTCTTTGCTGCTTTTGTAGTGACTCTCCAGAATTTGCGATGTAGCTCTGAATCTTGGTGTCTTGCCTACCCTTTGCCATCACGATTGCTGTTGCAGCTCTGTAGCCTCTATGCTTGCTTTTCCTCAATGTTTGTTTCTGGAGAACAGGTGAATTCCTAGTTTCTCCATGAGGAGGATCTGAATCTTGCCCCTATCAGGTTACTATCTTCTGACCATCCCTGAAGATTCACTTTTTGTGGGTATCTTTTCTGCATGCCAACTTCTACCTATATGTAAAACTAATTTCTTAAGAGGATAGCATATCAGCAATTGTTTCCTGTTGTACACTGATCATTTAGTTTTCTTCGTGTCTATAATACTCTTAGAAGAAAAATTTAGATTTGCATCAACTGAGACAAATGAGACTACAGCAGGTGGACCAACTGATTTAATTTTTGTCCTTTAAAGTAGTACCAAAGCAACAACAAAAACAAAGAGATCAAAGCCTAGAATTCTTTCATATTTTCATTGGATTGAGAGCTATGTGGGATGAAACAATAACTTGATTCCATTACAACCTTTCATTTATTAAAAATAAGTTTTGAGAGATTGAGAACATGTATAGATGCTATTCCAAACATTCTTTTTATTTTGATCAGAAAAAGTCTAACTGGGTCTTTATACAGCCAACAAAATATATTTCCCACATATTTCATAATAAACCGATCTGCCGTGGACAAATCATTTTTCTTTTTTCTTCTGCTCTTTTAATTAGAATTTCATACAGAATATTATACCATACGAGCACAAAGATAAAATTACCTAATTTGCTATTCAAAGTTGTTCAGAATGAAGGGTTGAAATTAGATAACTTTTAATACCAGTGAGTTGGTTCGTAAATGTGTGGCAGTTAAATGAAAATTGAAGTCAATAAAATGGATTAAGTTCTAGATCATTTCTGTTTTAATTAATAGGTTCACGTCTCTAATAGAAGACCAAGACTGATACCAATACCAATTACTGATGGAGTTAGAAAAACTACTGTGTTTTTGTATTTGTCTTACATAATTATTGAGTTTTAAATTAGCTTGCTAAAATATATATTTTGAGATGAAATGTTTCATGTAGACTTTTTGAGAAATGCTTCTCAGAAATACCCCTGTAAGGAAATGAGAAAAGAAAGATTTAGATGTTATACACAGATTCATCATCTGTCATCTTCATGTGGCCAATAGCCAATGTCAGACATAGCACCTTCTTCACTTGGTACTTGATTTAGAGCTTTACTTCATCAACTTTGACCACTATGTTCTTACTGTGGGTCAGCGTAGAAGGACACTTCCCAGCCGTTTTCAGACCTGGGCCTAGGATTTATAGGATCTGCTTGATCAGAACCTCTAAAGCCAAAAGGGCATTGTATTTCTTGGTCATCTTCTTTAACCAGATTCTTATTCTTGTTGAGTTTCTTTTGTGCCTTTTTATCCATGTTGGAGATACCCACAGCCTTGACCTTCTCATGGGTTTATCCATGTTGGAGATACCCACAGCCTTTACCTTCTCATGGGTTCCTGGTCCCTCAAGACACAGATGGAGAATTGAAGTAGGGAGTGGATGTTGACCTGACTCTTCCTAGAAATGTTGTCCTTCTGAGGGTCATGATTCTTAAAGCTGATCTGCAACTCCACTGTCTCCAAAAAATTTCAGCACTTGCAGTGGTTCGTATGCAGGACTGCCCATACTGCTTCACAGAGTATGTCATGGAAGGCAGCTGCTCATGGCAACTTGAGTCACAGTAACCTGAAAAAGCTGAACCTTAGAATTGTTGCCCAGCAGATTTTTCTATATTGAACTGATAAATTAATCATGATGCCAAATGTCGTGTGACAGAATTAAGCTTTAACATTATGAACGTCCAAGTTTTGTATCACCTTAAATGAAATCATATATGTATGTGTGTGTGCGTATTATTTGTTAGATAGATGATTTTGTGTTAATCATTGAAAAAGTAGTACTTTTTTGACTGAATTTTCTCCCAGTTATCACATAGGTTAGAGCTATGTGATTCTCTATACTTTGTTAATTAGGCAGTTCCAAACCACTGTGAAAAGGAAGCAGTTGATCAGCTTTCAGATAATTAAATATCACAAGGATGACCCTGAAATAATAAAGGCTGATTTTTATATTAATGAAACTGTAGAGATCTCAGCAAACTCAAGACATGGCTTTATAGTAAATATAAGTCCATAAATTTTCATATTTATAGCACTTTGTCTTTGATGATATCTGAACCTCTGTCAATCTTTAATATCATAGATTTAAAAGAACCTGCATGTATGTGTGTCTAAGCATTTAAATGTGAAATGCACAGCTGGGTGACTTGATTTGTTTTTAGTATATTGTATCTTAATTCAGTTGTGCTATGGCTAAACCAGTTCTGCAAAATGTTATTTTAAATTTTTAATATTTTCAACGGATGCTAATGTGTTGGAGCTAAATTTGAACAGCCATTGATGATACTCAGTTTCTATTGGAGCTTTAAGCAGGTTAGGTAGACGACATCCTGGAGGAACCAACATATGAGACAAATTCTTTTCATTGAGTAGAATCAACTATGTTAAAGGCAGGGATATGGCAGGAAATATTTTCCAGTAAGAGAGGGCAATGGGTACAAAGGACTCAGTTCAAGATAACTAAAACAGAAGATAAGCAGGGTCTTATTACAACATATATAATATTGTGAGCCTACCGTATGTGGTCTTAAGATTATGGGGAGCCATAAAAAGTGTTTTAAGCAGAGCAGTACCTTGACCACATTTACATTTCCGATTACTCTAATTGCAGTGCAGAGAACAACTGAGTGGGCCCTAACTGGAGAAATCAAAATCAGTAAGGAGCCAAGGAAGAGACAGGGGGTCTAGATTGTGTGGAGATAGTGAGATGGTGGAAAGTGAACAGATTTGAGAGCATTTTAGCAAGAATGCTAGGTCTTGACAACTCATTGTGAAGGATGACAAGCAAAAGTGACACTGCCCAAGCTTTTGATGTAGACTTCTAGATAGATAAGAAATAAAAAAAGTTCCCCCATTCTTCCACCAGGTATGTGGTATGACAGGGTATACAGATTTACTCTGTGTATTGATCTATTAGTCTGGAATATTGTGAGGATGGTAATGGAGGTGCATGTAGACCCCGTGCCATCCTCTCCCGTATTTTTACCATTGGGCAAAAGACAAACTGGTGAGATCAAGAAAGGAAGAGAGTGAGTGAAGGACAGAAGGAAGGGGACCTGATTAGAATTTACTAGGAAAAAAAATGCTTTATTTTATTAGATGTTAGGTTGAGGTACCTACATCACGATAAAGGAGAACAACCAGTATATTGCTGTTTTTGCTACCAGTGGTGATGAGCCTGCATGGCACAGGGAGGGGCATTTCTCTGCAGATCATGCTTTGAGAAAAATGCAATAACAGTTTACTTGTAGAGTGTATTGACATCTATTTCAACTATTTTAACAATGGAAGTAGTAGTATCTGTTTCTTGGTAGTCTGTTAAGTGGAGTCTCTTGAGTTTTTTTTTTTTTTTTTTATTTGAAATGCTTAGGGATATTCATAGAATAAAAATACATTTTTAAAAGCAGTAGAAAAGCACTGTCACTGAAGTATTATCTGGTAGAATTCATTACTAGAGATTGTTTCTTATATTGAAGAGAAAGCAATATTTTTTGTCCTTAGACATTTTTGAGATCTGTTAATTTCTCTTTAAAATTCTTTTGTCATTTTATTTTTCCAGTTTTGAAGCTGGTCAATTGGCAGTAAATCCCCACCTTTTTTGCATTTATATCACTAGAAATATGTATACAATATGTAAAATACATGTATAAATATTAATTTACACACATTGATATTTTAATATATGACTGCAGTAGAATTACTTATTTTCCACTTAATCAGATTTGCCTCATTTTATCCTGATCACTACCAGGATTAGACACAAGATGCAAGCAGCAATCCCACAGCATTGCAAACACTCTTAAAGTTTCAGCTTGGGTCATCTTTTCCAGTCGAAACTTAGATTTATTCTCCCTTTGGGCAATTAAGGATTATAATGGAATGAATAATCATATTATTGTTAGTGAAAAGTAAGGATTTACCTTAGCCCTACCCTAATGTCTTCTGGTATCATAACTCTGGTTTATTTATTTATTGATAATAATTTTATTATTGCTTTTGTTTACATTATTACACTCTTTTTAGGATATGAAAATCACACCTCAGTTTGTGATAATTTCACACTGCACCCACCACCAGAGTTCTAGTGCTCAACTCTGGTTTATTATATTGCAGTTTTTGAACATGTAAAAGCTCTATAACCTATAACGGTTTGGCTTGTGATTAGATATTCTGATACTGTTGGATGTAAGGACTGAACTGGGGATGGCTGATAGTGAGAGATAAAGAGTTTTTCGTTCCCGATTCCAAGTAAGTCACCGTCATATAAAGAGAACCTGTTTTATCCTGAAAGATGAAATCTTTACTAAATCATGCTTAAAATTATCCTAAATATCACTGACCTTCATGTTACCTCTTATCTGTTTATTGTGTTTTAACTATTCCCACTACAAGTTTAACTTTAATAAATGGAGAAAAGTTGCCGTAATTATTCTGCACAATTTCATGATCAATTTATATATTTTACTTAAATGACTTTATTAAACATTTTTCCACTAAATAGATTAATTTATTTTTCTTAAGGAAAAGTGCTTTTAAGCTTCTTATAAAGAATGTTGAGACTATTCAAAATTAAACAACTAAATTTATAGCCTATACTGCTGTGTTGAAGACAGTACATTTAATTATCTAGAAAGTCTACAATCAATTTCAGTAACTGAATTTCCTTTTTTAAAAAATTTGATTGTTAAGTATTTGATTGTTAAGACCTTAAATTAAGGTCAAATTTGACCCTAGAAGGGAATAAATAGACATTTGCCAGAAGTAGCTTAAGATTTAGAAATTGTTTGCATGGATTTTGTATATTAAACTGGTTAGATAAAGGTGTTCTTTTTTCAAGTCCGAGAGTTCATATTCATAAATGAAAACATTGTCCTTTTGGCACTTGGCATTGCATTTGGAAAATGTAATGTCTGCATAAACACATTTTTCAGAAAAGGCACTTTTCACAGATCAATACTTATGATGGAAGAGGTGAAGTTTCTAAACCTAAGTTGTTATGAGGTTATTTAAAATCCTTTAGAAGAGTAGTAAGAGCTTCCTGATTTACAGACCCCGTGACTGTGAATCCCAAGATGACA
This sequence comes from Solenodon paradoxus, assembly GCA_004363575.1. NCBI lineage: Eukaryota > Metazoa > Chordata > Mammalia > Eulipotyphla > Solenodontidae > Solenodon > Solenodon paradoxus. The sequence continues at coordinate 708,088 of RJWH01000007.1, read as the reverse complement.
TCCTACAATTATAAGAAATGGTAGGGTTCAGGATAAAACTAACAGATTTATATACTTCTCTAAGCATACTGAAAACCAACTCTGCGCCTCAGGGTGGGGCTTGGTGGAGTGTGATAATGTAGCTATAGACAGTACTATAAAACCATAGCACTGCTTATAGTTTATTGTAGATCACTGTCTTGTCTCCTACCTTCATTCTTCTGTGACCACAATTTACCTTTAGTGTTTAGGTTTTTAGATAGAGGAAATAGCAGTTAACAAATCCTTGCTCTTCCTATTTTGATGCCCTTAGGTTCCAAACATTAAATTTATCTTGCATCCCTCCCCCACCCCAATACGTAATCGAAATTCTTTGTTCTGTGGTAATCCTCCCGCACTATACTGGAGAAACATTTATCTTAAGTAACACGTGATCCATTGGAAGGGCTAACCATTCCTTTCTTGGATCCACAATGTGTATTGTGCCTGTTTCTTTCATACCCACATAATCCTTTATTATGCTTTGTTTTCACCACCTACTCCAAACTGTAGCTCCTTCTAGGATTGGAAGTGTGCTTACCATATTTTTAGAGTTGAAAGTGGAACCACTTGGAGTATCACTAGCCATGGCATTGCACTGTGTGTTTGTCACGTGAAGTCTGCCTGTCCAAAACTTTCTTTCCATAGGTCTAGGTGTGAAAGATATCGTTTATAAACGCTTCCAAATTCTCCCTTTGCTTTTTCAGTGTTTTCTTAATTTTCCTTGTTTTCTCAGCAAGACCTTTACTCCTTGAGGTACAAATTCACACTTCTTTCTTCAACATTTGTAATTTACCTTTCTAGTTTGACATCTGCTGTGGGATTGCCCTTGTGCATGACAAAAATCACTTTGTTGAAAAGGCTAAATCGTTTCATGTATAAGCCATAAATATATTTTGGCTCAATCTTTGTCAAATAATTGTTTTATCATCTCTGAGCAGAGTTCTTGGGATTTTGGCCATCAAAAATATAAAAAATTCTGGTGTGCCATGATGGAGCAGTGGTTGGGCAAAGTTAACACACATCCCAAGTCCCTAGGTCAATGGGACCAACCAAGATGAACAACTAAATAAAATAATTAAAATTTTCTTCCTCCTCTCTCTTCTTGCCTGCCTGCTTCTGCTCACCTTCCTCCCTTTCCTTTGGATATAAACCAGGTTAATAATTCTTCCATAACTGGCAACATTGACAAAAATATGATAGTACCATATTGTAGTAGCTTTTTGTATTTCACTCTGGTAAAATAAAAATAAAATCATTAGCTTTACATTACACAAACTGTGTTTGAACATTTTCATAGTAAGTGCTTCAATATCAATTGATAATACATCAATAACTATTTGGATACAGTTGTGCATAATGTGTGCACAGCAGTCAATGCCTATAATGGCTCCTCCTAGTTTTTTTTTAATTGGCTGAAGATGTTCTTGACATTTTTGTTTAACCCTGTCAAAATTAGTGTGACAGTTGTCTTCACAAAATCTAGCAATGTTTTCCTTCAACTTTATTTGTCAATAGCTGAGACTAAGGCATTAGTTAAGATCTTAGCCATCTCCCTGGGAGTACTGTGCATATCTAAAAATTTGACTTATACCCCTTGGTCAGGAATATCACATTGAATCATTAAAGGTATCATTTTAATATCTTTTCTTTTGGTAGCATCCACAGAAATTCTCACAAAGTTTGCCACTGCTAGGTCTTCAGCAAGTTCAAGTTTGGCCACTGGTATAATTACTTTGAAAATCACAGCTTCACATTTTGTTTGTGCAAGACAACATTTTGGCTTAAAGAATTTTGAGACCTACTTTGATGAACAGCAGGATGTCTTGAAACCCAAGTCATAAGAAATTATATGAAAAACAAAGATGACTTCTTTAGCAGAAACAAGTTTCCAATTTGTTTTTTTTTTGACCTTTTAAAAAAAAAGCATCTAATAGATGATGTAGCAACTGAGGCAATACTCACCTTAGTCTTTGAGATTCAAATGGTTTTACATATCAGATCTACCTCTGTGTACCATGAAGAACTTTGTAAGAAGCTTCTCACATTTTACCCTCTCCACACAAAACTTTAAAACTAAAACTAATCCTGTTTGAATTCTTTGGTAAGTGCGCATCTTTTTCTTTCTTTTTTTTCTTTTTTGGCGCTACTGGAGTAAATTGGAATTTGAAAAATACTAATATGAAAGTTTTTGCTGAAGTAAGTTCAGACATATCTGAAAGCTGACAGTCCCATGAACATGAGCTGGGACCACTGATCTATATAAACAGATTGAACACTGCTATTGGCTGACAGCAAAATCAGCATGCATGGGCAGGTGCCATTACTGCATATCAGTAAAACACAATCATATGTGGTGTGATGCAAAGCTCACAACATTCCAGTCCTTACAAATTTTTTATATTATCTATATTGCATTTGCTATCTGATAACCAACAAAATTCCAATATTAATGTGTATGAGAAAATTTTATATTTTAGATAGGCCAAATTAACTTTCATCAAAGTGTGATCAAAGCAAGGACAGAATTTCAAACGGGGCTGGATGCTGGAACAACATTGTCAGGCTGGAACATTCCTGGTCAAACTGGAGCATATGGTAATCCTACTTATTCATATTTAATGCTCCCCTTCCTAGTATCATGCCTAGTCAGTTCTAAAATGACAAATGCATAAATTTATGCTTTCTCTTTTTCTGAACAAATTATATAAAATAGGGAATTTGAATGGACAGTGAGATAGGCACATAGTTTATCACCATCTTCTGCTTATTTTGACAGTTAGTGATACCTTATTTCCTGTTTCTCCATCTTACTCTCTCTACTTGGGTTCAGATGCTGCATATTAAACCTATCTCCTTACTGTAATATATACTTGCAAAGTGTTTGAAGGTAATTTATTTTTTTTAACCACAATAATACTACTACCTTCTAATAGATCTCTAGTCTTAACGGTCATATTCTTCCTCAAGTAGTTGACATAATCATTTATTAATATATAGATCTGAGGATGTCCCTCCACAGCTTATAGGGTAAGTTCTACTTATACATTCATTAGCATTTTATACAAGACTTTTTATGATCTGGCCTGTAATTATCTAATCTCATCTCTTGTTATTTCCTATCCCAGCCATACTTTGTATTTTACATGGTCCCATACAGTACAGTTTCTTTTCTTGTGCCTTGCTCTAAGTTTTCTTTTGCAAAACATGCTGCTCTTCAGTCTACTTTTTCTGGCAAACTCTTAATCAAGTGCAACATAGTATAGAGACTGAGAGAACAGATTGATATCCTAGTAAAATCATTTATTTATAAACTATTTGAGCTTGGAAAAGTTGCTAACATCTCTGTGCTTTAGTTTTTTTCTCTGTAGAGCCTGGGCTAGTAATAGTATCTGCCTAATAAGTATACAAATACAAACTTTTTGTTTATTTTATTCCTTAAGACTTAACAAAGAATTCTACTTTTCCAGGAAAGGGTTCAGAATTTCCCAGGTCTCCATCTTATGTGCGCCATACTTCTTTGCTTATCTCATTCTTGGACTCATTGAATTTGTTGGAGTTCTTTCTTTATATAAGTGCCTCCTCACTAGACTGTGAAACATTTGAAGGAAGGATTCATGTTTTACTTAGTTTTATATCTTTAGCACAATACTTTCTCATAGTAAATACTCAATAAATGTTAGTTGAATGAATACATTGTATAGTGGGAAGAATACATGCTTTGTCACCAAACATATATCCAATACTAGTAGCTGTATTTTTATGAAAGTAACTTAACTTCTTTCATTGTTTCTTTATAAATAGAGAAAATGCCTTTTTTTAGGATTAATGATGTTATGTATAGTCTACTGCCTAAATGTTAGTGTTATCTTGAAAAATATATGATTTTTAACTCACAGTTAGCATTAGTAGGCAGATACATTGTTTTTCTTCCTGAAAAAATATCTTAACAGTAAAGAAAATATACTCTAGTGTTGGTGTCTCTAGAGCGAGTTTATTGTTGAATTTTTTTCGCAATTATTCTGACTTCCTGATTTCCAAAATTGTTCCTAACACTCAGTAGACACTTAACATTTTTCCCTTGCATTTTGACCAACCTTTTTATGTTTGTTTTGTCTGTGCTAATAGATCGTATGTTTTTTGAGAACAAAAATCATGTTAAAAATATCTTTTTATTTTTTCCTGCCTTCCTTGCCTATTGCCCTCACCCCATTTTTCTAATAGAGATCTCCGTGGATTAACAGATAAATAAATAAATGTTGATTGATGATGATGTCAAATGGAGGTCCAAGAGTTGGTACCGACAGCTAAAATATCTTGGCTCTAGTAGGGTTCACCTCATTTGAAGTAGACTCTCAACCAACAGTTAATGCAAAGATTCCACTAGATTTGAAGGGGAACATAAAAGAAATATAAGAGATGATACCTTCTCTTCAGGAACTGACAATCTATTTGGTGAGATAAAGCATGCCTGTATTGAAACAGTAGGCAACAGTACCGGACAGAGTGTTATTAAACCCACATCATGTTCAGAGAACGAAAAATTAGAAATTCATGGAGATGAGGCTGAAGTCAGGAGATTATTGTGAGGCTCAAAAGGAAAAGAAAGAATTTCATAGGTGTTTGAATGTATATGATGTGCCAGGCATTGTAATGAGTGCTGAGCTGGTATTCTTTGTGTGTTTATTTGCACAAATATGTTTCTGTGGGAACTTTTTATTCATTTATTCAATAAACATTTTTAAGAATTTCAGTAAAAAGGAGAACATAAAATTTGCCATTGTAACCATTTTAAGTGTATAGTAATGTTAAATATATTTATAGTTGCTATGCAACGGATTTCCAGATCATTTTCATCTTGCAGAACAGAAACTCTATATCCATTAAACAATAACTTCTCATTTCCCTCCTCTCCTTGAATATGTATTGTTTTATTTAATTCTTACAATGTATTTGTGATCTAGTATTAGCAATGTCATTTCACAAGAAATTAAATGAACCTGACAGGTTTTAAGAGTTTCTCAAGGTTTTATAATTTATAAAGGTAGAACTACGTAAGCCATGGGTCAGGAAGGAAATGAACTCATAATTTCAGGCAAGATGGTCAAAGAAATATATTTTGCTTTCCTGTAGGAGTTGACTTTAATGGTCCATTCATGGACATGTTGGCTCTTGCCTCTAAAATGTGTCATAGCGCATCTGATACTGTTGTACTTTCACCAGTTCTCGCTAGTTGCTTGAATTGAGAACACAGGAAAATGGTAATGTGTTCTGATGTCAGCTTCATTTAAGACACAAGTTATTAGACTATTTTTAGGGTAAAGGATGCTGGATTGGGTTTGAAATCTTGCTGAGACAGGTCATGAGGTGGAAAAACGGAACTGGAAGATGTCTTAATATGTCAGGAGAGTTGGCCCATGGACTTCTTGTGGCAAGGACAAGGAAAGATGCAGGTGATGGTTTTTTTGACAGATTTTCAGGATGGTAGGAGGAATGAAAGTGAAAATAGAAAAGCCAAATATGTCCGCCCAACCTAGAAGAGCTCCCTGTTGGTTGAGGCCTTATAAATAGATTTTTTTCTGCTGAGATATATTCTGGTAATAGATTAGGCCACACAGAGTTCTGCAAAGTAGTTGTTTAAGGAAAGCACTCTGGTGACAGATGTACCTGTAAGGATGAATAATGAATGGAAAACATTAACTGTGAAATAGTGCATTTTATTGTCAAGCACTATAATTCTTAAAGCATTTCTTGTGGTTAATATTATTGTCTCTGTTTGACAAATGGTGTCTCTAAAAGGTGAAGAGGTTGTTCTAGATCACTGGGTTTGTTATTAAACTATTATTTCATAGTTTTGAATCCCCTCTGTCATGTTTTATTCTTGATACTGGGACTGAGAGTTTGCAAATAATGTTTGTACTTTGTCAGTTGATTATACTCTGTCATTGGGGGATACTAGAGGAAGTTTTCACAGGAGGAAGTAGGTGAACCATGTTCCTTCCTCTTTGCTGCTTTTATTTTTTTTTTTTCACCTGTTTGCTTTCTGTTGGCTTTCTCCTTTTATAAACATTTTATAAAAATATTTCTCTACCCCAAGTATCACCAGTTTAGTCCTGTTTTTAGTTTTTCCCAACATTCGTAGAACCAATCCTTAGAGACCTCTAGATCAGCCACCTGGTTCCCCGCTTTTGAAACATCTAGGACTCAGCCCCATGGAATGTCTCTTCTCTCTGAGCTTAGAGGCCAAGAATCCTCTAGGTATCCCTTCTCTTTAGAAATACAAGTTTCAGCACTGTGAAGTCTGTCCTCCAGAACTTTAAATTTAATAATTTCAACTTTTTCCCTCTATTCTTCCAACCTAAGAGTGTCTTAAAGTTACTGCCTCTGTTTTATGGTCTTTTCAGTACCCAACTAACAACTTTTACCAAATTAATATATTTCGTATTAGTTTCTGTTTAATTCTTCAATTTCTTTGTGATACGTCTGTTCAGGTTTTCCATTTTGCTCATTCAGTGTTGGTAGACTGTAGGTTTCTAAAATTATGTACATGTCCTCTAGGTTGTCCAATTTATCGGTGTATGGTATTCATAGTAGTCTCTTATGATGCTTTGTGTTTCTGAGGCTTCTTTTGTAACTTTCCCTCTTTCATTTCTAATTCTAGTTATCAGTTTTCTCTCTTTTTTTCTTAGTGATCTTAGCCAGAGGTTTGTCAATTTGTTTATTTTTCAGAGATCCAGCTTTTGGTTTCATTTATCTTTAGAATTATCTTTTAATTTCCATTTGTATAACTAGTGTGTCTTCACTCTCTTGACTGAATCCTAAAATAATTCTATAATGCCTTCTCATGGCCTCTATTTGTTATTTAGTGTGTGCTTCTAAGGTGATGTATTTAGATATTTTTTCTTGCTACCAATCTAACTGCGGAATCTTTCAGGGGTATAGGCAACTCAATCTTGGTAGCACTGATAGTGTCTATTAACCTGTCGATGAACTTTTAAACCAATATATCCTTAAGCTCTGAACTAATTCTAGCAAATCTCTTTACAAGGGCAAGTGTCCATGTTTATTTTCCTCCACTGAATCAATTGAGCCAAGAACAGTGTCTCAGTGTTTGGATGGGGTTTAGTATGCATTGAATAAATAAATACAATGGCAAGAATTTCATCCTTCCCAGTGGATGGATTCCAGAAAAGGACTTCCTAAAATTCTGATCTTTTCCCTGATTTGTACTTCTGTTGCTATCTGGAATACATCTTGAGCTGGATCCAATCCAGATCCAGTACATTTGATTGAGGCTTAATAGCCATTCTAGAACTTCTCAAACTCACACTTCATTATCCATACCCTTGGGTTATTTTGCTTCTAACCAGATGTACTTTCCTTGAACAATGACATTACCAAAGCCTCTGCCTGCAACCCTTGATGCCTCTGTGAAAGACAGCTCACCCTCAGCATTGGAGCAATGCTCTTTATCACGAGGATTTAATGTAACAGCGAAGCTTTCAAGCTTTATACTTCCATCTTGATGAATTCCCTCTGTATCTGTCTCAACCCCAGCCCTTGGCCCATCCAGGATCCTGGCCCATGTTTTTCTTGCTTTCAATGTTTGGAATTTCTACATGTCTTGAGGTTAAGGCTGTACAGTTTAGAATGTTTATAATTAAGATAATTTTTATTGGTGCTTATTATATGCAGCAAAAGCCAAGAAGACAGACTTTCTCCTTAACATAACCTTTGAGGTGAAATAAAAATCACTTTCGTGCTTGAACTTTTCCTGGTCACTTTCATGCTTCAATAAACTTTCTCTAGGTATATTTTAATTAAAGCAAGTGTACTTTAATATGAATATTTATATTTGTAATTGAACATGACATAATATTATTGCCTTAAAATTTGTCAAAGCATGATTTGTGCAAGATTCCCTTTGTTATTATCTTTTGTATTTTTCTTTTCCATGTCACATCTTACTGACTTCTCTCTTTGCTCTTACCTATAATATCAGAGAATAGTAGAAATTTCTGCATGACTCAGAATGTTAGGAAGCCTCATATCGTAATAACATAACAGCAATAACAGCATATCCTGTGATGTTTTTGCTTTTAATAGAGTTTCAGTTATCAGATTGTACTAGGAAGCTTTTTCAAGGCAGGATATCTTTGAAATAACCACACAACTGCTTCTCCCCTTTCTCCTTTATGGTTACTGTTCCTTTGAAATGAGTGATGATTGATTTTTTTTTTTTTTTTTTTGACTAGAAGCCAACAACGAGAACTCAAAGAAGAGAGATAATTGGGACACAGAGATGGTGTATAGCTATAAAGTTCTACCTACAAGTGCAGACAGTTGACAATATCAGCAGGAAATGACCCACTGTAGTCTGAGCAAATACATTATGGTCAGTTGGGAAGTGAGCATCTGTTAGTAGAAGCCCAGCAGTGAGGTCTGGAGCGCAGGCAGTACTGCTTAAGAAAACTTTGGAAGCCAGGAAGGGATTAGATATATGGTAGTAATACAGAGACTCATGTCCTAGAACAACAGTTTGAGATCTGGAACTTCAGAGCCCGAGTTCATACATGTTAACTCACTGACAGGTCTTTTAACTATGACCTAAGACCTTGCATGTCTTTTTACTAGTAACTGGAATAAGCAGTCATGAACATTTAATTAGAAGTTAGGTGGGCTGCATAGTTAGTGGTTTTGGTCTGATTCCCTTTGTGTAAAATTTAGAAATGATAGTATTGCCACTGGACAAGGATTAGAAACTACTTAGGACAAGGATAAGATAGCAGTAATTTTTTCTCTGGAAAATGTCCCCTCCACTTTCCTTCCTTCACTGTTATCTGTGCAACTTTGTGATATATTAGGAGGGGAAAAGATTTAGTTGGAAGGGACCTGGTGCGTCATTGTAGTACAATGTTTGTGAATATCAGGTTTGGTCTGGGGTACTACTTGACTCCTGAGACATGGTCAGCAGCTTATGACCAATTCAGTATTTTGAGTTTCTGTAATTCACACACTCATCTAGGTGTGATTTTGCCCTGTCCCTCCCCTGACCCAGAATATCTGCTGTTAGGAGATATTATTTTGTTTTTCATGACCTAAGGAAGAAAAAGGGAACTGCTGTTACTCCATCTAGTGGGTAGAAGACAAGAATGCTGTTAAATATTCTGTGATGCAAAGGAGCACTTATGACAAAGAATTATCCAACCCAAATGTCTGCAGTGCTGTGTATGGAGAACTCTTCTGTATACCAAGTGGACTCCATCATTCTTTTGATTGTCCTGTGTTTTTCCTTTCTTTCTGTTATTGTGAATATGTTTCTTGGGCAGTTGTAATGCTTCTGTAAATATATTTTATGTTTTCATATTTTATTTATATATATTTTATAACTTATTTTGAATGTGATAGAATCACCTTTCAGCACACGGTTATTATATTCTTGAGCTATGTCTCCTCTTTGTGTTTGCCGTTCATAGTGGTGGAACAGAAAAAAACAACAGATTTTCACAGACAGACATTCACAAGGAATTAACACTTGGCCTTTACTTTTGAGATTTCTACTGTTTGAACTGTTCAATGACATAGGCCGTCTACATATATATATACAAAATGGTTCTCTTTTTTTTCTATATTTGGAGGTGCATTGTGACCTAATATTTGTTTTAAGCTGATTAGTTCTTCTGTGTACTCAGATGCACAAAACCTGGAGTGAAATTCTAATATTCTTGCAAGCTGATATGCATATTCTCCTCTCATCCAGAAACAATCTGGAGACTTGGCCTGAATTTCATAGTATCTCTGTATCTTGGGCTGACTGTACACAATACAGGGACTTTTGTTAATATATTAATGAACTGGGTTTACTTAGGCCTACTTGATTTTTTCAGAGGAATTATTCTGTGATGGGAAATTTCCATATACCTTTAATTCTATTTCATGGAGCGATATGATGAATCCATTTTCCCTGTGGTGTTCAGATATCTTTTATGTATCTAATACATAGTAGCATAGCTTTGGAAAAGTTCTGTAAGGGGTTGGCAAGCTACTATACAAAGCCAAATATGTCTTGCTGCCTGCCTATTTTATAAATAACATTTTATTGGAACACAGAAATGCTCATGTGTTTACATAATTTCTATGATAGCTTTTTTCATTAAAATGACAGAACTGAGTATTTGTGTATAACAGATTGTGTGTTCCCTTACAGGAAAGTTTTGTTGACCTTAATCCAATTCAATGTACTCATTTTAAGAAGAGAATGAATCCTAGAGAGATTACATGATTAATCCCAAGTGAGAATAAATCACGATGGATACATGTTTTGAGGACTAAGGATGATGAATATCAGACCACTGAAAAACTGTTTCTAACAGTGAAATGAGGGGGAAAATAATAAGTATGCTATAAGTCATTTTACCTAAAGACAACATTGGTTGATTTTTATTTCCCTCACTGAATCCATCAGTTGTCTTTATGTCTCAAGATGTAGCTGAACTAAGACTTGCATTAAGTGATTTCACAACTTTATTTAAGTAGATCCCTGTTTTCCAAAGAAAAGAAAACATTTATTGGTCAGCCTCCTGTGTCTTAGTATTATATTCCTCAAAAGTTGAATTATTGATAAGTCAGAAAAGACATTTTGGTAATTGCTAAAATCCTGAATGTATTAAGACTGACTGTCCCTGTGTTCTGCTGTGGCACCAGCTGACAATGATGAAATCTATAGAAGTAGGACACATTTCCATAACATGAATATTCAAGGTTGGTGATGCAAGAATTATTATTAAACTACTGAGAAGGAATACGTTCTCCTTATTATTTGATTGAATACTAAACACTGCCTTTTTAAAATAATTCAGTATGACTACTTTGATAATGAGGGAAGAGATAAATGAGAAAAAAATTCAGACATTATTCCCTGGTACATAAGAAGGAAATTAAATTAAGTTTAAAATATATAGCATGTCTAGAGGATCTATTTTGGGATCATTAGCTATATTTCATTTAAATCGATCTTACATATATTGAAGTATAATGTAATAGAAGTCAGGACAGAGTTTGATTTAAATGATTTATATAAAAATAGGATCTGTAAAGAAGCATGCTAGGCAATAAATAAAGACTCCTGAAAATAACTATAATGCCTATTACAAATAATAATTATTATCACTAAAATAACATTTGCTAGACATTGGACATGTTGGCCACATTTCTGAGTAAAGGTATTTGCATGTCTGTAAATGACACTGTTTAAACTTCTTAAAGGACTCTTATACCTCTGAGATGAATGAGTACACAACTGACATGCCATCATATGTGAAGTATATCTAGTTTTTTATCACAAAGATTTTATGTATAAGAAGCAGAAAAGAAAGCAAACTGTTTCATTCATCTGTTGAACATGAGTGAGCCTCTGTTACATGCCAGGCAGTGCACTAGGACCCTATCCTGCAAAAATAAAATAAAAGCAGAGGCCCTGTTCTCTAAAGACCTATGATGTAAAAGAGGGAGCAGGCAAGAAAATAGACAATTTTAGCAGATAATGGTAGGCATTCTATAATAGACATAAGCTTACGAGGAGGTGGTTATGCACAGTTTCTCTTCCCTTATACTAGTTCTCATTATTTGTTCTAGTCCTTTTCCCCTAATCAGGTGCGACTGTCCCTTAGGCTAAGATGGGTGTGATACCCTTTTCTCCTTCCATTATGCTTCTTTGCTTCCCAAGCTGTCCATGCCTTTTAGTGCTTGGGCTTTCGCCTTCACTTCTTTCATCTTCTCTTCCTCCCCACCATAGCTAAGTTATTAAATAGTCTATTCCTGAGCCTCATTCTGTCAGCAAGTAAAATAAATATTCAATCAACTCATTTATTCCCGTAAACTCCCAGGAAATATATTTCAGGAGCTGTATAGCATTTTATTTTAAATGGGAATTCTTGATGACTAAAAATCCTTTATCCAAAAGGAATGAGTGAGACTGAAGTTTCAGGTGTTGCATTGAAAGGTAAAAGAGACATTTTTGGTCTTTCAGGTCATACTGTATAAGTAAAAAGATAAATGGACAAGAGACTTGGTGAGGTAAGGTCAGTGAGAGACCGGTGCAGATGTGTCACAGACAATTCTTTTTAGCACAATGGACACTCATCCCAAACTTATCTCTTCCATTTTCTTTAAAGAATACCAGCTTTTAATGGTGCATGGCTGTATGATGTATTGGAAAGAATATGGCCTGAATTCAGATAGTACTCAAATCAGACCAAGTTTCTACAAAAAATTAAATATAAACATGTAACATACTTTAGGCTTCAGATATCAATATGTGTATTCAGATCAATATTTGTGTTACATTTTTCTTCATTACCCCTTCTTCCATCCTTCTTTCATTAACAGGAATAATAAATAATAGCTATGTGAACATATCTGAGTAAAGAAACTTTGTAGAGAGAGCAAAAAGTTTTTCTGGAACTGACCTCCACAAGTAAATTCGGAAACCAGCGCATCTATATTATTTATTCAAAGAGAGAAGTGCCTCATAATCACACTCCTGGATGAACCAGGTGAATGAGTGACAGCTGAATATCCCAGTCACTCTGAGATGGCAATCCAAAGTGGATGCCTCCAAGGGAAGGGGCAGAAACCTCCTCCAAGGTCGTGCAGAAGCAAGGCAGCAGGCAGCATTGCAGGGATGATAACTGCTGGGAGAGAGGGCTGCAGAAAGAGAAGCTATTATGGGATGCCTCTTTCTGAGGTGGGGTGACATTTAGCATATGTTTCAAGACATCGTCCACCGCAGATTCTCTCCAAAGAGCCATTATGAAATTCTGGATTTGACCTTATTCTTTAGGCTTTAAAAAAGCAGTTTTCTGAAGCTATTTTGTTTTGTTTTGCTCTAATGACTTATAACATTACAACATGAGTTTAAGTGTAAGGGAGTTTGAAAATCTTTAGAGAAATGGAAAGTCACAGATGTAAGAAAAATTGAAAAGGAAACAGGAGTCATGTTAATTTTTACCAAGTGGACTCAGGGTAGAAGTGACTGCACTTTTGGCAGGAATAGGACATTGTTAGAGGTGTGTAGTTGTGACTGACATAGCTAGGGTGTGAGTCAGTATCTGTTGTCCTTACTGGGAAGAAGAAAGGATGTCTGAAACCATTTTCTCATTGAGTAGAGTGTCAGTGACATAGAAACAAAAAGAACCAAACTAAACTCAATCCTAACAAAGCATCCTTGTTTTTTTCCCTCTCTGATGCCCCACAAAAATTTCCAGTGTAGGTCAGTCATGGGGATGAATGTCCATTGCCCATTGTGTGGTAGGTGAGAAGACTATGGAAAGATGGCATCAGCCATGATTTTAGGGACAAGTGGATTCATTGTAAATGGTTGGGCACAATCTGAGCCATTTGTAACACTAAGCAGATACTGGATAGCCTTTTGGGAACAAAAAGTTCAAAATAAGACTAGGAAATGGGTCGGAGAATGGACAACCTATGATGTAGTTATGAGATCAAAATAAGAAAAGTAATAAAAATAGGTGGAGGAGCAGCAGGTGCTGTTGTTGGAGGAAATTCTGAGATGATTTCCAAAGGATAGAGATGTGCCAACAATAGCCTGATGATAAAGCAATTATTTTATCAGAGGAGTGTGGTGCTTCCTCTGATAACCTACCCCCAGAGCTGTTGCTGTTCCATCAAAAACTATGACTTCTTTGGTTCAGGGGTTTCCCGAGTGTATTGGAAGACAATAATATCTTCTGGAGACTTCACAGAGCCAAATGGAGGCTGACTCGAATTTCCATTATAACTATCGTTGATCACTTTCCTTATGTCTGGGCTTCTGTAGATAGAATTAACATTGAGGTTCTGTTTGTCTATTTCCAAAGGATCAAAATCATAACTGCATATTTTATTTTTCGTTATTGTAAATGTTAATAAGCTCATTGCCAGTACATCACACGATTTCAAGAAAATGATCTGTCAGCATCTGTTTCTTGATTTTCAGTGTAGCCAACCTTATTAAGGACAATATATCAATAATATTGTTCCATTTTGTAGCATAATTAAAAAAATTCTTCTGCCTTGTGTAAAAATATGCAAAATAAAAAGTTGTCATATTTTTGGTATACATTCTGTGACAGAATATATAGAACTTATGATCACTTACTGTTTTTTTAAATGACAGCATTTATTTTGGGGGCATCTTGATTAGGTGTTGTAATTTGCTAAGTCTAGGACAGAAAAACTAACTCATTAATCTAGAGATGAAAGCTATCAGTGAGACAGAAGGAAATTTTCCTGAAACTCTTGGAATGTGTTGCAGTGCAGAAGCTCTCTGGTCGGGCAAGCATGAGAAAATCCACTAAGAAGTAGGTAGGCCAGAAGAGGACTAGAATGGGCTGCCACTAAGGACCAAACACTTCTGTTATTCCCACTACTGAGGAAATGCAGAATTTCAAAAATTGTTCTTAAGAAAAAGATTTTCTGGATCCTTCATGCCAAATTTTTCCCATAAAATCTGCTTATGCCCTGCTATTAGATCCTGTTTCCTTTCTACTGAATTGCTCCCTTAGGTATGTTCAGGAAAAGACAGGTCTTCATGAGAAAGAGACTATTTGAAGGAACTCAGGCCTCATCTGGAGAGTGAGATCATCTACAATGCCCTGTAGCACATTTTTGCCAATTGACAATGGATGAAAATTGCTCCTCATATTGATTCTTGGAAAATCAAAGGAAGAAGACAGCATCCCAATATAAAAAGGATTATTGACACCAGTGACATACTTATTTTTACTTTTTAGATTAGTTTGTTAGGACTGCCATAAAAATACCACAGACTGGGATGCTTAAACAATAGAAACATATTTTCTCACAATTCTGGAGGCTGAGTGTCTAAGTAGATTTGGTTTCTTGAGGCTTCTCTTTTTGGTTTGCTTATGGCCTTCTTACTGTGATGTCACATAGCTTTTTCTTTTCCTCTTCTTTTAAGGGCATCTTACTGGTCTTACTGGATTAGAGTCCCATTCTTATGACCTCATTTAACCTTAATTACCTCTTAAAGGTCCTTCCTCCAAATATTGTCACCATATGAGTTTTTTGGGACACAATTCAGTCTATAACACTTCTCATATAACTTCTGGTGGTGGAGAGCATCAGTGGAGATGTAGCATGAACAAAAAAGAAACCGAATTTTTTTCGAACCACTGAAATTTTAGTATTGTTACTATAGTTCAACATGTCTATTTAAATTAATAATTGTAATTATATTTTTCTCTGAATTGAGTAGCAATATTATTGTAATTTATTATTCTAAAAATATGGACAACTGTTAGTAGGATCTGTACTCCACCATGCCTGCATATTACCACACTACCCAGAACAGGTTTGGGAATGGTGGCAGTTAGGTTAGAGGTATCAAGTGGAATTGCAGCAATAGTTAACAACTATTTATAAGCACCCACTGTGCCAAACTATAGAGATAAAGTGATAATGAAAACAATGTCTCCCATGATAACCCAGGGAAAGATAGATATTAAACAAGTGAGCAGATTAGTGTTTTATAACAATTTAGGTAAAAGATCATACTTCACTTACGATTGTTTCCAGGATGACTAATTCCAAAGATGAATAGTTTCTTATAAATCCTGTCTGTCCTATCTATAAATAAGTGATAAACCAAATCTGATATATCTAGAAATCAAATTAATTGTCCACTTACCACCTGAACACAGGCAAACACTGAAAGGCAAAGCAGGATGACTGCAAATTGTAGCAGCTCTTTTTGGTGATGTTATGGAGTCATCAGGGTATAGATGACAATTGAAGTAATGAGAATGGATGAGGCTAATGTTGGATAAAAAGAAGAGAGGGACTGGAGTGGGTGCCCAAGAACATCAATAATTAAAGAATAGCTAGAGAATGAAGTTTATTCAGAATGACTGAGACAGAGCCCCTTAGGGATGTAGGAAAAAAATCAAAGTCAAACGGAGTGAGTATTTTCAGTAGTAGATGGACAGTCTGCCAAGAGTTAAATAACTTAAGAACTAAAATATGTGCATGGGGTTTAACAAGAAAGAGGTCATTGGAGACATTGATAAAAGTGGTTTTAATAGTTCGGTGAAAATAGGAACTTGGAGGTTGAAGCATGAATGGGAGTTGAGGAAATAGCTCTGAGAATATATACATTTCTTTCTTTCCTTCTTTTTTAATATGAGAGGTGTGGGACTTAGTGAAGATTGGGAAGAAATGGAAGGTTAAAAGTGAGTTTTTATGTTTTAAATTAGGAGAAGCAAATTAAATTCTGATTAGAAGGGGCAAGAGAACACCAGGTGTTGAAGGTACATAAGAGAAGGGATAATCCTCAGAGCTGGAAAATGTGATGATATAGTGACAAAGGAAGAAGGGTACATCTTAGAGAAACGACTTCTTTCGTTACAGTAGGGAAGGATGAGAAGGTGACTGGAGGGGAAGTATTTTAGATTTGTGGCCAGAAAGTGAAGAAATTTATGTTTGATGGTATAGTATTCATCAGGACTATTGGCAGTCATCTGGTTTCTCCTGCAGGACTTTTATGATTACATTTTGGAGTGGTCATGAGAATTGCCTTGATCATTAGAATGTGAGCAAAATCTTTTAAGCTGAAACTCCGAGTGTCAGTCAGTTATTTGCCACACTTTTTCCTCTTTTCCAAAGTATTTCAAACAGTTCTGAGTGAAGACAGTGAAGCGCGTACACAGTGATCTACACTGGACATATAATATGAGTGAAAAGTAAAATAAAATAAAAATACCTTGTTTTTTCTTCTTATGAGCCACTGAGATTTTAGGTTTGCTTGTTAATGCAGCACAATATAGTGTTTTGAAGTGTAACTGAGAAGCCTGAAGAGAAATCCTCCTAAGCTGAACTCTAAAGTGAAATTACTATTTATTTTAACGTAATCATAATTGACAATTTTATATAATTAGTTGAAAGAAGAAATAACTGCCATACTAATTTCTTTAGAAGTTCAATGTTTCTTCACATAGAAACAGCAGTGACTCGGAGATATGATATATGAGTATTTTGATATATGCAAAATAGGTAGGTTGTGTTGAGTAGTTTTAAAAAAGTAAAGGCAGACCAGTAACAAAGGAGATCTTTATTGCTAAAAAAACTACTTTAGAATATCCCCTTCATAAATTTCAGTAGAGTAAAAAGATAAAAGCATAATACGGTAAGATATACAGAAAGTGGTTCCTAAAGACATTAAGAAGAATTATTGTTCTACCAAAACATCAAGGCATAGTTAGGAATTTAAGGGCACAGGGAAAGATAGTAGAAGACTAGATCTTGATTAATTATGAAAATCTGTGAAAGCTGATGGTTTATATAAATGTACATTATTTATCAACACATTTTTAAAAAGCCTAGATAATTCTGAATACAAACCTTATAACAAGGACTTGGTAATAAGAGGCTTTTTGGTTGTTGTTACATTTTAGTTTAACAGATTTTTTTAAAAAGCTCTTGAATGGAAGTCTTTGTAAAAGGGTGAAGAAAATAATTCTTTTTCACCTAAAATACATCCATAATCATGGTTGTGTGTATTTAGTTGCTCAAATTATTTAAAAATAAATAAAAAGAATAATGCATTCTCTTTTACTCTACAGATTCCTACCTCTGTTAAAATTCTGGATCAAGATGTTGATAAATTTTAGAGACTCAGAACTGTTTTGGGATGAATTTGAGTAGGTTCAGAGGCCTCTAGTGAAGCTGGAATTCATAACAATATTTTTTCAAAATAGAAATAGATAAGCAAGTCAGTTTCTTTAAAAACATTTTTCTAATTAGCAAAACTCATAAAACTATAAAAATTATGGAAAATGATGATGAACCTCGTGCAGAATGAAAATGATAGGGGGTCTTGCTCATGTGTCAGTAGATAGTTAATATTTGGCTCATCCAGCTTTTAACTGGTGAAGGGTCAAAGTTATTATAATAGAAACAAAATAAAGCAAAAGAAATAAATCACAAATAACAGAAAACCCAGCTCAAACTATATTAAGCAGTGTTGCAAGTCGTTGGCCCTATATCTCTAAGTCTAGAAGTGCTGTGGGTTTCAGAGTTCCCTCAAATCATGTTCTTGTCACTTTGTTTCCCTCAGCGAGTATGACTTATCCTTTGGCTATAAATGAGACAGCGACTGCAGTTCCTAGCTTTGGAATCACGTAGGAAAACATTGAAAGGAATAAGGAAATGCTTGTGCACCATGGTCATATGACACTGAATCATTAACAGAAGCTAGGAAAATAGAATATTCCTTTTTAGTTAAGCCATGTAGAGTCATATGGAACTGAGTTACACCTGCTATTTGTAGGAGGGCTAGCCTACAGAAAGGAGGGAGTGAATTGAGGTTAGTTACAGTCCAACAACAATATTAATCCAGTGCTTTGTTTGATTGACACCCCTCCATAATTTCTATCCCTGCAGTACATTTTGCTATTGTTAATTTAAGGTGTTATTCTAGAAGCTGAATCCTGCTACAGAAGTCAAATGATAGAATTGGGGTCCCTTTCAGAGACTAATTTTTATAAATGTACCTAATTTTATCGCTAAGGAACATGTTTCTCAGTCCTTCCCCCTTCTCTAAAGAAGGTTATAAAGTGAACCAAGTTATTTGCTGCAAGTGGAACTTTCATAAGTGGTTAATGAAGTTTCAGTGCTTAAGGGCATTTGATTATTAGGAAATCTTTACATTAATCCCAAATTTGTTCTCAGCTCTCTAACTCTATCATTAAAGGCATCTTCTCATTGGTCAGTTTATCTCCACTGATATTGATCTTGGTCCATGTATTTATAGACCTACCACTGTCTCATTGTGAAAAGGAAAGCTTGTGGAGAATACAGTACAACTTTTTCCATACCTATCTATTTCCCATATACATATAGTTCTTTTTCTTATCTTTATCAATCAATTAAAAGGCTCGCAAGACCAAGAGAAATATATTGTATTTGAAGCGTAATTATGTTGTCTTATCATTGTTTTATTGTTTGCACTTGAAGTATAAACTTTTGATACCCACTAGTACTTAATAGACATGCTTCATCTATAGTATCATGTTTCTGTCATGTGTGGAAAGTCTGTTTAGATCAGACACATCATCATAGTTGCATGTCTTCTCAGCTACAACCATTGTGTGTGTGTGTGTGTGTGTGTGTGTGTGTTTGTGTGTGTGTGTGTGTAATATGGCCAGTGCCTCATCTTAAGTATTAGCTGAAAATCTTTTGCTTTCTGCTATAGTGTGGGAACCTTGGGGACCTTCTTGGAACTCATGCATTTTGATAGCAGTAATCTATGCCCTGTTGAGCATACATTAATCAATGGGCACTGAGATATGATGGCTAAATGTTTCTACCTCTTATCCTTTAGGTAAGCAGTTCAGGGTTAATTTGAAATAACACCTCGAAGAAGGTTCTAACAGTATTGAGCAATTGCTGCTTACAGAATTGGGTCATTCAATAAAGCATTCTCTTATGCTCTATTTTTTTTTTAAGATTTAAAAACAGTAGAGGTATAACATAAAATCACAAATCTTAAGCATACAGCTTTGTGAATTTATGTCCATGTAATCACTACCAAGATCAAGATGTAGAATATTTTGAGTATCTCAGGAGGCTAATTTGAGGTCCCTGTTTTTGAATTTAATATAGATTCACACTGTATATACTGTTTTAAGTTTGACTTCTTACACTCAGTATTATGTCAGTGGGGTTTACCTGTGTTGTTTTAGTGTTAGTCATTGGTTCCTTTTCACTGTTGTGCAGAAGTTTACAGGTAACCATTCATAAACATTGTTATATTGGTTTTCCTTTTTCTATTTCACTGTGCCTGTTTCCTCATTCCTGTTTGCTGAGATCATAACTCAAATAAATGACCTGTACCCATTTTTCTTTCTTTTCCCATCCTGTACTTTAAGGTTCCCAGTGTTCCATGGTTATTACTATGAGTTAGAGATAGGAATTATCATTTATCTCTACTCTTTATTTGATGTTTGATTCTGGGAGAACCTCCTCCTCATTTAGAAGTTCAAGTTTCCTCACCTATAAAGGATGAGACTCCTGATATGTGCTCTGGTCTCAAATTTCTGAAATTTATATTTGTAGTTTATAAGGGCTCTTCTAGGTAAGATGCTGCTCACCAAATGGAAAGGAATAGTACAATTTCATGTACAAGAGATAATGAGATGAAAGACAATATTTTTATATAGAGACCTTCCTGGTGTGTTAAAATCTTACCACTTAGTTGTCAGACTCATCTGCAAAGGAATAATCTGATAGAGAAATCATCCTTCAGTGTAAGGAGCAACTGGAAGGAGGCAAACATTTTAGAATGGAAAACTAATGCAAAGGTGATGAATTGGCTTATTTCTCTTCCCCTCTTTTCTGAGGATAACTAAAACTGCAGATCATTTGATATTTTATATGGCAAAATGTATCTAAAATAATCATTAATTTGACGAGGATAGCAGATGATAGAACACACCTGAGATTGCAGGAGGAAATAAAACTGATGGGTGGCCACACCGTCTTTGAACCCCCATTCTGTGATATTTCTTTTACATCAGATCTGCTGATCCTTTGTAAGTAATATTATACATTGTACAGACATTAAATTAATTGATTTCATATAGCACTTGTGGATGACATTGAGGTGTGCTTTACTCCATGACATAGTTTCCATGGTAACTAATGTATTTTAGTTGGTAAGAAACATGAAGAATAAAAAAATATTAGAAATACTTATATATTAATTGGAGTTATGTATTTGAGGTTACAGATGGGAAACACAATTTTTCATAAGTGGGAAAGATCATCCAGCAATTGTGATTGGACATTGGTGGATGACATCTGTATTGGTAATAAAGAAATCGGTGCTGTTGTACAAATTATTTGACCGTGCTGTACTTTAGATTTTTATGTAAATGAGAAAATGTCAAACATATATCTATATATCCAGATGCTTCCTTCCCTCTTCTCTAAATTTTCTGAAATTTCATTCTTTATTGGCAGTTTCTGGTAAGAAAGGGAGAAAAGGTAAAATTAAGATGATTTTTATTTTGCTTCTCAATAGTTTCTTGTGAGGACATTAATTAATCAATTCATTTATCAAGGATTTGTTGAACAGATACCATGAACTAATATATGCTTAGACACCATAGATACTAAGATTCATGATTCTTGATTGCAAGAAGCTCATTGTCTATTGGAAATACAGACAAATTAGAAATAATTACAGTTGGGTAAACTAAATTTGAATTAATCTTTATCTGTATTTTTAACTCTATTGCTATAATTGCATTACCAAGGAAATGATAGATTCTTCCAAATATTTAGGTGAGTACTTAAAGTTACTAATTTAGAAAAACTTTCTGAAATTAAAGTGCTATTTAAGGTATTATAATTCAAATAAAGGAAAAAAGCTGAATTTGATTATGGGGTTTTGTTTAAATCTCTTCATCTGATGGTTCCCTTGTGTTACTAACTATAGCACCACCATAGTACCATAACGGGTATTCGTTATAGAAAATATTGATTTTCTAAGTAGACTTGGAAGAGAAGTGCATGCTTTTGACTATGGAGGTCTCTGCTGCTGAGGCAGACCCCTAGAGTAGCTGACAGCCGTGGCTGCCTAATGGTCATACTTCCTTAATTCTTCCTCGATGGGTAATTTGTGTGGTGCTAATCCATGCACTCCCTGGTACTTATGTCTCAGTTTCATTTTCTGGTTCTTTTCATCTTCTGGACATCTGAACTTTGAAAAGCTGAGTCTGGACTTCTCCTACATAATTCTTACAGCAATTCCATCCTGTTTTGCATTTTTGAATACTACTATACTATGGCCAATCTTACATTTATATCTCCAATCTGGACCTCTTACGTGAAGTTCAGAGTCAAAACATCCAGTTGCTTTAGACATTACCACTTAGATGCACCATAGGCATCATAAATTTTGTTCAGGACTGAATTTTTGATTCTTTATTTGCCTCCATCCAAGCCTGCTCCTCTCATCGTCTTCTCCATTTAGTAAATCATAAATTTTCTCTGTCTAGTTCTTCAGGCCAAAATTCTAGACTCCTCTCTATTCTTCATACCCCGACCTCCATCCTTCAGAAATTCTATTGGTTGCACCTTCAAAATATATCCAGAATCAAGTCGCCTTTTATCATCTTATCTGTTACCACTCGAGTCTACTCTATAATTGTTTTCTTGCATTTCATTGTGGCAATGTCCTCCTAACTAACTGATCTCCTTTTGTCTATATTTATCCACCCCCACATTCCATCTATTCACAGTGTAACAGCAAGAGTGATATTATTAAAATGTAAGCCAGATATGCCCCTTCTCTAAGGATATCCTGTCTCATTCAGAGTAGAAACCAAAGTTATCACAATAATCTACCTGTCTTGCATGAACAGAACCCTCTCCTCTCCTTTTACCTCTCTGTGCACACTCCCATTTTCCCTGTTTGTTCCCTTTAGCCACCCTGGACTCTATGTTCTTCAATCAGGCAAAGGACTTTCCTTCTTAAGTACATACACACTCAGTGTTCTTTTTGTCTGGAAAGCCCTTCTCTAGATATCTATGTAGATTACTTTTTAAAAAATGTCTCTGCTCATCTGTCACTTTTTCGAAGGGATCTTCTCTGCTATGTTTATAAAATATCATTTATCACTCCCACCCGCATATCCTCTTCCTATCTCCTTTATTGTCTGCATTTCTTTTCACCATGTAACAGTCTAATTTTACTTATTTATTCTATATTTTACCATCAAAATTAAGATCAATGAGGCATGAGTACAGAGAATTGGCTTGTTTTGTTCACTACTATGTCCCCTGTGACTAGAACTATGGTATTAATTAGGAACTACAATTTTTTTTTAAAAGATTGCGTAAATATGAGAGAGACTCTGTCCCTACTTTCTGGGAACTTATATTCAGGTGATTTATAGCTAATAAGTGCAAATAATGAAAAGTAATCATATCAGTTGTACTGGCCAAAAAGCACATTGCTATGCTGTCTGAGATCTTATAAACCATAATATGAATCAGAATAATTGCTCTTAACATTTATGCTGTTTTATGATTTCAAAATACATTGGCTACAGTGTGATATTTTGGGCTTTTATAAAATTCAGAGTAATTATTTTAAATGAATTCATGTCTGACTGCTATATTTTTAGGAGATAGGAAAGTGAATCAAAATGGCAGAGCCACAGATTATTCAGAAAATGTAAGCGGTTTTAAGTAGGCATATTTGAATTGGGCTTTGATTTTCTTCTCTGTTCATTTTGGGCACGAGGCATGTGGAGGTGGAAGTTAAATGTAGTTTTATGTGGAGCAAATAGCTGTATTATAGTGTTCAACTTCATTAAACCCTGACCTAATTACGTATTCTTCTTGTGAATAGTTAGGCAACATGATCTGGAACTTAAGAGTTCCAACTCTGGAGCCAGACTCCTAGGGTTTGAATTCTGGTTTCCTCAGTTACCTGCTGTAACGGTGGGAAGTTACTAAACCTTGCTATGCTCTGTAAAATGGGAATACCAACAGTATCTGCGTGATAAGGTTGTTATGACCAAATAAATTAATTTATGTAAAGTATTTGAATAGTATTTGACATTCATTAATTACATGATAAATGTTAATCACAATTATCATTATTATTATTATTATTATTATTATTATTATTATTATAGTTATTCTGGAATATCTAAGAAAATTCTGGAAGTTGTTAAACTTTCCTAAAAAGAAGTATGTCATACTGATTATTCATGACTCTACTAGAAGGAAAGTAAAACAATCATCTCATGACTTAACAAATAAGAGCATTATTAAGGCTAATGTCATTTACTCTTTTTTTTTTTTTTTTTTTTTTTAAGAGAGGAATGGAGAGGAGGAAGAAGCATTTTTAGAGTAGGAAGAGAAGGAGGGAGGGGAAGCACTTTTATATATTCGTGTTTTTTGTTTTTTGTTTTTTTTTTTTGGTTTCCCCTGATTCTCCCTCACCCTTGCTGCCTCTCACCCCCCTCCCTCAGTCATGAACTTGGATTTTATTTGGTTCCTGCCTCAGCCACTGGCTTAATGCCTGAGCCACCAGGCATTTAATTTAACTGATACAATTTAACAAAATGTCAACTTGTATAATTTGAAAAAAGAAATGTGACGTTTTAAAAATTGCTAAAGGAAGATCTTTTGTGGATTTTTCCTATCTTAAAATCTTACAAGTAGCTTCTTTTAAAAAATATTATCTGGCAGTCTGAAAAATACTTCACAAAAGAAATTTTGTTATGACCTTAAGTAATCCCAACATGTAATAATGCTTTTGTGTACAAATTCCTCAAGTATGCTTCATAAGGATTAAGTTGCAGAGGTCTTTTGTATCCCACTTATTGATTCTTTGGCAGCACTGAATTGGGTAGTGAAGTTTTTTTTTGTCTGTTGCTTCTCTTCTTAGAGTGTAAAATTTTCTCCACAACAAAAAGAATGAAACAGCAATTCTTGGTCAGTGCTGCTGGACCAGCTGCTAGAGGGAAACTCCATTTTCTCTACCATTGATGAGTTCAAGTTGCCTGTAGAGGTTTTTGTTTGTTTGTTTGCTTGTTTACATTTTCCTATTTTATTTGTTTCTCTATAATCAAGGTTCTTGAAAACAGGTTTGGGGGCCTAGTGGGGGAGGAGAGGAGGTATCAGGAGTCTGGTTCATAGTCAGAATGAAAGGAAGAGTACTATTATTGCCTGCCATAGAGATAGACAGTCATTCTTCTATCTGACAATGTTTAAATGTTTAGTATTTAGAGACAAATATATATATATTTTCAGGCATTTTAAAACATTTCAACAATTAAAGTTTTTTTAAAGCTCTCACTGTATTATCTTTTACATTCCTTAAGACTAACCAATTTAATATTCTGTGTAAGCAAATGTGCAATTACATTTTCTAGTTGAGGAGGGGGGATATATCATCTTAGTAAACCATTTACTGTGTACTAGGCCCTTTATCTGGTTTATCTCAGGAATTTTGACTAAGTAGACATCACTAATAACTATGTAACAAAGAAATTGAGACTTGAGTTTGTTGTTCAAAACATATGGTAAGAAATGTCAAGTCAGGATTTGAACTCCATTCATTCTTTTTGTATCTAGAACTTCCTCACTTAAACACTATTGCTCTTCATGAAAAAATCAGGAAAAATGTAGGTCACGAAATGAATTTCATACTGCAAATTGGTTAATATTGAAAAAAGTAATCTACAGTTAATGAAGAAAAATAATTCTTAACTAGGTTAAGGTAAATGTTAAGTTTCATAGAACAGCATTTCCTATAGATTTCTGTACAACAGAGATTCGCTTGGAGTGAAAGTGTGTAGTTCAATTCTGTAGGAAAACTTACTATAACAGATGAAAGGAAATATAATGGGATATAAAGCCATCTTAACTATTTGTGTATATTTGTTGTATATGAAAATAGTTTCTACTAAGTTAACGAGTTGTTCATTTATTAATTCTCATGGTTAAATATAGCCTAACACTTGTGAATGAAATGAATGCTTTTACTTCTCAGGATGATGCTATATCAGGATGCTTTTAGAAGTTCTTGTCTGCCATGTTTCTCCCAACCTCACAGCCCCTTGAGGTTTGTGGTCATGTTGTTAATCAACTTGTAGTGAGCAGGTTGAGAAATGCCAGAGTTCACCAATAGTACAAAAGTAGCAAAACAGTGTTCACAAGTACAATCTCTCTGCCTCACCTTGAAGTGTGGGAGTTTTACCTGTTTGCATCGATACAAATATAGAACATGAATATTATAATGGCCAATACTTTTTAGCCCCTACTTTAAACTTATCTAAATTAAAACTTAAAAAAATCATCCTCTGTAATAAAGAGGAAAAGAGTGATTAAAACACTAAAATAAGTTACTGTGCCCTGGTAGCCTGGTGGGTTAGTGAGGCACAGTTCATGTACATCCCAAGATCCCCGATTCACTGCCCTGGATTGGGGAGACAACCAAGAAGAACTGTATAAAATAAAGTGCTTCTTCCTCTTCTCTCTTCCTGCCTGCCTACCTGTGATTGCCTTAATTCCTGCCTGAGCCTTTCCTTAAAAAAAAAAAAAAGTAATAATCATTTAAAAAAATCAAACAATACAGATATGCATTGTTCTTTTCCCATGTCACAGTCTCACTCGTCAAAGGGAATAAACATTAATAGTTTATAAATCTCAGTGTAGACGTCTAAGCATAAACCAGCATGTTCAATATGGTTTATTTCATTTTAATTACAAAAAATGGAATCATACTTTATATCATTTGTAACTCATTTTCCATTTACTTAAAGTTTTATAAGGGATATAGCTCTTTATCAACACCCATAGATTAGCTACAGTTTTTCAAATTACTGCAAGTATTTATGATGCATATAATAGGTTACTTAGTCATTTCCCTTTTTAAAAAATCATAATTCAGATTGTTTCCAGTTTTTCTACTAGACAGAAAATTTAACTGAACATCTTCCCACTCTGAGAGCTAGTATGCATATTTCTAGAAGGTGGATTTCTAAAAGTTGAATTACTGAGTGAGAGATGCATGCATTTAAAATTTTGATAAAACTGCCAGATTTTCTTCCTAAAACATTTTCTTAATTTCTTGCTTCTACAGCAGTCTATAAGAGCCCTGCTTTTACCACATTATCACCATCTGGATACTATTAGTCTTGAAAGTCATCAATGCAATAGGTGATGCATGGCATCTTAATGTTTCAAATTAATCTTTTTTTTACTATTAATGTGACTGAATATATCTGCTGTGAATTATTGTTTTACATCTTTTATTTTTTGAATTTTTTTAAAGGAAAGGTGCAGGCAGGAATGAAGGCAAGTAGGCAGACAGACAGGAGGAAGGAGGAAGAAACATTTATCTATTTTAGTTTATCTTTGTTGTTCTCCCTGGCCTCAGGACACAACCCTGGGTCCTTGGGATGTATGTGGAATATGTTATCTGGAGGCTGCAGACTTAACTGCTAAGCCACCAGAGCACACAGGTATTTATCTTTTATTAATATTTCTTTCAGAATATCTTTTTGTTAAGGGTATGAAAAATCATTTCATAAATATGTATATTTATCAGTTAAGTATACAAATCTTTTTTCCTAATTTATGAATTGAAGAATGACATATTTCAGTTTTAGTCTGACATATTTTAATTTTCCCAGTTCATTCTCTCATGAGCATGTTACTAAGTAGTAAGACAAAAATCTTAAGCAGTGGTACCAAATATAAAGGAGGAGAAATAAATTATATGGATAATATATATAGCATACCACAAATGTTTGAGTAAGCAAGTTGGTTGTGTCCATTTATCACCAGCTAGCTGAACTACAATGAAAAATCTTGAGATTACAGTCATTGTTCTTCTCCTCTCTTTATTAGTGCTTTGCAGTGCTTGTTACACACTTGGCTTTCAATAATGACTGATAAATAAGTGGAGTAAAAAGAAAACTAGGCAAATGAGATCTTCTATTAAAAACTATCAGTTCATTTTTAATGACTTTAAAACATCGGTAACTGATATCAAACTCATATACTCAATATGATGCTTGAAGCCCATAGTAAATTTTAGGTAGATGCACTTTCACTATTTTTTTTCCAGTTTTAAATAAAAATTTTTTCCCATGGCTTGTGGAACTAATTTATAAATCGTAGCCTCAGATGACTATTTTTCTATTAAGAACTCACATTAATTCTTGTAGTTTACCTTTAAAATCATTGCTTTTAAATAAAAACTTACCTGTGTAACTCACAGCAAATTATTAACAAATGGACAGAGCTCTTTTATTGACCTTTTCCCCCTCCCACTGTCGTAGAGAAAAATGATTATTGAAGTGTCTGAGAAATGTCACAACCATACTAGAGAAAAACTCCATTTTCCTTAGAGAGGTGATTTTATTGTTCCATGACTCTTAGTTTCTTCTACCTCACGGCTCATGACATATACTTAAAAGACATTAGTGACAGTCCATGAATTTCTAAATTAAAGATTGGCTATTCTTACCTTTATTTTAGAAATGGTAATAATAAAGTGTATAGTAGGTCAACTTGACTGATGAAAATTTGGAAAAATTATTGTTCTAATGAACCACTTCAAAAATAAAGTCAGCTTAGGCAAAACTGTGCTGTTATCTCCATGGCATTAAGCTTAATTAATACATGAAAATGTCATTCATTTATTCTGTTCCTTAAGAAACATTTACTGGACAACTATGTGTACCAGGTGGTGGGCTAGGTCTTGGGGTTTATAGGAAATCAAGGCTCCTGCTTTCCAGGTACTCACAGTCTAAAGTAATAGTTGCTTTACAGTTTTATTGGTAATAAATAATATTTCCAAATCAATTCTAAGAATAGATATAGATGCAGCTTAGTATATGGCCAGTCATTTCCCATCTGCAGTAATGAGGTAGTGCTACACAGGAAGAACAGAAATATGAAATTGCATTAACCACTGGAGTGGAACAAGTGTTTGGAGTATATAAACAATTTTAGTTTCTGGGAGAAACTTTTACCTATGAGGCAAATATGATATCCAGAATCTCTGTCAGTAGTAGGTAGAGTCCTTTCTGGAGGGTCCAGCACAGCAGTTATTGTTGACAGTAGAGGTAATAAAGAATATAAAGAATCTACATGCAATTGAAACATAATAACAGATAATGATGTATTTTAGCCTATAGAAGAGTTTTCATACTAGTTTACGAAAGCCTAAAAGGTGAGGATAAATTTTAAACATTCTTTTAAATGGCAATTTTTCAGAAGAAACAGACCTGTATTTGAAGGAAAACTATAGTAATTCTATAGGGAGAACATCGCTTAGACACTTTCTTCTTATTCCTTCCTAACAGAACCATTCTCTTCAGATATGCTCCCTGAATCCCATGCTCTTGAAGGGAAGCTGACCTCACTCCCACACATACTTAAATCTGATTAGTCTAGGTCAGGGATTCCCAACTTTTAGTTATTAGTGTCGTTGTAATTAAGGTTTTTGGCGATTTTTGCTATGTTTCTAGATATAAGGAAATACCTGACAACTCTAAACACAACTTCTCACACATGGAATCAGATTGTATATTGTCATCCTCCTTATCTAAACAATGATTTTTGAATAGTGTTTGCTTATTACAGCATCTGTATTTCCTTCAAAAATCTAAAGTATATTGCACACTCATAATGAGTTTACTGTGTGATTCGTGTGATTCAAGAGTGCCCCTTTACATAACTTTGGAAAATTCATGTCTGTGTAATGCTATACTCTTTACCAGTGGTTGATCAGAAGTAGGTGTATGGTCTATTTAAGGCCACAAACAGGAGGAGTGATTGTTTTAAAATGTAGGTTTCATTATTATTCATGTTTGAGGACCTAGCATATTGGGAGATGATTGTCATTGAAAAGACAGTTTGTTATTTCCCTTATACCAAGAGGAAAGGAGGCATGGGGAAGCATCAGGGTTAGTTCAGAGGTGGCATGAACAGAAAATGTGAACAAGAGCCTTTATTGTGGTTTCCTAGAGAAGAAACAAGCTAGGGAGGATAAACAGGAATGGGGCTGACTTGTTTGAATAATTTTGGTGGCCTCTGGTGCATAGGACCTATCCTTGGTTGTCTGGTACTTGACCCTGGGGTGATTTGAACAGAGAGGTAATAGCTTTGCATATGAGAGTTCAATAAGAGAGATGGTTTGGGATATTGGCTCTGAAGTGGTTGGTTTGCATATGAAAGGCACACTGGTAGTGTACTTTATCTCCAGGAATTGGTTACCTTGATTAAATATCAGCAATGCCTAGATGTCAAAATATCAGGAGCACATTGCTAATAGATTGGTGAGGTATCTGAAAGATTTTTCTTAGTGCTTTTGGTACAGTTATAGGGATGCTCTCCTGACTCTCCTTTTGGATATGTGAGGTTTGAAACTGATACCACAATCTTGCTACCACTTTGAGGATGAAGCTGAGACAAAGAGATGGGTGGGCATTGGAGCATTGCAAGACAACAGAATGGGGTCATTTGTGTTAAGTTAACCCTCATCCTTTTCGATTGTTGGTCTTTGAGTTATGTTAACCAATAAATACATTTTCTTACTGTTTAAGTCACTTTATTGTTTGTTATTGTTGCTGTTATATTTCTTAATACTTTCAGCTGTGCTGTTCTAATGTTTGCAAACACCACAGTGCGAAAACCCACAGTATCTATTTGAAAGGGATTAATTTTCTAGAGTAAAGGAGAAATTTTCTATCTGCTTTTGATGATACTAAGATGTGATGCAGAAGCTTTCTGAATGTTTACCCTCTTGATAAAAATGGATACTATCAGGCTTTTAGTTGTGTTTACATTCAGTAGATGTGTTTGTTGACCTGTATAATATTCATTAAAAAAATCCATTTACAGTTTTATGAAATTTCTAATCACTGCTAGATAGGAGCCAAGTCTTGTAATATTTCTATAATAATCTCCGATTTTCAATATTTCATATTAGTTAGTAGAAATTCATATGGGAATGAAAAATAACTTACAGGTTTTCTCTCATTGTGGTTTTTCTCTGAACCAGTGGGTTATTTAGGAGAGCCTAAGCATGTTTTCAATTACCAAGATTTAATTTTTCACCATTAATAAAAAGGTTTCAAATTTTAGTGGATCGTAGTCAGAAAATGTGATATGTGCAGTTTTTAATTCTGGAATTGATTGGGTGCATTCTTTGATACTAAATTTACCTACTTATCTAAGTCAAGAATGGAATGAACTCTGTTCCCTGAAAGTGATATGAAGTATTTTATTAAGCTTTTAGAAGCCCCTCTGAAAATTTCTCTTCTCTCCTTTCCTCATGTTTAGTTAGTAAACATCTTTCTTTGATTTTGCCTAGATTTGGTGAACCACATCAATTTGCATATTTTTTCAATTCAAGAAAGTTTTCGTAAATTATATTCTAGATACTGCTTCTATTTGATTGTTTTATATATTGTAAGGAGCATCTATAATTATTATGGTGGATGTTCATTTTTTCATTCTTAGCATTTGCAAGGCTTTAATGTCTTTCCTTTTGCTCTATATTTATGCTGAAGTTTCTCAAGTTTGCCTTATACATTTCAGTTCCAGGTTTTTGCAGTGTCTGTTCTTCCATTTATTGTTTCCAGTAGAGATATTGATCCTGTGTTGTATTTTTAGTTTTAATTCTTACTTATTTTACTCAGCTCTTTTTCAGTTTCATCTCGGTTAGTGTCCTCTTAAGGCTTTCTGCTTCCTTGTTATAATGTTCTTTCTTTTGTTGTAGTGAGGATGCTAAACTGTTTTTAAAGATTAATTTCTGTTATTATTGCATGTTCTATTCTTGCCTCTTTTTCCACATCTAATGAGTTTATCTGTTTCTTTTCCTGGTTTATTCCATCAGTATTGAATGTCTACTATGTGTGCAAATTATAAGTGTATTATATGCAGTGGTTAGGGAAAGCTCTGCTTTCATGGGGATTTTAGTTTATTAAGGAAAGACATTCAAATAAGATGTCAATAATTGTTAATTTGCATCAATGATGCTATTATAAAGAAAAAGCACATAGAAAATGTGAGTTCCTAAAAGGGGATTTTAAACTATTATTCTACTTTAATTATGTTTCTCCTGTCCCTATACTTGTCTCTGGTCTCATGCTGTACATCCTTGGAAGCATAGTTTTAACCATTTTCATATTTCAGACTGCATGTAGGTGAGTCATATCTAGGACACAGATTATGAAATATACACCTGAACTTAGCTTGTCTCCCAAATCCTGACCACTGTATTCTCTGCCTTCTAGGTATTATCCCTGCATGTTGCGCAGAGACTAAAGTTTAATATGGTCAAAACTGGGCAGAATATTTTTCTTCTCTTTCCTGTAAAAACTGCTTCCCTTTTCATATTCAGTATTTTGCTAAGGATACTACCATACATCCAGAGCCCAAACCCTAACTTTGGCATTATCTTTAATTTTTAGTTCTTCCTCACTTCCTCTGGCCATTCTGCCCCTTTTATGAATGTTAGAGTCCAAAGGAAAAAGTAACTGCCTGTTATAAAACCAGAACACTCACTGTCTCTCTCTCTCTCTCTCTCTCTCTCTCTCTCTCTCTCTCTCTCTCTCTCTCTCTCTCTCTCTCTCTCTCTCTCTCTCTTTCTCTCTCTCTCTCTGTTTCTCTCTCCTTCTCCCCCTCCCCAACTCTCTATTACTCCCTTTAGATCTCTTTCTCTAAATTCCCTCTCCTACAGCATGTGTATTTTGAAATCTGAAATGTCACTGATAATGTAGAATTTAGGAATGTCAGTTCTGTAGTCTGCTAACCCTGGGTACTAGTGTCACCTCCCTGGTATAGTAGAGATTGACTCCTAGACATATTAATTAACTATGCTGTCCTTCAATTTTCATTTGTAAAGTTAGGATAATAATAGTATCTATAATATAGGGTATTAAGAGATTTAAATGAGATAATCACGGTACATTTCACCTACCATTGATGGTGTTATTATGGTTAATGTTATTTAGAGGTTGATTAAAGTGTTTCGATTCTATGTTTCTTTTTTTTATATTTCTGGGAGAATTGATAATTTTCCTCTTGTAAATTTTCTATACTATGAGGATACTTATTGCAAAATATTCTACTTATTGCAGTTTTTTTACATGTCTATCGTTCCAAGATAACATCGGTGATGGGCAGTAGTCTAAACTTTATATATTCTAAGTTCCAGCAGCAATGCTCAGAACCTACTAAAAAGTAATAAATATTAGTTCAAGGGAAAAAAAAAACAGCATAAAAAAGCTATTGATATTCTGAAATGAGTACACACTGAGTCCTGTTTCTTATCACCTCTAATTTAGCAGGAAAATTGACATGAGAAATTTGATTTTTTTGAGCACGCAGACTTGGAAGTCTGAAAACTCTCGACTTTAGGTTTGCAAGGCAGTTCTCTAGAACTTCCATGTACTATCCTTGAAGGAAGTATGAGGTATATGCATTTTATTGAAGGTATGATTTAAAATAGCATTGAATATTTTGAATATGTATAATTATAATGTGTAGAATGAAAAGAACATTTTAATCAATCTACAATAAAGCAAGTTCTCTAATGCACCCCTAGGTGACTCAGGCAATTTAGATGGCTAAAGGTGCATGCTGTGTAAAACCCAAGGACCTGGGCTGGTGACCTAGCACTGGTGGTGGGTGCAGTAAATAGATAAATATATTTCTTATAGAAAAGACAGTTTTTCCTTTTAAAATCAATATCTTCTTTGGTTAGTGACATAGATAAATTCTGTCTCCTATCCTTAACAATTAGTACCTATCCTTGCAGTTTTATGGAACATAGATTAAGGTTTCTTTTTTGTTGTTGTTCAGTATTATTAATTAATTTGATATTGAAATTTATGACCTGTCTATCATATTTGCAGATAACATGAAACTGGGAAGAACAGTGAAATGTCAAAATCTAAAAAGACCATGAGCTTGCAGGATAGAAAGTAATATTCTAATATTTACTGAGGTAACAGGAAGTTTTTATTAGGTACACAAAAGAATTGTACAATTGCACACATAGCTCTAACTTGACTTTGAAATGTAGTATCAATTTATGAACTTTGCTTTACTATAAGCTAAATTCCCATTCAGGGACTATTTACCATAAAAAGTGTTTGAGTTGTTTTTGTCTGGATAAAAATGGCCAGTGGTGGTGTTATTGGAAACAGTAGTTCACATTGGGATTGTGAGGGATGCATGCTGGAGTGGAAGAGAGAATTATCCAGATCTGTTTTCTTGTAAGAAGTGCAGATTTCTGAACAAATTATTTTTGCATCTTCTCTGTGATAAAAAGGCTTACTTGCTTGTGCCTGGTTTGATGGGAGGGGGGAATAGGAGATATTGATGGTATTTCCTCATTCTCTAATATTTATTATGTGCCTATATGACTGACTATAGAGACTAGAGAACAAAGTAGAATGTGTTTCCTGCCACAGGGGAATTCGTATTGATACAGACTCACATTAACCAATAGAAACATGAAAGAAGAACTTAGATGATGAATTTGATAGGAAGGACTAAGTCAGTCCAACTAATAATATTAACTATTGATTTAATATTAATGCAGAAAGAAAACTGAATCAAAAGTCATTAATCCAGAAGTCTAACTTTGCAATTATTAGTCTACTATGTGGTGGGATCTTTCTAGGTCTATTAAATGAGGACTTTAATGTCCATTATTTTAGCACATTCAGTTACTTCTGAAAATTTGTCTGTCATATCACTGATTACCAAGCAATCTTTTGTCCAAACAACTAATATGAACTGACCAACAAAATAACTCCATGGGGCTGCTTTTCTGTCTTACTATGCCTGAGTCAGGTAGGCTACTTAGGTATGAACAATTGGAATTGAACTGTCACTCACAAGTTAGATAAAATTCATCAAATTATTGATTATCGTAACTTTATATGACTACCTAATATTGTGTCAAGGTTTAAAAAGGACAGAATGTTTTGAAAGAACATATTGAAAACAAGGCAATTTAATGAAGTAATATGCAAGAAATTAGTCAACTTACACAAGAGATTGAAGGAGAAAGTTGAAAAATACTTACATAGGTAGAAAATCTGTATTTTGAGAGTTTCAAAGGAATATTATAAATAATAAATAATTTGTTTATTCATTCAACAAATATTTGTAAGTGCCTATTAATTGGTGAACGAGGCATAGAGTTTAAAATCTAGTGGAGATATGCACAAATAGATAAATAGTCACAACTATTTGATGAGGTTAAGTAAAAGAAATACAGAGAGAAGGGTGATTGAACCCAGACATTGGGACCAGGACAGGTGTCCTAGAGGTAATAATGTACAAAATGAGGTGTTAACAACAGTGGTGGGTGAGATGGGAAGAGAGAAAGTCATCAATAGATACACAGTATGTGCTGTGGCTCAGAATGAGGGAGTACATGGTTGGTTTAAGATAGTCATTGTTTAAAGCTCAGGTACTTAAAAGAAATGTAGGAGAGTAATTTTAATTTAATTATTTTTCTAGATTTTTTGAGTTATGGTTGACAAAATTGTGCATTTGGGTTGTATGATGGAATAGTTTATATACATACATTGTGAAATGATTATCACAATCAACTTGATAAATATATCCCTCACCTCACACAGTTACTTTGTGTCTGTGTGGTGAGAACATCTGAGATTGACTCTATTAATAAACTTCAAATATACAAAACATTGTTGATAACTATAGTCATGCTATATAATATGTCTCTAGAAATGATTCATCTTATAACTGAAAGTTTATAACCTTATCTCCCAATCCCCCACCTGTTCTGTGGTAAGAACTATTGCATTATATATTACTCATTACTATGAGTTAAATTTTTCTTTTTTTAAAATAGGTTCCAAATTTAAGTGAGATCATGTAGTATTTATTTTTCTATGTATGATTTATTTACCTTAACATTCTCTAGCTTCATCCGTGTAGTCACAAATGGTACGTGTTCCACTTTTAAGCTTGCTGATTGTTATTTTTTATTGTGTGTTACATATATACACAGAAGAAGTCATTGGTGCTAATAAGGGATATTTGCCTGTATTTTTTTTTTTTTGCAGTGTCCTTGTCTGACTTTGGTATAGGGTAATATTGGCCTCATAAAGTGATTTGAGAAAGATTTGTTATTAATCTTCATTGAATGTTTGGTAATACCACTAGTGAAGTCATCTGGTTATAGAGAGTATTTTGATCACCGATTAAATAATCTTATTCATTATTCACTTATTTAGATTTTTTATTTCTTCCAGATTTAGTTTTGGTGAGTTGTATATTTCTAGGAATTTATTTATTTCTTCTTGGTTTTCAAATTTGTTGGTATATTATGATGCTTTTTTTTTTTAGAAGGAAGGAAGCAGGCATAATGAAGGTAAATAGGCAGGCAGGCAGAGAGAGAGAAGTAAGAAGCATTTATTTTTTTAGTTATTCCCCTGACTCTAGGTCACAAAACCAGGTCCTTGACCTTTTTATGTGGAATACGTCACCACAGCCACAGACTTAACACCTGAGCTACCAGGGCCTTATGATTCTTTACATTTCTGTGGTATCAGACAATACAATGAAGTAATAGTAATACATATATTCTACCAAAATAAAAGAGATTATTTATTTGCTTAAGGACTTCAGTGTAGTAAATGGTTGTTTTAGAATTTGGGTTTAGGTTTGTTTGATTTTAATACCTGTTCTTTTTTCTCTTGATTCACGTCTTTCTTAGTATTTGTGACAAGATTCTTCAAAATATGCTGTGATGAGCAAGCATATTCTGTTTAGATATGAAGTGACCTAGAAATAGACTTATACTGTGGGTGAGTGATAATGTAGCTTTTATTCATTTTGTAATCAGAAAATGTTTTTCTAGGGGAAGTAAGGTGAAAGGGCAATCTGGTTATTTAAACTCCCCAAATTGTTAACTAAAAACAGAATACTTAGCTGCCAAGATATTTGTTTCTTTCCTCTTTGTTCCTCTTGGTTTGTCATCTGATTGTTGCAATAGGCTGGGCCTTATGACAGATAAACAAACTCTTCTTGGACAACTCTTGAATGCAGATTTTTACCTAGGTGAGTTAAGTGACTTAATTATTCCAATGTAACTATTTATATTTGCTAATCTTCCCTGTCTTCATATTGTCATGATGTATATGTTTGCAATTATAAAATATTTTATTTTCCTCTAAGTATTTTTATTTGCCTTTAAACGATCCTCAAAATGAAACCATTTAACACAACTTAAAATTTTTTTCAATTGGTTTATTTTTCTTTTTTTTACATTATTATATGCATTTTAATATATTGAATTCTTACCTCATTTGTGTGTACTTCACAACACACCCACCACCAGGGTTCTAGTGCCCTTTACCATTACCTTTTTCCTTCCTTCATTCCGCTCCCAGGTAACCACAGTCCTGCATCCTGTGAATTTTGTTAGTATTTGTATATTCGTTTGTTTTGTTTCTTTATACTCCACATAGAAGCAAAACCATGCTATACTTCTCCTTTTCTCTGTAGCTTATTTTACTTTGTGTGTTCCCTTCCAGTTCCATTTATGTTGTTGCAAAGGGCATAATTTCATCTTTTTTTTTTTTTAACAACTGCATGGAAATACATAAGTATATATACTATGACTTCTATATCCAGCTATCTTTTGATGGACATTTGGGTTGTTTCATTGTTTTGGTTATTGTGAATTGTGCTGCTGTGAGCATAAGGGTGCCAGTATTTTTTTCTGATTAGAGTTTTTTATTCTCTATGTATATTCCTATAAGTGGAATTTCTGGATAAAATGGCAGGTATCTCATCTTTATTTTTTTGAGGCATAGTCTCCATATTGTTTTACAAAGTGTAGGTGGGTTCCTTTTTTCCATGTCCTCTCCAGCATTTGTTGTTTCTAGTCTTTTTGATATGGGCCTTTCTCTCTGTGGTGAGGTTAGATCTCATTGTGGTTTTTATTTGCATTTCTCTGATGGCAAGTATTATAGAGCATTTTTTTCATGTATCTGTACGCCATCTGTGTGTCTTCTTTAGAAAAGTGTCTATTTAGCATTTCTGTCCAATTTTTGAATGGTTTGTTTTCTTTTTTCAAAAAAATTAATTTTGTAGCAAAGCCCTCAAATTCTTGACTTTTAGATCTGTGTATAGGTTTTGTTTAATAATTAGGAGAGTACTAACCACTATGATTTTAATGAGGTATAATAGACAGATACATGGTATTGCCTTTGTTATTTAAATACTGTATCGCTTATTTTCTCAGAGTAAAGCCTTGTTTGAAAACTGACATATAATACTTGTTATGGACTGAGTGTGTTCCTCTCAAATTCATATGTTGAATCCTCAGGGCCCAGTGTAACGGTAGGGGTGGGGCTTTAGAAATGTAATTAGGTTAGATCATGAGGTTGAGACACTAATGATGAGAACACAAGAGAATTTGCTATTTCTCTTCTCGAGTGCCCACAAAGGGGAGGGGTCAAAATAGTTATGAGATTACAGCAGAATCGTTTGTACGATTTAGGTTAGACATTACTAAATTTACTATCTAACTGAATAAGAATAATTGTCAGTCTTCTTCCCTACTCTCTGAGTGATTTCTTTATCAGCCTTTCCCCTCTTTTTGACTTTGTATTCATAATGAGAAATGTTATCAATAATAGTTTTAATAATGAAAGTATTGACTGGAATTTTTTTAGCAAATTTCCTGAGAAGTTTAAAGTGATTCGGATAAATTTCCTCATTTTCATTGGCAACTTTGCAGTGAATTAGAGTTTTGTTAAAACGAATGCTAACTTAGCTTCACAGCAATCAATGTCAGACCCCTTCATATAACTGCTTCTATCTTACATGAAACTACTCTATTCCTACGTCTATTTCTAGTCACAGAAGCTTATTATTCTCTTAAGTATGTGTGGGATTATGTGTGTGTGTGTGTGTGTGTGTGTGTGTGTGTGTGTGTGTTGCTTTCCATACCTGTCTGCTACCTGATGTACTTCTGGGGAGTTAGCATATATAAAGAATATAAAAGAATATAAAGAATATAAAGATGGTAATGAAATGTAAGAAACTTGCCAGAAGCAAAACTTAATAGAAGTGCCAATTCTATTTATCATAAATGTGACTATTTTAGCTTTAACTTCTGGCAAATGTCAATTTTTACTTCTACGCAGGAATAGAAAAGAATAGGATTCACTAAAACTTTTAAAATATTAAATATTAAATTTTTGATTGAATGGAATAAAAACACTGAAGCAGGCAGTAAAGGCTGGGAGATATAGGGTAATACTTCTTATATGCTAAATAAGAGCATTTGATTATAGCATTTCGGTATTTTTCTTGGTAAATCTAGTCACTGGTGTCACTGTGCCCATATGTTTATGAGTCTTGGGGATTATAGTGGAGTGATATAGACTGAGAAACCCTCTTTGGCATAGGCATTATTTTTCATCTTGTGACTCTTATTCTAGTAATATTCTTTAGCCTTTACATTTAAAAAGATGTGAAAGAGAATCACAATTTAACCATAGGTTTACATATTAAAATTTTTAAGTTCTATTGTGTGTAAAACCAAATATAAAATCATAAAAATGGTTACATTTTAGTCAGTTGTTATAAAGATTTGTAAATGATTTAAATAGCACTGATTTTTTTTTTGTTATCAAATAAATATTTAAATATATATATTTAATTTATTAAAATGTTTAGTAGTTTTGAATGCTGTTCTAAAGTGAAAGTTGGATATCATTTTCCCATGATGCCTAAGCGGGTACTCATTCTTTTTTTATTTCCTTTGAAAGCATCTTTTATATATATGTTTGTCCTCTCAGTCCCAGGTCATGAACTTAGATCCTTGAGTTTTATATGGTGTGCAGGAAGCATTTCAGTCACCTTAGCAGCAGGACACACCCCTTATTATTTTATTTTTATAATAAGCTTTTGATTTAAATGTCATAGTATAGCTTCATTGTATTTAAAGTAGAGGACATTGTAAATTGCTGGACTGTAGATTATAGATATTCACAAATAAAAGATATTTAAAATCTTAGTATACAGAATTTTTAATATTATGCAGTTTTTCTAGGGATTAAAGCTCTTCAGTTAGTGAAAACTTTGAGATATTTGCACTCAAGCTCTAAAAATTAACGCATTGAAAAATTATTATGTATTTACAAATACAAAAAATTGGACTCTTATGACCAGTTACTTTGTTTTGATTTATGTTCTTAATTCTTTTATTGCCTCTCTCTGATAATGGTTCTATTCAATCTATGTCATTGTCAATTTTTTGTGTCATTTTGACTAGGCTAAAGTCTCCAGTTATTCAAACACTATTTTAGGTGTTGCTACGAAGGTATTTTGTAGATGCTATTAACATTCATAATTAGTTGATTTTAAGTAAGAGAGTTTAATTCAGATAATCTGGGTGGACTAATTTAATTGGTGAAAGGCCTTAAGAGCAGAATTTTCTTTTTTTTCTGGAAAAAGAAGAATTTCTACCTCTATATAGCAACTTCACCTCATGTCATAGTTTCCAGCCTGCCCTTCCTGACAGCTACCCATATAGACTTCAGACTGTGTTGTCTGACCTCATAATTCTGTGAATCAGTTTCTCACAATAAATCCCTTAATATTAAATTATTCTGTTTTCTTTGGGTGAACCCTGACTGGTAAAACCTTTAATGGCCAAATTTGACCTTCAGTTGTTTCATCTGAACCATATTTAGAAGTCACTCTAAGGAATTTCTTCATTTGTTACAACTTACAACTTGTTACTTTAGCCTAACTAAACTCTGTAGCGAGGTCATCCTGGTAGATTCTACCTTCCTTTCCTTAGAACATACTTCAGAAACTTGTGAGTGTAAATTCGTTTTTTGTCCTGTGAGATAAAAATTTTATCCCAGCTTCTTGCCTGTTTTAGAACCTAGGAGTGTCTTTCACCTTGCAATAGCCATGTAAGCAACAGAAATATCAAACAATTTAATCATGATGATCATGATATAATAATAATAATAATAATAAAGAAAAATAATCTTCAAGGAAGATAGTGCCCTCTCTCCAGGTCTCTGTGGCAACATAGGAGCCCAACTCCTCAGAGCCAACTGCAAACTAAAATGGTCTGATCACATTGACAATCTCCCTGCAAAAGTCAGCTAGTATGTTTTCAGTAGCTCATCCCAGCACTTGAAAACTCTCCCTTCTTTTGTTTTAGAGGAGTAGATCTCAACTTTTTCTTTCATTTTATGAGTCTTGACCTATTACAAAAAACCCTTGAATAAAGTCTTCACTTGTTTAACTCTATCCAGTGCAATTTTTTGACATTACATAGGATTATAAAATTAAAGTTTGCATTTTTCAGTTTTTTTTTGTATTTTTCGGAAGTATGAATTCATTTAAATAAGAGTTTTTATTATGAATATATTACTTCATCATATATGTTATTTTGATGGTTTATTCTATTTATCAAAATGTGTTTTAGAAATTAAACATCTTTTTACGTACATAAAAACTGCAAATGATTGCAAGATACCTATTCTAAATTAATGAGAACTAGAGGTAGTAATGGTGTCACTACTATGGTAATTAATTGGCCTGCTATTTATCACCATAATTTTCCTCTGGGAATTTTAGATCCCTCTTCTTTCACATTCTTTCTCTCAAATCCTATCCTAAAGACCAAGCGTATAAGAAAATAATGGCCATTAGTATTTCTGTATGCATACATAGAGTTTTTGTTGCTGTCTCAAACAGAAAACATTTGATTGCAAAATTCTAATATGTGTTTCATTGTTCTTCAGCTGTTAAAAACAAAAATTAAACTAAAAATTCTGAAAAGCCATGTTAGAGTTTCTGGATTTTTCTGTTTGAGAAGCGCAAAAATCTTGCATCTGTTCCTAGCCTCCACAGAATAGAATCATATTTCTGAAATCATAGGCTCTAGCTCTTGTTCATCAGTTGTTGTTCAGTTAACTATCCCAGAGGAACTAATGATCAATATAATAAAAAGTTGAGAAACATGCGGAGGATCTCAGGTCAGGCCCTTTATTTTAGGGACAAAGCCTACCAAATATAAATAAACAGCTTCTTTTCACCATATGTATAGCTTAAGTTTTAAGAGTATTGTCTTCTTTTAAAGCAAGAGATTATACATTAGTTATTATATTATGATAATTATTTATGATTGAGTGTAACAAATAATAAATATTGGAAATGACCTATGTTTAAGATTTTTCAATATGGGATGCTATTTTGAATACCTTGTATAAAATATTCTCATAATTTTTTAGGGGGTAATATTTTTGGAAACTTTTTTGCGTGACATAATCTTGTTGAACTATGATTCTAGTAAAGTAAAATACAGAGTGCTCTATTTACATTCTCACATTTTTGGAGGCTGGAAGTGTAAAGTCAGGGTGCCAGTATGGTTAGGTTTTGATGAGCACCCTCCTTCAGGTTGCAGACTGCCACCTTCTCTGTCCTCACATAATGAAGAAGTTAGAGAACTCTCTGAATTCCCTTCTATTAGGACATGAATCTGATTCATCAGGGTTTCACACTCATTACTTCCCAAAGGTCCCATTCCTTAATACCACCACTTTGAAGGTTAGAGTTTCAACATACACACTTAGGGGAGACACAGGAATTCAGATGATTGTACAATCCAATTCTAAACAAACTTTCTGAAGCAAGCCTGTAAGTAAAATTCTTTGTATTTATTTTTCTTTATTAGTTTATTTCTCTTTCATCCATTGCACTGTAACTAATGATACAGGGTCACAGACTTCAGTATTTTGGTTTAAGACCCTGTGCCAACTAAATGTCAGCAACAATAAAAAGAAGTTAAAGCTGAGAAACCTTAAATTAATTTACAGCCTAATCAATATATTTGACATTTAGTCTATTCCTTTGTCCATTTGACAGTATTTTTGTGCATTTGTTCTTTGCATCAAACCTTGGGCTAGCTATTCAGTAGTAATCAAAAGAAATACTATTCTTGTCCTCATTTAGTAGTTTAGTGAAAGAGATAGAATTTACATAATGACTAGCATTACTATATGATCATGACTGAATTAATTACCATAACAAAAAAGGAGAGGAATTGTATTTATAGAGCTACTATTTTGTTTTCTTAAAAATATTCTGGTAGCGTGGTTCCTTCTGTTTCTTATGATTTACCAGTCAGTTAAATAGCAGAATGGGCTTCTGACTTGTGAATATGCAGAGCAGAAAGTCTCTGAAAACACCCTCTTTAACTCGAAAGGCCCATTTCATAGGAAAACCAGAGATTCTGATATAAAGCAGCCTGGGTAGTTGTGCTCAGTGCCACTGGCACTGCAGGGGCAGAGATAGTCTAAGCTGTCCCTGATACAGTCCTTCAGCGTTGACATTCCTGCAAGCTTGGATCCCTGTGGGCTGTTACAAGAAGCAATTGAATATTTATAGCAAAGTTAAAGGTTAGGATAAATTTAATCTAAAGAATAAAATTAAAGAGAATATTGAGAACTATCTGGTGTTTAAAAGAAGGAAACCCAAGGGGACTCAAAGTTTAGAAGAAAGTAAACTAGGTGAGGTTGAAAACGAGATACATAAATGCTAAAATTAGTAGAAATCTACATGATAAAACTGGGTAAATTAAAATATTTTAATAAATCAGTACATGAGCATATATGATAGTTTGATGTTAAAAGCCTCATTTAATATGATATTTAAAAGTACCATGCCACTAAATAAAGCTAACACCCCAAATATTAAAAGTTAACAGAAACATGGAGAAAATAAGAATGAGCTAAATAGAAATTATAAATACAAATAAAAGTACATCCATCTAAAGACATGGTGTTAGAGAAGAAGTAGGCTAAACAAGTCACAGGACCTCTGACAGGCCAGTGTCTGGATCCAAGAGCATTTGCTTGTTTGTTTTCCTGCACAGAGACATAGGGACTATGGACAGCCCTTATAGTTTGTTAGATGCTGCTTCCTGGGGTCTATCTAGGGAAAGGGTTGTTATGTTGCAGTTATTTGGTGCTGAGCAGATAGGGTCCTGCAATAGCTGGAAGACATAGCCAAATTATTTCCATTTATATGTAAATGTAATGCATCCACAATGAGAACTAAGTCCCAAATTTGTAGCATTTTACCTAATGTTATAGACTACGCAACACAATAAGGATATTTATAAACAGTATAGAAAATAGCATTTGCACTATAGGAAGACTCTACAGTATTTGGACAGTTGTCTTTCTGTAATTCCTGTTTGATGAACAC
This sequence comes from Solenodon paradoxus, assembly GCA_004363575.1. NCBI lineage: Eukaryota > Metazoa > Chordata > Mammalia > Eulipotyphla > Solenodontidae > Solenodon > Solenodon paradoxus. The sequence goes on along the minus strand of RJWH01000007.1, from coordinate 664,216 downwards.
TATCATCAGCAAGTTTACATATAATCTCCTGAGTATGCTATTGTTCAGCATTTATTAGTTTCTTCAAAGACACTCTCAAAAGTTTTCCAAAGTTGCTTAATTTCAAAATGCTAAAAAGCAAATTCCTGACATGCCAACAGCAATGTCGATACTAATGAAATGTTTTTGTTGTCTTTTGCCAAAATGCTTAGGTAACCCTTAATGTCTACCTTCCTCAGACTTGCCAGAAAATGCAGTTTTTCATTTCAGAGCTTTATCAGGCTCCCACAGGCAAACTGTTTCTAGAGTGATCATAGGACTATATTCGGTTGGGAAGGAATTCATGAGTTGGTAGGTCTTTTGGTGCAGGTTCCTGCAGCTGCTCTAATAGAGACCTGTATGTAGATTTACTGGCAAGGACTCTGGGAATATCACCTGTTATGGAGGGAGGGAAGCAGGATGGGAAGAGGAAAGTGAGCAGGATTACAATGAACCTGAAGTAGCAGACTCATCACATCCTGAAGAGAGCTCTGACCTGGTAAGCCCTTCGAAGCTCCCCAAGGGGAAAAGTTTCTGTTGAGCCTCAAACAACAGCTCTGACATGTAGAAGCATTGAGGACAGTTTATCACTTTAAGTCAGAGAAGATACCCAAAGGGGCAGTTTTATCAATAGTTGATTAAACAATTAAAAAAGAATCTACTTTTGGTCCTTGAAAAGACAAATTTTATGCCAATTTAGTGTTAAGTGCTAAATCCATATTACGGTATTTTGAGTGCCATTCTGATCTAATTCAATCTTGGTAAAATCAATTTTGTCCTGAAAAGCTTTGATTAATCTATGTAATTGTCTCTTTTTAAAAATTTACTCAAAACCAGGTTGATATATCAACAAGAAATTTTATTTCTTTTATCTTCCTTGGCATTATCTACTGTAAAAGAATAGTGAATCTATCTTTGGATCACCCATAGTTTTCTGAATAATCTTGAGATATATTTTTATGAAAAAATGAGAGTAAAGGTATGAAAATGAAAATTTCTTGATACTTAAAATATGTAGCATTTTTCATTAAATATATGCTCCAATATTTTTGTTTTTGCATGTAACTGTATATATAATATAAGCAGTGCTACTATAAGAAAATTAACCTGATTTCATGTCAGTTCCAGAGTTCATAGTATGAATTATTTTCACATGTCAGAATACTTAAGTGAATTTTATATAAGTAAGTGTTCCTCTCTGTATTTTCAGTTTACTAATTCATTATTTGAGTACTGACTAAATGTTAAGTTTGATACTAACCCCTGTGACTAGAACTTTCTATCCTCAAAGATCCCATTGGGTAGTGGGGATGATGGACGAGACATTTGAAATGTGGTGTAATAAGTTATTGAGTATATTACTTCACCATATTATTAATAATATAAGAATTTGAAAAGAAAATAGATGTGGCTTAAAAAATGACTATATTTTTGTCTGGTTCTAAATTTCGTTCTTCCACCAGTTAGTCAAATGACTTTGCAACACTTAGCAAGTTTGCCCAGGGGTAAGATGGGAATAACCACAATTTAATCAGATGGTTTATGTACAATACCTTTTAAACTGCTAGTGTGGATAAGTTGATAATGTCATAGTTGAAACCTTTAAAAAATGTAGTGGGGATTTAAGAATTATAGGCCACAAAAAAAGCCCCAACCATAATGTACATTGAATATGTTTATACAGATCAATTACAAAAATGGTGTTGTATAATAATTTCTAAACAGTGATTTATAATTAAACGCAGTTTAAAGTACTCAATAAAATCTTGAGATCCATCAACAATCCTCAGGCCTGCTGAGTGCTTCTGAAATCTCCAGCAGTTTCTTGTAAATAAAATGGAAAGTGAAAGATGAAAGAGTGTTTGTCAACAGGAGTCAGGGTTAGCTCAGGATGTAACCTTGGCTAGTATATTCTAGGCCATAGAAATTTGCACTATCGGGCTCTTTAGAATAAAGATATCTTAGGTTTGTTAAAATCTTTCAGTTTTGTTGGAAGGAATGACATGGAATGGATATTCACTTCTGGGCTGAGAATATAAAATAAGGCCATATACTTTGTCCATGGCTTGCAAAATGTCTCTAAGGAATAGAACTGCTAGCTTCCAATCTTTCTGAACTTTCTTGCCTTCTCATTTTGGCTTGTTCTCAATTTATACTGCTTGGGACTGAGTTTGTAATTCTGTAAAAGATGTTTAATAAGCAATATATAATCTAGAGTTTATCAGGTACAAAAAATGGAAGATTTAATGATATGCCTGATTAAAAAAGAATTAAAAAGAACCTTTATTAATATGCTCTTTTAAAGTAAGATTAGACAAATAAGTTTAGAGAATTCCACTGTAGGAAGGAGAAAAGAGAAACTTCATAGTTGGAGTTTATAAAAATCCGAGAACATTTTTTAAAAGGGAGAAAACGAGCCAAACTTTTTAGAGAAGGTAGTTGAAACTTAGGTCTGGAACGTGGTCTTGATGAAAGCATTTTTGCTATATGAGCGCATGTTGAAAATTAATGTTGTGGATCACAAACCTGTCAGTAAATTCCTGTAGTACAGCAAAGACTACACAGAGGTGCTAACTAGATAGATGCCATTCTTGACTTCATTTTTCTCAAACATGGAAATTCTTAAGGATTAAAATCAGAATACAATCTTCATATAAGGAGTCAAGAATTGGCAAAACTAGAGATTCTGAAAAAAGGCCTAGAAAAATCCTGAAAAATAAAATACATGTTTAGAAAGCTGAGTTTAGCAAACAGGTTAAATTATAGGATAAACTTTCAATTTATTTTTTTAGCATCCTTTAAAAACTGTAGATAGAGTTGTTTTTCATTCTGGCCCTAAATCTGAGCAATGACCCAAGATAATTCGACCAGGGCAGGGAGTACATGATGACTCTGAGATGCTCAAATGAAATTAGGATAGACCATAATCATGATACCTTGGGGTGGCCCTGGTTGTGCTGAACAGATCACTGTATTCCTATACAGTGGCCCTTTCATTGGGGTAACCTTGGTTTCCAGTTAAGATGAGAGCCATTTGTTTTTAGCTACAGTCTCAACATGTTTATTGATGTTTGCCATTGAAATGAATTTCATTTATGTACTTTCTGTAGTTGACGGAGCTCTTGTTCATAAGTAACTTATTTTTCATAATTGGGGTGATGACATTTCTTCAGTTTTGAATATTGTTTATTGTCTTATATCTCTAGCTTCATACCCACATAATATCCTGTGTATGTTGTTAGAAATTAGTCAGAATTTGTCATGACCTTTGTATATTTGGGAGAAGGACTCAGCCTTCTTGCTAGTCAGTTATTCTCAGAACAGTTAGTCCTTTTAGTCTGCTTGGCAGAGTCCCAAGTACATCTCAGGGGATAATGCATGTTATTATGTGGTTCCACGAGGTGGAATTACATTAAGGTAAAACAATTTCAAGAAAACAATGTTAAGGAGGTTAGAAAAATCTAATATTATACCTTATGGTATAGAAAATTTGAATTAAAATTTAATGACTTCAAGTATAGTTGAAAAAGTATGTATAATGGAAGCTAGGCTTTTCGTTTAGTGAAGATTTATATATATATATATATATATATATATATATAAACACAAAGGTATAGATAGAGTCTAAATAACTGAGTGAGAAAATAGTTGTAGCATACAGAGAGAAAAAGGAGCTTTTGAACTCCAGAAACAACAGATGGATAATTGAATCATAAAGCAAATGAGTTCTTATCAAATATTAAGTATAATTAATTACATAACAGGAATTCCTTGTATAATGTTGCTGAAAGTGATCATCCACCCACAACTTGAACTTATTCCTTGTAAGAAGGCCATTACATAAAGGAAAATAATAAGGGAATAAATTTTCTTCTTAAAAAGTGGAAAAGGGCCAATAATAAGACACTAAAGATTTTTAATGCTTAAGAAGACTAAGACTCTCAGCAGGGATTGCTGAAATCTGTAGTTGGAACTCAACTGAACATGTGTCTGGGCCTCAGGGCAAACATTCTACAACTGGGAAGAATGAATACATATTTCCTAATTACTTTAGCTCTGTTCAAATGTGTAGTCCATATCCCCTACATTTCACATTACTTAAGAAAATGCTTCAAATGACTCTAGAGATACTGTAATCTTTTTATCTCCTCTTTTTGAGACTGAGTAGTGGCAAATGTCTAAGATGTGAGTCAAATTGGAACACATATCTCCTCTAAAAATAATTTTATTGCAGGAACATTGCTTTATAACATTATATGTTTCAGGTGTTCATCACTATAAATCAACATCTGTATATAATACATTAGATTTACAACTGTCAGTCCAGTTCTTCCTTCACCATGTAATGATTACCTTTACCTAATTTTCCCATCCCTCTCTTCCTTCCCTTCTTATAAGTTTTAATTTGATTTTATAGACTAAAGGTCTATTTTCACTTTGATTTAATTCATTTTATTGGTTTCTCTATATACCATATATTAGTGTGATTACATGATGTCTTTTTCATTGACTTATCTCACTAAGCACAATTCCCTCTAGGACCATCCATGTTGTTTCATATGATAGAATTTCACCCCCTTTTGACAGCAAAATAGTATTCCATTGTTCATATATACCACATCTTCTTTATCTACTTCCATTGTCAATGACACTTAATTATTTTCCAGCTCTTAGCTATTGTAAATAATGCTATGGTGAACATGGAGGCTCATATATTTTTTCTATTAGTGTTGTTGTGTTTTGAGGGTACATATCCAGAAATGGCATAATGGGATCAAAATGAATTTCCATTCTTATTTTTTTTGAAGAATCTCCATACTGCTTTCCATAATGGTTACACCAATTTATACTCCCACAACAGTGTATGAGATTTATCTTTTCTCTATATCCTTGTCAATATTGTTTCCTGACTTTTGGATGATAGTCATTCTCAGAGTTGTGAGTTGATATCTCATTGCTATTTTGATTTGCATTACCCTAATAACAAGAGAAGTGAGGCATATTTTCATGTGCCTATTGGCCATCTATATATCTTCTTTTGGGGAAGTTTCTGTTAAGATCTTCTTCTCACTTCTTAATTGGATTGTTTTTCTGTGGTTGAGTTTTATGAGTTCTTTTTATATTTTGTGTAGTAATTCCATATTGGATGTATGATGTGCAAACATTTTTTCCCATTCACTAGAATGCCTTTGTTTTGATGAGAGTTTCTTTTGCTGTGCAGAAGCTTTTAAGTTTTATGTAGTCTCATTTATTTATTTTGGATTTTATTTCTCTTAATATTGGAGTTCCCAAAGGCATATTTTAGACCAATGCTAACGAGTGTTTTGCTTTTGTTTTCTTTTATGTATATTATGGTTTCAGGTCTTACATCCAAAACTTCAATCCACCTTGAATTAATTTTTTTTGTATGGTATTAGATTGTGGTCTAGTTTCAACCGTTTGTATGTGGCTGTTCAGTTTTCCTACTTTTCTACACCATTTACTGAAGATACTGTCCCAGAAGAACTCATATCTCTTTTAGCATAAAAAGGCAAAAGTGATTATATATACTGAGGGGGGGCAGAGAGAGAGAGAGAGAGAGAGAGAGAGAGAGAGAGAGAGAGAGAGAGAGAGAGAGAGAGAGAGGTGTCAATGATAATATAGTATGTATCAAAGAGAGATCAATAATTGTATAATATATAATGTGTTGACTGAGTTGGTAAATATTCAGAAAAAAGCAGACGACTAAATTTTACAGTTAGTCTTGGATGCATGTGCTTTCAAATGTATCTTTCGCTTGGTTCTTTGAGAATAACAGGTTAGAAAAGGTATTGCAGAATCACAGAGAAACCAGGCATTAGAACTGTAATGGTCCGTGGTTTATTCTTATATAAACAAGCCAAACAAACTATTTTCGGTTTGAGTCTTATTTTTTCCAACAAAAACTTTACCTGAAAATCCACTGTTAGAAAAAGAAAAACGTCTCTCTCCCCAGTTTCCTCATTCCCTTTATTTTCTCTGCCCTCCGTTCCTCCCTCTTTCTTACTCCTTCCTCTCTCCATAGCAGCCCCTGAGTTATCTTCATTGGTCCCCTTAACTTTCTTGGCCAGACTGTCAAATAAGCCATCCTTTCCTGAAGGAAAGAGATGAACTGGGATTCATGAAGAAGGAAATACTTTGTATTATCCTCTTAGAACCACAATAGAGGGAAAAGGGAGCAGAAGTTCTGTCAATGAGTAAAATAATCAGTAATGACTATTTAAACAAATCAAGAATTTTAACTCATAAGAGCCTCACTACACAAGGACACGAAGATCCAGACTTCGAGTTTCAAAGGTCCTCTCTCAAAGGAACATATATTTTTTGACAAATCAAAGGTAAAATTATTGCTCTTGAAAGATGGTATGATAAAATTGAATCTTCATTTTGTGAACTTGATAAATTTGATTAAACTTGTGGTAGCATCTTATTTGACATTAGGTAAAAAAGTTGGAAATCAGGTACAGATTCTTAAACAAAACATGAGAAAATGTATTGCATGTATCCTTGACAATGTGAAATGTATGATTGATAGTTTCTCTACCATTCAGGAAAATCTGAGCTTGTTTACTATTTTGGATTTTCATATTTATTGAATGTGTTGTCATACCTGCTCTTAATGAGGCAGGCAGTACAATGCATGTACCTGCTACTTCTATTTAACTTTAAATGAAGGCCAACTTGAGTATTATGATTTTTCAGAACCTCCTGCTTTCATTTTGTTTCCTATTGATAGTCAAAGGAATGAAATAAGATAGAAAAAACTTTCAGAAAACCTGAAGGACCAGAAATTCTTAAGCATTGGTACATGCAGATTCTTGAATTCCCCTTTGTTCAGGTGAGTTATGCCAGCTCGGGTTTACTGGATATTTGGATATTATAAGAAACTTAGCCTTTGGTGAAGGGCTTAGAGCATTGCTTAAAAGTTTAGTATTATCCTGTATAGGAAATAGCTGATAAGTAAGGATTATTCATTTCCCAGAGATAGTACCTTACAAATATTCATGTTGAAAGATTTCTGACCCTTGATGTCCTAAAGCAAAAATTTATTCATTTATTTTTAATGATAGCCTTATTTTATTACTGTTTCTTTTTTAGATTATTTTGGTGAAGGAATATTTCATTGTAACTGTTAAGTAAGTTGAACGTATACATCATAACAGATCATTATCTCTATAGAATATAGTAAGTTCATCACCATTTCAATTTTTCCTTCACTTTACAATTAATCTTCTTTGCCATATTTGCCACATACCTTCTCCCTTCTCTTCTCACTACTTTTGATTTTCTTTTATTTTGGGGGTAATGGGGTATTGTTTGATTTGGTTCATTTTTTGAAGTCTGGTTTTTGTTTAGTTCAGTTTATTCATTTACTTACTGTATCTATACTCCTCATATGAGTGATATCATAGGATGTCTGTCTTTCTCTTGTTTTTTCTTATGAGCATAGTTCCCTCTAGATCCACCATGTTGCTGTGAATGATAGGATTTCACTTTTGATAGCTGCGTAGTATTCCATTGTTTATTCCACTCATCTGTTGATGGGTATTTAGGTTGTTTCCAGTTCTTGCCTATTACAAATAGTGCTGCAGCTAACATAGGGATGTATATATCTATGAAAATAAATGTCATGCTTTTAGGGTAAATATCTAATAGAGGAGTAACTGGATCATATGGAATTTCCATTCTCAATGTTTTGAAGAATCTTCAGACTTATTTCCATAAAGGCTATACCATCTTGCACTCCCACCAACAGTATGAGAGTTTTCTTTTTTCCATATCCTCTCCAGTATTTGGTATTTCTATTATTTTGGATGATAGTCACTCTCACTATGTAAGGTGGTTATTCATTGTTGTTTTGATTTGCACTTCCCTAATGATAAGAGAAGTAGAACATCTTTTTTGTGTCTATTGGTCATCTATATGTCCTTGTTAGGGAAGTGTCTATTAAAATCTGCCCATTTTTAATTGGATGGTTAATTTTCTTTTTATTGAGTTTAGTGAGATGGAGCAAGATGACATGATAATGTATATTGTCAGATGTATGATGTGCAAATATCTTCCATTCAATAGGATGTCTTTTTATTTTGCCGAGAGTTTCTTTTGAAGTACAGAAGCTTTTCAGTTTGATGTAATCCCATTTGTTTATTTTGGTTTTTAATTCCTCTGCTATTAGTGCTGAGTTCCCAAAGACATCTCTTAGGTCACTGTTCTATAGTGTTTCACCTATATTTTCTTCTATGTGTGTATGGTTTCTGGCCTTACCTTCAAGTCTCTGATCTACTTTGAATTGATTTTTGTGTATGGTGTTTAGGTAGTGGTCTAGTTTTAACTTTTGCTTGTGGTTGTCCAGTCTTCTCAGCATCTTTGGTTGAAAAAACTGTCCTTGATTCATTGTAAGTCTTTGTTTGACTCTTTTGTGAATGATTAATTTTCCACATATCTGAATGTTTAATTCTGGGCTCTCAATTCTGTTCTACCCTTCTCTGTGTTTTTATTCCAATACCATGTTGACTTGAGTATTATGGTTCTGTAGCAGAGTTTCACATCAGGGAGTGTGACACCTTCACTTTTGTTCTTTTTCCTCAGGATTGTTTTTGCTATCCTGGATCTCTTGTAGTTCCAAATAAATTTCATGATTTTTTTGTTCTATTTCTGTGAAGAGTGTCTTTGGGATTTCAGTGGGAAATCATTAAATCTGTATATTGCTTCCAGTAATAAGGGTTTTTAACTAGATTATTCTTCCAGTCCATGAAAACGGAATGCTTTTGTGTTTTTGTCAAAAATGTCTTACAGTAACCATTATATAGGCTTTCCCTTCTTTGGTTAAGTTTATTCTGAGATATTTCATTCTTTTTGATGCAATTGTAAATGGGATTGATTTTCTGAGTTTTCATTTTGCATTTTCACTACTCGTGTATAGAAATGCAACAGTCTTTTGAATGTTGATTTTGTAGACTTCCACTTTACTGTATTTGTTGATTATTTCTAGCAACTTTTTACTGCAATCTTTGGGGTTCTCTCTCTATATTATCATGTCATCTGCAGATAATGAGAGTTTCACTTACTCTTTGCAGTTTGGATACCTTTTATATCATTTTCTTGTCTGATTGCACTGGCCAGAACTTTCAATACTCTGTTTAGTAGTGGTGATAGTGGACAGCCTTATCTTGTTCCTGATCTTGGAAAGCTTTCAATTTTTCTCCATTGGGTATGGTGTTGGCTGTGGGTCTGTCACATATAGCCTTTCTTATGTTGAAGTACATTCCATCTATACCCATTGTTTGGAGCATTTTTAAGGTAAAACGGTGTTGTATCTTGTCCAGTGACTTTTCTGCATTTATTGAGATGATCGTGTGGTTTTTTGTATGTATTTTGGTTGATGTAGTATGTAACATTTATTGACATACACATGTTAAGCTATCCTTGCATACCTGGAATAAATGCTGCTTGACGATGGGGTATGATTTATTTAATTAGTTGTTGGATTTGGTTTGCTAGTGTTAAGCTTAGAATTTTCATCGAGGATATGGGTCTGTAATTTTCTTTTCTGCTGATACTTTTGTCCAGTTTCGGAATTAGGGTAATGTTGGCTTCATCAAATATATTTGAAAGTTTGACTTCTTCAATTTTTGGAACAATTTAAGAAGGACTGGTGTTTATTCTTCTTTGAATGTTCAAATAGAGGAAACTTGTTTTCACAAGTGAAAACATCTGGTCTGGGATTTTTGGTTTTTGGGAGATTTTTTCTTACTATTTCAATTTCCTTACTTGTGTTTGATCTGTTCAGGTTTTCTATTTCTTATTGGTCTTGGAATGTTATTTGTTTCCAAGAATGTGTCTATATTTGCTATGTTATCCAATTCATTGCCTTACAGGTGTACATAATAATGTCTCATACATCTCCTCTGTATTTTTCTTGTATCAGTTTTTAATTCTCCTCTTTCATTTTCGATTTTATTTATTTGTGTTTTCTCTCTCCTCTTTGTGAGTCTAACTAGTGACTTAGACAAGTTTTGCTTATTGTTTCAAAAAACAGCTCTTGGTTTCATTGATTTTTTTGAATAGTCTTTTGAGTTTATTTTATTGATTTCTGCTCTAGGTTTTATTACTTCTTTCCTTCTACTAAATTTTGGTTTCTTTTTTCTCTTATTTTTCTAATTTTTTGTTTAGGTTTTTTTTTCTTTTTTTTTAATTTGTAATTCTTCTTGTTTCCTGAGGTATGGTTGTATCAAATTAAATTTCCCACTTGTTACTGCTTTTGCTGCATCCCACAGATTCATTAGTGTCAGGTGTTTTTAAATTTTACCTGTTAATTCCTCTTTGACCCTAAAGTTGTTTAATAATATATTGTTTATTCTCCGTTCCTTTCCAGCTTTGACTTCCCATTTTTGGTTGATCTCTGGTTTGTTGCCATTGTGATCTGAAAAGATGCTAGATATAATTTCAACCTTTATAAATTTATTAAGCCTTGAATTGTGTCCCAACATATAATCTATCCTTGAAAATGTTCCATGGACACTTGAAAAGAATGTGTAGTCTACTGTTTTAGAGTGAAATACTCTTTCTCTCATTCTGTGTCTCTCTCTGTATGTATGTATATATGTTAAGTTCATATCTTCTAATTTATTGTTTAAAGCTTTTTTTCCTTGTGATTTTCTATCTGGATGGTCTGTCTTTTACTGTGAGTGGGGTGTTAAAGTGTCCTCTTATTATTGTACTGCTGTCTGTATCTCCCTTTAGATCTGTTAATAATTGTTTGATATATGGGTGCTTCTTTATAGATGTATGTGTGTATACACACTATGAATGTTATGTCTTCTTGTTATATTGCTCTATTACTATATAATGCTCATCTTTATATTTTTTACTAGAAATTATTTTGTCTGTGATAATTATAGCAGTTCCTGCTTTTTAAGTTTCTTCATTGACCTGAAGTATCATTCTCTGTCCCTTCACTTTAACTCTATGTTTGTCTCTGTATTTTAAGTAAGTCTCTTTCAAACAACATTTAGTTGGATTTTGTTTCTTAATCCAAGTAGTCATTTAGTGCCTTTTAATTGGTGAGTTAAGTTTGTTTACATTCAGAGTTACTGAAATTTGAAGAGTGGCTATTGCCATTTTGATTTTTGTTTTTGTTTTTTTGTCTTATTTTGGTTAGCTAGTTACATTATTTAGTTTTTTGTAGGTTCCTTTTTTTGATTTAGGTATAAGAGCCTCTTTTGACATTTCTTGTAGGGGGGATCATGTGGCAACAAATTCCTTTAGCTTTTGATTGTCATGGAATACCCTTATTTCTCTCTTGTATTTGAGAGAGAGTTTTGCAGGGTGTCGTATTCTTGACTGACATTTTTTTTCTTGGAATATTCTGAAAACATCATCCTATTCTCTCTTGACCTGTAAGGTTTCTGTTGAGAAGTTTGTCATTAGGCTGATGGGAGTAACTTTATGTCAATTGCTTCTTTTCCCTGGCTACCTTTAAAAGTCTTCCTTTGTCTTGAATTTTTTATAGTACCAATTGTATGCCTTGGTGTAGGTCTTTTGTGTTTAGGTAACTGGCTGTTCTATTGGCTGTGTTTATTTGTATGTTCATTTCTTTTTCCAGGTTTGGGAAGTTTGCAGCAATGATTTTTCTGAGCATGTTCTCTGTTCCCTTCTTTTGCTCTTCACTTTCTGGTATACCTATTATTCTTATGTTGCCTTTCCTAATTGAGTCAGATAGTTCTAGGAATGTTTTTTTTTCATTTTTCTTTTCATTTTATATTTCTCTCTTCTTCCAGTTGGCTTCTTTCTGCATTTGTATCCTCCAGATAACTGATTCTTTCCTCCATTTGTTAAATTCTGTCTTTATAACACTTTTTGGTTCTCTTGATCTCATTTATCAGATTTTTTAATCTCCTGAATCTCTAATTAGTTTCTTCTGAAGAACTTCAGTTTCTTCTTTCTGTTCCTTTATTGTGTTTTTGAGCTCATTGACTTGTTTTGCTGAGTTCTCTTGTAGTTCTTTGAACTGGTTTTCTGACTTTTCTTATATTTCTGAGTTTCTTTATGACTGCAACTTTGAATTCCTTATCTATTAAAGCTAAACAATCATCTATGTCTTTCAAATTGGTTCCTGATGGTTTGTTTCCTATGTTTACATGGTTTCCTGTGATTTCAGGGTAATTCCACCCTCCCCCCCACACCCCCCACACCCCCCTCCCCGTGGGGTAATTCCTTCTTGCTATGCTGCTTTTGTTTTCCTATTGACAGGTAGCAATCCACTTTAGTATTTTTGTCACTTGTAAGTTTATAGTATTATTTTTGTGTGTATGTGTGTTTTGGAGGGTAGGATATGACTTCTTGGTGGGGTTGTACACAAGCTGATGAGAAAGTGTTGCTGCTGTGTTCAGGAGGGCCTCAAGGAGCCTGAATCTGCCAGCATCAACTGGCTCAGTCCTCTTCCCTACCCCTCCATAATAGGTTCTAAGCCATCCATACACTCTGGTCTTGGTATTGCTCCTCATTGAAGTTGGGCCCAGAGGCATTGTGGAGGAGAGTGTTATTTTCTCTTGTGCTTTTTCTATATCTCCAACCCCCGTGGGACTGGAATTTTAGGTCAGACCTTCTCTTTGGGCTTCCCCCTAACCTAGCATATGATTCTCCAGCAGTCTTCTCACTCCGTGGGTCTCAAGCTGAACACGGGAGGGTATGCTAGCTATGTCTGTCTGAACCTACATATTCAGAGATTATCCTGTGCCCAAACTGCTCAACTCAACATTGCAGCTATTCTGCTCAGTATATAAATTACTCAGGGTCATGGTGTCAAAGCCATCTAGGTCATGACCTTGCCCAGTGCAGAAGTTGCCCAGGGCACCTGGCTAAGCCTGTCATTGGAGCATTCGCCCACCTGGCAAAGAAATCTGTTGAGGGATGTGACTCCATTTGACCCAGAAGTCTGTCGGGGCTTGCAGTGCTGCCTGACATAGAAGTTTCTCATGTGAAATGCTGAAGCCAACCAGGACATAGTGCTCCGATTGGCTTTGTTGTTGCTCAGATTGCCCACCACTACGTCTGTTTGCTGGGGACTTACTAGCTATTTCTCTCCACCACTTTCCCACTGCTGTTGACTCTGCCTGCACCCACTTCTGTCTCAGATTCTTCCTCACTCTCAGATTCTTCCTCACCCCCTTCTATGAGGTTCAAAATGCTGTCACTGCTTCCAGGTTGTTGGAGTGTTAATAGTCTCCTAGTCTGTGTTTCTACCACAAAGAGAGCTGTACTTTTCTCCAGTCTCAGATCCAGGATCCTATTCTGCTGCCATCTTAGATATCTACTACTATTTATTTTGTTTACAAAACCATACTCATGGTAAGATACTGAACCCACCACCAGAGTTCTAGGGTTCTTTACCACCATCTTGTTCCCTCTCTCCTTCCCTACCCTCCTACCCTCCTGACAGACATCATCTAGTGTCCTGTGGGCTTCTCTGGAATTTAACTGTTTGTTTCATTTCATTGTATTCCACACATGAGTGAAACCATCCTGTATTTCTCTTTTACTTTCTGACATTTTAGTTAACACAACTCCCTCAAGTTCCATTCAGATCGTTGCAAAGGGCACAGTTTATTTATTTATTTTTTCATTAACTGCCTAAAATTCCATTGTGTCTATATGCCACAGTTGTCCAGTCATCTGTTGATGTGCATTTAGGTTGTTTCCATGTCTTGGCTATTGTAATCTGTGCTGCTATGAACACAGGTAGTCAGATATTTTTCCTGATTAGAGGTTTTGTACTCTCTGGGTATATACCAAGTGTTGGGATTGCAGGATCAAATGATAGTTGTTTTTTTTTCTTTTAATTTGTTTTTGAGGAATTGACATACTATTTACCAGAGAGTTTGCACTCATTTACATTCTCAACAGTGAAGAAGGGTTCCTTTTCTCTGTATCCACTCCAACACTTATTTCTAGACTTTTGGATATAGGCCTTTCTCAGTGGTGGGAGGTACTATCTCATTGTGGTTTTTATTTGCATTTCTCTGATCACAAGTGGTGTAGAGCATTTTTTCAGGTGTCTGTAGGCCATCTGTGTATTAGGATAGGTGTTTGTTTAGTTCTTCCGCCCATTTTCTGAGAGGGCAATTTACTTTTTTTTTGTTGAGATTTTTTTAGTTCCTTTTGTATTTTGGAGATTAAGCTTTTATGTGACTTATGTTGTATGAATACTTTCTGGAATTCGGTGGGTTGCCTTTTTTTTAGTGATAGTCTCTTTTGCTGTGTAGACCTTTTTTGTTTGATATTGTCACAATTATTTAGTTTTACTTTGGTTACTTTTACCGTAGTTTTTATTTCCCTAAAGAGCTCTTTGAGATTGAGGTTGTGGAGTGTTTCCCCACATTTTCTTCCAAATATTTTATGGTTTGGTGTTTTATGTCAGGTCTTTGATCCATTTTGAGTTAGTGTTTGTGTGTGGTGCTAATGAATAATCTGGTTTCATTTTTTTCTTTTTTTTGCAGATGCATATCCAGTTTTTCCACCATTTACTGAATGGATGTTCCTTCTCCCATTGTATGTTCTTTACTCCTTTGTCAAAGATTATTTGCCATATAGGTCTAACTTTATCTGGGATGTAAATTTTATTCCACTATTCTGTGTGTCTGTGGCTGTTTTTGTTCCAGTACTATACTGTTTTAATAGTGATTGCTTTGTGGTATAGTTTGAAGTTTGGAAGTGTTCTTTTTTTCCCTTCAGGATACCTTTAGCTATTCAGTCTTTTGTAATTCCAAGTAAACTTCAGTATTGTTCTTCAATTTCCTTAAAATTGTCTCTGGAATTTTGATGGGAGTTTCATTAAATCTGTATATTGCTTTGGGTAGGATTGCCATTATAATTTAGTTATTTCTTCCAATCCATGAACATTGAACATTCTTCCATCTCTTGTGTTTTCGATTTCTTTTGTTAAAGTCTTATAGTTTTCATTGTCTTTCACCTCCTTCGTTAGGTTTATTTCCAGGTATTTGATCTTTTATGGTTCTTTTGATAATGGAATTTCTTTTTCTTCTATTTCATTGTTTGTATATAGGAATGCTACTGATTTTTGAATTTTTTTTTTTAATATCCTGCTACTTTGCTATTCTCCTTTATTGTTTTTAGAAGTTTTTTAGTAGAGTCTCTGGGATTTTACAGCTAGAATATTATGTCATCTGCAAATAATGATAGTTTTATTTCTTCTTTTCTAATTCAGATTCCTTTAATTTGATTTTCTTGCCTTAGTGCTCTGGCCAAGATTTCCAGACCACATTGAATAGTGGTGGTAAAAGAGGGTAACCTTGTCTTATTCTGTATTTTAGGGGAAAGGGTTTTAGTTTTTCACCACTGAATATTTTGTATACTATGGTTTTATTGTGTAATACTTTTATTATGATGAGGTATGTTTCTGCTGTTCCTATTTTGGCAAGGGTTTCTATTTTTATCATGAATGACTGTTGAATTTTGTCAAATGCTTTTTCTAAATCTATTGATATGATCATATGATTTTTGTTTTTTTCTTTTGATGTGGTGTATTACATTGATTGATTTGTGTAGATTGAATCATCCTTGAATTCCTGGAATGAATCCCACTTATTCATGGTGTATTGTTTTTAAATTTACTGCTGAATTCAATTTGCCTGGATTTTGGTGAGGATTTTTACATCTATATTCATCAGTGATATTGGTTTACAATTTTCTTTTTTGGTGCTATCTTTGTCTGGTTTGGGGGTCAGAGTAATATTGGCCTCATAAAATGTATCTAGGAGTTTTCCCTCTTCAATTTTGTGGAAGTGTTTAAAGACGATGAAGATTAACTGTTCTTTGAATGTTTGGTAGAATTCCCTGGTGAAACCATCTGGACCTGGGCTTTTGTTTTTAGGGAGATTTTTGATTATTGCTTTAATTTCTGCACTTGTGAGTGATCTGTTGAAGATGTCAGTGTCTTTCTGACTCAGTTTGGGGAGCTTATAGGTTTCTAGCAATATGTTCATTTCTTTATGATTGATGAGTTTATTGGCATGTAAGTGCTTGTAATAGTTTCTCATTATCCTTTATATTCTCTGTCATCAGTTATAATTACACGTCTTTCATTTCTGATTCTTGTTATTAGGGTTTTTGTTATTCTCTGTTTTTCTAGCTAGGGGTATAACAATTCTTTTTTTTTTTTTTTTTTTTTTTTTTTTTTTTTTTTTTTTTTTTTTTTTTTTTTTTTTTTTTTTTTTTTTTTTTTGTTTTTTTTTTTTTTTTTTTTTTTTTTTTTTTTTTTTTTTTTAATAGGACCAACCTTTGATTTCATTGATTTTTTGAATGGTTCTTTTGGTTTCAATTTCATTTATTTCCTCTATAATTATCAGAACAAACTTACAGTTCTTCTTGATGAATTACCCTCTTGACTATAAGGTAGTGCCTTTCCTTGCCTTGAGATGTCCTTTTTTATGTGGAAATTTATCTTGTCTGAAATTTGTATTATAGTTCCTGATTTTCGTTAATCACTGTTGCTTTGATATATCTTTCTATAGCCTTTGACTTTCAACCTGTGTTTATCTTTGGGTCGGAGTGTGTTGTAAGCATAGTATTAATGGTTCCCTTTTTTTTTAATTCATCCAACTCTGTGTTTTGATTGATACATTCAGTCAATTCACATTTAGGGTAATAACTGATCTACAGGACTTTATTTCTATAATTTGAGCCAGTATTTTCTATTGATTTTCTGTGTCTATTGCTTTATTTACCTTTAATTTTTATTTGCTTTTTCCTATTTAGTTTTCAGTGTTGATTCTTTCAATTTCATCTACTTCCCAGCTATGTATCTTGTTAGAGTTAGATTTTGTGATTGTCATATTGATTGTTGCGGTCATTACATCTCTGTGATAGTCTTTTTTGAGCTGTCACCATAGCATACTTATATGTGTATATGAATTTCATATTTTTTTCCATTGGTGATTTTTGTTCTCTTTTGTTGGTCCTGTCTTTGCTTCTGCATTTGCTTTCCTATTTATCAAGGTTCTTGAGGTTTGCTGGATCTTTACTTTCTTTTTTTATGTTTTAGGACCCCTTTGAGAATTTCTTGAATGGCAGATTTTGTGGTGGACAAATCCATTAAATTTTATTTGTTGTTGAAGACTTTTATTTCTCCACCATATTTGAATGATATTTTTGCAGGGTAGAATATTTTTCACTGGTAGTGTTTTGCCTTTAATATTTTGAATATGCCATTCCATTCTCTTGTGGCCTGTAGTGTTTCTGCGGAGAAGTCTGATGATAACATGATGTGTATACTTTTGTTGGTTATATTTCTGTTTAGCAACCTTGAGTAGTTTTTCTTTGTTGTTGATTTTTGTTAGTTTCACTATGATGTGTCTAGAAGTAGGTTCTTTTTATGTTTAGAAATTTAGTTGTTCTTTCTGCAACTTCCATGGTTGCTTTTTGTGACAGATTTGGGAAGTTCTCTGTTATTACTGCTTTAAGTAGGTTTTCTGTACCTAAGTCCCCTCTTCGTTTCCACCTGGGTACCTATAATCCCTATGTTTGTTTTTCTCATGGTTTCTGATAGGTCTCATAGGATTTCTTCAGTTTTCCTCTGTCATTTCTTTCGCCTCTTCTGTGAATGTTGCCTCTGTGATCTTGTCTTCAATTTCTGAGATTCATTCCTCTACATGATTGAGACTGTTTATAGTCATGTTATCTTCAATTCCTTCACTGTGTCTTTTATCTCATTATTTTTGCTAGGACTTTCTTCGTGGCCTCAGTCTCCTTTGTGATGTATTCCCTTTGATCTGTCACTTTTTTCTGAGGTCTTCCAATTGCATTTGAGTGGTTGTGTTTACCTGCTGCATCTCATTTAGTTTTTCTGTAGCTACTTTTCTGAAACTCTTTCTCTCTTAGGTTGTCCATTCAGTGTCAATGAATGAAACAACAGTATATTATTAGATGTGTTGAAGTTAGTCTGATTCAAAAGAATATTGTAAAATAAATAGATTTTATATTTCTAGCAAATTATATTAATGTGTTTCTGAATGAGTTAATATTCATGATTATTAGAGTAAATTAAAAAATATTTTACATACAGGATATTACAAGTGTCAGTAATGTTATATATTTGACAAAATTGTGTGAAAAGGAGTGAAAATGAAAACAGTAAAAAGTGTTCTACAAATTTAGGACACTCACAAAGTCAAACATATCTAGAAATTTCTAGACAGTGATTAATTGGTTATATTTTCAAAGAAAATATTCTTAAGTAAAGATGTTTAATGAGCTTCATGTGTTTTCTATAAAAGATCAGAGGCAGTAAAATTTTTGGATCATTTCATTGAAACCATGGTAGTGTTTCTTCTGCTTTACCTGAACCAGACTGGTGCCATAGAAGTGTGTGTGTGTGTGTGTGTGTGTGTGTGTGTGTGTGTGTGTGTGTGTGTGTGTTGTGAGAGGGGAAGAAAGCAAAAGAGCAAGAGAGAATTTCTTTGAATGACTAAGTGAAAAATGTTGATTAATGAATCTTTTGAACATTTAATCTCATGACTACTGATACTTTGTTCCAAAGTTTTTCTAGAAATTAAAGGAACTCTTTTATTGTTTCAGATGGGAAATTGGGAAATATCTTTCTTTTCCTTCTTCTGTACATCTGCGTCAAATTGGTCATTAGGACACACTGAGCTTCTTTTATATACATTTGCTGTTCTCAGCTGCTTGATCTTATCTTAAATTTGGTGCTTATTTTCTTTACATGGTAATGTAGTAGCTTCTAATTAAATCTTTTACTTCCTGTTTGTTGTTTCTAATTCATATTTCATATTGTCCCTAGAGTTCTTATGACAAAAATTCTGACTCAATTGACCCCTTTGAAAACAAACATCTTTGATGACTCCCCATCACTGACAGAATAAACTTGAGCATTCTCTTTTTCAATTATGAGTTCCTCTAGGATGCATTATGTGATGATGTTTGGTACTAATATTCTATGCTCTTAAAGTTTTTTTGTTTTTCCCTTATCATAGAATCTTACTAAAATGTGTTGGAAATTCTGATTTAATTGTTAATCTACTATGCTTAGATGGTCAGTGTGTTTCCAGTTTTTTCATTATTCCCAAGTCACTGCAAATTAGTACATGCTCATTAAATATGAATGTTAAGGACCAGAATAATCTGGCCTTAATATGGTTTAGTTTTATACTTTGTGTCCTTTTATGCATAGTTCAGTGCCTCTGTTCCTCAACTTTTCAAAATTTCCGAGCCTTCCCCCTTGGTATTAACTTGATGTAATGTTACCTTCCCATCTCCACATAACAAATCTTACTTTCTTTTTAAGGCAGACCTCTGATTCCGCATTATCTTTGAAGACTTTTCTGATGCCATTGACTTTATTTCCCTTTTTTCGAATTCAGTTGCATGCTCTACTATGGCATTGAACTCTTTCTGCTTGGCTTTTAATCTCCTGTTCATCTACTTCTTTGAAAGCTTTTTGAGGACACAGGTGATGCTTAACTCATCTTAAGTACTTATGTAGCATACATAAAAATCACTAACTTTATGAAGAAGATGCTTAATAAGCAATAAGTGGATGTTTGATGGATCAATATTCTTTATGCATATCCTTCAGAACTCATTTCTATTGGATGTCAACAGGTATTAAATGGATTTATTGGGTCAAGAAATTTAGAAAATACTGGGTTAAACATTTATTTTTAGTGAGATTCTTACAATAACCTTTAATACTAGTTCGTTTTCTCCAACGGGAAAATGCTAAATCTAGCATTTATTTCCAAGCCTTTCTAGTCAAAGAACCCTTTACCCACAGGCTACAGTGTTATATATAACACAGTGAAATCTTGCTGGTTCCCATCAAAAAAATGAAAAGTTTCAAGTTCTAAACTGTATAACCTGGGAGTTAACTAGGTTGGGGATTAAATCTTGAACAGAATTTGGCACGTAAAGATTCTCTGATCTTCATGCAGTTGTAGTTGTTGACTTTTGGGCTATAGAAGGCATCTCAGGGACCCTCAGTAGGACTAGAGGATTTTCAAAAATATTCTGAATGTCTAAATTATAGTTATGTATTATAGAATCTTTCAATATTATGTAATTTCTCCTAGTGCATAGAATATTACATGGACACTTTTATGTTATTTGATTTCTCTTGAGTTACACACACACACTCATGTTTTCTAGAGTGTGAGAACCTTGAAGAATAGTTATCTAGACGCATAATTGTGTGGTCATTAGACAAAATGGATTGTAACCTATAGTTTAGAGAGTCAAAGCGAAAGGGGTTTCAACACTCTCATCAGTAGTATCAATTCTATGATCTCTCCTGATAGATCATTTATGATACCAGTAGTTTAGCATCAAATATTCAGTTTTCACTTGGAATCTGCAACTGGAAATAATGTAAGAAATTGCCTTGGGAAACCATGCTTCAGTTTCCATCATTTTCTTTTTCTCAAATACAATCTATTAAAGAGCTGAGGTGTATCCTCTGTTTCATTTGTATTTTCCTTTAACTCGAAAACTGTACTGTGTACACAGCAGGTACTTCAAAGGCATTATTAGGCTGACTCTCTAGTAAGTCAAAAGTTTCATTAAGTTTCACATGAAAGAACATCCTGATGATAGGTTCGAGTCAAGTGTAGGGGTGGTGGTGGGCAGAAGCAGCAGCCCCCTGGAGACTGGGAATGGAATTCAAAAGATCTTGATGAGTAAGAAATATAAGAGCTTCACTAATACACTCTAAGAACAAAATCCACATCTTACGAATGTAAATGAGTAATGAGAAACTAGACCCAAGTACCTCAGAAAAACATCTGAAAGCAATAATGAATTACAAAAATGCCTGTGAGTCAGCCACCTGGTGCTTTTTAAAAATAGAGTATTTTTCCCCAGGATATGTTTTAAAAGAATGTAGTAGCCAATATTTATGCTTGGAGTCTATCTCATGTTAAAGGCATGATTAGATAAGATAACTTGGAAAATACTTTGTGAGTAAAGAAATAGACTCAATTGTTATTTCATTATTATGGTGTCTGAAAATGTTGTACCCATTGTCTCTTTCTAAATAATGGAAACATCCACAAGTTGAGATCTCAGATTCCCAAGTATTATATTGGTCACAATTCAGATGAAATATCCGTTGTGTTTTAGAAAGTAATAAAATTATAATTACTTTACTGGAAAGACACATTCCATGTAAAGAAGAGAGACTTCATTCCTGTTCCTGTAATACCTTTAGTGGTGTTAAGAACAGTATTCACATACTATCAATCTGAATGCAGCTCTGTGGCTGAATATTCTATTTTTTTTTTTTTTCAATTACAAGTCCTGTGGCATTTAAAAATATTTATGACAGTTGAATGTATTTATTTTGGAAAATTGTGTTGATTATTAAATATGAAATGCAATAAAATATTTTTCTGCCAGTAACACTTTAAAACCATTGCTTAACATTGGTGGTAATTTAAAATAAATTATGTATCTGGAGAAAATTAAAGCAAATGCAGACTTTTATCATAGTTTATAATCATGTATACATAGGACTCAGTTGTCATCAGATGAGTTTCATTAGTGGGGAATGCATATGAAATATATTCTAAAACTGAAAAGTAGAAATTCCCTATTTTATTTTATATAAGGCAGTCAGAAATGTATAGAGATTTTGAATAGTATAATTAGACTCATTAAGATAAATGTTTCAGCTTTGTATTTTATAAAAAGAGAATACATGTTTTAAAATTGTACTTTTATAAAAACAGAAAATCATGTTGTGAGAAGTCCAAATGGCCAGTAGAGAGACACCCATGAAGAGAAGTTAGAGCTGTTACTTCACGGTTCCAACTGAGCTCTCAGCTGCCAAACACCCCACATCGTCAT
This sequence comes from Solenodon paradoxus, assembly GCA_004363575.1. Lineage (NCBI taxonomy): Eukaryota > Metazoa > Chordata > Mammalia > Eulipotyphla > Solenodontidae > Solenodon > Solenodon paradoxus. The sequence continues at coordinate 642,304 of RJWH01000007.1, read as the reverse complement.
TCAAAGGAGTAATTTATCTAGAAGAAGGATATTTTAACACCCACTCAGGCTTCCTACTGTATGTTAGGTTCTCCAGAAGCAAACACTAAGATGGAATTGATGATGCAAACTGCCAGTAGACTTCAACACTTGTGTAAGAAAGTGGGGCAGGAACAGCAGAGTTAGATAAAGGAAGACTCTAAACAGAATGAATGTTTAACAAAGACTTTGCCATTCAGGTTAAAGCACTACATTGCCGTTACATTTGTTCTAAGTCAAGCTGAAATGATAGAGCCATCAGATATCTCTGCTTTGCTCAGTCATCAGCCATGAACTTCTCTGGAAGGTATGTGATCTCAAATGAAGAATCTCTACGTAGCTGAGGCAGACCCTGAATCAACTGACAGGTAGAGTTGTCTTCTTATTGCACACTTTATAGCTGGACATAAAATTCTTTGAAAAGGGGTTCTTGGAATGACAGCTCTTCATCTCTGTCACTGCCCCAAATGATAGCAGTTGGAGCATTGATAATTGTTCTTGGTTTGTTAATGAGCATAGATGAATTGTTATATAGCAATAGGAAGCATTATATACCAAAAAAAAAAAAAAAAAAAAAAAAAAAAAAAAAAAAAAAAAAAAAAAAAAAAAAAAAAAGCATAGTAAATATGCAATTTAATTTTGGTGTTTCTTTGATATTTGTAGAGGAAAGTTAAGGAGTATTTAGTATTTATTTGATGTCTGTATGTAATGGAAGGAATCAAAAAGAAACTTTCAAGGGATAAAAGTTTTTTGTCAAAACTATCATAAAATTAAAGTTTGAATAATAAATGGGGTATTTCTAGCAAATAATTTCTCCCCTTTAATATGATACACTCATATGAATCAATGTATAGAAACAAGTATTAGAAAGGATGTAATAATAATAGATGATAAATATATGACAAATGTTCAATTTCGTGAGTAAATAAATATGTTAACCCTATAATAAATGCCATTTTAACTTATCAAATAAAATATTAAAAGAAAATGGGGAGTCAAGAGGACCGGGACTCAGAAGGGCTCATCCAGCCCTCACTCGACTCTCAGACTTCCTCTAGGTGTACATGAACCTGTAGGGCATCTCAGCATATGATGAAGTCATTTTGCTTCTGCATGTGATGATGCAGCTGCAAGTGCTGTGATGATTCCTTTGAAGACATACAGGTGTAATTTCTCTATGTAATATAGTCCAAGAAAGAAATCTGGAGAAGGAGAAGGAAGAGGAAACCCTTGAGTTCTTAAGTCTTATAGTTTCTGACCTGATGCTGATAACCTTCTAGAAGTAAAGGTAAGGTCTCTGGGATGCACAGAGAAGGAAGCTTGGATTCATACTCCTAGTACCCTGACATGTAAAGTAAGGTCATTTAGGCATGATAAGCTTCAGGGGCGCAGAGCCTTGCTGGGGTCTAGTAATAGTGCACAGGTGAGAGAGAGGACCTCACTCTACCTCCACCATCAACATCAGCAAGCTCCAATGGTCTGTGCTCCCTCTTGGGATCCAGTATCTGTGCATAAGTGAGAAAAAGGACCTGAATCTCCCTTCACCACCCCACATCCTATAACAGCAAGTTCAAGCAGCTCTGGAGCTTGCTGTGGACACAGTGAAGGCAGCACACAGGAGAGAGGTGATCCACCCCAACAAAGCAACCGGAAGAGATTGAGGCTTCTGTCCCCCATCCAGGGAAGGGCCCACTGCCCATAAGAGCCCTACAACCCACAACCACAACCAATATCTTCCACCTGTGAAGAAAACAAAAGAAAAGTAAACCCACAGTGCTAAATACAGCACTATAAAAAAATCTGAATGAGATGGAAAAACCACAATCAGCTAGGCAGATGGAAGGCCTCAGAAAGTAAGTGACTGATTACAGGGATTACTTCAGGGAGATCGAGGCTATCAAGAAAGCTCTAATAGAAAGATTAGATATAAAAATATAGTTAGTGATATAAAGATAAACATGGAAGACTCTATGAACAGACAATCTCAGAGACGAACAAATCTCAAAGAGAGGAACAAATCTCAAAAATTAAAAGACGAACAAAGATATTACCCTGATGGAAAAGAGGAAACAAGATTGAGAAAAAATGAAGAAACCTTGTGAGAAATATCCATACCATATGAAGAACAAACATTAGGATAATGGGTATCCCAGTAGGTAAGGAGAGAAAGGGACAGATAATTTATTTAAGAAATACTTGCAGAGACCTCCCCTTACATATCACCAAAAGTAACCATGTAAATTCAAGAAGCTAATAGAACACCTAAATTCCTAAATTCAAAAAGACCTTTACAGAGACATACCATAGTAAAGCTAGCAAATTCCAATGATAAAGAAAATCTGCTAAAGACTGCTGGAGAAAAGAAACAAAACCTATAAAGGTATACCCACCAGGCTATCATTAAGTTTCTCAGTAGAAACATTACAGGCTAGGAGAGAATGGAACAATATTTAAAATATTAGGTGTGTGGATAAATATTTAATGTGCAAGTTAAACTTTCATCTAGAGAGGCGAGGATGGACACTACGCTACATATTTGAGAGTAATCGAGAAAAATGAACTGTCATTAACATATAGGTACCCAATGTCTAACATTTATACCCAATATATAAAAAACAAATAATAGATCTAAAGGGAGACATTGACAGTAACACAATAACAGTAGGGAACTTCAATACCCCAGTTATGTCAATAGATAGTTCAAACAGAAAATTAATAAAGAAATAAGGACCCTAAATAAAGCAAGAAAACATGAACATAACACATTGATACAGAACATTTTACCCCAATAAAAATGATTATATATTCTTTTCAAGTACATATGGAACAATTTCAAGGATACATCAATTCTTGGAGGCAAAAAAAAAAAAATCGCTTCAGTAAGTTTAGCAAGATATAAATTATAGCAGTCATTTTCTCTGACCATAAGGATCTAAAACTAGAAATTAACTTGAGTAACAAAACATAACCACAAATATGTGAATATTAGCATGCTTCTAAATAATTCCTGGGTGAAGGAGGAAATTAGAGATAAAATTAAAAATCATCTCAAAACAAACTAGAATGAGAAATGTGCTATCAGAACATGTAGGATGTGGCAAAAGCAGTTCTAATAGGATGTTAATAGCGATACAAGCACATTTCAAAAACTCATTAGTGCCATACATTAAAATTGACTCAAAATTAATCAAAGACCTGAACATAAGACATAAAATCATAAAATATACAGAAGAAAATGTAGGAATAATGCACCATGAAATAACCTCAAAGATGTCTTGAGGACATAACACCTGTGGCAAAAGAAACTAAAGTTAAACATTAGGAAGCATCAAATTACGAAGATTCTGTACAGCAAAATAAACCACCATTGAAACAAAAAGCCAAGCCAATGAATGGGGGAAGATATCTGCACAACGTATATCAAAAGGAGCTTAATGTCCAAAATGTATTAGAATCTCATACACCTCAACCACAAAAAAAGCAAACAGCTCACTCATAAAATGGGTAGAAGAGCTGAAGAGACATCCTTCTAGAGAAGACATACAGAAGGCCTCCAGACACATGAAAAAATGCTCTAAATTGTTCCCCTTAGGAGAAATGCAAATAAAAACCACAATGAGATATCACTTTACAACAGTGAGAATTGTTTACATCTGAAAGACTAGAAATCAGAAGTGTTGGCAGTGGTGTAGAGAAAAAGGAATGCTTCTGCATTATAGGTCTGAATGTAAATTAGGGCAGCATTTTTGGAAAGCAGAGGAGATTCCTTAAAAAATTAAAGATGGCCCTACTATTTGACCCAGGAACCCAACTATAGGTGTATACTCAGAATATAAGAACACTAATCAGAAAGTATATCTGCACCTTTATAGTTACAGCAGCACAACTCACAATAGCCAAGATGTGCAAAATACTTAAATGTCTTATCAGCAGGTGACTGCATAAAGAATGTTATATAGATATGTATTTATATGATTTATATTTTTGTAACTGAAAATTTATAGTATATTATATGAAGTCATGCCCTTTGAAATAACCTGGATCAAACTGGGCAAAATAAGCCAAAAAGAAAAAGAGAAATACCAGATGGTTTCACTCATATATGGAATATGAACAAACAGTTAAATTTCAACAAAATTCACAGTGCACAATATTGTGGCTATCAGAGAGTGGGAAGAGGGAGAGATGGAAGGAGGGAGCAAAGTGGTGTAAAGGTCACCGGAATGTTGATGGTGAGTGTGGTAAGAAATACATGCAAACTGGGTGCCATTTCCTTATCCTAAAATGCATATATCAGTGTAAGCAAAATAAATAATAAACCTATTTAATTAATAATAAATGATAAGGTAACTTATTTTTAAAAAGTGAAAAGAAAAGGAAATGATATTCAATGTTTATATTGTTGGAATGACAAGGTCATTCCCATCAACTGATGATAGAAGATATCTAGACTCTTAGAAAGCATTTTGGCAATATGAATTAAAAATAATAAAACTCTCCCCTGATAATTAAATTTGCAAAACCCCACCTTGAAGAAATTTTCCAGTGTTTATGTATTAATATGTTCTTCCTAGCCTTTTATGTTTGTTAATAGCCAAATGTAGAGATAGTTACAGTAATTGATGGACCACTAAACATGCTCTTTAGTAAGACATTTTAATAGTGAGGAAAATACTTACTATATGTAAAAAAGTATACACCGTTTATTTATAATAAAAATCCAGGTCTGAAAAATATTTGTATGTATTTTAAAATGTGGTGATATATTTATAGTTGTTTCTGCTCCTTGGAAGATTATCAAATAGTATAATATTTTCCCTCTTTGGACAGGGAAAAGATTTTCTCTTCAAGCCGCCAACGTGATACAAGGCACTTAAAGTGTCTGGCTCTTAGATATCCAGGATTGTTGGATACTGAGTGGTTCCAGGAGATGATTAGCAAGAGATTCACCCTGAAGAACTTCTAAGTGATGAGCTTTTTTTGCAAACCTTTTGGTTTCTGTAACAGTGTTCCTTTTCTTTGTTGGAAGTTTTTCTCCCGTGATTTTCTAGATCCAGTCCCCCCTTTCTGTTTCTTCTTTATCCTCTCTTCTAATTATGATTTTCTCCTCAAAATTGAATTTAATCAAGGTTAAAGTGATGTTTAAATCTGTTTCTGATTCAGTGCCCATTGCATTTGAGTAGTGCCAGAGCAGAATATATGAGAAATACACATATCTTGGTGTATTTTTAATGGAACAGAGGTAGAAATCTCATTAAACAGAGTTCATGTGGCTTACTTTCATTGAATTACAGGGACCTTTCCTCCCATTAATATTGTTAAATGCCATTGCTGTCATTGCCCCAGTAAGTCAAAGGACATTCAAGGATCCTCCAGGAAGAAGATGTAAAATGGTAAGGATTGATCAGATGATGTTATGCTCCCATTTCATTTCAATTACATTGGGAATTGTGGTCCTTGTAAGTGAGATCAATAGATCTGATGAGGAATTGTGCTATTACCAGAATTTAGTTTTTAATGGAATACAATTTTCTAGTATGAATAAAAGACATTTTTTCCAAGTGACATAATTGTTTTCAAATGATTAAATTCTAAATTAGGAAGAAAATGTGTGTAGTGAGTAACAGTTATATTGCTCAGTCATGATCGATTACCTCATATTCCCAGTTAATCCAGTGCTTCTCTTTATATGGTATTATCATTGAAATCACTGAAACTTTGCTGATGGTATACAGTACTCAGAGTGATCGATATAGGAACTTCAATGAAACTTCAAATCCAAAAGAGTGAAAATGGCGTCTAAGTAAAGTTGAGAAATAACGTTCACTTATTTAATTCTCTGATAAACCTGTGAGGTATATAAAGAAGCATGCCTGGAATATCAAACCTGAAGATGAGGGTGAATTTCAAATAGGACTCTGGTGCATTCCAATTTAGAGGCCAGCATTACTTTTAAAATGAATTTATTATTTATTTTCTTTACTTTGCTATATTCATTTTAGGATTTTGAAATCACACATCAGTCTGTGTATTTTGCATCACATACACCAAAAGATTTCTAGTGTCCTTTACCCATCACCTTTTCCCTCCTTCTATTTCTCCCCTCTCCCACTCTCTGGTAGTTCAGTCTTGTGCACTGTGAATTTTGTTGAAATTTGTCTGTTTTGTTTCTTTATATGCCATATATGAATGAAACAGTCCTGTAATTATCCTTTCTGTTTTATTTCACTTAGCATGACCACCTCCAACCCCATCCAGGATGTTGCAAATGGTACAAGTTTGTCTTTTTTAAAAAAGCTACATAGAATTCCACTGAGTACATATACTCCAGATTATCTAGTCACCTGTTGGTAGGCATTAAGATTATTTTTATATCCTGGTTATTGTGAATTGTGCTACTATGAACATAGAAGTGCAGATGTTTTTTTCCTGATTAGTGGTTTTATATTCTCTGGGTTTATGCCTAGAAGTTAGATTGCTAGATCCAATGGTAGAGCCGTCTTTATTTTTTACGAGGAATCACCATAGTGTTTTCCAAAGAGGTTGTACTAATTTACATACTTCACAACAATGTAGAAGAATTCCTTTTTCTTCACACCTTCTCCAGCAGGGTGTGAAGGTCTTTTTGATATAGGCCATTCTCACTGATAAAATCATTGTGCTTTTATTTGCATTTCTTGATGGTGACTCTCTAGACCTGTGTATCTTCTCTAGAAAGATGCCTATTCAGTTCTTCTGTCAGGTTTTTGAGTTGATAAACAGATTTCCTTAAATGAAAATGAAAAACACAATATAGCAAGACTTTTTGCCTTCATAAAAGGTGTACCATGAGCTACTACTCCCTTATTTAGAAAACTTGTGATTCCCAAAGAAAAATTCTGGTAACAAAAGTTGGATCTCTTAAGTATTCTAAAAGATTTAAAAATGGGGCCCTCTCACTATCAATGGAGAAAACAATCAACATCCATTGTAATTATCCTTATAGTTTAGGCTTTAACTTTACCTGATATAAACTTTATTCAAATTTAGGTCAATATTGTACAACTCAGTATTTATTTACTGCACTGTTGGCTGTTCCTGGGAATAATTACAGAAAGGCCTATGTATAAGTAGGTGATATTATTGAAGATACTGTGCTATGGGTTTATTTTATAGCAATTAACAAGTATCTGGGAAGAAAAGAGACAGACCTTAACATCCAACTTAACTCAGAGTCATTCCTTTTTTAACTCATTTGGGAAACTTTGCTATTGTCTAAACATAAAGGATTATGTTGAGAATGGGACATTGTTTTTATTTGGCTTTGAGTTTTCCTTGTAAATATGTCAACAGTGTTGATTTGAATGTAGGACTGTTAGAATTAACTTTTTCTCACTGGATGAGTGAAGCATGTCCCTAGGCTTCTTTTCCTAGAGATTGCTAAAGCATTTCTTTTGAACGGCTATGTCTGCATGACAAGTAACCATTTTAAAAGAGAATAAAATGGTCAAGTCACTGGGCCTATCTACACCAAACCAATCACTTATTCTCAGTGTTAAAAAAAGACATTTTAATGATTGTCCTTTTCTAAATATGGCAAGATGGGACTTCTGCTTCCTCAGGCGTTACTTTAAGCTGTTATATTCACATTACTGTGAAACAAATGTCCAGAAATTTTTTATGTTGTAAATTTGAAACATTATACCAGTTAAACAACTCTTCACTTTCCTTTTCACCTCTTTACCCACTGCCCTTAACCTCTGGTAATCACCATTCTACTTTCCGTTACTGTGTATTTGACTATTTTAGATAAATTATGTAAGTGGAATCATCCAATATTGGGATTTTTTGACAGATGTATTTCATTTAGCACAGTGCCCTCAAGGTTCATCAATATTGTATGTAGCATGTGACAGGATTTCCTTATTTTTTAAGGTTATATATATATGCGTGTGTGTATGTATATACATATATGTATAAAATATATGGCATATATCACATTCTTCTCCCATCATCCACTGAAACTAAATTTTATTCTTTTGCCAAATGTAAATACTCATTGCTTTAAACCTCAAAGAATCATTGTTTTATTCCACTTTTAAACTCTGCAGCAATGCATGTTTGTTACATTATATTGGGAAGTTATGTTACAGCACCAAGTATGCCTCGTAAATTTTTTTTTTAAATCTAGTCTTTTACTAGTTTTCTGACTATTCCAACTACCTGTTCTGGAGCCATAGTATGTTAGTCTTTAAATTCATATGTGTCATTGTTGAGAGGTGAAAGAGAGAGATTCATTCCTCAGAGATATGCAGAGATTCTTGAAGCACAGGAATTTAGTCTCAGACATGCCTGTTTTTTTATCACAGGAGGGAGAGGTATGTGGACCTGAGATTGAAGGAAATTCTCAGTCTCCGAATCTATGATAATGAGAAAGATCACTGAACTTCAAAACGATCAATTTAAAAATCTTCTATTGTTAAACATTTTATGTCTTACACCAACGTTACTTTCATATTAAAAAATGTCATGACTAAAGACAAAGTGCTTAGTAATTTTCAAATCTGTTTTCTCAAAGCTGTATATTAAAACCATTCTTTCCTTATCCTGTTAAAGTCTAATAACAACACAGGCATGACTCACCTCATACACTCAGAATAATCCTGTAAAATACAACAAGATAAGCTTTAAGGCCCATTAGAGAATTTTATGATTTGTACTTTTGAAATTTAGGTAGTTTTTCATTGAATCAGTTCTAGTGTTTGTTGGATCTATTCCATTTATAGCTAGCTTTGCCTCTAGTATTTCCAGCAAGATGACTAGCAAAATGACGGACTTACTGATAGGTGGAGGGAGATACTTAGGTTTTCAAAGACTCTGGATAATAATATATAACACTAATAAACTGAATTTATCATTTGTTTAAATTAGGAAAAATAGAGAAATAGTAGCAAGTTTGACAAATGCCAGTCTAAGAAATGTGCTACTCGCTAAATTATCTGATTATTAAATGATTGAGCAATAGGAAGCAAGGACTAGGAAGATACAGAGGTGGCTTATTCCTCCTATCCCATTCCATTGTGTTACTGTGCTTAATTACCTCTCATGACCTATTTTTTCTTAAACAATATTTATTGATACTAATTTCTACATAGTGAAACATATGTAAGATACAGAGTAGTAGAAGGCCATATACCGAGTGCTGGACAAAGCTTAATAACCCTGTTTTTCAAGAGACTTGAATTATACACAGAATCTAAGAATAACTATAAACATAAAAATATCTGGCAAGCTAATGCACGATTCTGGTTTAATGCAGTACTATATTGTCTATTGTCATGCCGGTTTGTAAGTGCAGGCTTCGGGTTGATGGTGGAGTTTGTGAAGGTCATCGAGGTAATGTAAAGTGGGAAATCTGTCAAATATAGAAGTAGCTTTTTGATTGTAGTTAGATTTTCACTGGGTTTATTATTATCTCACGTTAAACTGCATTTTAAAAAGTCTTATTTTTCATAGCAATGTTTGAGAGTTAGCTATTTTAGAATAACTTGTTTACATATTAATAACATTTGAATTTAATAATACTGAAAACTTCTTTAATAAAAACCCGAACAGTTGACAATATATGAAGTATGAATTATGTCTTACGTTGAACATCTAAATGTTTGGTCAGCAAGAATCTTGAAAATAATAGCGCATGTACATTTTTAACATGTGCTAAAAATAACCTATTCTCTTGATAAGCAATTATTTATTCTTTGTTATTATTAATTGATAACTGTAAAACTACTAGAAACTATTAGAAGCATGAACTTACCAGAAAGTTTGCTGACAAAACAGAATGAAATCCAGAACAAAAATTTAAAAAAGGGTATTTAGACAAGGTCTTTTTATTACATTTACATGTAACTTATTGTTAGTGAGGATGATGCCTAATTTTTTTTGATTATATGTTATAACAATAAATAAAAAAATAGTTTCAACTGAATTAAATTTATATGTACATGTGATATAAATTCTTATTGTGAATGAATTTCTATCTAGTTTTTATTAATGAAAATTAGTTTCTACCTATTATTTTAAGATAAATGTTCAAATAATGTCAGTTTGAAGGAGGTAATGCAATTATTGATTGACTTTGAAGATAAACATGTTTTAGTCTGATTATAAGGAAATTTTATGGAATATATGTAGTTATGTCCATACATGGGAAAAATGCTCATCAGGCTATTATAAAGACTCATGGATGTAAGAGTGATTCATTTAATTTGGTAATGATGATGGTAATTCAGGAAGCTTCCATAAAGACATAATGATTGAACTGCGCTTTGAGTTGCACCTTGTTGTTAATGAGACAAAGGGGAGATATCCATCACCATTGGTGCAGTGTAAGCACAAGGCCCGACAGTGTGGAATAGTTTGGTTAGTTTGGGGGAACTAATAAGGTTTCACTGTGTACACAGAGATGAGGCAAGTGAGAATTGAGTAAATCCTCAAAGCTTGACAAATGATCAGAGTTGGCAGGAGGAGTGATATCAAAATCGATGCTAAAATAAGATTTCAAGTTGTATTCAGTTGCCCTTGAGGACATTTTTTGTTTTTTCATGCACATGGGTACTACAAATAGGAAATCTTTTCATCGAACATTAGGGGGAAAATAAAGCAAGAGTATTTATAATTGATAATAATCATTTTCAGTAAAATCTCTTTCTGAAAGAAAAGCACAAATCAGTTTTAAAATAAAGAGTAAACCTCACTTAACCTTATGACTTTTTATGCAGCTTTAGAAAGATGCTTTTTAAAGTAGGGCAATTAGCAAATCCTGTTCAAATCCAGAGAATGTAAAATCAATCTTAATCCATTTGGTGTTTTATTCAAGGGTATATGTATGTGTATGTGTGTGTGTGGAGGGGTGTTTAGGGTAGAATAGGAGGACAGGGAGTGGGAAGTTTTAGAAATACTTTTTAAAGAAGGACATATCAGGTAGCTATATCAGGCACACATGCATCATCTGCATAGAGATATGAACTTTATTGTGTATGTGATTTCAATAACTAATTGATTAAATTATGAATAGTGGAAGTATGTAAAGAAGAATTTGTTTGGAATCTTTATATGAGTGGCACCCATAATAAAAATTGAAGATAATTAGAGCAGAATGCATTAGAACATTGTTTTTTTTAGTGATAATATCAGATGTAGCAAGGATTTCTTGTTTCTCCCATTTCCTATTAAGGGAATACAAACTACCTGGAGTTCATACTCACACCTAAAATGTACTCAATTTTCTCTGTAGTCTTCAGAAGAGGTTTCATGATTGATTCTGAACAGATTCTCTCAGTTATTGCAGGTTTCTTCCTCCATGTTTTGAATCATGTTTCTTTTGACAATGCCACCAAGAAGATTCATAAGAAGATTCATGATTACTTTGCCCTCTCCTTGGCTCTAGGATAGTCTTTTGTACTTCCAGTTAGTCGTCACTGTGTCAAGATCTCACTGGACTGACATTATTTTTTTGAAAATAAAGGATGCCTCCAAATACTCTCATCTATTTGCCATACCCTGTCAAGAAGATCCCAAATATATGTCAATTGTGTTTGCTCAAACTCTCTTAGAGTTTGCATAAACCATTCTTTTAGTTAATATCTGCTTGAGCATCTTTCTTTGAATTTAAATAGTTCATAGTTCATGATATTGTCCTGGAAACTGTCTGTATTAAACACAGGGATGGATTTTTATACTAAACCTTTTTTTATCTTTGACTTCATGTTTAGAATTTATAAATAATTGCTTGATTTTAAACTTTAAAAACCATCCTATTAGGTAGACATGGCGGGTATCGTTTTATAGACCAGAAACTTGAACTTGAAAAACTACTTACTCAGCAAAGTAAGTTGCAAAGCTGAAAGTCAAGTGTAGGCTGACCGAGTCCAGAGCCTGTGCACTATCCTCAGCTCTATCCACAAAGATGGAGATAGGCTGTGTAGCAAATGTTCCTTTAATATTAACACATGTAATCAATTATAGATTGATAGCCTATCCTTAAGGGAGAGCAAATTTCCCTCATTGGTCATAGGCTCATCATCAAAACTATGATTCTCCTCCCAGGAAAAATGCACTTTAGTGGGTAGCCACATATCCATACACACTATGCATGCTTTTGGAAGTAGTTATAAGGGTTTTAAGGATGCCCTGAACCACAGGCCATATTTAAAAGGACAACAGCCCTATGTAGATACTGATCCTATCCTCTAAGGCTGAATTTTTCTTTAAAGGAAAAGTGCAGGCAGGAATGAAGGCAAGTAGGCAGGAAGGAAGGGAGAGAAGACAGAAGCACTTTATCTTATTTAGTTGTTCACATTGGTTCCAGCCTGCTCCTGATACTGAACCTGGGACCTTGGAATGTATGTGGGAATGTTTCCTGGGTGTACTAGATCGCTAGGCCACCAGACTGAATTTTTAAGAGATTTTTACTGTGGATATTTTAGTGCAAGTGCTATATGTTTCTTTTGATTTCAAAATCCTTTATCCATGGTCTGTGTCCCAATTAAAATGATTTAAAATGCATAAAAGTGATTTGGGGTACATGGTAAAGGAGTTTAACTGAAACACTCAATAGTTCTATGTCTTAACAAGTTATGTTTTTCTAAAATCTTTAGTGATGAATTGAACTGTAAAATAATACATATGTATTTGAATTAATATATGTACATATACATATATAACATGCATATTTAACTCTTCAAATTGCTGTAAGCAATTTGAGCACACTCTTACTGACAAAACACAAAGTATTTTTAGTAACTTAAAATTATATTTACATTAGCCCTGTAGTCAACTGAGTGACTGATTATAGTATCTGATCAATATCAATAATCTTTGTGAACAATGGGTGAGGATGGTAATAGAAGCAGAGTCTCAAACTCAGTGTTTTCAATATTTAATGAACTTTCAATTTTCTCGGGAGACCTTTAAAAAATGCTTTAATAGTGACTCTCATTCCAAAATTTTGATATTTGACTACACGGAGTGTGACCAGAGCAATGGGATTTTTTTTTTTTTTTTTTTAAGGAACGGTACAGGCAGGAAGAAAGAGAGAGGAAGAAGAAGCATTTATTTATTTTATGTAGTTGTTTATCTTGGTCCAACTTGAACCCATCCAGGTCCCTGGGTGCTCTTGGGATTTTTGTGAATAGAACTGGCCAGAGGCAGCAGACCCATCTGCCAAGAACCAGGGAACACCCAGTGGGATTTTTAAAAAGCTGCTTAAGTGACTCCAGTTTGCATCTAAGATGAACAACCACTGCCCTAATATATTTTTTCACTCCAAATGGGGTAATTTTCAAAAAGCCCCATTATAATCTACCAAACCAGGAGGTTGTTTTTGAGTAGGAGAACTGTGCTTAACAAAATTGTAGCTGACTAAAGCAATAAAAGAGCCCACACTCATAAATAAGGCTTTTTATTTCTTATAAATCCCATGCAACATATAAAATATGAATTGATAAAAATGCAGATATGTACTGATTATAGTCTATTTAATTTTCCACATAATGGATTATAATCCATGATTACAGTCAATCAGTGTCTTGAAATACAGTATCTATAAGCCTTATCTGAGTTGTTTGATGCATCTCCTCATTCTTAGCATGTCACAAAATGTCTTGTACATCAGGTTGCCTTTTTGAAGCATAGTTTAAGAGACCCACTCAAAATCATAGTTTAATAGACTCTCTCAAAAGACCCACTTTAAAGTAATTCCTCAAGATTGAATTTTTTTCATTTGAAGAACTTTCAATTTTTTGCAACATGTATGGAGTGATTTTAAGAGTTGAAATAGTAGTGAAGGGGAGGAAAGGGGAGAATCAGATCTTTAGAGGAGTACAAGGAATATGGGATCAGCTTAATATTTAAACTCATATTTATGAGATATTTCCTAGAAACTTCCTTCACACTACAGAAAATGGTAATATAAGCAATTGAAGACATGTACAGTTACCTAAACACTAATAAGAGTAGAGTTAGAGAAGGATGATTTCGGGCCGGCTCCTATTAGATGATTTTGTGCCTTCCCACTCCTGCATTTAGCTATTTCAGTAACTAGCAGAATTGTTTAGGGAAGAACTTGGAACTAAGGTTTATTGCTGAAGAAGGTTTAACTCTCCAGTATAGATATTAGATCTGAGTAATGGAAAAGGATGTAAATATATCTTCATCATTTATCATACACCTCCATTCTCTATTCCATAATGTTACTTTAACAGCAAAATCTTTTTTCTTAAAATCTGTTGTATCATTTTAAGAATGGTGAGTATTGGATATACAGTCCACACACAAATGATGATATGTAAACCCAGGTTTGAAAAACCAATAGAAATGATTAAAAGAGAATTAAAATATCAAAAACTACAAAACCATCAGTGATAATTATGAAAAATGTGTCAACATCCTATCCTTAACATTTATAACTATGTCTTAATAGTAATAAGAATTGCCATTAATTGAACACTTAATGGGTTAAAATGTTTTAAATTTACATGGATTGATTTATTTGAGCTTCTCTGTAACTCTAAGGATATAGGATCAATTTTTATCTTCGTTTTACAAATATGGGAATTGGGCCTAAAGAGAGAAGTAATTTGCCCAAATTTGAGGTCAGGATATGAACTCAGGCATTTGGCTTACAGAACCTACATTGTCAGCATTATGCATTATCATCTATATACAAAATTATTTTAAATAGGGAAGAAACGCAGGAACCTACGTGTTTGGGATGAGTAAATTAAGTGGAAGAACCTCTAGAAAATCTCATTTATGTCCCCCAACTAGGAAATCATAAAGAACTAGACTTGCTAGGAATAATGTGAAAAATATTTCTTACTTTCTTAGATAAGCAGGACCAAAGACTGGGTATAGAAAAGCTACGCATTCTTGCGTAGATAAAGCAGGAACACACAAGAAATATTTAAAAATTGCTTTAGCCAGGACCAGCAGCAGTAAACAGAGGAATCTGAGCAGGGAAAAATAATTACCATATCATACAAAAGTGTTGACTGCTTAACTGATTCTTGATGTAGGAGTTTACATAAAATAAGATACAAAGAGAATAGGGACAGTATTCCAGAGTACTGCCTGCCATAGCCTTAGGATCTTTGTTATTCCCATAGCAGTGAAATGGAAAATCTATTAGCACCTCTAAGAAAGGTACCAAATAACACCCATATAAATAGGAATTGAATTAAGGAAAAATTGTGTGCAGTATTTTAAACAAACATATAGAAAATTGCACAAATCAAAAGAAACTATAAATTGTCACAAAGTGAACGTTCCTCTGTAACCACAGTATGGGTCAAGGAATTAATAATAGCATCATGGAAGTGTTCTTTGGATTCTTGCTTGACTTTTAACACTGTTTTCATTTTGCCAATTTTTGTGCTTTTTATAAATGGAACATTGTAGATATACATATGTATATATGTGTATATATACATGTATATATTCTTTTATGGCTTACTTGTTTCATTTAACATTGTTTGTGAGGTTTATCCCTGTTGCTTGTAGCACTAATTTATTGTTGTTATATATTGGTGTAGAAGTTTGCTATAAAGAGACTCCAAATAAATTGTGCTCTTGCTTCTTCTCCTTCAAGTTATGGCATGTACCTTTTGTAGTGAATATTGCTGGCGTTAAAAATACTTTGACATAGATTGTGGTGAAAAAGATATTATGCAAATTTTAGAATTTAGTCCTAAAAGTGCTTGTAGGTTTCTCTTTTACCTTCTTAGAACCTTTTACTAAAGTTATGCAAAAAAGTCCTGTCTGTCCTACCAATGATGAAAGTTTTTGCAGCATGAGAAAATAGAGGTAACCTCATCACAGCCATGCCATATTTCAAAGGCAAATTTTATCTGTAGATCCTGGCAAGATATTATATGACTAGAGCCACATTAGTGAATCCAGATAAAATCAGTAGAAGAAACTACTAACCTATACAGTTTTTGAAAATAATAAACTGTGGTTTTAAACCACCAAGTTTTAGGGTAGTTATACAATATATAACTGAGACAGCACATGTGAAAATATCACTGTTCTACTATTAATAGTCATTTGTTTTTTTTCCAGTTTTTGGCTATTACAAACAATTGTGCCATGATGCGTTTTAGTAAATATATATTTCTCTTGGAAATGAATTCTGTTAGAAATTCTGCTACCAGTAGAATTGCTAAGTTAGTATTAGTAGATGCTGAAAAATTTTTTTCCAAAGTGGTTATACCAATTTATATTTCTGTCAGCAGTGTAGGAGAGTGCTAATTAATCCTCCCAGTGTCAGTTAGTTTTATTTTAATTATTCTCATACTTGGAAAATAGTATCTTACTGTAGATTAATTTGCATTTCCCTAATGACTAAAGTTATTATCCACTTTTTCATGTGTTTATTGGCCCTTGAACTATTCTTTTTCATAAGGTATTTGATTAAAGTGTAAAGGGGCTAAACCAGATCACCCTGAGACTCTGTTGAGATTCCTTTCTGGCATGTAGATTATTTTTAGCTGAAATAAATGGTAATGTTGGAGGCAAAGGAGAAGGTTCTTCCTTTCTCCTAAACTTGCCTTTCCCTTAATTAATGAAAACATCACTATTCTCTTAAGCTTCTTCCCCTTCCCTCAGAGAAGTAACTATTGTTTCCTTATCCCCTAGAATAATATAGTTGGAAAGGTCTTAATTCAGAAATTAGTTTGACCACTGCTCTGTAGTTAAGAAACCTATCTTGACTTTTAGAGTAAAATTTATCTTCCCTCCTTGCTACAGAGAGACCCCCTTCTCTCTGGCACCTCAGATCTCCTTTCTCATGCTTAAGCGTAGTATAGAAGTCTTTTGTCTGCCTCAGTTACCTCAGAGTTTTATCATCATGTAAAGTCTTCATGGATATGTTAAGTTTGGGGTTTTCACTTACTAATTATGTCTAATGTGAACTTTTGTTCATCCAATCTGTGACAAACTTCAGAATTATGGGGGATTTTTTTTTCCTTGGCCTCCACAAGTCTAATACCCATTTTGTTATTAGATTGTTTTTCTTATTGAGTTGTAAAATTTCTATAGATGGATATAAAACTTTTGTCAGTTTCTTGTGTAAAAACTGTCATTTTGTGATCTGTGTCTTGTTTTTCATCCTTTAATCTTGTATTTTGAAAGTTTGGATCAAACTCTCACTTAGACCAACAGAGATCATGTGATATATGAGGGTGAAAGGAACTGAGAAAGTGTACTGAAGAAAGGAAAGCATTCATGCCCATATGCCCTGAGGTCAACTATGTGACAGGGCTATATGTTTCATCCTACTGACCTTTTGTTTTTGTGTTTTCCCTCAGAAAGAAAGACTTGTGGCACAGGATATGTAGTTATGCACTGTTGCAGCCATCAGGTGTGTCTCACAGACCTCCAACTACAGGAAGTGTGAGTAATAACATTAAATGGCTTTTTATGTTTATTGACTATTAATATATCTTCTTTTGCATCATGTCTATTCAGCTCTTTTGATTATTTAATAATAGGGTAGCTTTTTCTTATTGATCTATGTTCATTAGTTCTTTATTTCTGAATATGAATAATTAGTCAGATAAATATATAGGGATTATTTTTTCCAGTCTGTGGCTTGTTCTTAATGGCATTTTTAATTATTTTTATTTTAATAAAGTTCAATATAACTATTTCCTTTTGTGATTAGTGCTTTTTGACTACTACCAGTGAATCATAGACGATACTATATTCTTGAAGCTATTCTCTTAAAGGCTTTATGTTTTACTTGTACATTAAAATGATGATGATTAACAAAATAATTTTTGTGTGTGTTAGGTAAGCATCAAGGTTCTGTTTATTTACTCATATATTTACATATTTAGAATGAATTATTGAAGACTTCTCTTTTTTACTAAATTACATTTTATGTGTGAGTTTTCTTATATATTCTAGTCTTTTCTTTTGATTTCTTTATCTTCCCATGCATCAATACCATATTATTTTATTTTATAGTACCTTTATAGTAAATCTTAAATGTGATACCGTAAATTCTTCAAATTTTTCTTCAAAATGTTCTTGAATTATATATGACATACATTTTTGAATCAGATTTTCAAGTTCCATAAAAGAAGTTCTCTATAATTTTGATTAGGCTTTCATTGACTCTTTAGATCACTTGGGGGAGAATTGACCTCTTAAAAACTTTAGTGCTTCAGTGTGTTTACACAGTAATTTTCTGCCCCTGCCTTAGATGGAAAATTGATGCAGCAGAAAACCAACTAAAGGTTACTGAGGACAGGCTGGAATGAGTCATAGAAAAAGAAGTGATTGTCATCTGAAAAAGATATTACATATAAAAATTTCAAAAAACAAGTACACCATATGGTAAATTAAATGCTTAAGGGGAGCATGGTGCTAGTGGAATAGAATTGACATTCATATTCATAGTAGAACATTTACTAAAGTAAAGCAAATCGATGAGGCTAATTATATTCTAGAAAAATGAACAGGAAATAACCACATCAAGATAAGATATAAGGAACTTAGTGAATTTTAAGAACAAAGAAATAGTATATTAGACTTCTGGTCAATATGGTATTCTAAACTAATGTAGAAAAATTCCACTCCTGTCTAAAACACATGATGATAAGCATTAACAACAGACTTTCAGAAACACATGTTAATCTTGAAAGTAACAAGAAAAGGCCCTAACGGCTAGGAAAAAAGGGTGATTATAAAACCAGAGTCACAAGTGATAGAAGCTAAAACTGACAGGTATTAGAACTGTATATGTACTGCAGAGCAATCTGAGCTGATATCTAGTCATCTATGCCGGGCACTGGAAACAAACTCCTTACGTAAAGCCCATAATCATCACATATTGCCTAGTCTTTGAAACAGATGCTAGAAAAACTATTCACTGCCTGCTCAGTGCCTCAGTGGTATGAGAAAAGAACCACCCATTAGAAGTCACAGCTCAAAATCTGAATTGTCAAAGTTGAGCATGGAGTTCAAATTTGTGCTTTTCATGTATTTTCACAATTACCAGTGTAAAATAAGTAAACCTGAGTCTAAAATGGGTGAAACCCATGAGGATCTAGTAAAGGCAGATAAAAAATGATCCTGTAGAGATGCACTCACAACCCAGCTGGAAAATCCCTAGGAAATAATGCTACAGAGAATTATAACAAATAAATCATTTTACATAGTAGGAGCAAGTGAATAAAGAGAGAGTATATACATAAATTTTGTCTTGATTAAGAAGGTAAGAACAATTTGCCAACAATGGGCTGGCTATTTTCCCTGTGTTAAAGAGAAAAAGGAAGGAATATAAACTATTAGACAAAATCAGGGCAGTGTGGGAAAATAATACATAAATTAAAAAATTACAGGAATATAAATCTCATAAATTTAAAAACATGATTTTTGAAATTAATATACATAACACAAAGACTAGGTATAATATGAGAAAGATACTCAGAATATAACACAGATAAATGAAGAGATGGAAATCTGAAGAAAAATTAAAAGACATGGAAATATGGAGTAAGAAAATCTATATACAAGTTTCAAAAGGAGAGTCAAAGAAAATTTATTGATCTGCAGTTTCTGACAGTAAATGAAAACATGAGTTATCACTTAGAACTGTCTCGGTCTCAGATGGTCAAATAAAAACAAATCCATTTCTTAGACAATTTCTAATCAATAGAGAGAAATAAAGGAGTCAAATATGTCAATTAATTCAATACAAGGGTAGAAAAAAAGTACACATGAAGAAAAAGGAATGCAAATGTAGTAAAAGATGGTGGAGAGAAGATAAAGCATATCAGAAATCATAATAGAAGGAAATAGATTAGGTGAGTCCAACAGCCAGCACAGGGAGAATACATTTGCTGACCCTGCCATAGTGAACAGGGCAACTATATTCACTAACTACCACTCCTTTGAATAATTCCACTCGCTAGCCAAGAGGTACTCCTTAGGATGTCCAAACCAAAGAGGAGCAGCCATGCCTAATACTGCATTGAGTAAAACTTCTTGCCTTGTAGCTGAATAATCAAACTCACATCTGCATGAGGGACCTGACCATTGTTGAGCTGAGTGAACCAGCTCACCAGCAGGGAGCAGCCTTTCACAGGTATGCTACACAATCCATAATGGCAGCAGCTGCCATCTAGGAAGTAAACAAAACAAAGAAAAATAAAACTTCATGAATTGAGGACAAACATGGAAAGCTTCATAAACAGGCTCAATCTCACAGAGGAATAAATCTCAGAAATTGAAGACAAGAACACAGACTCATGGAAGAGGAAAAGAAATAACATTGAGGAAAAGTGAACAAATCCTTGAGAAATATCAAATAAATGAGAAGAACAAAAATTAGGAAGTGGGCATCCCTGAATGGGCATAGAGGAAGAAAAAAAGCAGAAAATTTATTTAAATAAGTGATAGCAGATAACTTCCCATACCTGTCACAAAAACTAGCCATAGAAGTCCAAGAAGCTGATAAAACCCCCACATTCCTAAATGTGAAAAGTCCTACACAAAGACACATCAAAGTAAAACTAGCAAAAGCCAATAATAATGAAAAATCTCTAAAGGATGTGAGAAAAAAAGAGAAATGGAGCCTACAAAAGTACACCTATCAGGGTGTTGTTAGACTTCTCAGCAGAAACTTCCAGGATAGGAGAAAGTTGAATGACATACTCAAAATATATAAATACAAAACTACCAACCTAAAACACTCTACTCTGCAAAATTATCATTCAAATATGATGGAGAAATAAAGATCTTTGATGACAAACAGAAGTTAATGAATTTTTCTGACACCAGGCATGCTTTAAAGAGATGTTGAAAGGAGTTCCATGACAAGAAAAATTATAAGAACCACCTTACTTTGAGAATGGTGATAAATAGTGAAACTGAAAGAGAAACAAAGACAGGCGAGAACAACAATAACAAAATAGTAAAGGAGAAAAGAAAAACAAGAAATTTCTACAGGCACATAAGGATGATCATCAGTTCATAAAAGACTATCATTGACTGGTTAAGGTAGAGATGAATGACAAGGTGCCACAATACCTAAACTTAAATATATAGCTGGTAAGATTAAGAAACAGAATCGACATTGAAACCATCCAAGAGAAAAGACATATATAGACAAATAGGAAAAGAAGCAATGGAGATATGAAAGAGGAAAAAGATTCAAATGACAGCAATAAAGACCTTTATATAAGCCTAAATGATCACCAATGAAAAGACACGGAGTGACTGGATGGATCAAAAAACATGACCCACCGATACTATGCCTAAAAGAAACCCACATCAAATCCAAAGACAAGCAGGTTGAAAGTGAAGGACTAAGGAAAATATATCAAAACAATAGGGAAAAATGGAATCAGGAACTATATTAATATCAGATAGTATAGACTTCTATGTAAAAGCGTTACATGAGGCAAAGATGGGACACTTCATTTAGCCAAGGGGTTAATCCATCAAGAAGGGATAACTCATTAATATATAGGCACCTAATGCCAGACTGTAAATATATAAAATAAATACTAACAGACCTAAAGGAAGATGTTGGTAGCAACGCAGTATTAATAGAGGACTTCAGTAAACCACTTATGTCAATAGACAGATCATCCTGACAGAAAAATCAATAAAGCGATAAAGGCCCTGACTAAGTTAATGTATCATACGGACTTAAGAAACATACACAGAGCTTTCTACCCCAATAAAAAAATATTTTACATTCTTTAAGTGAACAGGGAGTAGTCTCAAGAATAGACCATATCCTGGAATACAAAACAAGTCTCAGTAAATTTAGCTAGATTCAGATGATAAGAAAACAACTTTTCTGATCACAAACATAGAATCAGAAAATAAAAACAGGAAGAACCACAAAGATGTGACTGAAAAACAAGCAAATAAACATGCTTCTGAATAACTCTAGTGTCAAGGAGGAAATGAAAATAAAATTAAAAATCATTTGGAAACAGGTGAAAACAAAGAGATGTGCTACCAGAAAATGTGGAATGTGGCAAAAGCAGTCCTAAGAGTAAAGAGTATAGTAATGCAAACACAAAACAAAAATGAAGAGATACCTCAAATTAAATATTTTGCCAAACCCTTAATGAACTAAGAAAAGAAGAACAATCAAACTACAAATTTAAGACATACCCTGGTGGTCTAGTGGATAAGTCTGATGCCTCTGACTGTCTCAAACCACATGTATATCAGGACATGAGTTAATGTACCAGGTCCAGGGGGAACAATCAAGATGAACAACTAAGTAAAACAAAATTCTTCTTTATCTCTCTTCCTTCCTTTCTGCCTACTCACTCTCATTCCTACCTGAACCTTTTCTTAAAAAAAATCAGTACAGGAAAGGAAATAATGGCAATTGGAGCAGAAATAAATGATTGAAACAAAAAGATCATCCAAAAGATCAGTGAAATTAAGAGCTAATTCTTTGAAAAACTGAAATTGTGGAAAAAATAGAGAACTTAATAATAGGAATTAGAAATGAAAGAGGATGACTACAACAAACATTGTAGAAATATGAAGGATCCTAAGAGCACGTGAGAAGATTCAAACACATTTATGATAAAAACTCTAGCTAAAATGGGAATAGAAAGGACATATTTCAGCATAATAAAAACCATATATGGAAAAACCATAGCTAACATCATAATTATGGAAAGCTATAAGCTTTTTCCCTAAGATCTAGAAAAAGACAGTGATGCCCATTACTACCCTGGATATAAATGCTTGATGACAACTTTAGAGAAATCTTTGGGAAAGTGACACATGTGCCAAAGGAAACTAAATTAAAACTAAACAACTGGGACTACATCAAACTAAAAACTTGCTGTACAGTGAAAGAAACTACCCTGAAACAAAAAGGCAACCCACTGAATGGGAGAGATTATTTGCACAACAGGTATCAGAGAAGAGATTAATCTCCAAAATATATGACGAGCTCTAATATCTCAACAACAAAAAATAAACAACCTACTTAAAAATGGACAGTAGAGCTGAATAGATACCTATCTAGAGAAGACATGTAGATGGCATACAGAGACATGTAAAAATGCTCTATGTTCCTTACCATAAGAGAAATATAAACAAAAACCACAGTGAGTTTTCACCTCTCAACATCGTTAATGGCCCATATAAAAACTGACTGGAAACAAGAAGAGTTGGAGAGAACGTGGAGGAAAAGGCACCTTCCTACACTGTTGGTGGGAATGTAAATTAGTGTAACCTCTTTGGAAAACAGTTTGTTGATTTCTCAAAAACTAAAAATGGAACTGCCATTTTATCCAGTAATCCCTCTTCTATACATATATACAAAGGATATAAAGCACTATAATCAGTAAAAATTGTTTGTACTCCTATGTTCATAGCAGCACAATTTGCAATAGTCAATACATGCAAACAGCCTCAATGCTTGAATAGGATGACTGAATAAAGAAGATGCAGTATATATACTTAATGAATTTCTACACAGATATTTAAAAAGATGAAGTCATGCCTTTTGCAATAACCTGAATGGAACTGGAGGTCATTATGCTAAGTGATATAAGCTAGAAAGGAAAGAAGTACAGGACATACAAAATAAAGAAACAAAACAGACAAATTTCAACAAAATTCACAGGTTCCAAGACAGTAAAAAGTGAATAGAAGTAGGTCAATAAGAAGGGAAGGAAGACGTGAACAAGGGAGCTAGAACCTTGGTGGTGCTAATGGTGTGAAATGTATGCAAACTGAGGTTTGAATTTAATATCCTAGAAAACATATAGCAATATAAATAAAAGTAATAAAACAATCAAAAAATTTTTTTGATATCATCAGGTATCCAAACAGTTCAAATTTCTGAGTTTTCCTTTTTTTTTTTATTTACTAGTTGATTAGAATCAGGATATTAAAAAGATGTCTCCCATGTTTTTATCCTCTTTGCAATTTATTTTATAAAAGAAAATAGAAGTTTTCCTGGAAAAATAGATTAACTTCACTTATATAAAAGAAACTCAAATCGGTCAAATATACTATGCAGATTTATTTCATTTACCTTATACACAAAACATTATTTAAATTATTTAATAATTTAATTAAAATTACCAGAAAGGTAACCTTTTAAAAAAATTGTAACAAGAAATACTAGTCAAATAAATGCTTGTTTATTAGTAAACAAAGTTATTTAAGAACATTAATAGTAATGAAGAGGAATATATCAGAGATGAAAGGAATATTTTACCAAGAAGTGATGAAATTGAAAGCATGTATAATGGCCTCAAAACATTTAAAGCAAAAATGAACAGAATTATAACGAGAACTTGATTAATCTATAGTTATGTCAAGAGATTTATACATGCTATTTTTAGGTACCAGTAAATACTGTAGACAAAATTTTTTTTAAAGATATATGTTTGAACATTTCAATTAACAAGTTTGATTCAATAACTATGTATGAGATCTGACACACAATCAATAGAGAATTCAAATTATTTTTAAGTACTCAGAGTAATGACCTTGATTTCTATGTGTCAAATGTCAAAAATGACACATTTCAAAAATATGATAATTTCTAGTCAAAGTACAGTAAGAGAGTATATGTTATTGACAAAAATCTAGCACAATGCAAGTTTATTATGGGTATAAATGTACATAATAAAGTATATATAGAAACCTGAATGAGTCGAATAAAGATTTCTCTGAGAAGAGAGTTTGTAGAATGAGAGCAGAAGTTGCTAAAGGGATTTTAAGTCTGGAATGGTTAACAATAATTAAAAAGAGATCTAAAGCAAAGATAGCAAAATGTTACTTGGCAATTCTGGGTTGTAGTTAAATGGGTTTTTGTTTTACACTGTGATTGTCTACATACTGAATTATATGATAAATATTTTAAAAAGTAAGAAATAACTTGGGGAAGAATTAATTGGTAGATGAGAACTGACTTTGGGATAAGTCTTAAGTCCTGTCTTGATATATTGATATGTTCTTCATATTATGGATTTTAATAAAAGCAATATTAATAAGATTTTTATACAGGCAATAAAATTTAGCAAATTTCTTGGGATTTATTTAAGAAAGTGCTATGTAAGTTGAACAATTTAGGGTCAGTTTACCCTTTATCTGCCTTCCCTATCACTAAGACCAGAGCTATTCATTTTAAATGGGTTACAATGGACCTAAAATAGCATAGGGTTACTGTAAGAATTCAGAGCAGTACAGCATGTCAGGTATATGATATAAATAAAAAAAAAAAATCAAAATTATGTTAAAAACATTCAGGATCCAAGCAGGTGAAGCATATTATTCAAAAATGTTAGGAAAAAAATCAAGCTGACTTCAGTATTCTCTTGGGGACATTAACTATCAGTAGTCAACCAAGCAATACATAAAGAATCATAAGGTTAAACTAACATAACCCCAATATTTCACATCAGTCGTGCTTTCATTCATGTGTGAAGGTAACCTAAAAATAAATATAGATATCCAAGGAATTCTAAAATATATCATCCATGTGTTCTCTCTATGAAAGTTGCTTGAACAAGAACTCATTCATTTTTTTAATAAAAGGAGCCTTTCCTTTTGTTCATTTAATGTTCTGTGCGTTGTGTTCACTTTTGCCTAATATTGGTATTGTTCTTTTCTCATTTTACTTCTATATTATTTGGTTTTCCTTTTCCTATTCTTTTATATTCAAGATATGAATTGCCTTGTTTAATTATCATGTATGCAATATACAGTTGGAACTTGTGTATCTTTTACCTCTTGTTAATTTAGGAGTCAATTTCTTTCAAAAAGTATTTTATCTCATTGTCTTAGTTTCTATGCCATATGCTTGTATTTAATTCTTTTTTAGTAGTATTTATTTATGATTCTATTATTTTTGTTTGTTTCTTTTTTTGGTGTGTTCTGCATTTTTTTTCTCTTAACTAATCTGTTTCTTTTGTGCCACCTTCCAACTCCTCCACATCTCAAAACTTGAAAAAATATATTGCAGCATATTTTTAGACCTACTAATAATGATATTTATTCATTTAAATATTATCATTTTACTGTTTGAGAAATGAAATATCTCTATATCTGTATATTGATCTTTATAAAAGGTGAGGAGTTAGCATTTGCCTATTTTTGTTATCTTTCATTTTACTCATCATTTACATTAATATACTGTTAATCTTTTTTGTCTTTATCTTATATAACTTTTGCTTAAATTATAATAATAGCCTACATTCTCATTCATAGAAGGCTATGTTATCTCAGTAATTTGGACTGGAAGAAGATAAACAATAATAAAATTAAAATAAATTTGAAGAATTTAAATATATTCATTTATAGAATTTACCATATTTAGTGTAATTCAGACAGAAAACAGTTTTAAGTGCTATGAAATATTTACAAAAATTATCATACATTATGCCACAAAGAAAACCTTAATACTTATTTTAAATTGGAGAGAGTGTCACTATGTCTTCTGATCACAGTGCAATAAAAATTACAAGCCTATAAAAAAGAACTAAATAATCAAAACTATTTTAAGCATTTAAATAAAATCAAATACATGTAAATTTAAAAAATCTTTCTAAAACAACTCTTAAGTGAAATAGAACAAATTGAAGATTATGAATATCTAGAATTTAATGAGAATGAGTGTTGTTTATCAAAAACATGAGATTTTGGGAAAGCTGCACTTAAGTAATATTTATAAGTTTGAACACATTCAGTATATAAAACAGGAATGAAAGTAATGAGTTAAGCATTCAACTTAAGACATTAAAAAAGAACAACATAAATCTAAGGAAAGGCGTACTAAAGAATCAAAGATATATGCAGAAATTAATAAATTAAAACTAATGAAAGTAAGATAATAAGTAGGAAAAGAAGCATATTTTTTAAAAGTTGAAAATAGACTGATGTAAGGAAAGCATAAGCTAGGCCCAGATTTGGTCTAATAAATAGAACATGTTAAGTCAGCAGTTAGGCAGATCAATTAACATTAGAGTTTGACAAACCACAAATACGCAAATGTAGAAAGTATGGAAAGCTAACTGTAGATAAAGAATAAATTATAAGCATTATAAAATAATTTTTTCACAGCCTAACAACTTTGAAAATGTTGATGAATATAAAAAGATATGGAAAAATATAAATACCAAGTTTGATTCAAGAAAAGACAGAAATGACAAATATATCAATAAAAAAACAGACAATTTGGAACATTGTCTCAAATCATACCTCAAAAATTCCATACAGAGATGACTTTGTGGATGATTTATTTTAAATCTTCAATGACAATATACCTGATAATTTTAAATCTTTTGCAATTATTGGGAGTTAGGAAAGTGGATATTTATAAAAGCATTATATAATATTGTACTTATATTTCAGAATTATAATGCAAAAAATGAGCTATGGCCAATTCAGATCTCATTTGGGAATATTGATATAAAAATCTTAAGATCAAATAGAATTCAATAGTATATCATCATATAAACCTTTACTAAAATGTCATAAATGCTAATATAGTTCAAATTTTGAACATTTACTACTGCAATTCAGTCTAAAAGGAAAAGGCATTATTTATTTTATAACTTCCCCAAAAGGCAGATAAGATTTAGTATCTATCACTAATAAACTGTCTATCTTAAAATGGAAGGAAACAGTCTTAATGAGCATCAGAAACCAGAAGGAAGTGCACACTTAACAGTAGATTCCTGGAGGTGTTTCCTTTAAAATCAAGAAAGGACACATTGGAGTCCAGTATACTACTAATAAATACCCAAATCCTCTGGTCTAGAAGAAGCTACAGTATGCATGTCTAGTGTTGAAACAGGATTTGTGGAGGTAGGGTCAAATGGGTATTTCTGGATCAGTACTGAGAAGCAACTAGAAGAAAAACCTCAGTAGTTCATAATGATCGTTTGTAGCATTATTTGCATTTCCAATAGGCAATTCCAAATTGCTTAGCTCATGGTAATAACTGCCTGAAATGTGATCCTTTGTAGTTAGAAAACATTTATGTGTATTCCTAGGTGACACAGGATTGACTAACTCTAACAGTGCTACAGTGATGTCTGAATTTCAGCAGGTTATCATATCACTGATACTTCAAGGGAAAATGATGGCGATAGTACTTATTGAGGGTTTAATGTGTCAGGCACTGTTATAATGATCATTTATAGATCATCTCATTTAATCCTGATAGTAACCATATCACATATGAAGGAATAAAAGAACGGTAATGAATATAACTTATTCAAAGTCACACAGCTAGTTAAGTGGTGGGACTCAACTTTAAAATCAAGCTCTGAGATGTTGATTTGAACTGAACCACTTTTCTTCACCATCCTGCTATTTAGAGGGACGATTTTTTATGTATAACTTTCCAACCATCCAACTAAATTGATTAAAAAGGTTTACTGAGAGTCACTTCCATGCAAGATACTATGAAGCTTCCGAAGTTGACAAATATATTTCTCTTGCCCTTAGGAAATTTATTCTCTAATAATGAATAAACAATTATACAATGAATAAATAATTATACTTCAAGACTGGTTATAGGATGTGTGGCTGTAGTTGCGGGTGGGTCAGATTTCCTCAGATTATTTGGGGATATGAAGTAGAGGACTTTGGAGTATCCATGCTTTTGGAATACCTATTTTCTCTACATGATCACAAATCTAAGGTGAACTTCTCTTAAGTATATGTTGAGTTCTGTACTTTGAATCTATTATGAATGTATGCTATAAAATGTCATAGGGACTACTCTTCCTGCCCCACAGCCTCTCCGGGTACTTTGTATAGCCAAGGGAAAGATTTGGAGAGAAACTTGGTAAATAATAAATAAATATGACCAAGTAACATGCAGTTTGTGACCCTTTCCCCTTATAAAGAATAAAATGAGTAGATCAAAAAAAGATATTTATTGTCTAATTTGGGTAATTTGGATTACTCACTGAGGAGGAAGCTTTATTATTCATAGATTAGGAAGGTGAGAGAAATCATTCCTGCTAGAATTGTTCTTTCAGTTGTCAGCACGTTTTAATGAAATGCCAGTCTTTTCATGCCAAATCCTGAAGGAAATCTCTGGGTGCCGATTGATGAAATGATTTCACTCCCAAAGGGAGTCTAAACTAAAATAAAACCTCTCCCATTATGCAGAGTACAGCACTCTAAAAGTTCAAAAGGTAAGATGTGCTTTCAGTATGTATAAACTGTGAAGTACATTTGAAAATAAAAATTTTAATTATGTTTGACATCTCAGACCCAGTGCTGTCATCCTGTAGGAAAGTAACATCTGTTTTGACATTGCTAGTGGTAGAGACTTTAAATCAGTTTCCTTATTTCTTATCTACTGGTTAATCAGAGTGGATGTCACATTCTTCTTACCAACTCATTCACTGGGAAGAAAGACAAGATATATAGAGAAGTAAGTCTAAGCTTAAATTGATTATGAATTTAAATGAAAAATAAAAACTTTTAATATATCAAGCTTTAATTCAATGCAAAATCTGAAAAAGTTCATTTAATTAAAATGTACAGTTTTTAATTAAATGTGTTAATTAAAATTGAAGTAACATTGATTTATAATACTATGTTTTAGGGCCACAGGCTCACACTTCATCAATTGTATGATACTACACCATGCCTACCACCAAAGATTTAATAACTGTTCATTATTGTCCATTGGAAACCCTCTATCCTTTGGTTGCACTCCCAACCACTTCCCACTTTGGGAACTTCAGTTCTGTTGTCAGAATCTACAGGTTTGTTTTTGTTTTGTCTTGCCTGTTCTTTTGTTTCTTTATACTGCAAATATGAGT
This sequence comes from Solenodon paradoxus, assembly GCA_004363575.1. Classification (NCBI taxonomy): domain Eukaryota; kingdom Metazoa; phylum Chordata; class Mammalia; order Eulipotyphla; family Solenodontidae; genus Solenodon; species Solenodon paradoxus. Next base: position 612,452 of record RJWH01000007.1, on the reverse strand, counting down.
GGAGTCATGTTTTATTTATCATTCTCCATATTACTTATTTCATTTAGTATAATACCCTAGAGTTGTATTCATGTTGTCACAAATGGCAAGATTTCATCTTTTTATATCTAAATAGTATTCCTTATGTGTATGTAGCACAACTTTTTATATTTCAATTTTAGAGAAGGAACAGTTTATCATAACATAAGTTCTTAAGGTGTGTGTCAGTGTAAAAGAGCATCTGTATATATTAAACTTATACTACCAACAGTGTGATTCTATACCATGTAATTGACTTCTTTTAATCAATTTTTCCATGTACTTCTACTTCTTCTCTGGTAACCAATAACCTGATTCTATAGACAAAAAGTCTATTTTTGTTTGATTTGATTGCTTGGCTTCTCTATACTACATTATGAATGAGATAATATAGTATTTGTATTTCTCCTTCTGATTTACATCAAGTATAACTCCCTCTAGGTTTATCATTTTGTTACAAATGAAAGGATTTCATCTTTTAAAATTGTGTATAATATATATATATATATCAAAGCCTGTGCAATTCCATTGTGTGTATGTATATATGTAAACACATATATATCTGTATGTATATATGTGTATGTATACCACATATTTATTATTCAGTTATCCCTTAGTGTGCACTTAGATTTCATTTGGTTTTGTTTTCTCTCTCTCTCTCTCTTCTCTGTGATATTCACATTACTATATTGTTTTTTAGGTATTGAATTCACATCACAGTCTGTGTGTATTTCACACCACTCTCGCCATCAGTCCCAGTGTCGTTTACCTCACTTCGTTAACTTTTCTTTCCCTTGTGCCCTCTTCTACCACTCTGTCCCACCCCTCTGGTAACCACAGTTTTATTCCTGTGAATTTTATTGAGATTCGTCTGTCTGTTTCTTTATTTATATTCCACATATGAGTGAAACCACACTGTACTTCTGTTTTATTTCTGACTTACTTTGGTTAGCATGATCATCTACAGTTCCATCCAGGTTTTTGCAAAAGGTTTGCTTTTATCTTTTCCAGCAGCTGCATAGAATTTCATTGAGTATATATAATGCATTTTTAAAAATCTGTTCGTCTGCTGATGGACATTTAGTTTGTTTCCATGTCTTGGCTATTGTGAATTGTACTGTTATGAACATAGGGGTGCAGAAATTTTTCTCTGGTTAGAGTTTTGTATTTTCTAGTTATATGCCTAGAAGAGGCATTGTTGAACTGAATGGTAGATACCTCTTTATTTTTCTGAAGATTCTCCACATTGTTTTCCAAAGAAGTTGCACTGATTTGCATACCTACCGACTGTGTAGGAGGGTTCTTTTTTTCTACACCCTTTTCAACTGCTGTTGTAGTTTGCTTGCTGTTTCTAGTCCCCTTAATATGGACCATTCTTACTGATATGAGGTGATATCTTGTTGTGGATTTTATTTGCAATTCTCTGATGGCAAGTGCTGTAGAGCATTCTTTCATGTGTGTGTAGGAAACAGCGTTACTTCTTGAGAGAGGTGCCTGCTCTATCGATATTTTTGTGGGTTGTTTGCTTTATTATGAGATATGTGAATTATGTATCTTGGTATCACCCCCTTTGTGTGTGTGTGTCTATGTGTGTGTATGTATATGTATGTATATATATATATATATATAAATAGATATGGTAAATTTCTAGTCTGAGATATTGAACAAATATTTTCTTCCATTAAGTAGGGTTGCCTTATTTTAGTGGTACTTTCATTGTATAGAAAATGTTCAGTCTTGATGTAATTCCTTTTGCTTAATTTTACCTTTTTCCCTTTGCTCTTTACTGATCTTTTAATTATTGAGTGATAACTTGACTGGGTTGAATATCTTTGATTGGAAGTCTTTTTTTCCCCCAGCACTTTGAATATATTGGACCATTCCCTTCTGGTCTGTAAGATTTCTGCTGAGAAATACATAGATAGTTTATGGAATTTCCCTTGAAAGTGAATCATTTTTTTTAGCTGCTTCTGTCTTTAAATTTTTGCTATTTTAATTATAGTATGTCATGGCTCTAATGTTTCTATTTGGGTTTATTCTTTCATCTTAATTCCTGATATCTGCCTTTTGCTTTGACTTAAACTAATATAATATTAAATATAAATATATATTACTTCTCATACCATTTGGTTTAATCTCCAGTTCATGGTTTTAATTGGTAAAAGTTTATTTACTATAAGAGAATAAGAAATGTTATACAAATGGCTGAAATAGATTTGCTATGTTTTGTGTGTCAACTTGCAGGCAATAGAAAGACATCACATTATATTATTTCTTTCATGATTTTATAGTCTTAACATCTTTTGACTCAGCATGTGCATTGGATTTAAAAGTGTGGTCAATGAAAACATTTCTCTATATGAATGATTGCTTCCACATCTTCCATGCTTATGGAACTTTAAGTTATCCTAACATAATTTCGGTATGTTTTATATAGAAACATTTTCTTATTCAATAATTTAAAATTTTCTTCAAATCTTTATCTGCATTATTAGGATAATAATCATGTGCCTCCATTCTCTTTTTTTTTTATACATGTAAGCACAGACTTCATATTTCTCCCTAAGAAATGACTTTTTAACTGTAAAGTAGTTTATTGGTTGGATTACAAAACATGAATACTTAATCAATCCAACTGGCTAATTATATTAAGCCTTTTTTTTAGTGTTGATGCAACTTTAGTTAAGAGAGAAAATGGGAAAAGCTTGCAGAAAATTTTATTGGTAAATATGTGGGAGAACAATTTTTTAAACAGATTAATGTTATAAGGTACTTACATATTCTTCAAAGAAAAAGGGAGAATTTAAACTAAGGAAACTAAAAATAATTGAAATTACTTTTATATTAAATATACATTTACTTAAAAAATATACCTGAATGAGTGAACATATGCCATATTTTGAGATCTAATTTCCTACACAAAGTGATTAAAAATAATTATTAATAACCGTTAATTATAAAGTAGAGGTTAAATTGCTTTTCTTTGCCTTTTTACTGTGTTTACTGGATGGAGTGATCCAGACCCCCTTTTTATTAAGTGATATTAATACTTAGATGATTCTGTACCTTTCTTAATCCTAGAATGAAGTTCAATAATAGTGGTATTTTGACAAATCAGATAATAATTTTAGCAGGAAATGTTCTTAACTTTTATTTGTTTTTTTAAATTAAAAATATATACTCATCATAATTGCATAAATTACTATAAACATTTTAATTTTCATTAGACTTATATTTCATGCACATACCCCTAAGTGTTTTGATAGATGTATCACAATTTATTTTGATTCAAAGCTATATTGGAGTAATTCTTATTTTAAATAAAGTTGACATTGAATAAAGTTTATAATTATTTATTACATTATTTGAGCATTGTTTCTGTTAAATATAAAATATTTATTGATTTAAGTGATAGAACTAGCATTTTTCTGTGTACAGATTGTTTTATCATCAAGTACAAATAACTTTAATTCTAACTATTACTTGAAGGGAGAAATCCAGATAAAATTTGAACCAACATATCACTTTTTGATAGATATCACACGGCTATAATAATTCCATTCTGAAGGTATTTAATTTAATTTTCAATCATTTTATCCTAGGGGATAAAATCCATTGGTGAAGGCTAGTATTTTGTGGGCCTTTTAATGAATAGTTTTTCATGACCAAGGTGAATGTCGACTATACCTGCTTGAATATATTGTTACCACTATCACAATACAGCAGCAATAATACTAAATAACTGTTTTTTTCTCTAAGAGTCAGTCATACATTTGTCTTCTTTAGATGAATTTCTTAATTTACAAAATCTACATAAGCAACAGATACATTGCTCTGGAGTGTTACTCATACTTTAGGTCATATACTCTATGAAGCGTTCATGTTTTGCAATTCTTTTTCTTTGACATTATTCTTCAAAGACAAAATTAGTTTCTCAAACACAATAGGTAAGTTTATTAGGAACTTGAGCTTATAAAAGAGTAAAGGAAATATTAATTTAATAATGAATTAAATAATGAATTATGACATAGCAATTTTAGTCATTTTTTCCTTTTATATCTGCCTGTAATTCTGTTATTATTGTTGACCACCTAAAGGTTCCTCCCTTTTCAGAAAATTTTTTCTGTATTGAAATCCAACTGGGACAAAAATGAGAACCAAGAAGAAAAAGACATGAGTGTGACTCAGGACATTTTAGATAGGAGAGAACATTTTTTCTACATTTTCTTCTCTTCCGACCCTTGCCATTTCAGTGACAAGTTTTGGAGTATCACATCTTCTTTATCCATTCATCTAATGTTGGGCAGTTAGGTAGTTTCCAGTTTTTAGCTATTGTGAATAGGGCTGCAGTAAGCATCAGGGTGCATAAATCACTACAAATGAGTGTTTTTCTATCTTTTGGGTAAATAACTGCAAATGGAATGGCAGGATAATATGGGATTTCCATCTTCAATTTTTGAGGAATCTCCTGTTTTCTATAGGGGTTGCACCAGTTTGCACCCCCACCAGCAGTGTAAAAGTGTTCCCTTTTCTCCATATTCTCACCTGCATTTGTTGATTCCAGACTTTTGAATAATAGCCAGTCTCTCAGGTATAAGGTGATATCAATATTTTAATTTTCATTTCCCTGATAGCCAGTGAGTGGGAACATATTTAAATGCGTTTGCTGGCCATCTTCTTCCAAAATATCTCCAATTCCTCTTCCCATTTTTTTAATTGGATTCCTGGTTTTTCTGTTATTATTATTAGTTTTTTGTATATATTAGATATTAAGCCCTTGTTAGAAATATGAAATGCACATATCTTCTCCAAGTTAGTAGGTTGCCTTTTGGTTTTGGTGATGTTTTCTTTCACAATGAAAGAGCTTTTTAGTTGGATGTAGTCCAGTTGTTTATTTTTCTTGTTGTTTCCCATAATGCTGGAGTTGAATCCCCTAAAATCTCTCTATGCCTGATGTCATGGAAAGTATTTTCTGTGTTATCTTCCAGGAAATTTATGTCTTATGTCCAGGTTTCTAGTTCATTTTGAGTTAATTTTTGTGAATGGTGTTAGAGAGTTGTCTAGTTTTGTTTTTTTTGTACGTGCCTGTCCAGTTTTCCCAACACCATTTATTGAAGAAACTTTCCTGTCTCCATTGTATGCTTTTGGCTCCTGTGTCATAGATTAACTAACTGTATGTGAGTCAGTCAGTTTCTGGTGATTTAATTCTTTTCCAAAGATCTGTGCCTCTTATTATTCCATTACCATACCATTTTGGTCACTATCACTTTGCAACATAGCTCAGTGTCTGGTAGTATAATTCCTCCAGATTCATTCTCTTTTCTCATAATTTCATAGGTTATTCGGGATCTTTTGTTTTCTATACAAATTTTAAGATTTTTAAAATTTTATTTCCTGGAAATAAGACCTTGGGATTTTAATGGGAATTGCATTTAATCTGTTTATTTCCTTAGGTAAGATGACCATTTTAATGATGTTGATTCTTCCCAACTATGAGCAGGGGATGTTTTCCTATCTTTTTGTATCTCCCTATCCTCTTTGTATTTCTTTCAAGAAGTACTTGTAATTTTCATTGCATAGGTCCTTTTAACTTCTATTTTAAACAGTGTGATTTTGTGATTTCATTTTACTCTAGTGTGTTGTTTGCATATAGAAATGCAATGTTTTTGTGCATTGATTTTGTAGCCTCCCACTTAACTATATTCAATAATGAGTTCTAGAAGTTTTTTGACAGAGCTTTAGGGTTTTCAATATATATATTCATGTCATCATCAAGTAATGATTGTTTTGCTTCCTCCTTTTCAATTTTAATTCCTTTTATTTCCTTTTCTTGCCTAAATTGCTCTTACTAAGACCTCCAGTACAATGTCGAATAGTAGTTGTGAATGGACAGCCTTGTTCCTAACCTTATAGGAAATGCTTTCAAGTTTTCACCATTGACTATGGAGTTGGCTTTAAGTTTTTCAAATATGCCCTTTATTATGTTGAGATATATCTACCTTCTATTCCCATTTTATGGAGTGTTTTTCTCATAAATGGGTTTTGGATCTTGTCAGAAACTTTCTTCATGACTATTGACACGTGAGTTCTTGGGGTTTTTTTTTTCTTTGCTCTTGTGGATGTGGTGTATGACGTTAATAGATTTATGTATGTTGAACCATCTTTGCATCCCTGGGATAAATCGCACTTTGTCATGATGCATGGTGTTTTTAATACATCGCTGGATTTGGATGTTAATATTTTGTTGAAAATTGTTGCATCTATGTTCATTAGAGATATTGGTCTGTAATTTTCTTTCTTGGTGATGTCTCTGTCAGCTTTTGGTATCAGTGTGATATTAGCTCATTAAAAGTATTTGGGAGTGTTTCCTGTCATCAATATTTTGGAAGAGTTTTAGGAGAATAGGTGTTAATTCTTCTCTAAAGGTTTGGTAAATTCATTACAAAAGCCATCTGGTCCTGGACTTTATTTTTGGGAAACATTTCATTACCTCTTAAATTTCTTTGCTTGTGATTTTTCCGTTCATATTTTCCAGTTCTTCCAGGTTCAGTCTTGGTAGACGGTTTTTCTAAAAACCTGTCCATGTCCTTAAGATTGTCCACTCATTGGCATAGAGTTGTTCAAGGTAGTCCCTTATGATGTTTTTAATTTCTGTGGTATCTATTGTAACTTCTCCCTTTAATTTCTGATTCTAGTTATGAAAGTTTTATATTTTTTCTTTATAAGTATAGCCAATGGTTTGTTTTTTTTTTTTTCAAAGAGTCAACTTTTGGTTTCATTGATTCTCTGGATTGTCTTTTTGTTTACTATTTCCTTTGTTTATGATTGAATTTTGATTATTGACTTTCTTCTGCTGATTTTTTTGCTTTAATTATTCTTCTTTTTCTAATTGTTTTAAATGCAGAGTTAGGTTGTTTTTTGTGATTTTTCTTGTTTCTTGAGTTGGGCCTGGATTACAATGAACTTTCCCCTTAGTACTGCTTTTGATATATCCCATGGGTTCGGGCAGTTTCTGTCTTCATTGTCATTTGTCTCTAAGTATTTTTAGATTCCATTTTGATTTCCTATATTACCTAAGAGTCATTCAGAAGCATATTTTTCAGTTTCCAATTATTTGGGGCCATCTAGTTTTCTTTTTGTTGTCATTACACTCAGAGACTATACTTGGTATTATTTTAATCTTTGTAAATTTGTTGAGAGATGTTTTGTGTCCCAATATATGATCTATCCTTGAGAATGTTCCATAAACACTTGAGAAGACAGTGAAATCTGTAGTCACTGGATGAAGTGTTCGATATATGTGTATTAGACCTATATGTTACAGATGTTCATTTAATTTAGCTGTTTCCCTGTTCAGTTTCTGCCTGGCTGATCTCTCCATTGTTATAAGTGAGGTGTTGAAGTCCCCCACTATCAATTCATTGCTGTCAATGTCTCTGGTCATATCTAACAATAATTAATATATTTTGAAGCTCCTTCATTTGGTGCATATATATTTTAATAGGTGTTACATATTCTTGCTGGATTGACCATTAAATAATGTCCGTCTCTCTCTTTTGATGGATTTCTGTTTTATCCAATATAAGTTTAGCTTTTCTTGTTCTTTTTTGGTTGTCCATTCGACTGTAGGATTGTTTTCCAACCATTAACTTTGAGCCTTCGTTTATCTTTTGAAAGAAGGTGGGATTCTTGAATGCAACAGGACTATGCTTTTTAATTCATTCAGTCACTCTGAGTTGCTTGACTGGTGAGTTCAGTCCATTAACATTTAGGGTGATTATTGATATGTAGCTACTTACTGTCATTTTGTAATCTGTCTCCTGTGTGTTCTCCAAACCATGCCTCTGTTCTTTTTCTCTTCTTAGATCATATGGGTGTAGTTATGGCTTGATTGTTTTCTTCTTTGCTTTTACTCTCAGATTGTATTTTGAGATTACCCTGATGTCAGCATTAACAATTCTATGTTCGTTTTTATTTTTATTTGAAGGCATATTAGTCTTCCACTCTTGCAAACTACTCACATTTTTGTTTTCTTCTCTTCTTCCCCATATTTTATATTTACTATTTTTCTGTGGGGTTTCTTTAGACTTTGCAGAGCATCCTTTAATATCTTTTGTAAAGTTGTTTTTGTGGTGATGAATTCCTTTAACTTTTGCTTGTCACAAAAGCTTTTTATCAGTCCTTCACTTCTGAATGATAATCTTGCACAGAATAGAATCCTAGGTTGAAATTCCTTTTCTCTTAGGACTTTGAATATATCATTCCAGTCCTTTCTGGCCTTTAATGTTTCAGTTGAGACATCCACTGACAATCTCATGGGGACTCCTGTGTATGTGACACATTTTTCTCTGACTACTTTATCTTGTATTTTTGACATTCACATGACAATGTGTCTAGGTGTTGTTCTGTTTGGGTTTCTTTCATTAGGATCTCTTTGAGTTTCTTGGGTCTGGAGCCTTGCTTCATTTTTCAGGTTTGTGAAGTTCTCATTTATTATTTTTTCAAATACAATTTCTGCACCCCTTTCTCTTTCTTCTCCTTTTGGGACCTCTATGCTGCAAATGTCATTCCTTTTGTTTGTTATTCCAAAGATTTTGAATACTATCTTTGTTTCTTTGCATTTTTTTAAATCTTTGCTAGTTTTCTTGAGTGAGTTCCTCTGCGCTATCTGCCAGATTGCTGATTCTATTGGAAGCTTCTTTCATCCTGTTATTGAGTACATCTATTGAGTTTTTTAATTAAGCTAGTATATGCTTCATTTCTTTGATATCTTGCTTCATTTCTTTTTCTTTCTTTTTTAATGTTCTTTTTTACTTCCTGTACTTCTATCTGGATTCCATGAGCATATTAATCACTGTTTCCCTAAATTTATCCTCAGGTAGTTTGCATACATATGATGTATTCAGATTTTCTCCTGGGTTTTTCATTTGATCTATCATTCATGTATATTTCTCTATTCCTTTGCTCTGTTTGGTATTCTGTTTCTCTACAGTGATGGCATTGTGTAGGGTGTTAACCTTTGCTGGCCTGCAATTGGCAATTGGGCTAACGTTCAACCTCTATCCACAGGTTGGCTCTGATGGATAGCATTGAGGTTTTTTTCTTCAGGGAGACTGCCTTCTTCCTTTAATCCTGAGGTTGGGATATCCAGTGAGTAGATGTCTGATGCATGGATCCTGTTGGTTGGAGAGGTGGGAGTAGAGAATTTCCCTAGCTAACTTCTAGTTATGGCAGTGCCCTATTTAATTTCACCTCTAGGACTCGAGCTCAGTCCCTGGGTGCTGGCTCTCCCACCTTGTGCCAAGAACTTCTCCCTTGCCTCCCAGTTTCTGCTCCACTGGGTGGGCTCTTTGCTGCTGCTGCAGCAGCTTTTCAGGCCATTTTTCTCATTTCACATTCTGTAATATATTCTGATGTCCAAAGAAGACAAATCTCTAGACTAAGTGATTTTTATCAACTAGCATTTTTCTAGCCCTGCTCTAGTTAGAGCAGATGTTCTTGATCTAGGATATAGAGACAGAATTCATCTTTATATAGATGAAAAATGTCTTTACTTTTTTTAGTTACTATATTTGAAATTTACTGTTTAATTATAAAAGGGTAATTGCTCACAGTAATATTATCATAATTATGACTGTCACCATTATAAGTCAGATGTTTTTATAACACATTACAGTTATCTGAACATTTTTGATAGTCACTACTACAAAATTCAGTGGTTATTAGACTTACCATTAGGTCTTGTTATTTAATGCCTTAATAAGGGAAATAACTAATAAGGAAGTTGGAATAAGGAAGATGAATTGGTTATGACACAATTTTGGATTAGTAGCCTGGAAAGTGAAAACAAGTAGTACTTTCTAGTGTATGTGTAATACTCCATTTCTTAGATTACAGTTCATGAGTGTTCATTTTATTGTTTTATAACCTACTTATTATTCTCTGTGTTCTTTTTATGCAAAATATTTTATAGATTATATCTTTTTATAATATTTCTATCAGATGCCAATATTGCCTGTTTTACTTTGCTCCTACCTAGAAAATTCTCACCCATGGCCCTTGATGAGCTGATAGAACAGAGCACCATGTGACTCTCCTCCGTGGGATAGTTTGTTGGGATAAAGGTAAATTCTTAACCCACGGAATAATATATGAGTTTGTTCAATAATCTCAAATTTTAAGTATTTGGCCTGAAAAGCACAGGTGGATGCAAATGCCTTGATCTGAATCTTCAATCGAGGTACAGAGTATGTACAAAATATTATAGCTAATTGAACCTAAAGGAATATTCTAAATGAAATCCAGCAAGATGAGTCTATGGTTAAACCTTGTAGAACAATGGACCCTTAAAATTTTGGGCAAAATTATATATATATCCTTTAGGGGGTCTCATGTCTTTCACTTGGGGATGCAGATTTAGCACCAAATAAGAAAATGGGGCGAAGACTTATGATGAATCTGAACAGCTATGTTAAATGTAGTAGATATGTAGAGAGGGAAGCTATAAGGCAGACTAGAGAACAAAGTGAATATGTTGTTAACCAGAGCTACGTTGGCTTCTGTTCTTTTTGATTTGTCAGGGAGGGAGGTATTATGAGATATATAACCCTTCCAAAGAAATTGAGATTTTTAAAAATTCTTTACATTAAGATTCCTGTCTATATAAATATAGAAATGGCAGTCAATGAATTTTTAATTTATTTTCAGATTGAAGTTTTCTTAATTTGAAATTTAGAATATAGAGCATAGTTTAGATGGATTAATTCTTGTCAAGTGTCACCAAAGTGAGACTTTCAAAAAATGTAGATATAGTACAGAGAGAATCCTCTAAGCCACTAGGTATTTTAACTGAATTGAAATACTAATGAGAATCCTTGTCATCAATCATTGGTAGGAAACACTACTAGCCAACTTCCAAACTATAATGTACTTGACTTTGTATTACTTTTGCTTGGTAATAAGTGGTTCCAAGGAAAACTCAAGACTTCTGATCACAAAAATCCAAAAACATGAAAACCAGAAATGATCAGATCAGAACCACATTGTCCTGTTTGAACTGCAAATCCTTAACTATTTGACCAGAATGATTTCTGCCAGACAGAAAAAGAACCATGATCTAGCTTCTAAAATGTGTATTTTTTAACTATACATACCATATTCTCCTTGCTTATGGTTTTACTTTCTAATTTTTAATGGTTTATAGTAAAACGGAACTAGAAATTGCAGAAATCTTTAAAACATTTTCCTTATTGTGTAGTTTATTGGTTTCATATTCTCCAAATTATATTCTTGAACTCTTGATTTCTGTACTCCCATGATAATTCAGAGTAGTTATTACAGTGCAAAAAGTACTTCATCTTACAATATGAAATTTATCATTCAATAAGCAGCGATTTTTTGGGGTGTGTGTCAAAGCTGCAAGAGGTTCTTAGAACAATTTATCATCCACTTATAATATGGGGTTAGTACTGATGAGCTACCCACTGAACTACATGCAGATCTCTCCTGAAGTTAAGATAATCTAGTAGACAACTAGCCAGATAAGAAGTTAATGCTTCCCCTCTGCCCATCTCTTTCTAATTTCATGTTTTCTCAAATGAGTGTTATAGTGCTGTTGGAGAAAAATTAATTACATACTAGTGTATCACATGATTTGAAATTAGATACATGTGACTTCTGACACTTCATTGAAAGAAATAATAGACGTACTTTTTAAGAGGGTATAAGTACTCTTAGGTGTTTTATATCATACGTGAATATGAATACAACTCTAAAAATAACCATATTTAGGCCATTTTGGTATGATTTTTAAGTGCAATGAAGTTCAAATATATAGGAACCTTCAGGTATATTTGACAATCTGATTTTTCCTATCAGTGAAAATATTCTTCTTTTGATATTGTAATTTAAAGTTCTACCTCTGATACCAACTTGATTCAAATAATATGTTTTTGATATGTTATCTATATATTTTATGAGGTTCATTTGAAAAAAAAACAAAAGAGCCCAAAGTAGACAATTGAGGTGAGTAAGGTCACTAAAGGATTCCGATTTTCTGAAATAACAATTTTCTGAATGTCATTGAAGAATGCAACACATGAGAAGCACAGTAGTAATGCATAATGTCTATGTAGCATGGGAAGTACGTCTTTATTGTACTTTAGGGATAAAGGCATCCTGAAAAATTTCTCAGTATTGATTTCTGTTGAGTCTTTAAGAAAAAGAAAGAACTCATGATGCTTGACCGCTGGAGAAAATATCAGAATTTGGAAATAATTTTCTAATGAGAATTAGCAAAAAACAAATAAAACAAAGAAGCAGAAACAGCTTTCTGTAGAATGTAAAACATGGAAATTGTACTTATGTAATGTTGCAGTTTGACTCCAGTGATATACAAAGTCATGACACTTCCTTTACATATACACTATTTTATTATGTGAGAAAGTAGTTCAGGCCATATTGTATGAATCAATACAGTTTTTATTTCTGCATGTGAAAAATATATGACTATTTATGGATTGAATTGTGTTCCCTCAACATTTATATATAAAAGCCTAACTCCCAGTACCTCAGAATGTGAACATAGTTTGAGAAGCATCTTTAAAGAGGTAATTAAGTTGAAAGAGGTCATAAGAATAGGTCCTACTCCAACCTGTTCTTATTTAAAAAAAATGATTAGGGCAAGCAAAGATTACATGACAACATTGCAAAAAGACGATCATTTATCTTCTCCAAATAGAGAGAGAGGTCCTTAGAAGAAACCAAACCTGCCAACACTTTGACCTTTCATGTTCAACTTCCACAATTGTGAAAAATAAATTTATGTTGTTTAAAACATCTGATCTCTGGTATTTTGTTATGCAGCCCTCTACACTCTCTTATGTAAGATACCGAAAGAGACTAGTTCTAAAATGACTTCTGTAAATATGGAAGAAACCACTACTCATCTGTGTCAGTAAGCTACTTGAATTGTTACAGAATTATAAGAAAAATCAATACCAACCCAGATTCAAGAACCTTTTAGAAATCTAAGAATAAATGAAATTAGTTATGGTATCTCAACCATCATTTTTAAATGAAAGCTTTTATCTCTTTAAGATAGATATTTTGAGGTTAAAATATGCATTCATAGTAGTATTAATCCACATTATTTTATAAATCTAAGAAAAGTGACAAGCTTATTGGAAAAAACTTAGATGTCATACTGGGAAGGATTAAAACATATTATGAGTTTGGTTCAGAGTAATAAAATCTAATACAGAATATTAAATGATTCTTTCAGAGCAATCAATCTGCTGACCTCAGGTTGGCACTGTTTCTAATGCATAAGAAGCTTCATTTTTGGTGATAATTTAAGATAGAAGTCTTCTGTACAATTAATATATCAGTTATTTTTGAGGACACTGAACTGACACTGACCAACACCATAATGAAATGTCATATTTTCTAACTGCAAGTGATTTTTGGTGTAGTTTTGCTACTGTTTGTTAGATTGTTTTTACTAATCAAGACAGCAGTACAAATTATTTAAGTAACAGACTCAGTAAATCTCCTTATCTTAGTTCCTCCACCTGTTTTTTTGATGCATGATTGTCAGTAAACCTTAAATGTCAAACTGTGTCTATTTATAAAACATACTTGTGGATATCTTTTATCAATACATTTTCAAGAAGGGCTATTTATAAGATACTCAAATTTGTACTTTTCCTGTATGGGTATACATGAAGGTCTTTGAAGAGAATGTGATATTCTGAAAGAAATTTCCCTAATAATAAATATGAATTTTTAATTAATGTATTTCTGTATCATAGTCAATTTTCCATTAGGGCTGATCAACTCTTATGTGAAGTATTTTGCTTCATAATACTTTCTCCACAATGCATTTTTTCTAGTCAGGTATAACCTGTAAGAAACAGTGGCCAACATATATTTTTAAATGAACATTTTAAGTGGTATATTTTCAAATTTTAGAGCAGTGTGATAATGAGTGATTGGAGCTTTTAACTATTGATTAATATTAACTTTATGTTATTTATTAAATATATGGTTTCTGTTTTGCCATGGAGGTAATAAATACACTTTACAAATAAATTCAGATAATATATAAAGGAAATTATTATAGCGTTTTGTGTAATCATATTACAGAAGAAAAAATAACTAAAATATGGAAATATAAAATGCCAATGATAATTAACTAGGGTTAAACTAGCCTTATGTAGAAGTGATCAAATGGTCTAGGGTGTTGAGTCACTGATACTTCCATCTTCTCTGTCACTGGAATAGTATAAAATAATTGCAGATCATCTCTGCCAATTTGAAAATTCTTCACTAGTTTGAGAGTGGCCAAAATTGTCCTCAAAAGTATATAAAAGAACACAGTTCCCTGTTCTTTTTATATCAGTTGTAAATATATATGAAATGCTTGTGTATTTTACTGATACTTTAGATGGGTAACAGAATTCACATGGAATGTTTTAGTTCTCTTAAATATATCTTCAAAAGTAAACAAAAACCAAATTATTGTTTTAACCTTTCCTCCTCAAATCTGATTGTCAGACTCCAAATTTATGGGGGGTTAGTGTGTCATTTCTTATCTCTCTGTATTCCTCTTTACAGACTTTAAGAAAAAATTGGCAGGACTGGTATAAGAAGAAAGTGTCAAAAGGTTGTAAAACAATGGAGAGAAAATGTTTTTAATGAGTCTTCCAGAATTCTGAAATAAGAAAGATCAGATATAAGGTTATTATAATGCATCCAGTATTCAAGACATGTTTTCTAGTATTATTTCTACCTATCTGCACTTATAATTAGTGGTAGGGAAGTTAGGTTGTAAACTCTGAGAAAAACAACATGTTTTCCAACTCTGGCTCCTAGCTCTGCTGCAGGCAGCTGGGAATGTTTTCCAGAAATAGAAGATGGCTGTAACAAACAATAAAATAGAGGCAGTGAGAGCCACAATGATTTCTTTATCACATCTGTCATCAGTGCACATACTGATGGATTTATCAGAATGCCGTGTGAATCTGAAGGCGTTGTGTCACAATCTGTGGGCATGCCTAGTTCTGGAGAATGTATTGCTTCATTAGGAAACACTGGGATAGATTAAAGTAAATTTTTAAAAAGAATTTATGTGCCCTAATAATTTGAAATGTGGTTTTGAATGTCACAATAAACCTATGTTCTAATTATACAAATTTGCTTCTCCTTTTATCCTTTCTTTTTTAAAAATAGTTACTGCAGAGTTTCCTCATATGTCAGGTATACAATGACTTACTTCGTTATGCTTAATAGTTTGATGGTGTTGAAACTCCAAAATTCAAATGATAAAAACTGGCTAAAGTTTTAGAGTTTTTTTTTTTTAGCTATTTCTTTGTATCAAGTCAATTAGCAAAGTGTACCTCTTGTCCACATTGCTTAGACCTAAGGTTTTATTCTTTCATATGGATTGATTATATGATCTATTTGTATGACCTGATTATATGTCTAAATAGAATCATGTCTATTTAAGCAATGATAAACATCATAAATCTGGGGTTTCAGTTTGTCTCTTAGGAACTGTGTGGTTTTAGACATTCATTAGATCTCACCTCCAAATGTTGTGCTACTAAGTAAAATAAAGAATTACAAATCTTTTGTGAAATGAAAAAAAATATTCATTGACTTGTTCAACAGGAAACAATAGCTGTATGTTATTAAGACAACAAAATATTTTGAATGAAAAGTATTGAATTAGAGTCAGAACACTGGGACTCTAGATTCCATATTGTATGTTCTGTAAGTTCTTGCAGTTTTATGGAATAAATCCGAATTTGTTTTGGCAGTATAGGATTTCTTTATTAAAGATCTGGTAATATCCTAGTATTTATTTCTAAAGGTCATATCTGCATGACCTTGGATTAGTCACTTAACTTCTCTGTTTACATAAAGGAATATAAAAGGATTGGAGCAGATTGTTGTTCATGACCATTTCAGTTTTACAATGGTTTGCTACATTCAACCTGCTTATTCCTTTTGTTGAAATCTGTAGCAATAGGTACAGAAAGGACCTTCAGACACAGCATTTCTTGTTTGATTATGACTGAATGCAATTAAGGTTGTTTCTATCACTGAATTTACTGTCTAGTTTTTTTTCATATTACAGATTCTATTACAAAGTACTCTCTGTTTTGGTCATCAAGATTCATGCTTGTTTTTGCCTAAGGCTTGTAGAGTTATGAGTAAATATTTTATCAGTTGAACTATCAGCTAAAGTAACCCTTTGTTTTTCTTATTTTTTCCTGTGTTCATGAAAAGTCTGTCACAGAAATACCAACATACAAATGTTATCATACAAGCAGACTATCAGCAATTCAAGATTCAGAACCACAGAAATTCTCCCTAAAGATAGAAATTAGGAATTTTCCAAGAAATAATCATTTTGCATCTGAAAGAGCTATGATTCCTAAATTATCACAATCCTGTTTCCTGTTATTGTTACTATTCATGCTTTCTGTAATGTCTTATATAGTTTGACAGATTAAAACAATTCATGTTAAATGGTATCAAAGCAGTAATAGTAAAAATACTATGTAGGTTAAAAGTGTACACAGAAAATAAAATTTATTTCAAAACGGCCATAGAGGACTTGTAAACATTTTGAATTTTACTTTCTGTCACTTATGTGACTAGTGTTATGACCCTCGTTTACAATGTAGACCAATTTTAGTACATTGTACTCTAAAAAAGTGTCTGTTGCATAAATAAATACATCCTTATTTTAACTGAGGTAACTGAAGTTCAGAAAGATAAAGATCATATAGGATAAAATGACAGTGAGAACTGAGAACTTCACTCTTTGGAGGAGATGAGGAAGAGAATCACTGTTTCTAATCACCTCATTCTTTCCTCATCAAGAAAAAGAAACACCAGCAAATTTCCAAATCATTGGTAAATTCTGGTAAATTGCTGTACAGTGTTCTGATTTACTAAACAAAGAATGATTTTCCACTGTTTTATTTCCATGATATTGATCACTTTGAAATATGTTTACATTAACCCTAGAGATTGATAAATTATTGTTTCTCTTCTGCCGTTAATCTCAGTATTAGTTTATTGCTTTCTTTACTAAAGTAGTAATGACTTTTAATCTACCAAAATATTTCCTTTACTCTCATAGAGATGAAGTAATTATGAATTTCAGATTGACTAGATTTCAGAATTGTTTACCATTTTTTCTTGCATGAAGAAGCAGTACTTCTAAATTTGGAATATAATATCTTATAAAGATAGAGTAAAATGTATGTTATTTCCATGAATATCCCTTTTAATTTACAATTATAAGCTTCATCAGAGAAAGGGTTTTAATTCTTATAATATTTTGAAATTTATTATAGATTTCCTGCTTTAATATTCTCTATGATGGAATTGGCACCAAGTTAGATATTTTGAAACAGAGTAGAGACTATTCTCTAGACATACAAATTCACTGTAAATGGAGATAAAGGTGTATCCTGATTCTCTGACTACTACTCCGATAATTGAGCTTCAGTTTCTGGCTACCCTACTACACTGAAACTGATTTTTGTCCAGGGCTCCAATAATCTTTTTATTTTCTCAGTTCTAGGGACATCAGTCACTTACGGTTTTCCTTTTGTTTCTTGTAGTGAACTTCATGTTTTATGCAGGTGTTTCTCTTTAGTAGATCTCTGACTTTTGGAAGTGAAGCATATTGGTTTCTCTTCTTGAGCACGTTAATAACCATTACTTTAAATTTCATGTATGTGCCAAAGGCTTGCAAAGTATCTTTCTAGTCCAGGTCTTTCTTCAGAACCAGGATAATTTATTCAATAGCCTCTTTGATGTTTTCATTTGAGTATCTCTTAAAATTATCATGTCTAAAACTGAACTACTAATCATCTCTCACACAAAAACTACTTACTGTCTTCCCAGTTCAATGTACAGTTCCACATCTGTCAAAAAAACTAGATGTCATCCTTCATTTAGGACATTTCCTTCCAGAAAGTCCTATTAATTTTATATTCAAAATATATTAAATAAATATATTAAATATGTTCACTTCTTTTCATCACACTACTACCACTTTTATAAATCACATTTTGCCTGGACTGTAATACCCTTATAACTGGTGTTTTTGTTTTTACTTTTGCCTGCAGTCTATTCTCATTATAGGGATTGTTTAGATATATGGGTCATCATTTAATACTCCTGCTTAATTTTCAGTAAGTTTAGAACAGAATAAATGTTACCATGACTTCCGAGGCTCTATGCCATCTGGCCCTATCTACCTCTCTTCATCTTGCTTGCTGTACTTCAGAACTGCTGATTAACTTTCTGATTCCTCAAACATGCCAAGGCCATTTATGCCTAATTTCTTTTCCTCAAACTGACAAGGTCTTTCTAGCTTTGGGTTTTGTGTTGTTGTAGCCCTGCCAAGTTCTTCCCTTTTTTTTTTATTTCCTTTTGTGTAAGGCTTACTTCTGTCCCCTCCTTTAATCCTTTAGAGCACTTTGAAAAAGTTTACTTCACCTGGAGGTATTTTCAGACTGTCCTGCCTAAGTGTATTTTTTAGTCATATTAATATTCACATAATGTTCTGCTTAATTTCTATCTCTTATCCTATTTTGAAATAATCTTGTTTATTGCCTTTCTCTGATACATTGTTTGCAAGTGTTCTGTAAATATAGAACTAGTCTGAGAACTTCCATTTTTAAAGGTGATTAAACTATAAAAAATACTTTAACCTAGGTTGATGATCTGACCAGACACTGAGGAATTTTCAGAGGTTAAAAATGAAATGAAACCAGGAATGTTGAGATTCTTTGTGATTGATGCATTAGAGGAATGTTAAATTGTTTTTATATTGGATAAGATATTGAGAGTCTGTGTTTTCTGGGTCTCTCTTGTTTTTGTGAGTCTTGATAAAACAAAATTATAAAATTGTATAGCCTTGATTGAATTGCTTCTCAATTTCTAATGCTGAAGATATTCATATAAAGTGAGGTTCTTTCACTACAACAGGTATCCCGCAGGACAAATACATCTCTCTTCTTGAAATTAAAGCAATAGATTCTTTAAGCTCAGACTTATTCTTCTTTAGGACACATCCACCTGTGTGCGGGCTCCACCCAGCTCTCCTTGTTGCTTTGTAGAATTTGGGTTTCAATGAAGCAATACAACTAGACTGATAATCCTGTAGTTTTTGTTGTGATAAGTCCTCAGGAGTCTCAGATCTTCTGTCAGCTTCCACTGGACTGAGAAAATTTGTATAGAGATTTCAGTGAGCATTCTATTGTGTCTATCCCTCCTCAACACTCAAACATATTTAAGCAGTATAAAATCCCAAGAAAAATGTCAATTTCCAATTCTCTGAAACACTGGTTAAGTTTATAATAGTCTCATTATATTCTTACGATGTTTTTAAATTTTTCTTTCTTCCATATCTTTGAATTTCTGTGTCCCATTATCTTATTTACTAATTCTATACTTGGTTGTTTTTATTATACTTATTTAAATTGTATAATTCAGTGTTTAATATCGACAATTATGTTTTTTCTTAGAAATTCCATTGTTTTTTTTAAACCAGACATTAAAAAAGTCTCTTATTCCTCTTAATTTTAATCTTTTGCATTAAAATGCATTTTAAAATTTTGTCTTGAGAATTCCAATAACTAAATTGAAGTTTCCTAGGGTATATGGTATTTTTTTCTGCTGTTACTTCCTCCTGGTGCCTTATTTCTTCTTGCATTTTGTAATTTTCGTATGTAAATACATCTTTAACTAGGCCTGATTTAGTGACCTAGCCTGAGATCATTTCTGTAGAAAGTATTTATATTTGTTTCAGTTATGTACCCTGGAGTACCCCTTTCTGAAACTCTTTAATTACCACTAATTGAGGATAAACCCATTGCCAAAATTCTCCAGGTGACTTCTCTGTCCATCTCCCCAGCATGCCAGAATCTAAAGCCAGGAGAAAACCAGAAAGTTTTTCTGTTGTGTCCTTTTTTCTATAGGTAGATATTTTTCTTATAATTTTACTGAGATTATAGCTCCGAATGTCTCTATCTTGCTCTAGCTCAAATGCTTATTACTTATTAACTCACAGCTTGAACAGCAATCTCATTTCTTTCTTCTATTATACATTTAATGCTTTCATCTTTTTCCGTTTTTATAGTCCTGCTTTATATTCTTAAGATTCTATTAGGTTTTCTTTATGTTTTGTTTTCATCAATACTGCTTATGTATGTGGTGATTTTCTTCAATCTGAGAATGCATCCTTATAAATTTTGTTTTGTAAAATCTCAATCTAATATACATTTTAATAATGACTCTCCTTAATTCTGTTCTCTTATTTCAGAATTCTTGTTGGACATTGGTAGTTTCCTTTTAATTCATCCTTTATGATTTTAGCCTAATTGTTATATTTTCTATCTCTTTAAATCATTACATTACATGCTGAATAATTTCCTCAAATATAGCTTCCACTTGCCTTGTCTCCTCTTTAGATGTCACTAACCCTACCATAAAATTTGCCCTCTTTCTATATTTTTTAATTTAAGTAACTATATATATCCCTCCTACTATGAAATTCTAATTGATTTATTTTCATAGTAATCTGCTGGTTTTCATAATTATAATTGCTTTATAGGTTTTGCTTTTTCATTTATCTTTTAGAAATATATATTAACTAAATTAGTCTTACAGCTAACATTTTATTTTATTTTATTCTGTTCTTGAAGTTAGGATTTTTTCCCAATTTTATGGATTTCACTTTTTGTCTTTACATATTTATTTTATACTTTGTGACTTAGAAATCGTCAGTAGTGGTTAATTTTAGTAGGGACCTGTTGCATCATAGACTATAGAAACCTGGGTTTGTTGATGTTTCATTCATTTCTTTTGCTCCTGAAATTAAACAAAATGTTTCTTTTTTCTTTTTTCTTTCTAGTATCAATTAAGCATCAGAACATGGACCTATTTTGGGTATAGCTTGAGTTTGAGCTTCTTGAAGATACTGTTGTTACCCATGTTGGGAGCCCATAGCAAGCTTTATTGATGCCTGTAGAACTAGAGGGAAGAATTTCTATAATCCCTGTTCATGATCAGGGTTGTCCTTCATGGAACGTGACTGTATAGATGGGTTTAAAGTTTATTTCTCTACTTTGTATTCTGTATTTTCCTGAGATCTCTTTTGCATTTGTGCTCAAAATTTACATTCTCAGCCTATGCCATTAAGATGTATATACTGTGATCATAAAGAACTTTTTAACTTTTGCTCCAAGGAGCTGCTCTGGCTTTGAACACTATACTTTTCAGTCTGGAGCATTTAATTTCCTTTCCTCCTATCCTCTTTCCCTCTCTTAAAATTTAATCATGTGTTAAAAATATTTTAAATATATTTCATTTAACATTTTTATGTGTTTGGAGCATGGCAATTCAAATATATAATATATTCAATAGATATTATATCATATCCAAGACTCTTCATATATAGGAAACTATGAGTTGCAGAGGATAATACCTTATATGTGTGTCTATAGTTTAGTGTATGTTTCTTTGTTTCTTGTTCTTGTATTGCATCATTATTTCATTAATGTTTATATGCTTATAACCCTATTGAAAGGTCATTTTTGTCAGGCATTGTGCTATCCATCCATTTTGCATGAATTATTTGAATTATGCTCACTTACAAAACTTACTTGTTTGGCTTAGGAGAAATATACAAATATTCATACAACATACATGACAATAGCAGAATGGTTTGAGAAATCAGTTTTATACTGAAGAGATGTTGAGGAAAGCCCTTTTTCAGAAAGTGGTATTTAAGCTGATGAGGAATTCATAAGCTTAAGGAGGAAAACATTAGCTCAGAAAGGATGAACAGTGCATGTAAAACTGGGAGAAAACTTGATACCTTTAAGAACTGAAATAAAAATCAGTGTAACTGGAGCATATTGGGAAAGGGGAAACATTTCTTGGGTGAAACTGCAGTTAAAATTGAGAACCAGGTGATCCAAGACTTGTAAGGAATGTGGGTTTTGCTTTGAATGCAATAGAAAAATTTGAAGAATTTTTATTTAGGTAGCAATGTGACTTTGAGTTTTGTAAAATATAATTTTGATTGCTCTTTATAATAGATTTAAGTGAATAAAGATAGAAAGAAAATGGCGTGAAGTTGTAGGATATTGTAGACAATATACAGTAGTGACTTGAACTAGAATGGTGCTGAATGATGATGGGTAGAAATGGAAAAGAGAGAATGGTATTATATTAAATAATGTAAGAAATTCTGCAAATGATAAGGATAATGACATTTAAGTTTGCATTCTCTGAGACTTGACTTAAGGGTTAATTTTAGCATATTCATTTAAGAATTCTTAATCTAGGACCTATATGGACTTCAACAGGCTTTCAGAATTTCTGCAATTTGATTTAAACTCTGAGTCTTTGAATTATATGAAGCTTCCCTAGAGAGATGACTAAAATTTCTTATTAGAATCACGAAAGATCTGTGTCTCAAAATATCAAAAAGTCTGAATCAGGGGAATTCTTTATAAATAGTTTGATTAGGATATTCTGAAAAGACATTTAATAATTCTATCCCTTGTAAAGAAATAATATATTCCATGAATGCATCATATTAAAAATTTTTGAACAATCAGTTTAGCATGAACCAATCATAACAGAATGGACCTTGTCTATAGTCAATGGCTATTTCATAACTGGTGTATTGAATCTCAGATTCTATATTGTCAACTAAAGGGAAGATTCATTTTTAATAAACCATGAAGAATATAGCATTTGCTGCATTTATAAAATTTAGGGAATATATCTACATAAAAGGTCAACCCATACAGAGTTAGCCCAGATTATGCCTTTCATTTTCTAAAAGCAATTTTGAATTACAAAACATGAAAACTGGTTAAAATTATGGTAGATGCTAAGAACTTATGTCATTAAATTCAAGCAAGTTATGCCTTTTTATTGGATCTTCAAATTCTGTCAGATCAATCTAATTGAATAGAAATTGGACCAAAATAAATTACTGAAATAATGGAAAATAATTTTTTAAATTGATAGGTGGCAGTAGTTGTTTCCAAGCTTTGTTCCATGGAGATATAAAGAGAAATTAGAGAACATAAAGTATTGTTATATTGGATACAACTTTTTGTTTTCAATTTTAGATCCTCCCCAAACCTTGAGCGGTATCATGGTCTTAGGTCATAAAAGTAGTATAAAGAAATTTACTTTACAACCCAAGCAAATTGAAAATAAATACGCAATCAAGAAATTAAAACCAGACAAATGTTTTAAGATTCAAAATTTTTTGAGCGAGAAGACTATCTTGTACTTATAAAAGCCTGAAGACAGTCTTCCTTTTCTAAAGTACACACAATTATTTTAAGCAAGTTATTCTTATTTCATTCTAAGCAGATTTTCTATGGCTCTTCTTTTAAAAAATTAATGGAACTTACCTGTAACTTAAAAAGTTCCATTTATATAAACATTTGTTTAAAATTTTCCAAAGGATTCTTGGATTATTTAGAAATTCATTGTCTTCTATAATTTTATCTACATTATTTTGTCTACACTATTAATTCAATAAAAAATAACATTTTCATAGGACATACCACATGTTTAGTTATTATAAATCTTAAATGAATGCAGTTAAAGTTAATGAGGCTTGACTATATTTAAAATTAATATTAAAAATAATTATATGTATAATAATTGGTGAGAAACAGATCTCTAGAAAAACTTTTTTTTATTATTATACTTTTTATAAACTGTCCTGGCTGGGACAGACTTTTGGGTTATATATGCTAGCCAGGTGGAATTAAGCATACTTTTCCTTCCAAGTGTATATTTATACTCATTCATTCAGTAAATATTAATAATGTTCCCTAGGTGTCAGGCATTATTCTGACATAGAAGTTATAAGTATGGATAAAAAAAACTTTTCTTATAGAATTTATACTCTAATGGGAGGAGACCAGTAATGAAAGAGATAAATAAATGAAAAAAAATATGCTAGATGGTGGAAAGGCCTAGGGAGACAATAACAAGTATATTTGGGGATTAAATTTAGATAGGGTCACTACGAAAGGATTCACCAACAGGGTACTATTTGAGTAAAAATTTAATGGAGATGTGAGAATAAGATGTACTAATTTTTAGGGAAGAACATTCTAACATAGAGCCATTAAGTACCAAGATCATGAGACAGGAGCTTTCTAGGAATGTTAGAGGCATAACTAGGGGCAGGGTGAATGACAAGAGCAATAGGAAATTAGATATGAGAAGAAATGGTACTAGATTGCATGGGATTTTCTAGACATTTGTAAGCACCCTGACTATAATTCTGGTAATAAGGGCCGTACTAGCATGTTCTCACATTAGTTTTAGGTAAATTGTTATTATTACTATGCTTAGAAAAGAGTGTTAGTTGCATTAAGTCAGGAAGAAAAAAAAAAAGAAAAACTTAATGGTTTAATTCATATGGAATACAATGAAATGAAATGTATGTGCATAGAAATTCCAACAAAATTAACAGGACACAGGACGATGATTGGGTGTTAGTGGGAGGGAAGGAAAGAGGGGAAGAGGTAGTATAATAAAGGACATGGGAACTCTGGTGGTAAGTGTGGCGTGATGAAACCTAGACTGAGATGCAATTTTAGTGTTCTGAAATAAACATTGTAAACAAAAGAAATAATGCATGTTACTATTGAAAAAATAAAGAAAAGAGAGCAAGGGTAGAACCAAGGAGATCTATAGGAAGTTATGACTGTCTAAAAAGGCTGATTTGGTCAGGGTAGAAGGGATGTGACAGGATAGTTGGTTGGATTGTGATGATATTTTGAAGACAGAATGAATAGCAGTTTGTTGATGGTTTATGTATAGAATGTGAGAATAAGATAAGAGACCAGAATTATTGCAGTAGTTTTTTAAAATACTTTTTATTTCAGAATCGTTTTAGAATTATAGAAAAATTGCAAAGATAATACACAGTTTCCCTATATCCCATGTCCTGTTTCTCCTATTATTAATATTATTATCTTACTGTTAGTGTGGTGTGTTTATTTCAGTTAATGAGCTAATATTAATACATTATTTTTAGCTAAAGTTCACACTTTATTCAGTTTAGTTCTTATTTTATGATCTTTTTCTGTTCCAGGAGCCTATCCAGGATACTGTATTATATTTAGGTATATTTCCTCAGACTCTTCCTGGATGTGACAGTTTCCCAAATTTTATCTGTTTTTTTGGGTTGCTTTAACAGTTTTAAAGAGTACTGGTTATTTCGAGAATGTCATTCAGTTGGGATTTATCTTGTGATTTTATCATGATTAGAGGGGAGTTATGTGTTTTGGGAGGAATAGCAGAAGTACAGTGCAATTTTCACATCATATCTAAGGTGAATACAATGAACAGCACTTTTCATAGTTAATTTTAAGCTTAATCATGTCGTTAGTATAGTTTGTGAAGTTTTCCCACTGTAAAATTACTTTTTTTCTCACTTTCTGTACCATGCTTTTGGGTAGAAAGTCACAATGTGCAGTCTACCCTTGAGTAAGGAGTTAGAGTTCACCTCTTTTAGGGAAGAATATCTACATAAAATTATTTGGGATTCTTTTGTATGGGATATATCTCTCTTATTCCTATTTCTTATTTAATCATTTTATATCAGTATGGGCTCATGGAGATTTATTTTATAATTTGAGTAAGAATCAAATACTTATTTGCTACTCAAATTGTTTAAGCTTTAACCATTGGGAATTCTTTCACTGGCTCCTGTGTCCCTTTGAGCACTTCCTTTTTGTTACTGTAATATGATTTGGCTTTATCTTTTATATTCCTGATCCATTTCTCTAATAAACTCTGGTACTCTTTATTGGGAAATGAATCTGAAACTTGGGTGCTACATGTGCTCAAGCTATTGTGGTGTCATTGCTTCTTAGATACTCTCAGATGAGGCTTAGGAAATATATGTGTATCTATTAACCTGTGTTTATATAAATGTCTATAAATATTTTTGTATGTAGCCATATATGTGTATGTGTATATATATGGCTACATACGAATCCATGCTAATTTCTTTGTCTTTAAGCCTTTGTCATGTATCACATGGATCATTCTAGCTGTCTCCCCTAGCTTTCAATAATTCCTTGCTCCAATAATGAGAAACTTGCCCCATACCATATGCTGTCTGTTTACACAATTGCTCAAGTTAATTATATATGCATAGTTGTTCCATAATTATTAACCTATACTACTGTGTGATACAACTTCATTAACAATGTATACTACTTAAGTACAGTAATTGTGCCTTTGATCTTACAAACTATTCATTTCCATAGTTACTTAAGTTAGTACCTTTAGTGCCCATCTCTTTCAATGGGAGTGGTGATTTTTTTGGTCACATTCTGCACTACATCTTGAAGTCCTCCAACATAAATGCTTAAGGTTTAAGAAATTAGCATACATTAAAGTGTTGCTATGTTTTATTGGTTTTGACAAATGCGGAATGTCATGTTTCCACCACAACAGTATCATACAAAATAGATAAAAATCCAGTATATCTCATGTTTAATCTAGCCTCCCACAAGTATGAACTGCAGAGTAAAAGGTTTTAAATAATCATTTTACTCACTTGTATTTATGTTTAAAAGTCACTTTATTTAATAAGAATGTTGAGAATGACTATGACTGTGTTTCTTATGAATATATATATAAATATATATATATATATATATAAACACACGCACACACACTGAATCATGTAAAAAAAAGCAATTCTTGTGGGGGAGGGGGTCTCACAAATCTGTGATTTTGGCAAGGCTTAGTGAGGAAGGGTATCTCAATTCCTCTACTATTCTAACCAATTTTTATCATTTTGGTGACTAGTTAATTTACATAAGGTGTTATACAGTGAACATTTTGGGAAGTGCATTCAATGCAACAAATATTTATTGAGTACTTATTATGTGTAAAACATTCTGCTAAGCAAAATAATGAATGCAAAAGAGACAAAGATAAAGACATGATGCCTGCACCAGAGAGCTTGTAGAATGTATTAATTTTCATAGAGATTAAGATACTGTAACAAAGAACAGAATAACAGTGACTTAAACAACATCCAGTATTACTTCTTTAACAGGTGACAATCTATAGTAAGTGTAAGTTTTCCTGGGTTGAGATGATGGTTCTACAATATCAAACTCAGATATCTTCTACAAGTTGCTTCATCATACCTAGAACAAAATGCTTCACAAAAACCAACACATTTTGGTAAATGTAATGCTGAAGGAGGGCATGGAAAGAGAGTACATCACTCTCTTTAATGTCATCAGGTGGAAATTGCTCATATTACTTCTACTTACATCCCTTTAATCCCTTTGTCATATAACCACATCTAAATTCATGGGAGGTAGAAAAGTCACAAATTGCTGGAAAAAATCTTTCAAAGATTATATTTAAAAAAATGTAGATGGGGAGAATATTTCCACAAAATAAATATACCAATTTGAAAGTGACTGTGATATAAGGAAGAATATGGTAAGTATTGTTAGGCTGATATAAACAATGTGGTTTGAGAATTCAAAGGAGGTAGATATTAATTCTCAATGAACAAGCTGCAAAGTGTCGATACACTGATATGAACATTTGAATATGTGTAAGAATTTGAAAATTTAATTCTGAGAAGAGTTAGCTATAAGTTGATTTTTGGGTAAGCAGACCCTCCCATTTTGTTTAAAATTATGATTGAAGGGTGAAAGTAGCTGAAGATAAAGCTAGAAAGGAAAGTTAGCGGCAAATTGTAGGTGGCTTCTTCAAAATATATCCCAGAATGAGGTTTGTAAATAATCCTTGCTAAATGTATGGTACATATATTATTCATAAATATTAGATCTAGATTTGTTTATACTGAATATGTCACTTTTTTAAAAAGTAACTTACATAGGTTTACTCTGGAGAAGTTACTCTTTTTATTTAGTGAGAATTGTTTAGGTCTGAGCTTTTAAAAAATATAGAAAGCGTATCACTCTTTGATTGACCTATGGAGATAGGGTAAGGACCAAATGAAATTGACTTGAGAGCATGACTCTAGGATTAAGGAAATGAAGGAGTAAAAGATAAGAATATCTTCTGCATAATCAAGAAGTAGATGACTGAGCTGACTCATGATGCTCCCTCCCATTTTTTTGATAGCCACATGTTCTCCCTGAAGATTCTCAACTAGATTTTTTATTTTTTAAGGAAAAGTGCAGGCAGAAATGAATACTATTAGGCAGGCAGTCAAGAAGAGAGAGAAAAAATCAGTATTTTATGTTTTTATTTAGTTTTTCACAGTGGTTGTTCCCCCATACCTGGGAAGGAGAAGTTGCTCTTACAGAAGGATGGAAGAGGATGACAGTTCAACTACTGTATGAGATTAGCAGATGCAACCTTCCAGGAGAGAGATGAATTAGTTCTGAATAAGAAAGAAGTGGAGATTTTGAAGATATTAAAATGCAATCACTAGTTAACATTTTGGACTTTTTTAGAATACAAAATTTTGTCTAAAATATCTGGTTTTTAATTAAAAGTTACAGCATCAAAGAAACGAAGTGTGACACATATGTAGAGGGTGACATTTGTCAATAGAAACTGAGTGAACCTAGTTGTTGAAGACAAAGTCTTCAAAGCAACTATTATAAACATCTAAAAAGAATTCAAGCAATTTCAAATAACTAAAGGATAATATTATGACTCAACAAGGAAAAATAACAATAGAGAAACAGAAACAATAAAAAAGAACCAAATGAAAATTCTAGAGTTAAACTTACCAAAATGAAAAAAAGACATTGGATGGACTTGGCAGCAGTTCTAAGATGGGAGAAGATAGGATTAGTGAACCAGAATTAGGTCAGTAGAAATGATCCAGTTTGAAGAAGACTAAACTTTGAAAAAAGATGGAATGAACACTCAAAAATATATAGAAAAATATCAAGTATCCGACAGGTATGTGATGGAATTCCAAGGAGGGGAATGAAAAGGATAAAAAAGATGTTTAACTCAAAGTCCATCCTAAACAAGGCAAAATCAAAGAGATTCACATCTTAAGATATATTCAAACTTAAAAAAGACAAGGTAAACCATCACAAAATTTCAAATGAAAATATCTTGAAAATTTCAGTTTTTTTGAGAAAAGAGCCAGCCTACACAGTTGCTTTATTTTTCTCCATTGTTTATTATTATTGTTTGTAGACAGTAGTTGAACTTGTGTCTTTCCACTGGTTAGCAGTAGTAGTAACATGGTATTGATTTTGTCTTGCCAAAGAAATTTTCTCAACTAGTAAAGTAAAAACTTAGATATCAGTACCATAGATTTCTAATTGTCATTAGTTATACCATTTATCACTAGAGAGCATAAGGAAATACCAATAGAGATGCTTAAGAATTAGAACAGTTCTATTAATCATATTTTTTAAAAATGTTCTGCATGGTAACTTACTATGAATTGAGATTCAAGGCAGAATCTAACTTTAGAAGCACTTGAGTATAGAGAGAGAAAAGGAAAGAATTAAAGTACAGTGTAGCATTGGTGGAAGAATAGATAAATAGTTCAATGGAACATAATACAAAGCCCAAAGAAAGACTCACATGAATAGCATTAAATGAACTTTGACAAAGGAGCAAAGATAATATATAATGGAGCAAATGTAGCCTTTTTAGTAAATGGTACAGACAGAGCAACTCAAGACATCACATGCCAACATAAGCAAATCTAAATGCAGCCTTACATCATAAACTTTATAAAAATTAACTCAAATTAATTACAGGTACAAATATAAATCACAAAATAATAAAACTCCTAGAAAATAAAATAGAAAATCTAAATGACCTTTGAGATATGACACCAAAGGTATAATTCTTTAGAACAAACATTGATAAGGTAGATTTCATTAAAACTAAGAATATCTGCTCTGTGAAAGATAGTGTTATAATGCTGTGAAAGCCACAAATTGACAGAAAATATTTACAAAGCATATCTACGAAGACAATTATCCAAAACATATAAAGACCTCTTAAGACTCAATAATCAGAAAACAATCTGGTTAAAACACATTCCATAAAGACAACTTACTGAAGAAGTTATGCAGATGCCAAAAAAGCATATGAAAGGTATTCCCACATTATTTATCATCAGAAAAATGCATATTAAAGTGAAAATGAGATACCATTGCACATGCATATATTAGAGTGCCCCAAATCTGTAATATGTATAACACCAAATGCTGATGACAATGTGGAGCAACAGGAACTTAACTCATTCATTACTGGTGGAAATACAAACTGGCATAGTCACTTTGGAATACGGTTTGGTGGTTTCTTATGAAAGTAAACTTATTCTCACTACACATTCCAGCAGTCATGGTCCTTGGAGTTTACCCAATGGAACTGAAACTTATGTTCACACAAAAGCTTACACATAGGTGTTTGTAGTAGCTTCATTCATAATTGTCAAAACATGGAAACAATTATGATGTCATTCAGTAGAATAGTTATATAAGCTCTGTTACACCCAGACAATGTAATATTATTTAGTTCTAAAAAGAAATGAACTGTTAAACCATGAAAAGACATCGAAGAAACTTAAGTTCATAATACCAAGAGAAGAACTCAACCTGAAAGGTATATATACTTTATGACTCCACCTATATAACATTGTGGGAAAGGAAAAATTACCTAGACAGTGTCAGTGGTTTCCAGGCATTAAATGAATACTTTTAGAGTATTGAAAATACTTTGCATGACACTATAATGTTGGATACATGTTATTATAAGTTTGTCCAAACCCACAGAATGTACAACAACAAGAGTGAACCCTATTGTAAACTATGTGTGTGATAATGCCATGCAGTGTGGAGTCATCAATTATAACAACTGTACTGTTCCAGTGGAAGTTTGTTGATAGTATGAGAAAGCTTTGCATATGTTAGGACAGGGGATATAGGAAATCTCTGTACCTTATGCCCAATTTGTTGTGAACCTAAAACTGAAAATGAAGTATTTAAAAAGACTAAGGATAGTACATAAAATTGTATGAAGCAAGTCAAAAGGAGATGACCAAAAGATAGATAACCTCAAAGGTACCTGTAAACATTTTGTGATGCCATATTTATTTTTCTTCCTGTTGAGCAGAATGATTATCTCCAGTTACCAATTCCCTGGGAGGACTCCAAACACCTCTTCTCACTGTATTTTGGTATTGTAGATGCCAAGGAAAGCACATTGCAGACAAACTCTAGAAGGAAACATCCTTGACTTACATGTAGGATACAGCAAAATCAGCATCACTGGTGGGCATCGGTCCCTCATGAGCAATGGGTCTTTTTAGGAGCAGAAGGTGGCCAGTTGGTCTACTGCATATACTTTCATGCCCCA
This sequence comes from Solenodon paradoxus, assembly GCA_004363575.1. NCBI lineage: Eukaryota > Metazoa > Chordata > Mammalia > Eulipotyphla > Solenodontidae > Solenodon > Solenodon paradoxus. Next base: position 581,006 of record RJWH01000007.1, on the reverse strand, counting down.
GGGGAAAAACCTCTCTCCACCCTGAAGAGGTGGACTTGACTGAGTGCCATGTGATTGCATTTGCTTAAGCAGGACAAATGGGCATAAATTGTGGTTATAACAGGAAAGGGTATTTGCACAAAGGTGATAAGCCCAGCACAGATTCTGAAGGCTTTTTATCTCTAGCTAAGGAAGTGTCCCAGGCCCACGTCCCATTTTTAAGCTGCCGAGTAGGGATCAAAAGACTGCACGAATGCTACTATCTTTCCCAATATACTTCTCAGTATAATTTTAGAAAAAGTGTAATTAAGCTGATAAAAGATAAATTACCTGAATGCATTCTCTTTAAAATAATTGTTTGGATAGATATAAGTAGACAAGGCTACAGAATAGATCTTGAAGAGATATTTCTGCTGTTTATGAAAACTAAATTTGATAAACATGATATATCCTTTAGTATAGTATGAACTTTAAGTACTAACATTAAAAGTATGTTATTTTATGGGATAATATGATTCGTTGAGTTGTTCTTGTTTGGTAGAACACTGACTTCTGCATTTATCTTTTTAATTTTTTTTAACTTAATTTGAATTGAATTCATTCCTTTTGAAAGTGGAAACAGGTTAATTATTGAGCCATTTTTTTTTCTAAAGTAAGCACATGCTGGTATAATTTCAATGCTTTATTACAACCTAAGATTTTCGATATATTGTATTTCTGTTCTCATTGTATTAAAATATTTTTTTCATTTCCATTGTGCTTATGCTTGACATGTGGCTTTGTCGCGGGTGTGTTGTTTAATTTCTGAATATATGAAAATTTTAAAAACATCTTTCTGTTATTTGTGGTTTTATTTCATTGTCACCTGAAGCCAGGCCACAATGATTTTTCTTTCAGTTTTGTTGAAGTTTGTTTCATGACCCAGAATATGATCTATATTGGTGAACATTCCATTCCATTTGAAAATAATGTTCATTATTTTCTGATTAGAAGAGTAGTCTCTAAATATCAAATAGGCTAACATGATTGATAGTTTTCTATACGTTTATGAATTTTACGTACATTTTTGTCTAGTTACTGACAGAGGCGTGCTGATGCCTCAAAAATTTTATTTTATTACCTTAGTTCTATCAGTTTTCCTTACCATATTATAAAGTATTATTTTCAAGTGTCTCAACATTTAAGATTGTTATGAATTATTATTTTAATAAATGTTTTTAATTGAGGTATAATTGACATATAACATCACATTAATGTCAATTATATAACATGATTCAATATTTGTAATTATTGTGAATGATCAAGTATATCTAATTAATATCTTTGTCCATATACAAGTTAAAAATATATTTTTTGATGATGACTTTCAAGATTTCTGTGCTTAGCAACTTTCAAATATGCAACACAATGTTATTAACTATAGTTATCATGTACATTATAGTCTTGGCTTATTTATTTTAAGATTGAGTATTTGTATCTTAATCTCTAATTCATTCATTTCACCCACCCTTACTTCTGACAACAACCAATCTGTTCTCTGTATCTATGAATTCTGTTTTGATTACACATATTAATGAGATCATAAAATATTTCTTTCTTTCTCTGACTTGCTTTCTTAGTGTAATGTGTTCACAGACTAGCCATGTCACAAATGGCAATATTTCCTTCTTTTTCATAACTGCATGTTATTCTATTGTATTCACACACACACATACACCATACATACACATATGCACACACATGTTTTTGAGTTAGTATTTTGGTTTTCTTCCAATAAATACCTGAAAGTAGAATTGCTGGATTATATAGTAGTTTTATTTTTTTTTTTTTTTGTAGAAACTCTATACTGTTTTCCATACTAACTGCACCAATTTATTTTCCTACCAGTAGCGCACAATTGTTCCCTTTACTCCACATCCTCACCAACACATAATTTCTTGGGTTTTGATAATAGCTATTTTGACAGGTGTCAGGTGATCTCACTGTTAACTGGGAAATAATAAGGTTGTAATATAATCAAGAAAGCATTTATTCATTTGAGAATAGGAATCATGATTTAGACACTCACAGGGAAAGTCCCCAGGTGTGCTCCACTAGGGTCAAAGCATGGGTATTTTAAAGAATCAAACAGGTCTAAGGTCTAGGTTTTAGGTCAGCTGTTTGAAATTTTGGATTGTTTGACTGGAGTCTTCCAACAGAAATCTGCAGTATGAAGTCTCTAGTAAAAATCAGCGGATGGCCTTGCTATTTCTTTCCTAATCATCAATAAGGTGAGACAGGGTGTTGCTATGTATTAGTCATTGATAAGAAGAAATAATTGAGAAGGTATTCTTTCATAACTATGTATAGGACTTGAGTCAGACTGTTTACTTTCTACCTGGAAGTCCTCAGCTTGGCTGTTTGAGACAAAATGGAGCCTGCTTGATTCAAAGTAACTTCCACATCATTGTGGTTTTGATATACAATTCCACGATGAATAGTGATGTTAAACACCTTTTTGTGTTGGCTATTCATTTGGAAAATAAATCTATTCAGATCCTCTGTTGGTTTGTGATCATACTTCTTATTGCTATTAAGTTGTGTGGCTTCTTTATGTAATTTTGGATATTAACCCTTTACCAGATATATATGATTTGCAATTATTTTTTCCCTTTTAGTGAGTTACCTTTTCATTTTCTTGACATTGACTGGTAATTTTCTTTTCTTGTGGTATCCTTGTTTGTTTTTGGTATTAGTGTAGCTTGTCAAATGATTTTTGAATTGTTCCCTTTATTCTATTTTGAAAGAGTTTGAGGATTATTAACTAAATCTTCTCTGAATGTTTAATAGAACACACCAGTGAAATCCTATTGTTGTGAATTTTTAATTGTCAGGAAGTTTTTGAATACTGATTCAAAATTCTTGCTAGTATTGATCTCTTTATATTTTCTATTTTTATTCAGTCTTGATAGATTGTATATTCCTAGGAATTTATCCATTTCTTCTAGGCTATTCAGCTTGTTACTGTGCAATTGTTAATAGTAGTTGCTCATGATCCTTTGCATTTTTGTGGTACCAGCTTGTCAATTTTTCTCATTCTTTCAAGAAACTAGCTCTTAGTTTTTTTCATTTTTTTCTGTTGTAATTTTAGTCTGTTTCTAATTTATATCTGCTCTGATCTTTGTTTACTTTTTCTCTGCTAACTTTGGGTTTTGTTTGTTATTCTTTTTCTAGTTCCTTGTGGTATTGTTTATTGAGGGTTTTTTTCTTGTTTCTTGAGATATGCACTTACTACAGTGATCATCTCTCAGAAATGCTTTTGCTACATCCCATAGAATTTGGTATATTTTAATTTTATTTGTCTTGATATATTTTTTATTATCTTTTGATTATTCTTTGGCCCATTGGTTGTTCTATTAGTGTTATTTTTGAATCATTTAGTTCCAGTTTTCAGGTTAATTCTAAATACAGTTCTGTTGATTGCTTTCTCTTTTCACAATGGATCTTGTCCTTTTTTGTTTGTTTGTAAAATAATTTTTTATGGAATCCTGATCTAATATTTAGGATAATGGAGACTAAGATTAATAGAAATTTTGCCAGAATGTCTGTCAGATCATTAGCATGACTCAGTCTAGTTATGAATTTAGTAGAATTTAGACTTTGTTGTTTTTCTGACACTTTCAGTGCAGCCAGCATAGGTTTTAAATTTCTCTAATGTTTGCATGAATTACTTTGTAGTTTTCCTCAGTGTTCTGTTCTAATCTCAGTTTTAGAAGTCTCTGTATATCTGGGCCATAGACTGGAGCTTTTGTTCATGTTCCCAACCCTTCTCTTGCTCTAACCTTCTATTGCTTGTTGTTGGTATTATTCTCATGTAAGAGTCATATGGGGCTTCTTTCTCTACTTCTTGCTTCTTTATTTGTGTCATCTTCAATGTTTGGCAGGCTCTAGGTCTCTGGGCCTCAAAAGTGGATCTTTATTGGTATGCCTTCTCTCATTCCCAGGTGGCCAAACTCTGAGTGGATCTAGGTAGGGATGATTATTGCTTCTTATGTAGTGCTAGCTGATTTCTGCTTCCTGTTGTTATGTAGTCCTGGGTCAAAAGAATTATCTGCCCTTCCCTATGGTTATAGGTTTTTTGGCCTCTTTGCAAAATCTTTGCCTATGTCCTGTCTGTCACTGGGGATTGTTTCTAAGCCACCCCCGTGACAGTGAGGTTTGATTCTATTCCTATACCAAGGATAGAATTTTACCTATCATCCCAGGGGATAAGAAAGTTTTCTTTTTTCCTCAGGTGACTTAAAGCTTCTTTTTCATAATAAGAAGAATATAGTAAAATATGTGACACTTTGGGTATAGCTGATTATCTCTAGAATGCCTATGACAAGTATACAGCCTTCCCAGTCTCCTTCTCTGAAGCAGTCTTTCTTAGAAGAAATTTGGAGAAAGCCATTGGAGAGAGCTTGTGAAGTAAATTTCCCTTGTTTCTGAGAACCTCAGATATTACAACTCACATAGTCTTCTATTAGTCCTTTAAATTTTTGTTAAAATTCTAGATTATTTTATTTGTATGTGCTTATTTTATTGACTAATTACTAATGAAGCATTAGTAAACATTTTTCTATTTTTATTAATATTTCTTTTATTCCAAAATTTTATTGACGGAACGGTCTTCAGAGTGTTAGTCTGTTTTGCCACCAGAATAATATTGATTATCTTTAAATATGTAGTAAAATTTTATATTTTAATATGAATACTAAATATTTAAGAACATCATTAAAGTTTTATAATTGACGTATACTTTTCAACCCATTAGAGAAAAAAAATCACAGATTTTTACTAATTTCACTAAAGATTGGGTATATAATTACATTTTATCACATTAAAATATAAGTTCCACTTGTCTTACTTCAGAGAACCCTCTTGAATAGGAAGCATTCTGTACATTTTATTTTTTAAAGTCAATTTTTTTAGAAAACAATGTATTTCTGAAGAAACAAAAGGGAAATTTTCATTTCTCTTAATGTCTGCACTGAAGGTATTATTGCATTTGTCAGACTATTCATTATTAGTGTTGTTATTCATCATTTGTCCTGCAAGAACATTTATTAAAAATTAAAATGAAATATTAAAGAACGATTATTGTACTGAAATGTGAAATTTTAAGTCTTTTTGCCCTGGGGAAAAATTATTTATGGCCTTTCCGTTTAGCACTGGAAATGTCTTTTAAGTGCTTTGAAAGTCTATTGCACTTTAATGTTTGAGATACAAAGCTCAAAAAAAAAATGCAGTCATTATATTTTCATTTTTGAGGTCATTTCATTATAGAAGTAATGTAGAAATGTTTCACTGTAGTATCACAAAATTATTTTTATATAATCTGGTAATGGCAATAAGCCTTAAAATAATTAGTTAATTTCTTACAGCTTACTTGCAGAGTATTTATATTCACCATTCCAGTACAAGATGAAGGTAACATAGTTATCTTTTTTCCCCTTTAAATTCTGAATTGTCATGCAAAAGTACATATACTGGAAATTTGTTATCTTTAAGCTCCCATTAAGCTCTAAAATTCAGTGCTTCCTAGTATTAGTTACTTAAGGACTTAGTACAAAGCAATCTGTTTTAGAGCCCTTCCCAGGAAATTTTCTAACTGAAGTATCACTATGTGACAGTTCCTCAGCATGGAGTCCAGAATAGTGAGATATAATAAAACTTCATTGTCTTTTGTACCAGGCTTCCTGGAAAAAAGTAGTCATTTCTCTATTGTGCAGTGTGATGAACAATTCAAAATCATACTGTTTGCAAGTCTCTGATTTAGAATTTTAAACTGAATTTGTGTCTCTAAATTGCCTTTAATATGTTAATACCCTGTGGAAGCATTTGGATGGAGCATTCACTTTAGAGGGTGCATTTAAATTCATTTCTTAGATTAATTCTCTGCTAGGTTAAGTTTATTTCCATCCTATTGATAAAAAAATTAATGTAGAAAGGTTTTTCAGTTATCCTGCTGTGAAAAGTAATTCAGTAACAATGTAATCTACATTCATTCATTCATTCACTACATCTCTATTGAGGGTTTACTTTAAACATAGGCAATATATATGAAACCTACATTCTTAATCATAAATGCCTGTGTAGTCATAATCCTAGCCTAGTAGGAAAGCAGAAACTAAAGTAAATAATGAACACAGTATAATAATTGCTATAGTGTTAGGAGTATGGGCAAAATACTGTGAGAGCTTAGGCAGAGGATAATCTAATTCTACTTAGGAGTATTAGGAAAGACATCACTGAAAAGCAATTCAGAATCCTTGAATCACCCCTAAAGGAGGACTAGATATTTCTTAGTCATAAGTCTAGAGCTAAGGATCAGGTGGTGAACGGAGCTTTAAAGATATATGAAATAACATTTCAAAGTCTGGGAAAATATGGAAGGTTGAAACACTTGGAAGAAATTCTAATATTTCTTGATTCATAGAGAAGACAGAATAAAAGCAGGATGGATAGGGACAGGCCTAATAATAGTAGATTATGCATATTTTTGAAGAGTTTTGGTTTCAGCTTTAGGAAGCTGGAGGTCATTGGAAAATTTTAAGATAGATCAAAGGTATGATTTACATTTTGAAATGTAACAGTGGCTTCATTGAGGAAGATAGAACCAGAAAAGGCAAGATTTATTCATTCTTTCCCTACATAATTGAGAACTGGTGCTATGTGAAGCAGTAGGTATATAAAAATAATAGTATAGCCAGGTCCCTACCTAGTGGAACATAGCAATCTAGTGGAAGAGATGCACAGAAATTAAGCCAATATATATCCTTTAGGAATCACAAACTGAACAGAAGGACTAGTTAGCATGATTAGAGAAGGGTAGTCTGAGAACTTTCATTACTATAAACAACATATTTGTGGTAAAAACTTAGAACTGATTATGGCAACCAGCTTGTTATGGTGTTTGAACTGAGAGTACTATGGAACTCTGAGGTAGTATTCAGTCTGGAATCTATTCTCTTAAATATTCAACCCAGGAAGATTTATAAAACCTGTTTCTCTGCAGTTGTACATAGAAGTCTCTTTGTAATATTTTTTTTTTTTCAAAACTTGAGAACCACACCTCAGGAAGTTATTGCATCTATGTAAATTTTAAAGAGGAATAGAAATATTTGAATTCTGTATTTAAAGACTTACTTTTAAGCAATTATAAAGATTCAGGAAGGTACCTCACTGCAGTTAGCATATGATGCCTGATGTAGCAGTATAACCATAATTTGGCTAACTGACAGAGATTATGATGATCCAGTGAGTGGCATGATATACTGAAGTGGGTCAATGCATAGTAGAGAAACAGCAATCAAAAAAAATTTCCACTGGGGAATAAGAATAACATTTTATTTGTATCTCTGACCCATAGTGGGGGATTTGTGATTTATTAGCTTAAATCTTAGGAAAATACATAATTTCGCTGTCTTAGTTTCTTCACATTTGAAATAGGGAGATAATTGCCATCAATACATAGTTGTTTTTTAGTCAAAGAATTCACCAATACAATATACAGTCCCTGGCACATGTTAATTGTTCAGTTTTAACCTTTGATTATTTACTAGTTCTTATTCACATTGTCTCCCTAAAGAAAAATACTTTGTTGTATAAAATAGAATGTGAACTTTGGGAAAAAAACAGGTGTATTTTGTTCTGAATAGAGCTAACAAATCTATGGACAATTAGATTATCTCATGATGATAAGGAAAAAGCCCTTAAACTTTTTCCAGCTCAAGGAGTTTCATTAAGAACTTTCAGTGATGCAGGTTCCACATTGTGGACATATAAGTAATAAAGTATTCATAGTGCATTTATTTTTTAACAATTTATCTAGTTAACAGGTATTTGTAGATTTTAGCAGCATTATAATTGGGTGGTCATGCATATCTCGGTTGAAGATTAAAATATTTTAGTATGTTTTCACAAGAAATTTTTCAAAAATCGAAGCTTACACTTATAAAGTATTAATAAATGAAAATCAATAATAACATAATAAATCATTTTCAGATCAGTTAGAGGTTTCTATTAAAATTAATGCTTTAATTCTGGGAGAGGACTGGTAAAGAAAAAAAAATAAGCTTGAATAAAAATTTTCCTTGATTTTTCCAATAATTTGTCAATCATATCAAAAAACAGAAGTGATGACCACTGTTTTTTCCACTCCTGGAGATGTTTGATCTGTATCTTGAGTATTCATAACAAAACAAAGCAATTTTGCTATTGCCACATATAAAATGTTTGGACATTATAGGTGAAAACACTATAATGAAATTAATGTCATTATCTTAAAATTATTACATTTACCATGTCATTAAAATAGTTTAGACTGATAGCAGTGACTGTATTTTATTTACCTTATATTTCCTTTAGGGCAAGGCAAATTACATTTTGTTTAGCCATCGTAATATTAATGACACATTTCACTTATACAAAGTTTTACTCTAAATGGAATAGGGTCTAATGGAATGGAATGTAAATAGTCATCAAAATATCTTCATTTGGAACTTCACTAACAAATAGATTTTTCTGTCACTAATAGCTCTTGCTGGGATGATGAAAGTACAGAATATTTTCAGCCTGTACTGACAAGGTTTATAAATTGATATTTATTGACCTTTTGCAGATATACTAGCTATTAGAGTGTTTCAAAATATATTTCAAATATCTGTAGTACCTAATGGAAAATAAAAGGCAACTCAAATTAATTTTATAGCTATAAAATAATAAGTCAAATTTCATTTAAAAAATGACATTTTTTTATTTTGAAAGTTTACAGTTGAACAGATATGCACTTATAAACTTGAATTTCGTGTGTAGTCTATATTTTTAGTGAGAATTGGTGCTGATGTTTAGTTTGGGAAATATGCTTAGAGGTATGAAGGTATACAATTAACATTTTGATTGTATTGTGAATAATAAAGACAAATGTTTAGAATATCATTTTGGTAATTGTTTCAAACAGAAAAGTTGAATTCTTAAAGTTATTATTTTTGTTTAGTTGCAATGATGCCTTTATTTTAATGTAGTAAACATCACTCATGTTGGACCAAAATCACTAAGTCTAAACCTCTCACCTTCTCTCCCCTCCTTCTCCTTCTTTAACAAATATTTCCTGCGAGCTAATAGTTCATTAAGACACATACCATATGCATCCCCAAGCATTTTTCATGTGACAATAGAGAATAGAATTTTAATTAAATTTTGAGCAAGTGGGTTTTGAAATGAATCAAATTGCTTACTGTTTTTATTTTATTTGGAACGTGTTAAGAGTTAAAAGTTTAGGAATACATTCCAAATGACTTCTATACATGTGAAGGCCTTTGTAAGTGTTTCTAATATCCTACCTCCGATTTCCTAGGAAAGGTTTGACTCTCTTTACAGCTTTAAAGAAAACTATTGAATCAAATGTTATATTTAAACTAACATTATTGTCATTGATAAATAATTCAGTATTGCCTTTTCTGTGAAAAATGCTAGTGTTGTTTAGAAAGGCAATTATATCCTCTGCCTTTACCAGAATGGGTTGTTAAATATTCTTTTGGGGTAATTTCTGTCTCTTAATTCCCCTGTAGACATGGATACAGCAACTAACCACAGTATAATTGTATATTCTGCTGCCATAAGAGTGCTTTATTTATTTTTTTTAGTGAGTATTTTATGCTTTAGGACAGATGTAGATATTTTAATGGCATATGAGTACTAAATCCAGTTGTGATTCCTAAATATTTGGTTTTCATTATTTTCTATGATGAGAGAGTACCCTAAACTCAACTTTGGACATGTGAGTGCTCTTGGTTGATGTTACAAAAAAATACTTATGTTTATTATCCGTGAGTGTATGCAGAGTTCACATATTTGCCACCTTTCAAATCTGAACTCACAGAGAACTGTATAGTTCTTTAAACACAGACACAGAAAACCACCATTGCAAAATAAATATTTTAACCCAATACAATTGCAGTCTGGAAATGTGTCATTTTTCCCCATGGAACTTCTGGGAACATTGCCCAAAACAGATTTTTATTTTCTGAAACAAAACTTAAAACAGAAAAGATTAACTTTTTACTGCACATATATATCATTATCTGAGAAAATTAAGGATGTCACATCATCTGTACATGGCTTGGTTTACTTACTATTCTGTTTAAAATTGGCAAAGAAAATTTTCTTCAACTTAACACTCACCCAGTGCTTCCAAACTCTAATTATATGATAGTCCAACACTAAGGGGACATTTTCATTATGATATTAATTATAATTATTTCTTAAACTTTTCAAAATTTTCTAAATTTTTATCCAAGTTTAGATAAGCAAATATAAAAAAGTAGTTGACTTTCATTTTAAAGAAATATTTTATATATATATACACCCATATTTATATGTTTATATGACTTTATCTTCATTATTCTATGTATCAATCAAGACACCTGTGAACATTTTATAATAATTCCTTAACACCAAAGTCAAGAATTTCAATACCTTTAATTAAAAGTATCTTGCTCATATGTGATATGAGAACTCATAAGTGAACATATCATTAAATGAATTATTCAGAAAGTTAATATTTTTGGATGAACTCCAGGGCAGGATCACTTTTCACTCATTATGATACATAGTGTATTAAGAAATATTATGGTTAAAGCATTTATGATTTTTTTAGTTTAGTAAATCTTTACAGATAAATATTGACAAATCCAAAGGTCCTAATGAAATTAGGTTATGTCATGATGGATTTGTGATTTTAAAAATAATACCCATATTTTGTATTATATAACAACATAAATTAAAATTATTAAAGTGTTACTTTCATCAGAAAAAAATTGCTAACCTCCAGTATTCTATAGAAAAAAATGATTGCTCTGGTATTAAAGGAATTTATTTTACCATATATCCCGATCTGTCTTTACTATTTACTGTTTTATTGTGGTCTTATATTTATTCTCACGAGTAGTAATATTTTTCATTTGTTAACTTCTGAACATTCAGTTTCATCACTCTTAATTTTCAACACATCATTTCTGGAGAATCAGATGCAGAGACTAGATATTCAGTACCATGGTTAATTCTGCCATGTTGAAATTACTGACCTCCTTTGATAGTGTCAACCTTGATAAACTCTACCTCTTTAACGTCTGCAAAAATCAGAGTCCTGTATCTTTCAGGATGCTCATGTTCATTATCAATGAACATAGTTAACATTAACATTCTTGAGAAAGATGTGAATCTAACATATGGTGTACTTGAGTTTCTATTTACTGAAGTCTTTGTTCTTTAAGGGTTTGGATTCCTATATTCCCGAGAAATAAATGCAGCATACATTAGGTTTCAAGCCCATTAATTAAAAATGTATTGGACCATACTAATCTAATGGTTTTATAACAATATTTTGCCTACATTAAAGACTCAAAAGAAGATGAGGATGAAAGTGGGCAAGCCTTCCTTGAGAACTTAGAACATCTGTCACATATCTTGCTTCTTCCATAGCAGACAGTTGTAGATATCACACAGAAAGAAGAATACTTAAACAGCAAATGAAAAATACATTAAAGAGATTGGAAAAGTGTATACTTTTAGTCTTTCAAGGTTAAGATATGTCAGCTAGTTTTGTGAATCCTCAAAATCTACTTATTTTCTTAGATTTACCATAGTCTATGAACACTAAATTAGCCCTTTCCTGCTAGGTGTTTCTATTCCAAGTCATCCCACCAGTAATTCTTCCCATTTACATGTATAATGTCTTCATCTTCATTATAATTTCTGTCAGTTTTTTAGAGATATATTATTTCTAAAGCTTTATTAATTTATTTGGAGAGTCTAAATATGTTTTTGTTAGACATAACCGAATCCATTTTCATGTGTCAAATTAAAGAATTTCCATTACTCTTTTTTTCTTTTCTTACTTTTGATATCTTACCTCCTTTTCTATGATTTACTTTATTCCCTTCACTGGAGCATGGATTCAACCTAGTGTTTGCTTATTCTCCCTTTTCCTCAATCATCTTTTATTTATCATGAATTAGCAATTAGAAATAGTTTTGATATTAAAAATTATCATGTTCTTTCTACAGCCAAATTTCTTAAAGAAAATAAAGCTTAAAATTAGTATATTTTAAACTACTTTTACATTATCAAGATCAGGTATGTTAATGAAATATAAAGTGCATGTATTACCATTGATTAACTTGAATACTAATCAGAAATTACTTAGAAATGGTCTCAAGGTATATTCTTGTTGATAATGGAATTCTCTTTACCTGCTGAAATTTCTAGTATCTATTTTTACCTGTATGAAATTGGTCAAATTTACTCAGGCTTTAATTTCAGTATTTAAAACCCAAGTCTGTGTATAGGATTTAAGCAGCGAAAGGGTCACTGTCCCTGTCCAATATCACTTGTAATCCCTGATACTAGTGTAAAGAACTCCTCAAGGTCATGAATTTTGGTCATATGAATCCAACACGTAAAGAATCTGTATGTGGAGAGGTTTAATTTCTTGGACTGATATGAGATGCCTATCCTATGGGCTGCGAGTTAATTTAAGTGAGAATATGTCTCTCTTGGAGAGTCAGTTACTTCTATATAGAATCCTTTAAATAGTGCCCTCTCAGTTTGCATAGGGTCTTTATGTTTGTTGTGCTCGGTTCTTTATGTCAGTGGTACTGTGTAGCATAAAAACAGTTGCAGATTGTCCATCTTTTACCTTCTCTTTTTTTCTGTGAAATTCATTTAAATTATTTTGTTACTGAATTATGTTGTGTCTGGATAGAACAGGGCCTGAATATACTGCTAAAGCAAGATACTACAAGATCATTTTTAGTTCATTTTTATTATCACTGATGATAAACATCTTATGGTTTTCACTTGTTTTAAAAAGTGTTATATGGGGGAAGTAGCTATCAAAAATAGTGAGGCATAAAAGATCTTAGTACTTTAATAGGTCAGGTAATAAGGTGTTAAACTTAGAGTCAGCAGATACAAATTAGTTATGTACAGTAGTTCATCTTTTCATGAATGTCATATGAGAAATAGTATGTCAGAACATTATTCAGGATGGTATGAAGGAATAACGTATAAATAGCACACCCCCCAAAAAAACACCCTATCACAGATTTAATAATTTTTAGGACAAAGTATTTTAAATACATAACATGAATATAAAATATTATAATAATCCTTCCTACATCAGGCTTACAACATTTTAATATTGAACTACATTTATTTTGTATCATCAAGCTAAAGAAAATGTTCCAGCTATAGTTAAAGGCTTCTGGAAATCCTTCCTGATCTTAATTCTCTCATTACCTGGAAGGAAACACTATCAGTAATTTGGTATTTATTATTCCCATGAAATATTATTTTCTCTTTGGAAATATATTTTTACATAAACTATCACCTAATATAATATGTATTTTTACATTAAGTATATGAATGGTATGCTAAGCTCAAAATATTTTTTAGAATTATACATATAACATTTACATTCATTTTAACTTATGGTCTTCTATCTTATGATTAGATCATAATTTTCCTAACCACTCACCTATGATATATAACTAACCTGATTACAACTTTTCAAATAATTTTGTCATAACACAAACACTGGCAACACTTTTTACCGTCAACAGCAAAGTTTCATGGATGTTTAAAACAAGAGGTAGAATCTCTGTATTCTGGAAAATGAACATTTTCAGTTTTACTGCATTTTGCTAGATTACTCTCCAATGTGAGTGTACCTATTTACTTTGTCCCCAGTAGTGTAAAGTGTTGTCATGTCTCTATACCTTACTCAACATTTACTACTTTTAGTTTTTTAACCCAATATAATGTATACATTATTTTACTCAATTTTTATTTCCCATTGAGTATGAGATTGAGAAATTTATATGCATATTTTTGGTATAATTCTCCATTGGTCTTTGATGTTTTTTGATATCCTGGAAATGAGGAGCTAACTGCTCTTTGTTTAGAACTTTGAAAAGATTTTTTTTAAGCTCAGTTGGATGATAGAGCATTATTTTCCTCTAGAGAAAAGGGAAGCTATGTTTACTTTCTAGTGTAAAAGTTTAGGATTACCTAAACTCAGGAGTCTTTTACCGTAATGCAATCCATGTGTGTAGCTGTCATCTTATCCTCTGCATTATTTTGTGGAAATTGAGCTCAGGGAACTAGCACAAAAATGCTGACACACTGATGCTTGAAACATTTTCTAAGCTGTCTTTCTATTTTTTCCATGGTCGGCCAACAGAATAGATAGGGAATTCCATGAGGAAAAAGAGAAATCATTAATTAATTTTCTATTAAGAATTTAAAGACATAGGGGAAGTAAGAAATGCATTATCTCAAAATTACCATCTAAAAATGTGAACAGGAGCTGGAGACTCATGTGGTTTATCACCAATTGTGTTTATTGTATCTCCAGGTTCTGGATGTTTTATGCATTTCGATTATAACTCTATCCATTGAACAGGTTGAGAGCACCGGTCATACGGTCTTGGACGTGGCCAAAGCTTTTTAAAAAAATCTCATTAGCACTTGAGAACCAAGACTAATTCCGGTTCATGTGGCAAGGCCTCATATATGTCTTCAATACTCCTCAGGAATATCTAAATTCCCTTGTTATTTTTCATCAATGAGTACTTTAGGGTTTAGCCTGTGACTTCATCATGAAAGTTGATCTGTTCCAATCACTGTAGTGGAACTTCTGGCAAACTCATTTCTGAATTCTAATATCATCTTACAGATCTTGTCACACACAGAATTCCGTTTTATGTCTTACCACAGAGGTACTTATCTTATATTTTATCTCAGTTCTGTTATTTAATTTTCTTTTCTGACTTGTCTATCATTGCTGTTTGATTTGATTGTAGGAAGAGGGAAATATCAAAGTATAAATGTAGTATATTATCTTAACCAGAAGCTATCCCACTTAACTTTTTATTCAAAGGAGATGTTGAGATAACTATGTTAATTCTGAAGATAAAGGAAAGGATATTACAAAAGGGGACTCTGGAGACGTCGTGACTGTTAAATGAATTTAAAGTTCATGCATATGCCTGGCCTAATACCTGAAATATATAAAGTATTTGTTCACTTTTGGTAATTTCCCTTGTTCTTTTTTATCCTTTATATTTTCCTTTCTATTATTTCCCCCAATAGGTTTTAATAACATAGGGAGGAGGAAGTGGAAATTATTTTTTTTTGGAGATATATTAACTAACCCCAGATGCTGAACATTAGGGTTCTTTGTTTACTGGCTATATTTCTGAGTCATTTGTTACAAGTCTGTTTTTGCATCTGTGCTGTGAATTTATAGCAGACTTACGGGAAGAGATCTATAAGGGAGATATTTAAGAGATATGTAAGGGAGATCTGCAAGGCTGCAAAGTAAATGTTGCAAGAGAGTCTATTGACAAATACATTAGTAGGAGTATAACAAAGATAATGAATGGCTTAGAAAAAAAGGTATAGCACAGATTCAAGAAATAAATTGATAGCTAAAACATTGGTTGTGATGCTGAAACAGTATAGAGGAAAGTTGTATTAGGGAACTTAAATAGAACTTTGTCTCCTGTACTCAGATTCCATATTTTGAACCAAATGAGCATTCTGTACTCTTTTGCCTCCTTTTTATCTACTACCTCCCTAAGGTAGTAGACTGATTTTTTTTTTTTTTATTCTTTCAATTTCTACTATAATCAACTTCACCTTAGACGGACCTCTTCCCAGAAGCTTGGAGATGGAGTAGTCCCTATGTGTCAAACAAAAATTTCTATTTTAATTAACCAAAGCAAAGGTCATGTGTTTTGGTTTTTAAGGGTCTTTGCTACCAATCCTTACAGGGAAACAGATGAGAGAAAAAAAATAGTAAGATGAGGAATTTATTCAAAAATTTTAAGCAATAAATTTTTTGCCCACTGTATACTTTAATAATTTTTTCACATTGTTGTATTCACTTAGGATATTAGAATCATATCTCATCCTGTGAGTATTTTGCTCTGCACCCACCACCAGAGTTCGATGCCCTTTACTGCCACATTGGTCTCTCTTTCCTTTCCTGTCCTCTCCCATTTTCCTGGTTATCACCATCTACATCTTATAAATTTTGTTGGGGGTTTGTCTGTTTTTTTTTTTTAATTTTTTTCTTTATAGTCTACATAAGAGTCAAACTATCCTGTACTTCTCTTATTCTTGGCATATTTTGCTTATCATAATTGCCTCCAGTTTTAGCAGGTTGTTTTAAAACCACAATTTATCTTTTCTAATAATTGCAAAGAATTCCACTGAGTACATATGACACAACTTCTTTACCTATTGATGGTCACTTAGGTTTTTTCAGTGTCTTGGCTAATGTTAATTGTCCTGAAATGAACCTAGATGCAGGTATTTTCTTTTTACGATTAGTTTTTTATTCTCTGGGTATGTACCTAGAAGTGAGATTGCTGGATCAAATGTTAGATTTTTATTTGTTTATTTTTTTTGAGAACTCTTCCTACTGTTTTCTAAAGAGGGTGTAAAAATTTGCATGCATACCAATCATGTAGGAGGGTTCCTTTTTCCCCAATATTGGTTGTTTTTAGTCTTTTTTTATATATATAGACCATTCTCACTGATGTGAGGTGTTATTTCATTGTGATTTTTTACTTGCATTTCTGTTGCGATGAATAATATAGAACATTTTTATGTGTCTATAGGTAATATATTCAGTTTGCACATATTTGAGTGGGTCATTTGCTTTTTATTGTTGTGGTGATGTAGAAGGTCTTTATGTATTTTGGAAATTAAGCTCTTGTCTGACATGATATACAAATATCTTCCCCAACTCAGTGGGTTGTCTTTCTATTTCAGTGGTGATTTCTTTTGATGTATGGAAGCTTTTTCATTTGATGTAGTCCCAATTGTTTAGTAGTGTTTTAGTTTCACTTGCTGTGGGAGTGTCTTCCCCAAAGATATCTTTGAGGTTGATATCATGGAGCATATTTCCTCTATTTTCCTCTAAGTATTTTATGGTTTTGGATCTTATGTCCAAGTCTTTGATCCATTTTGAATTGACTTTTGTGTATGGTACTAATGAGTAATTGTTTTAATTTTTGTAGGTGTCTGTTTTGTTTTCCCAACACCATTTGTTGAATAAACTATCCTTCCTCTGTAGTATTCTCTTGAATCCTTTGTCATAGATTAACTATTCATATAGGTATGGTTTTATTTCTGGATTCTCAATTTTATTTCACTTGATCTATGTGTCTTTTTTTGTTGTTGCTGTTCAAATGACATACTGTTTTGATGATGCTCACTCTGTATAATCTGAAGTCATGGAATGTGATTCCTCTGCTGTTTTCTCTGCTATTTGAGGTCTTTTGTAGTTCCATACAAATTGATATTTTTGTTCAATATCCTTGAAATATGTCACTGGTATTTTGATAGGAATTGCATTAAATATGTATATTGCTTTGTGTAGGATGACTTTTAACTAAGCTATTCTTCCAACACATGAGTATGGAATGTTCTTCCATCTCCTTGTGTCTTCTTCTATTTCTTTTGTCAAGGTATCGTAGTTTTTGTTGTAGAGGTATCTCACTTTCTTTGCTAGGTTTATACCCAGGTATTTTATCTTTTTTTGGTGCTATTGTGAATGGGATTTCTTAATTTCTTTTTTCTCTACTTGTTTTCATATACAAATGCTACTGATTCTTGTGTTTTTATTTTATATCCTGACATTTGCTGTTTACCTTTATTGTTCCTATCAGTTTCTTGGTGGAGTCTTTAGGATTTTTTAGGCATTTAGCTTCTATTCACTTCTTTTGAAAAACCCTGGAAATAGTATTACAAAATGGTAAAGAGTTACATGCTTGTTATCTCTGACTTTGTTTAAATTATTTAAGCCTCAGTTTTATCATCTATTGAATGGAGATAAAACATCATAAAAGAAAATAACATTTGCATGTAATAAGTACTATTGCTCATTTTAATTTTCATTTCTGATGCTAACTCTTCTCTTTCCCTTGTCAATACAATATGATTCTATCTCAGCAGTGGCCAGGTGAATATTTTCCCCTAGGAGGTCATTAATACTTGAAATGTGAAGCTAGGTCAAATTTTATGTGTATCCTTTTTCTCTGAGGACCTCTAGACTGAGTTACTCTACTGTTTTTACTCTTTTGCATTTAAGGACTTAGAAGATGGCACTCTATCCTAGTAAGTAAAAAGCTCTACATACTGAAAATTTAGCAACTCTTCTTGGGTTGATAAGAGAGGGAAGGGCACTGGCAAGTCACCTCCCCTCCATTACTGGAGAGACAAGCTGATACAGGGAGTCACAGTATTGGAGAAAAATCCGCTCATGTGTCCAGCAGGAGAAGTAGAAAGTAATAATTTTGAAATATACAGGAGCACTTTGTTGTTCTTAAGAAAGCCCACCTTCAGGGTAAAGTAATTAGCTGGAGACTATCCTGTTGGAGTTTTTTAGCCCCAGTTTACATGGAAAAGGGAAAACACTCAACTTCAGCTAATTCTAGATTCCATGTGAGAGAAGAGAAATACCTAGTGTTAGCTTACTCCACGCATCCTATTCCACCAAAGGTTGGTGGGGGAGAAATGAAAAGCATGTTTGAAATTCACAGTCCAGGGCCATAAACTCACTAAAAGACTGAAGCATGATCAGAGGATATAGAAAGCTTCCCCTTCTGCCACAGTTTACCACATTACTATTTAAATCAATTCCTTTTACCCAGTATATCATGTCCATCTATCAAAAAATGCGAGATATACTAGAAGTAAAACAACCCAGTTTGAACAGAGCAGGTGTTAATACTGGACAAGGATATTGGAATGATCAGTTTGGGAATTTAAAATAACTATGATGAATATATTAAGGACTCCAGTGAATAAAGTAGACAGCATGCAAGAAGGGAAATATAACTGAAGAGATGGAAATCTGTGAACCAAAAAGAAATGGAGTTCAAGAGCACTGTGACAGAATTGAAAAGTACATTTGATGAGCTTGTTTGTAGACTGAGTTATTCCTATATGTATATGACACTTATATAGACCTTGGCATTTCCTTGTTGAGAAAACTTATCAAGGAATATGATAGTCTTTGCTAACTCTGAATTACAAGATCTTATCCTTGAACACAGGTATATATTAAGATGACCTTTTCATTCATGTCAGAAAGCCCTTCTTTAAAGTCCTTTATGTAGGAAAAAGTACCTTAGAAATCATGGGCAGCAAGGCATTTACTTTCATTCACTGTACTCTGAGTAATTCATATTCCAAAGAATTCCTAAAGTTGATAATTCTAAGAATTGGTGCACTTCTATTGAACTTGGCCACAGTAGCTTGACTTTAGCACCTACTATGAGTTTGTGAAGAATGGATAGATGTAAAGCTGTGAAATCTTGAGTTTCTCTCATCACCTGCTTGTTGTTCTTCTTTCTGACCTGTGTTCAAGTGAGTTGGATAGTGAGTTCTTCTTCTTTACATGTAATGTCCACTTAAATGGAAATAGACTTATCTCCTCAGCTGACCTTGAAATTTAGTGGAAAAGTTTTGTATGCTCATCTCATCACTTTAAAACTTTGTTGCTTAAAAATTACTTAAATGGTTTACTTAGCATTGAACTGGATTTTCTTACAAAGATCTGATGACCTACCAAGTTTGAATTTTATGACTTTAGAAGAGTATGTATGTATACATACTCTGCATGCTGACAAGAAATGATCAGTGTTATTTTCCCAAGCTCATATTTCATCAGCAGTTAAGTAGTTTAATTTAAAAATTATGGATAATTATAAGTTGAAACAATAAAATTCTGGAATAATCACATTAACTAATTTCAAAAGAAAAAGAAAAAATAAATCGAGAATCAATTCTCTAGCTTTAAGCCTTTTCATCTACTTTCCTTATTGAATAATAATTGGGAGAGAAATCTTAGACATTGAAAAAATAATTGGATTCAACTGTAAAATGTGGCCTCAGTAAGATACTGAGAATTTTTTTTTTACTGTGCTTGGCATATATGTTCATAAACAGTTGTGTAATATTAAAGTGATATCCTTTCTTTTATACATCCCCATGAATGTAACTGGTGATGTACTAATAAATGTTTAACATCTGGCTCCTGAGGTAGGAGAACACTGATTTGCAGAATTTTCTAATTTCCATTATATAAGAACTTCTATCAGGGCAGATGTCAACCAGCTTGTAAAGTTATAAACATTTAATTTTCAATTCTCATATCAAAGTACACTGCTAAATAAAACTTCTTCTACTTCTATGAGATAATATAAGCTACAGCCATTTAATTTGGTAGTGTTATTTTTAAATAATTACCTGTTTGTATATGAAAATAAATCTTAACTTTTGTTGAGATCTTTAAAATGAAATGAACTCAAAATAAAACCTAAATTGTTTCTCAAACTGGCATTACCTTTTTGTTTTTTTTAATAAAGGCAAATACATGTTTCTTTTATTAAAATGAACTTGTTTTATTTTGAAAATTATTTCGATATTGAGATCATTTAAAAAAATACTTAAGAAACAACCTTTAAAAGTAATTTGTTAGTCTCTATATAATTTTGTGATTCTAATGACTGCGAAAGACTCATTTTTCTTTTTTGAGAGTTATTGGTTGGAAATACGACTTCTTAGATGAGTCAAGCTGTTTCTGAGGTGGCTCAGTGATTCCATAAAGATTCCAGTGATTTCAAAAGAAAAGTCATCTCTATGTTTTCAGACATGTTCATGGGAGGTAGATGGCTCTCAAGTTTCTGCATCATGATTCAAATTACACAAACAGAACTTGATTCCTTTGGTTCATGGGTGATTGCATGTATGCTTCTTTTGTCATCTTTTAGTACTTGCCCAATCTTTGGTCCCTTCCTAAACAATTATGGACTGATTCCTTTAATTATTGAACCAATGAAGAATTGTTTCAGCAGCAAAGAACCCTACTGTATGAGTTAGAGGGATATGAAAGAGTTTAGTGTTTTCTAGATCCTTGCTAGGGTTGCCTAGTGATTTTTTAAATAAATATATCAGGTCATAAAACCATGAATATAATGAAAATCTTGCTGGTTGCCTTTTTTGAAGTTCTAGGTTATGGAAGTTTCCAATTGTGTCATATTCTCTAGCCTTTAGGCTTTTGAATAGTCTATTCTTTTTTTAAATACAATAATCCCTTTTACTGATTGGCTTATGTTAATTATTTGATTCTGAGTTGAGGCATTAAAAGTTCTAGGATAGCTTCTTTAACACCCTAGTTTGAAATTAGATCACGGTGTGGTTCTATGCATCATGCATCTACTGGTATTCATATTACCTATTTGTTTTTCTCTCCCAGATAGTGTTGTCTGTTGTCTGTTAGAACAGAAACCAATCAGTTTTACTTTTGTTATTCACAAAATATCTTGCATGACATTGATTAATAGTATCCTTTCAAAAGTAGTTTGTAGAATATATGAATAGAGGACTGGAGAAAGTATCTTGGAAATTACTTTGAAAGTGAGAATAGCTTTATTTTTTAATATTTTTCATTGAGGTAACATTACATTATAACATTATGTCATTTTCAGGTATGCAACATTAGGAATCAGTATCTGTATAAAATACATTAAGTTCACCACTGAAAGTCCTGTTGTATCCTTCATCATACAATTTTCCCCTTTTACTGGATTTACCCACCCACCTCCCTTCCTCCTTCTTTCTAGTAACCACTAATTTGATCTGCTAGTCTGAAAGTATATTTTTGTTTTATTTAGTTCATTTGTTTGGTTTCTCTATATACCACATATGAGTGAAATCATAGTCTTTGCCTTTCTCAGTCTGTTTTTTTCCTAAATAAGATATCCTCTAGGTTTATCCAGGTTGTTGCAAAAAACAGTGTTTCATCTTTTTCTTTTTAATAACTGAGTAGCATTCTATTATGTATATATATTACATCTCCTTTATCTAGTCATCTGTTGATGGGTACTTAAGGTTGTTTCCAGCTCTTGGCTGTTGTAAATAATGCTGCAGAAAAGCACTTCAAATGAGCATTTTTATTTTGAGGGGAAAATACTCAGAAGTAAAGTAACCGGATCATATGGAATTCATATTTTTAATTTTCTGAAAATCACCGGAAGGTTTTTCCAAACGGCTGTACCATTTTACATTCTACTAACAGTGTTGCGTAAGGGTTCCCTTCTCTTGCATCTTGCATTTTGAGTAATATTCATTCTCATGGGTTTGAGGTGATAGTTATTTTCTTTGCATTTCTATAATAATACAATACAAGGAACGTCTTTTCACATGTCCATTGGCCCTGTGTGTATCTTCTTTGGAGAAATGTCTATTCAGAGTCTCTGCCTATGAGTTAATTGGGTTATTTGTTATTTTTTGACTGAGTTTTATTAGTTCTTTGTATACTTTGGTTATTAACCCCTTGTACTTATTATGTTAAAATATATTTTCTGATTCAGTAGGGTGTCTTTGTTTTGATACTTCCTTTTTCTTGTATGAAAACTTTTAAGTCTGATGTATCATTTATTTGTTTTTGCTTGTTTCCCTTGCTATTAGAGTGGAGTCATCATAGATTTGTCTAAGCCCAGTGTCAAGGAGCCTATTTTCTATTTATTTTTCTATGTATTTTATGGTTTCAAGTCATACATGGCAGTTCTTTATCTGAAGGAATTTTTGTTTATGTTAGAAGTAGTCTAGGTTTATTCTTTTGGATGTTGTTGTCCAGTTTTCCTAACATCATTATTTTTAAGAGTCTTCCACTGTTTCATTATATACTTTTGGTTCTTTGTTGTAAATTACTTATCTCTGTATGAATGTGTGTTTATTTCAGTCTCTGAATTCCATTTCATTGATCTCTATGTCTATTTTCATTCCAATGCCATATAGTTTTGATTACTGTTACTTTGTAGTATAATTTGAAGTCAAGGAGCATGATGCTTACATTTTTGTTATTTTTTTTCCTCAGGATTGGTTTTTTTTTTAGAATCTTCTGTTGTTATAAATAGATTTAATTTTTGTTATGTTTCTGTGAAGAATGCCATTGAGATTTTGAAAATGATCAAATTGAATATAGTGATTGCTTTGGATGATATGACTGTTTTAAAGATATAAATTTTTCCAATCTATGAGTACAAGTTATCTTTCCACTCCTTTTTGTCTTCTGTTTCTTTTTATGAAGTCGTGTAGTTTTGAGTTTCACTTCTTTGGTTAAATTTATTCTTAGGTATTGACTTCTTTTAGTTGTGATTGTAAATGGGATTTGTTTTGCTGATTTATCTTTCCGCTAATTTGTTACTTGTATATAGATATGTAGCACATTTTATTGTGTTAATTTTGCAGCCTACCACTTTCCTGTGTTTATTATTTCTAAAAGCTTTTTTTTTTTTACTGGAGTCTGTGATTTTATAAGTATATTATCATGCATCTGCAAATAGTGATAATTTTATTCCTCTTTTTAATTTGTATCAGTTCTGTATTTGTTATCTAATTACTCTGACTAGGACTTTCAACACTATTTTAGTGAATTTAATAATGGTGAGGGTGGATATCCCTGTCTTTTTCTTGATCTTAGAGGAAAAGCTTTCCATTTTTCATTAATGAATATGATGCTGGCTATGGGTTTTTCATATATGGTCTTTATTATGTTAAAGTATCTTTCTTTGATACTCATTTTGTGGAGTGATTTTGTTATAAAAAATGTTGAATCTTGTCAAATGATTTTTTTCCAAGTCTGTCAAGATGTTTATATATTTTTTCTCTTTTCTTTCTGATAAACATTTATTGATTGTATATGTTCAACCATCCTGTATTCCTGAAATAAATCCCTTTTGAACATGGTGTATTTCTCTAGTATATTATTGAATTCAGTTTGCTACTATTTTGTTGAGGATTTTTGCATCTTTGTTTATCAGAAATATTGGTCTGTAGTTTTCTTTCTCTCTTCTTTTTATGTCTGTGTCTGGTTTTGTAATTAGAATAAAGTTAACTGAAGAAGTTTAGGATTTCTTACTTTTCAGTTTCTTAGAAGAATTTGAGAAAGCCAGATATTCTTTTTCGAAAGTTTGGAGGAATTCACTAGTAGATCTATCTGGTCCTGAGCATTTTAGGGGAGGGAGGCTTTTGATTATTGCTTCAATTTTCTTACTAGTGATCAGCCTGTTTAGGTATTCATAAAAGTTTGCCTACATAACTTCACATTTCAAATTATTTATAATGTGATGTCTCTCTATTAACCTATCTTATTATTATTTTTCATTTTCATTACCACTGTATGGACCACTTTTATAAAGCTTGTGTTTTTCCCCAGCATATATTCCAGCCTTTTGCCTCTGTATAGTATCTATGGTATATGTGTGTTATTAACTCTGTTGTCAGTGATTGAGCCTGATTGATACTTTCTCATCAGTAATTTACTAATTAGTTCAAGGGTGGACAGTAAGTAGAGCTTAAGCAGATAAGTATATGACATTTTCCTAGCTGCAGTATTGTTTTGATTTGGTCAAATCATGTCCAGATAGGATCTTGTTTGATAGTTGATTATACAGATATTATTTTGGAATCATGGCAGCCATTTTTTCTACCAAGAGTATGAGAATCTAGCTAACCTAGATCCCTGATTAAAGTAGAAATGTTTTTATCTCTACTTTGGTATTAATAACATTTAATTTTTAAAAATATTTTGAGTTTTCTGACTCTTGCAAATGAAAACCACTAATTGCTACAACTCTCAAATTGGTAGCAAGTAGAATAAGGCTTGTATCTAAGTCTTATGTGTATTTCCTATACCTGAGTAATTTCTTCTCATAGGATTTATTCAATAAATACATAGTAGCTTGAGCTGTAGATGATATTAGTGATAAATTCCAGGTCTATATTTTCTAAGTTTCTGACATTATTTAGGAAGTCATCAATTTCCAGAGGCCAATTTCAGAACTATTCAAACTGGAAATTATGCCACATTTCCTAGGATACATATGTATATTTCCTCCTGATTGCTGAGAGAATATGTACCAAAACAAATTCTGAGAACATTCACTTTATGTTATTTATCATAAGATTGACAAAAAGAAAAAAAATTGCCATAATTCAAACTTAATATGTAACTTTCTTGTTATGAAATTATCGTATATACAGTAAAAATTATAAGAAATGTGGACTTAAGAAGAAACTAATCTTGCACTTCCAATGAACATTCCTAGTTCACCAGACAGATTTTGCCATGTTCCTTCCCTTCTTGAAATTTGTTTAATAGGTGTTACCTCAGTTTGGGAGCAGTAGACTAAGACTAGCTTAACTTCTTCAGAGAATGATTTAAAAAGAGTAAAACAATATCAAATGCTGTATTTTTAAGATTAATATTTAAAAATAATGATGTAGCAATACAGCATAAATATAATACATCCATGTTAAAAGTTCATAATGCAACAAGTATCATTTGAATATGTTGTTTTCTTTATCTACTTAATATGCTTTTATTTCTTTTATTATCAAAGATAAGCTACACCTTTTTAGGTTGTATTTTTGACATAATCATTGATGTAAAAATTATGGTACTAGAAAATTCATTAGGATTCCATATTGAAGATTTTAAGTGTGATAAACAGGGGTGAACTTAAGAATGAGATATATTTGGATGTGCAAAGGTCTTATTTGCCTTGAGCAACTTTATGGGACTGTGGAGGTTGATAAAAATGTATGACTAGAAAATAAAATGCAAAATAACTCTCTTAAAGAAGAAGCCAAGGAGACTTTAAGTCCTCAATAGATTCATTTATTTTGAAACAAAACACCATTTTATACTTCCACCTTCATATTTAAAATTAGAATAGGCATGTAAAATTATTTTATTAACTATATTTTGGTACAAAAATTATTCTGTATTTGGAGAATTATCCTTAGGTAGCTAATATATTCTAAAATTTCAGGTTGCATAATTTTATAAGGTGTAGTAATCCTACTGAAAGTTTTATATCCCTAGGAATTCTACCTATGTTCTGAACTTTGAAACATCAAATTCATAACTGCATACATACAAATAGCAATAAATATTTTATAAAGCTACTATTGATGAGTTAATACTTTAAGGATTGAATTTGATTGTTCTGTTAATTTGATCAACGTTAAGTATTGTTTCCCCCTAGTATTTCTGAAGATAAAGACTATTTATTTTGGAATGTTAAATAGGCATCTCAAAAAGTTCATGGTTAGTTTTCAGCATTTTTTGAGACCCCTCTTGTCTTTCATTGATCATTTTTTTTTCATGAAATTGCTGGTAGGTAAAGCTGATTAGAACAATATAATCATAAGATAATTATTTGGTTTCTCAGCAAAAATAATAAATAATTTATGCCACATATTTGCAATTGCTCTCCTCTCCTAAGCTCCTAGCAGACAATGATGATCATTTATGAAGCATTTTTTCAAGTGGGTTTAAATATTGAGACATTTTAGTTGGCACTTGAGTCAAAACACATTTGCTGGCTTGATGTTAACTATAAATTATAAATTTAACTATAAATTAACTATAAATTTAACTATAAATTAACCCTGGTCAGCTGTCTTGCTTGGGAGAGAAAGTAAAGTTTGGGTTAATGCAAATATGTTGCTTCTCCTAGAAAATCAATTCTGAGAGCAGTCACTATATATATATATATATATATATATATATATATATATATATATATATATATATTCAGAATATATTCAGATATATATTCAGCTGTGTATATAAAGGACATAGCATTACTAAATGACATAAACTAAGTGGGCTTTATTGGGGCCAACATATATGTATGAACCTAACTTACTAGGAAATCAGCCCACCTCGACCTTAGCTCTTGCAAAAAGCATAAGGAGAAAGCCAGGGAGCAAGGATTATCCCATTTATTAGTGATTACACTGAGATTTGAAATAGAAGTATAAAAAATATTTATGGTGACTACGTGCCTGAACTCCTTTTTTTTAAGCAGAAAAATGTATCTTACTACTAGTCCAGATCCCTTTATTAATCGGTAATATACTAATGGTAACTCATATACTGTCCTTTTGCTAGCAAAATACCATGACCAATAGACATTTTAAAATACCTTTATTTTTAGAAATGAAAGTTCAAGACCAATAACTATCTGTGACTTAGGTTTTTTATGGTCTTTAATGTCCATAGTGGTGAAAACTGCAACCTTACATGTTCTGACAAGATGCTAGTACACTCTGGGTACTTTATTAATGTTAAACAATGAAAATTAAAAGTAGAAATGATAACACTGTACTCATATGTACTGCCTTTTTGTCTCTGTGCTTTCTTCTTCATAAAGTTTTAGCACATTCTCCTAGAGTAACTAACCAGGATAATTGCATTATCGATAATCATTAGTTTCTCCCTGATTCACTGCTTATAATTGACATTACTACATTTAGTTAAATTAAATTTGAAAAAATATAGTGATTGAAAATAGCCACTTAAGTGAACCAGCCAGAATGAAGTGATTAGTAATGAAAAAAAGATAAAGATTCGCATTGTGATAATTATCGTAATGCTTTCCTATTAAATGATCCTTTTAATTTCCTTTTTTCTTTCTTTTTTTAAATCATTGATAGTTTCCTATTGTATTTTTAGTATTGAGTGCTTATTCTAAAACTGGTTGAGTCAAACTGGTTGTGACATTTATTTTTATTGATCCTGACAATGAAGACAAAATGAATTAAGTAACTGTATTTTTAAATGATCTTGTCCTTTCCTTTTCCTAATCACAATTTCCACTTATTTTTGAAGTTCTCTGATTACTAAACATCACACGGCAGGTTTAGGATTGACCCTGTAAAAATTTCCACAATTGATCCATCTTCCTATGAAGTATTAGTAACAGAGCATATAGCCAACGCAATGGAATGTTATTCTATAAACTTTTTTTGTTTATTGTATTTCAGTATCACTATAAAAGTATGGATGGCATGGCTTACGCCATACTGGTGAGCTATTTGATATCAGAATATAGCATTCTTCTAAATCTCCCCTATTAATAAGCAACTTGTCTTTATTATTCAATCTGATTATTTTCTTCTGCACTTGAGCCCATCTCACAGTTGGACTACTATGTTAGATACAATAATATTCAAAAAATTTTCATCCCTGCTGTTTAATTTTCTTCATATTTCCATAAGGGTTAGAAAATTTTGGGTTGTGTGGTTATTGGCATTTTAAATTGGCAACACTGGCTAAGTCCTTCAAGGACAAAGGAACCTACTAGTAAAATAAATAACTGAAGCTTGAAAACTGTCCTGAAGTCCAATGGCATGGATTCCCCTCTGGATTCTCAAAATTACTAGATGTGTGATTTTGGATTAGGTTCTTTGGAGATCAGTTTAAGTTTAGTAATAGGCATTTAAGAAGATGTTTGTGAAACCAGTTGAAATAATGTAGATGAAATAATTATATTAACAGGCTGGTTGACTCTTCTGTATTTTACAATCATATGATCATCTGAGGTGAATTGAGGGAAAACCCAATTATTGACTTATAATTTTGACAGGGCTGAAAACAGTTGTTTAGTACGAGGGACAAAAGCAGAGTCCTTTCTCTAGGGTAAGCATTTGCAAAGAAAGTACATACAGCTAAGGCTGTCCTGCATTCCCAAACTGAATTTTTTTGACAGGGATGATATAGTTTCAGTTGAAACTATATTAATAATATAGTTATTAATAATGGGATAATAATAATAACTCAATTGAGTTATTCTTTGCTTCACTGATAACCTTAGTGTTGTTGATCCTGGAAAGGACTTCAGTGATCTTTAATTACCTTTAATTACAGGAGAGAGAGTTTATTCTCCTCTTGCAGAAACATAGGACATCCTTCTGTGGAGCAACAGTAAATATGCTACAACAGAAATAAAGTTTTAAAAGTTAAGTATAATGATATGTACTTATATGCTTATGAAAGTGGGAAAAAAACACCCAGAAAAATGTAGTAAACCTTTAAAATATTATCTGATTTTCTATCTAATTTCTATCTGCAATTAGTTCTGGTTATGATTACCAATTTGAATATACCATTTTAAAGCTATTTGTTTTGAAAAACACATTTGCTTATCCTCATAGTGTATCTTTTATGTCTCTTACCAATGACAAATATTATCTTTGTTCACTTGTATTGCTATTCTAGCATTTTCCAATGCTGCCCTGAAAAATACCTACATATTATTCAAGATATTTACATTTCTTCTCTTTTTCATTTACTAGCCTCAGAGCAGCTCAGGATTGAATGCTGTCTATTTTGTGCCTGTTGACCCCATTTCATATTGTATATGTTCAGTGAACTTTAACTTACATACTTAAAACATGATTTCAGCTTTTATAAAGGTAGATAGTATTTTGCTATCTCTGTAATGAATGCAAGTTCCTTTGAAGGACTTACCATCTATTCCTCTTGTAAAGACATTTGTGCATGTACTCTACTCATGAGAGGCGATTCAACTCTTTCTAAAGAAATATGGTCATTCACTAATGATTTTATGTTTTCCAAATGGATCAAGAGGTTTTTGTCTTCATGGAGCACTTTTTGTTATTATTACAGGTGGAGAGAAGAAAGGCCACTGTAAAGTTTCTTATAAAGATTGAGCAGTGTCTTAGTTTGCTATTATTTCTTCTTTAAAATATGTGAAAATGGCACAGATTTCACTTTTATTTGTATGATTGGTACAGTTTCAAGAATTTAAAAAATTTGACCAGGTAGAATGAATTTATCTATCTTTATATAGCCAGTTATTCTGTCATAAATATTAAACTTCATATTTTCCTAGAAATGTGATAGCAGGATTTATTCTTTTATTTAAATTGCTACTGTGATTATACTAGTTTGCTATGGCTGACATAACAGATTACATTAAATGCCTCAAGGGAGCACACATTTATTTTCTTACAGTCCTAGAGGTCAGAAGTTTAAAACTGATTGGCATAACTCTGTTCCTTCTGGAGGCTTTACGCAAAAGTCTTTGCCCTTGCCATGTTCAACTTCTGGAGACCACTTGTGTTCTTAGTATGACTCCACATCACTCCACCCTCTAATGCTGTCTCATCTCCTTCTCTGACCCTTCTGTCTCCATGTCTCCCTTTTATAAGACCTCTTATAATTATATTGGGATAACCAAGGTTAATTTCCCCATATTAGGGTCTTTAATTTAATTACATCTGTGTAGTATTTTTTTGCTATATAAAGTTACATACTCTCACTTTCAGGAATTAGGATATAAATATTTTTAAGGACCATTATTCTGTCTACCACAATAATAGTTTAAAAATACATGTTTACAAAAGACAGAAGCACTATTTTTAAAAGGGAAACTTGTCTTAAATTACCACTATTATTACTGTATGTCAAAAACAGTAGTCAAGATGTAAAACTTAACTTTTTGTCTTTTTGTAAAACAATTGTAGTATAATCAATTCAGTTAAATACAATTTCATTCAAGCCACTCTTGGTGAGTTAAATTAGGAAAAAGGGAACATAATCATGGCTTAACCAGGTTTTGTAAAGCATAAAGAGGATGATTTTTCATTTCTTTTAATATTGACAAGCAAAGGACATTTGAATAGAATATATAATTTCCAGATGGAGAGAAAATGTATGTGATTGAGGTTTTGTAAAAGATTGCTTTTTTCTCTTTTAATGAAGCTTCATGAACATGAATCATCCTTTTCATATGGTAGATTGTGTTCACTTGACTTATAACTAAAAAAGGCACTTACCTCAGGTAATTTTATGAACAAGAAAAAACATTCTGTACTCTGAAAATATCCCAAATAGTGTTTTTGAGATGATTCAGCCATATCTTGTTATTGGTATTTAAAAATTCCTTATGTATTTCTCTGCCACTATGACAACTCATTGCAACACATAAAATAACATTCTGAAGAACATGATTAATGAGTCCCTTCTATCCCCAGCTTTATCTAAATAGCCATAAGTTTAAATGGCTCTTTCATATAAACATATGAGTGATTATTACATTTGTCGATGTTCTGTTATGAATGATAATAGAAAGAAATGAACAAAACACTTAAATGATTTTGGGAAGCCAAATCAGAGAATTTGGAGCTTATCCCCATGGGGCCAATGTCTTAAGAAAGACACTCATTCTAAAAGATTAAATATAAACATCAGTTAGATCTTCATCATAATTTTTGAGCAGGTAATAATTGGAAAAGATGAATTTGGAATACTTGAGTCCCTCCTTTTGAGGAGATTTTTGTAGAAACCTAGGGCAATGTAAGTACAGTGAAAATACAATGATATTAATGAGTAGAGGGTATGAAGTCCACTTTGCTGGAGTTAAAGTCAAGATGGTAAGAAGAGATAAGCCCTCCTTTGTCAGACAGTGAAACTCAATTCTGAATTATTTTCTATAGGTGTATCAAGTTTCTGAAACATAATATTTATTCATAAACATTTCTGAAAATAATAAATAAATATTAAGGGATGGGATTAAAGTTATTAAGATCCCTTTGGTTTTACTTCAAAACTAGTAGTTTATACATGGAAGTGACTTAAGCTCAAAACTGGTTAATTTGCACAAAAATAAAGGGTTAAAACTATGTAATTTAGAAAGAATAATTTGTTTCTGATTTCTGAATCTCTACATGAAAGAGAGAAGTACTGTTAGAGGTTAGAAGGACAAATTAAAAAATAAATTTAGTATGACTTTTCATGTTTATTCATAAATAATATGACTGAATAGTTTTTTAAGAACATAGTCAATAGGAACTGATAAAGATAAATGGAATAAGTATACATGTCATCCTGATATTGATATAGTTGTTTGTATAATTCACATTTGTAGTAGGTAAGACAGTAATGCTACCAGGATCAAGCTTTGTCAGGTCACTCAGGTGTTTGCCTAGAAGCTCTGACTCTTAAAATTCAAATGAAATGTGCTTGAATCCTCAAAGGATATTTTCATTTTTTTGTTGGATTTTTCTGACTGTAAGCTTATTTTACTAACAAATTACTCTGTATTTGGAGCACTTCAAAATCTCAGTTTCCTTTTTTCTGCTTTATGACATGCCTAAAAAAATCTCTACCCCTTTCATTAAGTTACAAATAACTTTCAAAAGTCTCATTAGATCATGTTTCAGGTACGGAGAGTGAACTTTAATGTTTTAGAACAATGGAAAAAGTTTTAAATCACATGGCAAAGTACTTGTAATTGAATACAAGGCATTTCTGTCCTTAAATAAAATGTTTTAGTCATCTTTGTCAACTTGGTCTCTAGTCTTACTAATTATATTCAGAGTAACTCAGTCTACTGTAGCCCTAGTCTATAAGATTATTTTTGTACTTTCATTTTATATGTAAAGATTTGGTGAAATGCTTTATTAAACAATGGCCCTTCAGCCCAAATCTCAACCCCTCCCCACTATCTCATTCGTCTCTACAAATAAAAAGGGGAATATGAAGGTTTGTTTTCCCATTAATAACTTTTTTCTCCTCAAAATTTTTACCCTCAAAAAGAATTACTGCAGGCAGTATAGACTGAATGATATTTTTGTCTGTATTAAATTGAGCATTAGTTAAAGTTATGATAATGCAGTCAATGTTAGATTATAACCAGTAAAGATAAGAGGAAAAGCCTGAGAAACTCAATCAAATGGTTCAGAGCTTGTGACACATGACAGCTCTTTCCATATTCCTTAAATAGTCAGAGAAAAGATTAAATGGTGATTTTGTTCAGAGCCCTTGACAACTGAATAATAGAACATATGTGCAAGACTAACAGAGACTCAAGTTAGAGCTGTTAGACTGGGAACACTTGGAAAACTTGGTTGCTCATATTTCTCCAACCATATGTAAAGGAGAGTGATTTTTGCACAGAATGTTCAGCTCTATCCTGGCTAGTAAAGGAAGGATCACAGAGACTCAGTTTTCTGTTCATGAATACCTTGTTTTTGGGTTCAGAGTTACCATGGCAGCAATAACCTAGCATCTTTGGGGGGTTCATAAAAAATTGTCATTGAAAGTTGATAGTGTTCAAGAATTTCACAAGCTTCTCTCAGAAAAAGTGGTTAATAGCATACATAATAAATCAAGTATTCTCTGTACAAATTATTTTTTAAATAGGTAAATTGCTTCTACAATATAGCATATATTAAAGGATACCACATAGGTCTTAAAGGAGTTAATGCAAGCTTCACAGGAACACAGATTGAAATCCAATTATTTATTTATTGAAATGAGAAGCTTTCCTTGAGTGATTGTCCAACTCGTGACCTATGAAATTCTTGTCTATACATTTCCAGAATATACAGTGATTTGACCCTGTCAGATAGTTATTTTAAAATTGTGTGGATAAGACTGTTTAATTATTTGAGTGTTCATTTTTCAGTACATTGTTTGGTATCTTTTAGATAACTCAAACCAAAAATTTAATTCAGAGATAAACCCAGTGAAGACAGAACATAGTGGTCACAGTGCTAGACTTGGAAGCCAGAGTTCAAGTCTATTGTCTATCATCCACTCTCTGTATGACTTTGATAAAATTATTTAAAACTTTATGTCTTACTTTTTCATTGATAAAATGGAGATAGTAACATGTTCCCCCTTCAGATGGTTATCATGAGTAATAAATGAGCTATTAAGTAAAGTGCTTAGTAAATAGAAACCTCAAAAATATTTTAAAATCT
Source organism: Solenodon paradoxus (assembly GCA_004363575.1). Taxonomy (NCBI): domain Eukaryota; kingdom Metazoa; phylum Chordata; class Mammalia; order Eulipotyphla; family Solenodontidae; genus Solenodon; species Solenodon paradoxus. The sequence goes on along the minus strand of RJWH01000007.1, from coordinate 547,337 downwards.
GTTTGTATAGTGTTTCATATATAAAACTGAAAAACATGTTTGCAAAACATGCTAATCTTGAACCATTTTTATTTCAAAATGCTCATTTTCTTTTAAAACTTAGAAAGTAAATGTTAATATGGAACTTTAATTTTACTATAAACTAAGTGATCTTTTACTTTTGGTTATATTTCTAGTTGGAACAGCATATAAAATATTTATTAATTTTAGCAAGCATAATATTTTAGTAAACACTGAATATATAAAATTCATCTGTTAATTTTCCAGGGCTGAAAGATTCCCATAGCTGTGAGTAGAGTTCAGCCTTAGGTTGTTTTCCTGATATTTACATTGTGTAATAAAGTGTTTCTCATAGTCTGTGTTATTATTGGGAAAAACATTAATTTAATAAATAGAAGAGTGAAAGTTTTTAATGGCAATGAGTTAATGAAGAAATTGGTTTTGTAATCTTTATAAGAGTAAAACTATTTTTCTCATTTAGCATTTTATTACGTTTACAGGGGAAAAATATAATAGTAGGTAAAATCTCTTAAGAACCTTGACCTATTGAGATAAAAATGACTTAAAAGGTTCAGAGAAAATTATTTATCTTGGAAGATTAACCTTATGGCAACAATTGTAAAGTTTCACAGATATTAGTGTTTTTACTGTTATACTGAATTAAACATAGTTTGACTTAAATAGAATTTCATTACTATAGATACAAATGAATGAGTTAAACCAATTAAATATTCTAAGTATTCTTTATTACTGCTGAATCATGCTAAAGAATAAGAGGCTGACCATACAAACTTATTTATATGTTAATATCTTTTATTTATCCTAGGATCTTATTTTGTTTCAACCTTATCTACTAGGTTCTTGTTACACCATCTCTGTATTTCTCTGAGAATTTCTTGTCAAATTATTGTGCCTTAAATTTATTTTCCCCTACTTATCCATTTTTTAATTTTTCAACTTTAAAAAGCTGTTCAGATCTTTTTTGGTAGTCTTCAGAAAAATGTCTCTGTTTTTTTCTGTGCTATCAAGACAGCTCCTTCCGTTTATTTGCTACCAACCATCTAAATGGGCCTTCCACACACTTTACCTGTCTTTTCTCATTTCTCCTTTTCTCCACAGTATGAGTGATTGTCCTTTCACTGTCTTTTCACTGCTCTCACAAGGTGTCAGATATCAGCCTATGTCAGATTAGGTGGTTTCTTAGATTCTGAAATCTATCCATTCTCTCTGAGGTATTGGGCAAATTGAAAACATAATGAGATATAAATTGACATCTAACATTTTTTAAGTTTAAGGTATACAAAAAGTGTATGTACTTTGACTTTTTGATTCTACATATGAGTGACAAACTTCTCACATGGTTTCTCTGCTGAGATCTAATATACCTATTTAACCTGTCAACAATGTCTATTTGTTATTCTTCTTATTGTGCTTAACATGAAATTGCCCTTAGGAATTTACTTTCATACCTTAAACATAGAATTATTTAATTCAAACGAATCTCAGTTCTTTCCCTTTCCCCATTTATTTGTTTCTCATTTTTCTTAAACTCTTGTGACCTTATTACCTCTACTGTTATTTAAGCCAGAAACATCAGAATCGTCATTGTAAGCTCACTTCTAGTCAGCCATAAACTTGTATAACCACTTGTCTTCATTTTTAGCATATCTCACCATTCATAACAGCCCTCAACAGTCTGTTCTGTCTTTGCATAGGTACAATTAGAAAGTTTTTCTATGAGCCCTTTAAAAGATCTTCCAACTCTTTAGCTGGTTTTCTGACTTAATAATTGCTCTTTGATAGCTGAATTTGCTCTGAAAAGGACCATCAGAGTCACTATTCAGATTTTCATTTTCTTCTCTAGTTATCAATATAAAGAGGAAGTAAGCATCATTATCCCTTTACTTTTTGCTAGGGATCTCTAGGGATACCCTCCGAAAAAGTCACACATAGATTTCTGCCTGCAGAACCAGTGAGAGGGTCATGAGATGGTGATTTAAACCCAAATTTGTCTGACTCCCCTAAAGAATTTTCCTCTGAAAGCAGAATCACTTATTTTCATTCAACGAAATGTATAGCTACTGAAAAAAACTTCTCCATCTGTGTAAATATTGTATTTGCTTAAATCTTTGAAGTTTCCAAAGGCGTGTTTTGACTTTTTAGAAAAAAATGTTCAACTCACTTGTTTAGTTACAGGACAACTTGTACTGAAGAAGAATTAAGCCAGTGTGTTAATTTTGCATACTGACTGTAGTGGTTTTCAAGAGCATGAGACGATAGCATTTTCTACTTGAAAATCTCATTTTCTACTTCTTTTGAACATATTAAGTAAATAACTACCCAACAAAGTATTATAGAGAACATTTAAAAAATGCTTTTATAATCATATACTAAAATCAGAACGACCATTGCTAAACATGCATGCAACTTTGTTCTTTTAGAGTAACAGAGTATGATTCCTATTCATCTCATTTTTTTGAAATACCTGGGATTTTAATATAAGTATTAGAAATAGAACCATTTTGATTATCACAAAGAGTAATTCAACTTTTATCCCCACCTTTCAGAAAAAAAAATTTATTCTCTTTATTTAGAACTTAGAGGAAACTCAGATGACTTCATTTATAATTATCTGTGTTTCCAAAAAGCAGTAAACATATTTTCTACATTAATTTTCCCACTTGTTCATAATTTTTATGACTATACAGGGCCAGTAAAAGATTTTCCCTTATTCTCTGAAAATATATTATATATAATACACATATATTTTATATAAAATATATATTAAATGTATGTATTATATATACTATATATTAGAATTTAGACTTATGCATGTAATATGAGTTATAATTAAAGACAGACTAGAATTTTTCAGTGCATTCATCTAGCAAATATTTCATTTTATAAGCATGTAATACAGAGAAAACATTTTTAAGTAAGAAAAGTAAATACATAGGGAGATTGGTCTCTCTGGGTCCTTAATGCTCTTAGTTACTCATCAGGATTTGTTTGCTTATTTATTTATTTATCTGTTTGTTTATTTGTTTATTCATTCATTCATTCCAAGTTTGCACAACTGAATTATCTAAAGAAATCCAATTCCCTTATATTAAGTTTCTGTATTGTTATAATATAAACTCTAAATTTATGTTTAACTGTTAGCTTCGTATTTATCAATTCACTTATTTACATTTATATAGTGAACATGAAATCAATTCCAGGTCTATGTTAAGCATTGAAGACAATATCGCAAGGCTTGACATTCTCCCTATTCTGAAAGTCTGAGAGGAGTAGTATAGGAGTAATCATAGGGAATGACTTTCAAGCCCTTTGAAGACAGTGGTATGTAAATAAAGCAGAAATAAAGTATTTCAGAGAGAGGGAATAAATTATGAAGTGTCCAGAGCAAAGAATGTATAGTAAACTCATGTGCCTCATGTTTGGGTATGTGAGTTAGAGGCTGGAGGAGCAAACAAGAGTGAGTTTTGACAGATTTCAAACTGTATCTTCATGGGAATAAGTAATAATTAAAGAAAAAATGTTAAGAAGGTAATATAATCATATTTACATTTTAGAAAGCTCAATCTAACTTTAGTTGGTAAAAAAATTAGTTGAGTATAATAGAGGTGGCAGAGTAACTGATTAGGAGTCATTGTGATAAAAACAAGAAATGAGGGGGCTAAACTTCAGGGAATGGTGGTGGGATGCAGGAAAATGGAAGTTGCCTGGGAGGTATAATCGGTAGGACAATGTTAAGAGATGTAAGCATGGAAGGCAGCAATGTGTACCATGCAGCTGAGAAACAGTCCTTAGCATAGACTATTTTGGCAGACTACAGAGTACAGTCCCACAGAAAAACTCCGATTTCTGGTGTGAGTGACTAGATAGATGGTTAGCTTATTCACTGAGTTAGGGAGAGTAGGAATAGATATGTATTGGTGTTGATAAATAATGGGTACAGTTTTTGACATGATAATTTTGAGGTGTCTATATGATATCAAAAAGTTCAAGACCAATAGGTAATGAGATATATAAATCTGGAGCTCATGGACATTTCGTTAGCATTAGCTGTGGACCTGAAAATATCAGTATATATAATTAAATATATAGAAAGAGATGAACATTTACAGGGAGAAATATAGAGTGAGAAAAGCTAAGAAACTGGACACCCTGTCTTGGGGATGGAAAAGAAGAACAGCAATAGGTTCTGTTACTGAGCTAATAGGAAAATCCATATAGATTGATGCTATAGAATAAAGAGCAAGAGGGAGTTTCTTTCTAAGGAAAGAGTTGTTAACTGTGCCACATGTTGTCAAAAAAAACCAATTATGGTCAACATCAAAACCAAATTATGGCATTTATTAATAATAATTATTAGTGAACTTGAAAAGAGCATTTATTAGATAAATGTGACACTATTGAGAATGGGACCTAGATAATATGACAGGTTGAGAAGACAATGAGAGGTGAGCAAATGGAGACAGGGAGTGTAATATATGCTTTGGAATATTTAGAATGTGAAACATTTAGAAGGGAGAGAGTCAGTTTGTTAGAGGAAACGAATTAGTGGAGAATTTTCCTTTTTGAAGAAGGATAGAACTTGAGTATATTCTGTTGATGGGAAAGAATACACAGAGATGAAAGGATGGAAGAAAATTAAGTTCCCAAGGAGGAAAGAAAAGAGAACAATCTCTGGAGAACTGATACAGAGATTAGCCTTTAATAAGAGGAGGAGGCAAGTCTCTTTCACTGTGACAAGAGGAAAGGAAGGAAATTTACATAGAAACAAATAACTTTTTGATTTAGTGGCAGAATATTGGGGGAATTTCAGAGTGATGCCTTATTTTCTCTAAAGATGAGGCAAAGTCATCTGTTGTGCGAAGAGAGGGAAGATTGAGAAAGGAATGAGATTTGAGAGTGATAAAGACAGTAAACATTTGTTTCAGGTAATTTGTTGTATAATTTTACATGAATGATTCAGTTAATCCTTGAAGCAATCCTATGAATTAATTATCATTTTTATTCCCATTTTAAAAATCAAGATAGTAATAGTCTTGGACTAGTCCTTAGAAGAACAGGAAAAGAAGCTAATATGTTTCTTTTGTGGTTAGAGGCCAAGAAATTACAAAATTATCAAGCTTATGGATCTCATATCTTCATGACACTTGAAAACAAAATTTCTAAACAACTATCATGAACATGGCTTGATTCTAATTCTTAGTATATATAATGTTAAAATATTTATGTGCCTGTTTCCCTCACAGGAAGGAATAGTATGACTCTTAATCATTATTGTACCCTCACACTTAGTACGGTATATTAGGGTCATAGTAAGCACTTAGAAACTTTATATTGAGCCAGTTTAAACTGGTTTCACTTCTCCCTTTTTTCCAGACCCACCAAGTGCTTTATTTTCTTGATTAAATATTAAAATTCCTCCAATTGTTCCACATATGTTTTTGTCCTGAGTCTCTTCAGATTTTTGCTAATATTTTGCTCTATAAACTTTATTTAGTTTATGTTTGTCTTTACCATGTTATACTCACAAATGAATGTAGTTCTTAAGCTATATCTTAGAAGAATAAGGCTAACATCAAAGTTATAGATCTGGTCATCGCTTTTTTAATAAATTAAGAGGAAAATAGCAGAATCTTTGAAGATAATAATTATGGTTCAAGTATGCTACATTTAGCCACAAATATTTTAATCAGTTGTTTCCACTGAAGTGATGCCGCTGTTAAGTATTACTCATGGTGGATTTAACTCAACTACACTAGTGAATGTTTAGCTACTGTCTGGCTCCTTCTAAAGTTCAGCAAACATGCATAATTCTTTATACCCTGTTGGTTATGTGGTAACAATTTCACATTAGCAAACCAGAACAGAAAGAATCAGCCTTGTTGACAGCTTAACTTTACTATGAAACCTATTTCAGAATTTGAATCTCTAGAATGGCAATGTAATAAATTTTTGTTGTTTCAGCTACACAGTTTTAGTAATTTGCTCAAGTAGTGGTGGGGGAATACAGGGAAGTACATATTGAAGTTACAAAATGAGACAGAATGAAGGACAAATACTAAAACTCTTAATGGAGACAATCATTCCACATCCAGTGACTGGGTAACTAAAGCAGTTTCTTCAGCTTTAACCTTCACACACACACATTTCTCTAAGTTTTGTATTAGCTTACTGTTTATAGCAAGTTATTAGCACATGAACTATCAGCAGAATTATGTATACTAAATAATGAAAACACAAGCTAAGGAAAAATGGCAGCTGATCTGCTTATAAAATTTAGGCTATTTGTCTGCATAGCAAAGTTAAATTTAGCTGTCCCATAAAATATCACAACTTATATGTAATTTTGCTAAGAAATTTTTCTTTATTGCTAAAAATGATGATACATTAATTATATTATTATTACTTATTTAGTATTTAGAATTTATGCTGTGCCACATACTGTAATAAGAATTTCACATATATCATTGTATTCCATCTCACAACATCAGTATATGAGATATCTACATTTTACAGATGAAATTTAAGCAAACTGGCTCATGTCACAGTGGTGGTTAGAATATTCCCTAAGGGATTTCTGGTTCAAAATGCAGTATAAAAGGATTTTTAACTCATATTCTCTAAGGAATAAATTGAATCTACAGCTTTGTACCAAATACACTCTGGCCAAAACCTATAGATTCCTGCACATTTGACTAATGATAAAAAGTACACAATAAAAAGAGTCAGCTTGGGGGAGGAACTACTGACTATAGTGCCTGAATTGGAGACAATGCAAGGGTAGAGTGGAGACCAAGCACACCCAGCATTTGGCCTCAGGAAAGGAGAATACAGGTCTGCCCTAGCCTGAAGTGAGGAGATTTTGAGCCTCACCCTGGCTTGAAGAGTCCTGACTGTGCACCCTGCCACAACCTGAACTCAGGGGGTTGCATGCCCTGCAGTTGTCTGATGAGAGAAGACATTCCCCAACCTGGCTAGAGGAGGAGACTGCATGGCTCTCCCTAACTGAGATTATAGAGAGCAGCCATCCAGGCTTCAGTGTCTGAGAATCAGCACATCCTAGGCCTCTGCTCCAGGGGACCAGTGGACCACTGACCCTACCATGTAGTCACCCAGAACCACTGCCTTACAGGCTTTAGTTGCTGAAACCTGCCTCTGACCCCCATCCTGCCCAGCTGCTGACAGGAACAACTACCTGCTAAGCCTTAGGACTTGTGTGCCCCCCTATGCCTCAACCCAGACCCAGAGATTTTAGAACACAGTTGGACTACCTGAGAGCTGTGTTACAGACTACACCTGTACTACATGAGAACTGCGCTGCACTAGAGAGCTGCACAGTCTGTAAGCACCACCTGAAAGAGCATCAGTGGCCCACCACAAAAAGGCGTTCTAGAGAGCATAACTGCCACTGTTAAGGGAAGGCCTCCAGATGATGAGAAGACTGACAGTAAGGCACTTAAAGGTAGAAAAAACAGCACTTTATTACAGATACTGTGCTGGCTCAGGGGTATTACCCAAAGCCGAGCAGCCAGGGCTCTAGGGGAGCTTCTTTTATACCCTGGGATAAAGGTTTATCTCTATTGATAGCTCTTATCAGCAATTATAGCTGCAGGGAAGGAACACTATGCTTGCTTACCCTCTTGGTCAGGGAGACAGGGTGGAAAACCTCTGGCAGACTAATTCTTGCCTTGGAGTCAAGAAAATGTTTTCTATCATATTCTCCCCTCTTGATCCTCAAACTGGTTTATAGCCTTGGGGATTACACAGGAGAATCTAAACTGGAAGTGGGAACAGGGGCGACAATTCTTTCTGGCTACCTCCTGCTGAATTGGACTGTTACGAGGCTCAGCAGGTCAAGTCTTCTAGTCTTCTGTTCCCAGGGGGTTGTAATGTCAGTTTATTGACCTTGTCTGGAGTAATATCTGAAGCTTTAAAGCTTCAGGGGTTCCAGGGATCAGAAGCATTTTCCCGAAGTTTCCTGAGTCCTTCCTGTAGTTGGCAGGTTATATCCCTGACAATTCCGGAGAAGACCCAGCTTCTGTTGGCAAGCCAGGTGGGTTATTGGTTTCTGCAGGTCTCCTCTGGAATGCATGTCAGTCTGAAATGAGTGGGAGACAATTGTTGGGTGGTCCAGCATGGACGGTGCTCAAAGAGGCCCAGTCAGGTGGTCTGTCACTCAGCTGGTGGGCTGCTTTCACCCAAGAATGGTGGATCCAGGTGTCCAGACCTGCAACTTTAAGAGCTGTGGGAGTGGTTAGTAGGACTGGATAGAGTCCTTTGCAGGTTGGCTTCAGGGGCTCATTTTTACCCACGCTTGATCCCCTGGTTTATAGAGGTGTACAAGTATTCCTAAGGAGGTGGGTAGGCTGGGTAGCACCCATCGATGTACTTCACGAACGGCCCTTCCTAGTCCCTGTAATTGTTTCTGAATTTCTAAGTTCCCCAGTTCCTTTAGGTTCCCCCTTAGGTTGACTTAAGGGAGGGGGTCGACTGTATAAAATCTCAAAAGGGGAAAATCCTGTTCTGGCTCTTGAGGCACAGCATACCCATAAGAGGGCTAAGGGCAGTGTGTTTACCCAGGGCAAACTAATTTCCTGACATAACTTAGCCATAGCCTATTTGAGGGCCCAGTTCATGTACTCTACCTTTCCTGAACTCAGGCACAGTTCCATTGGATATCTATGGCCTTAGCTACCTGTTGCACTACTTCTGCTGCAAAGGCTGGACCATTGTCTGATCCTATAGTCAGTGGCATCTCGTATCCTGGGATAATGTCTTTTAGCAACGCCTTGGTTACCTTTCTGGTATGGGTGGGGTATGATTCGACCCATCCTTAGAAAGTGCAGACAGACACTGAGATATTTATTTATTCTGCTTGGTAAAGTCTACCTCTAAATCTTTAAAAGGAGTCTGACCACAGCAGTGAATTCCTGCTGGTCCAACAGGACTCTGTTGAACATGATTTTATGCACAAAAGAGGCAGTGCTGAGTCACCAAGGCACAGAGGGATGGCTGTCAAGCAATCGTGTAGTACTGGCTTAACAAAGTTTCTAGAGCAGTTTTTCCTAGGTGGGTAAGTTTATGGTGTTGAAGGACTACCCGATGTGCTAGTTGTTCTGGCACACAGATCTTATGGTCAGGGGATACCCACCATCCTTCTTTTGTTACATTTCCCCCTTCCAGTTGTGCTCATTCCTTTTCCTGGGTCTTGTATTTTGGGGTGTAGGTAATTCTGGGACTCGTATGATCCTTGACGATACTGCTTGTTCTTTGGCCACTTGTCTAGCTGCCACATCTGCTCGACAGTTTCCTTTGGATATTGAGTCCTTTCTTTCTGGTGCCCCTTGCAGTGTATGACTGCTACTTCCTTGGGTTCCCAAATTGCCTTAGTAGTTTTAGGATTTCTTCTTGATTGTTTATTCCTTTTCCTCCTTCTGTTAAAAGTCCTCTTTCCTTATATATAGCGCCATGTACATGCAGAGTGGCAAAAGCATAGCACAAGTCAGTGTAGATGTTGGCACATTTATCCTTGCTGAGTTCTAATGCCCTGACTAGGGCCCATAGTTCTGCCCTCTGGGCCTACCATCCCTCGGCAAGTCTTTTGCCTCTATAGTTTCATAGTCTGGTAAAACTGCATACCCAGCGTATCTCTTGCCCTCCTCCATGAAGCTGCTACCATCTGTATAAAGAACGAGGTCAGGGTTTTGCAGCATCTTGTCTTTCAAGCCTGGTCGGCTAGGAAAGACTTCATCAAGTGCCTCTAGGCAGTTATGCTCTGGGGCCCCCACAACAACAGGCAAGAAGTAGTGGGGTTTAGGGTTTTAACTGCTTCTAATCACACCTGTGGATTTTCACACATGAGCCCTTGGTACTGGGTCATCCAGGCATGAGTTAGCCAGTGCTGTCCCTTGATATCTGTGAGTATGATAACAGAGTGGGGCACTTTAATATTTAGGTTCTGTCCCAATGTAAGCTTGTCTGCCTCTTTAACAGTTTGGTGGATGCGAGGGCTCTTAGGCAAGGCAACCAGCCTGCTACAACCAGGTCAATCTGCTTTGAGAGGTAAGCTGCCAGTCTCTGCCAGGGCCCAAATTCTTGAGTCACAACCCCAAGAGCTGCTCCATTGTTCTCATGTATGAACAGTTTGAAGTCCTGTGCTACATCTGGGAGTCCCAAGGTCGGTGCCTCCATGAGTTTTGTCTTTATAGTTGTGAATGCTTTTTCTTGTTCAGGGCCCCAGACAAAGTGTGTCTTCTCTTCTCCTTTAAGGGTCTCATATAGGGGCTTTGCCAGTTCTGAAAACCCTGGGATCCATATGCAACAGAATCTTGCAGCTCCTACAAACTCTTGGATCTGCCACCAAGTAGTGGGAACTGGGATTGCGCATTCTGCCTGCTTTCTCTCAGTCCTCAATCCCTGTTTCCCTTGGGTGATTTGGAAGCCTAGGTACTTGACTTCCTTTAAGCAAATTTGAGCCTTTTTCTTGGAGACCTGGTAGCCAACTTCAGTCAGGAACTGCAGTAGGGCCCTTGTTCCTTCCCAGCACTGAGCTCAAGTGGGGCTAGCACAAAAAGAGGTCACCTACATATTGGAGTAAGATGCACCCTAAATCCTGACCTGGAAATTTAGGTCAGATGCTAGTGCGCCACTGAACAGGGTTGGTGAATTTTGAAACCTTTGAGGCAGCCTTGTCCAAGTGAATAGCTCCTTAGCCCTGTGTTTGGGTTCTCCCATTCGAAGACAAACGGGCTGACTACTGGGTGCCAACTGAAGACAAAAAAAGACATCTTTTAAGTCCAAGCAAGTAAAACATTCTGACTCTGATGGTATGAGCCCTAGTAGGGTAATGGGTTTGACAGCACCAAATGTAGGGTGATGACTACTTTATTGATGTCTCTTATGTCCTGGACTAGGCAGTAATCATTTGTCCCCAGTCTCTTTATGGATAATAATGGAGTATTCCACAGTGACTGACACCACTTTAACAAGCCCCATTTGAATAGTCGCTCCAGATTAATGTGGATTCCTAGGCATGACTCCCTTGGAGCCATATATTGGTGGATCTTAACAGGTTACACTCCAGGTTTTAGGTCAGTCAGCACTGGGCCATGGTTCTTTGGTAGGCCTGGAGGATTCCCTTCTGCCAAGACTGATGAGAATTCAGTTTCTAGCTCTAGAGCTACTGATGACTCTTCAGTCAGCAAGATGTATAACCACCATTCTTCCTCTTGTGGCACTGCTAAGGACAGGATCATTGGAGTGGCCTCTTTACCTAAATGCAGTTGTGCTGAGCCATTTGGGGTGAAGCTATTTCTGCTTTTATTTTAGCCAGAAGATGTCTTCCTATCAGAGGTACTGGGCAGTCTGGCAGATACAAGAACTCATGAATTGGTGGCCTCCCAATTAACATTTGCAGGGGCCACAGAATTGTCTACGAGTCTTTGTTCCAGTAGCCCCTATAACAGTGGTTTCTCATCCCAAGATGGAGGCTACCTGTAGGTCGCAACTGCGTGTTCAGCCCCCATATTGACCATAAAGTCCACAGTATGGCCCCCAATTTTCATTTTGACCATGAGCTCATGGGGGCCTAGTTGAAAAGAGCCCAGTCTGTCCTAATCAGAGTCTGTTCCTGCCAACAAAATCAGGCCTGTCTCAAGTGACTCAGGCTGGTAGTGGCTTGGTGGGTTGGAGTAACCCACCATTCTTTTATGGCAGTTTGGGCACTCATTTTTCCAGTGCCCCTTTTCCTTTCAGTATGCACACTGGTCCTGACTTAATGGAGTCTTCCTCCCTGGTCCCCTGCCTCCTTTCCTGTTGCCTTCCTTTCACCATAGTGAGGGGGGAGTGTCCTGAGGTGCCAGGATCACTCCCAGGAACAGGGAAGAAGATTTGCACTGCAGGAGATTTGAAACTCAGAGTGATAGAAAGGTGGGGTGAGGGGGCCAACAGTCTTGTGAACTGAGAGCCCTTAATATCCTGCCTTCCACCTACTTATTGAGTTCATACACAGAATTGCTTCAAACAGCTTATGCAAACAATTTTATCATTACATTGGATTTGCTTATGCAGCCTTTTGTTTTCTGACTACATAACTATCTGTCTTATTTTGGGAAGTAAACAGTCACAGGAACACTGCCCCACTGCTTTCCCACAGTGGCCTTCACCTGGTGCTCTGGACCTGGTGTTCTTGATGTTCTGCCAACTCCCACTTCGTCCTTGCTCTACTTTCTGCCCCCAACACTAAGGCAGCCGCTAGAAGGTTTACCTTCTTCAGCCACTTGGTCTTGATTAATGAAGACCTTATTTGCTAACTCCAGAAGCTGGGTGGCGTTTTTTTGCCTGCAAAACCCTCAAGTTTCTGTATATCAGGCTGAGCCTGGCTGACAAAAGTGGCATTGACCATCCTTTGATTCTCAGGATCAAAGGACCATGATGCCCACTGGAGCCTGACTCTGAAGCCACTTCCTAGCCTCTGTTACAATTCTCATTTGCTACTGAATAGAGTGAGAAGTAGTTGGTGATAATCAACACAAGTTGGCCTCTGGGTCTGAAAGACTGACTCCAAGAGATCAGTCATGTCCTGAGGCTTCTCGGAGTAGGCTGGAGTGTGGTGCTTCCAATTCAGGAGATCAGTCATCATGAAAGACTGTTAGTAAAAGACTGATTTTTCTCTTGTAGGGTCCCATCCAGAGCCAGTCATTGAAGACCGCTGATCTCACAGAGAGGCATCCGAATGGCTGCTAGTGGCTTGGGCCCTTGATCGGCTCATTTCGGGCATCTGCCAGTTGGCTCTGGAGATTTGGCTAAGGCTCTGGGCTTTGGGGTGACAAGACTAAGGGCGGTGGCATGTCTGGGCCTGATGGAGTATTAGGAACTGTCTGAGGAGCATATGGAGGTGACACGTTTGACAGAGGAACCTCCTCTGGATCTCCCTGGAAGATTGGTAGTCTCTGTTCCTGACTGTCTAAAAGCTTACACTGCCCCTGACTATTAACACAGAGCCAGACCCATAAAGGCTTGACTCGGGCAAATTCTAAACACTAGTCTACATATGGAAACTGATCAGGGTAGCCTGGGTCTCCTGTCACAACTTTGTAAACAGCCCTCAATGTGGGGAGATCTAAGGTCCCCTCTGATGGCCATTCTACCCCAAAGGTTGGCCACTCTAATTCACATAATTGGTGTAATTTCCAAGGAGCCAATTTCATACCATAAGCATTTGTAAATCCCTCCTTAAAGTTCCTCAACATACATTTTTAAGACAGTGGACTTTTTAGAAGGACTACCCTCCATGATTGTGTCCAGTGGGTCCCTCCCAATGAATGGAGACACAAGACAAACACAGAGAAGCTTTCATTTCATCCTTCTGGGTGCTCCCCTTGTGGGGGCTTAAGTGCCTCTTTGATTCAAGGGTATGTCAGTATAAAATCCTGACCCGGATTGACACTGCAGGGAGGCACTGAATTTCTTCAGTTTCCCAAGTGTTGACAGCACCTTAAACCATATGAGGTCACCAGGGAACAGCATGGTGGTTTTGAAACAGACTCCGTAGCTTTTGCCATGGAGCACAAACATATATTCTCACGTTCACACACCAGTCAGTCTGAGTTTGACTTCCACACTGGAAAGTCCCTATTCTCAGAGACAACAAAGTTATGTAAGTGGTGATCAAGCCCTTCTTCCACCGTGAATGGTGGGTCTGAATTCAGACTAGTTCCCTGGTGACACTTACCTATCAGATGTCTGGTCCCGGAAGGTTTTTCTCTCCTTCACTGAGTCCACCTAGGCGTAACAGGAATCTGGTCCCAGGGACACCCCATCTCTCAGCCTCCCACCCTCCTCCATTCTTCTTTCCAGTCGCATTCTCCAGAACCACCATCTCTGCATCTCCTTCTCCAGGACCTGCCAACACCATTGTCAATTATTTCACCAAGGTGGAGGCTGCCTTCAACTATGTGGTCAATCTGCCTCTTCGGAAATGCAAGAAAATCCCCTTTCCCATACTTTTACCCAATCTTTTTGTCATTGGCCCTTCTCTTTATCTATTATATTGGCTGCTCAAGTTTTTTCCTGCCTTTGGGGCCTGCATGGGCCCAATGCACTTCTGCAGCAGTATGATCTCTCACATTCACATTCAGGCTGAGTCTTTTCCAAGCATACTTGCCAAAAAACATGTCTGTTCCATGTATTACTAAATTCTCCAGGACTCTGTTGCGAGGAAGTCTCTAGTTTGCGATATGGGAGGACAGCATTTGAGCAATACGATTTCAATTAGGGATCAAGAGTTCCATTCTTTACAGACCAGGTGGAGTGGCAGGCGACAGTGGTGGCGGTGGTGACTCCTCCCCCACTACTCTCAGTGATGGTTCCTCCCCGCTATTTGACCCTTGGAAGGTTTCTTTCAATAAAGTCACTCACCTACCCCTGCCTCTGATATTGGGGATGGCCCCTCTACGTCATCTAACCATTGGGGGGTTTTCTTCTTACTCTTAATGTTCTGCCAAATTGCAAGATCTTTAAGGCAAGTTAAATCAGATTGTATAAAGATGAAACTGAGATCGGGATGATTTCCCCTGGCTGATGTGCCCTTTTCAGTTCAGACACCAGTTGTTTCCATTCTTTCCAATCTAATGTCTTTTGTGCAGGAAGCCAATAGCAATGTTTATGCACAGTGGCGAGCAGTTGCTCAAATGTCTCCCTTTTCACTTTTACTCCAGAAGCACGCAGCAGCGAGCAAAGCAGTGTGACATATTCTGCATGCATTGAGCTGTTTTGCCCCTTTGATACCCTGACTACAGAATCCCTGAAAGCCAGTTGACTCACTGTGTCCTGGGAAGTTTTCCACGCTTGTCCTTTGAAGTCTCCATGGCATTCTTTTTCTTCTTTTCACTTTTCTTTTCCAGTAAGTCAGACTTTTCCCTTCTCAGACCCTTTTTGGGCACCAGTTACTGGGATTGCTCTCATGAATAGGGGTGAGGAGGGGAGTGCCGCAGGAGATGGAAAAACTCAAGAGAGAGTGAGATGATAAAAAAAGGTGGGATCAGGGGGCCAATAGTCTCACAGACTGAGAGCCCTGAGCATTTTGTCTTCCACCTATTTATTCAGCTCATACACACCATTGCTGCAAACAGCTTACACAAGCAAGTTTATAGTTACATTGAATTTGCTTATGCAGCCTTTTGTTTTCTAACTACATAGCTGTATCTATCTTATTTTGGTGGTTGAACAGTTACAGGAACATTCCCCGGTGCTTTTTCACAATGACCCAGGCCTGGGTGACTGGTGTCCTTGATGTTCTGCCAACTCCCAGTTCATCCTCGCTCTATTTTCTGCCCCAACAAGGCAGCTTTGCTCTGTAATAAGAGAACAGACTTTGGGGATAACAGACCTGCATCCTCTTCTGCTTATTTCTTACTCACCTCATTCAATAATTGCTTGACTTGGGAAACTGTTTTAACTTCCTTAGGCCCCAGACTCTTCATCAGTAAGAGGGAGATGAAACAATTTGTAAATCCCAAGTTATTGTGAAATTTAAATGAAACAGTGTACGTAAGGTCTTTTGTAGAGTAACTTCACCGGGTACTTTTATATACAGTGGATGATCAATAAATGTTTACTAACATCATTTGTATTGATTAAATCATGAAAACATGCTTCTTATATGCATCCATAAAACTTTGTGTTTACAGGACTGTCACAGCCCTTACCCTATTTGTTAGTTTTCTTTGCTTTTGTCAAGTCTTCCTAAAAAATTGGCCTTCTAAAATACAGACTATGTATTTCCACTTTTTGTCACCAGCACTGGGTTTGTGCTTTACTTAATAACCATTAATAGATACATATATATGTGTAAAGATAATTACTACTTAACAATATCTTGAAATATATAAATTATCTTGGTAGAAGAAATGAAAGAACACTAGTGTTAGGTACTGAGGAAGCTATATCCGAAGATTAAAGGGAAACAGTCACTTGCTTTTGGGGGATCGCAAGTCATCAATGAGGATTACTCATATCATTTCCCTCAGATTGAGAAAGGACTAAATTATAGAGTAACATTAGGGAAATCCAAATGTTGACTTTTAAAATATAATTATTTTGGCAAGCATTAAAAGCAGTTTAATTTTATTATTTCACATAGGTGAAATAATATGTATATTTCTTGTTTCTACCTGTGTCAGTTGGACTTGTCCCCGTTACTATAAAGCAACATCAATTGTAAATTTAAAGTTCCACTTTTTAACTCCTTCAATTTTATTTTTTTTTAAGTCTTAATTAAAATGAAAATACTCAGTGTATCTTTATCCTCCAAAAAACCCATTCTTTTCACCTAATTTCAAATTGGCCAATTGAAATTAGGTTGAGTGGTTTGCCAATGGCTTAACATCTGCCTAGTTATATCAGATATATAAAACTATGACCTACCTTCTTATACTTTTAGTTGAATTCAGTAAAGCCAAACATTATTTTATGAGTTAAGTTTTAAATATCTGCCCTGTAGATAATTCCCATATTCTATGTTAAAGTCTAAAGCAAATTCTTGCTGGCATATTTTAAGCTCCTGAAGGTAGCCTCCCTCCTTTGATAAAATCCGAATCAAAAAGTACCATCTTATTCCACATCTTCCCTTTTAATATAATGTTCACAGCACAAATTTCAAACAGGGCATTTATTTATAGATTAGGTCATGATCTTCAAAGTAAGTCAAATAAAAATTCAAGTGTGTGTCATTTTTATGCAGAAGCAGAGATATGCAAAACCACTACTATAGTTGACCCAGTATTTTAAATAGTAAAAGGTTTGATGCTATCAATCATTCTAGAGCTTTCATAAAGGAACAAAATAGACCTTAGAGTATAGTCTTGTAAAATTTTAATTTTTATTAGTGATATATATTAGTTCTTCTGTTCACAGTGTTATATTCATTTTAGGATGTAGAAGTTGCATCTTAGCCTATCTTTCATACCACACTGAGTCCCAGTGTCCTTTTCCATCACCTTTTCCCTTCCCCTCCATATATCCTGCTATTTTGGTTGGAATTTGTATATTCCTTTGCTTCGTTTGACTTTATTACACATAAGTGAAGTTTGTGCTGTGAGCATTGTATGTTTTTCTTTTTCTGATTTATTTTAACATGCTCCCCTTTAGTTTCACCCATATTGTTGCAAAGGGCACAAGTTCATCTTTTTTTAATAGCAGCATAGAATTTCATTAAGTATATTTATCATAGATTCTTTATCTAGTTACCTGTTGATAGGCATTTATGTTGTTTCCATGTCTTTGCTACTGTGAACTGTGCTACTATGTACATAGGGGTACAAATGATCTTTTCTGATTAAAGAATTTGTATTCTTTGGGTATATGACCAAGAGTGCAAATGCTGGATCAAGTGACAAATCTAACTTTGTTTGAGGAATGTCAATAGTTATTTCCCAGAGGTTGCACCAATTTGCATTCCTACCTACCAGAGGAAGAGAGTTCCTTTTTTTCTCCACACCTCCTCCAACAACTGTTATTTCCAGTCTTTTTGATATAGGACGTTCTCACTGGGGTGAGGTGGCATCACATTGTAGCTTTTATTTGCATTTCTCTGATGATGTGTGATATAGAGCATTTTTTTCAGTGTCTGTAGACCATCTGTGTATCTTCTTTAGATAGGTGTCTGTTCAGTTCTTTTGCCCATTTTTTGAATGGGTCATTTGCCTTTTAATTAAAGAGGTTTTTCAAGGTCTTTTGTGCTTCCATACAAACTTTCGTATTGTTTGCTCCATTTCCTTAAAAAGAGTCCCTTAATTTCAGTGAGAATTGCATTAAACCTATATATTGCTTTAGATAGAATGACCATTTTTGCTATGTTAATTCTTTGAATCTGTGAACATGGAATGTTTTTCCCTCTGTTAGTGACTTCTTCTATTTCTTTTGTTTAGGTCCTGTAATTTTCATTGCAGAGGGTTTTCACCTCCTTTGTTAGTTTTATTCCCTGGTGTTTGATCTTTCTTGGTGCTACTGTGAATGGAAAATCTTTATTAATTTCTACTTCCTCTCATTCATTGTATGAAAATAAGAGTGTTACTGATTTCTGTATGTCGATTTTATATCCTGCCCCTTTGCTACCTTCATTTATTATTTCTAGTAATTTTTTTCATGGAGTCTTTATGGTTTTCTAATGGTGACATTATATCTTATCCAAAAAAATGATAGTTTTATTTCTTCTTTTCTAATATGGATTCTTTTAATGGGCTTTTCTTGCTTTATACTGTCCAAGACTTCAAGAACAATGTTGAATAGTAGTGATGATAGTGGGTAAACTTGTCTTGCTCCAGATCTTATAGGAAAGACTCTCAATTTCTCATCATTGATCATGATGGCTGTGGGTTTGTCTTATGTTTATATTATTATGTTGCAATATATGTTCTCTATTCCTATTTTGGCAAGGATTTTTTTTTTTAATCACAAATGGGTATTGAATCTCACCAAATGTTTTTTCTACATCTGATGAGATGATCATATGGTTTTTGATTTTCACTTTGTTGAGGTGGTGTATTACGTTGATTGATTTCCATATATTGAAACATCCTTGCATCCCTGGAATAGATCCCACTTGATCATGATATATATATATCTATATCTATATATCTATATCAATACAGTGTGCTATTGATGTGCTGTTGAATTCTGTTTACCAGGATTTTGTGGAGGGTTTTTTATTTTATCTTCATCAGTGATACTGATCTATTATTTTCTATTTTGGTGCTGTCTTGGTCTAATTTTGAAATCAGGGTAGTAATGGCCTCACAGAAAATATTTGCAAGTTTTCTCTCTTCAACTTTGTGTAGCTGTTTAAGGAAGATGGAAATTAACTCTTCTTTGAATGTTTGGAGTTCTACTCTGGTGAGCTACTGGAATCTTCTTTGGAACCATTAGTAGCATTTTTTTTTTTTTTTGTGACTTAAGATTTTGGCATGATCTTCTTTAACACTTCTTTAACAATTTAACACTGTGACTTTCCTTTTCTTTTAGACTTATTCCTATCTTTTTGGTGATGTGGCAGGTGCCAACTACTTGATTTCAGTGAAGGTGGCCGTATGGTAGGAAACCTTTCCTTCACCCCATGGCAAGAATTAGTATGCCAGAGGTTTTATACTCTGTTTCCCTGACCAAAGGCAAGCAAACATAGTGTTCCTTCCCTTGCAGCTATAATTGCTGGGAAGAGCTATCAATAGAGATAAACCTTTATCCCAGGGTATAAAAGAAGCTCCCCTAGAGCCCTGGCTGCTCATCTTTGGGTTGTACTCCCTGAATCAGCACAGTGTTTGTAATAAAAAGCTGTTTCTCTACCTTTGAGTGCTCAGTTGCCAGTCTTCTTGCCATCTGGAGGCCTTGCCGTAGTGAAGTTATTGAGGATAGTGCACATTTATTTTGGTTGATAATGTCTCTTCTCAATGCTTATTTGTGATAGAGGTTTGTCCATATGGATTTGAGTCAATTAATTTTGATTGTTAATTAAACTTTGGGAGAAAAAATGAAAATAATTGTTGGTGAAGATGACTATATGAATGAGAAAGATGTGAGGTAAGGTTTTTAAAGTTAGAAAGAAATTTAGAACATAAAAATGATTCCAACTCTGAAAAGGAAAGTCTCTAACAAATATGTTGGGAAACTGGACAGCCACATGCAAAAGAATGAAGCTAGACCGCTCTCTAAACTCATTCACAAAAACTAACTCAGAATGGACTAGTGACTTGGACATAAGACCAGAAGCTATAAAACTCTTAGAAGACAACATAGGAAAGATTTTCCATGACATCGGTTGTAGAGAAACCTTTGGGGACTCAACTCCACCATCAAAAGAAACAAAAAGAAAAATAAACAACTGGGACTACATCAAACTAAGGAGCTTCTTCACAACAAAATAATACATCACCAAAACCAAAAGGAAGCCTACTAACTGTGAGAAGATATTTGCATTCAATATTTCCGACAAAGGCTTAATATCTAAAATATACAAAGAACTCATAAAACTCAACAACAGAAAATACAATAAAAAAATGGGAGGAGGAATTGGAGAGATACTTCACTGAAGAAGACATACAGATGACCAGAAGAACATGAAAATATGTTCCTACTCACTGGCTATCAGGGAAATGTAAATTAAAACAACAATGAGATATCACCTAACACCTGAAAAACTGGCTATTATCCAAAAGTCTAGAAACAGCAGATGCTAGCCAGAATGTGGAGAAAAGGAGACATTTCTTCACTGTTGGTGGGAGTGCAAACTGATGCAACCCCTATGGAAAACAGTTTGGAGATTCCTCAAAAGTTGAAGATGGAAATCCCAAATGATCTCATTACTCCACTTCTGGGCATATATCCAAAATATATAAAAGCACCCATCTGCAGAGATGATGCATCACATGTTTATTGCAGCCCTATTCACAATAGCTGAGAACTGGAAATTACCTGAGTGCCCAACATCAGATGAATGGATCAAGAAAATGTGGTACACACACACATACACACGTATATACACACACGCATACACAGTGGAATACTACCCAGCCCTTAGAGAGATGAAATCCTGTCATTGGAATCAGTATCTTTGAACTAGATGGTATTATGCTAAGTGAAATAAGTCAAAAGAAGAAAGATAGATACCAGATGACCTTACTCATTGGTGGAATGTGAATTAACAAAACAAAGAAACAGATGAAATAAAACCAATCCTGGAATATTTGCAAGGGAAATGAGGTTACCAAAAGGGAATGGGGTGGGTGGGGCCAAACAATGGCAGAGCCCACTAGATAACAGTAAAGAACACTTGGTGATTTAGTGGAAGGCTTGGTGTGTTGAAATATATATAAGCAATGCGGAACCTATACATAGGAAATTATTTTAATGTGTAGAATAATTACTATAATAAAATAATAATAAAAATGTTTCCAATTTTGGATCAGACTTGTGTTTTGCCAGTTCCTGTTCTGTTTTTAAAATACATACGAATGGCTATGTAATGGTCAATAAAAGCATATTCTTATTTTTTATTAATCTTAAAACCTAGAAACATTTACAAAAACCCCAGTTTTGTGAGGCTATACATTAGGGCCTGATAGTTAGCAGAATTCTAAGATAACCCAGGATTTTCTGTACCGTATTGTGCACACACCTCCCAGTTATTCAGTTAAACACTAGTCTGAGTGCTGCTATGAAAGGATTTTGCAGAAAAAAATGGAAGTTCACAATCTTTAAATATTCTTAAGATTGGGAGACTATAATTAGTGGGTATAATCTCATGAACTCTTAAAAACTACCGGGGTCTTCTTGGAAAGAAATAGGAAGTGTGAAAGGGATTTGATGCAAGAGAGATTTTCTATTGGGATTTTGAGGATGGAGGGAGCTGTGTAATGGGGAATGGTGGGTCATCTCTAGGAACTGTGAGTGACTGCTAGACTACAATAAATAAGAAGATGGGACTCTCAGGCCTACAGTTTTAAGCAACTGCTTTTTTGCTAAAAATCTGAGACTGTGAAAGTAGAATCTTCTCCAGAGCCTGATAAAAATAATAGTCTGGCTAATACCTTGACTGCGAGTCCCTGAATAGTAAGTCCAGCCAAACTGCTCCTGGACTCTGACCCACAGAACTGGGAACAATAAATGGGTATTCTTTCAAACTGCCAAGTTTGTACAATTTTTTTTAATATAATAGAAACCTAATAAGTAATTTAAAAAATGGAAATATGGCAGTCTGTGCTACTTGTTGTTATGACTTTTTTCAAGTTTACTCCACATTGTAGAAACTAATGTGGGCTATTTTCTATCCAAAATTTAGCTCTTATTTTCAATTCATGTGATCACTACTGATGACTTAGGAATTTGGTAAATGAATTATTCATAGCACTTAATATATTTGTTAAACCTTGTAGTTCTAGGTCCAAGATCCTAATCACTTTAGTCTGCTTGCACAGAGTAGTTCATCCATCTCCTTGATTATTTTAGCTGCCTCTTAAACATATTTTTTTCCTGAAAAGCCATGATTAAATCTGAATAGGAATGTATGTAGTAGGCAAATCAGGATTTTGTACAATGACAGGGTAGTTTTTCTGAAGTAAAGAAAGGAATGAAATTTAGGAAGTTATGTGTAGTATAAATGGCAAACCACTTCTTATAAAAAGAGCAAATTTGCCTTTAAATTTACTATAAAGCATGTATGTTTTATATTCAATATTGTACTTTTGGAAGGAGATTATATACTGTATATGCATATTTTTGTGTTTATACATATATGTGTGTATGTATGTCTATTTGTAGACTTTCCTCATCAGAATGTAGGGTGAATATTTCAAATCCAAATACCTGTAATGATGGCATATTTTAAAAATCAGAATGAAAATTTTGAGAAGACACCTCCTTACTCTCATGTTAAGAGACAGAAGAGAGATCCAATCTGTGTCAAAAGCCTTCCAGTTGTCTCCTTTGGATAGCTGTAAAGTGTAAAAGAATCATGATGGAGCTCCCCCAAATTCTGGATACCCTTTGTTCTTGCAGATTACTTTCTTTATTTTATAAATAAAGCTGTATGCTTTTTAGGATATTGAATTCACATCTCAATCTGTGTTCATTTCACACCACATTCACCACCAGAGTCCCAGTGTCCTTTGCCACCACCTTGTTAACCCCTTCCTTTCCTTGTTCCCTTGTCCCACCCACCCTATCATGTGACTGTGCCTGGAAGCACTTCCTGGCACTTCCTATTAAGGGGATTCTTCTAGGGATGGAGACCTGGAGCAAGAATGCCACCTAACTCAATTTGGAAGTAAACCCAAGTTTTATTTCTGGTCTAGCTCACTAGGATTTGACAAAAAATGTTTGGCATATAATAGGCACTCTGTAAGAATTCCATGAGTAATTAGGGGACCCCCAAGATCATTCTGTCCTGAGGTAAGATGAATTGCTAGGAAAATTCAGAGTTTAACATATAGGTATAATCATAGTTTTGTTTTTTATAGTGAAAGAATACAGGCAAAATTAGCAAAGGGAAAAGATATACAAAGGGACATATAGAGAGAACTCGGTACAAGATTTAAGAATCCTCTTCCAGTAGAGTCACAAAGGACATGCTTCATTCCCCTGCTCATTTGGAGTAGTATCTACTATGATAACATGACAGAATGCAATCTTTTGACTTATGCTTTTGATGTGGGGGCCCTGGGGTTCAGCAACAAATGGTTCAAGAAAGAATTCTTGAATGTTGAGTACAGTTTTATAAGTTTATTAGAGAAAATGGAGGAGAAAGAAAGCAAAGCAGGAGACAGTCTCCTGGGTAGGAAGAGCTGCACTGCACACTGGAGACTGACTGGATTTATATTATTGGTCAGGGTGTTCTAGGTGGACCCCCTTTCTAATGTCTTTAATTAGCAAACAATAGAACTCACAAGAAAATTCAAAAGCACAAGTAAAGGAATTGTCCAGGAAGTTCCTCTGGTGTATGAAGTGGCCTCCTGCATTTTGGCGGTCCTGGGCTCTTGTTGCCAGAGTTAAAACATTAAGTTGGAATCTTTCCAGAGGGTTAGAGATAAGCTTTAACCTCTTTGGCCTCTAGTGCTCAGGAAAGGGTCTGTCTGATGACTCAGGCTGCATCCCATTCTGAGCTCCCCTTCTATCACTTTCACCAATGTTTGCCTCAATATCAGGTTTGTTTCAGTTCTTTTGTTTTGTTTCTTGTTTTCTTGGGAGAAGAACTTAACTTTTCACTCGAAGAGATACAAGTTAATGTGTAAATCAGCACCAGCTTATACAATGAATTTCCTTGGATTAAGTTTCCATCTCCTTGTATTCACCTATAGTTGGTTTGTGTGATGAGAATTGGAATTTCATGATAGAAAATATGAAAATAGTGAGAAGGTGTGACTGAGGTTAGCACTATGATATCTTCTGAGAGACTAAAGGATAATACAGGGACGTTTTAGAACTCCATCATTCTGATAATATCCATCTGCTTCTGAGCTAAGCTCTTAGAAAATTTCACCATTAATTCTTGCCATGCCACCATAATGACTGGAATTATAGGTTTGCTATTCATATGTTAATGAACCCCATTTGGTCAATCAATCTAATCCTGAATTGTCTCTGGTTACCACATTTTTATATCATAGTTACAATTCCTAGAAATAGTTGTAACAGATTGTTGATATTATATCTTTGTCTAGATTGATGGAGATGTGATCTGTTTACCGTCTTTAAATTTTTTTAATAAAGGAAGACAATGAATTCCTCCCCATAAATGTTTCTTTAATCTTGGTTGGATTGTGCCAACATTGATCAAGTTAGTCAAATTTTTGTTCTATTTATTTTCTAAATGTAAGGACTGTGTTAAAAGTAGAGAAATTATACCTGAGTTACACAAAGAGTATTATCAGATTCCCATTTTCTTAATTTTTTACAGAAGTAGGCATGGACAATTGACTGAAAGCACTTCTAAATAAATGTGTACTCAATTATTAGAACCAATTTAAAGCCTTTATATCTAATATTGAATCATAATAAAAATGTTGATGTTTTAAAAAACTGTTTAGAGAGTTATTTTATTAGCTGCATTTATAAATGTTAACCTTGATTCTCTAGCCCTCTTCTTGTGCCTTTATTATTGGTTTTAAACTTACTATATTGTGAGTCTTCCTCTAAATTGTAACCTTTAATTTATCACTGAAACATTGATTTCTTGAAGCCTTTGGGATATAGTAGACCTTTACATTTAAAAGAGAAATTTCTTTACCTTCTGAAAGATTGTGAGAAAATTATTAAACTACAATAAACCTCAATTCAAAGTTTCTTTTTTAATATAATACACAAATCATGAAGTTAGTTCTGATGCTGCATGATTTTGCTCATTCTTATTTTGTTTAACTGGTTGCCATTTATTAGCTTACTAAAGTTCAAAGAAAAGGAAATCTTTAAATATGCATATTATCCAACACTGATTTTACTTTTGTTTTCTCATGCAGAAAGAATCTTTAATTTTATGGAAAAGATCTAATTATATTTACCATTAACATTGATGTTTTGATTAGAATAGCTCTTTCCATGTTGTCTAAACAAACAAGTAGGAGTAATTGAATAAATTTAAATAGATAGGCAGGCTATGTGGATTACCTAAGATTGTCAAATAGATATGATTCTTCCTTTAAAAATTGGTTGCACAAAAGTCTGCCTTCTTAAATAGACTACATCCAGACTTCAAGAGGATATCACTTGTCTGGATATTTATAGAAGATATAGATAAGACATATATGTAAAATTAAAGAATCCAAGAATTTTGGTCTTTTGAGAGCATCCGCTTACTCTACCACCTCATTTATTGGGAGAGAAGAAACATGTCTTAAAGAAGAAATTCTTTGACTTCCTAATTTCATACATTAAGTGATAAGAAATACCTAAAACTCAATTTCTTGATTCTCAGTCCAGTACTCCATTTATTACAGAGAAAGCTTGTTGAAACTGGAACCATGGGTTTTAGGCCAACTTTTTAGATGTCTTATTTTCTGCCATAAAGAATAATCGTTTGCTTCCCCATAAATGTCTGCAGACATAACTAATGAAAAGAAATATATACATTCATGTAAATAAAACAGAAAAGTGTATATTTTAAATATGACAATGAAAATCAATTCTAACTGCATGTTTATTTATATTATAGAATTAATGTTAATTTATTTGAATATTCTAATGATATTATGGTTATGATTTAAGAGAATCCTTATAGAGATACTAAATAGTCACGAACTGACATGAAAAAATATAAATAGACATTTAAAGTATTTCAATGAAAGTTTTGCAGGAGAGAAACTGAGAATTTGAACATTAAGAGCTCTGTGCCTTCTCCTTAGGCAGTGTTTCAAAGGAAACCACTACCATCGTAGGCAAGGGGCCAGGATCTGGTTCTCAGTATTCCATGTTCATTCTGGGGTGTGTGTGTGCATCCAACTGTGAGGAATTGATAGAAAATGAGCTTAGTTTATTTTATTTCCTCAGGGCATTACCTTTGCTATATCAAATACCTGGGAAACTGAATTGAAAGTCAGAAAATTCCCTAATGAACATGATGCTAGAGCCAAAGAAACCTAAGTAGACTGTTGGGTTGCTCGTAAGTGGAACTGCCTAGAAACTTGCCTTTGCTTCACTCTATCTCAGTGGTTTAAACAAACAAGCAAGCAAACAGACAAACCAGGATTTCTTTTATAAATGTGTTTCCCTGTTAACATACCCTTGAATACACTGAAATGATTATTCTTAAACTTCTTGTTGGTGGTCTTCAAGAATGCCGTGTCTTTATTTAAATAAAAATAAACTTAATTTTTTCAAGATTTTCAAGAAAATTTTTTCAAGATTATATTTGACTTTTATACCTAAATTTCATTATTGGCCCTGGAATCTGGATTTGTTCAATACCTTAGTCTCATCAACACTTTTAAGAATTATCTTCCTCACACTATTCTCTGTGGTACCTGACATATAGGAGACCAGGGATCATCAGCTATCACCAGATGCCTGTTTTGTACAAGCTGTGTCAAGAATGGTTTTTATACTTTTAAATGGTTCAAAAAATTGAAATAATATTTCACACATGTGAAGATTATATGAAGTTCATATTTCAGCATGCATTGTTACAGCTGTCATAGCCAGCAAAAGCCAAGTGTGTGCTCTTTTGGAAGTATTATAGGCAGATTTATTACACGCCCTGGCCAAGCTGGATTTCTCTCCAAAAGTCTGAGCCCTAAACATAAATGGAGGTACACTTTTATAGGTTTAGGGAGACAAAAAGGTGTAAATTAAGGCCTGAGTGACAAGAAGGAACACAAGTTAATTGTAAATTCTACAGAATATACATAAGATTTTGATTGCAAATAATTAGGGAAGTTTGTATCTTATCAGCAGTCTGTGCATTTCCAGAGACAAAGGGGTGCAAATTAAGGTGGGAGTGACAAACAGGAACTCAAGTTAATTGAAAATTCCCCACGTAGACAGAATATACATAAGATCTGCTTGCAAATAATTAGAAAAGTTTGTGTCTATTAGCTCCCTGGTTGCCATGGCTACTAGATTGGCAGGCAGGTCCCTCCTCCCCTTTTTTCATTCCCATGATTTTCTTGGGGGTTGGTGGGGGAAGGCAGCTTGAGGGCGAGAAAATGGTGGCTGATTTTTCTCCTACACATAAATAGAGTTTTATTAGAATATAGTGATTTATGACAGAGTTGAGTAATTGTGGTAGAAACCTTATAGTCTGCAAAGTCTAAATATTTGCTTTCTGGCTGTTTGCAGAAAAAAAATTACTGATTTTACAGTAGGCAATTAATATTATTAAATAAATTAAAACGTCTTTTCGTGTAGGGTACTGTTGCAAATGACCTACCACATTTAGGTATTGGTTCACTATCTAATTATAGAGGGTTCATGTTCTTATTTACCATATCTTGTGGTGGTTATTTATTTTATACATTTATCCTTTAATCACTCAACATTCATTATATTTGTATTACATGCTGTTATAGCTTATTATCCTAACTGGAGAAAGGAACATGGTAAAATTCAGACAAATTTTAGAAGTTAGTGTCATGAAGGAAAACTTGCTCTTTGCAAATTTTTCTGAGTGGGATTGTAAAAGGCAGTACTGGAGAGAATGAACCATAGGTTTGACTTAGTTTAAGTTTTATTCGGTTGATTGTTGACTGTTCCCAATTGTGACAAAGTCGTATGTACTAATAATATCTGCTCCTTCATTTGTCATTGACTAGATTAGTGGTAGTGTTAAGGGGAAATTAGAAACAAAGAGGGATGTATGAAATCTCTAGGGAAGTGCAATTATGTGAATCAGTCAGGTCCATCTGTGCTCCAACAGAACCGATCAACAAGGAAAATTATCTAACACATCTTTAGTGCTTTCTAGATACAACCAGAGTACTACCATTTCATTTGATTTAGTATACTCAAATAAACTTTCATTTTAATTAAATTCTCTCCTCTTTTATGTTAGAAGACCAACTGTAAAGTAAATTTTCTTTAGGGAAAAAAGTGCAATCATATTTTCAATTCTTGAAACTCTGTAGTTTTATGAGTCACATACTCTAAACTTCTTTCGTAGATCTGGATTCTTTTTAAAACACTTGAATTTTCTGAACTGAAAGAAAGGTTGACTCTATAACCTTGGAACACCCTTAAACCCATCCAGTTTATCTTCTTTAGAGTTGTAGGATTTTTTCTTTTTAGCCCAAATCAGATCATGCTTTTCCTTAAAACTTTTCAATGGTTTTCCAATACTCTTGTTACAAATTCTCTCAACATTGACCTACAGTATGACCTGACCACTGTCCCACACCACTCTCTTCTCACTCTCATGTTCTTGTCACTGTGTTTTTTTATGAACATGGGAAACTCTTTGCAGACTCAGGGCTTTGATGCTCCCAGCTCCATCTCCCTAAAGTATTCTCCCCTGATCCTTCACATTGCTGTTGCTTTTTATTATTTAGGTCAGAGCTTATATGCCATATTTTCATAGATGCTTTTCCTTCACTCTACCTAAAGTAGATGTCAGAGTTTCTCTTTCCCTGTTGTCAGAGAAAAATTACACTGGACAAGTTGAACCCACAAGGAATATTTATTTGAGACTTTTTCAATAGAAGAGAGATTTACTACAACTCCTTAAAAACAATAGGCGGGGAGGACTAGCAGGAGATTAATGAAAGGCATGGTGGGAAAAATTGTAAATTACCAATTTGTGCTTGCTAATTGATGAAATTAATCTCTCACTCTCTCACAGAGATTGAAAGGTACCTACCTTTCTTTCTTGATGATTACCTTTCAAAAGGATGACCCGGGTCCTTGATAAAGTGGCCAGAGGTTGGGAAAAGACTTACATATAAAAGGGAAAGAGACAGTATTTGGAATTCTAAATGTTTCAAGTAAATCCTCTAAGAAAAGGAAATTAATAAGACTATATGCAGAAAGAAATCTGTCTTAAATTTGGGTAAGCTGAGGGAAATGTTAAGGTGATATTGGTCACCATTATGGTCTACGTCAATATTCCTCTTATTTCCTTCATATTTATACAAGCAATTGGTTAATTGGATTGTCGAATTCTTTTTCTGTATGCTTCTCTAAAAGAGAGAGAGTAGCCATTTTGTTTTATTCATTGTATATCCTCAATCCATAGGGCAGTGCCTAGAGCACAGTGGTAACCAAGAAATGTTAACTAATTGAATAAGTGAATGAGTGTAGGTAATGGGCACTTGTGGAGATATTCTGAGCATATTGATTATATTAAGTAGGTCAGTAACTGAACTATGAAATACATAGCATAAAGTACTTAAATTGTGAATTGGTGGCTATTAATTTGAAGCTTGCATAAATGAAAATCAATCAATAAATATTAAATCACACTTAATGAGAAGACTAATGCAACAGTACATTTAATTAATTCATATAATTCCTTTGTGTGCTGCTCCTTATTCTTCCATGGAAGCTTTCCTGCTGAAGGTGAGATCTTGTCCTCTTTTGCTTTTCTTTTTTTTTATTTTTTCTTGTTCATAGTAAACTTGTGTCCATTCCAAGACTCAGAAAATATTAACATAACCAAATATAATTAAGAAAGTTTCATCCTATGAAGATATTTTTATATCAGAGGTAAGACCTCAAAAAACTCAGGTTCATTCAAGATTCATGAAATCACCAAGGCATCAGTGTGACTGTCATACTTAACTAAATCACAACATCCAAGTTGTAATATATTCATATTATGCAAATGAATCAGTAAAGAGCAAAATGCTGCAGTACTGGAAAATCATGTTTTTCATGAAAAACAAGGATGACTCATTAGGCATGCATCCCACAAAGTCTGTTTTGTATTAAAAAGCCAAGAAAATATAGATCATATTCCATTTCTGAAAAATTTATTTTATTAGAAACGCTAGTTCTGGATGACTGGCTCTTGAAAGTTGAGATAATCAATCAGAAAATGATGACATCCTCTTCTTAAGGTTAATTGTACTCTCAATTACCTTTAAAACATCGTGATTTTATGGTAATGAGGTATAGCTAATGTTCAGAAATTTAGATTACTTACAGTGAAGTTTTTGCAAGAAGTATAATGCTAGTAAAGAATACGATGTTCTTTTAAATTGAATAACTGGCATATGTCATATTTTGTTTCCTTAGTATGTTTGGGAAGTGAATTATAACTTTCAAGATCTCAAAATCTTTAATTTAAAAGTTAGAGTTACATAATATTTGAAAATATATAAAATAATTTTATTCCTAATGAGACAATATACAGAATTTTTGAGGTATATTACATCATATTTTCAACCTGTAAAGATTTTTTTCCCCCTAAATGTCTTTGTGCCAATGCTCTGGCTAACTAGACTATTTTTTTTTTTCTTTTATTATTATTTTCTGGCTAATGGATCTCACCGTCTCGTTTATTTTGAGAACCACCTATACATGTTTTTTGTTTATGTTCTAATCAGAATTAAAAACAAACAAACAAACACTTCACCATCAACAGGATGTAAAGAATAACTCAAAATGTAAAGAAAAGGAATTTTAGTACTAGGAAATAAAGTGACTTGTTTGGCAGGTTCTCCTTATGATGTGGTATGGAGTTGTTGAACTGAATGGATGGGATGTCTGAGAAGCCAGACAAAAAGACTATTTTTAGAACTCAAAATAGGCAACTGACATAAAAAAATAGGGTGGGGGTGCAGCAGGTGGGGTGTACAGGCAGAGGTATACTTATGAACATAGGCAATGAGGTCAGGATGCTCATTTTAATTCAAAAAATGTACAATGAAGGACTCTGAAATGTAATTCTCTTCATATGCTCTATTCCTAAGTATAGATCCAATTACATCTTTTGTTGATCACCTGAAGTTTCCTACTCACTTAAAATCTTCTCTATGTTCTACACTAACCTAAACAATTCTTGTTTTTAAAGCAGAGGGAAACAGGTAGGAATTAAGGCAAGTAGATAGGCAGGAAGAGAGAGCAGAAAGGAGTATTTTTATATTCATTTGGTTGTTATTTTGATCGTTTCTCCTGGTCCTAGATAAGGAACCCAGGTTCTTGGGCTTTATGTGGACTATGCCAGAGTCTCAGACTTAACTCTTGAGTCACTAGGGTGCACCAACCTAAGCAACTGTTGATACTTGTTCTGGATATCTCATATTGGAAATCTGACTTCTTCCCATTGCACTCTCCCCAACCCGTATTTATCTGTTTCTCGCACCACCATAGCTTATTTTTCACATGTTCACATTCTTAACAGTTTCTCAAGCCTGAGAGTCATCTTAGATTGCTGACTGTCTCTATCATGGCTTATATTAAGGTCTTTAGTATATTCTACAAAGTAAATGGCTAAAATACATCTTGGATCTGCCTTCTCTCCATCTCTGTTGCCTTCATTATGGTCCAAGTCTTCAACATCTCTAATTTTTGCAATTATTTAACCTCCCAGATCTTTTCCCTGTACCAATTTTTCCCCACATCAAAGTGTTTTTCTCAAATTCCAGATTTGATAATGTCATAGTCTTGCTTATAACACTGTAATGGTCTTCTAGTGTATTTGAATAAAATCCAAGTTTCTTACCATGTTTGCCTGACTCCCCACCTTATACTAGGCCAGCATTCATGAAATCTAGTTTTTTTTTGATTATGTAAATACACCAAGTATTTTCTCATTCATAACCTCTATATGTACTTTTTCTTTTGTTGATATAACTCCTACCACAAATGAAGACTTTTTGCATAGCTGTTTCTCTTTCTTCAAATCTCAGTTTTTCCCTTTCAGCAATACTTGTCTTGGTTATCCTACTAAGTCTGACCTTCCTTTTTATTTCCTATTTATACCTCTTGTAAAATAGATATTATTGTTAAGTTTAAATAATTCCATGTTCTTTTTTGTTTGTTTGTTTACCCCATGTAGAAAGCAGTCTACAGAAGGTCAGACATTTTTTGGTCTTGTTCACCATTCTGTCTTCAGCATAAATCCTTTGAGAATAGGGTCTGGCACATTATAGATGCCTCAGAAATATTTTATAAATAAATGGTTCTTGGGAATACATAGAAGAATGAGACAAGGCCCCTGTACTCTTAGAAAAACAGTCTGCCACACTTTATTAGTAAATAGAGGCTTCCACAAAGTTCTGTGGCTATCAAAGGAACCCAAAGTCTACAACACAAGGGAGCATGTGGAGGAATTTGGAGCATTCCACTAATGAATGGATTTTTAATGGAGAAGTGATTTCTCTTGACTAAGATTCAGAAGTCCGAAGGGGAGTGCAAGTGACTTCCTGCCCTGTTCCTCTGTCCACCCCTTCCTCAGTCCTTGGAATATATGCATATAGGGAGTGAAATTTAAAAAATGGACATCTAGACAACTCATTTTAAGTTCAATCTTCCCTCAATAATTCTTCTCTAATCTTTGTTGTCTTCATGAACTTTCCTAATGGATGGACAGATGTTATTTTTAGTTTTATTTGTTTTCTTTGAAGTTCATATTTGGTTGTTCTTGTCTCAGAAAGAACATTCTTTCAAGTATTTTCAGGTCCTGTAATTGTGGGTATATGTTTTTTCTAATATCTGGAATATTAGCTATAAAATTAAAAAAATCTTTGCTAAGCTTGTCTTTGTACGTTGTGTCTACCTTACTCTGATGCCTTTGTAGAGCATAATTATCGATTATATTGTCTTTTCTCTACCTATCTCTCTTCGTGTGTTCATGGACTGATGCTTGTATTACATAGTATAATACCTGCCTCTAAAATGTTAGTTGGTAATATCAGTGAAGCCCTAAATTTATAGATTTGATGTGATAATAGTTTATTCACATGTATATATACATGAACATTCCTGGTGAGCAGGAAATTTCCCCTGTGTGGTAATACTGGGACCCAGGCTCCTTCCATCTTGCATCTTTGAATCTCCTGGGCCCTTAGGTTTATTGAGAAAGTAACAGTGGAGAATTAACATTTGCTTTATGAAAATTCCAACATGAAAGCAGCAAACACCTTGTCTACCAATATCCATTAATGAGAAATATACACAGGGTTTTTTGATGTGAAGGATGTCTAGGAAATAGTTATTGGATGAGAGAACTGAATCTTACAGGGATAACATAGAACTTGTTTGTGCCACATTAACAATAGTGTGTTAGAAAAATTTACTTACTCAGTATGATCCTTGAATAACAAAAGAATACATAATAAGCTTCTTTTCTTTAATTTCAACTGTCAATTTTATTACCAGTTTCACAATAACTTTATATTAGGTCTCATTTATTTCATATCATTTCTATACAGAACCAAGTAATTTGCATTTATTCCCTTGTAAAGGCATGCCAGAGAATGGTAAGCAGATTATTTGGTTCTGCTTTTGCACAGATAGAGATGAAGAGCTCACTGTTAATGAATACTGTATTGGGTGCATAGACCCATTTTATCTTTCTTCCCCTGGGTAAAATAGGCTAAGTGGATAAGACTTAATAGTGTTGGGACATTCTCTTTTGCAAGGACATCCCTGCTGTGTTTCTTTGTGCTGCCTTCCAGTTACATTAGCATTTATCCTAAGAATATGAATCTGTGTCCATAGAGATATGTCTTTCTGTGGTCTGCCAGAAAGTTATTGACTAGTATAATAAATATCACATGTTCATTTGATGAATTGTATATTAATTTGTTTTTCTGAGTTATATGTTATATATCAAAATCTAATGAATTTTAGTGATATTTTAAGTCAAAATTCACATTTATATGGGAATGTAGGTGTATAATAAAATATAAAATTTTTCTAAAAAATTACAGGTAAAAATATGACATCATATTGGCAGTCCTGAGACTAGATATTCTTACCTCAAGGGATAATGCAATCACTTTTCCAGTCTCATATAACAAATATGATTATTCCCTTCTTCCTTTAAATATCATCAGTACAACAAAATATCCATATAACAGATTGTTCTTTTAAAGATGTTAGATTCATTTGCTAAATTCCAAAAATATTTTATTCCCCAAATCTTTAGATGCATACATATTTACCAAATTATGTTGAAAGCTGCAAAGTGCAATGTAAAAAAATGAGCAGTCACTTCCATCCTGAGGAAGCATAATCCCTACAAACTCATCTTAAATAGATATTCATCAAAATGTCTTCCTGAAAAACATTGCAATTTCATGGTCCCCAAGCTTGTGTATATGGCACTTATGGTTAAGCTCACGTTTCTAATGGCATTTTAAATTTCACTGAATTAAGATCACAGATCAGTCAATACTCTTTTTGAACTGGTCATCCCATCTTGAATGGAAGAGAAGCATAAACATATGCCCTGAAGTTTTGATTCTTTGTTTCCTGAGGTCATCACTTAATATATTCTTGGCTGCATTTCCTCCACTTCTATTATCAGTGAGAGAATAGCTAGGATCCAGTGGGGTGACTACTGTCAGGGGAGCAGTTTGGTTGTGTAAAATTATATAAAATAAAACCTGTTTTGGCAATAGAAAGGAATGCAATTGCTCAACAGTAAGCTTGCCTAAGTCTGAACAGACGGAAGAAAAGTAGAGCAGACGGCAACACAGATGATGATAAGCAACAGTTAGACCTAAAGATGGGTGACTTGATCTAAGGAGAATTACAGAAGCCATTTGCATCTGATGTTGGAACAGTTAAACCACACTCGAAGTCAGTGAATGTCACTGGGAGCTGCTTTAAATAATATGATGCAACACAGATATTTTATGATTTGCAAAGCCAGATGGGACAAGGAGTTAGAATTTTAGAGGGTACAAACTGGAAAGAAACCCTTTTATAGATGTCACTCTGAACTGACGCATTATGGAGAGGTGAACTAATGGGCTTAGGAAAGAAAAAAAGTCATGAAAATCTCAGATTTCATCAAAACTTTTATGTTTATGTGCCTCTTATTGTCTACACAAAGCAGAACATTTTTCTATCCCTGCAATCTCATCCTTACTGAGAAAGTAGTGTGTATGTGTGCATGTGCCTGTATGTGTGTGAATATTTTTTGTATGTTTAGGTCAAGCTCTATCACTTTCTCTAGTTCTGTATCTCTATATTTTTATGTATGTATATATCAGTATCGAACTTTTTACCAGTAGATAGTTTGTTATAATGAATTAACAAACTCTTAAGTTACAAGTTCATTTTTAAATGAAATTTTTCTTTTGAAATAATTTTGGCTCTATAGAAGATCTGCAAAGATAGCACAGTATATCTCTATATATTTTATCTAGCATCCTCTAATGTTATGAACATTGTTATGATGTTATTTACCAAATTATAACCTGTTCACATTTACAGTTCTGCTTAACAATGATGGCACATTGCATTTAGTCATTACATATCCTTAGTCTCTTGTAATCGGTGATTGTTTCTTGGTCTTTATCTGTCTTTCATGGCCCTGATACTTTTGAAGAGTATCTGACAAGTATTTTGTAAAATGTCCCTCAGTTTGAGTTTATTTGATGTCTTCTCATGAATTGACTGATGTTGTAGAGTTTGGAAAAGAATACTACAGAGCTAGTCATATCATATTGGGGTCATTAGCTATGAAAATACCTTTTTTTGATTAAGGTGATCAAGATATCTGCCAGGTTTCTCCACTATGACGTTTCTATTACCATCTACATTAAATCTTTGTTTCCTTTATCCAGTAGTTACACATAGGATACAGTCATTATTATTGTACTATCTTAAACTATTAGTTATGTGGTGTTCCCTAGTGGAGTAGTGGTTAGGTCAATATCCTTTGAAGGAGTGCAAGTCACATATCACTGGGTTTGAGTCCCTGGTCCAAGGGGAAACAACTAGTGTGAACAACTAAATAACAATAAAATGTTTCTTCCTCCTCTCTTCCTGCTTGCTTGCCTGACTGCCTTCATTCTACCTGTACCTTTCCTTTAAAAAAATTATTAGTCCTGTTAAAAGAATAGAAAGATACATTTTAATGATGTTGAGAAAAACATATCACATGGAGAAAATATGTTTTGCTTACTGTATAGTCAAAGAATAGAATATGCATATAATCCCTAGATTTGCATTTTAAAGATGTTACATAGAAATCATCTTTTTGATACAATTAAAATTGTCTATATGTATGAGTATATAGTATATACATATATCTATTTATATGTATAGATGTATATATAAGAATATATATAAATATATATTATAAATGGGAAATGAGGTTTTTTATAACTCCTAACTTTGTTTTTTTCTTTCAAACATGTAATAATGTATTCATTTTGTCACAGGTATACAAGCTATCCAAATAACTGATAACATTTCTTTTTTAAGCTATGATTTGTTTTCAGTGTACATAGAAGCAGAATTTATTGTTAGTTAAGACTTTAAAGAGAAAAGCAATGATATTTACCATGCAGAGGTCACAGCAGTTACATTGACAGGATGAAAACAAAAAGAATGAAAAATGAAAGTTTCTATAATTCTTGCATTTATTTTAAAGCATTTGAAATACACATTGACAATAAAAAACATATATTATAGTGACACACAGTTAACTTCCTTAATAAATTTCATGGTTTAAACAGAACCTGGGTTAATGTGAAACACTTTGAAAACTTTGATTCTATCCAACCTTCCCTCCTTATTCCTTTATCTAAGCTCATGGTGCTAAAGGTAATCAAGGCTTGTTCTGTGGACTCATTTCAAGGAGTTGATCATCAGTCAAGAGACTTTGGAAAGAAAAACTCTCCTTAAAGTAGATCAAAAGAAATATATAATTAAGAAAAATGAAGAGGAATAAAATGAAGTAATTAAAAAACATGAAAAAGTATTGCATTATTAGATTATTTTTTCATTTGTAGCTTTAAACGCCACCAATCAGTAATTGGCAGTTAAGGATCTACTTTAACTTCAAAGAGGGCAGCATTCCAGATGCTCACAGTTCTAAGAGAAATTTAATCCCAGTGAACAAGAAAGGAGTGAGGAAGAAAACAACTAGCCTTTCTAGTCTACTATACAAGATCTTAACAGCAGCATAACTCAGTTGCCATCTTGTATTCTATACAAATGATATTTACTGATATATATATGTATATATAGTCTCTCATCTTCACCTACATTTTTAATAAGATAGGGATGCTAATGTGGAAATTACAAATGAATAATTAGTAAACACTAACGTGGTATGAAACACACGACTTTCTAATGGATGGCTCTCTTTAAATAATGAGACTTAACTATGAACTGAAACTACAGTAAAGTTGTTTATGAACATAGAGATGTTACTCAGGTTTAGAGTTTTAATTTAGATTTAGCACTTTTTTCTCCTGATCAGGTTTATTTTTGTAGAAACCATGTTTTGGAGGAGGCATGTGAAATCTGGTACCCTGAAACACAGACAGTAAGAAAGAGAGAGAGGGGATCAGGGGGAGAAGGAGAACTGGGTATTGAGAAGGAAAGAGGAATAGAGGGAAAGAGAAAGGGAGGAATAGAGGGAAAGAGAAAAGGAGGGACAAGGGAAAGACAATCTCCAGCTTCTATTTTGCCCTTTTTTGTGCTTACCTGTTAACAAAACTATTGAAGTAGGACTCACAACTTGAAACATTGTTGTATTAGTTCAAGATCTGAACATGTTTAAGTCTCATGTAAAAGAATCTCTGGGGACCTCCAAAAGGCAGAGGACTTAACTAAATGAAGAAAAATATAGTGAACCAATTATAGATGAGAACAGCACCTGAACTTTGACCCCTGCCTCATGCTGTCTATCTTGGAGAAAGGAAATTACATTTGGTAATTAGAAGAACTGCTTTGCCCCAAAATTACACTAAAATAGAGAAAGCCTAACTTATAAATTATGTCACAAAGTTTTACTAGAAGATGGGAGGAGTACTGTTTGAGGACAAATGATAGATGTCCAGACAGGAAGACATGATTATCTACAGTTGGAAATGAAAAACATGAAACAGAGTAAGGAGCCCAGGCCCAAATCATGACAAGTTTGGTTCTAGCATCAGGATCCTCAATAGTAGACATTACACTAGGAAGCAGAACCTGAGCAGAAAGGGATGAAAATGTTCTCTGTCTTGTAGTAGCTGAGAACAAAGGTGAAACATGACTTTTGGAATTATTTAGAAGTGATTTGAGAGGCCTAAGGTTTTTGTTAAGTATGTAGGAACAGACTAGAGAAATATTTTTGCCAATGTTACTGTGATCCTATTTCATTGTCTATGTCCTGAAATCAAAGGGTATAAAAAATTTAATTTATGTGCAAACTTGGATGCTTTATTTTTATTCATGGACAGTGCAGATTTTGCTTTACTTATGTGGAGTTAGAAATTGAAGTTCAATTCATAAAGATACATGAAACAATACCTAAATTTAGGCTTAATGCTTTAGAGAAAAATATTAACAGTAATATTCTTGAAGAGATGTGGGAGTTTTAAAATCATAGATATAAATTTATATGACCTAGATTTTCTCTTCTCATAAAAGTTGGAATGTTTTTTTTTTTTTTTTGTAAATTGGGTTTATTCATTATAGCAAGAAGGAAAGAAGGGTGGGAAGAAGACTAAATCACCTGTTGGCTATTTGTTTGGACTACCTCAAAAATTTTTTTAATAGGCTTGATAGGAAAATCAAATGAGTCAAGCCTCTTTGTTAGTCCAAATGACCTCAGAGGGATGCCTTAATACCTTTAGTGTTAAAGTTTTGAGTATATAAAGGAGTGGGATAATGGTCACAGGAGCATGAACAGAAGCTAGTATGGGAGAAAGAAAATTCTAAAACTTTAAACTATCCACTTCTGTGACACTGAAGAATGAGATCCAGGTCAGAAGACCCTTACTTTAGTAGAATTTGCAGATGTTTGACTGTCAGATTTTGAATTGAGTAAAATTAAACATTCAGTTTAAGTAAACCAAATTTAAATGAAGTAAAATAAAAACGTCTTGGTTCACCTGACCTGAAATGCTAGATATTATCACTTTGAGTAAGTGGATTGGTGGAAAGCATAGAAAAGACCTTATTCTGTATCTGTGCTTTCTCAGAGCAGAAGAAAGACAATGACCTCAAGAGAAAAGTCTCAGGACCCAAGAGAAACAGAAAAAATTCAGTCAGAAATTACCAAGAAAATTTAACCCAGAAATTCTCAGAAACATTGGGAAGTCTTTACATTTAACCTTAAATTTTACTTAAACTTCAAAGGACATGGTGACCTCAGCTGCCATATTGGTCTTTGAAGCAGCTCATCATTGGCAGGGGTGGAAACAGGCAGCAGACAGCCCAGTAAAACTAGCCATTTAGCCCTGTTTAATCATTTAACTGCATACAGATGACAGGAGGAATTTTGCTAAGAATCAATGCCTGAATAATTTCCATATTGCATGTCACTGAGAATACTTTCCTAAAAGTGTTTTAGTTCCAGAGAGAGAACCATTAACAGCACACATTCTCTGTGACTATGGAGGGAAACCTAGGGTAACTGCTCTCACATGATACTTATTTTTCTCTGTAAAGAACAATGTAATACCATGGTTATTAAGATAAATTAGATTAGCCACCACATATTATTTATATCTGATTCCTTTTTTATGGGATAATTCATTTGGACCTGTTAAAACTGGAATTTAAACAGAACTGCAAGGAAATAATTATCTTAAGGTGAATTACTTCAGAGAGAAATTGCAGTTTGACACAGGGGTGGGGTATATGAGTGTAGAGACATAGATTCTACCCTAAACAAATGAGACTTTTAACTGACAATTTTATTATGTATTTGATGTTACTAATTTTAGCAATTTAAGAAAATATATGAGCATTTGTACACACAAATCTGGAAGAGGGGGCCTTTAAATTACCTTTCAGACTGTGAATTTAATTGAAGCACTCTCATTTATTTTAACTCTAATGACAGTGGGTTTGCTGGGTGATACCACCATTCCATGAAAGCTATTTTATTTTCCTCATAGTACAGGACATGCATTCTTCAGCTTTAGAGAGCATTCCCAACAATAAGTAATACTTTAGCTGAGAAGTCTTCTAGGCATATATTCAGAGAATATAAAAACACTAATCAGAAAAACTGTCTTTGCCCCTATGTTCATAACTGAATTCACAATAGCCAAGATATGGAAACAACCTAAATGTTCATCAATGAATGATTAAAGAAGCTGTACTATATATACCCAGTGGAATTAATTCTATGCAGCTGTTAAAAAAAAAAATGAAGTTACGCTCTTTCCAACAACCTAGATGGAACTGGAAGTGATTATGCTAAACAAAATAGACTGAA
Organism: Solenodon paradoxus; assembly: GCA_004363575.1. Lineage (NCBI taxonomy): Eukaryota > Metazoa > Chordata > Mammalia > Eulipotyphla > Solenodontidae > Solenodon > Solenodon paradoxus. Next base: position 507,007 of record RJWH01000007.1, on the reverse strand, counting down.
AGAAAAAGTGAAATACAGAATGGTTTCACTTATATGTGGAATATAAAGAAACAAAACAAATGAATAGATAAACCTCATCAAATTGACAGGATGCAAGACTGAGGCTACCAGGGAGTTGAGATGGACATGGGAAGGAAGTACAGAACAAGGTGTGGTAAAGGGCACTAGAACACTGGTGGGAGATGTGGTGTGAAATACACACTGAGGTGTGATTTCAATATCTAAAAATGCATGTAGCAATGTAAAAAAAACAAATAATAAAATGATTAAAAAGGTAATGCTTGCCTCTGAATGCACCAGAGTCCTATTTGAAGGCAAACTTCATTGATATCCTGGCAGGATGGAAGAGGAGAATATATGCTTTATGCTCATGCAGCTTTTTGAGGAAATGGGCTATCTGCAGTCATGTTATGATTATGGTTATGATCATTTATTTGTCAAGAGACAAAGAATATACTTGACAGTGCAAAAAAGGGAAGATCCAGACAATATGCCTGTCTCATTGATAATGTTATTAGAGAAAAATAAAGCTGCTGTGAATCCTCAAGGCAGATATATGCCATTATTTTTGTTAATTGAGTATTAGGCACATAAAGCTTTTCCCTATTGAAATCATTGATCATCTTTATCAGTTCAACATAAAATATAGTGTGCATTGGCTTTCAGAGAGAGTGTTTTTTATAAAAACTCCCAGGATGTTTCTCTATCTCTGGCTTTTCTGAAAATCCTATTTACACCAAGGTGCCTCCTATGCAAATCATCTTTTAAAATTTTGCTAAGACTTTTTATCTTACTTGATAAGTTATCTCTATTCTGACTGAAACATGCCCTGAAATAGTCATGCAAATTTTATCTGAATTTAAACACAGATACGATTCTATTATAATAACTTTATAAATATTAACTAATTTCAACTGTCAAAATAACCCTTTCAGAAATATACTATATTATCTTCACATGTGAGAAAACTGAAGGATGCTCTTCTGGGAATTTGCTAGAACTCAGTTTGATTAAAATCAAGAAATCTTGTTCCAAAGTCCATATGGTACCCGCTAGGCTATGCTATTGTACATGGAGCATAAAATGAGTTTCATCTTAACAATGATAAGTCATTCCTTAGTTTCAAAATTCTACTGATCTTGCAAGGATCCATTTCTTGATGTTTTACCTTTATATTTACTTCTATTACCAATTCTAAAAGCTAACTTCGGGTGTTAATGGAGATACTGTGTTAGCATTATTGCACATATTTGAGGATGGTCATGTCTTTACTGCCCAGCTGTTGTCCAGTGCCCCAGTGGACTGCAGAATTCTCTATGTCATGTGCCTTTTCAACACATCTAACTCAAATTGTGTTTCATCAAAATTATAGATCGAATAGACTACAGAATTCTGTCATCTTGCCTTTTCAACACATGCAGTTCAAATTGTGCTTCATCAAAATTACAGATCACTGCATACCTGGGACTCCAGCCACTTTGCAATAGTCAAAGCCATGAGTGTTAAGTATGTACGTGCCAAGATTTTTATTAAAATAGGCTAGTGGAATGTTTCATTTTCTTTAATATTTTCTGGCCACCTCCATCCCAAATTACACATGTACTCTTTGACTTTGTTTAATCCATTATGGAAAAATATTTAAAAGGATGCTTTATTCTTGGAAATATTACCCACAGCCTCTTTCCAGATAAATGTGAAGTATATATTTCCAAGAAAACATACTCTCTACTTTTGCCTGTATCTGTTTCCATTTCCTCTCTTCCTGTCAAACTGCTTTCATTTTTTTTGGTGCAAAAAATATTTATATTTATCTAACTCAGGTTAAGTGTTCATGTTATCTTAGCTCAAGATGTAACCTGGTGAATTTTTCCAATTAAAATTAATTTTAATATCTAGGATTTTAGATTAAAAATTCAGGAAGCAGTCTTTAAAAATATAGAATATTTAAAAGGCATTCATGTAGACTCATGATCTGCAAAGAGCAAACCTTGCAAAACTTTAGGGGACATAATCTTGTTATATATGATCAGTGGTAAATTGCTTTTCTATTTCTTTACTGACATGCATTTTAAATTATGGATTTTTTTTTTTAACTTCTCACCAAGATATTTTATACCAGGAGGCATATGCTTTTAACAATGTTTTAGAAAGGTCGCCTTATTTTATATTTGTATTATATGGTTAGATTATTTAGACTCTTAGACTGGACACTGCTTACCTAATGCTTTTGCAGATAACTTGAGTGGTTTATTTTATTTCAATCATTTCCTTTTTGTTTTGTTTTACTCTGTTAAGAGAGTCCTCATTCAGCCCCCTGTTAGTCAATAATTCCCTAGCATATGAATCACTTTGGTGCCTATTAAAAATGCAGGTTGCTGGTTCCAACCTTGGACAAATGTGATTCAGGAGGTTTGTTCTGGGACCGAGAAATCAGCACTTTGATAAACTACTTCAATGATTCAGTGCTGTTGTTTTACGGAACACACTTTGCAAAACTGTTTCATAGTGTTCAGTCCTCAGTCTCTTCTACAATATCATCTCTAGAGAGGTTTCAATGCATAATATGTCAGCAGGTAAGCAAACCAAGTATTATTGGAGTAAGAAAAGAACAGATTGACTTAATTTGAAATGACCTTTTGTCAATGATTGAGAAATGACTATCTATATAGACTGTTTATCTCTATCTTTTGATTTTTGAATGTAAAGGGAATGGGGTAAAATAGAGAAAAGCATATAGCAATTTATTTTTAGTATCAGTATTAATTCCCCTCAAAGATTCTTGTATTTTCATAATTTGCTAAAATATTGTTAAATAAATGGGAAAGTTAATTTTGGTTTTTAAAGTATTTCTTTTCAAGACAACATATCTTGACTGCAGTTCATTGATAAAATATATATTAAGGACCATTTTGATCCTTGCGTTTCCACATTTCATAGGTATATATCTGACCAGAGCTCTGGAGAATTGAAGATATATAATATAAACCTCCAAATGAAGGTTTAATACGAATTTCATTCAACCTGCTAATAGCATTCATTGTTAATAATAATTAATGTGATAGCAGTGACCCACATTAGCAAATAGAAAATTTAAAGGGAAGATTAGGAATGGAAAAGATGTTTTATCTCTGGTTTGTTCAGTGATTCAGAGTTTTCTAACACTGATTGGCTCTTCTGACTCAATTCCTCTATTTCCTTAGCACTTAACTATTTTCTTGGAGTATTTACTGGATGAGGAGTCAAAAATAATGTAATAACATGTTTATTTAAAAACATCTAATTTATAAATGCAATTTTGATTTGATCACTTAAAATCATCATGCAACATTGATAAGACAATTTCCTATTTTATCCATTGCTTCTTTGAAATCCATTTTTCCCTGGAAAATTTTGTGTGCTAAAAATACATTGTCGTTAAAATTTTTATAGCAATAAAAAGCATTACTAAAACCTCAGCCCAAACCAATACCTGTTAGAACTCTAGGCTGAGACCTGTCTAATTGACTAGGTATTCCTGGCACTAAATACTGGGTGCTCTGTTGATTGCTACCCAACATGCCAGGTCTCTGTTTAAAACAATTGGTTAGAGAATCTTAATTAAGGGATTCAAAACACTTGGCCATTTCTGGATCTTACATAATTGCTACATCTTATATAATTAATGAATATATTTAATAAAAAACATAGTCTGTAGGTCAGGAGTGAAGCTAGGAATGTGTGGGTGGATCAAAACAAATCTATCATTCCTGTTAGAATAGAAACTCACAGTGTGAGTCCTGACAATGATAGGTCAGAAACATCGTTTTTGCATATGAAGATAATACAGCACCAAAAGCCCTCCCTCATGGTCATAGGGTGTGATTCATCCATCTTTTGTCACCGGTTTTGTGACCTTGGTTGAATCACTTAACTCCCTATATGAGAAACAAGAGAAACTTGGATTCTGTGTGAAAGTAACTTCAAGAGTTCTATAAAAATATCTCTATTGCCTTATAGAAAATGTGTCATCTTATTATGGTCTATCTACATAAAAAATTACTAGAAATTCCAGTCCAGGAAAAGCCATGAAAAGCATAGGAATAATAGTAAAGAAATTGTAAAGCAAGGAAATTCAGAAAAAAATCAGAATTGATGGAAATGTTACAAAATTCTCATTTGAAATTTGTTAGATTTTCATTAAATCCTAAAAATATTTAACTAAATAATAATACATGTCTACATAGTGCCCACTATATCTTTCCTGAAACTCTTCTAAGTTTTAGACTTTTAGCAAAAGATGGGTCTCAACTTGTAAGAAGGTTAATTAGTTTCGTTTTGCCTAGTACATTGCACTGAGGCGATTCCTTCTAGAAATGTGATTTCACTGTTAACAAGAGTAACATAAAACATTTTACTTCCTGCTTATTCCTGCTGGTGTTTCATAATACACAGTAGAATTTTATTTTATTTTAAGACATTAACAACTGGCAAAATTCAAATCCTGTCAGGATTTAGCCTGCATGATTTTCCGATGCTTCCTGCGAGGTCTCTATAGTAGAAAGAAAGTAAGAAGCCTTCCTTGAAAGTATCTAGTATAGAAGAAAGGGACCACTGATCAGAATGTGTAATCACTAAGAATTCTAAATTGGGGAGAAAAAAATACAAAATACTGACTACTTAAAATGAGAAAGGCAAATGGTATGAGAGGGGAGGTAATATATAAAGGGATAAAAATAGAGACTTTAAAGACCAATTGCCTACTTTATAAAGTTTCTGAAGGTCCCCTGTGTTCATACTATAAACAGAATGACTTCCTAAGTATGATCTTCAACTTGCATTTCTCAGTTTCATCCAGTTTTGTCTTTTTCCTCTGTTAAGAAAAGAATGGAAAAGCAATTGAGGAGGAAGAAGGTAAAGCAAAACTGTTAGTCAGGAGTAATAATATTCTATAATGGGCATGAATATTAAATATGATATTCATTTATTCAACACGTATTTATCAGTTTCTTATATATAAGTAGGGAAGATAATTGCAAAAGAACCTATATTTCATATAAAAACAATGGATTTGAATGCTAGGGAGAAAAATATTGAAGGAAAAAGGAATTGAGGAGATCTGAGGCATGGTTGCTGTTGGAGTTGTTTTATATGGCGTGACCAGGGAGAGTGCTAAGATAAATTGATATTGGAGCAGAGACTTAAACAAGTGAGCGCAGATACATTAGATTGCCAAGAAGTGAGAACTATGAGTTCAAATGGAAAGTAGGCCAGTATAGATGGAGTGATGTGGTAGAGAATGAAAGTTGAAGGAACAGAGAGGTATATAAGGCAGTAGTTGCCTGATCATTCATACCTTAAGGGCATTGAAAGGACTTTGGACTTTACTTTGAATGTGATAGAAACGATTGGAGGATATCGAGTGTTAGTCTGCCTGCTTTGCTGGGAATAGACTGTGGTAAGACATATGCATTTATGTCCACTCAAGCTAGCAAAGTTTTCTTGAATGATATTTGCAAACTTTCTATTCATAGTCTGTACTATTTGACTGTAATCTAAACTACTAACTCCTTGCTGTTCAATATATCGAAACTTAACTGTCTTTAAATTCAAGGGATAAAGAGCTAGGATTAAAGGAAAGTGGAGACAGGAATTCTCATACATTTGAATTGACTGTTAGGAAGAATTTATTATGATTTAGGATTTAATTACTGATACCTTGGATTTGTTATAAACAGTCCTTTCAAATATAATCCTTATTGGCCAAAAGAAATCCAGACTTATATTTTCTCAGTAAAATATTAAGCCTTCTAGATAATCTCTAGGAATGTAAAAATCAAAGATGAATTTCAAATATTCCAAGGTTATAGTTACTAAAGAGCTGATCAGTTGCAAAGAATGGGTGATTTCTTGCTGAATGCAAAAAATACCTAATCCTTTGGTAAAAATCTCTATACAAATTTCATAAACAAGTCCCTCTCTGTCTTTAAAAAATGGGAACATTATCTATATTGCTTTGAAAATTTTGAAAATATTTAGGGAGGTCAATCATGATCTAAAAGTGGAGTCGAAGATTTCAATTTTTAAATTTTTCCAAAAGATAGACAAGGAATAAAAGCTAATTTCAAAATTTAAACTTCAATAACAATATCATTTATGGTACCAAATCTAAGGCAAGATGCAGCCTTAATAATGCAAATAAGTTTTGATAATTCACCAATCTTTTAATATTTACTAGTATTATTGCTCTCTTATTTTAAATACAGTATGCACTGCAATTAAATTACTCTTAAACTCCCATTCTTACATTATTCTTAGTTACTTGGTCATTTCAAGGTTTCAGCTTGTTCAGCAAACCTGTCCATGGATCAGTCTTCACTCTTGTGAAAAGGGAAAGTTTTTACCTGGCTCCATGCCCTGATATCAGCAGTAGTTTGCTATGTCACTCCTCATTGCTCTGAGGTTAAAACTGCTTTTGTGGAGGTGGTTAGCTAGGGTCTCTTGTAATTGTTCTCTCCTCTGTTGTTATGGAGATGGAGCTTACACAGTTTCTTCCCTGCTTACTTTGTCATGCTTTATATTCAATAGCACAGTAAACAACTGATTATGTGACCTACTTAAGTCTGCCAGCATGAATTCACAGACTTCTATTATTTAAGGTGTGTGATCACTTGAATCTTACCCTGGCATCTTTTATTTCTATTATATTTACATTTTAAGGATGTTGTTTTTAAGTGAACTTTAATTTAAATGCTTTATTAATGTTTTCTGTTAAAATAATTAATTAGTAGATTAGGTTGATGAAATGAATTTTAGATTTATCTTGACACTATATCAAAATTCATACTAATTCAAGAACACAAAATAGTGCAACCTGTCAGAAACCTGTCAGTGCCCAGTTGTTGTCAGGGACACTGAGCACTGCTTCTCACAAATTTGAGCCGCTTAAGAAAACAAAGATTCAGGAGGAAATAAAGTGGGAGCCTATTGTCTTATCTTGCTTATTATTAGAATGAGAGGGAAGAAAGTATTAGAGGTTATGTTGTGATATACTGAGTAGGAAAAAAAAAAAGTTCTGGACAATAAGGCATGCTGAAAAGAAGGTACGTAGGCATCTGGAGACCTGAATTCAAATTTTGGTTCCATGGAAGATGCTTGTTGGTGCCCCACACAGGAACTCATTACAGGAATGGTGTGCCACCCCTCCATTTTAGAGTTGGCTACACATGACTCATATCAGGTCCCCAAGGGTTGGCTCATTTGGGAGGTATATACCCATCTCCCACCTCCAGGTCGTCGACATTCAGTGACCCATGTGTACAAAAGTCCACTGCTTTGCATGAGTAGTGATCAGTTCTGTAGTGTGCTTACTACTCTAGCATCCTCATGGATCAGGGTAAGACTAGACTTAGTTGTAACACCTTCTTGATGTGCTCTTTCCCCTTCCCTACATACCTCATTCAGCTCTAGGTGTCTCCTAAAGAGTGCTAACTCAGTAAATTCCATGCATTTGAATCTGTTTCAAATTCTGCTTTTAGAAAGGATATCCTAAAATTGACTTGATTGCCAATTAGCTTTGCAGTACATAAACTAGATATACAAGCTCTATTAGTCTCAGTGTCTTCCCTAGTGAAATGAAAGGGTTAATGATAATTTTTGTTTCCTGATACCTCTAAAATTCTATTTTAGGTGGAGGGAGGCAAAACCATTGTTTTTCCAAAGAGCAAATTCTTTCTAATCCCAATATTCTGTGAAATCTTTACAATAAGCATACTTTGGTATTTGAAGCAGACTGATAATGACTAAAGTATCATTGTTTTCTTCTTTATCTACTTTTTCTTTGCCTTTGAGTTATCCCCCTCAACCCCCCGAGTGGGGAGTACCATTGTTTAAAATAATGCAGCCATGAATGTATTGATGATTCCTAATACTTGGAGTGTTTGTAAATAATATTGACCCTGTTACTGGTGGAGAAGTAAGTATTCTCACCTTAGCCATTCTTTAACTCTGGAAAATTATTGAAGAAAGAATTCCCTATCTTTTCTTTTCCTGTACAAAAAAAGTAAATAATCACAAAGGGAATCTCCCATGATGGAAATCAGTTCAGCAAATCATCTGATTTAGCATTCACACGGAGGCTTGTAAAATCTTAGAAGGTTATTTTTAGAATTAGGAGAACAGATAACCTCCTGGATACTTTTTTGCCAAGGCAGATTCTATGCTGTCTGGTTAAAATCAGAGTATCAGATTCAATAATACAATTCAGTTCAAATCCTTGCCAACCAGAATTCTCCCTAGTGACTATTATGAATATATATATATAAATTGTTATCATATCTGATTTTCATTTCCTTCAAATGAAAGTTTTGAGAGTAGAATTTTAACAGCTCCAAGAACAGTCTCAGGCAGCAGAGCAAGTTTGGAGATTAGTGGGAAATGGGCAGAGATCTGTCTAACACAGGATAATCAGATATATATATATATATATATATATATATATACTTATTAAAGAATAAGAATGAGGCACAGTTTTATGTCTCTGACCTCCTAAAAGTAATTGAAGTCTGAAACAAATATCAACATCTGGGATGACTCATTTTAACAGAAGAACCATTTATTAAAATCCACTGGACAATATAATAGACATGGATACATATGTGATTTAAGAAAGAAATATCATCTATACATGCATCAAAACCCTTTTTTAGAGTACTAGATTAAAAATGTCTAAACTGCTTTGACATTTCATAGGCACTTCGATTTTTAATGAATAGAAGACTATCTTACTATGTACAAGTTGTAACATACTTGAATATTTGATTCTTGTTGACTATTGCTGCTAATTGGCTTCTGGACTAGAAATTCAATAAAATAGAAATGAAATACAGTCAGAGAATATGCTGATTTTTCTCCATGTGCCTCCCTCTCTTATCCCCAACCCACCTTCCACACTTCTCTTGACCAAGGATGTTGAACCCTATGGAGTAGTTTACCAAGGCTCCTCACTTTCTGGTTTCCAGCTGAATTAGGTCATTGGGAGGTATTGAAAGAAGACAGTAGGGAGGAAGGAGAGAGATGTTAGGCATTGTTTCCCCTGCTCCCTTTCTGGATCTTCATTCTGGCAGAGTCTGCCTAATGCATGACTATAGCCCCCGATGAACAAACCCGCTAATATAACTAGAGTCCAATTAGACTCATATCATCATTGTCTCCCCTTACCCTTCATATGGTAGTTTCCTGATGTTGATAGCTGATTGCTGCCTACTCCTCTCTACATACTCCCTTACTTGAATTCTCTTGACACTCTTGAGTGTCCCTTGTTTCTTGCCAGGCTCTGACATACGCATGAATTCTCCTATTCAGATTCTAACTAACATTAGGAGCTCTAAGTTTATCTCTTTATAGGTCAGGGATCAACTGCAGAGTATATAAGAGAAATGATTGATTCTCTCACAAGTATGTTTGAGAAGAGAATCATTCCACCCCATCCACCATATATACATCCTTGCTTACACCCCTTCAGCCTTCTCACTTCCTCACTTTTTCTCCAATAGACAAAGAGCAACCCTGCCTCAGGTCTTCCGTGTTTGTTGTTTCTTCTGGGTAGTCCTCTGAAATATGTGGCAGAATATTTGATTTGCCACTTAACTTCTTTAGGACTCTGCCCCCAAGTTACAATTTTACTGAGGCTTTCTTTGTTTATCTCAATTAAAATTGCAACTCATGACTATAACTGCCCCGTACTTAATTTTAATCACAAGACTTATTTCCAACTGACACTCTTTATTCATGTGCTTAGTTTGTCTCTTTTCCTTAGAATATTTATTTCATAGTGATATTTTCAGTACCTAGCACAATGTTTTGGCAGATATTAAAATATTATTTTATTATCTTACTATACATCCTTCCTGTTAAACAAAAAGAAGAACAACAAAAGCCTTCACTAGGTCTTGTCCAGGGCTAAGTTTATTAAGGGTAAGGCATGCAGTGAAAAGGGAAGGACATAACCCAGAATCCTGATTCAGATTTTAGAGGACAAGTAGAGTGTCCTCTTAATAATGAGGTAGAAGTAGATAATTGGTGAATTTAGGGAAAATCAAGAAGCTCAAGAGCAGAAATCACATGAAAATCATTGAATGGTTAACTGTGACATATTGTTACTCTATCAGACAGATGCGAGTCTATTTGATTTTTAAGCATTCCAGTTTAAGAGAGTCACAGTTTTCCGTATTTTTTATTTAAGAGCTGATGATTCTTATTCCCAAAATGTTTCCCTTAACACTTGCCTACATTCCCTATGTCATACTCTGCTCATTTCAGGAGGTATAGGTAAATGTTGGTCACAGTCCCTGGTGAAGTAATCCTTTCTAGTGAGATTATATATTTACCTTATTTTTATCTGTTTATCGTTCAACCAAAATAGAACCTGCTGCACTTAGTAGGGACTTGAGCAATCACTTGCTGAATTGCGTTTAATTTCATTTCTTCACAATTGTTCCTTCAATAATCCCTTTTATTTTTTGGTCTGTCTCACTTTTAAACACATATATCTTTGTTTAGCCTCTGAATCAATAAAAATACCCTGTCTGTTTTTCAAATTTAGGAAACCTGATATTTGCTTGAAATCTGACAATATTTGAACACATTCCCCATTCTCAAAAACTTTAAGACAGCGGTTCTCAAATCCATTGTACTTTTAGAATTGTGGAAAACCTTTAAAAAATTTGCTGATGCAAAGACCCCATATGTACCCAGAAAGACTGATTGTATCTGCCTTTAGTAGTGCCTGGACATCAACATCAACATTAAAAACAAACAAACAAACAAAACTTTCCCATACAATTCTTTTGTGCAACAGAGGACTGGTACCAGTACCTTAGAAGAACCAGGGTTATGGATTTATTTTTGCATTAACTTGCAGCAAATTTATTTAATATAAAGAACCCTGACAACTAGATGACCCAGTGGGCAGACAGTGTTTCAAATGACTGGATGCTTATCCAGCTATCTTGAATATCTGTATGTCATAGGGATGCAGCCTTATTTTATCATCCGACAAGGAGGATTAGCTGGGAAAAATATGAGCATATTTATCTCTATCAGAGTAGGAAGAATTACACAATTGCTACAGTTTATCTTTGACTCTCTAAAGAATAGGTCACAGAGTTTTAAGCCAGCCTTCCAGCAGAGATGGAAGCGTCAGAACTTATCTGACATAATCATAATAATGTAACATACCATGCCTTTCCCCACTCTGTTGTTCATTTGTACTGTCAGACATGATAAACACAGACTCACTGTTAGCATTTCAAATTTTTCAGTGCTTCTCTGTCTTTATCATTTATTTTATTTCTATCTCTCTTCTTTCTTTTCTCTGTTTTGTCTATTTTTATACCTTTCTCATTCATCTAAAGGAGGTTTTATAATAATAAAGGTTGTTTTTATTATAATGAGTGATAAATTCCTAGATATGGGACTGTACTCAATTCCTAGATACATAGTACACTTCGCCTTAACCAGGTGCTTAGTTAAAGTTGTTCATAAAAGAATGCTAATTTACTCAGATTTCTTGAATTCATTTGAACCCTCTGTGATGAGGGAAAATCCCATGGTGCAACAGCATGACATTAGTCTCTGGGCAAGGAATCCTTTGAATTGTGGACAACTACTAGCTTTTCCGAAGTTCAGTGCTTTTAAAGGAAGTAGCAAAATATTCTTTGGGGACCCCCTTGACAGCTTTCCTGGGAATTGTTTTCTTTTATATTGGGAAATATAGCAACTGTATCCTAGGGAATGAGTAGATATAAAAAATATATCATTCTAATTTTGTCTATATGGGTAGAAAATTTATTCTAGATTTTTGAAAATTTGAGTGTGTATTTCTAGTGTTTAACAATTACAGGACACTTTATGAAGTGGTACCGTCTCATAAGGCATCTCAAGAGACAAAGGAAAAACTGCTGAGGACAGAATTTCAGGTCCTGCAGAGGATCTCATCTTTATCTGTGATTAAGCTCCCTATTTTAACCAATCAAATGGAATCCAGTCATTAACAATAAGGAATTAAATCCACAAAGTGATTAATGTAAAAAATAGAAAATAAAATAAGTTAATATAAAAAATGTAAACTACCGCGAGTAAGCATAACATCTGACTGCATTTCTAAATCTATATGGCATTTTAAATAGAAATAGAGAGGTGATTCTAGTGTTATTCATTCCTACAGAGGAGAGAAGGCTGGCATCTTCATGACCTTTAAATTATGCCTTCTAGATGAGGCAAAATATAATAAATCTAGGGGAGAAAGTCAGTTTCAGTGATTTTTAGGCAATTCCATCTAAATGGATGATCTTCTGTTATATTTAGATATACCCTGAAGATCTGACACAGAGACAGAGAATAATCAAGGGCTCTTCTGTTTTGGTTACATCAACATCATAATCACCATCAAACATTAATTGATGTTTGGGCCTGGTGGTAATCACTGGTGTTGTCAACAATAATGAAGAGAAAATAGGCACATCAAAGTAGCAGTGTGAATAGGATATTGAATTATTATTTTTCAATAAGTAAAAAACAAATTTTCAAGAAAGTATAAAGGGTAATGCTGAAGAGTTGCAATAATCTAGTATGTAGTGTCATTGGATCATAGATAAAGCCATAATGCATTTGGATTAGAATGAAATCTAACTGCTAAACTCCTAAATGGAGTTACCTTTGTTTACCATGCCCAGAGCACCGCTTAGGGCACATTTTACAATAAGGAAGACATATTCACAGTTTTAATTATATGCAGTCACTGTAGAGTATTTTAATTTATACATACTTGTGATTTGGAGAAAGGAAGAGTTCATACTTTTTCTAAAGCACAGGAAGAAATTGAGGAGCATAGTTAGCACCCCTGGTCAATCTGTATGTGGAATAGTCACATTTCTGGTCTTCTATTTACAGATGCAAACATTGCACTATTTGATTTTTTTTTCTCATTTAGTCATGATAGTAAGTTCATATTAAAATGCATATTATTTTATTTTTTCTTGTTATAAAGCCAGATCATATAGTGAATTTCTAATATTATACATATAATATAGTACCCCAATATTCATTTAGAACAAAAAAAGAACTACAAAACTTTATGATAAAAAAGGTTATTGACTGAACACTAGCAGAACAATTAACTTTTGACCTCTGAAAATCAGAGAAGGGGAACCATACGATCTCACTAGAGAGTTTTAGATGATGTTAGTCTGGAAAAATTACAGAAGCTTCCTTAATCAAGTATTTTGAAAATTTTGACTAATTAATAACAAAATATACTTATTGTTGGGATCAAGTAAGAGAACATGTGAAAGTAGATATACTAGAGAGATAAAGAGCAGGAATTTTCCCTTTAGTATCACTATATAGACAATACAATGGTCTTTTTCCTGATGGCATGAGAGTATCTACCCAGATCTCTTGAATCAGAACACAATCTGGAAGAAATGTCACTGATATAGTAGATAAATATATGTAAGCAAAACACTTGTCCTATTTATTCAGTGTTAGCCCTTGAATTGTATCTATGCCCTGGGCCTTTTCTCATAAATATCAAACTTATTTTCTCCAGGAAATTGGTATCACTGCTATGTGAAGCTTGCAGTCTGCTTGACACTTCCACTGTGGTCCAGTCTGGTATTAGAGCCCAGGAGAATTTAGGTGAGGTATGTTCCATAAGTGGGGCTCTACCTACAGACACCCTGCCCACTCTAGACATGGGCTTTCAGGACTATATACAAATGTGCCCTCTGGTGGTTGATGATCATCTCCTAATCAGATTTTGACATAGGCTCAGATTTTCACTGTAGTGACTGAGTTTTTTAATAATGGGATTTGTACATAATAAAAAGTAACTAACTCTATAAGGTTGCAGTAAAAACCTAGCCAGAAGCAAGGAGATTTTAAAGAGCTATAATATATCCAGGTACTCTAGTATGATCATATATGAAAAGAATCTGGACTTAGAATTCTCAAATTCAAATGTCAGCTCTGCCATTTATAGTTTTGTGACCTTGGTCAAGTTACTTAGCCTCTCTGGTTTTGTTCTATGAAATTATGATAGTAACACTACTTACCACAAAGGATTGTGATGAGCATTAAAGGAATTAGCTTATGGAACAGCATCTTACACATAGTAAGCTCTCAATAAATATTAGTTATTATCCCTAGGGTTGTATTTCTATTTGAGAAGACATTTATTTTTCTAGATGTTTGAGAAAGATGTCCAAATGCTCATATGCTCCTCAATTTCTTCTTATGCTTCAGAAAAAGTATTGACTCTTCCTTTCTGCAAATCACAAGTGTGTGACTCAAACCTAGCAATTAGCATTGCTGTTAGAGATGTGATTTTACAAAATTATAAACAACTCTTGCTTAGAGTCTAGATAAAACAACAAAAAAAATCTTCCCACAGTTTTCTTAGTACTGGCACTCCTGGAGACTTTAGGGGAAACTGTGCAAAAATATACTGTGCTTATTATAAAATACAGTTTGATTCTATGCTCAAATAATAAACAGATATTTTGTCTATGTGTATAACTACGAGGGCATTTGAAATTCATGTGGAACATGGCAGAACTCCTGGTCAGTGTGCTGCTCTGCACACTGTAGAACAGGTAGCATCTTTGACTCTCAAGAAAAGCAGGTGGCTCCCATCCTTATTTTGATAACCCCAATACTCCATGCTTTTCCCAAATTCCCCTTACAAGATAGAACAACCACAGTGAGAACCATTGGTCTGGACCACACTTGCTTCAATAAAATTTAAGTCTATTTTCCTCTTTTTTTCAGTGGAAATAACATCCCTATATACCAGTAATTGTAGATTGTAGGTACAGCACACAAAGGAGGTTATTGCTAAACTCCTTTTCAACCTTATACAATTCTAGGAAAGATAAAAATCTCTCTGAAAAACTGAAGTTGCTTTAAGAATGATTCAGCCATGGCAACAGTGAAAGTCAATTCTTAAAAGAAAGTTTTCTTCAACCAATGTAAATTCCAGAAAGGAAAAAGAAAAAAGAAGAAAAAACACAAAGACCATCATGGTCATTTTGAAGGACAGAGAAATCTAAACTATAGATTTATCGAAAACACAAGCACAAATGCAAAAATCTTTTCTAGGGTCAATGGCTCTTATACAAGATTATACAGTCAAGTCCATTTAGCATGAATTCAGCCAACAAAAATCAATGTTACATATATCCTGTCAAAATGACCCCCACATAAATTTCTTCAATGCCAGACATATTGATAAATTCACCAAGCACTGTTATCTGACTCTTTCACAGATAAGATGCCACAATTTTTGTGGCATCCATAGATTATTTTAGACATAAATTCCTAGAGCATAAGAAAAAGAAGATAAAGTGTATGCTGTTAACTACATTGAGTTTCTCTTTTTCCGTATTGCTTGAAAAAATAAAAACTTAGTGACCTTGTGTTTTGTCAGAGTAGTTCTAAAACTTACTTTATCCATGAAAGCAAAATAGAGACTATGTATGGAATATCATGGAAGCCCATATGCTCCAGTGATTGCATTGATAGAATATCAGGACAATGCCCAAATAGATAAAGATTTGCTTAGACATAAACAGGACACATTTTCATGCCTTTTTAACTTCTTGGCAGGTGTTGCTATTATTAAGCAATCTCCAAGCATAGGTAATATATTTGAAATGTTTGCAATAGAGAGTACCTCAATATGTCATGTATAGATGTAGAATGGTCTTGCAATATTTAATCATTAAATGTTGAAATTCACAAATTCATAAAATTGGTATTCTTTTTTGATTCATCACATTGGAAAGAATTTAAAAATGTGAAACTTTTCCACAACGATGTGAATATGCTTGACACTACTGAACTGTTTTTGAAAAGTGAGTAAAAATTTAAAAATGTGAACCTCGACAGTCAAATCTCTGCACCCCTTGTAATTATCTTAGCCCTGTGTGGTACATTATAATCAGTATGTTATACTCTCCATTGGAAAAGATATTCCTTTAATAGAGAGGTGCAATTTCTTTGATTCACGGCTATATCCAGAGTCTAGAACATTTCTCTCATAACAGTTCACAATATTTGTTCCATAGGTATTGAATTTATTATTAAGTATCAGTTGTTCCCATGAATCCCAGTATTATTAGTTGCCTAATGCAATCAATAATAAAATATACTTATTGCTGGGATCAAGTGAGATAACATGTGGAAATAGTTTGCCAGTTCTTATCCATTATGAATTATTACTATTACATATAATTTTAATACATCATTTACCTTTTAAAATAAATGTATAGGCATTAATGACTAAATGAGTAAAAGTCAAAAGGTAAATTAATTTATCAGTAACACATTTCCCGAAACATACCCTTCTATAATTTTTATGTTGTCTAATGTCCCAGATTTCATGGACCACTTCTCAGTCTCATTTGCTAGTTTTACCATTTTCCCTGTAACATCATCTTCAATCTCCTCTCTTTATGCTCTTTTTAGCTATACTGTTTATTATCATCACATTATATATCACTTACAGGCTGAAGATTCTTCAATTATACCCACTTCAAATGCCTCCTAATAGATATATGTAACTGCCCACTTGATATTTCAAATAGAATATCTTACAGGTATCTCAAAATCTACATGATTACAACTGAATTCCTCTTCAACTCACCCCATCCCATCTAGGTTCAAGTTTGTTATGCTTTCAAACTTTGACAACTCTGTAAATCTCAACAGTATCCACTCAGTTACTTAACTAGAAACGTGGGAGTCATCCTTAATTAACTTTTTCTAATCTTCCTGCCTTTCCCCAACTAATCCATCAACAGAATCTTTGAGTCTACCTCCAAAGCCTACCTCAAATATTTATCTCTATATATTCTCTGTCAACACATTGGTACGATAAAACCAATCTTCTTCCTTGGAGGACAGCAGTTGTGTCCAACTGAACTTCCTTCTTTCACACCCTATTTAGTTGTCAGTAAGTAAATTCTATGCTTTAAATCATTTCAGTCCCCCTTTGATGCTCTGTCATTTAATTTAGAATACAATCTAAACTCCTTGATATTTTTTCCCCTATGGTTCTGTTTGACTGCTGTATACTTTCCATAGCCTGATACCATACCTCTTTTCTATTGTCTGTTGTAGCTAGTGGGGCATATTCTCTGATATTCAAACAAACTAATTTAGTTTTTGTTTTAGTAACTTCATGCATATTTTTGTCTGCCCCATTACCATTTTAGATGGCTGGGTCCTGTTATAAGCCTTAGCACATGTGTTTTTCCTAGGAAAACCATCCCTTATTTCTTTATCTAAATTAGCCCCTCTCCTTGTTGTTCTTCATCACCATATAGTATGTTTTCTCCATAAGATCAAATATGACTTGGAATGATATCTTTATTTATGTAATGCCTATCCCCCAAACTGTAGTCCATTTTTTTTTAGCAGCAGAAAAACGTCTGTTTTCGATATAACAATCCTAGTGTGGAGGAGAACCTGAAACCCCATAACTGCGTTTCTTAGAGAAACTTCCTTTCAGAGCAGTTAGACAGCAATCATGACCTATTTTGACCTCTAAGTGCCTAACACAGGGGCTACCTAATACATGCCTACATACATGCATACATACATACGTACACACTTAATGTATACTTGTTGGACTTTGTTTACTGAAAAGTAACTTTATATTATATAGAAGGAAGTCCTTATTAGAGACACAGTCTTAAAAGCATCGGTTTCTAACCTGGCCATCTTACATATGAAGTTGCACATATTTTCCTATTTACCCTAAGAATGCCCTATTTCATTGGGTGCCCATTTTTTTATTCTTCATAAAATAATTTTTTACTTGTTTTTAAAAATCCTTAAATATAGGAAACTTTCCATAAACAATTATGATAACTGCCTGTTTTCAGAAAGCTATAGTGTGAAAATCTCTAAACAATAAATGCCATTCAGAATGAATATCTTGTATGACTTTTATAGTTATGTTTGCTGGTGCTCCTATACAAAAAATATGATCAATTATGGTTAGTCTCTGTAAGTTTTATTCTGAATTATAGAGCATTTTTAGAGAGCAGTCTTCTTCCATGAAAGGAAAAGGAAAGATAGTATTGTATTTATCCTTCGTCTAGTATTTTATTATGGAGGTGGTAGCATTATAGATTTAAATATTGTTAATTATATTTTAGAACTTGATGACTTTAAAAATGGAATTTTGTCAAGCTTATGTTAAAATAGTTCAGTGAAGGACTAAAAACCACGTTGTTGACATATGAAAAATTTCATCACTTATATTCCAAGTGACTCAGAGTTTAAAGTTGCGTTCTAGCATCAGCTATGCACTTTACTTTATTCTAAAGATGTAAGACCTCAGAGTTTCCTGTGTAACAAATATTTACTGATCTCATTATAACATCTTCGTTTTAAATACATGCTTGTGAATTACCATGTTATAATTAAGATGATCTAGTAACAAAGTCTTAGTAGCATTTCTGGTCACTGAACTCTACTAAATAATGAACTATGAAGTGATCCTTGAAGAATTGGAGGCATTTGCATAGATGAAAGAAGTGGAAAGAAAGAAACTTGGAGGTGGCAAATAGCATATGTTTGCAGTTCAGTGAAAACACTGACCCATGTTATTCAGAGGGAATATGAGTGAAGAAAGGAGAAATAAGACTGACTAGGTAGGGAGACCAGTGAGGACTTTGAAAAGCAGACATAGTTATTCAAACTCGACCCAGTGAGAGATAAGGAACCATGAAGGTTATTAAGCTAGTACAAAAGAAATCCGAAGTCATCTAGAGCCCCCTTTGAGTTATTTGTGGAATAAGATTTTGCTTTGAAAATGGTCAGAGTTATGGATAAACACAATTTGGAAGCAATGCGTTCTATGAGATATAGGTATGCAGAGTTCTTAACACATAATGCTCAACACATGTTAGTTTCCAACACTTTTACTTCTTAAGAGGAAGGAAGGAAGGCAGTAATGATGACAGACACGCAGGTGGGCAGGAAGAAGAATTTTTATTTATTTATTTGTACGTTTTGGTTGCTCTTTTCATCCCCAGATCAAGAACCTGGGTCCTTGGGCTTTACCTGGTGTATATCACGGCTGCTGGCTTAGTGCCTGAGGCACCAGGGTATGTGTATTCTAATATCTTCTTAAGGTGGATATTATTATCTGTTTCATACTGATGAAGAAAAATAGCCTTAGATTTTCTATAATTGCACATGTCCCACTAACAAATATCTTAAGCAAGATTTAGCTCTCTGGTATTAACTCCCACAGTACTTTCACTACAAGATAACTCTTCCCAAATCTGTCTATCTATCTATTATCTATCATCCATCTATTTATTTATAAAAGGAAAGGTTCAGGCAGGAATGAAGACGTAGGCAGGCAGACAGGAAGAGTGATAGGAAGGATTTTTATATTTTAATTTTTCAGTTGTTCACAGTTATTGTTTTCCCCCATCCCAGGACTTTAATCCAGGGATATGTGGCTTGCTCCTTCAGAGGCAATTGACCTAACCGCTGCTCCACCAAGGCGTACCTACCTCTTCCCAAATCTTATGGGATTAACTTTTCAATATATTCTGTCGGGTGCTGACTTCATGTGGGAACCTCCAATAACTGCACGATAGGTCACTGTCCACTTAGCATCTCTGCTGCCTTTTAGCCAGGATGAGAGTTCTTTCTGTCCATAAATTCCTCTGTTCTTAACAGAGGTAGAATTAAATAGCTCTCTCTTGGCAAGAATAGTAATTTACTTGCTGGAATCTCAACTGGAGACAAATATTCTCCTGTTACACAGTGTCAGGGCACTTCCTGTTTGATGCCACTGAGTTACTTCTCTTGTATTAACAGCAGCTCATAAGTCATGTTACTCTGTTATTTCATATCTAATACTAGATATACTGCTGAATAATAGAGACAAGCTCACAATGCGATGGGCACAAAAGGAAGTACATGGATCTACATGGTTTCTTTGTTGTGAGTTGTTTACTACTATGTACTATTTTTTCTGATTCTTTGCTAGCATAATTGCTCAGAGTTTTTTTTTTTTGTTTAGTTGACAAGTCTTTATCAATTGATTTTTACAGAAGTCTGCTCTTTTGCACTTTGCAAAATATCTGCTATTTGTTTATGGGAAAAATGGCTTCATTTCAATCTGTGTACCCTGTCCTATGTGGTTTTCTTTTTCTGTAAAATCAGCAATATGTTTGCTATTTATTGCAACAGTGAAAAAGATTTTAATTTGTTCCCTTTCATGGTAAAAGAAATTTGCTGATTGGGATCATAGTTGAATATGAATCTTTTATAGGGCAGAAGTGTTTATACATGTTTAGTGATTTAACATTCCTCAGAGGGTGGTCTGGTTTACTCATTTTGTATTTAAAATTATGTGCATTTACAAAGTTAGCTCAATATTAGGAAAACAATTAGCATACTACTTCCTATAATATGTAAGGAAAGAAAAACTTTGGTAATTTTATTAAAACAAGAAAAAAATTATACTCATAACTTATTTTAAAAGTATCTTTCTGAACTCAAAATACAAAATTTTATTAACATATGCTCTTGCTGTAACTGTATTCTTCTCAAATCAGTGACTGACTTTATTCTTAGTAGTATTCAATTAAAATCAGGTGGAAAAATGCCTTGTATTATCATTGCATGATTGTTCTGGAAGCGCTAATCAAAATCATAAGATATGAAACTGAAATAAGAGGTGTAATTATTAGAAAGGAAATGTAATATTATCCTTATTTACAGATGGTATAATTATACAAAGAAACACAAAAAAGAATGGACTGAAAAACTATTATAATTAATTTGAAACCAAAATAAGATACTGAAATAAGATAAATACACAGCCTCCCCACTCCCCATAATCGACCCACCAAGACAGGCTATTTACTACTATTACTACTCCTACTCCTACTACTGTTACTACAACGTGGCAGTAGTAGAAGAAAATGTGATCACTAAGCAGTGTTCCCACAGGGGATACCTCTGTTGCTGATAAACACAGTGAGGTGAAGAATCCTGAGCATCAAATTATAGTAAGAGCTCAGATTTTTAGATCCCTTCATCAAAGTTGTCGCCATCATTCTAAAACTTGGCAACCCAACAGACTGAATGCGTATTTTAAAGGGAAGATTGTGGTACCACTTTGATGCAGAAAAGTGAGGTTGATGCACCTATAATAGTAGAGTCCTCCAATTATGAACCTACTGAGAAAAGTAATCATGTTCTTAGGGTTCAGTCTGCATCTTCTCTCCCTGACACTTCTGATAATAGTGGAAGTAGCGTGACTAGAGGCAAAACTGAAAGACTGTATCCAAAACATAGGTATGTTTGAGTAGCCAACAGAAGGTAAAGAGTCAATAAAACATATTCATAGCTTCATCAAAAACAAACACCAATAATATCAAAATCTCTGAGTTCTTCAACTAGGAAAGACACTCAAGTTAAGAGGTGGTTGCTGGTAGAAGACTGCAGATGATATTCAGAGGCTGTGAGAGGAGAATCAGCAATTAAAAGATGAGCTTCCCTCTTAGTCAGATCAGGTTGCCCCACCAGTGACTGGCCAACTTAAACAACAGACATTTCTTTAAATAATTTTTATTGAAGAAACATGGAATTATATTATAGAGGTTTCAGGTATACATTATTATAAATAAAAAATCTATTTATAATATATTTACCAGTGACATTTCAGTTCTATCCTTCATCATGACCCCTTTTACCCAATTTACCCAATTTCCCAGACAATTATTTTCTAACAGTTCTGGGGGCTTAAAGTCTGTGATCAAGTTCTCAGAAAATTTTCTTTCTGGTAAGAGCACTTTTTAAATTTTATATATAGCGACCTAACTGCTGTGTGTTCACATGGCCTTTCTTTTGTGTTAGCATGGGATGTGGGGTGGGGCAGGGGAGAGGGAGAAAGAGAGGGGGAGAGATGGAAGAAGGGGGAGAGAGAGAGACGGAGACAGAGATAGAGATCTATTGTTTCTTGTTAATAAGAGCACCAATGCTATCAAATAAGGGTCCTCTCCACATTATTTCATTTAACTTTAATTACCTCTCTAAAGGCCCTGTCTTCAAATCCAGTCACATTGAGGTTAGGGCTTCAGTATGTGAATTTTAGGGGGACACAGGTCATTCCATAACAGCTGATACGAGGAAGACAATGTAGAGCAATAATTCGCTGCTGCTGTCACTGCTGCTTATTCTCAGGGCTTCATTCTTTACTTTTGGTGTGATAATAAGGAAAATTCTTTGTAGAGGCAGCAGGCAAAGGATGGAGCATTGGATTAATGAATCTACTATGTCTTGAGGGTTATTTTTAACCATGTTCATGAAAACTTAATGAAAGATGGCATCCAATGGGTCTTTAAATTACTCCTACATGTATTTTTAACACTTTAAAATATGTAGAAAATTATTTGGGGAGGAGGTGTTGAATGATCTTTAGTAAATGACAAGGGGAACTGTGAATAAAAACATAATGTAGTGTTGTACATGTAATTTTAACCATTTAAACTACTTGAAACGTGTTCCTGAGCTGTTGTTGATGTTAACCTTGGTAAACTGAGTCTAGTACAGTGAGGAGTGATATCGCTTCCATATAGAGGTCTGCTATATAGTTCATTAACTTCAGAGATTTCTTTTTCAAGTCTTCAATTCTGTATGAGTACCAGTTTCACAGGATGGATGAACAGACTCAGGGACCAAAAAGAATCCCACTGTGGTGACATGAGATGTACCTAGTCATTAATGAAAGATATGTGATAACTGAAAGGCACACTGTAACTGATTTACTGAGCACATTGAAATGCTTTATTCTCTTAAATGGGACCAAGCTAATTACTTTTGATTCACTTAGAGACATTTAACAGTGATTAAGAAATATTTAATTCCTGTTTAGTTAATTTAATGTAATTATGATAATTATTGTCATAAAATTGCAATGAATGTTGTGGCCTAAACTCATGTGTCCTAATGAACACCACTGGGTTAAGATGACATTGCTACTGTGGGCTGTACAGGCCCTTTGTAGGTTATTGTGGAAGCTGTGATTTATTTAAATGTTGGAGAATAGATGTAAAGAAATGTTTTTCTGTGTAAATAACATTTGTCATAAAGAAGGATATTCTCAGTAACAAGTTAAATTTGTATATATATAAATTTAAATTTTATTGAAGGAATATTGCATCATAACATTTTATAGATTTAAGGTGCATGTCATTACAAATTTACATCTGTATATAATACATTAAGTGTACCACCAACAATCCAGTTCTTTGCTTCATCATATCATTGACCCCCCTTTACCTGATTGTCTTTTTAATGGAGAAGAATTAGAGAGAAACTGATGATAACAAAAGCCATATACTATTTTTCCGCAACTCCCAGTTACCTCTAATGATCCCAACGTACTTACACTCACATTCAGCTCTGACCTTTCTCACTTTGGCCTTATTTTGGAATCATGAAGAATAAATAAGACTGCAGAATAATTAGAAGAGAGAGTAGCTTTGGATAGAGGAAGAGGATCTGAGAAAGACTTTCCAGATAATTCAGGAAGTAGTAATTAAGAATTTGAATATATATTTTATACTATAATGACTAATTCAATCATGTTCAAATGTGACTTCTTAAGATGAAAAAAAAAAAGAATAAAACTCCAAAATTGAATCTTTCTATTATCACATTTTATAAATGAAGGTGGTTATTGTTGTTGTTATTTTGTCATCAGAGAGCTGATTTTGAAATAGGCTTCATCTGAGATAAATACATGGATGATTTAACCATATTTTCTTTTGTTGACTTTCACTGAGGATATGGAAATGATACTACTGACAATCATTTTTAACATGAAAACTCAATAGCCTTTCTACATTTTAACAATAAAATTAATAAATAAAACAATAAATATAAATATATAATGTGTAAATCTCATTTTCAAATCCCAGTAAAAAGGTAAACTATAAAGGAATAAACTTAATGAAAAAATATATGAAACAAAAAAATCTTTAGTACTCTTATTGTTTTTTAACATGGAGATTTTCATAATACCAGCATGAATCAATGTTTTGTGGTCTAAATCATTCCCAAATTAAAAACTGTTTTGATAAAAATTTCAATGAATGTTTTTCCAAGTTGAGAAAGTGTCTCTGAAGCTACTCTGAAAGAATAAAAGTTTTTCTTACAGAGAAATTTTTATAAATCAGAGTAATAGGTAGATATTATTCCTATCAAATATGATTTTTTTTTATTATAGTGTTATTTTTAAAAGTCCTACTGGTAGAGAAAATAATGAAAAATATTAAAGAGCCCTTGGAGATAGTCAGTTATATAATTTAATATGTGATATAGGCGATATTATAATTCATTGAAGGGAAAAAGCAGGGATTATATAAAATTAGTTAGCCATACTTGAATAGCACTTTTCAGGTATTATATTAGACCATCTACTAAAATAAATCCCAGTTGGTCCATAGAGTTAAATGTTTATTCCTTCTTTCAGTCAGTCAACATGTATTTATGAGTACATATTATATACTAGGCTGTATTCTTGGCACATAGGATAAATGAGTAAATGAATTAAAAAATAACATCTTCTGTTTTAAGATCAGTGGAAGAAAAGAAACAAATAAGCATATTATATTATATAAATAATACCATGTATATGGAATAGTAATTTCGAGAGCTCTGTTCTCTTCATGTTAGTTATGCCTTTTCCCTAAAACTGTAGCAACAGTGACCCTTTAAAGTTAAATAAGATTTGCCAAAACTGCTTATTTATGGGAAAAAAACTGAGGGAGAGCAAGTAGAATGGGTCTGGCCTTGTGGTCAGCCTTATAGAAGAGGAGACCCCTGTGAGTGATCTGAATACCGAGTTCCTGTGGGAAGAAGAAGGAAGGAAACTGGTGTGTGGATTCTATGAACTACGATGTGGTAGAAAAATTATTTACAATATAGATTATAGCTTCTAGATCTTCAATAAATCATTTTTATTGACTGTCAATTAGGTAAAATTTTTCTTTATACAAGGTTGAATTTTTGACCACTTAATTTTCATATTTTATTCCATTGTAAAATTCAAGTGAATGAACTCATTCCAGGCAAAAGAATTGTGCAGTTCTTATTGTATGGTTCTCATTGCATAGTTCTCTTTTTCTAATAATAAGCTTTTCCTTGGTACTAAATGTTCTCTATGTTTCAAAGAAATTAGGTTCTTGGTTGGCTAATATGTTGCTTATATTTTTGCTTTCACTCAATAATCTATCTTTTGACTTACTATATATTATTTATATATCATATTATATAAGATATATGTATATGTCTTCTATCTTTACATATATATGTAAGTATATTTGCCATATATGAATTCTGAATGTATCATTTTCTTAAGTTACAGACAGGTGAGCAAAAAATTAAAAATAGCAATATTTTCCTTGATTTGTTAATACCTCAATTTGATTTCTGTTTCCCGTACTACCTTAACTTTCCTCACTCTGCCCAATAACAAGTGAATTTTATTCCCTTAAGCATAAATCTAGTCATTTCAAATTTATGGCAGCTCAGGTTACTTTCCATTTTCCTACCTCTACTCTCTCTGGAGAGGCATGTAAGTTCTGGAGGCCTTTTAGAGGGCATGGTGTTGGAGCAATATAATTATTCCCTTAGCTGTGTCCCGTTCTTATTTGTGCTTGTCTAGGTGGCTATTAACACTCAATGATGGTTGTCCTTACTAAGATGGCTGAGTCCCCAATTGTAGACTAGTTCATGCTGCCATCTGCTGGTGTTTCCTCTTTTTACAACTTGAAACTCAGATCCCCATTATGACTTCATATTTTTAGCTGCATACTTTTGCCAGTAATTTCATCTGCTCTCCTGTTGTTCTCTGAGGTTACAGAAAGTGACTGAGATTGCCTCATTTTCTTTAGTTAGACACCCACTTTCTCCCACATTGTTCTGTTCATGTCAAAAAGGAGTCCTGTGAAGAACCCTTCCATTCCGACTTACAGACAGGAAGTAAGATACAAGTCTTCTCTAGTTTTAGATCCCAACCTCCTCCTCCTACCATTGACAAAAAATTGTTTATTCTGGGGCAGACAAAACAGGCTTAACATGGCCTTCTATATTTTTCTGCCTTAAAACTGGGCCACAAAACAGTCAAGAATTTGACATATATCTCTTTGACCTACCATGAGGTTGTCTTCTCTTTTTGTCAATGAAGATCTTGTCTTCAGTTCTGATGCCTAAATCAACACTGTATTGCAATAAAAGGGAATTTAGGAGATAATCCACCTTCTCAAATATAATTATGCCATCCTGCACTAATTGTTTTATAGTTAAATGTTTCCATTTTCTTGCTTTTAGGTTTATGTCATGGTTAATTCTTTTTCATTTCAAGATTTTGCAAAATTTTATCTGTATTTTCTTCTAGTACTTTTATAGCTTGACATTTTAGGCATTTAATTCTTAGAATTATCTGGTGTTTACTTTAGTGTATACATATAAGAATCCAGTTTATGAATTTCTCAAAATGATACTCTAGCAACAGAGTGATTTGGAATTCTTTGCAGAAGATAAAGCCTTAAGATGCTAGGAATAATTTCTAGTTCCATGGCAGAACCTGTTAACTTATCGATACAGTTGGAGTAATGAACTTCAACTTTGCTTATCAGAACACTTGGGGAGATTTTTGAAAATATTGATAAATGAATCCTAGCTCTTCCAGTAACTATTTTGGAGTATAGCCTGTTCATTATGATTTTTAAAATCTTACTGGAGATTCTAATGCAGTCGAAATTGAAAATAGTTAAGTTATAAGCCTCTCTTTAGGGCCAAAGAGAGCACGAATGAGACCAATGTGGCACTGATTTTCTCACTGAGCTGTGTGGAGGGTGCATCCCAGTTACCCGGAGGACTTGTTGAAACTGGATTGCTGGGCCCTTCTCCAGGAGCAGTGCCTAAGATTTGCATTTCTAGCAGATTCCTAGTTTATACTGATGTTGCTTGAACAAGCATTACATTTTGCAAGGACTGCAATAGAGTATATATAGAAAAGACTTCGGGGGGAAAATAAATTAATTCCCTTTATTTTTACCTAAGTTATTATCATCTACATTTGCATTGGTACTTATTTCCCCATTCAAGTCTTTTTTTTTTTTTTGAAGTTTGTAAATTAAAAATTATGTGCTAAATTTGTTTATGCATACACATTAAATATTGATTTAAGGAACAATAAACAGAAGATTAAAAAATGGAAAGAATGTGAAAGTAACCTGAGTAAAATGATATTTAAAAAGATACAAATTAAAAGGATAATATGTATATCAAATTAGGCCATAAATGTGACTAAGATTTCAAGTAGTGAAAGTGAAACAGGAAAACAAAATCATAGCAGAATTTATCACGCTCCTGAGATAAAAACAAGCTAGTGCTACAGATAAAAGCACTAATCTCTCCCCTGATATTGTGAAAAGGAAAATTTCCTTCATGTTTACTTTCAAAGATGATGCTATACAACATAGAGGGTAATGTCTCTCAGTCATTAGCCTTAGAAAGAAGGCAGATAATCTGTTGATTAAAGGTTGGTTTCAATTAGAAACAGTAATGTCCATTTATGTGTGTGTGTGTGTATAATTTACTCACAAGTTCATTGGAATTTCTTTAAAAGATAGAAGAATTCCAGAGTGTATTTACTTGGAAGTCTCTTAGTCCTCAGGTGAATTATTGATGTTCACAAAAATACAGCAGAAACAATTACACAGTGGATAAATACAATACTGTTCAGCCTTGACATTTTTAATTTGCTGGGTTTGAGACAGAGATGAACTTTAAATTATTTTGAATCTTGATTCTTATCTCAGGTTGTGAGAATCTACTGACTTTTCTGAGTATCTAGTAATCTTCTTGTGTATCTTCTTCCTAGAAAATAGTTATTGAAAAATTCTAAGTTTTTAAATTTATCCACATTATAAAATGTATTTGTAACCCCAAATCAGTACTCTAGGTAGTCTGCAGTACAGAGCAGTGAAAAATTTCATTTGTATGAGTGCATCCTCCCTGCTAAGGTAACACAGGTTGAGGCTCTGTCTCCTTGTAGATCTCATTCAGAAAACAAGTATCATTTCCACAGAGTATTCAGTGTTATGTTGTTGCAATGTTGTTTTTTTTTCATTCTTGTGCTTTTTCTGAATTTCAGTTTAAATTGGTCTCAACAATATTGCTGAAGTGCTCCATGCAGGGTTGTGATGTGTCCTATGGAGAAAATGTGTCTTCGATAAATTTTATATTGGGATAAATTATAGTGATGTTTGCCATAGGTTTAACATTAATGAGTTTAAAATATACATTGCAAATGGAATACTACTCAGTTATTTAAAAAAAGATGAAATTCTGCCATTTATAAGAACATAGATGGACATAGAGGGTCTGTGTTTCGTGAATTAAGACAAAAACCGATTTCAGAAAAATGCTTTATGATTTCAATCATATATGATACTTAAAGGAAATGAATGAACTAAATAGAACAAAAATAAAATTTTAGGCTATAAGACCAAATTATTGGTTGTCAGAAGGAAGATAGAAGGGAAGGGAGAAATTCAATTAAAAAGAGTCTGTTATTAGGTGAAAGATGAAATTGGATGTTTGGTGGTGAATAGAATATATTGTATATTATTTGCAGATGTTGATTTATAATGATATACAACTAAAACCTATATGGTATAATGCATCTTTACTTCAATGAAGTATATATAATGCATATATACAAACATACACATAAATATATGTATATATGTATTTAGAAGTTAATGTATCTCTAAACTGAAACCTACATGAAACAAGGTTATGTATTACTGTATGTAAACAAAATTATTATGATGACCACATGCTTGCAGAACTTATCTCTGTATTTTCCTAAGGAAAGTAGCCTTAATTTCCCCTAGGAGCTATTATTCAGTATTCACTATTTCTGTATTCCTGGTGATGTTATAAAATGTATTTATTACAAATGTAAAAAAATGACTATATAAACTAAAAAACTGGATAATAGTCTTTGATGAAAAATGTGTTTAATGAATATAATTAGAGGTATCTCACATAAATAATTTTTTCTATCAATGAAATTAATTTATTGGTTATTAACCCTAAAACCAGACTGTGAGGTTTAAGCAATATCACTTTCTTCCTGTGTTATTTCAGGTAAATTTCTGAGTTCATGCT
This sequence comes from Solenodon paradoxus, assembly GCA_004363575.1. Classification (NCBI taxonomy): domain Eukaryota; kingdom Metazoa; phylum Chordata; class Mammalia; order Eulipotyphla; family Solenodontidae; genus Solenodon; species Solenodon paradoxus. Next base: position 477,745 of record RJWH01000007.1, on the reverse strand, counting down.
TCTTCATGTAAAATAAGAGAATTAAGAAAAAATTATAACATCAAATAGTTCATATTATTGCTAATATTTTAATTTACTGACTGAATTTTGACTGGAGAAATGTCAAAATAGTTAGAATTTTTCATTTTTCATCAAGGAGGGGTTTGGATAGAGGACAATAGACTTCAGAATATTGGGCAAAGCCTCCTTTTCTTCTCACTGGAATTTATAATTTTTCTGAATTTTCTAATAATTTCCATTAGAAAATCAATCAGTATAAAATGAATTATTTTCAGAAAGAAAATGTGTTTTTATTATTCATGGCTAATTACTAGAACACAGAAATAAAAACTCAGATAGCTTGATGACTCAGTAGTGTCGATTACACATTAAATATGTAGCTTTCTATTAAAGCAGCAAAAGCAAAGTAGAAGCATTAAAAAAGATCAGCAGTATTAGCAGGAGTATATATAAAATTAGTAAGAAAAATTTGTAATAAAAATAGATAACCCTGTTAGTTTTATGATTTCTATAAATTTGAGAACTATTTTTAGATTAATTTAGGAGAATAAAGCAACTCAAAGCAAACCCAATAGGGTCCTTTTCTGTTCTTTATTTGTTGAAATTAATCTAAATGTCACCTGAAAATTGAGGATTTTTTTCTTCAAATTTAAGATAACTATATTCTGTGAAATACATGTATCTTAAGTTTACAGTGATGTTTGACATAATAACAAAAACTTTTGAAGTTTGCTTCAGTCCCAGAAAGTTGCTTTTAACCTCCTCTAGTCAGTATTTTCAGCCCCAGATTTCCTCACCTCCTCAATCCCTAACCACCATCAGCAAATTTTGTGATTTTTTTTTTCATTACAGATTATTTGTGTTTACTTTGTACTTTAGATTTGTATATAATATCCAATCTTTTATACTGAGCTTTTTAAAATTTGAAATATTCTGTTATGTACATCTATGTGCTACATGTATCATAGTTTATTCTTATTGCTGAGAGTTTCACATTATATAATATTTCATTTTATCTACTCTGTTATTTCTTAATCTTCTTGTTGATGGTTGATAAAATTGTTTCCACATTTCAAGGGTATTTTTATAGCAGTCCTGGAAAACTTCTCCTTCTTTAACAAAGGAAGACATGCTTACTATCCATTAAGAAAAGTGATAGTTTTTCTAAACTCAGGGATTCCCTCCAATAGTACAATTCACTGCCCCTACAGGCTTCTGTATGGTACTATTAGCATTTTTCTGAAGGACTTGGAGAAAAAGAAAACTGACAAAAATATGCTAATTATAGAATAGTTTTTTTTCTGTCATAATCCAATAAATTGTGGCAGATCAAATTGTTAGCTTGACGATAGAATGATTTTTAAGACACATCTCATTTCTTGATAGTACATATGACTAGAGTAAACTTGGTGTGTTATTTTCTTTTGTTCTAATTGTCCTTGTCAAGTTATGGAATTGGGATTATGTTTAAATCAAAAAACGAGTTAGGATTATTCCCCCTTCTTTCATTTTCTAAACGTATTTAGAATTATTTCTTTCTCAAATGTATAAAAAATCACCTAGACCTAGAGTTTTCTGCATGGGAAGCTGTTTATACTTCCAAGTTGACTTTTATAATAGATGAGTGGATAATAAAGTTTTCTATGTTTTTTCTGTTTATTTTGGTTGTTGTGCCTTCCAAGAAATATCTTATTCATCTGAATTATTATATTTGTTATCAAAGTCTTTTGTAATGTTACCAAATGATTCTGAAATCTGTAGTATCTTTAATGTGTTACTCATTTAATCCTTATTTTGATTACTTGTGGTTTCTTCTTTTTGATCAGTCTTGTTAGGAGTCTGCCAATGTTATTAATCTTTTCAAAGATTAATCATGAAATTTTACTTTTTTCATCATTAAGTTCTTTCTCTTTGTTTCCTATTTCATTGTTTTTTACCTTCATCTTTATAGTTTTTTTTTTTTAATTAGGATTTAATATGCCCTTGTTTTAAATCCTACTTAATTGAGTTCAAACTTCTTTTTTTTTTCTCTACTCTAAGAATCTAAAGTTACAAATTCTCAACCATTGGATACTTTAACTAAATATTCCAATTTTTGATATGTTCAGTTTTATTATTATTTGATTTAGTACTCATTATTTAACATCATGTATTTTAAATATATCTTCCACTTTCTTTTTGCCTCCAGTGGTGATGTTGAGAAATCTGATACCGATTTGAATTTTGTTTAAGGTGATTTACACTTCTCTTCATAGACTTATAATTTTATTTTCTTTGTTATTTTTAAATTCAACTATCACTGAAATGTAATTTCCTGAATTCTTGTGGGTTTTGTTCTCACTCTGGCCTGCAAGTGTCTTTCTAGTATATGTAGATTAGCTACTTTTTCTTCTTCCATGCATTCTTAAAAAAAACAAAAAGCAGCAACAGCATAAAGTAGAACACTAGTTAAGAAAAAAATAATGGAAAGTAATAATAAAAAATGAGTATGTAACTCTAGGAAGTGACAGGAAATAGGAATGTAGGAAAAGTAGAAACAAATGAGAAATGATAACATGTGAGTAAATATAAAACTATGTTTTGCTACGTATTTTAATAAGACTATTACATTCAACTTAAATCTCACAGAATACTTTCTTGTATATAATACTTGTATGCAAAGTTAAGGATTTCAGTAGTTCTTTTCTAAAAGCTATTTAAGTCTTTTAATTTTCTTAAGAAAAACAACCAATATTGAGATTTAAATAAATATGTAACAAATTTTTGTAATTAGAATCACATGCCCTATTGTTTTGATATTTGCTCATTGTAGTAAGAAATTTACAACTCAATTTAGAAGCTTATTAGTGATTATATTAACCTGCCTATTTTCAGTGTAGATTGACATTGCATAGCAGATGTTAATTATATATTTCATCTTCAACTGTCTGAGCAAGCACTATCTATAGTAAGTGTTATGTTCCAAATTGTTATAGATATTCCTATATCAAGAATGTATACATGAAAATCTGTTCAGAATATTTGAAAAATGTTGAGTATTTGTTTGTACTCCTATAAAAAGTTATTTAATCTGATGAATCGCATTTTAGACTGTAAGCCTTTCCTCGCACCCTTATAGGAATGTATCTAAAAGATATGTAAATATTTTTTTTTAAATATATTATCTCATCAAGAAAACTTGCCTCCTTATACTCTATTGAATAAAATGATAGGACAAACTCCCCCCAGAAAGGCATGGGTAACACCATTTTGTGTTAAGAGCTCTGTTTGTGTGACATTTGGGACAGAATCTTCATTGGCTTTTTGTCTCCACCTTTCCTCACAGCTGCCAGAGGCAGATCCTAGGCACTTTTCTCAGTCTCTTCTGATAATGATTCTCATTATTTTGACTAATATCTGTATTAACATCTTAATGAATTTCTGAACAGACTTTTTGTCTCCGAATTCTCAGCAGTGCCATCCTGTGAGTCCTGCCTCAGCTACCCGCACCGCCCTATAAGTAGCAGAATCCTTTCCCCCAGTGCTTGCTTACTCCTTTAATGAGCCAGCCTGCTTCGAAAGTTCCACATAAATAAATTTTGGGATATCTGAAGCATTTCTCTGGGTCATTCCTTCCACACTCCTGAACCAAACCCCAAATCCCCCAAATCTTTGGGGGAACCTAACATGAAGTCCAAACACCTTACATTATTGGCATTCAGAACTCTCTAGAATCAGTTTTCAACACATTTACAAAATCTTATAATCTTTTTCCTTCTTCTACCTCAAATGCCCTACATTCCTTACATACCAATATACTCATCATTTTCTGAATATACTCTATTGTCCATGTCAGCTTTTTAGCCCAGAATATCCTTCCTCTATGTCTTCACCTGTCAAAATTCTACTCATCTTCCAAGAACTGTCTCGTCATCTGCTCCACAGAGCTGCCTCTAATTTTAGATTATGCTCATTATTCAAGTATTTTAAGGTACTTAAAATATATTTGAGAGAATGGATTTCTCTAATAAGTAGATGAAAGTGACCTCAATATTTATAGCAGTTCTTCAGATGAATGTTTATCTGAAAAACAACAGCCACCACCAAGAATGTTAATTTTTCTCTCCTTTGGTAAAAATTTGTCACTTTGTCACAGTAGTGATTTTCATGAGTATGTAGGAAACATTTGAAATTCACTAGGATTGGTGTTTTATAGCAAGGCAAAGAGAAAACAAAACCTAGCTAGATGGTTATCAACATAAGACATGGTCTTCTAAAATAAAAATGGAACTGCAAATCAGAAACCTTATCACATATATGATGTACCACATTCTGGAAGTTTCTGTAGTGAAGATTTGGCATGACATCTGACTATCAGAATTACTCATAGTTCTCTTACTATGTTGGGAGGATAGTTTTGGGATAAAGTATATCTCCATTCTTCGTATAAGAAATGGGAATGTATTTTTTCATTCTGTCATGGAACTGAATAATTATAGTTGGCAGATTTCTGCAGCTGGGTGCAACCTGAAATGACTACTAGATCCCAGGTATATTCATGCTTAGTATTTAAATTATAGGTATTTCTAAGATGATTCATAAAGGTTATGTGATGTGAGGCTTTAAGGACTTTCTTCAGCAAGTAGAAATCAAGGAGGTCTGTGATTTTTAGTTTTTCTAGACTTGATCTAGCCCAGACCCAATTCCAGAAACTTCCTGGCAGTTAGCTCTATGATGAAATGACTGTAAGGGAAGGAAAGGAATGATTCTTTTACCTTGGGTATTTTTATTTCCTATATACTTCACGACCTAATAATTCAATATTAATAAATAATTTCTCTCTAATCATCAGTAGGGACTTTCTAGATAGATATTTTGAATTTGTTTTTTTATTAACTCCTAGGCTTTTTTAAATGCAAGGCAATAACACAATTAAAATTTGAGGTTACTAACATTATCCACTAAAGTATGGATGAATAATGAGATGTTTGACCTCAAGATATCATTACTTATAAATAGCATTATGTATTTTTCCAGTGAGTTAAAAATTACTAATTTTAGCTATATATATTTGATTCAAATTTTGAATCCTAAAATTCTACTTATATTTATATCTCAAAATTCTCAAAGCAAATCATGTAGTTTAGTAGCTAGAATGTTTTAAAATAATAAAACAAAATGGCAAACAAAAAATCCACTTAAAAGGCATTTGACTAAGAAAACACCAATACATTTTTAAATGTTTAGAGAATTGCTGTTTCATAACAGTATATTAAATCAGAACAAATACAAACACCATAGAGCACTATTTTAATAGTGTTACTTGAAGTCTATATTGTACATTGTTTTGAGTTTGTTTTATTCATTTTCTAGTATAGGCAGACAAGTTTTAAGAATTTAAACAGAGAATCACACCACTTTTTTACTATAAATTGCATTATTTCCATGTACCCAGAAACAATACATGATTGTTTTTTACTCTTCTTTGGGCATTGTTGGTTGAAGAGTTAATGGAAACTCCACAACAACTCATACACTGGTTTGTGATTAAAATGCTCTTTCTCTGAAGAGTGAAGATTCTATAAATGATGATCCATATTGATGTTATTAAAGATGAAAAGTTAATAATAAATAATAAATATTAAATAAAATAATAAATAATAAATAATAAAATATTAAATTCCAATCTATTAGTTCCAGTGGAAAAGATTTATTTTCCAATTTCCATTATTTTTGTTGTCTTCTTCATAATGTTTATCAACACATTTCTGAGTACACATCATGTGCGAGTCTAAAATAAAGAAATAAGGATTATGCAAATTTCCATTTCCACAAGTCCCTCATTCAAGTCAGTATTTTATTGGTAAGGTTGCCAATGACAATTGGTTCAAGATTAAGAACTCAGACAATCACTCGAAAATTAAAACTGGTTTAATTTGATGTTTTGCTGTATCACCATTTACACTAAAAAAATAAAGATTTTAAATTAAAAGTTTACTGGAAATTATATGCCAAATATGTTTATCTAAAGGAATGTTTTTCTAAACTTTGCTTTTAGACTTTGTACAACTAAATAAGTAGAACAATTTTTAGCTGTGTATTTTTCAGCTGCTCAATTTTTTATTATTAAATAGTAAATCAATAAATATTTATCCATTATTGATTATATTACTTGCCTTAATTGAACATTGAAGATATTTATCTTAAAGTGTCTGAGGAAGCCCTGCTAATTTGAAGCAAGTCTGAAATGAAAATTCTCTATTAAATTCCTTTATCTAGGTTGAATATTTTCAGACAGATAGTAAAAGCAAGCTTGGTTCATAATTTATTAAATTCTTGATCAGATTTATAAGGTCTGTAGCTTGACATGACCATATAAAGATCAGTCTGACAACCATATTGATTTTTTTATGGTTTTGGAAAAAGAATACTACAAATCTTGAAGCTTAAATCATTTCTTTGGGTATATTTTTCTTTGAGTTCAGTGATCTAGTCTCAATAAGTCAGATAAATATTCTAATACCATATATATTTACATATGTGTTTGGGTATATATATGTGTATATATTAATGTAAATTAAACATGTCTTGTTCTTTATGATTCAGTGCTCAGTATCATTTGGAATTGCTATTCTGCACTTGATCATTCATCCAATACTTGTTTATTAAACATGTTTTTATGCCAAAAAAGGTGCGGCACTCTGGTATGTCAAATGAATGAGTGCTCTTTGCCTTTGAGGTACTTGCAAGTAGAGTTAGAAATAAATTTCATTTGGATATAACTGTTACAGTAGATATGTAAACAACGTGCTATGTGATCATTGAGTAAGGAGCAGTGAGACATACCTTTCAATAAGTGAGATGATGTTAAACTTCAGGTACTTGATACTAAAATATGCTTATTTTCATTAAGGAAAGTCTTATTTAGAAATAGAAATTACAATAAGTAATGTTTATTGCTGTCAAATAATGCTCTAAAATGTTAAAAGTAATATTAATTCCATGTTTATTAGCCAATTTATATTGATGACTTCAAAACATATGGCTTTTCTACCTGTGGTTCTCAAAGTGCACCAAGGTGTCCTGAGGTACCACAGCAAACTTGCAGGGGACGACATGGAGCTTATCAGCTTCTTTTTTAGAGGAAAGTTGCAAGTACATAAATTTTATGCAATCAAATACTATTTAAGATAATAAAATTAATTAAATATATTTACCTTTATTCCTTGCCTTCTTGATGTAGGAATACAATCATTTCAGGGCTGCACTGAGGGACTGAAAAATACAAAATAATTCAATACTATTTTTTTTTATCAGATGCTAGGAATAGAATCAGGTTCAATGAATCCATTGACTGACTATGTATGTATGGCAGCTTTGTAAAATTACACCTCAATCATGTATGGTCGAATTCAGTTTACAATTTAGTCCTGGGTAATCATTTAAACAACCCATTTTCTTTTCTGTTTTTCCATTTTATAATTGTTCAACTTTCCACATGTCTCTGTTTCATTCTTTTTTTTTCTAGGGATTGTGGAAAATTGACTGTGTCCTTGCTGCATTGGGGATCAGGTGTTCTCCTTGTTCTCTGATCTTTCTGGACCATGAATATATTCCTCATCTTTCTGTGCTCTGATCAGCTCCTGGCACTAGAACTGAACTTGAGTATCAGTGTATTCATCTGTCCTATTTGCTCTTGGCTTGATCTGAGTCTGGCAGCCTTTCTCATCTCACTTGGCTCCTATCATTGACTTGCATCTGTTGAACCTCTGCCATGTTCTCCATTGACTGTTGTCTAGCAAACCCCATGGCAGACTGCTGGTTTATAACACAGCTGCTTTCAACTGTTCCTTCTAAGATCAGAGACCTTTTGGGTCTAGTCTTCATGCAAGCAAACCAAGAGTTGTATATGAAAGATAAACCCAGCCCATCATCATAAGGACCCATGTATATTCTTTTTCTCTCTCTCTTTTCCTTTCTTTTCTTCCCTTAGTAACTTTGGACTAGAAGAAGAGGACATGCCTTTACCTCGTCCATGTACAGTGTCATATTATAGTCTCTGGTGTCTTGGTGAAGTATTAATGAAAATTAGGGTATGGGGGAGAGAGACGGGCTCACAGAAAAGAAACCTTAAACTGGGAATGTTCTAAAGACAATTCACCACATCATATACAATAGGAAAATGCTACAAATAATATTTTTATTCATAGCTTCACCCACACATACGCACATTCATCTATAGTAGCATTGATGACTGTAATTAAAGTAGTAAGGTATATAGTTTTACTCAACAATATCCAATATAATTTTCCTTCTATGTCAACCAACCTTGGGTACCTAGTGTCTTAGGCTGTTGACTGCATTACCCTCTGCCCACCTCCTCCCTGCTACTTCTGATTGTAGCTACCAGTCTATATTTAAGTTCCATGGACACCATGTTTCATGATCAAAGCGTTTCTGCTGCATGCTCAGCATTGTGTCCTATCTGGGTACCATATTTGCAGACATGTTTTCTAATGGGGGATAAATAAATGTTCATATTTACTAGAGTCATTTTTTGATAATGCCTTAATCTTTAACAGCAATTATAATGATGGTATATTTATATACCACTACAGGAGAATACATTTTTAAACTATGAGTTCCTTCAATTGCTCTCAAAATTCCCCATGTACAAAAATTAGTATAAAATGTAAGATGCTATTTACTAGTTTACTTATCAAAATATTTTACATGAGAATGTTATATCATGATGGAGATTAAACATCTAGAAATGCAAGCATTGTTTTTCATTTTCTGACAACTAACTTATACAAGAGGCAATGAAGTGTGATAAGAAAGAACACTGGCTACAGATTTGATGGCTTTTTATATAGCTACTTGCATGCAGTGGATAAGTCTTATTCTTTTAGAATGACATTTTCCTGATTTGTATAAGACAAAGTTCAATCAAATGATGCTTTTCTTGAAATAGCTATTGTAATTAATGCATATTTAAACAATATTTTATCTTTTTCAGGAATATTATCCTTGTGAAATTATTATAAGAAACTGTAATTGTATACTGTGTTTAAATTAGGTGTCAGATACTGACTACTATTAAATAAAGAAAAGGCATCACCTGAATTCTATCCTTCATGGTCATGAAACATGATAAAGACCATTGAGCAGTACCTTTATTAGCATTTGATCAAACAAACTAAACACTTGAAACCAGGAGGACTTGTCTTTATTGTTTTTAAGTTAGGTTATAAAATAAACCTATCCTTTATGTATCTTGCTCTGATTGCATTGTGGTTCCCTGCAAATGGAGCATCAGTGCATGTAAACAAAATAGTTCCACTTAGCAGAGCACATATCTCAAAGCCTTCTGTCCTGTTTTCAGTGACCTGGAAAGTACAAAGAGAGCAGTATCTCATAAATGGCTTCACTAGTATATTTGTAGACAAATAGAACTTTCATTATCACCATAAATTTTAGATATATCTACTTACCCCGAGAAAACTGTTACAGGAAAAGTAGAAATATGGAGTTCTGTTTCATAAACATTTCGTTTGGGAGATTGTGAAAAATAAGAGGAAAAATGGATTGGGTTCATCTTTACCCTTGATGTGAAATAATAATAAATTAAAAACTTAAAAGAGGCAGAAAATTCTACCAGTAGCTAATTGAAAATAATTCTATTATAATTACACAACTTTCGTAAGCAATATTTTACTTATTTGATGTACCTACAAATTTCTTTTCTGTACCAAGCTCATTTAATCACTTGCAATCATGCCTTTAGTCTGCATAGTAGAAAAACAAATATATAAACCCAAATGCATTAGACAGTTTTATTGCTTGCTAAACAGATAATGGGAAAAAAGCTTATGTTTGTATGTTAAAAATAGATTTATGGTCACTTCCAGTCAAATAACTTCTTTCATTTTATGTACACATAGAAGATAAAATCCAGCTATGTAAGTATATTTTAGGAATTCATCAAGGTAATTTATTATTTCTTTTATAAACTTTTTTATTGAAATAACATTGGCTTATAACATTACATAGGAAAAAATTTGAAAATGTGTTCTTAGAGGATCATATCTCAGTTTCATTTTATTTTTCTAAAGGAGAAAGATTTAGTAAATATTCAAGGATCACATCGTGATACCATATAAAATTAAATATGCTTTCTCTTATTTAAATTCTAATTTAAATTTCTATTGCATTTTCCCCTGAAACATCAGATATGTAGGAACATATTTATATTCAACAAATATCTATTCTAGATTTAAGTAACTAATAAACAAAATTCCATTGTAAATGACTGTAAAAATCAAGGTGATGATGGGATTGAGGACCCAGATGTATATTATCTGGGTTAGCAAAGTAAAAGAAAAAAATCTTGATCAAAGTTCTAATGCCAACAATTTTTCTTGGATATTTTATTTAGATCTTCACAGTTTACATGTATCATATTGTTTGTACACTTGAAGCTATTTTGTAAACACCCAAAACATTAATCTTTTATGTACTCATTCATGCAAAGAAAGGCTTTTTGTATTTCATTTATATACATACATTTTAGACACGTGAAGTAGACTTGAATTTTTATATGCTACCCTTTATTCATAATTTTAAATATTATAATTCATCTTCCCTACCAATACAATTGATTATTTTTTCTTACTTTTTATTAATAAGTAGGACCGTTACTATCTTGATCAATAAATCTTATTTTCTAGGCAAAACTAGAATTTTTAAAAGCTTTGTTTCAATTACTATAGAGTTACTGCTTTTCTGTATTTCTATTTTAGTAAATGCTAATGTTTACTCTTTATTAAATTAAACTACAGCTGTGTTCTCCAATGACTATCTCGCTATTACTTAGAAACTTAGTTAGGACTCTTTTCCTTCCCATCTTCATCAGCAGAGTTGTATTTTTTCCTTTTAATATTGTACCTTTATAAATATTTATATATATTTTAATATACTTTCAGTTATTATCAAGGATACCGTTTTTAGCACATCTATCAATGTAAGCGCATAACTCATTTTAATTGTATCAGTTCGCCTCCTCAAAGAAAGAAGGCGAAGCTTCCATCTGTCTCTGTCAATTTTATTTTCAAGATGATGACAAAGACATTTTTACCACATAGGTGTGAAATGCACAAGTGTGGTAACCTGAGTTCACTCACTCACCTACTCATTTTCCCATAAAACACCCCACCAACAAATGGAGAGCTTAAGGATTAATGACACTATTTGGCTCAGAATCCTCTCTTTTCAGTCTCTGTTTAAAAAGCAGCAAAGCCAAGACAGAAAGCTTCAGTGAACCCCTTATCCTTTTCCACTGCTACAGGACTTAGAGCTGCACTATTAGTGATGACCTGCCCTTCTGGGATATTGCATAGCCCCTTCATGCATGAAATTAATTCCTTGGTAAAGGCAAAATAACATCTCATGAAGCCCTGTCACTGTAATTTTCAAAGAATCGACAGGAAATTTTTTTGGACAAAAATGTTTTTTGTGGATACCAAACATAAATTTATAGATTTTGACTAGTCATAAAAAATAAGATCTAGGAAAATTTTTACATGAGCTTTCCTATAACATGTTAAATTAGTAAAATTGTCTAAGGGTGACATACTTTTCTACTTCTAAGGTTAAGATGCTTTGGCTACCCACACTCTGCCTGGGGCAACAGGACACAATACCATTGCCTTTCTTTGTGATAGGCTGATAAACTCCCTATTTGTGTGACTGTTCAGCGTGCACACTTTTTTTTCCCCACAAAACCCTGAGTTCCAGATCTCCGTTTTATTCTCCTAATTAGCACAGCTCCACTTTTAGCAACTTGACACCCCAAATATGCTTTCCCTACCACTTGCATCTGTACAAAAAGTCTGGTAGTCAAAGAATTCAGGATAGGGATGCAGGGGGAAGAAATTATTCTGCTTACACTTGCCCAGGTCACATTTTTAATTAAGTCATTTGGAACAAGGAAGCAGGACCATCCCTAATCAAGTGAATGATCGTCACTTTTTTTTTTTTTTTTTTTTTTGGTAAAACATCGACTAATAAAATCCTTTTTATATTCAAGGGAGGAATTTGTATAAATAAAATATAAAAATTACAGGAGGCTTGAATTTTAACTTAGAAATAACCCTAGAATTAAAATATTTATGTCCAGCATGTTTCTGTATAGTAGAGGTCTTGCTCTTAATGTCTAAAGAAGAATCCCAATTTTTTCCTTTCTAATCACTGAGAAATACTCCATTTTCACAATATCCTGCTTATATTTACTATATTAACTAATGCTTGCAATGTTAAGGCAAATGGAATGAAAATATTAAATTTTCAATAGAAGAATATCAAAAATTTTTCTTATCAACCATCTTGTACAATTAAATTGGCCAAATTTAGGGAAAGGCCAGTTAGAAATTTAAGGAAAAAAAAATCTGTAATATTTAAATATAGCTCTTTCCCTTAAAATAATTTTTAAATGTTAGCTACTTGTATCACAACTTGTATTCTTCTATTTTTTTAATTAATTAATTTTATTTTTCCGGAGCAGTTTTAGCTTCTCAGTAAAACTGAGCAGAAATAGTTGAATTTCCATATACCTCTAACCATGTAACATGCACAACTTCCTCCATATCTTGATGATAATGGTACAATTTTCATATTGATGAACATACATTGACACAGCACATTATATAACTCAAAGTCTTAGTTTACATTAGGATTCACTTCGGTGCTGTGCATTCTCTGGCTTTGGACTAATGTATTTTGTAATATATATCAGTTATTGTATTATAGATATATACATTATTTCACTACCCCTAAAATCCTCTGTGCTCTTTCCATTAATCCCTCATTTTCCCTCCTGCCTCCAATCTTGGTAAATAATAGTTTTGCCTTTCTCAGAATGTCATATAGTTGAAGTCATACAGTATGTAGCCTTTTCATTTTGGTTTCTTTCAGTTAGTAACCTGTATTTAAGGATCTTCTAAGTTTTCTTTTTCTTTCGTCCCCGAATATTTGGTTAGCCTAACTTTTTTCTACTCTTCCTAACATGTAAACTCATTCATATGTGATAATGAAGTTATTAGGGTACAATATGTCTATATCTACTGAATATCATGTGCTGGATTCACTTGTTTCTGAGTCTTTATGTTCAAATTTAAAGAGAATTCATAGAATAGTCTGGTCACAGAAAAAATTAGCTTGTCTTGAGAAATATATATATAATATATTATATATATAGTTTGGAAATTAAGTATGTTTTTATAACTTTCCTTTAAAAAACCTTATCAAAAATAATTCCAATAGGTACTGAGGCATCATCTAAAATAATGTGATACAGAATCAAAGGTGGTATGTGCAGGAATTCAGGAAAGAACATTCAACAATTTAAAACTTAGGAGATTAAAAACGACCACTTAGGAAGCACAATCAATTAAAGGAATTTCCTCTATAGGAAATTTTTCCAAGTCATATGCTTTGCTCTTATCTAAGTAATTGTGTTGATTTGGGAGGATCATCACAAAATCACATTTGTTATACTAAAAAGACATTTAAATTATTAAAATAAAATTCTAGTGATTAGGAACGCAATGTAGAAAATGAAATTCCAATGAGGCCAAATGGAGCCCATCAAAATAAAATATTATAAACATTATAGTCTCAAAAACAAATAAAAAAAATACAGTATTGAAGTTGCAACTTGAGTGGAAGAGAAGTCATTGACACCTAAATTCGAATTGCTCTTTCTTTTCCCTTTAAGTTTTTTTCCTCAAAGTAATGCTTGCATCTGGATAAAAAGATGAGACAGTGAAAAGAAATTATAATGAAGAGTAATGTTTCATCTTCCTCTTCAGGATCATGATCTGTCACTGCTGTTTTCCCTTCCTACCAGAAAAGAAAAAAAACTTTTTTTAACTTTTAAGTAAGTTATTACCAAGTAATTAAGTATTAGACATTATTTTATTTGTATCAATTCAAGATTCTATTTATTGATTCCACAGTACAAACTGAAGATTTATTTCACTAAGATCCTCTCCATTATTACTGTAGGTATTATTTAGTTTTTCATTTGCCTGTTGGCTACTTTTGTAATGTTAAAATTTTATTTCTGTACTTCCAATTATGGGTTCCACGTGTAAGGACCTTAGAAATTGTCAGTTTGTCTTAACAAGTAATAAATTGAGCAGTCTGAAAAGTCAGTTACGTTTCTTGATTCCCTAAGAGAAGGGAGGACACAGGGCAAAGCACTGCTCCTAAGATTGAATGATAGAGTGACTATTACTGGGATTTATAGCTTCCTGGAGCAGACACTCACCAGTGGAAGCCACCAGGAGAACCAATGCCAAAATAGGAAAACCTGAACTGTAACCAGTGAATTGTTGGAGGCTCATTGTGGACCACACTGAGAGTTAAAAAACTCCAGGTGGACTGAGTCAAAGTGGGGCCCTAGGTACTTTTATAAGTTTTACCTCCTAGGATTCACTCAGCTTCTCACAGTAAATATTGGAGTAAAAATCCCTCGTTTCCAACAAAGAGAGGGGAAAATCAGTCATTTAAAAATAGGCCAGAGATTCTGTTCTTAAAAAGGCCTGTCCTCAGGAGACATGAGTTACCCAGAGCCTCACCTGCTGGGTTATTATCAGAGTCTATTTGACCTGGAGGAAGGGAAATAGCTAATATCACTCCACTCTAGCCATCCAGTAGAGAAAAATGTGCTGAGAAATACTTGTGAAGTTCATAGTCGAGTCATAGCCTTGTAAAAAGACTAAGACCTAATTATAGGACTATAGAATACTTTGTTTCTCCTCACACCTTCCCACCACATCACTAAATCCTACTTCCTTTTATTTGATATTTCATGTCCAGGTATCAAGAAAAAAAAAGACAAGTGGTACTAAAATACAAAAATTATAACTTGAAGAAACAAAGCAGACATCAAAATTAAACATGGCAGAGATGTTAGAATGTTCAGACTGGGAATTTAAAGCAACAATGATTAATATGCAAAGGGTTTTAATGGATAATGTAGACAGATGGGCAATGTAAAGTAGACAGATGCAACAACAGATGGGCAAAGTAAGCAGATAAATGAAAATGTTAAGAAAGAATAAAAAAGTTGATGGAGATTAAAAAAACAGTATAACAGAATGAGGAATGCCTTTGATAGTATTATAAATAGACTGGACACTGCTGAGGAAAGACTCTCATAGTAGAAGATACAGCAGTAAAATCCTTGAAAACCATAAAAGCAAAGAGAGTAAAGATTCAACAAAATAAAGGAATATCCAAGACTCTTGGATAAAAGTAATGGTATAAACATACATATAATGAGATATCAAAATAAGAGAGAAAGTGAAATTAAATAGTAATGACTGAGAATTTCCCCCAATTAATGTCAAACTATGAATGCAGGAAGCTCAGAGAATACCAAACAGGATAAATTCCACATAAATACACCTAGGAATGTAATTTTCAAGCTGAATGATAAAAAGGAAGAACTCTGAAAGAAACGAGGAAAAGTTTACCTTCTCTATACAGGAACAAAGATAAGAATAACATCTGCTGTCTCAGAAACAAGCAAGTGAGAAAATAGTGGAGTGAAATATTTAAAGTGTTGAAATAAATCTAGAGTTCTGTAGTATGTGAAAATATTCCTCAAAGTTGAAGGATATATTCTTCAGAGAAATAAAATTTAAAAGAATAAGAGAGAAGCATCAAAAAAGAATAAGGTAAAATTTAAAACTTTGTATTTCTTATTCCTATTTTATCTAATAGACAAGTTTGTTCAAAATAATATCAGAATGTGTAACCAATTATTTATGCATATATATGTATATATGTATACATATAAATCATCTGTGTGTCTATATGCTTATGTATCCTTATATATAGATGAAATAAATGATAATAACGATATGAAGGTCAGGAGGAAGGAATTAGGATTTTTTTTGTTAAGGTACTAACATAACTGTAAATCAATATGGTATTATTTGAAAGTGTCCTTGAATGAAGTCAGTACATTTACCTTTGTTGTAAATGTATGTTATAAATACTAGAATAGTCACTAAAAAAATTATTTTTAAAGTGTAACTGATATATAAAGAACGAAACTTAAATCATATACAACTTTTAATTAAAACCATAAAATGCAGAACAACAATGGGAGACACAAATCATATTAGGAAACTTCAACACTCCTCTATCAAAGGACAGATCCAGCAATTTAGTAAGGACATGGTTGAACTCAATATTACCACCAATTAATTGGTTACAATGGGCATGTCTAGGGTATTTTACCCAGTAAAAGCATAATTCATCTTCTTTTCCAGTTTAAATGGGATATTTACTGAGATAAACCACATTGTGGGTCATAAAATACATCTGAATGCATTTTTAAAGAATAGAAATGATACTATATCTGCTCTCAGACCGCAGTGTAGTTAAACTAGATATCAATAACAGAAAAATAATTGGAAAATCCCCAAATACATAGAGATTAAATAATACACTTCTAAATAACATATGGTATAGAATAAATCCCCAGGGAAATTAAAAATAATTTGAGTTAAATGAAAAAGACAAAACTGAACTAAGTGAGAATACAAGTTATCAATTTTTTTGTTAAAATTATGCTCGAAGGATAATTTATGATATCAAATGCATATTTTAGAAAAGATCTAAAATCAATAATTCAAGCTTCTACCTTAGCCAGTTAGAAAAAGATGAGAAAATTAAATTCAAATTAATCAGAAAAATATAGAAAGAATTAGAGCAGATATTAGTGAAACTGAAAAATAAATCAATAGAAAAAAATCAAAGAAAGAAAAAGCTAGTTCTTTGAAAATATCAATGAAATTAATAAGCTTTTAGCCAGACTAATTGAGAAAAAAGACAGAACATTTCTTTCAGAAATGAAAGAAGGAACTTCATTACAAATCCCAAAGACAGTACAATAATGAAAAAGGAAAACCACGAGTGAATTTATGCCTACAAATTTGATAGCCTAGATAAAATGGTCTGATTCCTTGAAAGACATTTGCCAGAAATCACACAAAAAGAAACAGATGACCTGAGTTTGCATATATCTATTAAAGAAGATGAATCAGTGATTAATAACCTCCTCAAACAGAAAGCACCAGGCTCAAATGGAATCAGGAAAAATGATATCAATTCTTTATAATCTCCTTCAGAGGAAACAAGAAGGTGTACTTTTTAACTCAGCCAATAAGGCCAGCATTACCCTAATTCCCAAACCAGTCAAAGATACCAGAAGAAAACACAGATCAGAAGCAAAATCCTCCCAAAATATTATCAAATCAAATTTATCAACATAAGATTAGAATTTTATACTTGTATGTGGAATTTACTCTAGTAATGCAAGGCTACATTAACATTCAAAAATCAATTAATATGATCCATCATATCAAGAGATTAAAAAAGAAAAACAGTATTATCCCAGAGGCAGAAAAAGCATTTGATAAAATCTAATACCCTTTCATGACAAAATTCTGAGTAAACTAGGAATAGTTTTTATTTAATTTTATTAGAGAATATATATAAAAATCATCTAGCTAACATCATAATGGTGAGAAACTATAAGCTTTCCCATTAATGTAATAAATAAGTGAAAGATGTACTCTAATTTTCAACATCATGCTGGAAACGCTTGCCAATGTAATAAGACAGTAAGGAAATAAAAAGTATACAGCTGGGGAGGAAGAAATAAAACTTATTATTTGAAGATGACATGATGATAGTCTAAGTGGAAAATCTAAAGAATTATCCAATAATATTCTGTAATTAATAAATGATAACATTATGTAAATTTAACATATAGAAATAAATTGTTTTCTATACACTAGCAATTAACAAGTAGAATTTAAAATTAAAAAAACAATGTAACATATCACTTCCTATAAAAATGAAATATTTAGAGCTACACCTGAAAAATGTATATGATCTATATGAGGTAAACTTTAAAATTCTGATGAATAGAACCAAAGAAAAATTAAATAGATATTTCTTATTTATGGATAGGAAAACTAAATATTATCAGAATGTCAGTTCTTCTCAACTTGAATCAATGCCATCCCAATCAAAATTCCACTAAATTTTTTGGTGGGTATTTGATAAGCTGATTTTAAAGTTTATTTGGGAAGGCAAAAGACCCAAAATAGATAACTCAATATTGAAGGAGAATAGTGTTGGAGAACTGTGACTACTCAGCTTCAAGACTTACTATAAAGTTACAGTAATCAAGACAGCGTGCCTTTTGAAAAAGAATATATAAATATATATAACACATATATACATAATATATATGTGTGTGTATATATATATATTCAACTAATCTTTGACAATGAAGCAAATGCTATGCAATAAAACAAAGATAGTTCTTTTAATAGATGGGTACTATCTGTTGTCTCCAAATTTGGGGGTTTTAACTTAGAGTAATTCCTTTCTTAATACATTTTTAAACCAATGTTTTTTGAGATCAATATTTTATGAGAGGGGCATATGATAATTTAGTTTCTGATATTATCATCTCTGGATCAAATTTTTCAGGAACAAATAGGAGTGTTTGTAGCTTTTATTGATCCCTTTGTGGCCTTTAACTCCATGGCTGTTATTAGTTTTATCAAATAAATGCAGTACATGCCAGTAGTTTTTGATATAACCTGCACTTAGAAGCAGTCTCAGGATATGTTCCGGTAATACTTCCCAGAAGGTAAAACAGGGATGTACATGAGTTTTCTTCCTCTTCATCTAGCTGTTTAATAGCTTGAAATTTATTTTGTGTGAGCTGGCTTAGATATCTGCTGGATCTCCAAATAGAACAGGAAAACATTTTTTACATGTTCTGGGAACATTGTTTTGCTGTCAAAAATTAGGAATAGTGTTAGCAGTGCTATCTAATTAATGTTGGATAAAATGTCTTATCATCAACTATTACAAGAAGTGAGAAATCATATTTGGTAATGAGCATGTAGACTTCATCTAGTTTAGTGTGAATAGATTTGAAATGTTCCCTGAATCTAGATGTATCAATTGCTTAGGAAGCATTTTATATATTCTCCCGGAACCCACCTACAGAGATTCTCAGTGAGTCCTGGAGACGGACCCAAGGATTTGTAATTCAGAATATCTTCTAAAATAATGCCAAGGCAAGCCAAGTATTCAGCAAGCCAGCTTGCTCAATATTGTACAATCATTTTGCATTAGGGGGTAATCAGAAGTGACACAATTTAAATAGAAACAATCTTTAGAAGAGTTTTTCAAAATAAATTTTGTATCTATAGCAGGTGTTTAGTAGCATTTGTTTAAACTCTTTTCCACTTTAGAAATATTATGGCCATTATCTTCATGTGTTCTTTGAAAACTTGATTCTTCATCTGTTAATAAATTGGAATGGATACAAACTTGTTATATTTGAATATTTTGTTTCTGCTTATGGCTACCCACAAAATCACATACAAGAAGTAAGCTTTCTGTTATGCCTCAGTTCATCTCCTTGAATAACTAGTGTGTCCTTCTTTTTAGGCACATATTCTTTAAGTTAGTTTTTTTAACCCAAATTGCTACCAAAAATTTTGGTTGTTAATGAAAATATTATAACTTTGAATTCTCTGTTATCTAATTCTTTAAAAAATTCTATTAAAATAAGTAACTATGTAAAAAAATATGCATTCCAACCCTTAATAAAGTTATTCTCAGATAAAATCAGAGCGGTAGAGTACCGAATCACATTCTGTATTGTTTTTGGCCCTAGCGTGTGACTTTTATTATCATTAGACTACCAACCTCCATTGAGAGAAGAAATTCTACATAAAACTTGTAGTTGCTGTTAGCATCTTTATTTCCTGTCTTTCAATTAACCTAAAAAATTAAAAACCCCCCAAATATCTATAATCCTCAAAAGATAGTGGGGAATATAGTAGTATATAACAGTTCATGGATATAACTAAATATAGAAATTAATTATAGACTCAAATTTTGTCCTAAAATCTCACCATTTTTCTGCTATGAATTATATATCAGTGTTGAGCTTATAAACTAAAAATTCTTTTACAATTTAAATTCTAAATAAATTAAAATGAATAGTCCAGAGATGAACTATGTTTATCTTAGTATCTATAAGTAGCTTAAAGTACTTAGCATGACTCTCAGACTTTAGCACACCCCAGTTTATAAAGCAAGTCAGTGTCCTCTTTTGAGGACCCATGGGAGCAAATTTTTTCATGTCCTCTCATGATGAAAGCTGGATTTCTGATGAACAAGTCTTTGATGTGTATCTTAAAGACACTGTGAATATTATAACTGATTCTATTTCTGCCTTTATCCTCTTGAAAACTTCAATAAATTGTCAATGTCGTGAACATATGTTCACGACATTGACTGTCTAACATTTTAACTTCCTAGTGTTTCATCTGGCTGCACTTAATAATTCTACCTTTTTATTCTTCCATAATAAATCTTGATCCATTTTATTGATTAGGAAAATTCCCACTTTTAAACTCCAAATTTTAATATCCTCCTTTTAGCCTACAAGATTCTATACTTATACCACTTTCATTAATTAATCTACTATTGCATTTATTCTTTGACCTTATAAGATCCTTAATTTTACTTATTTGCTATTAGATAAACTCATTTTGCATTTTTGGTTAAATGGCAACAAGATCCACCTGTTCTCAAATGTCTAAGACCTAGAAATGATCTTTAATGTCTTTTGCTACAGTCCAAATGTCGTTACCTCCAAATATCATTATATTCTTTCATTTCCTCCTCTTTAAAATCTGAAAAATATTTTCTTTTTTCTTTATTTCCACAGTCATTATCTTAGTTCAAGCCCTCATGATTTCTTCCCAATACTATTACAATAGACTTCCAATTGAATCCCTTCATGTCTTAGCCCCATCAGTTCTTTCCCACAGTTATTAGAATTATCTTTTCAAAACATGAATCATCACAAATCACATTGTATCACTCATTTACTTTGAGTTCTTCATTGCCTTCTCAACTGTCTACGGGATAAAGTCCAAATGTCAACATGACATTTACAGCCCCTTATGACTGACCAATTCCTAACAACTCTGCTAGAATATCCTCACAACACTCTACTCCAGCCTGGCTAAGTACTTCAATTGTTTCAAGGGTACAATACTATTCCTTACCCCTGGGAATTTTTCATATATATTTCACCATATTTATTTTTCTCTACCTCTGGTGCTGAATCTTGATCCTAGGTCTACAGCTTTCATAGCCTGTGCCTTAGTCATGGAGCTATAGGGGACCACGTGTACATATATTCATGTATGTTTTTTGTCTGGAATATACTGCCCAATTCTTTCACCACCCCAATTCTACAATTTTTTATTCTGTCTTAAAATGTTACTTAGAATGGCAAGTCTTGTATTCTCTTGATATTTATATCCTCAGTATTCAGTAAAATTTCTTTCTAATCACTTCTTATCTCACTATCTTTTGTGTCCTTTTTCTACCCACACAAGATCTCTGATGTCTTTGCTCTTCCTTTCCCATATATGACTTTTACACGCTATTTCTCTTGATTGTAATGTTCTGTTAGCCTTCCTTTCATCTAAACTATTCATACTGCTTTTCCGATAAATGCCATAATAAACAAAGATCCCTATGTGCCAAATCAAATAGAAAATTTTTCTGCCTTTGTCATAACTTCTTAGCAATGTTTAATAAAAATGTAATTCCATTATTTTTAAACTCTCTCCTTTCCTGTAGCTTTTCTAGGTGTTTTTTTTTTGTTTTTGTTTTTTTTTTATACCCAAAATACATTTGCTTGGTTTTTTCAGGATACAGACCTCGATACCATTTTATTTTCTTGTTATGGTCTTTCCCCAGGTGATTTCATCAAGTTTCATGACAAATACTCGATGAAGATTTTCATCCCTTGACATCTATTCTAATACCCAAAGTTATAAATATAAAATCTTACATGAGATATGCACTTGGATATATCAGAGACATCTCAAGGTTAACATGCTAATACAAATATTTTATTTTCGTTCTCCTTTCTTCCAGAAACTTTATATTTCCCAGCTCTCCTAGGTCAATAAATAACCATCAACCATATCATGCCACTAGTAAAGTCGAAACCTGTAGGTTTCATTGTTTTAATACCAAACATATATCAAATTAACCTACTTCTCTAATTTTCCTTTACTATAATCTTTCACTTTGATTTCTTTAGCATCCTCTGTACTAATCTTCTTATTCTGCTCTTGGCTCCCTCATATCTACTAGAGAAACCAAACATTTTAATGACCACATCATATTCTATAAGTCCTCTTAAAACCTATCAATAGTTCCCCAGTTGGAATGAAATATACTCTTCTTAATCATAACCTATGTAGGGGCATGACCTCTCCAACTTCTTCTAATGCGTTTCTTTCCATCACTTGCTCACTAGACTGATGATGCTAATGTTCTTTCAGGTCCAGGCCTTCCCTCTCTCAGTACTTTGCCATGGATACTCCCATTGACAGGAACTCCCCTTTCTAAGCCCCTGAATGTTTAGGTCCTTATTATTCAGTTCTCAGCTTGGATTTTGCTCTTTTGAGAGTACGACCCTGAACATTTTTATGAAACCCCTTTCTCTTCATATTGTCTTGTCACTACATATCACTTTTCATAGTTGCTAACTTGTTATTTATTTAAAGGTTATGTCATTCCCATCAAAATGTAAGCCTCATGAAGGAAGAGACTGTGTCCTGTTTAATGTTATATTTCCAATTCTAAAATAATGCTAGATTAGTTACTATATGTTTGTTAAATGACTTTCTCAGTTTGAATATCATTCTCTTTACCATAAGAAGCCTGTGATCCTTAAGACCAGAGAAAAATCTACTTTTTATATGACCCTGTAGGTATCTATAATTCTTCATGATAATTTATGTACTGTTAATTACTGTTTATCTTCATGTTTATAGTTGTGATATGAGACCTTAAATGTGAATTTTTTTTTGTTTGTTTCTATGTTTTACTTTTTCTTTTTTCACTATAGTATCCTTAACACCATACATAGTGGCTGTAACATAGAAAGTGCTTTACAGTTTGGGTAGTAGAGGAACATCTGACACGCTCAAAGATTACTATTTTTTGTTGATTTTATGTATTTATTGAATCAACATTGCTAATTATGAGTTTTTTAAAAAATAATAGAAATGAGTTAAGTATTAACAATGATAATAGGAGGATGTTGAGTTGGAACTTAGAGAGAATTGTGATTTGATTAGTACGACCCAAATAATGACCTAGGAAGACTTAGTCTTGGTCTTAAAAGTGCTCTTACATTAGCAGAGAATTAGTTCAATTCTGTTATAATTATAGTAGAAATCTTTAGATTGTTAAAAGGGGACTTTCTCCATTAAGTGATTATATGAATGTATTACCTATAGTTATTCAAGGATAGCTTCTGAAGTGCATCCTCTATATGTAAAAGGACAGAAGAAATGAGAATGGTGAAAGCAATGTACAGATATTCTTTAAATGAAAAAAATTGTAAATCCATATTAACCTTAGTCCAATCTTTGACAGAGTTTAATTCATCCATTTCAAAGTCATTAAAGGGGTCAATATAAGGCCAGATAATGGAAGCTTCATGATCTCTTGACCTTATTACATCAGTAAAAGATCACATTTTGGACTGAAAATAGCAGATCCCTTCCCAGTGATTCACATTACTCAGAAGTCTGTGGCTTACTGGAATTCTTCATAAAAATTACAAATCTCCTTGCAATAAATTTCAAATGCCAGTTCTTGATATTTTTAAGTACTGTTTGCTATTAAACTTTTCCATTATCAATTATTCCTTATCTTTCACTTTGTTTTACTTTTTAATCATTTTCCTGATGATTTCTAGGTGGTGCAGAGCTTTCGTTTAAGTTTCCACATGGTCACTCAGAAAGTTGATTTTAGTTTTTGTTCTGTAAGACTCCTATGATACTTTTAACTGTTGCTTATTTAAAATGAGAATGCGTCATTGCTTAACTTCCTCAGAGACCCAGTTTTCATTGATTAGCAAATATCTCTGAAGGGATGGTCCTCATCTCAAACCAGACTATAAACTCCTTTTCTTTCTGTTCATTTCACTATTTTATTTTTTGAAAAGCACAGAAAAGTAGAAAAAGGGATAAATTTGTTTCTTTTCTCCTAGTTTTGTTTTTATGATAAAATTATATATGCTCATTTTTAAAAATATCATGCAATATAAAGAGACAATTTAGCTAAAATTACATCACCCTAACACACACACACACACACACACACACACATATATATATATATATTCACACAGAGGAAAAGAGAAAGTGAGACGTATATCTTACTATAATTTAATGATCAAATACATGCTTTTTAGAAATAAAAATCATTAAATTTAATTCTACTTAAATATAACAGAACTGTTAGGGTCTCCCAAAGATTTTGGGATTTGGGGGTTTGGTTCAGGAGCATGGAAGGAGTGACCCAGAAAATGTTTACCAAGTCCCTAAGCTGATTTGGAACTTCCAAGTGAGCTGGCTCACTAAAGGAGTAGACCAGCCTCAGGGGAAGGGCGATCGGTTAATTTATTGGAGGGTGGGGTGCTGCAACCTGACCTGCGTGTCTAGTCCAAAGGGTCCGCTTGTGGAGGCTACAGGAGCCGTAAAGAAAGACAGACAACATAATCTAGGAAAGCGGGGCCCAGGTGGGACACTGCTCTTTATTTGAGAAGCAGTGACCCAGATCCTGATTCCTTGATTTATTTTATAGGGCTGGGTTACAATGAGGTAATGAGAATAAAACAAAGAGAGACTTGTAGGCATAGGCTGTTCTGCTATCAAGAACATTTGAAGGTATAGCAACATTTGAAGGTTGGCACTCAGCTGCAGCTTTCTGTTATCTGCTTCTTGCTCTGCTGACTTGTGAGAACTTCTGTCTCAGGCTATCTTGCAGAAACAAGCAGAAAGCAGTTTTCTCCCTACAATGAGGGTAGTGGCATATTGGAGGCAAGGTGGGCTTTTAGATTCACAGCATGGCACTGCTGCAATTCACTCAGAGTCTACAGGCAAGGAATCTGTTTAGAAATTCATTAAGATGTTAATACAGATATTAGTTAAAACAATGAGGATCATTATCAGAAGAGACTCAGAGAAGTGCCTAAAACATGCCTCAACCAGGAAAGGCTGAGATTAAGACCAACCAAGAGTCCCACCCAAATGCCACACACAAAATGGCATCACCTATGCCTTTCTGGGGGACCATTTTCTTATCAATAACAAGAAACAAATGGAACCGAAGGAATTGTTGACCTTAAAATAAATGTTTATTTTACCCAAATTTTGATAATTATTAAAAATCTTCCAAGGTAAGGAAAATTTTATAGGTGTGGAGACAAACTCTGTATCAGTGTTTAGTCTGGATTGATGCATAGCTCTCTGTGGAATATCAAGGGGTGAAATCTTGTACATTTGCTTCCCCCTCCCATTCCTTCCTCATGACTGCTGTTATCCATGTTACATTTACTGCTTCTGTGCCTTAAATTATAACACATTGATTATAATATTCAGTTACTCTTTCTAAATAAGTAGACTTTGATTCATTGTATTCTGGTATAGAATGTTTGGGAAAAATTCTTAGGATGACCTTCTTCATCACCCTGTAGAAAACTTGTTTTATTCTTTTAGGATATACTAGAGTTCTTTCTTTTTCTTTTAAGTTAAATAATTTAGTATGTCATTTTTTAAAGAATTTTATTGCAGTAATTTTGTTTTACAAATTAAAATAAACTCATATATTTGTTCCACATATGTGCAGTTTCCCCATTCCTCAGATATTTGTCAACACACTCTGTCTTTCACCAAACCAACAAGCGTTCTTCACTATTGTCCTGTAGACTCCAACACCACTTATCCTATCCACCCCCCTTGCCCCATCTGATGTCATTCCTTATTGGTAAACTCAGCTCTCTTGCAGGTGTTTAAGGGATGGTTTTGTTTCATCTGTTCCTTTATTTTGTCTGTTAAAATTCCGCCTATGAATGAGATCATCTGGTGTGTATCTTTCTTCTGATTTATTCACTTAGCATAATCCCCTCTAGATTCATCTAGATTGACTCAAATGACAGATTTCATCTCTTATACTGGGTGTGTAGTGTTCAATTGTGTACATATCTATATATATATATGTATTTATATATATATATATATCATATCATATCTTTATCCTTTATCCATTCGTCTGACATTGGGCATTTAGGTAGTTTGCAGTTTTTAGTTATTGTGAATAGGGTTGCAATAAACATGGGGGTACATAAATGTGCAAGTGCATTTGTATCTTTTGGGTAAATACCCACAAGTGAGATGAGAGAATCATATGGGATTTAAATATTCAACTCTTTTGAGGACTCTTCATTCTGTTTTCCATAGTGAGTGCACCAATTTGCACTCCCACCAGCAGTGTGAAAGTGTTCCTTTTTCTTCACATCCTCATCAATTTTTGTTGTTTCCAGATTTTTGGATAATAGTCAATCTCTCTCAGGTGTAAAGTTATATCGCATTACTGTTTTTATTTGCATTTCCCTGATAGCCAACTAGAAGGAACATCTTTTCATGCGCCCATTGATCATCTGTATATCATCTTCAGAAAACTGTCTCTTCAGTTCTTCTCCCCATTTTTTAATTGGATTGTTTGTTTTTCTCCTACTTATTTTTATGAGTTCTTGGTATATTTTGGATATTAAGCCCTTGTTAGACATATGGAATGCAAATATTTTCTCCAGTTAGTAGGTTGCCTTTCGGTTTTGATGATATTTTCTTTTACTGTGAAGAAGCTTTTTGGTTTGATTTAGTCCCAATAGTTTAACTTCGTTTCCCTTGATGCTCTAGTTGAGTCCCAAAGACCTCTTCTAAAGCTAATGTCATGGAATGTCTTTCCTATGTTGTCTTTCAAGAATTTCAGTTTCCAGTCTTAACGTCCAAGTCTCTATTCTATTTTGAGTTAATATTTGTGAATGGTGTTAGAGAGAGATCTAACTTCATTCTTTTGCATTTGTCTGTCCAGTTATCCCAACACTGTTTAGAGAAGACACATTACTGTCTCCATCATATGCTTTTTGCTGCTTTGTCATAGATTAACTCACTGTACATATGTGAGTCCGTCTCTGGTGATTCAGTTCTATTTCAATGATCTGTGCCTCTGTTATTATTCCAGTACCATACAGTTTTGATCACTATCACATTGTAGTCTAGCTCAGTGTCTGGGAGTGTAATCCCTCTGGATTCATTCTTTATTTTCTTAATTGCTTTGGCTTTTTGGGGTCTTTTACTGTTTCATACAAATTTTAAGTTTTTTTGTTTTATTTCCTTGAAATAAACCTATGGGATTTTAATGGGAATTGCACCAGATCTGTATTTTGCTTAGGTAAGATGACTGTTTTGGCAATGTTCATTCTTCCTGACCATGAGCAGGGGATCACTTTCCATTTCTTTGTCACCTCCTCTGTTCTAAGAAGGACTTGTAATTTTCATTGTATAGGTATTTCACTTCCTTTGTTAAGTGTATTCCAAGATATTTGACTCTTTAAATTTCTATTTTAAATGGTGTGATTTTCTTGATTTTATTTTCTTCTAGCGTGTTGTTTGTATATAAGAATGCAACAGATATTTGTACATTGACTTTTTAGCCTACCACTTTACTTTATTCATTGATTAGTTCTATCAGTTTTTGACAGAGTTTTTAGGGTTTTCAATATATATTTAATCATGTCATATGCAAATAATGATAGTTTTACTCCCTCCTTTCCAATGTGAATTCCTTTTCTTTCTTTTTCCTACCTATTTGCTATGGCTAAGACTCTAGTATGATGTTAAATAGCAGTTGTGGGAGTGGACAGACTTGTCTTGTTCCTGATCTTAAAGGAAATGCTTTCAATTTTTGCTTTTCACTATGACGTTGGCTGTGGGTTTATATGGTCATTAAATGTTGAGTTATGTGCCTTCTACCCCCTTTTATGCAGGGTTTTTTATATCATAAATGGGTGTTGGATCTTGTCAAAAACTTTCTCTACATCTGTTTATATGATCAGGTGATTTTTCTCTTTGCTGTTGTTGGTATTGTATATTACATTAATAGATTTATATGTTGAACCATAGTTGCATCCCTGGGTTAAATTCCACTTGGTCATGATGGGTGATCTTTTTGATGCATTAATGGATTTGGTTTGGTAATATTTTCTTGAGTTTTTTGCGTCTAAATTCATTAGAGACATTGTTTTTTAATTTTCTTTCTTAGTTATGTCTCTATCAGCTTTTGGTATCAGAGTAATGTTAGCCTCATAGAAGGAATTTGGGAGTGTATCCTATTCAATATTTTGGAAGAATTTGAGAAAAACAGTTATTTACTGTTCTTTAAAGGTTTGGTAAATCTCATTAAGAAATCCATCTGGTCCTGGGCTTTTATTTTTAGGGAGACTTTTACTTACCTCTTCACTTTCTTTGCTTGTGATTTTTCTCTTCAGGTTTTTCAATTCTTCCAGATTCAGTCTTCATAGACTGTGCTTTTCTAAAAAACCTGTCCATGTACTTGAGGCTGTTCACTTTGGTGGCATAGAGCTGTTCAAAGTGGGTCTCAAAATATTTTGTATTTCTGTGGTATCTGTTGTAACAGCTCTCCTTTCATTTTGATTGTAGTTATGGGTTTTCTCTCTTCTTTTGTCTCTAACCAGTAGTTTGTCAATTTTTTAAATATTTTCAAAGAACCGTCTTTTGATTTCATTATCTTTTGTGTTGTCTTTTTGTTTTTCTTTTCATTTATTTCTGCTCAAATGTTTTTATTATTTTCTTTCCTCTACTGATATTTGGCTTTAATTTTTCTTCTTTCTCTAATTCTTTTAAGTGTGGGGTTAGATTGCTTATTTGCATTTTTTCTTATTTCTTGAGGTAGGCTGGATTGCAAGAAACTTCCCTCTTAATACTGCTTTTGTTCTATCCCATAGATTCTGGTAGCTAGTGTCTTCATTCTCATTTGTCTATTTGTATTCTTTTAGTTCCTCTGTTACTTCCTCTTTTACACAAGAGTCACTCTGAAGCATATTGTTTAGTCTCCAATTAATTTGGTGTCTTCTGTCTTTCTATATGTAGTTGATTTCTAGTTTAAGTCAATGTGTTCAGAGAAGATTTCTTTTGTATGATTTCAGTCTTTGTAAATTTGTTGAGACATGTTTTGGGTTCCAACACATGATCTACCCTTGAGAATGTTCCATGTGAATTTGAGAAGAAAATGAACTCTAGTCATTTGTTGAAGTCTCTGACATATCTATTAGATATAACTGTTATATGGGCCCATTAAAGGTGTTGTTTCCCTGTTAATATTCTGCCTGGCTGCTCTCTCCTTTGTTGTAAGTGGAGTGTTGAAGTCTCGATGTCTCTTGTCATTTCTATTAATACTTGCTTACTATATTTTTATGCTTCTCATTTGGTGAATATGTATTAATAAACATTGTATGTCACTGTTTTTCTCCAACTGCTTTTAAGAGTCTTTCTTTATCTTGTATTTTTGACTTTTTTGATGACGATGTATTTAGGCGTAGGTCTGTTTGGACTTGTTTGTTTGGATCAGTTTGTACTTCCTGGGTCTGGAGGCTGCTTCATTCCTCAGGTTAGGGAAATTATCATCTATTATTTCTTCAAATAACAGTTATTTTCCCTTTTTTCTCTCTTCTTCTGGGTCTCCTATGATGCAAATGTTCCTTTTGGTGTTATCCCATAGGTCTTGAATGATGTCTTCATTTCTTTCATTTTTTTTTATTTTTATCTCTTTGCTTGAGTGCATTCCTCTGCCCTAATTTCCAGCTCACTTGTTCTATTGGAAGCTTCATTCATCCTACTCTTGAGTCCCTCTGTGAATTTCCTTAGTTCAGTTGGTGTGTTCTTCATTTATTTGACTTTTTGCTTCATTTCTTCTATTCTTTTCTTTTCTCCTTTCTTCCTCTATTGTTTCCTTGATTTCTGTGTTTATCACTGTTGCCCTAAATTTATCCTCAGGTAGTTTGCGTATGTCTGTTTATTAAGACTTCCCCGAGGGGCTTTAATTGGATATGTCTTTTTGCATATATTTTTCTATCTCTTCTCTGTTTACACTTCTGTTTATTTTTCTGTGGTATAGGTTTCCCTGTAGTTACTGCCTTGTTTAAGGTATTGGCTTGCACCAAATAAGCCTCAATCTTGATTTGAACACTGAGAATTCTTGAGCTGTGGTTGAATTTGTTGACATTCTTAGGTAGACACTGCATTGGGGCTGGAGAGTTCAGCTTTTGAATTTGGAGTTGTGGGGGTGCAGAGCCTTTCCCCAGCATTACAGATCTGAATAGTAATGACCACCTTGTCATTGGCCTACAATAGGCAATCAGGCTGCTGTTCCTCCTCCACCCACAAGGTGCCACTAGTGGGTAGCACTGAAGGTTCCTCACTTCTGGGAGACTTTCTTTTTCCTTTAAGTCTGCCAGGCGGGTGGGGAGAGGGAGTATTTTCAGTGAGCATATCCCACAGCTCTGGCACAATATGGTGTTGAGAAGGTGTGGGGAATTCTCCTCGCTGCCTTCTGGTTACAGTGGTGTCTAGTGTAATTTTCCCACAGGGGTTCCTGATCAAACTACCAGAGCCCTGGTTCTTCCATTCTGCACCAAGACCCTCTCCCCCAGCACCATGTCCCAGTTGCACTGGGTGGGCTCTGCTGCTTTTGGAGAGACTCCAGGGAGGCCTGGTTCTTCCTACAGCTCTACCCCTGCTGCTGCATCCTGAATCCCAAATCTGCAGTGTCTCTCTGAACTCTTACTGTTTTTTACCTGCTTTTTGTGGTTGTGGTTGCTTTTTCAGTGTCTGTAGCCTTTGATTCTCTTTTCCTCAGTGTTTATGTCTGAAAAATAGATGAATTCCTAGTTGCTCTGTGAAGAGAAGGCAGGACTTGCTTCTTCTTAGGTTGGCATCTTGATCCAAACTATAACTTATTTTCTTTTGTTTGTCTTGAACTTGGGTCCTTTAGATTTACGAGGTCTGCACCTTAGCTGCCTTTGCCATTTGAGCCACAGAGGTGTGGCTAACTAGCACATCTTTTGCTCTTGATTGTTCTTTGTCATCTTTTCTTTAATCTGACAATTCTGCTCATGGGGAGTACTTTATTTTCCTTCTGCATTTACTCTGGCTATCTTGAGACGTTAATTCAAATGCCAGATAAATCAGTTTTGTCCCTATGTATTCTAAATGACTTACTCATTCTGTAATGGCATTTTTAATTGTTCATTTATAGTGGTTCTTAACTTTTTTTGTTTTGCAGCTTCCTTAATTTTTTCTATTCTTTATCTTTTTCTCTTTGAGCGCTTAAATCCTATCTGAGATTTTTTATGGCATAAGGCATTTATTGGGTTTGCTTCACTTTCTGGGGTTATATTTTCTTCTAGACTACATTCTTGTTTTATTACATCCATACTGTGTTGTTTTACTTGTTCTATTCTTCCATATTTTCTTTGCTTTGCTATATGACTAATGTTGAGATCTAACTTCTTATATATTGGTGTGCTTTAACCCAATATGACTATTGTCCTTATGAAAGAGGAAATATGAACACAGAAAACACAGACTTAGGACAGTGAGAAGACAGCTCTCAGCAAACTAAGGAGAGAGGCCTCAGAGGAAACCAAACCTGCTGACACCTTGATCTTAGACTTCTACCATCCATCATTATGAGAAAATATGTGTTGTTGAAACCATCCTGTCTGTGTGTGGCAATTTGTTACAGCAGGCCAAACAATGCAGGTACGTATTACCAACCTAATTTATCACTAGTGTTGTTAACCGTTGTTGTCCAGGAAATTTTTTCCAGTTTCTCCATTGCAAGTTTATTTTTCTTCTTTTCCATATTATATTCTTTGGAATTTGTTATGTATAGTTGAGACAGGGGTGGACAAGTATTCAGGTAGAATTTAGTTCCATCACCTAGTGTAAAAGTATAATTTGGAATTCTTCTCTAAGAAAGAATTGTCTCTTCTCCCACGTTTATTTATATATATTTATTTATTTTTAATTGTTTATATTAAGATGAGCTTCTGTATTTTTATTTTATATTTTAAGTTATACTTTTACTAATTTATTTTGTTGCAAAATTGTGTTCTGACTTTGGCCATTGGGAGCTCTTTCAGTTGGCTCATATATCCTTTTGACATGCATTTATCTATGTTTTTAAATTTTTTTAGCACTTCCTTGTCTTCTGTCATTATATGGTTACTCAGGATGATCTTGTATTTTTCCTGCCTCAGCCTTAGAACTAGCCACTTTAGCAAGGAGTTAGGCTTCATTTTATTTGTGAAACCAAGATCAGGTGCAGGATGGAGCAAATTATTTTAAATACAGTATAATAGAACTTTTCTAAAGGTATTCTCCCTGTACCAATTATAATTTGCTTGTATTTCCCTCAATCATTCCAGAAAATCCTACTTTTCTCTTGATGTAAAAGACAAACTTCCCTGGTATTTTTCTTTTTTCTTTTTCCTTTACTGAAACAGTGTTTCTTACCCACTATGTGTTCTGTGGAAAGCAAGTTCTGTAAGTTCTACAAGTTCTATAAGAAATGAGGTTAACTTCATCATCAAATAATTTTGAAAGCATGGTATATCACATGGTTTCCGTGAATTAAAATTTCATATTAAAATGATAAAGAGCTTTCCTAAAATGCTTATAAGACAAAAAAATAGTTAATCTATTTTAGCCCTCATATTTGTTCCAAACTTATTAGATCATAGATACTATTTTTTTGGAATGTGTACTAACATCTTTTTTTTTTTTTTTCAAAAGACAGTTACAGTCAGGAATGAAGGTGAGCAGGCAGGTAGGCAGGCAGGATAAAAGAGGAAGAAGCATTTTTTAAATTTATTTAGTTGTGCATCTTGGTTGTTTCCCCTGGTCCTGTGATGTGAATCAGGTCCTTAGAATGTATGTGAACTGTGCCTAGTGACTACTCCACCAGGGCACCCTTGTATGGACATCTTTTAGAATTGCCTTCTTAGAAATTCACTTGAGTCAGACCAAGCATAATACTTTGGCTTGGAAGCTACCTGCAGCTAGCCTTCACAGCAGTTTTTTTTTTAAATGTACCAGGTCTAGAATGAAAGTAATCATTTTGCGGTACCCTCTTTTTAAATGGCCTTTTCATCAGAGTGTGGTTCTCTTTCTTTTCATTTCCTTGAACACCAACCACTCCAGCTCTACTAAGGTTAGTTTTGGTGTGCTACCTGATCCAGCAGTGGTGCACTGAGGTTAAGAATAATTTTTCTCATTTCTCTCACAGAGTAGATGTACATTTAACCCAGACTATTTCTCCACAACTCTGACAACATGATTTCCAGGTTTTATTTTTCTTATACCTCTCTAAGAGATGTGTTCTGAAAGAGAATCTAACCTAGCCATTAAATAAATGCTGGGTCATTTCTACAAATTCATTGAAATTAGGGACAAATTCGTTAAAATCCTGATCAGTAAAAATGCTACTAATTATCTAGATTTTAGCTCTCTATAGTATACTTAGAGGACTTAGAGATAGAGGATGGCAAAATAAATTGATCTCAAGAAAGTCAGCTTCCACTTAACTTTCAATTCAGATACATAATTTTTAAATAAAATTATTTTTATTTATTATAATAATAATTTCAAGTTATTTTTACTTTGTAATTAATATCTTGTGAGATATTTTGAAGTTAGATAACTATTTTGTTCTCATTAAACTTCACTAGTTTTGAATTCATTGATGATTATTGACTGACTCAATTACTGTCTTGATGGTTACAAAATTGTGATTTTCTAATTCCCTCATTTAATTTTCATTTAATAACTGGAATTCTGTAAGAAAGAATATTTTTCTTATAAGTTAATTATTGATTGATATATACCAGTATATATTCTTATTTAATGGGTTATAATTTAGTATATGGCTATTATTTTGATAAATAACTCAGATTTTGCTAGTGGGAACACTTTCAATCTGGCTCTTGGCAATCTTTTAACATGCTTCCATCATTACTAAAGTATTTCTTTACTCTTTCATGCCATACAATATTCTTACAGGTTTCATAATAGCTTGTAGCAAAGAACTACTTGTCCTTTGATATTTCTCATTATGATGACCTTTGACTTTTTGTTTCTACGTGGAAATCAGAATGCTTCTTTAACGATATCCACAAGATCTCTATGCTTCTAGATCGCCTACTTCGATGTGTCCTATCTCATCTATTTTGAATCCTGTCAGGTATTCTAGGATTTCTTGAACCTACCACTCAGTGGCATTCTGTGCAATGCTGCACCCTATGGGCCTTATAAATAAGAATTGGTTGATTGATGGTCATGCGTGGAAAAAAAATGCTGTTGTTGTAAACATCAGAAAGAATAGAAAACTAAAAAATGACTTCACATTTCTAATTTTTGCACCATAGAACCTTTAGGGCACATGATTTTTGGATGCAGATGCTAGGGAGCATTAATTGTTAGAGAAGTCTAATTGTTAAGAGGACAACTGTTGTGAGGAAACGTGATTATCCTTGCAGAAGACTAATGTAGGAAAAAAGTGTTTAACATTGAAATATATGATAATTAGGTATTTTCTGTTTTCATTGTAAGTGCTTAAGTAATTCATATAGTTTATTATAGCATCATTCTGAATTTAATATCATACTCTGACATTCTAGCTTTGGTAGTCATCCTTTTATCATCCCCATTTTGATTATTCACCTTTGACGCAAAGTTGAACGGAATTCAATGGGCCAGAGATTAAAGATAAAATAGATCAAGTAAAAGCCCTAAATGGTGGAGAAAATGTTTGAAGGGTGGGAAATTAAGCATCTCAGGGTGCAGTTGCTGCTTTACCAAAAGAGGAAAGATGTTTGGGGACTTCAACACTGAAGAAGTTCTAGTAGACACATAAAGATAATTTTATTGGCACTTTCATCATTTTCTATATATATAATATATTCTTTACTAAGGGAAACTATCTTTGATGTGTCATACCACATATTCTTCAACATAAACCAATGCAATATACATTTTAGTGGAAAGAGTACAGATACTAGAAAAAGGAAGAGTTGCTGTTTCTATTCATTAACTTTGAGACCTTCAACTAGACCATGAATGTCAGTTTCCTGTATTTAAAATGGGGAGGATATCTATTTTATTGTGCTGTTTTAAGGCATAGAGTCTGTCTATACATAAGCTTAGAAAACTTAACACGTAGTAGATGCTTAACAATATTGATATTAAACTAGCAGATCCTAGAATTTCTTGTTGGTAAAAATCCTCTGAGGTTATTACATTAAAAACAAAATAAGACAAATTCGTCTCCAGACTTGCCCTTGGATATTCTGATTTATTCAGTCTGGGAAGAGAGCTGGGCATATCCTTTATTTTATTTTTAAAATTTCTTTTAATTGTCTCAGATGATTCTTATTATGTAAGTGAGAGTGGGTGAACTAGTAACAGAGCATTTAGTGGAACAGAGGCCTATTAAGGGGTTAAGAGGGATTTTTCCAGGAATACAGCTAATACCCATATGATCATGGTGCTAATGGTCTTTCCAATCCATACTTTTTCTAACCTATCCTCTTTCTGTTTCACTGACCATTGTATATGTTTTATATTCTTTCAAACTGGAATATCCAAATTGCACTTTGCCCTTTTTTCACCATCCCCTTTTTAAAGAAGGAAACGTCTCTGTTTTCATTTTCAGACAGAAGCACAACAATATTTCTGCTATTCTAAAATGAGAAGCAGAAGTTTCTCTACATCTTCCTAACTAATCTCTTGCCTCTGGTCTTATCTCTTAATACCAGAGTGATCTTTCTAAAATAAAAGGCTGCTATTTTTAAAAATATTTAGTACACCTTTAAAGTCTTCAGAATAAAATTAAAATTTTTATGGCTGCATTTCAGGCCTTTTATGATCTGACCCTGTATTATCCCTCTATGGACTTGCCTTTTATATGTCTTCTTTATCTTTCTCTTTAGCTAAGACACATTAAATCCTACTTCCTATAGGTTTTAAGTTCTCAAACATGCTTGACTTTGCTTGTCTTTTTTCTGGAATTATCTCTATGTCAGCTACCACATTTCACATAACTCTAGTAGATTCCTCCAGTCTAGTTTCCTAGATACCTACAAAGTATCCTTTAAAATCCACAATAAGTATTACATCCTCCCATAGTTTTCTCTGAGCCCCTTTCATCATATCTGTTAATCTTTCACTATACTTGTAATGCTTCAATAATCTTGATAAAGCTACATCGTAAGCCTTTAATTTTCTAATTTATCTTCTTTTTAGAGTGGAATTATCTTGAGGAGAAAAATTATATTTGTCATCTTTTCCTCAGTTACTTGAAAACATTTTGACATATGGGAGATACTCAGTAAATATTAGTTAAATGAATTAGTAATTACCTCCCTTTTATTCACTAAAATTTCACACTTAATAGTAATTAGGTATAAAAATATTTGGTAGTCACTAAGACTTCATTCTAATTACAGTTACATAGATTCGTTCTTAATCTTAAACGCATTCTGAGAGTGGAATATAATTTTTTTCCAGAGGATATGATTGGGGGTAAAGAATACCTCTTCAAGATCTTATAAAATATAGGTTACTATCGCTTTTTATTCACATAAATTTTGGTGATGAGAAGTAGGAATAGTTTATCATTCCTTAATTATATTCTAACACATGGGGAGAAGCATACCCTGAATTTCATCTGCCCCATTTAGTGTGCCTTGCTTCATGGATCACCTGATCACTAGTGACAACTTAGAGCTAATTATTTCTTCCTGTCACTAATGCGAGTAGACAGAATCTGTCACTAGAAGCTGACTCAGGGGAAATGATTAAGAAAGAAAAAAGAATCACAAAATTTTTACATAAATATCCAAGTAGCATTCTTTTATTGATTCTTTACTAATGAGTAAAAAAAATTGCTAATTTGCTTTCCTTATAAGCAATGGGAACTATATGTAGACCCTGGAGATTTACGTGCCATTTCCTTTTAGGAAATAGCTAAGAAGGATGAAGAAGTGGTGGTGAATTTTGAATGCATTGCTTAAAGTCATGTTCAGGAAAGCCTTTTTCTCCATTTTGAATGTAATTTAGCTTCTGAATGCAAGCAGGAATATCATTATGACAGTTGTCTTTATAGCATGAACTTAAGCATAGCAATAATACTCAGTCTATTCAAGGAGGTTTAGACTGAAGTAGTAACACACCATCATCATAACTCACCATCTTATTGCATGAATCCATTCTATAGAAAAGTGCTTTATGAAAAGACTTTCTAAAAATGAAATCACATTAGTGGTTACAAGAAGGGAAGGGGGAGGGGAAGCAAACTGGGAAGAAGGGATTGACTGCACCGTGAAGGAAGAACGGGAATGTTGGTATTAAATGTAATGTATTGTTAATTTAGAATGTTGAACACTTTAGACCTATATAATGCTGTGATGCACTGTCCTTCAATAAAATTAATTAAAGTAAATATATACTATATAAAAGAAATATTTTCCTATATGGGGTAGATGAGTATCTTTATTAATGTACTAATAGTACTAAAATGTTCTTCATGTGTAATATGTAAATATAT
The DNA here is from genome assembly GCA_004363575.1 of Solenodon paradoxus. NCBI lineage: Eukaryota > Metazoa > Chordata > Mammalia > Eulipotyphla > Solenodontidae > Solenodon > Solenodon paradoxus. The sequence continues at coordinate 440,083 of RJWH01000007.1, read as the reverse complement.
ATACATTAATTAAAGAATAAATGATTGTAAATTATGATGGCTAATGTCAAGGATAAGGAAAAATAATTAGGACCTTTATTAAGTATCATCTGTACACTTCTCCTACTACTCTAATACCTTAAGTATTAATGAAGTATGGTAAGAGCTAATAATGGGCATGCCCTGGTGGAGCAGTCATTAGTTCAATTACCTCCAAAGGAGCTCAAATCTCATACCCTGGGTTTGAGTCCCAGGTACAAGAGGAATCAACCAGTGTGAAAAAATAAAATAAATAAAATAAATGCTTCTTTCACTGTGTTCTTGCCTACCTGCCTACTTGCCTTTATTCCTACCTGCACCATTAAAAAAAAAGGGCTAATAATTGACTACAAGTGAACATCAGCAACTAACCTATGTTCACATTGCTTAGAAGTGTGTACATTTCATTCTCACACTATGTTGCTAAGACCAGACAACACTTTCTCTGGGAACCATTTATTAAGATAAAAGTTTAATTTAGATTCCCTTCATTTTGCTTTTGGATGAAAAGAAAGATTAATTTATTTGTTCCTGCATGCTGCAATTAGTCAACACAGCTTGTATCTTAAAAAATGAAAAATATACTTACATAATGGAGCTATCAATTGGTAAGAGCATTACTAATTTAAAAAGACATTTTTAATGAATTGAGAAAAGACTTAAGATCTTTTCTCCTTCACATAAGTAGATCAGCTTTAACATTCTGCAGGAGACTTGGATTTCCCATTTTTCCAAACTCATTATATTTTAATGGTCCCTTATCACTGTTGACATTGTCAGGGATTGGACAGAAGTCCAACAAAACTCTCTGTTAATTAGGAAAAGGCATTAATGTACTCCTCACATTTCTGCTCTTACAGCTGTGTGCCAGCTCCCACAAGAAAGCAGAATAATAGAAGTCGGACATTTTAGAAGTTTTACATTTTAAATAAAGGCACAGAGTTTCTCTCCCAACTTCAGTAGGGAAATATACAACTAACATATGCAAACAAAGATAAAAAAAGGAATTGTGTCTAGTGTCCAACTAGTAACTTTAAAAAACTGTGGGCCAGAGAAAATATTGACGAACACAAAAATGAATGTTTAGATCACGCTTCTATTGTAGGGACTATTCCTTTGTTAATTTATAACCATATGTGATACTTATAAGTAATTCTAAAGAAAACTAGTAAGTGTAAAATGTACAGAAAGATACATTTTCTTTAATTTAAGGAAAGCTAATGACTTCCTGAAGAAACAATATATTATTTTTTTAAAAAGCAAAGGATGAGTTGCAAGATAATAAAGTGGAAAATAATTCCTTTGACTGAATTTGCTTGAATTTGGAAAAACTAGCAGTTTTATCATTTGTTCTTGACATATTCTTCTTATCTGCTACCCTGCCACATAAAATTCATTAATCATTCTTTAGTCTATTGAAAAGCAAAAAATTATGGGGTTACAGAGGCCTGTATTAAGCACGTGGAAGTTTAATATACAAATATAATCAGAACTCAAATGAATTTGAAACTTTGTCACATTCTCTCTTAAGTATCTGACATTACATCATCAGAAAAGAAACATTGCTGTTCAGATTTTTGCCTAATGGCTATCCTATTTTTATTTGTCATTAAAACATCTCCTTATATTCCATATATTATGGAGTAGAATATAATGAAATGAAACAAAACAAATGAACATACAAAAATACCAACAAAATTAAGAGAATAATGAACTGTGATTACCTATGGGCTGAAAGGAAGTGGGAAAGAAAGAGTAGGATGGGCTGTCATAAAGGACACTAGACTTCTGTTGGTAGGTGTGGTGTGAAATATAAACTAAAATGCAATTTCAATATCCTAGAATAAATTGAACATTGTAAACAAAAGAAATAATAAGTAGTATTATTAAAAATATCACCTTAGTTTTGAGAATGTTCTTATTTAATGGTTTTAATGGATTTTAACTTTCCCATCCTGCCTACCCCAAAGAGATTACAGATTTGGAAAGATAATAAATGGAAAATTAATATGTTTCTCCTGTAAGGGATATATAACTTGTATCATAGAGATTCTATTCATTGTTCATTTTCAATATCAAAGGAGGAGACCAAATTCCTGGAATATAAACACCTGGAATGTCTCTTTATTCTGCTTTTGTCTTTTAATGATTTAAATGATTTGTATTGCTTTTTAATCACATTTATATTTTAATGAAGTGACTGAGTTACTAAGCAGTATAATTTTAGATGATCAGGTTTACTCCATCAAATATATGGTAACATATCACACCCACCACCCAATTTCTAATAGTGTCCATTGGACATTCACTGCCTTTTAATCCCACCTCCCACCCCTTCTCTGATAAACTAAATTATATTGTTAATATCAAAGGGGTTTTTGTTTGGTTTGTTTCTTTGCTCTGTTTCTTTATCTTCCTCATTTGAGTGTGATCATTTGGTATTTGTCTTTCTCCTGACTATTTCACTTAGCATAATCCCTTCTAATTCCACCTGTGTGGTTGCAAGTGGCAGGATTTCATCTTTATTTTACACCTGGATAGTATTCCACTGAGAATTTCTAACATGTATTCTTTATCTACTCATCTGTAAATGGAAAATTAAATCATTTCCTTTTCTTGACTATTGTAAAAATGCTACAATAAATAAAGGTATTTATAACTCTTTGAATGAGTGCTTTTGTGTTTTGGGGATAAATGTAAGTAAGTAAGTAAGTAAGTAAGATGATGGGATCATGTGGACTATCCTACTCTCAATTTTTTGAGGAATTTTCATACTGATTTTTCTGCACTGGTTTCTACTCCTACCAAATGAGTAAGTTTCCCTTTTTTCAGCATCTTCACCAACAGGTATTTCCAGTCTTTCAGATGTTAGTCACACTCATAGGTGTGAGATGATATCTCTGAGGTGTGGTTTTGATTTACATTTCCCTTATAACAAGAGCATTTAGAATATCTTTTCAGGTGCCTGTTTGCCATCTGTATATCTTCTTTGGAGAAATGTTAATTTAGATATTCTGCCCACTTTTTGATTGGATTGTTTGGTTTTCTTATTAAATCTCAGTAGGCTAATGTGATTCTAAGAATTAGTTCAAGCCCTCTAAGTTGTCCAGTTTATTGAAATATAACTATTCATATTGTCTCTTACGTTTTGTATTTCTGAGTTATCGGCTGTAACTTCTCTTTCATTTGTTTCCAGTAATTAGTTTTCTTAGTGAGTCTAGCCAAATGTTTGCCGATTTTTCTTTTTCAAAGAAGCAGCATTTGGTGTCATTAGTGTTCTGAATTGTCTTTGTGATTTCTGCTTCATTTTTTTCTTCTTGAATTTTTGCTTTCCTAACTTTACTGTCTTTTGGTTTCCATTGTTCTTTCTCTAGTTGCTTAAGGTATAGAATTATGTTGTTCGTTTGAGACTTTTCTTTTTTCTTGAGGTAGGCCCGAATTGCTATAAACTTCCCTCTGGGTCCTGCTTTTATTGTGTTCCATAAGTTATAGTAGCTCTGTCTCTATTATTATTTGTTTCAAAGTATTTTTAACTTCTCTTTTGATTTTCTCTTTTACCCAGTAGTCATTCAGAAGCATGTTGTTTAACCTCCACATATACTGGAATTTCTAGTTGTTGTGCTTTTTTGTGGTTGATTTATGCCATCATGATCAAAGAAGACATTTGGTATGATATCAACCTTCATGTATATTTTAACACTCCTTTTGTTTCTTAACATTTGATTTATCTTTGAGGATGTTTCATGAGCATTATTCTCATGGACTTGAGGATAATGTTAATTCTGCAGTTGTTGGGTGAAGTAGTCTGTAAATACACATCTGTTCATTATGCATTAAGCTAATCACTGTTTCAGTTTTTCTTTTATTATGCAATAAATCCCATTTACCCTGTATTTCTAATGATATTTTAATATTTTGTTTTCGTATATCTTTGAGTTTCTTTTGCTTAAAACTTTTTCATGGATCTGGATGTTTCGTTCCTTAGAATTTAGGCAAATTTTCAGCTATTATTTCTTCAAATAGGTTTATATCCCCTTTCCTCTCTCTTCTCCTTCTGTGATCCCTGTGTTGCAAATGTTGCTACTCTCGATATTATCCCTTAAGTCTTTTATGATCTTTTTATTTCTTTTTATTCTTTTTACTCTTTGTGGGTCTGCTTGTATACATTTCACTGCCCTGTCTTTTAGTTCACTCCTTCAGTTACGCCTTCATCCAGTCCACTGTTGAGCTCCTCTATTTTGTTTTTTAGTTCAACTACTGTGTTTTTTAGCTCTATGAATTGTGTTTAAAAATGGCTTTTATTTTCTCTTTGTTGTAGTTCTGTTTTTTTTTTTTTTCTCTGTTGTTCTCTGGTTTCAGTGAGCATTATTAAGACTGTTAGTATAAAATCTTCTCAGGTATTCTGTTACTTCACATTTTTCCATAGGATTTTGTTTTGGTTCATCATTTGGGATATTTATCGTTGTCTATTTTAAGGATTAGGAGAAGCAGCTTTCTCTATTAACCCTGATGCAATTGTTATGGCAAAACCTCCAGACAGCGAGAAGACTGACAGCTGAGCATTTAGGTAGAGAAAAGGCACTTTATTGTACTGGTCCTAGACCAAGAGTATTGTTACCCAAAGCTGAGCAATTGGGGGTCTAGGGGAAGTCCTTTTATACTCTGAGGTAATGATTTATCTCCTTGGCTATGTGTGGTTTCTACTGGCATCTCATCACTTATGTATATGCATATTATGTATAACATGATGTAGCTACACCCTCATAGTATGGTAACAGGATGTAGCTGTAGTCTCCGTCGAACAGGACATAGCTACCACCTCCATAGTACGATAACATTCCTGGCAGAATAACTTTTGCATTGAGGTCAGGGAAAAGGTCTTCTACTACATTTTTCCCTCTTGATCCTCAAGCTGATTTACAGCCTTGGGAATTATATAGGTTCTATACAGGAGACTCTAAGCTGGAGGTGGGAGCAGGGTGACAAGTCCTTCTGGCAACTTCCTGCTGAACAGGGATGTCGCAGGGTTCAACAGCTTGAGTCTTCTTCACCCAGGGGGTTATAATGGCAGTTCAGTGACCTGGTCTGGAGTAACATCTGAAGCTTTAAGGCCTCTATGTGGGAGGAGATAAAACAGGTGAATAGGTTCAGGATGCAGGGAGCAAACAAGTGTGCAAGTAACAATACAAGGTGTGCAAGTAACAATACAAGAGATATGATAACTAACTGATGTTTCTGAATCAGGAGCTCCTCTAGATCCCCTGATGCTCAGCTTTGGGTAACATTACCCCTGAGCCAGCACCAGTGCTTACAATAAAGTGCCTTTTCTATATCTGAATACTCAGCTATTAGTCTTCTTACCATCTGGAGACTCTGCCATAACATAATTATCTTCTCTTAGGGTATCAAGTTGCAGTGTATGGGCCTGCAGTGTTGGCCTATCATCCAATCATAGGGATCACAGAATCCATTGGGATTTCTATTGCTCTATGATCTTTATACCAATTGGAGCAGTTTGAGCTCTAGAGCTAGCACTGTGTTGATACCTGAGAGTCCAGTCTTCAAGGTGGCAATTGAGGCAGGGAATGCAAAAATATTTCTCTCAGAGTCACAAACATGAGCAGAGAGGCACAGGAGAGGGACCCAAAATGTGTCGGGTCAGGCCACTGCAGGCCCCAGTCACAACAGAGGCCACTGATAAAGAGGGATGTGTGTCTACAGAGTTACTTGGGAGAAGGTTGCAGCAAGGCACAACCCCCACCCCCTCGAACATTTCTCAGTCCTTCAGGTGGGAAACAAACCTTAAGGCCTTGGGCATAATAGCTTTAGTGTACACGTGGCAGGCAGTTATGCAAATCTGTTTAATGGTAACCCCACACAGATATGAAGCTGTTGTTTGCTAGAGACTCCCTAATGGTTCTCCCTGAGAAAACTGTCAAATGTCTTTGAAGAAAAGTGTTCCACTATTTTGTACTGGGGTTGTAGACCCTGCCTCCTGTTATCACCCCAGGCAGGTGATCCTTGCCTTGGCAGCGAGGAAAACCATAACCATGAGAACAAATAACCTGTCTGGTATCATGAATGTGTGGTTGCAGAGGGCCTGATCATTTTGCTTTAAGGCCCTTTCTGCAATATTGTGGCTACTTGTCCTGGTGTCACACAGAGAAAAGAACACCTGGAAAGGGTGCCCAGCAGGCTCTCCATTTCTAAAGAAGCTATCACTCTTATTTCCAATGCTAAAGTTTTTTGTTCAACAAATGAATATCTGTATATACTTTCTTTTTCTGTTCCCTGTCCTTTCTGTTCTGTCTTCTTTGATCCTCAAAGTCCTTTTGTTCTGCAACAAAGAGTCCCTCTATTTTCCATGCCATATTGTATATGCTTATGGGTTAGTTACCTGGTGTTAGACACCTACTGTGGAGGCAAGCCTTTCAGCCCTGGGAAGAGGGACTATATCACCACTCCTTCCCAATAGACCTAGGACCTCATACTGGACAGCATTCACACTGAGACTCGTCTCAGGTTCTACCCTTTATGATGACCTGTGTCTCTCTTTTTGTCGAGATACTTGGTGGTACTGGTGCTTGTTCTTTTTCAAAGACTTTAGTTGTTAAATGTGTTTAGTTTTTTGTGTCTGTGATGAGGAAGTAGGCTCATGACCCTACCAGTCCTTTATTTTGGAACAAACTTTCCTCTTAATTCCTATTTTGACTGTGCTGTCATAGTATAGGGAAGGGTTGGAAACTGGAAGATATTGTAATACTGGACCTCTTGAAACTTTGAAAAAAGGTGTTAGTTTTTTTTTCCTATGAAAAATGAGCTCAGGTTCAAATCTCAAGGCACACAGAAATTTCATGTCTAATAAAATTTTCCATGAGTCTTTAGGTAAGAATGATTTTTTTTCTACTCTAATCCAGAATTTAAGGAGACATTGTTATTAAATATGAGTTCTGATACTCTCACCAGAAGCATTTAGTGAAACTGTATCATTTGACTGGCACTGAGGTACAGAAAGGAAATGAAAGCGATGATGAAATCCTATGATTAAAGAAAGCTTAATTTCTTAATGATTGAAGTAGACAAAACAAAAAGAAAGCAAAAGCATGTTATCACATGTATACAAATATATACAGGATGCCAGTAGACACATATATGAGAACATCAATTCTATATGCAGTAAAAAGAGAGATCAAAAATAATTTACAAAGAAGTTACTGTTGAACTGAGGACAAAGATGAGTAGGCATTTGCCAGAGAGGTCAGAGAAAAGCATTCTAGATGAGTGAGCAGAATCAGCAAAAGTGAGAAATATTAAAGCCCATTAGGAAAATTGTCTGCATTTTCTAATGCCTGGTATATAGGGTAAAGATGAAGACCTTTAAGGTCATATATGAAGAATCCTGGATTTTTTCCCTATCAAAAAAGCTTATCTAAATTTGAGTTTTCATAAAGATCACCTGAGAGCAGGTTGAAGGACTGATTATGAAAAATAAGAATTATAACAGGGGGATGGGTTACAAGGTAAGTGTAGTCTAGGTGTGACAATGAAGTGACTTGGCCTAGGTTGAGGCATAGGGATGAGTTACTAGGTTGGTTTACCTGCAAATAGCGTATTAGAATTCTTTATAGTTGTCAAAGTCATTGAATTGACTGATGTCTTGCTGTTACAAATGACACTTCTTTAATGATCATTAATAAGCATTCATATTTTTGTGATTTTTCTCATTTTTTATGTTTCTTTTTTCTAATCAGAGGGAGGTAATTGATCTTGAAAGTGATTTTAGTAGAGTGGTGTGGTTTATGACCAAGGCCCAGTTAGTTACATGGGTGAAGAAGAGAGTGACTGGTGGAAGGGAATATGGACAGCAATTATAGATACTTTTAAGAAATATTGCTTTGATTATTCGTTATCATATTTAATGAGGTGCTCTACATATATGAAATTCTGTATGCATTTGTTAGTTGCTACTTAGAGTATAAGTACTTGAACAACAGAAAACAGTAACTTGTGATGTTTTAAAGAAAAAAAGAAAACGATCTGTTTCTGGTAAGAAGTTATCACGTCTAAGAAAAATTAATATGTAATTATGTAAAAATTAAAATATATGGAATGGAAAACATTATGGTTTTTAGTATATTCATATTGGCTGTTTCTGTCTTTGAAATATGGTGTACTATAGAATAGTGGTGAATAAATTGCCTATATCCTAAACTTCATGAGGCCTTGAACTCATACCTTTATTCAAAAATAACATCTGAACATTTACTCTCTATCACACTGTGCTAAGCAAAGGATTTCAGTGACTGTAATATCTTCCAGTAGGTTAAGTCCAGATTCGGGAGGTCCCAGATGAACAAGGCATCAACATTATATTGGAGGTAATAAAAAGTGTTTCCTCTGGGGTATCTTATTTTTATAATTAGCTACTTGATGATACAGTAAAAAGCACATGTGCTAGAGTTGTTTGGGAATCACTAACATCAGCAGACCAAAACAACATTCAAAATGTTGGTGACAAATCACAATGTAAATTTTGGAAAAGGCAAGAATAAAAGTAATATACCTAGAGACCACCCATATTGGCATAACTGGGAAGGACATGTATACCTTGAAGTGTGGTAAATATTAGAGTTGCAAAGAGAAGAAAGCGAAGACCTCTCACTTTGAGGAATTTATAGTCTGGACCAGTTTGACTGAAGCATAAATTTTATAAAGGAAAGGATTAGGACTATTGTTTGGAGGATAGGTTAGGGCCTGATTTGTGGAAGGTCTTGAAAAGCAGGATAAGAAGCTTAGACTTGGGCAAACGGGAATCTGTGAAGATTTTTGAACAAGAAAATAACAAGATGATAATTGTTCTGTAGGAAGATTAATCTGGTAAAATTACAAATCAGAGAGAGAAAAGACAGAAATTAGGAAATAAATTAGGATGTTAATTCCATTTAATATTCTATGTGTCCAAATAAATATCTGGTTATAATACTGTCATCTTTTATAAAAATGAAAATATTTTTAAAACTCTTGCAGCCAACTATGAAATATTTGTGAAAGTGAAAATGAAAGACTTTTTGTGCTGTCCCTCTTTTATTGTGAGCTTAATTATTGATTAGTGCTGACTAGCCAGGTACTTAATCTAATGGATCATTGCCTTTTTTCACTCTTACTGTATGCCAGGCAACTGTCTTATGTGCTTGACAGCTTTATCACTGACTCTTAACCTATGAGAAAGGAATTTTTACCCCTTTTCTACTTAGAAGGAAACTTCAGGCTATAGAAATTATGTAACCTATCTGAATTCACCTTGCTAAAGATTCTAACCCAATTCTGTTTCATTCCAGAGCCTGTGCCTTTGCTCTGAAACACTTCACTATTAGATTTCATTGAAAAGTAATTTGTTCTCCAGAAATTTGTATTAAAAGTTAGCTTTTTTAAAGCAGTGTATCACTAACAGCTCTGGGAACCCCAAGTCAAGCATTTTTGTTATTGTTATTTAGTTTTTGTTTTCTTCAAGTTTAATTTGGAAATTAAAATTGAATTTCTTTTTTCTCTTGAGACTGTGAAAGCATAGCACACAAGTGAGGCATGATGTAGAGTTTTAGAAATGTATTTGAAACCTTATCAGTGTCTGCCAATTTATATAAATAGAACCTGCAAGTCCCTGTGACATTAAACAGTGGTCAGATTACACGGCTGGGTTCTTGAGGAGATTATGGCTGCCGTTTTCTGCAGAGCATGAAGGTTATATTTAGAACTAGTGTTTATGTCACTGTTAGGAGTCTTTCTAAAAAAATAAATAAAATAAAAATTTGCACTGTGGAAACCTTTCCAGGATGGAATTTAAGGAGAATAATATATAGTGAAAAACCAAAACAATCATTTGAAATCTTCTGTGAATACATATAGACCATCTTCTTTTTATAAATCTTTATGCTGAATCTATAACACCGTTGTGGGAATTGTTCCTAAAGAAAGAGTATAATGTTAAAGGTTTTGAGAAAATGAAAGCTGTCATTCAGCAATTCCTCTTTCTGGGTATCCTTAGAAGCCTTGCTGTTCACAAGAAACAATACCCATTTTTTCCTTGTTTCCTAGGCAAACTAGAATGCTCCCAAAGTCTGACTTATATGATAAGCAAAACACTGAAGTTCCCTACTCCTTCCTCCCTGAAACTAGAACACCTAGATCTTTCAGACAGACTCTTAAATCTCCTTGCCCAATCAGTCTCATGGTGTTGGGAGTACCGTCTCATCCACATGCTGAGGCACTGGAACAGGGAGAACCTGTGTGAGCCAACCTTGCCTCTGTGGGAAATAATTTCCTGCCTGCTTCCTATGAAGGGGATAAAAAAGGAAAAAATATCTAAATTATCTTAGCAGCCAATGGATGAAGAGGACAGGAGGCTCTGATAAGGCTGGCTTTTGTACAGTACCCTACCAACTTGGAAAGTTCAATGACTTTCACAGGCTCTAACCGACACTATTAACAGCCCTCCTTTGGTGAGGAGCTAAAAAGGAAAGTATCGTGTTGAACAAAACTTTTCTAATATTCCCCTAATGAGAAAAAGATGTGAAAAGTTCATTGTCACTATAAGCAGAGGTAGACTTTATAGTCAACATGCCAAAATATAAGCAAAAGGGAAGAATGGTTCCTATTACACAATAATACCCTGTAAAGTGGGGAGATAGTTGTCTCAAAAATTAAACTTAGCATAAAATATACATTCAAAATGTATAATGTCACGCAATCTTATTTTAATTGTTTAAAAATAAAATGTAAAATAATTGAGAAAGATAGAAACATTTGAGAAACAAGAATAATTATATTTACATAGTGAAGATATGATAAAATTTCTACAGAAGTATGTAATTAATGTATAGTCAAAATGAATGTGTTAGGCACAAAGAATTAGCTAAACAGGAGAGGTGACTGTCAGTATAGCTAGTGATAATAGTTACTATATTTGGACACACACCATGTCAAATCCTTGGTTAACGCCTTTTACTTGTTTTGTCTCAGTCTTGGAGAACTGTATGCCACAGCATATATAGCAATTATTAGTATTCATATTTTACAGTGGGAAAAATCAGAGGCTTAGCAAGGTTTAATATAAGAACTAGGGCTGATATATATCAATTTTTACAGTATTATCAGCTGGTTTGAATGATTTAGCACATTTATAAGACTTAAATAAAATTTTGGGAAAATGTGAAAAGTATCTAAAAAATTAATTCTCAGGACTCTTTAATAAAAGAATAGACAAGAACGCCATTGGTTAACTTAAAATGTATTCCTAAGAAAACTTCCAAGAGAAAGACTCTTCTGTTCTCAGTGAATAAACTTTGAGATAACTTCATGTTTGAAATATCTAATGTAAAGTTTCAAAGACCACAGATACCATTTTGAGTAATTTCTAAAGATATTCACAATATTCACAGTGAACAGTAGTAAAAAAGTTAATATCAAGGCAGCTTTTTCTAGACTTACAGAGATAAACTTTAGGTAAATTCATTGTTTGAGCCAGTAGTGCTCCCAGCAAAATGAATTAAATTTCATTAGGTTTTTTCAGGCCTCAGGACAAGTGATAATTCTGGGTGATATTGGTCTCAAGCAATACCATGCTTCAGAGCTCAGCATCACAGGAATGCAAAGGATATCTGAATTGTCTGTTTTATCAGAGATTTGGGCAAAAATTTACATCTACATGATTACAGACAAGGTACACACTCCAGAGATGTTACCGGTTTATATATACAAGTTATACATTTCTTCTAAGTGAATGTAGTTTATCTCAACTTTCTAAACGACTGAATCTTCAAGGCAGTCATTATCACTAGCTCCTAAAATGCTCCTGGCATAGGCCTAAGTGACAGAAGATATGATTAGCACTCCAGTAAACCTCACCAAATTTTCCTAGTCAAAGCACCAGGCTCTTGTTCATAAATATCTATTAGGAAAGGTCAGTTATTTTATTATGGAATGTTTAAAAGGCAGTCATAGTGGCATTGATAACAACAGCAGTAATAACAATGATAATTTAAAATTATAAATGCACATTATGCTAACTGTGGAAGGAATTGTAAACTTAACACATTTTAAAGCATAATTGAATGTATATCAAACTATAGCATATTCATTTTACCATTCTTCTCAGAAATATTAAGGTGCAAAGGTATGATGATAACAGCACAGATAAAGTCCTTGCTTTATGGAGCTTACAGCAAATTGGAGAAGAGGCAAACTAGTAAAATAAAAAAAAATAATAGCATAATTGATGCCAATATTTTATTCTTTTTTCCATTGGTTATTATTGATACTTCTGATATGATTCTAAATGTCCTTGAGAAACAGCAAACTCCTTAGGCTGCTTCACATGTTTGTAGTCTTTGGACCTTTCACTTCAGAGAGAAGATTCTCAAACCTATTTCTGTTTTATCTGGATTATGAAGTACTATGTCAAAGCAAGTGCTATTGGGCTGAGGCTATACTACAGTTCATTTTGTATAGTATATATTCTTACTGTTGCTCATGAATTCTTGATAAGTAACCCCTAGTATATTTTCCAAGTATACCTCATTTGGTTCTGAACAATAGTCACAGGAAGTAGTAGTACTATTATTCATATCTCAGTGCAGATGATAATGCCTAGGCTGGTAGAGATTAAACCCAAATTCAAACTCCATCATTGTCACCAGTATATTGAGATAAAAACTCAAGGCTTTCTGACTCTAAAACTCCTGATGATCCAAGGCATATATTACTGAAGGGAATGTTGTAGGATTACATTGAGAATTTATTAATGGGAGTATTAGATATAGGAGTTCCAGTTTGTCTTCTTCAAGGAACATTAGTTGCCTATCCAATCATTCCTACACATCTTTCTTATATTGCTTTATCAAGAAAGCTTTCTCCAAGTGGCCTGAAGAGATCTCTTACTGATTCAAATTTAAGCCCAATTTATTCACTGGTTTATCTGTAAACAATATAGAAAAAAATTAGTATAAGGTCAGTCAAATTTTGTTGTAGAGAGAGAGAAAATGCTTAATTCCTGACTTTAAATGTTCTGCATTCTATACCAGTCCTCCTTGATTCATTAATTCCATCTTCCTTCCTTGTGCACTGTTATTGAGCTACTCCAATTCAGAGATAGCTACACCCGGCTATGTTCATACAAGCATTAATTCTGCTGTAGCATTCATAGCATATTTTCTATTTCATTTCTAACCACACTACATAGTATATTTTTGGCCACAGGAACTTTCTGCATCTTATTTGACTTTAATTCTGTAGTGTCTTTCAGTGTGTGGTATGCATTACTCAACAAAAGGTATTAGAGGCATATGATGAGAATGCATGAATCAGCCAAATAAAGTGAACTTCAATCTAATTATCACAAATGTCTTATAAAAGAGGTCTGGCAATTTAATTACTCACTGGATCAGCAATCACTTTTCAATGTTTCTGATCTATATCTAGAGAAGGAAAATTTTACATCAAGCAGTACACATTTTCATGAGGAAGACACCACATCTACAACAAAATCTTTTTCTGAGCAATCAGTAAGAATGTTCATGTAGTCTTCTCTTGGAGAAATCCACATTTACAGTACTTCATCAGTGAAAAATAAAGCGTTTTTACATGTAGTCATTGACCTCAGAGTACTTACATATAAAACTTTTTCTAGTTTTATATCTACATTTTAAGATGCTGTACCTTCTACTGTGATTTTCAAATTTCCTGCCATCTGTTGCTGTTGTACTTTACCTACAGGGAATTTTGGAAGCTTGCAGACTAAAACTCTGTCTCTATCATCTGAAATGTTGTTTGTAATATTATCTGTAAATTTAATTTGCTTAGGTAACTAAACCATATTGCTATTTTTCCTTTGCATAACTTTGTGAAAATTATTTTTTGGGGAAAGACATCTTTTTGCAACTCTAAGATTATCCTATAGTCAACATGAGAATGATCACTCCAAAAGATACAGTTTTGTTTCTTTTTAAAAGCTCATTAGCATTTTAAAAGCATTGGCTTGCTTAGCAGAGGAGATAGGGAACTTATGCCAAATGTTTTACAAGCTGACTCTCAGATTTAGAAGAGGATATAGATGTATTGATTTTGTTTTAACAATTTTATTGAGGTGTAATTAAAAATAAAAAATGAATATATTTAAATTGTTAAATTTTATAGGCATATATACATCTCACAGGTGTATACATATATATATATAATCAGTATTGCTAGCACAATCAAGATAATAAACATACTTATATGCACAAAAGATTCCGAGTACCCTTTTGTCTACCATCTCTCCTGTTCCATCCCTGTACAATTGATCTCCTTTCTCTCCCTATGGATTAATCTGTAGTTTTCTGATATTACGTAAATAGAATAATATTGTATGGCTTTGGGGTTTGTTTTTTTTTTTGGTCTGGTTTCTCTCACTTAACCTACTTATTTTGAAAACGGTCTATGTTATTGCTTTATATAATTTGTGCATTATTATTTTGAGTAGTATTTCTTTGTGTGGCTATAACCACAATTTGTTTACTCATTCTTCTGTAGTAAATACTTGAATTGTTTCAAATTGGAGCTCTCTCTCTCTCTGTCTCTCTCTCTCTCTCTGTGTGTGTCTCTGTCTTAATACAAATAGAACTTCTGTAGACACTCATGTGCCACTTTATATGGACATAGTTACTTTTGAGTAAATACCTGAAGAGAAATGGTTAGACCCTGTGGTTGATGTATATGTAATGTGTTAAGAAAATGCCAAGTTATTTTCAAAAGCAGTAGTATCATTTTATATTTCAATAAGAAGTGTTTAAAAGGGTTTAGCTTCTCTGTACTTTTGTATGCTCAGTCCTTTTTCATTGTATCTATACAATATATGTATAGAAAACTTGATGATTTAAATTTGCATTTTCCTAATAACTAATGATGGTGAGCAACTTTCAGTGCTTGTTTGCTTTTTTGGTATCTGATTGTAAGTAGCTAGAACCTTCAGTGCAGTGTAAAATAGAAGTTGTGATAATGGACATTCTTGTCTTTTCTGATCATAGTGGGAAAGCATTCAGTCTTTCACTACTGAATATGATGTTTGTTGTAGCTTTTGTCCATCATATTAAGGAAGTTTCTTTCTAGGCCCAGTTGATGAGACTTTTTCTCAGCATCAGCTGCTAGATTTTGTCAAATGCCCTTGGATCCTTTGTTATAATTAATTAGCCCTATATGTGTGAATCTATTTCTGGTGAATCAGTTCTAGTCTACTGATCTGTGTGTCTTTTTATTCCAGTTTTGATCACTGTTGCTTTGTAGTATAGCTCAAGATCTCGGAGTTTGATGCTCAACTTTCATTCATTTTCTCATGATTGTTTTGGCTATTCAGAGTCTTTTGTGAGTTCACATGCATTCAAAAAAATTTTGTGCTATTTCCTTGAAAAATTAAAGTGAAATTTTGTTGATTATTGCATTAAATCTGTATATTGCTTTAGGTAAGAATGCTTTTGACAATGTTAATTCTTCTCAACAATAAACATGAAATTTCTTTCCATCTTTTTCTATTTTCCTATATTTTTTAACAATGTCTTATGGTTTTCACTCTACAGTTTATTTGCCTCCTTCCGGTATTTCTTTTTGTTTCTAATATAAGTCAGATAATTTTATTAATGTGCATTCTCTTCAATCCCGTTGTTTGCATTTTAGCAATAGATTTTTTAATATCAATTTTGTACCTTTATCTTATACTCATTTCTTAATACTATTAGCTTTTTGGTGGAGTCTTTAGGGTTATTTTAAGTATAGTATCATATCATCTACAAATAGTGATAGTTTCTTCTGGTTTGAATTTCTTTCTTTTTTTTTTTTGACTAATTACTCTGGCTAGCACTTCCAATACTGTGCTGAATATTAGTGTGGGAGTGACATTCTTGTCTTATTCCTGATCTTAGATGAATTTTCAGTTTTTCATTACTGAATTTAATGTTGGCTTGGTGTTTAACATATATGTATATATATATATGTATATATATATACATATATATATATATATACACACACGCAAACACACACACACATATATGGTCTTTATTTTTTTAAGATATGTTCCTTTTCCAGCCCTATTTTCTGAAGGTTTTTTAAAAAATCATAATTGGTTGCTGACTCTTGTCAGACATTTTCTCTGCATCTACTGATAAGATAATATGATTTGTGTCTCTCCTTTGTTGATGGTGGTGTGTTTCATTAATGCACTTCTATATGTCAAACTACCCTTGTAATCCTGGAATAAACCTCCGCTCATCCTGATTTGTGATCCTTTTGATGTTTTGTTTGAATTTGGTTTGCTAATATCTTGTTAAATATTTTTGCATCTTGTTCATCATAAATACTGGTCTGTAATTTTCATTTTTTGGTAATGTCTTTGCTTTTGATATCAGGGTAATGCTGGCATCATAGAATGTGTTTGGTTATATTGAATATTCTTCAATTTTTTCCAAAGACTTTAGGAAGAATAGGTATTAATTCTTTTGTGAAGATTTGGTAAAATTCACTTGTAAAGCTAGCTGGTCCTGTGCTTCTATTTTTGGGGGGACCTTTTATTATATCCTCAGTTTCCTTGCTTGTGACAGGTCTTTTGGGTCTTGTAGTTCTTCCTGATTCAGTCTTTTTAGATGTATGATTGTAGGAATTTGCTTGGGACAGATATTTAAGTGGGACAATTGGTGATCTTCCCTGTCAGGCCTTGTAGAGATCACTCTTCTTTGATCTCTGAAGCCCACACATTCCCCCACACACATTCCACTTAAATACTAATGTGAAGAAGTCTCTGCTTTGTTCTTATATTTCAATATAGGTCTGAATTTGACTGTTATAATAAGTGGTATATTGTTCCCTAGCTCTTTTGGATTTATTTACACTTTGTACCATTTATTTCTGGTCCCTTGAATTTTATTTGTTTTCTCTATTCAGATAATTGGTCATTTTAATCAGTAACCAAGCACTTGATAATACTTAACATAGAAACAGGATAATGGAAGATCGGTATGCCAATCTGTCAACAGCAGTTTGAGAAGAAGCATTCCACAGCATAAACTACTCTATATAGGACCAGAGAGTATGATCTGTCTTCTGAAGAGTGTACTGACTGTAATTCATTTCTACAACAAACTTACTAGAGAGAGAAATGGCCAGATATTTTCAAGATTTCATTTACTCTCAAAGTATTGTGAAGCTACTGTCCCCTCTACTAGTTCATCAATTCACCAAGCCTAACTATTGTGATGTCAAGCAGCAAAGCAAGGAGCCATATAGCTTATTAGGTTGAATAATTTGTACAGGCAAAGTGGGACAATAAGGTATGACAGAATAAGGATCTGTACTAAGAAGTCAGGCTGGGTGAGAGTAAGAACTATTTGTGCAAAATATTTCATCTGCAGGAAAGAAATACATGAAATTCTAGTAAATCTGGGGTCAGAATTGGGGGAGAGATCCAGAAGGATGCATATGATGATTGGTGCCTTTAAACTTAGAAAATAAAAAGACAGTCTGCTAAGGAAAATTAGGTGAAATGACGGTTGATTAACTGAGAACATATTTCAAGAATATTAAATGTTCCTTCCTGAATTTTATTTCATCATTTTGATTTTTTTTAATTTCCATAGTTGCTTTTAAAATGTCTTTTAGTTTTTTGCTTTTAAAGACTACAAATTTTACTAATTTTGTTTGCTTCTTTCTCCTTTCTACACTTTTCTTGAGTCATTTCCAGGGCAGTTTTTCATTTTATTTTTCTTTACTGATCTCTATACATGAGTTTTTTTATTTTGTTTTGTTTTTTAACAAATAATTATTTAATTTATTTATTTAGAGGAAGGAAGCAAACAGAAACGAAGACAAGCAGGTAGGCAGGAAAAGAGAGGAGGAAACACATCATCTATCTATTTGCTTGTTCATGATGGCTGTTCACCCAGATCTGGATCATCAACCTGGGTCCTTTGGCTTTGTGTGGAGATTGCCATCTGGAGCTGCAGAATTAACTGTGAAGCTACCAGGGCACACCTGTATGACAACTTTGTTCAATTCTACCTGCAATTCTCACCTCATTGGTTTTAGATTCTCTCAATACACCATTTAGCCTAAGGATGTTGGATTGCCTTGCTACCTCCCTATTGGGGTATGATCGGTATTTTTTCTCGTGCGTGTTTGTGTGTGTGTTTTAAGTCTTCCTGTCTTATCTATTTTCTTTTGTCCTTTTAGAGCATGTCTATAGATGTCCAGAAACATTCTGCCATTTCTGTCAAAAATTCCGTAAAATCAATAAAATCTCTAAGAGCTATGAGATTCAGATAATGTGTTTTACTCAAATGACAAAAGACCAGATGGTTTGGCATCTAAGACCTTGACAGACCTACGGCGGTCATGACTCTGTTCTTTTTATGGCAGCTTCTATTGCCCTTACTGTTTATAATATAAATTCAATTTTAATTTTCTCTCTTAAGTACTCATCCTTTTGCTTACTGTCTTTGCCATATATCTGTTCTTCTGGTATCATCTGGATCCCCTCCCCCAACAATTAGAATTTGAGGACTACTATGGATCACCTCAGAGCAATATTTCAGAAGTATGACAAGTTGCAATCTACTGTCGCACACTAGGTAACCTGTGAATATAAATAACAACAATATGAATTTAGGTTTCCAATGTAAAAGAAATTTGACAAATCATAAGGATATGAAGTAAAATCAAACACAGACTGAGGAGAGTTGAGTAACCAAGATCTGAGCCCTGTGTGAGGCAAGAGCCTGGAATAATTCCTCAAACCAAATGCAAAGAGCTGGGGTACCTGCTCACCCAGTCTTTTGGCCAGCCATTGTTTTAAATATTCTTTCTGAGAAGACTGGTTATTCAACTTCAGCTTCTTTTGTAACTGTTGTGCACCAAATGATTTATTCTGCATTTTCTTTGTGTTGATAAACCAGCACTTGGAACCAAATCATGTACCAGACTGGGATTTTTTCAAGTAGTATTAGTAGTTAATCCTATATGTTTATTCCTTCTTAAATATGACCCATTCATTCAAAAGACATTTACCAAGGGTTTACTAAGTGCCAGGCAATCTATCAAGAACTGGGACTAATTCCTGAGTTAAATAAGCATAGGCTCTTCTCTGGTGAAGTTTGTAATCTCACTTAAATATATATTATTATAAAAACATCTTAAGAATTGTGCTCCTAATTGCAATGTGTTTTTAAAATTTTCTTTAACATCACCAAGCAATTTTATAGCACTAGTTTGGAATTTCCAACAAACCTTTCCGATTTGATTTACTTGCTAGAGCAGTTAACAGAACTCAGAGAACTGTAACGAGACTACTAGTTTATTATAATAGAGCATAAGTTGTGAACAGTCAGATTGAAGAGATTTCTAGGCCAAGGTGTATGAGACGGGTGGGGGCAGAGCTTCCATGTTTCTGCAGATAAGCCACTTTCTCCATATCTCCATCAGTTCACTGACCCAGAAGCTCTCAAACTCTATCCTTTTTAGTTTTATAGATGCTGCATTACATAGTCATGACTGATTAAATCATTGACCATTAGCAATCAATTCAACCTCAAGCCCTTTTCTCCTTCCTGGAGGTCAGTAGGTAGGACTGCAGGTTCCTATCCTCTGATCATGTGATTGGTTCCTTGGTAACCAGCCCTTAATCAGATGCTTTCCAACAGTCACCTCATTAATGTAAACTCAGGTGTTGTTGAAAGGAATTTGTAATGAATGCTAAGACACTTTATTACTTAGGAAATTCCAAAGGTTTTAGGAGATTTGTGCTGGAAATAGGGACAAATACCAAATGTGTACTTCTTATTATAAATCACAGTATCCTAAGTGCCAAGCAAATGGCTGAAGTCGTTATTAAAACTAGATTTGACAATTTTATTACTTAATTATTCAAGCAAAGCTTCAGCCAAAAATGGCCATGACTTACATGAGAATAAATTGATCCATCTCTGTCCCATTAGATCTTCAGTTTAATCTCTAAAATCATGTACAATGGTTGTGTCCTTAGCCATTCAGTTGATAAGCAGAATCTTTCGATTCAATTAAGCTTCATGAGGATGAGAAAAAAGCATAGATATAGTAGTTTACTCTTTAAAAAATAACCAGAGAACTAAAAATCAATCATGGAATCAGACCATACTCTAAAAGATTTTTTGTTTTATGTTAGAAAGTTAACTTTTAAATGAAAATATACAGATAAGCTGTATTTAATATTCATAGGGAATGTATTTATAGTCTAATTTAGTAAATTTGATACTTACATGCTCTGGTCATTAATCCATTAATAAGAAGGGACCATAAACCAAAAATCATTTTAGTTATGTATTAAAGATAGTGTTTTTTTCTATTCTATTAATAAGTAAACATTTTATATATCAAATTTTTGAGTCCTGGATTGTGAAAATTTGCTTGAGTCTCCTTGACGCTATAGATTTGGTACTTTGGGGTGTGGGTAAGGGAACTGATTTTTATTTTCTAAGTTTCACATTAGACACTTGTTGTATGGGCTAAGCTGGGAAGTCTGTTTTTCTGATGAGAAGAATATTAAAAGATAACTAGACAGCCTTATTCTTACTCACATAATATCCCAAACTCAGTCTTACTATAATCTTTACTAATCTGTGTGACTATTGCCTGTCATATCTTTTTAGCACTTTTATATACCTAAATTACAGAATATACAATATTCTATCACTTTTTTTTAAGGAAAGGTGCAGGCAGGAATGACGGCAAGTAGGCAGGCAAGAAGAAAGGAAAGAGGAGAAAGAGCTTGATTTATTTTATTCAGTTATTCAGCATTTATTGTTTTCCCGATTCTGGATCTTGAACCGGGGACCTTGGGATGTATGTGGACTGCACTCAGTTTAACCCACTAGGCCACCAGAGTGTGCCTATCACTTTTAATATTACATTTTTCTTTAGCTAAAATTTACATTCAGTAAAATGAACATACACACATACATACACATATATACTAAATTTTCACAATGCTCCTCTATTACTGACACTTCAATTGAGTTTTAAAACATTTTCGTAACCCAGAAAGTTCTCTGGGTCTCTTTTCAGTGCCCCCCGTGGGTAGAGATATTTTCATTTCTGTTATGATGGTAGTTTTCTTTTACTCTTACTTGCATTTTATATTAATATAATCTTAGAGTATGTGGTCTTTTTTCTGACTTATTTCATTCAACATAATGTTTTTGAGATCATTCATATTGTTATGGGTATAAGTGCTTTCTTTATTTTCCCCATGATAAACATTAGTTTGTTTCCAGTATTTTGTTATTATGAATAAAAATGTTAGAAAATTTTGTATAAGGCTATTTGCAGACATACTTTTTTTCTCTTGACGATGTAGCTAGGAGTGGTGGTGTTGGGTCATAGGATAGGTGACTGTGTCAGTAAAAACTCAGAGAAGCAAAACTTTGTGAGTTATGTATAAGTTACTTTCAATAGGAAGATGACCTTACAATTCTGGGAACTGGCTAAACACTTTCTATGATGCTGTTGCTCTTGTTTCTGATTTGGGTTCCTGAAGCAGGGCAGGAAGTTGGGAAAGGAAAATGCATGAGAAATGAGTTGGAGCAGTAATCAAGAACTAACAGGAATCCATGAGAATGAGTAGAAACCCATGAGGATAAATTGGAATCTAAGCTTCAAATTTAGTGCTGGCATGACATATCCAAGAACCTGGTGCCTTTCATCAAAAAGCCATGCACACATCTAAACCAACAGTCAAATATTCGAGCTATTGGACAAGATCTTCTAGATGAGTTGTTGACTTAGTTGTTTCTCCAAACCACCAGGTTGAACCAGCCAGCAGGTGAACAGCAGCATGTGTGAACTGCTATGACTTCTGGTGCTTAGCATCAACCTGAGTTTAAAAAGAATATGGTTTCTACTTCATGTCCGCTTTTTAAATCTTGCATAAAATATTTCTTGTGTTCCATACTGACCTTTTACTGTGCAGGAAAAGTGAAAAACATTCTTTGGGGATAAAAGTATTTTTTTAATATATTTGAAAATATTTTCATTATTTATATATATGTTATCATTCTGTCTCTGTTTTTCTCTCTGTCCCTCTGTCATTCTGTCTCTGCTTCTGTCTCTATTATATATCCTTCTATCTATCAGTTTATCTGTATCTCTTAAAACATTTCAGTTTAAGCTACACACATCATGATCCGTCATACCTAAGTAATTCAGCATTTGTCAATTAAGAATAAGGTCATTGTCTTATATACTATCATACATTATAATATTAAGGAAGATTACTATCAGTACTATTAATATAGTACCAATTAATATGTACTCCATGGTCAGAGCTTACCAGTTGACCCATGTTCTTTATAGCAACTTATTTTTTTTCCATCCAGGATCCAATCCAGAATTTGGCATCACATTTTGTTACTATATTTGCCTAGTTTCCTTTTATCTAAAACAGTCCTTCAAACTTTCTTTGTCATTAATAATTATGACATTTTTGAGAAGTCCAAGCTGATTTTGTACTTATCAGTGACTGTCTGATGGTTGGATTAGGTTATTAATTTTTTTGACATGAATATCACAGAAATGATATTGTATATTATCCGTGTATCACATCAACTGTTAGATAATTGATGGTGATAACTTTGTTCTTTGAATGGTGATTTCTACCAGATTTCTCCATTGAAAGGGTCTTTGTCCCCATTTTTAAATGACAAGTAATCTGTGGGAATATGAATTTAAATTTTACTTTCTTAATTTTGCAATATAAGCTACATATCCTTGTAATTTCTAAGATGACCTGATAGTTTTCTATATAGTAATTAGTATTTATTATTTATTTATTCATTGTGTCTGTGTATTTTGCCTATATTTCTGAATGAAATGTAGACTCTTATTCACTGTTAAATTGACAGTCACTAGCAGAGTGTGGTATACCAATACAATAGTTATAAATGAGTGAATAAATGAATATATGTTATATTTAGGAAAATTATTTAATGAAGAAATTATTGGATTTGTTATATAGATGATAGAAATAAAACTTGTAAGGCTTCATTTTAGTCCTGTCTTTATTTTACTGTTAACTGTCATCCTATTCCTAGAGAGTAAGAGTGAAGATGATGCTATATCTCTAAACCAAGTATTTTTCTCTAATGTGCATCTTACATTCTGAGCAACACAGGCCTGTAGGCAGAAAGACAGGAATGGAAATGGAAAATCTTCCTCTTGAATAATAGGTTCAGATTTTTTTTTAGGAACAACAAATCTAGTTGATTGATAATCGCATCTCATCGGTAATGATCTATCCAATGTTAAACAGTCTTTCTGCAGATTGGTACAGAACATTGGGCATGTTTTCAGACTTGTAGTTTCTCATTCAATTCAAAGAGGCATGCTGTGTAGAAACTGTCAGAAATTATTCTTAGTAACATTTTTTTAAGTCACATGTTGCTAAGTTTTGGAATAATTAAATTACTTTTATGTTAGTCCTTTTTTGCAGATAGTTATTTATATACATACAGATTTTTCTAGAGTAATTAATTCTTCATTGCTTTTTTTATTGCCCTCCTGGGTCACCTATGTCCTTCCTACCATACTCACTAAATATTTAGTTGTACCTGAGTACAGTCATGAAAAGCATGAATTTTACTGAGATTTTTTTTAACCTCATTTCTTCAGAAGTCCACTATTTTCCATAAAAGAGCAGCCTTTGAATTAGTAACTCAGAATTCTCTTGTAAATTCAATAAGAGATCTTCATCATATTCTAGAAATTCTCTTAAATGTCATTACACAGTGAGATTTGATCCTGTGGGATTTGATGAATCCCACATAGTATAAATACTATATTTTATAATCTTGGACTTTTTATACTCCTAGTAAGTCTGTACCCCCCCACCCCACACACACATCTCAATAGTTCCTCTCTACAAGAACTGGAGGAGAGCATAGAGTACTCCCTGTTCTTGGTAATATCAGTTTTTATAACTGTAATTTACACTCACTGAGTTACCACTACAAACTACCTGATAACTAACTGTCCCAAGATGGAAACCGAAGTAGGAAGTTTCCCCTAAGAGAATAACATCATCATATCTTCCATTTCTCATTTACTTCCATTACTCTTTACTTTACAACAGACTTAAGTTCATGTCTCATAGGCATCTCTTAGTACCTGGAATCTCTTTTCCATTAATATTTTTAGTACAATCTCTGAACCTTCATCTTCTCTCCACAGATGTCTCCTTTTTCTCTTCCCCTTTGTAGTAACACTTCTAGACAGAGTTGTATTTATTCACTCTCTTTAATTCTTTACCCTCTAATCTGTAGTGAATCATTACAGAAAGGCTTTATTTTTCATTACTTTCAGAAACCATTCTTCTGATGGTCACTCAGTATTGATCTCCTATTGCTGGATTAAATGGGTTATCCTTAGTTTTCATCTCACTTGACTATAAGGCATTGATTCAATATTTGTTATTTAAACATTTCTTCATATCACATTCTCCAGATTTTTTTTCTAGCCGTTCCTTTCCAGTATCTTTTGCTGAAATGTCCTGAACTTTACAGTGCTTAAATTTTGCAGTGATTTGTTATAGGCCTGTAACTTGTTCTCTGCTCTCTGACCATTCACTTCCTAAGAGATTCATTATGACATGACTTAAAATTGTATCTTGGTGATGCTGGTTTCCAAAGTGTGTCTCCAATCTCTCTCACTTATTATAATCAAATTTATCTCTACTTAGATGTTATGGACATCTTAATTGGAAATATTAAAAACTGGGTTGCTAATTCTACGTCTAAATCTCCTCCTTCCTGAATTTCATTTATTGAGCAGTGACTTTTCTTAAACCCAAAATGTGAAGTCACCTCGAAATCCACTCTTTCTCTTACATATCACATATATCCTATTTGACAATTCTGTGAGATCTATTTTTAAACTATATACTAGCTCCATGACTTGTTAATTTACAGGGCTTTTGGAAAGAAAGCAAACATAATCACTTACTTGAAATTAAAATTCTAGGTTTGTGTCATATGTAGGTATTATTCCCAACTTTGCCTCTATAGTGTGAAATTAAGCCAAAAAAAGCCAAATTGAAGTAATGTGAACTATGGTGTTATGGTAAATGAAATTAAATACAGAAATAAGAAAATAGAATTTCTCGTTTTAAATACTTTTCTAAAATCTATCAACATATAATTCATTTGTTATATCTAGTTGGTGTGTAAAATAGAAACAAAATCCATAACTAAAAATATTCTTATAAGTTCTGTTCATATCTTATAATCTTCAGAGACATATTGACTTGTAAGTCACCTAGATACTCTCACTACAGTTTACGTTAAATGTGTAATTGAGAGTATACCATCTAAGGGAAGTCATGGGAGAACAATATTATAGGAAATGGTGCATAATAGATTTCTGGGTTCATGATAACAATTCTGTTCCAGAAACACTGCATAATTACAGTGTTCTACTGGGATAGATCTTAATGTGTCAGATTAATTGTCTTTCTTTTTATTTATGGTAAAATCTGTTGTCAAGGTAACAGCTAAACAGAGCCATCATGTCCATAACGTTTGACCAAATATTCCACTAAAAATAGAAAATTTTCTATCCATCCCAATATTAAGTAAGCAACTCTTATATAAAGTTTCTATTTCACTTAATTGCTCAACAATTGTCATTTACTAAGGTGACTTTGTTACATAGAGCATTGGATTCAGTTCAATTCAAAGACTGCACTTGAGTAGTATAATTCTTACTGAGGAAATTATAGATATTATTATTTATAGATACTTAGGAAATGAATGACTGCATTGACTCTTGAAATATATGGTCAATAAAAATAAACATAAAATGCCTTTTATACTCCAAAATTGAATTCATTGGACTCAGTTCTTTGAGGAAATATTTCTTCTGTCTGTCAGCCAAATCTTTGGTTTAACTGTAATTTTCTATTTCCATTTAGTACTCTCTCCACTTTTTCAAAGGTTGGTAGATACACTGGGTAATTCTGTCTTCTGAAAATGAAAACCTTTTTATTAGCTATACAATGTGAAATTGTTAAATTCTTTGGTACAATGCTAACACATGACTGCAAACTTTTACTCTGTTATGAACAAACTAATAAATTAGAAGAAGATGGAAAGAAAAAAATAAATGTGTATTAATCAATAACCATGAATAATCACTGGCATGAGAAGTCTCTACTTTAATATCCATTATATTCTATTTCCTGGGCTGTATATGTTAATTGATAGCTTTGTGACATGCTAAAAGAGTTAAGAAAATGTTTAAACATTTTATGTTATACCAAAATATATATTTCTTTATAATGCATTATAAAACAATAGAAGTTAAAAGTTTAATTTTTTAAAAGACATTATTGGACAGTTGCTTAGTTTAGGTAAGAATATTACACTATAAGATGGTCTTAGATAAAACTTCTACCATATATAGAAACTAAACATAGAAAACTGGAAGTTAATCTAGATATTTGAATCACTGCTATACACAACTAAAACTTTACTATTAGATACCCAAATCATCACGAAGCACATGCCTATGAGGTGGCAGTTATTAACATCTGTAAATGGATAACTCAAGTTATATGTGATTTAGTGGCTGGCCCAATACTCATGCCATTTCTAATAGTTATGAGTATAATGAAAACTTACAGATTAGAGATTACTATAATATGATGTAAGTAAAATATGATGTCTACTAATTATAACATCATAGATACTATTAATATTACCTTGTGTTATTGCACACTTTCGTCACTGAAAAAAATACTAAATCTTGGTAAAGGTTTATGAAAATAAAAATTTCTGTTTATTTTTTCCCATACAAGAACACATACTTCTCTGAATTCCATGTATGAACCTTAGGTTGATAACCCCTGATTTATGAAATTTGATGAATCAATGAAGATATATAAGCTGGAAAATTGTTACATTCAGAAAGAGTACAATTACTAGTATTTATTAGGAGGCTGCTGAATGAATAAATCTGTCGGATGCCATAGTAAACAGAAGTATGAAATAATGCCTTTGTCCATTAGAAATTTACAACTAAGTAAGGGGTCTAACATCAGTGAACATTGTGTAACGTTCTTAAATACTTTAAGAACATTTTACATTGGGGAAGGTAGATTTAAAAAGTATAAAATGTATACAATGTATGAAAAGTCAAGAAAGATTATCTGCTTCCACTGCACAGTAAAAAGTATAATTTGTTAATACCTTGGCACAAATATAGACTTTTCTAGGTCTGTAAATTATGAAGATATTCTCAAGAACTATAATGATACTTAGAAGTGCTACCTGGATTCGAAATATAAGGAGTATGCTTTGAAAAGTACATTTCAATAATTGAGATAATTGATAATTTTATCTAAGAAAAAGTACATGGAGCATCATTTTTATTTGAAGACATAAAAATGTTTACTGTGTACTTGATTGCAACTAGGAACAGATTTAATTCACATTTGTACCATTTGTACATTCCTTCCAAGTAGGCTGCATTTTGGTTAATGTACTTTGCTAGAGCTGGGGAAGCCTTTGACTATGTGTGATGCTGGCTCAGCTTTTACTAAACATGGAGTATGGCATTTTGAGCTGTCTAACTTGGACTTATATTGGCAAAGCTGTATTTATTTTTATACAACACCCTCAATAGGGCACCAACTGTCCCCCACATTTTCCCTCCCCCCCAGCTATTATCACTTAAATGTTTAACACATTTCCCAGAGATGTCTAATTTGCAATCATGTTGTAGCTCAGCCAAAGCCTTTGGAAATGTGGCTCAGTGACATAGCATAACAGAAATGGATGAGAAACAGCTGCAGAACAGGGTGCTTCTATCATAAAGTGAAGTAATTTTTTATTGGTACTGAAGTCAGAAACATCAACAAACATTTATCAGATACCTACTATTTGTCTGCCATTGTGCCTGTCATTGTTCCTGCCATTACAGATTTGGTCTCCAGACTTCCATGTCTGTAAGGCATAGCAGTGCCAATTGGTGATCTCTAGAGTGAAGTTCAGAAAAAAGGGCCTTTAAGTTATTCAGAGTCTAATTATTGTCTAAAAAATGTTAAACTAGAAAGAAGCAATTGGAGCAGTCAGTTCCACAAATAAGCATGGGCCTCTAACAAATGGCAGGTCAGAAAGAAGCCCAGCTGTAAAGCTGAGCTACAGACACCAGATTCTGTTTTCTTTATTCATTACTTGTGCAACTTGTGTGTTCTGGCTAGGAACTGGACTTCTAAATGAGCCAAAGGTGAATTACTGTTTCTGGAACCTGTGGGCCTGTGACTTTGGTGGCATGGATTTACATGTGATATTCTGCTTGGGTTTTTTATTTTAGTTGGGTTAGGAAGAGAATTATTTTGGTGCAGGACCATCATCCAGTAAGACCATCAGGGAAAGTGTAATGGCTGTTTAGTCTATCAGCTCTCTCATTCTTGAGTTGATTTTGAGTCTTATAGAGAATGAATTAGCATGAGAAACATAAGCTGTGTTATTACTTTATTCAATTATGGGAGAGGCATAATTCCAGGTATAAAGTATGACATATACTTGAGGACAGAGCTAGTCATCCCTCCCACTCCCTGAATTGTATTTGTAGCTGTGGGGAAGTTTTGCCATTATGAATGTAGTGTCCAGATAAGCAAGAATAGATTTTTTTTTATTGAGTATATAAGCAATACTACAGAAACCATTCATGACTCAGAATGTGGCCAAGTCAACAATAATCATTGTTAAGTGACTGAAACAAACACACTAATATTATCTTGTTCACATCATCATAAGTTTGTGTTTTAAGAGTATAGAAAACTTTAAATAGGGATTCGGATCAAGATAGTAGCATAGGACATTCTTTATTTTTCTCCCAAGAGGACAAACTAACAAATAGCCAGGAAATACATAACACTGAGGGAAGTCCTCAGCACAGCGTGGTGGAAAGCTGAAGCACCTTTAATGCCTCGGAGACTGGGACTGCATTAAAAGGAATGAGGAAGAGATCCCACACTAAATGGTATGGAATGTAGTTGGGGAGACAGATGGGTGCTATGGTGTGCAGATATCAGAGAAGGCAGGGCTGTTGGACCAGGCATGAGTCCTTGGTGAGGGAGACTAGAGGCCAAATTGTGGCATAGGTCCTGGACTTAGGTGAAGCTCAGAGTATAGGAACTGGGTATTCCACATGTTCCTCCACTATGACAAACAGGACAGCAGAGAAAGAGCTCTAGACTACAACTCTCCACCTCTCAGAATCCAAAGATGAAGAAACACTAGGAGAGCTATCTAATTCCATTAGAAAAGACTAATGGGTATTCCAGAAGGTGAGAGAGAGAATGGAACAGAGAACTAATTCAAAGAAATAAAGTTGAAAACTTGCTAAACCTGGAGAAAGAATATATAAATTCATGAAATTAATAGAATATGTGATTATCTGAATACTGAGACCTACAGAAAATGCATTTTAGTAAGTCCCCAAGAAAAAGAAAAAAAGTGTTAAAGGAAGCTAGGGAAAAATTTTAGAAAATTTATGATTATACACCCATCATGTTATTATCAGAGTTCTCAACAGAAGCAGACCAGGAGAGTGTGGAAAAACATATTCAAAATATTCAAAGATTAAAAACTTCCAACCAAGAAGACTATATTTTTCCAAACTTCCTTTCAGATATGAAGAATTAAAGAATTCTCAAACAAAAGCTGAAGGTGCTTTCTATCACTAGCCCAACCTTACATGAAATGTCAAAAGATACTCTTTTAGATAAACAGAAAAAAAGAAATTTCACAGAATACTAAAGAAGGCAATAAATATAAAAAAGGGATAACAAAAGTAAAATGGCACTAGAAAGTCTTCAGATATCAATAAGTACCCTGAATGTAAATGGACTGAACTCAACAGTCAAAAATAATTCATCCAGCACAAAATAGGTGGATGAATTAAAAAATAAATCTGCTTATGCTCTTGTGGTTCAGGTGGCTGAGATGCTGGCATATGGTCAATGTAGTACCCGAGGAGCTGGGTTCTTGACCTAGGGCTGGATGAAATAAACAAAGAAACAAATATACTTCTTGCTTTTCTCCTTCCCTTCCTTCTTTCTTTAAAATACTTCTTCTCTCTCTTCCTTCCTCTCTTTAAAATGAACGAATAAATATGTAAATTAATTAAACTGTATGCTACTTACAACCTAGAAGAGATTCATTTAAGCTATAGAAATATAGACTGAAATTTATGAAAATCATACTCTCTGCAAATGAAAGTTTTTAAAAGGGAGGAACCATTGTTCTCATGTCAGATAATATGCACTTCCAGCTAAAAAAAAGTTAGTAAGAAACAAAGATGGACACTGTGTAATAAAGGGTTCAATACAACAGGATGACATAATAATTATTAGTATATAGCATAGGAACAGCTAAATATATAAAGCAAATGTTAATAAAACTAAAAAGATATATTGACAGCAATACAGTAAGAGTAGTGAACTTTAAAACCTGTTTCTGGCACTAAAAGCCTCATACAGATGCAGTTATCAAGAAGGAACTAGTTAACTTAAATGACAAATTAGATGAAATTAGCATAATAGATATTGAAGAACATTTCAACCCCCAAACACATTCATTTCAAATGCTAATGGGAGATTTTTTCAAGGATAGACCACATGTTAGTACACAAAACAAATCTCAAAATATTTATGAAGCTTGAAGTCAGCAATCATATTTTCAGATCATAGTGGTATAAAATTAGAAGTCATCCAAAGGAGGACATGCGGGAAACCTTAGTTTGTGCAAATAAACAACATGTTATTGAACAACTGTTGGGCAAATGAGAAAATCAAAAGTGAAATAAAGTACTATCTGGAGTTAAAGTGAAGACATGACTTATCAGATGCAGTAAAAACAGTACTATGAGGGAAGTTTGTAGCAGTACAAACCTACTTCAGAGAACAAGAAGAATCACAAATAAAAAAATCTAAGCTTATACCTAAAGGCACAAGAAAAAAAGGAAGCAAAATAAAAAATTAGAGTAGAAATAAGTGAAACATGCATAAAAAAGATAATCTAAGTACTGATGAAACCAAGAACTAGTTTGGTAAAAAACTAAACAAATTAGATTAACCTTTACTGAGATTCACAAAAGAGAAAATACATAAATAAATAATTTCAGAAGCAAAAAAGAAGTTATATCAGATAATACAGACTTACAAAGGATCATAACAGAGTATTGTGAATACCTTTGTGGAAACCAGTTGTATAGTCTAGAAGAAATGGACGAGTTTTAAGAAAAATACATTCTGCAACTGAATCAAGAGATGAGATGTTTTTAAAATGAAGAAACACTAAGAGCGCTCCAGAAGGTGAGAGAGAGAATGGAGCAAAGAACTAATTCAAAGAAATAAAGACAAAAATTTCCTAAAATCTGAACCTACTGATCACAAGTAACAAAATTCAAGCAATAAACAAAGCTTCCCCCCAGAATTCCCAGGACATATTACTTCACTAGTGAGTTATACCAGACTTTCAAAGAAAATTTAATACCTATTTTTTCTCAAACTCTTCAAGTTAATTGCAAAGGAGAGAAAATTTCTACTTTTTATGAAGATATTACTCTGATTCCAAAATGAGATAAGGGCATCACAAAAAATGAAAACTATTAACTAATATCTCTGATGAACAGAGATGCAAACTCTTCAACAAAATACTAGCAAACTGATTTCAACAATTCATTAAATAATTATGCACCATGATCAAGTGACACGAGGGTGATTCAACAAAATAAGGAAAAAAATCATACAATCATCTCAATATACTCAGAAAAAACAGTTGAGAAAATTCAACACCCTTTTATGTTAAAATTCTTTCAAAACATGGGTATAATTGGAACATACTTCAATGTAGTAAAGGCCATATAAGATAGACTCACAACCAATATTATACTTAATGGGAAAAACATAAAAAGCTTTTCTTTTATTATTATGGTGCCCACTCTTAATCACTGTTATTTAATATAGTTATGGAATTCCTAAACAGTACAGTAAGACCAGAAAGCACATAAAGGTTATCCAGATTGGAAAGGAATAATTAAAACTATTACTATTTGCAAATAACATGATAATAAATAGAGATAATCCCAGACTACAAACTTGTTAAAAGTAGTAAATAATACAGATAATATGATAGGATGCAAAATTAATATACAGAAATTTCAGGGGCATAATTCCATTTATAATTGTATTAAGAAGAATGAAATATCTTGGAATAACTTTATGCAAAAAGGTGAAAGACTTATATCCTGAAAATCTATACATTGTTTAAAGTTACTAAGAAATGGTAAGATACTCCAAGCCTACATATTGGAAGCATTAACATTGTTAAAATTGTTATATTACCTAAAACATTATACATACCCAATGCAATCCCTATCAAAACACCAGTGGAATTTTTTTAAAGGAATAGAGCATAAACCACATAATTAATCTGGAACTATAAAACATCCCAAGTAGCAAAAGAAAAAAAAAATCCTGAGACAGGGAACAACAATGAAGGCACAACACTTGCTGACTTCAAACTATACAAAAGAACAGTAACAACCAAATTGTCATGATACTATATTAAAAGCAGACACACAGATCAATTGAAATGGATTGATATCCCAGATTTAAACCCACGTATATGGACAACTAATTTACTACAAAGAGCCAAGTGCATACAATGGATCAAGGACAGTATCTTCAATAGATAGTATTGAGGAAGCTGGGAAGCCACATGCAGAAGAATGAAACTGATAAGTATATAATACTATAAACAAAAATTAATTCAAAATGGATTAAACACTTGCATATAATACCTGAAATCATGTAATACATAGGAAAAAAACATATGGCATCCATCACATTGGTCATAGATATGTCTTTGGGGACTCAACTCTAATGTTAAGGGAAACAAGCAAAAATAAACAAGTAGACTATGTATAGTATAAATCTTCTGTACAGCAACTATAGCAGAAACTATTATCAAAGCCAAAAGGTATCCCAATAAATGGGAGAAGCTATTTATATCTCATGAATAAAAAGGGGTTAATACCTAAAATACGTTTAAAAATTTATGAAACTCAACAACAGAAATCAAACAACCCTGTTTAAAATGGATGGAGGATCTGATTAGGTACTTCTCCAAAGAAGACATGCAAAGACAAACTGGCACATGAAAAGATGTTTGTAATCTCTTCCTATTAGAATAATGCAAATGAAAATGACAATGGAATATTACTTCACACCTTTGAAAATTTTATTATACAATGACTAGAACCAATAAATATAATAAGAATGAAGCCCATTTACATTCTTGGTGAGAGTGTAAGTTGTTTGTAGTCATTTTGGAAAATAGTATGGGTATTTCTCAAAATATTAAAAATGTAAATTCCAGTCAACCTGCTATGTCAATTCTGGGTATTTACTCAAAAAGCACAAAACACAAATTCAAAAATGTATATGCAATTTAGATGCTTTACATCTAAATTTATATTTATATTTATATTTACATCTATATTTATTATAGTGGCCAAGAACTGAGAACAACTTAAGTGTACATTGACAAAAGATGAGTAAAAAAGATGTACTCAACTATTTAGAAATATGCCATTTGCAAAAGCACAGATGAACTCATAGGATATTATGCTTAATGAAATAAGTCAGATAAAGACAAACACCATATGATATTACTCATATAAGGTATAGATAAACCAAATAAATGAATGAATTATATAAAAGCAAAGAAAATTTTTAGTCTATAACACCAAGGCAATGGTTATGGAAGAGAAAGAGGGGAGGAGATGGGCAAATCTGACAAAGGGGGCCTAATGTATGGTGGTGTATAGAAAGAACTCTCAGTGTTGTATTTACTGTAATCTGTACTGGTATTTACATAGTGGGAAGCATATCTAATACTTGTATAATGCTGTAATGCAATGGTAGTTCAGTTAACTTTGTTTTTTTTAAAGTTTATTGTAAATAAAAATTAAATAATTTATGTATGTAATATGCTGTAGTTCAAGGAATACTACTTTGAAATTCCTCTGGCATAATGTAAAAGAAGGCTATTTTTCTTTAGTACAATTTTAGACTATTGATAAGCTTTGTCATCCTAACATGGAACAGAAGAAGAAAGATAGAGGAACTGATGGCATAAACAACAAGCAAAGATGTAGTTTGATAAGGCAAACAGAGATGCAGCATCTGGAAGGCCAGTTCTAATAAGTGATAGCTCTTGGTGCAGCAGCCCAGGTGAAGTTGGAGAACAATGGTAGGACTCAATGGACTCAGAGTCCTGAGATATACCTTGTGGTAAGGGATAATGGGCATGTGAGAACCTGGTGCTGTGCTAGTCAAAGCTAAAGCTATCCAGCAAAATTTGAAATTCAGGTCAGTCTATGACATCCTTTTAAATAATTGATGATACTTGCATTAAATGTGATATATCTCAATGGAAGTTAAAACATTATCAAATCAAAATTCAAATACAAAATCTGTAAAGCATCTAAATTGCGTAGTTCAGGATTGTCATTTGTTTATGACATGATTGAAGGATAAAAGTTAAAGTGCCTGGATTAAATGGGCTGCTTTACCTTTAGGCAATTTTCTATGAAACTTAATGGTAGATTTTTTAAGTTGCCAGTTTAGGCCAATTGCATTTGTTTTGCAAAAGAGCTGATTTAAGTTTGGATTGAAATTTCATGACAAATGAAATGCCCTAATTAAGATAAATATCTAAGAAGGCCATACCACATATTGTCTAAGTTAGGGCAAGACTATGACTAATATAGGGCCAATATTTCTTTAAAACATAACTCTGAAACTGTTTAAATACTGCTCTATGTGGCAATCAAAACCTCAAAGATGGTTCTATATAATATTACATGAACATTTTAACCTTGAAATGTCAAAAGCATTCAATGCTCAGTGCAACATCAAATATTCTCACTATATACCCAATAGTTGCAAATTTTCAGATAATGAAATTGTCCAAGAATAGGATTCAAAATACATGTGCAAAAATATAAATTATTTCTAAGATTTATAAATATATACCAACTAAATTATAGACGATAGCTGTCAAAATGATCATTTGTGTTTTAAAGTAATTCTTTCTGATGTTATCTAGTTAGCAGAACAGTTTTTATTGAAATCACTTCTACTTTTGAAACACACACACCCTGTGTCATTAGTATGTTTTTATTCTGTTCTTTTTAAGAAGAGATGGCAGAAAATGATAATTTTCCAACTAGTCAAGAATATCCAATCCAAGCATGAAAGGTCTAAGCATGCTGTGACACATTAATGCAATCTTGATAAAATTCCGTCTCATACTCATTAACTTCCATTGAAATAGATTTGATGAAATATTTCCAGTTAAATTGATAAGGGTATTGGGAGACAAATGGTCCAGGGGAGCATGACTTTTATTCATGCTCAGCAGAGTTTCTTCTAACTGACCAAAAGTTTCTTTGCATGATTAAGAAATGTGGCATAAGTCCAGCTCTTTAAAATATCAAAACACACATCTCAAACATTTCCAGGATAGTAATCAAAGGATCTTAATCAGTCTATCAGGGAACTAAAGATTTGGAGGAAGCGTGTATTTATCTATGTCATCTTTTTACTTTAATATAGAGAAATTTAAAATTAAAATATTTTGAAAACCTTGTTCTTGAGAACTTTTTCTCTTTTGGACATTGTCTATATGTGTTCCAGGTGAGGAATCATAGCAGTTGTGTGGACAATTGTATGGTGAACTAGATTTGAAAGAATCCCAAACAATGTCATTTTCATGTGGTTTGGCATCAGTTAAAATGCTGTAGTTGTTTGAGAAGTTTGAATTGAAACTAGCAAATTGGCATTGTCTTGTCTCTGCAGGGATATATTCAAGCCAGTTCTTGAAACACAGTAACCTGAACAACTTCTAGGCCAACTTATTTGTACTAGAGGTAGTGACTGTCTACTCCACTTTACATTTCCTTTTAAAGTGCGTTAAGAAGCTTAATAATACCACTTGGTTCTTAGAGAAGTCATCCAGGGTGTTAGGTAGAAGGTCTCTCACCACAGAGACCTTTCTATCCATATTCTCTTTCTGAGATGTAGCATGATATAAGGTTGGTACAGTATGCATGTAACAGTTCATAGGTTTTAGAACATGTAAAGCTACTCATATGAACATTAAATGTCAAGAAATATTAAGACAATATTATTTAAGTAAACTAAACATACCATGTTCAGGAGAGAAAAAATGTTATTCTAGTAAGGATTGACTGCTAAATTCCCAACTAGTATACAGTTAAAAAATGAACTAAAGTTGGAAACTAAATACATGAAATTTAGGTTTTTATAGATCAGTATAGTAAAATATTGAATATTTTATATATTGAATAGAATATATATTTTCCTTTAATGGAGAGATTCAGCATTTTGTAAATAGGAATCCAAGATATCTCCTGGGGTTACAACAAAAAAAGTGAGTAGGAGACCAGAATTTTGAACCTCACCAGGTAGTATAAAACTCCACCTTCAGAGTCAATGGAGACCCTGTCAGGAGTCTGCGGTCTCACCTACACCTAGCAGTAAGGAGACACCTTTTCATTTCTCATTGAGGTTTTGTCTGAGGACGCCCAGTGGAGAGTCCGAACCTTAACAATCACTTATAACTAATTAAGATACCCTCTCCTCTGCAATTTCACTAATGAAGCACACCTGCATCTCTCAGCCAAGGAGGTTACAGTGAAGACCTAATAGAACTTGGACCAGACTTCTCTTCCCATCTAGCAGTAAATAAAACACTGCCTCCCTCCATATCTATCACTGAAACTGAAATTTGTGATTAAGATACCTCTTCAGAACAAAAAATAAATATAGGATCCTGGGAGTTTCCATGAATTAAGGAATAAATAATGCCAATTTTAGAGAAACATCTTCAGAATATTGATTAAGAATGAATAATTCTCACTTATTTTGTAAGTATAGCCTAATACTAATTTTTTAAACTGACAAAGATCTTACAAGGAGAAAAAATTATAGACATCTCTGTGTGTGTGTGTATATATATATATATACACATACATATATATGAAGTGATGCCATATTGTGGTTTGTGACCAAAGTTGAGGGAAAAATCCTCTCAATGGAGACAGAAGGAGCACTGTTCAAAATTCAACATCTGTTAAAACATGAATAGAAAACCTTGAAAAATCTACACAAGCATTGAATGATTATCTTTATGAATACTTTTTCAATAGAGCAAAAAAATCAAGGATGCTTCCTTACTCCTTATCTTCAACAATATATTAGTTCTAGCAATTGAAGTAATACAAGAAAGAGAAAAAAATATAGTTTATAAAGGAAGACTATATAGATGACTTGAAATGGAAATCCTAATGAATTGATAATTTGCTAATACTAATATGTGAGGTTAGCAATATCTGAGAGTACAAAAATAAGTTGTTATATTTTTATATACTAGAAATAAATAATGATAAATTTTAAATTTAATTTTCTATTTAAAAATGGACATATAAGCATAAAACATGTGTTAAAAATAACCATTTTTTAATTAATGAAATTTTAAATAACATTTAAAAATCAACTCAACTTTGAAAAACTTACACAGAAAAATAAAAATGTATTGCTAAAATAATTTCTTATACT
This sequence comes from Solenodon paradoxus, assembly GCA_004363575.1. Taxonomy (NCBI): domain Eukaryota; kingdom Metazoa; phylum Chordata; class Mammalia; order Eulipotyphla; family Solenodontidae; genus Solenodon; species Solenodon paradoxus. The sequence continues at coordinate 402,312 of RJWH01000007.1, read as the reverse complement.
TAACATTATTTTCAGTTCTCTCTATATAAATCTGTAGCTTGAACATAATCCCAACATAACACTTGCAAGCTACTTCTGTAGGAAATGACAAGCCAAACAATTTGTGCCATTATCTAATAGAATCAAAACAACCTTGCAAAAGAATAAAGCTGAAGGAGTTATATAATCTAATTTCAAAACATACTATAAAACTATTGTAGTACTGACTTTGGCATTGAATAGAATGAATAATCCAGATACAGACCAAACACTTGAAAGGCAAATTGATTTTCAACAAAGGTGTGCATCTAACATAGGTGCTAGAACACTGAATAATCACATGGGAAAACATCTTAACCATTCCACTCTACATAAAAATTATGTTAAGATTTATTATATTTAAGCAGTCAACTTCTAAAGATGTTTAAGTGACTAATAAACACAATAAAATATAGCCTCTATACAATATAATTTTGCACTTGTGGGGTATAAGAATTTATAGCATGCTTAATACCTGATAAGGAAATTTGTCATATTTATTCTAAAAGATAATTTTAGTGCTATAACATGATAAGTCTGAATTCATTCTATAATTTTTCTACTCTATATGAACTATCTGCTTTCAAATATTACATGATTCAATTTCATATGGAATAAATTTCTATATCTGTACTGCTGAGATTTAGAAATTAACCAAAGTAAATTTTGTTTACTTCTAATACAATTATGTTTTGTTTAGTTCTTTGCTAAGAAATAGAATCTTCTATGAAAAATACCTACATAAAGAATTGTACCTATGAATGATGTTCTGAACTCTTATAGTTTGATAAAGAACTAAAATTTGAACTGTGCAATCCTAATTCTAGAGAAAAATTGTTATGAAAAAAAACCAGTGTGTGTGTGTATGTATGTATGTATGTGTGTGTGTGTGCGATCAAGTTGCCATTTGTTTAGAGCAGGACTACTTCTTTAAATTATTGTGAAATTTGATAAGTATATCATTCAGTAGAAAATAATTAAGAATTTCAAGAATACAAGAATTTTGATGCCTTTTTGAAACTAGTATTACGTACATACAGAAATATATTTTGCAATTATTTTTATAGTGATCCTAAGAATCTGTTTTTCTTAAATTACAAGCTATATAAAGGCATGTATTGTCAGCGTTGTCTAATAATAGGGAAATGGGGATTAAAATCCCAAATCTGCCATCAAAATGTATTTCAAGATAGCTTGGAGTCATTTTGGAAAAGAAAATTAACCTATTCCAAAAATATTTTCCTAGAACAAAGATGAAGATGATTATGTTAATAAATTAAATAAACAAATAAATATTTTCTGTACATGTTTTCATAAAATTAAACTCTAAAAGATCTGATTAAATATTGCCTCTATATCTACAGTACTTCTGGTACAACAGTAATGGTTTTGAATAACTCATGTTTTGTGTTCTCATTGGTGGAGACACTAAGCTGCAGAATGAGGGCTTCGAATTACATTTTAAGAAGGATATTCTGGAAAAACTTAAACTTACACTGATGTACCAAAATTGACTGTAGATTGTACATATTTGATTATACACTTGTACAGATGAAAGTTAAATGAATAAAATGCAATAGTTATTGGAGTACTTTTTTTTGCCATTGTGAGATTGGATTTAGCTCTAATGGAATTTTAGACAGGGAAGACTGTGATCTGTTGTTCATAGTATTCCAAACCCTTGTTGGCCAAGCTTTAAGTCTAGAGCTTGTGAAACTGAGAACTTTATAACAGAGTTCTGGAGGATACTAGTAAGGAGACCTAGGATGTTATCTTCAAGTTTAAAGATATTCACCTAGTTGTCCTCTTTAGTCTATTGAGTTCCCCTCTCAAATGTGTGTATTTATTAGGTTAAAAAGTAGGTTTAGTAATTGTATCAGTTCCTTAGGGCAGTTGTAACAAAGTTCCACAAACTGATTGACTTAAAGCAACAGAAATTTATTGCCTAATCATTCTGTATGTTAATAGTCTAAAATCCTTTTTCCTCTAAAGCCTGTAGGATAATCCTTATTTCTTTCTATTTTCTGGTGGTTTGTTAACCATTTGATGTTTCTTTTGGTGCATCTGCATTAATTCCAATCTCTATCATCATTGTTAAATGGCATTCTCTTTGTGTATATCTGTCTTCACAGAACCATCATTTTATTAGGACAGCAATTAGAGTAGGTATTTACAGGACTCTGATATGACCTTATCTTAACTAATTATCATTTCAATGACCCTATTTCCAAATAAGGTCGCATTCCTAAAGTATTGGGAGTTAAGACTTCCACACATCTTTTAGGGGGACACAATTCATCCTATATCATGATTGGTCTTATTATTAAAGTGTATATATGAGAAAAGTGAGGGGTTAAATAAATTACTGAAGATCCTATACCAGAAATATATCAGAACTTGGATTGAGAGATGTAGATATTTAAGTTGCAAAGACAATTCTCTTTTCATGCAACCATGTTGTCTCCTTCAAGTAATATATTCAGAGGAGACAATCAGATCATCTTGAATAGGGTAGCATAGTATTGTCAATCTCCTATTAATCTAGAATTTCATCGAACTTATAAAATGTACTTAACTAATAATAGCCTATAAAATTATAGGTAGTTCATTTGTATAGTACGTGTTGGCCAGGTTTTCTTTAAAAACCAGAAGGTAATTCTTTTAGGTTATATAGTCTTGTCACTGCTACTTAACTCTGCTGTTGTGGCATGGAAGTAGCCATAGACAATATATACATATATGTGGGTATGGTTATAAAACATGACTTTATTTATAGACACTGACATTTGAATTTCATATAACTTTCATATGTAATAAAATATTATTCTTCTTAAAAACTTTTCAATTATTTAAAAGTATAAAATCCATTTTTAGCTTTCAGGCGATACCAAAAAAAGAAAAAAAAGGCAGAAGGCTAGATTGACCATAGATAACAGTTTTCAGATCCCTAGTACATTCAGAAGAACACTGGTTTGTAACTTCCTAGGTTTTACTTTATATATCACTAATTGGGCCATAAGAAAGTAAATGAAGTAAGAATTAATGAATATGTAACTGAAACATTAGACTATTGACTCTACTAAGCAGATATTTTGACAGCTATGTTATTTAGGAAAAAACCTCAAACTTTAATTTTGGTAATAAAAGAAGTCTGAAATATCTGAATTGAGATCATTTACATTACAAAACAATAAATGTAAAGTAGAAGTCACAGAATATAAATATCAAATACAATTTCTTTTGACCCTTTAAACATGTGTAAATGTATTATATCTTCACTTCACTTCAATATTGCCATAAACTATGTCTTTGAATCTTATAAAACATTGAAACATGATTATTTTTCTTTATGTTATAGTCATTCTTCTTAATGTACTACAAAGTCCAGGAAAACTTTCCAAAGTTAAAAAATACTGGAGAATATACAGATATAAGTACTTTGATATTACTAGTATGCTAAATGGAGACTTTCTTCTCAAAAATTAAATATTCACTTAGCTTGCATTGAATCATTGACTGCCTTAAACACTATGACCAGTGAAATATGTTACTTGTATGAGTAATGATGAAACTGAAAAGAATTAGTTCAGTGGGTCTGGATAAGGGACAATATAGTCTGTTAAGTTTTAATACATGTTGCAATCCACATAATGATAGTAGAAAAATGGGCAGCGTAGGAAAAAAAGGCTGTTACTAGTATTGCCAATAGTTACCATTTAGGTTAAGAATTGAGTATCTTGGGAGAGAGATTATAAACAGGAAGACGATTTCTATTAAGCCTACTAAGTTGATTATCAGTTTTACCCACAGAGGAGTAAATTTGTTAATGCATACAGTCTTAGTTGCGGTTTTTGTTTTTTCCAAAGATGAGAAAAGGAGTTATATAGCATAGTTCAATAATAAATAATTTCATACTTTAGATATTTTTGTGAATTTTCCTACTTATTTAATGTTATAGGGAAATTCTGTTTTATGATAAAAATAACTGCATACAGGAAGAGCAAATAGAAATTACAATAAAATTTATTTCTCCCTCTTAATAAGAGATTTCACCCCACGTACTTTTTCTGACTTTAGAGAAATGGTCATTCCAAATTCTTTCTTATTTATTTAAAATGTATATAAATCCTTTTTAAAACTTAACAGACATTTTGTATACTTTATGAAGCACCTATATTTTTCTCAAGAACCTGAGACCCATCTCTTTGAAATAAATATCAAGTGAAATTGTACCCCTATATCCCAGTTTCTGTGAAGAGTAGACACCTACCTTCAATGGATACCTTGACACAATTTGTCAAAGTACGTCCTATCATAAAGATATGAAAATTTTATTTTAATTATTATTTAATTGTTATTATATTATGTATTGATTATTATTAATTATATTTCCCCAAATTTTGATGACAAGAGGAGGATGAATCTGTCAGTTCCTGAATTAAGCAGGGAATTAGAGGTCTATGACCACATGACAGTGAGTTAATAAACCTTGAATTATAAAAATTCTTCCTTCAAGAACTCTAGAAAGATAAACCACACTCCCAAAATAAGATTTTACTATTAAATAACCATGGGTCATGTGAGTTTTAAAATCCCATCAGGATTACAATTAGGTTTGGAAAATAAGGGAAAGACAAGTATGTTGCCTTCAGGTCTCTATAAATGTTAATTCTCTATGTCACATTTGGAATGGGTATACGTATAAGAATTGGCCATGCTTTGGAATAAGGGTAGTTCTTTTAGTTTAGATAAATTAACATTTGTAGAACTTCTTAGAAAGGTCTTATCTCAAGAAAATAAGTTACTGGTATTTATGGGATGAATAACATTCTAAAAAATAAAAATTATTTACATAGGCAGAAGAGAAGATTGGGGTAAACATGAAAGAAGAAATATGAAAATTAAAGATACTTTTTCTTTAGCAGAAACCCATCTTCCTTTCTCTGTTTTCACTGCTCTGTTTACCTCAAAATGACTTCAAGGAAGTGGGAAGGAATGTTCATTTAAATTGGTAGTTCTTAACATTAGCAGATTTTCCTGTAAAGAAACATGAAGACAAGTTTTAGTTGATATTGAATGAGAGGAAAATCAGGCCTTCCTACTTGGATAGTCAGTAAAGCTGACATTTAGAGACTACCCAGTACTCTGGATAATTCATGTACCTTTCTCACTAGCTGAGACCTTACTTAAAGTCTTTCCCAGAAATTTGCAGAAATACTGAGCAGCATATTTCTAGTTTACCTCTCCATACATGAATAATGTGCACAAATTACTGTCTGTAATTCTGAACTAGTAGCTCCATGGTATCTACAACCATCAGACTTTACTCCTTTGATAAAATAAGTCTCTGGGTCCAGGAAGATCAAGGGTATGGCAGCCAAGAGAAATCAGTTACATGCCGGTCCCCATCCTCTAGCTATTGAAGAGATGGGAGTGTTAGAGATCCATCAAGAAAGTTTGCTAGCAGTTATGCTTAAATCCTCTCTGGAAATGAGCTGGGAAGAAATGCAGTCCTATACTAAGAAATAGATGAGGTCCCATTTATTTGCATAACTGGTTTGTTGAGGCTTCAAAATTTATTGGCAAATATCCAAGGGAAGATCAAAATCATCTTCTGATCCTAACCACTTTTGTCTTGGCTTTCTTGTCAATGATTTAAACTTAAGAAAAAGGTAGTGAAATAGCAAGGAAAGCAATTAGTCAACCCTCAACTAGGGAATACTTGGCAAATGGAATGAAATGGACAGGTCGAGGGAATCTTGGAAGTGAGAACCAGTTAATCATATGTGTGAATAACTTTACCTCAGGCTAATCGTCCTTGCCCTTTCTGATAACTATAGGGTGCTATGTATTCTTCATTTCCCTTAGAAATTACATCTGGTGACAAGATCAGGGATAGGTTAGGTCTAGGGGTTGGGTAGCTTCAAGAAGCAATCAAAAGGACCATACTTGATATCAAGACCTTGATTACTAAATACTACTACTCCACTAAAAAAAATTCGGACCTCTTGAAGAAATGGCTGATTTCCAGGTTATTTCAAAATGAAACTGCTAGAAATTCTTATTGTATCAGAAAGAAAATACTCAAAAAATGATGTGATTATTTCAAAAGAACATAAGGCACAGTTTTAAGGGACTTTGTTTCCAAACCTGGGACAGTTGTATTAAAAATAATGAGAGTAATAGCATATAGTTTAGTGAACAAAGTAGCAGTCATATATGTTGATATAAATAATGAGAGGAAAAGCTCCTACATGTATTATATGATATATTACTAAATAACTAAGGAATAATGGAGCTAAAATATCAATAAATATCAATAGTGAAGGAAATTTTGGTGACTAGGTGATTATATTATTAAAGTATCTCACACAAAATTATTAATTACAAGAAGAAAAATATAGTATTATAATATATATACTTAATGGAAACCATCTGACCAGTTATAATAAAAAATACTGTGATAAATCAGCATTATGTGCCTCCTAATACACTGGTAAGAAAGAACACAAAACCATATATGTAATATTCTGCCCAGAATTCACATTCTACAGTTAATAATGAGGAAGAATCAGAAAAATCTGAATTGAGGGTTATTACACAAAATAAGTGACCTGCATTCTTCATAAATAATCAAGGTCAGGAAAGACAAAGAATGGTGATGAACTATCCAAATACAAACATCTGAAGAGACATAACAACTGACAGAAATTTGTGATCCTGGATTGGATTCCAAAACCAAACAAAATAGTATAAAATAAATTCTTGTAATAACAAATAAAATTTAAATCTGAACTATGGATTAACTAATATTTTGCCAATATTAAATTTATTGACTTAGATTGTTTTGCTGTGTTTATGTAAGAGAATACATTGTCCTTGAAATGCACAGTGGGTTGCATTTAGGTTATGAAGCATATCTTCAAACTTAATCTCAAATGATCCACAAAAAAATAATGCGCATGCATATAAGAAGTATACATGGATATATTATTGTATAGTTATACACATATATAGAAAATATGTAAAAATTAAGCATTTGGTTGATCTGAATCAAGGGCATATAGGAGATCCTTACACTACTCTTGAAATATTTATTTGAAATTATATAAAAATAAATTACTTGAAAGTTCAATTATTGCATTTTTTGTAAAAAATGTGTAGCCAAATTTAATTCTCAATATCATAAAACTATTTTTCTCAACTACCCTTGTAAGTCTTACTTCATTTTGTAAGTTTGTTTCATTTCAACTTCAATTTTTCTCTTTCACGTATTTAACTTATTCAATTTTTGTAATTCCTGTTCCAATACTTTCCCATCTAGGTAGTTAACTAAAATATCACCGTAGATAGACAGTAGAATACCATTATAGGTTGAGGAGATGCAAAATCAAAATTGAAGGCAATTTATCTATGGTTTTCAAATAGGAAGAAGTCAGTATTTTGCCTTTTCACATGTTTGATGTGTTTTTTTTTTGACATTTATTGTGCATGTTGTATGTGTAGCTGCAATTTTGATTTATATTCCAAACTATAAGATTTTCACACTATGTGTATGGTTGCTTCAACTGCATTTAGATAACTATATTCAACCTCTCTCTACATAGCAACTATAATTAAAATCATTTGACTAGTCAGATGAAAGGTGACTTGCTCTATAGTCCAGAGCAGTTAACATAATTCCTATGGTTAGTAATACATGTTTTAAATTCAACCTACCTTCACCACTGGCTGGGGAATCATCTAGAAATAGACTTTTTAATATACTTATTGGCCATTTGTCTTATTTTGTGAAATGTTTATTCAGGTTTGCAATCTATTTTTAGTTGGACCATTTTTGTACTACTGTTTGAGTTCATACTCATAGATACAAAAGTCATAACAGTGAGGTGACAAATATGTTAATGATTCTGACTGTTAATTATTTCACATTGTATATATATATATAAGAAAACATACTGTACTCCCCAAATATATGTGTTTTATCAGGTTGACCTCAGTAAAAGTAGAAAAAAATTAAAAAATTGACAAAAATAGTGACCATGTCTTGCTGTAACACTGATACTCAATGTGTTGTAGAATGCAGTATTGGATAAGCAATGGTTATTTTTAGTACCCAAAATTTCAAAGAATTTTAAGAATTTTAAAGAATTTTTAGAATCCGTGAAATACTTTTTAAAAATTATCCATGCAATTTTTTTGATTTTTATTTTTATCTTTGATCAATTTGACAGTTATCTCTTTATATTTTATACTCTTTAAGTATATTTTTAAAATTAATATTTCCATTTTTAATTAGATTTTAACTTTTTCCTGAATATTTTTATGACATTAGCAATTTAATTACTTAGTAATAAATTTAATATATTTATCGATTTTTTTTTAGGCATCTTGAAAACAAAAATTTAATTTTAAGTTTGTATAGATTTCAGTTAAATTATTCAATGCTTATATATAAGCATGAGGTATCAATTATAGTATAATTTGAACTGTTGCTATAGATAAACTTCTTCCACTAATGTTTATTGAATGATAACTAATTTTCATATTATATAGTTTCTATAAATCACTGATACATTTTAAACTGAGTTCAGCTTAATTCTTTATCTGAAAATCAAAACTGTATTTACTTATTTCAAAATCATTGATGAGTTTTCAAACTTCTTATCAATAATTCCTTTCTACAAGTAAAATAACATCTTTCTTTACATAATAATTTAGACAACTCAGTTTGTTTCATAAACAGTAAATACTTTAGAATAGCTAATATCATTATAAAATGAGGTTACATATTGATTTTTATTCAAAAAATAGAAAGCTTAATAAAAATAACTGTGTAGCTTATAATACTATAATTCTCTTAAGCATATCAAATCACAAGAAAAATTTATTACACATGCTATTCATTTAAAATAGAAGTTGAAGAGACCTGACATCCAAATTATTCTGTTATCAAGATGACATGTCTTTTAACACCTTAATTGAAATAGTTCAAGAAAATTAGAAGAATGGAAAATATCAGCATCTTGGTTTTCTTGCTTGACTGTCATAATAAATACTTTTAATTATTAAATTGAAGTGACTTTATTTTGTTTTTAGAAAGTCAAAATCTTATTCTTCATCTCAAAAATATTTCCCTGAGGACATGAGCTTGTTAATGTTTAATAATATTAACAGAATACTTTGAACTGATTGATATAGGGCTTAATTGACCTCAAAATCCTGGACAATGTCAACTGATTTTTGATAAAGGAACAAAGGAAATACAGTAGAGCAGAGATATTTTCAACAAATGATACTGAAATAATCAAATATTTCCATGAAAAAATGAATCTAGGTAAAAACCTTATATCCTTCAGAAAAATCAATTCAAAATGGATCACAGACTTAAACGTAAAATGAAAAATTACAAAACTCTTAGAAGATAACAATAGAAAACCTACATGACTTTAGGCATAGTAATGATTTTCTGATACTACACTGAAGACATGATCCAAGAAGAAAATAATTGGTAAACTGGACTTCATTAAAAAAATGAAACTTCTGCTATGTCAATGACAGTGTAAAAGAATTAAAAGACAATTCACAGACTGTTCTCCAAAATATACAAAAGCGCTTAAAACTCAACTAGAAAACAAAAAACAGGATAAAAATAATTGACAAAAAATCTTAACATATACTATACCAAAGAACATATGCAGATGGCAAATAAACATAAAAAGATGGTCCATGTCATATGTCATTGGGGAAGTACAAATTACAACAATGTAATTTGTATGGATTTGGACAGAAATTTAATGATATATTCAATTGCTATATCATACAGTACAGAGCATTTTCACTACTCTAAAAATCCTCTTTGCTCTGCTTTTCTCTCTCTCCACTCCTCTGCTAGAAGCCACTGATAATTTTTATCTCCATATTTTTGCTTTTCCAGTGTGTCATTTAGTTGAAATCATACTAAATAGTAATTTCAATTTGATTTCTGTCACACACTAACATGCAATTAAGATTCCCCGAGGTCTTTTCACACCCAGTTAGAATGATCAAATCCAGAACAATACCAAATGTTGGTAAGGCTGTGGAACAGCAGGAACTCTCACACATTACTGATATGTGGCAAATTATAGACAGTCTGGTAGTTTCTTACAATACTAAACATATTCTCATTATACAATCCAGCAATCTCTCTCCTGAGTATTTACCCAGAGGAGTAGAAAACTTATATCCACACAAAAACCTACATACAGTTATTTATGGCAGATTTTCATAATTGCAAGAACTTAGAAGTAAGCAAGATATCCTTCAATATGTAAATGGATAATCTGTCATCCAGATAATGGAATATTATTCAGCACTAAAGAGAAACAAGTTCTCAAGAGGATGTTTGAGGTAGTGAAAGTGCTCTGTACTGTATGATGTTAGTAGTGGTCATTAAACATCTGTCTAAACCCATAGAATGCATATCACCAAGAGTTAACTCTAATGTAAACTGTAGACTTTGGGTGACAATGAAGTGGCAGTGTAGGTTCATCTTTAGTAAAATCTGCAGCACTCTGGTGATGCTGACAATACGGAAAACCTATGCATGTTGTGAGTAAGGTCAGGGAGAACATGGGAAATTTCTATACTATTCTCAATGGCATTTTAAACTTAAAACTGTCTTTTAAAATTGCTTTTAATAAAAATAAAATATTTTAAAGGCTAAGAAAATGAAGGCAATAATGAATGTTCAGCAGTGGCTAGAAATGTGAATGCTTCTTGAACTTTCAAGTGTTCTGTGATATAAAAAGTACTAATTTACTTTTAAACTGCATTAGCAACCTCACCATTATATATGCATTAGATCACATCCTTTTGAAAAGATATTTTTGAGATATTTCTAGGACTTGCTTTAGAAGCCTACTATGCTGTCTTAGTTCTGAAGTGATACTTTGTTCTCTTTATAAAATACCTTGGTTTCAAAAACAACTTAAGAATAATATAACCTACAGTTATTTGATTGCAATTTGTAAACTTTCACTGAAAGATACTACTTTCTGTATTATTGCGCCTAGATTTTCATGAAATACATTTTTATACTAATTTTTATATACTTAATTATAGCTAGAAAGCATATTCAGATATTGATTTAATTTTCTTATCTAGGAAAATGTATAGTCTTCAGTTTATTAAAGAATACTGTGGGTAGTTTTGATCTACCTAGTTACACTAGGAAATATTATATATTACACAGAAACTCAGGTGTAATCCAGCCTTTAGCATGTGATTAAATATTTTAAATTTTAAGTATTTGTGCTTTAGTTACTTTTATATTTTTTGTTATAGCAGCAAAAGAAATATTTCATTAATAAAGTTTGGTTACAACAGAAAATATTAGGTTAATTATATCCCTTTGATAGCAGATTGTTTAATTAAAATACAATGCATAAATGATGTTTCCACACATATGTATATACACACATAAACATATAACATCTACATTATATACATGCAAATACATTTGTATGCATGTGTATATAATCTCAGATGTCTGTTGCATTTTTGTTATTCAGGTTTGAAAATCAGCACTTATTGATAGCTAAATGTGAAGGTAAGGGTTATAAAAAGGACTCAATCCTACTAAAAGGGGTTACATTTTAATAGGAGTAGACTTAAAGTGGTGAAAGACTATAATGCATGTTACAATAAGTCTTAATAATATTGGAGTATGTTAAAAATAAGTTTTTAATAGTCAAGGGTGAAGGTGAAAGTGAACTTGGAGTATGGGAGAACATTTGTAGGAAAGGAAATTTCTAAACTTGCTACTTAGCCTTGGTTTAAAGGAAATATCAAATAACATCTTTCCCTCTTCACAGGCAAATTTTTAAAACGTAATTTGCCTATACAACTGGTCTGTATTCTTACTTCCTTTCTTCCTTAAGTTTAACTTCAGTCTCTAGAACTGCATTAAGCAGGTTTCCTGTAGACCAACAATTTCTATTATGAATCCAATGCACTTTTTACTTAGTGCGCACCCACAGCTGACCATTCTGCCATGCTAAAAACAATTTTTTTCTGTTTACTTTTATGAAAACAAACTTTTACTTCCTGTTTCCATTTGCAGCGCATCTCATTCTACTTAGCTCAGAAGCATTGGAGCTCCTCAAGGCATGTACTATATGTCTCTGTGTAGGCAATGATATTTTTCTAGGCAATTTTACCCACACCAGTGGCTCCTATTCATGTTTTGTCACAAATATCAAGTCTCTGCATCATATTTCTTATTAGTTTCAAGCCCAACTGAGAACCTTGCATATTTTATTGGATGTTTCAAAGACAACTAAAACCCAACATGTCCATAATTAAACTTATAAGCTTTCTCCTAAATCTGGTATACTTCCAGTAATTGACACTACCATCCATCCATTTAAGTGAACAAGGCACAAACATAAAACTTATCCAAAAAAAGGTCCTTTTGCTTCATGTACCGTATCCAATAAATAATTGATTTCTGCCCAATTTACTTAAATCCATCAATATCTTTGTATATCCAACATCAGCACCAATTAATTAAGGCTCCCCTCTCTGGCCTGTTCTACTAAAAAATTTTTTTTCTATTGGCCTTTTCATATTCACTCTTGCTCTCTGACATACATTCCCTAGCCAGAAGTTTTTCTGAAAAGGGGTAACTAATATATTTAGTTCTGGGGAACATATAGTCTTTGTTTTAACTAGTGAGCTCTGTCACTATAACTCAAATGCATTTATACAGAATATAAATAGATGTATATATGACTGTGTTCCAATAAAATTTATTTACCAAATATGTATGTCAGATTTAATCAGAAGGGCATGTTTACCACTACTTGCTTTAGGATACAAAAGAATTCCTTGCTTAAATACATGAATGATTTCCCAATAATCTTAGAATAAATACTAAAGCATAAGCCAATATTCTGAAGATCTAGCCCCTACCTACCTCTTTTATCATCTACCCTCACCTCTTCCATAACTCTCTTATTTGCTATTCTTAAAATGTTTCATATATTCATTTATTCTCCTACAGGACTTGTCTTTTTTCTGCCTGAAAACTCTAGGCTATGCTAAATGCCCTGTATTAAATGCACAAGTGTCTCTCTAAGGACTGATACATACGTATTTCACATTTCTTTCTATCCCTATTTGATTAATACATGTCACTCTTAGAAAATTAAAATCTAAGAAGACAGGTTATGTTTCTGTTCACAATTGCAGTCCCAGCTTTTAATATATTTCTTATATATTATAAAAAATCATGGCTTTTACAATAAAACATTTTGGTGGTGCTGGGGACCCACTGAAGAGTTTTGAGCAGAGGAATGTCAAAATTACTATTGATTTCAGAATGTACATTATAATGAATTTCAAAATACTGTACCTATCTATCTATCTGTCTGTCATCTATCTTGCTTCTTTTCCTTTTTACACTGAAAGCTTATATACATGCTCTTGTCTATGTTTCTGTGAATTATTTTACATATTTAAGCTTACCCAATAAAAAGCATAATATATTCCTATTTTTAAATTTTCTTGTGTGTGTGTTTATGTACTTTCAGAAGAAGAGTGCTGAAGCTTTAGTATTTAGGTTTTTGATGCCTAATGCTTTTCATATTTCATGGTCCCATAGGAGCCAAATCTGCTGAAAGAATCCAATATAAAATTTCAGTTGATACATGACACATTATAAATTGGGCCACTCATTAACACTTTATCAGGATTTTTAGCACATCAATAATTATTCAGCATGAGAGCTGAATATTACATTTAAACCTAGCACTTTATTTCACCTTTTATTCTGCTGGCAAGTATTGGAAGCCTAAATTCAGGGTAGCCAAAGAAGGATTCATGACTATCCTACATATGTATCCATGGCTTATTAGACTCTCTTCTGGCTGAATGCCACATAAACACTTTTAGGTTATAGAACTAAACAGGAAAATATATGTTGGCCATTTTAAAGAGAGAGAACTCACTATTGATTTATTTTTATTCTAGCTAGAGAAGAAGGTTTATCCCCCTTTCTAACGGTACTAGCATTAAACTGGTGAGTTGTTAATCAGTCTTCACCTAGAAACTAGATTAAGTTTGGTCTAGCAATTACTAATTTTGCTAATGTTTCAATAGTCCAATTAAAAAATGAAACAGTTCCCTTTTATATACTTATATACAAAACATGTGGCCATTTTGGATGGGCAAAGTGGAAAGGATTGTCTATCCAAGACTGATAATTTAAAGTGAGGAAGTGATACCCATGACTCAACTATAAAAGACTAGATAATCATGGGACTTAAGTTATAAAAACACCGCACTAGTGATCAAAGGCACATCTCTTGGTACTGAGAAATGAGAATTCTGTCTTGTTCACACAAATCCTTTTGGATTTAAATTTAATTGTGTTTCATTTATTAAATATTTTAAAACTAGGAGTACTCCAAAAGTATCTCAGTGATTATGTCTAAGGAGTTACAGAGAGATCATCTAGTCAAAAGTCCTTATTTCATACTTAGAAAATGAGGAAAGCTTAAGTGACTTGCCCAGGATCATCCAGAAAATAATAACTCTTTTTTGGAGTAGTTAACTTACACAAATACACACTTAAAACATAATAGGACCCTATGAATTAGACATTATTATTTATACTTATATATGGGAATATTTAAAGCAAAGCAATTTCAGTGACTTTCTCAAAATCTTATCACTGGAAGTGATGGATCTAGAATTAAAATTCCATTACCCTAATTTCAGAGCCAACCAATTACTCTTTTCACAAAAGCTTTTATACTTCATTATTTTTGTTTTATTGATTACTTCTGCTCATTGAAGTACATAACATTTTCTGCCTTGAAACCATCTAAGTTTCAAACACAATATGAATATGTTCACCAAAATTTGACTAGTACTTTGTTTTTATTCCAGGCAAACTTTTTGGAGTTTTCCTTTCCACATCCATTTTCTTGAATACCAATCCTCAGGTATTTCTCCTGCAACAGGTGACTAAATACATCATCATTCCTGCTGGAAAAGGCCTGAGAAAATGTCTAAAGCAGTTTCTCACAAAAGAAAATATTTAAAGGCTGAGCCAAAACCTATGAAAATTTGTTTCAGAAATATCCCTAAGTGACTCCTAATCTTTCCTTTTCCTTATTGTGAACTTTTATTGCTACTTTGTCATTATGGGCTTCATGACACTTGAAGAGTTTTTTCTACTTCAAACTATTTAATTATGCAATTCTTTAAAAATATTTTATTAATTGTTCATAGATAATTTTCAATAAGAAATTCTCAGCAGCAAGAGCTAAGTAGAAGTAACAAAGCACCCCCGTGCCCAAAATATTGTACTTAGCTTCTTTGCTTTTTTTGTAGGCAAACGTATATTTTTGCTTTATTAAACTTTTGGAAATATTTACAACCATTCCATTGCTGTTCTTATATACTTGATACTGAGGGAACCATATTTGGAAATTGCTGTTTTATAGTCTCTGTTGGTGGACCTCGTGATCTCTCCATAACCTCAATAGAATGCTTTCTAACATTATGCAAACTTCAGAAGCATAACCATGTACTCTTGTAATAATATGACTTTTCTTGGATGGGAAAGCTTCTCTGGAAGCATAGTCTAATTATTTCTGATTATTTTCTAGTGTGAGAGATATAAATCAATATTATAATATAAACTTGGAGATACTTTTATAACCTTCCAACTGTACTATATAAAACTTTATGATCTGAATTATAATGTATGAATATAATAGAAATATAATAGAAAGCCAGATACCCATCACAAGTATTGAAAAAATATTGGATATAAAACTAATGTATATGACATGAAATGTTTAAATCCATGAACATGTTGCTTTTACACTAATGGGAAAGCAATTGGGAGAAATAGATACCTCTAGCACTGATGGAGAATAGAATGAATTGCTGACCTGCTGATTCCTCTATTAATTCAAATTCATTGTTATCATTTTTGAGATGAACAAATAAACAGAGTGATGATACAAAGGAAACTGAAAGGTCTTCCCAAATTAGGAGAAAGATACATATAAAGAGGATGAGAGATGAAGGATGAGTAGGAATAAAGAGGGACACAAATGGAAAGCTCTCGGGAGAGAAGGTACTCTAGGCCCCTTGTAGTTCCCAGATGAAGCAGATACAGAGTACAGGGTTTCCTCAGTCAAATCTGTTGTGGAACCAAAATAGAATTTCACAGCCAGCTCAGTTATGGAAACATTCTTTTCAAATATGGTCTCTTTTTTCTATACTCATTCTTAACAAACTATTCCACCTGATCTTAATTTTGCATAACTTCACATTTACATTCTTGCCTCTATTCTGGATTACTTGTATGAAGGGTATATGTGTTGTGAGGGGAGAGCAGCATCAGCAGCTATAAAGAAGGTAGGTATATGCGTGTTTGTTTATACATGTGTGCATGCACACAAGTGGGTATTTTGAAATATCAATATACCAAGTGTCACAGTGCTTGTTCAACTTCAGGGAACCTAGGCCTCTGCTCCCATGGACCTTGAATCACTGCCCAACCCTAAAGAGATCAAGACCTGCACTCACCTAGCTTCATAACCCTTACTAGCTTCAGGTACCCAAGTCCCTTTCCCCTGCCCTGCCACAGCCTGTAAACAGTGTATGCTATGCTTCAGGTTCCATTGATTCCTGGCCCCATTCTGCCATGGCCTGGAACCAGCATAGACTAGACTTCTGATCCATTGACCTTGGCCTGCACCAGCATGACCAGAGCCAGTGCTCACTAGACCTCTGGACCTGCAGGCCATTGACCCTGACCCTGCACAGCTGCCGCCAGCAATAAGCATCCACTAGGCCTCAGTAACTGAGGACATCCATGATGCCTCAACCCAGAACAAGATCTACAGATCTTAAAATACACAGTTGGAATACCTGAGAGCTGTATTCCTGTACTACACTTAGAAAGCTGTAAAACCTGCAAACACTACCTGAAACAGCATCAGTGATCCACCACGGGAGGGCATCCTAGAGAGCAGAACAAACCCCACCCCCACTGATGAAGGGGCTGGCATCTTTCCTTATTATCTTGCAGGTAGGAAGAACTATAAAGTAAAAGAAAAAGTCACAGGCTACTAAACTCAAGACAGCAAAGAAATCCATGCTAAATCTGAAAAAAAAAAAAAAAAGGGCATGAATGGCCCCAAAAGATGCCAGGATCTCACCAGAGAATAATTCCATTGATTAGATTGGAACAGCCTAACATAAAAAGTTCAGAATGATAGTTTCAGTAGTAAAAAGCTGAGTGAGATTCGGGAGGCACACTCAGCTACACAGAGGCAATTGGAAGATCTCAGAAAAAATCGTCCAAATAGATCAAATAGAGTACAGCACCAAGGAGATTGAGATCATAAAGAAAGTCCTAGCAGAAATGCTAGAAATGAAAAATACAGTCAAGTAATTGCAGATTAACAAGGAAAGCTCCATATATAGACTCAATCTTGCATAATAACAAATAGCAAGAATTGAATACAAGATAACAGGCAATCCTCATGGAAGAGGAGAGGGAAACAGTATTGACGAAAAGCGAAGAAATCCTCTGAGAAATATCAGGCACTTTAAGAACAAACATAAGAGTAATAGGAGAGGAGAGGGAGAGAGGAACAGAAAACCTTTTAGAAAAAGTAATAGCAGAATATTTTTCATATCTGATAGAAAAAAAATAAGCACATATTCAAGAAGCAGTGAAATCAGCGAAATTCTAAATATAAATAGATCTATCCCAGACACATCATAATAAAACTAACAAAAGTTGACAACAAAGAAAAACAACTCAATGCTGCTAGAGAAAAGAAAAAAACAAAACAAAACATAACTAGCAAAGGCATACCCACCAGGCAATCACCAGATTTCTCAACAGAAGTCCTACAGGCCAAGAGAAAGTAGAACAGCATATTCAAATTACTAAAAGACAAAAAGTACCAGTCAAGAATACTCTGCCCTAAGCACTTATTATTCAAATATGGTGGAGAAATAAGGTCTTCAATGACAAACAAAAGTTAATGGATTCTTATATCACCATGTCTGCCATTCAAAAATCTTGAAAGGGCCCCTACATCAGGGAAAATAAAAAGATTCACCAAGCCTCAAAAATGGTAAAAATGCAGGAAAGCAAAAGCAGAAACAAAGAGACAAATAGAGAACAAAAATAACAGTAAAAAACACTGAAGCAGGAAATAAAACCACATAACCTGTTTTATATATATATATATATATACATATATATATAATATGCTATAGAGCATCAGCTTATAATAGACTGTCTTAGAGCAGCAGAGTTAGAATCAATCCACAGGACAGGCACAAAACCCAATTCCCAAGAGATATAT
The DNA here is from genome assembly GCA_004363575.1 of Solenodon paradoxus. Classification (NCBI taxonomy): domain Eukaryota; kingdom Metazoa; phylum Chordata; class Mammalia; order Eulipotyphla; family Solenodontidae; genus Solenodon; species Solenodon paradoxus. The sequence continues at coordinate 383,902 of RJWH01000007.1, read as the reverse complement.
AGATGAGAAGCAGACAAAACTGGCATAATTGACACTAAAAGCATCACAAGGAAAAAGCAAACTTAAATATGAAGCTAACAGCACAGAAAATACTCAAATGAGTCTTATATAATAAAACAATATTTTAATCATCCCAGTAAATGCTGATTGATTGAACTCACCAAACAAAAGACATAGAGTGACTGAATGGACCTGAAAACAGGATCCAACAATATTATGCCTACAAGAAATTCATGTCAGAATCACGTATAAACATAGGATGAAAGTCAAGGGCTACTGAAAAATATATCAATTCAATAATGATTAAAGGAAATCAGGAACTTCCATATGAATATCAGACAAGACAAATTTCCACCTAAAAAAGATATCATGGGGCAAGGATGGGCACCACATTATGGTCAAGGGGTAATCCATCAAGAGAAATAACTTTCATAAACATACATGCACCCAATGCAGGATCATCTAAATATATAAAACAAATACTTACAGAACTAAAGGCTAAAATAATAATACAATAATAGTAGGGGACTTCAGCACTCTACTTTCATCAATAGATAGATCATCTAGGCAGAAAATCAACAAATAAGGACCCAAAATGAAACAATAGATTACATTGACCTAACAGACATACATGGTGTTCTACCCCAACAAAAAGGTGCATACAGTCTTCCCAAGTGTATATGGAACATTCTCAAGGATAGACCATATACTAGCACAAAACAAGTCTCAGCAAATTTAGCAAGACTGAAATTATAGAAAGCAACTTCTCTGACTACAAGGGTGTGAAACAGAATGAATGAAAAGAAAAGTTAAAAAAAAGCAATGCTGGAAGAACCACAACAATGTGAAATTTAACAACATGCTCCTGAACATACTCTGGATCATCAATGAAATTAAGGATGAAATTGAGACCTATTAGGAATCAAATTAAAATGAAGATAAAAGCTACCAGAACTTATGGGATTTGGCAAAAATATTTTTGAAAGTTTATAGCCATAGACGCTCACCTCAAAAACTGAGAGAACCCAAATTAAATCCCTAACTTCACACTTGAGGGAACTAGAAAGGGAAAAGCAATCAAAACCCCAAGTCAGAAGAAGGAGGGAAATTATAAAAATTAGAGTAGAAATAAATGGAATTGAAAACAGAAAGCCTATCCAAATGATCAATGAATCCAAGAGTTGGTTCTTGAAATTAAACAAAACTGATTCTCCCCTAGATAGACTCCCTAAAAAAATAGAGAAAAAAATCTAATAACAAAAATCAGACATGGAAGTGGTAAGATTACAATTTATATCACAGAAATACAAAAGATCATGAAAGACTATTATGAACACTTATATGCTAACAAATTAATCAATCATGAAGAAATTGACAGTTTTCTAGAATCCTATAAACTTCCAAACTGAGCAAGGAGGACAGAGACAAACAGACCAATCATAAGCACATTGATGTAGTAATGAAAAATATTACCCAAAGCAAGAACCCAGGTCCAGATAGGTTAACTACTGAATTCTACCGAATATTCAAAGAAGAACTAACCACCATCCTCCTTAACTTTTCTACAAAGTTGAAGAGGAGGGAAACTCCAAATCGTGAGGCCAGTATTACTCTTGATTATAAAATTAAACTAAGACAGCATCAAAAAAGAAAATTTCAGACCCATATCAACTGATGAATATAGATAGGAAAAATCCTCAACAAAACCCTGGGAAGAAGATTCAACCACACGTCAAAAAATTATGCATATTGAACAAGTGAAATTTATTCCAGGTATGCAAGGATGGTTCAGCATACCCAAATCAATCAATGTAATACATCACCTCGACAGTGAAAATAAAAAAAAAAATAGATCATCCCAACAGATGCAGAAAATAGATGTGCTGAGAGTCAACACTCATGAATGATAAAAATGCTCTCCAATATAGGAATAGAAGGATATACCTCAACATAATCAAAGCAATAGATAGCAAACCCATAGCCAACAGCATAATCAATGATGAAAACAGAGTTTTTCTCCTAAGATCTGGAGCTAGAAAAGATTGCCCAGTATCACCACTACTATTCAACATAGTTCTGGAAGTCTTGGCCAAAGCACTAAGGCGAACAAAAGGACATTTAAGGAATCCAAATTAGAAAAGGAAAAGAAAAACTATCATTATTTGCATATGATATAATATTATTTCAAGAAATTCCTACAGACTCCACCAAAAAACACCCTGCTAGAGACAATAAGTACAACATCGCAGGATACAAAATCAGCACACAAGAATCAATAGCATTCTATATGCAAACAATTAAGTAGAGGTAAAAAAAAATGACAAAAATATCCCACTCACAATAGCACCAAGGAAGATCAAATACCTGGAGATAAACTTAACGAAATAGGTAGAAAACCGCTACAATGAAAACTACAGGACCTTAATAATAGAAATAGAAGACACAAAGAGATGGAAAAAATATTCCTTGTTCACGGTTTGGTTAAAATGGTCATTCTACCCAAAGCAATCTATATGTTTAATGCAATTCCCATCAAAATTCCAGGGGGATTTTGCAAGGAAATGGAACAAAAAATACTGAAGTTTCTATGGAATCACCAAAAGACTCAAGTAGACAAAGCTATCTTGATAGGACAAAAAGAACAGTGAAGGAATCATACTCCCTGACCTCAAATTATACTACAGAGTGATCATCATCAACACACTATGGTACTGGAACAAAAGCGGACTCACTAACCAGTGGAATCAAATTGAGAGTTCAGAAATAAAACCACACCTATATGGACAGTTAATCTGTGACAAAGGTGACAATAGCATACAATGGAATAAGGAAACTACTTAATAAATGGTGCTGGGAAAACTGAAAAGACATCTTCAAAAAAAGAAACTAGATTACTCAGTATTACCATACACAAAAGTTAACTCAAGATGGATCAAAGATCTGGACATAAAACTCAAAACCATAAAATGCTTGGAAGAAAATGTGGAGAAAATACTCCACAGCCTCAGCCTCAAAGAGATCTTTGGGAAGGAAAAGCTGTGGCAAAAGTGGCCCAAGTAAAACAAAGCAATTGGAAATACATCAAACTGAAAATTTTCTGCATGGCAAAAGAAACCTAAACAAAAAGACAACTCACAGAATTGGAGAAGATATTCACACAACATAAATCATATAAGAGCTTGATCTCCAAATATATATAAAGAACTAATGCAATAAAAAGGCAAATACCCCACTTAGAAAACAGACAAAAGGACTGAATAGACACCTATCTAAAGAAGACAACAAATTGCCTAGACCCCTGAAAAAATGTTCTACATCACTCATCATCAGGGAAATGCAAATGAAAGCTGCATAAGATACCACCTCACACCTGTGAGAATTGCCTGTATCAAAAAAGATTGGAAATAGCAGGTGTTTGGGAGGGTTTGGAGAAAAAAGACCTACACTATGGGTGGAAATGAAAATTGGTGCTGTATCTTTTGAAAATGATATGAAGATTCCTCAAAAAAATAAAGACATATTTGCCATTTGATCCAGTAATACCACTCCGAGGCATTTACCCAGAAGATCCAAAATCTCTAATCAGAAAATATATCTGCACCCTTTTATGTTCATAGAAGCACAGTTCACAGTAGCAAAGCAATCTAAGGGCTTATCACAGATGACTGATAAAGAAGCTTTGGTATATACTCAATGGTAGTCTAAGCAGCTACTAAAAAAAGACAAATACAAAACAAATGGAAAAACTGAAACTCACAATGCTCTTTGCAACAATGTAGGTGAAACTAGAGGAGATTGTTTTAAGTAAAATAAGTCAGAAAGGAAAAGCAAAACACAGGATGGTTTCACTCATCTGAAATGTAATAAAGTGAAACAAATAAGCAGATAAACCCTAGCAAAAATCCACAGGACACAGGATGATGGCTGTAGGGGGATGGGAGGAGAGAAGGAACAAGGTAGTGGCAAAGGGCATTGAAACTCTAGTGGTGGGTGTGGTGTGAAGTATGAATTGAGATGCAATTTCAATAACCTAAAAAGAACATAGCAATGGTGAGCAATAGAAATAATAAATATTACTATTAAAAATAAATATCAATATACCTAACTTAATTTCAAAGATTGCAGTAAACCATACATTTCTGGGTAATATTTGTCTCTCATCAATCAAACTTACACTTTAGCTGATCTTTGTAAAATAATAGAGCTAAATATTAACATGGGAGTTCCTTCAAAATCTTCTAAGAGTTATTTGTGAAGACAGCTTTTAATATCTCCCTGGGATATTCCTTTATATTCTTTATCTGGTGCTTACTTCTCCTGACTTCCAACCATTAGATAGCTACTCCCCTACATGTCTCTTCTGTAGCATTCCTCCATTCCATACATTCTAACTCCAGAAAAACATACGGAGCTAGCCATACTTGATCAAGCAATTGTAATGATTTAGTTAGAGCATTCAATGATCTCTCTGCCTGTGTTGTGTTTCAGTAAACACCTGGACTGGTGCCATTTTGTTTATTTTGATGCACTTGTGAAATTATAAGCATCCTTTTTATCTAATATTATATATGTTGGATTTGTTATCTACATAGTTAAATGTGTAGTCACTTTTTAAATGAATGTATTTTCCTGCTGAACAAATTGAGTTTATTCTGTTTAGTATATTTTAAATGTCTGTACAAAAAACTGAAATTTCTTTCAGGCTGCTTAGAAGCCTGGGTGCTTGATTGGAAATACTCAAGGGAGGGAAAACAATGTTTGGAGGAAGATGAACCTATGTTCTTATTTCTGGCTCTCAAATCCATGTAGTAAAACAAATTCTCAATGACATTTTTATTAGAGTGCACCTGGGTGATAAGTTAAAATAGCTCCTGAATGTCCTCAGTTAGCCAGATCGCTTCAGCTCTGCCAAGCCAGGCGATAACATTTCTTCTATATTAATACCTCATTTCAGAACCATTCTTGTTTTAATTCAATTCTGTGTTCTCTGTCTTTATAGAATTTTTACTTGAAGAAAATACTTATGCTAGTCCTCATTTCTCTATCTCAATTGTATATTTTTTCTGTGTCATTTACTTTACCCCTTACAATTATTTTGAGTTTGCTCTAAACCTTAAAAAAAATGATCAAGGTGCATTTTTTTTAAAGGAAAGGTGTAGGCAGGAGTGAAGTAAGCAGACAGGAAGGAAGAAGCATTTTAATTTATTTTCATTTAGTTGTTCATCTTGGTTGTTACCCTGGCTGCAAGATGTGACACTGGTCCTTGGGAGGTATGAGAACTATACACTACTGGAGGTGGCAGACCCAACCATTGCTCCACCAGGGTGCACCAAGGTGCTCTATTTTTTTTATAAAATCCTCTAAAATTGCATATTTGTGAGTCTATTATAATCATATTTCAGAAATAACTGCCACTGTTGCTGCTACTCTTATTTTGCCATCTTAAGAAAATATAGTAATTCAGTTGTTACATGATCATAAAAGAATAAATAGTATGTTTAATTAGCATATTACATGTAAATTTCCATTAAGCTGATGTCTAAAAATGAGCACAAATCAGGAGTTTAGGCAAGCACTTACCATTCTTGGTAATAGACAATAATTTTTTTCTGAAATGTTTACCACCTAATCAAATATTCAATTACTGGAGTCAAAGCGGAAAGAAATTTGATTTTGGGACAATCTAGTATTAACTTCACCTCATGCTACCGCTTGGGTCTTGGGGAGAGCAGAGGCTCTCGCAAGTTCCTCCATCACCTGGCACAGGGTTGCAGGCCCAGTGGAGTGAGCTAATACTCAGAAGATCCTTGCAATTGGACGGTAAGACCACCTAATAGAAGAAAACTGTTACTTGTATTAAATCCCTGCTCTGTATTTTTTCATCTTCAAATGGTTTGATAATTTAATTGGGGACAAAAAGTGGGAGGTATTAAAAGATCCACTCCATCCTCATGTTTTCCAATATAGTTTACTGGAGGACTGCATTTTCTGGGTGGTTAGAATGAATGTTCAGATTAATAAAGTGTGCTTCAGCTCTCACTTGGCTATAAATCCTTGTCTGTATATTTCACAGGCCATTACTCCAAAGAGATGGGAGGGTAAGAGGCACCCAGAGCCCTTGTTTCTACCGAAATGCTCTTCACATTTCTCTCTGTCAACGTTTTGCTCATCCTGTATCCTCTAATGGGAGTACCTATCTGTTCCATCCATCTATCAGAGCCCCCTTCAGTCACAAACTCTTCTCAACTCCTCTTCCCATGAAGTGGACTAAATCCTTATAAAAGTTTCCTGGTTGCATTTACATTACATTCTATTACATGTTTGTTTTATAGATCTTATTTTTAGATCAGTTCAGAGAAAATATAGAGTTCCAAAATATACCCCCTACCCCTGCACACACAGCTACAATCAACAGTCCTGCATCAGACTGGTACATTTGTTTCATTGATGAACAAAATTTAATTGGTGTTTCATCATTCAGAGTGAATAAATTACATTGGGATTCACTCCTGGTATAGTACATTCTGTGGGTTTGGACAGATATATAATGACATGTATCCACTATAGTAGTATCATATAGAAAATTTTCACTGTCTCCCAGATACTCTGAGCTGTTGCTATTCATCCATTACTAACCACCCCAATCCCACTCCTTACAACCTGAAATCTATTTAATTTCTCCATAGTTTTCCCATTCCTAGAATGTCATATAGTTGAAGTCATAAATTCTCCAAAACTTACTTAAGACATAGATGAGGATTTCATAGCCTGGGATGAGTTAAAGAATCACTACTATCAGTTTTAAGATGAAATATTTTATATAAATATAGTTTAAGATTGTTGAGGATAGTCTTTAGAAGGGAATAAAATCCCTGAAAAATTATCATTATCTGTTAAATTTTTTTCCCACACCTCATTACAGGTCTTTCTCTGACATTTGATGTTTCTTAAAATAATAATGTTTAACATTTTCCATAGTGGTTTAGGTATATAAAGATCATATTCAAAAGATGATGCTATTTTGGATTTTACTTGGGATGTAACACAGGAATCTGACCTTGTATCAACCTTTTGAATAAAAATCAGGGCTTTCTGTACCTTTATATGATATTACACAAGGCTATCCAAAATCAATAAAAAATTTAAACTGCACATAGCTTCACAGAAAAATAACTCAAAATGGATCAAAAACTGAACATAAGACAGGAACCCATAAAATATATAGATGATAATGTAAGAAAAACACTCCATGACATCAACCTTAAAGAAATCTTTGGAGAAGGGACACCAACAGAAAAAGAAACTAAAGTAAAAATCGACAATTGGGTCTACATCTAAAGCCAGAAATAAAAAAAAGATAAATACAGGATAGTTTCACTTATATGTGGAATATAAAGAAACAAAACAAGCAAACAGACAAACCCAAACAAAATTCACAAGACATAAGACTATAGCTACCAGGTTGATGGGAAGGAGGAAGAAAGGAAGGAGGCAATGAAGTGTATTTAATGGGTACTAGAACTGTAGTGATGGTTGTGGTGTGAAATATACACAAACTGATAAGGGATTTTAGTATCCTAAAATGATTTTAGCAATGTAAACAAAAGAAAAATAACATTATAAAAAATGAAAGATATATAAACCTGAGACATGAGCCACATTTTTTGTTTTAAATTTTGATGAATAGAAAATAAATGTACTCCTTACAAAAAATAAAGTGAACATAGTTAATAGATTACATATTCTACAATGAAAATGTTGTTAACTTATATATATATGTTTTATGTATATTATATATACTAATTCGGTTTACAAAACCCCATAGTTACAGCCAAATTTAATGAACAGAACTAAAATGGATAAATGTAAGCTCCTAGAAGACCAAAAGAAGTAAAGCATAACATATTTCTTGACATTTAAAGTATCACTTAAATTTTTAGTGCCAAGATATTGTTGTTTATGATATATCCAAATTGAATGAACATTATTATCTTACAAAAGCACTAATATCTTAAAGGACTACTTTCATAAAAATTTAGTTAACATAATGAGAGAGGAGATTAAGTCTCATGTCACCAAGTATTTCTAGAATGTTGTGTTCAATTTAGGGAAGTCTTACTAAGAGGAAAGTTAGGGTGAAACCAGGAGAAATAATATGTGATTATTTTCTTAACTCTAAAGAAAATCTATTTCTTAATTAGTTTATAGCATATATTAACTTTATCAAAATTTGCTTCTTTACTAAATATTTGTATACACTTACAAAGTATAGCATCTGGCAATGCAGTTGTTGTAGGGACTATAAAGTTTCCCCCAAAGATATTCACATCATCATCCCAAGAATGGACATATATGTTATCTCCCATGGGTCTTTAAAAGTGGAGAGCCTTTTCTGATTATGGTGAGAAAAGAGACATGTTGACAGAAGCATAAGAGGGAAGCTGACTTTGAAGATGGAGACAGGGGACCTTGAGTAAGGGAATGCAGACAGCCTAGAGAAGTTAAAGTTGAGGAGACAAATACTCTAAAAACTAATACAGCAGTTTATTCTTCAGTGAGGGAAATCTACATAAAAGAACTATCTAATCAGGAAGGCGAAAGGTACTGTTAAGGAAAAATGACCACAGCTATGTCCTTTCCATGTCCTGTCTAGCCCTTGAGTTGATGACTAGATATCTCTGAGTGATGATCTGGACAGTCAAAAGACATGATTAAATACTAATTATAACTTTATCTTTCGGATACCCCATTCCCATATAGGGACCCACCAAGAGTCATCTTATTAGAGAAAATGCTATCTGCTATCACCCAGGAAACTCCAAGGAATTTAGGTGTCAGGGATCTGATTAAAAAGAAAATATTTGTAGAAAAGATACTCCCAGTACCTTACTACTTAGAAAGTTATATTTTAGGACCTTTGGATCAAGAACCAGGAGAAGAGATCAATGTATTTTATATATATATTTTTTATTCTCTCAAACAGGGATAGGAATATATTGGCAATGAATGGTTTTGAGTGAGTTAATCTTATTTTGATATAATGGATATTTGTTTTCATTTGCTCGAAAACAACTTTTGATTAGACTTCTGAAATAATCAGTGTTAGAAAAATCAATTTCTTCTTAGAAAAATTACCTTGTTATGATTTTCTATTATTGCTATTGCAAATTTTTTGATTTATTCAACTTAGTGTCTAAAACAAGCTGTTTGAAACTTTAAAAAATATATTACTGGTGATTTTTCATTTGTATAGAATAAGAAATTCCAGTTTTGATGACATTAATCATTAAAATGAAAAATACCTGTATTTTCTTGTATTTCAGTTATCTTTGTATGTATTATACATAGAATTTAATGTAAGCATTAATAAATGACTAAAGTATTTTTAGTAGTGGAGGTTGCTTATATCAGTTACATTATAAACCTCACCAATGATTTGGATTGATGTGTGCAATACATTAAGATATTCCAAAGGTTTAGTATAAATATCACTAATATATGTTATTATCACCAATTTTTTCACTCTATAAATACACAAAATAAGCCTTTATTTTCTACCTTAGTAATTTTATAAATTATTTCCATAAAAACAGATATTATGGTACATGAGAAAAACATTATGTCATGCTTTTTTATTATGTCATTTCTGTCCTATCATAAAAATATTTTACAATCTGCATATAATGTTCCACTTTTTCTAAATGTCGTACTTATGACCTTAAATATGTTATCTCTGTCTACAGCATAATATTTTCTATTACACTTTCATTGATATTACATTTGTATGTGTGTACAAAAGTGGAATTATTCACACTCTTCCTAAAATATCGCAGCTTTAAACTTGATATTGTGGTTTTCAGTTTTACTGTCTTTGTCTGGAACAGTGTATTTTAAAATGTCTTTTGAAGTGTTTTAAATAGTTTTAAATAGTTTTAAATAGTTTTAAATAGTTTTAAATAGTACATGAGTCTGTGGACTCCCTAGTCCATCCACAGACTCCACCTGTCCCTATTACCTTTCTCTTGTTCACGTCACAGATTTATGTTTTCATTAGGCAATTGTTAGCATTTCTATTTACTGATGTGTTCTGTGGCATCCCATATATTACTCTTCCTTGTAGCTTAGTTGTTGAGAATCCATCTAACCTGCTGCATTCTAAGCATCTTTAAAGTATGAGCCATATCTTACACATTTTTGTATTCTCCAAAGTGCTTTAACAAAGGAGTGACTCAATAAAAAAAATTGAAATATTCAAGTGAAAACAGCTTCAGCATAAAAAAGGATGCTCCCAGAGCATTTAAAGAATTAAAAGTGAAGTTCATGTTATAAACTAGTGTTTTTAAGAATTTAGCAACATCTTTAACAAAATAAATATCCCTTGTTGAATAAGCAAAACCGTCAACAAAATAAAAAATGACATTTTAGTCTTATTTTTCCTATGACATGGATTTTTATTAGGGCCTAAATATACTAGTTTGTTTTTGAATTTTATATAATCAAACTGTAAAATGTACATCAAAATCAAATATTCAGCAAGTATGTAATAGAAACTAATAGTCACCTTGATATACACATATGTGTACATATTTGTATCTTCAGGTAATGATAAAATCTGATTTCATTTGGATTATAATTATTGAATTAAGAAAAGGATTAAGAACTAAGTAAGTACATTTGAAATCTCAACCTCTGCTCCATTTATTCATATTCCATAATAACAAATCCTTGACCATTTTGAAAATGTCATTAGTGGATGTCAGAATTATAATTTGTTTTAGACAAATTTGCAAGCAAGCAAGCATTCAGTGAACATTTTTATGTTATTCATATGAGGTTACATATAACCTATGAAAAGTGGTTCAGGCACCAGAAAGTTTTCTTAAAATAGCATATATCTTTGATTGATTTTTAATCCCTAAGTATTTCTAGATTGTAGGTACAACACTAATCAAGGATATAACCATGAAAGAAAGACGTGGAACAAAGCCTTACAACTCTATTAGAACCAGACAAGGAAAAAACATTTCTTAACTTATTGCAACGTATTTTACTAGTTACAGAAATTTAGCATGTTGTCTTTTAGGCTTTCACATCATTCAAATCACTAAAAAAGGATGAGGATAACAACAATGTGTTTAAATTACTCTAAGGGAGCAAAATATATATCTTGATAATTATGTGTAGCTTTGACATTTTTAAAGACGGCTATGTTACAAATTTTGTATTAGCAGTGCTGCACAAAGACACTTCTAAAACCTGGGCTAGATCCTTGTTTTTCCATGCTTTTACACTCTAATGCCAAACAATAGCTCTCACTCATAAAATAATCACCTGGCATTTTAGCGAGTGGTTTGGAATAAGGATATAATTTGTTTATATACCAGTATAGTCAAATAAAATGTGAAAAAAAATCAAATACTTTAGCTGGTACCATATACACCCTTCATAAAAATAAACGTATGCAACTCAAATGAACTTCCTTACTTTATAATTAGTAAGTTTAGGCTATAACATTAGACAATTTAAAATTATATAAGCAAAATTAAAACTATTTCTATTGTGTCTGATAGCTGAGAGGTTATAACATAATAGTACTGTGTGGTTTTATACTATCCTTTTTACCTAGTATGCCTTCCGTTGATGAGTTGACCACAGAAATGGCAAACAAATTATTTTTATATCACATTATTGGTGCTTTTTATTATAATAAAGATGACAAAATCTCCATGGAAAGTCATGCAATATTCACATAAATATCAAGCTAATTTTTTCTTTGCTATTAATAGGATATGAATTCTTACTGGGTGAATACATCTAATGATTTTGATTTGCAAGCCTATGTAATTTATTTACTCCTTCAGATTGGAAATCTCTAGACTGAGAAAATATATATTTTTAGGTGTATTCCATCAACTCAGAGCGCTTTACAAGTTGATCTACCAGGAGAATGAAGCTAAACTATAGAGGGAAGTTTTGATCTATAGAACTAATTATAGCTGTATTTTGTTTCCAATTAGAAAAAGAAATTCTGTGATGATTCCTTAGACAGCCACCTTGTAAAGTCTGATATCAAAGACAACTTCCATTCCTTTCAGATGATATGCAGTATTTCATTTCTCTCTGTATAGTGGCCCTGAAATAGTTTGCCTAGTTTTAAATCTTGACTCAGCTCTTTCTAACCTCTCCATGCCTTAGTTTCATATCACTAAAACTGGAATAGAAATACTATGCTATATAATATCATTTTGAGAATTAAATCCAATAACCCACATAAACTTCACAGTATAAAGTGCTGCTCAAGAGATTTGCTTTAGCCATAATCAATGACCTTGAGGCAATTCTGAACTTGAAATAAATTGTAGCATATCTTAATGCTTTTGCCTGTCTTTCATCCATAAGTAGAGAAAAAATAAGGATTTTGTTGAGCCATATATTTATGGTTTTATTCCTTAGAGGAGAGTTTGGCAGTCTTTATTCAGAAAGGGCCATAAAACAAAAAGGAGTAAGCTTGACTTGGCCTGCTGGTCATCATTTGACAGCTTCTGCTTTAGAACAAAGAAATGCCTTTTCTAGTGAATAATATATACATTTTTAAGCACCTTGTGTTTTTTTCTAATTAAATTTAATCTATGCTCACTGTGAAATAAAATAATTTAAAAAGTACAGAAATGCATAAGGAAATACACTGCAGATTACTCATATCACATAACACATAACTAGTTGGTAATTTTCTTCCAAGAATTTCTGCATAGTTATCTAAACTAACTAGAATACGTTGTGAACATACTTTCAATTCCTGGTCTTTCTTACATTATGCAATGAATGCTTTAAAAAAATCTTATACAACTGAATCATACTCATTTTTCATTAAACTGCATTAATTATACTTCATAGTTTAATACTTTTTAATAATCTGCCTCTTCCACTAGATTGTGTTTAATGGAATTGTGTTTAATGTATTATTCTTTTTTGTCAGTCTGAGGCCTAACACCATTTAGTTTCTGGAAGGTGATCATGATTGAATTAATTTGAAAATTTAAGAGCATAATTACTCGTTACTGAATGTAATAACTTACAGATTTAGTCCTACTTCAAAGAGACCAATCTCAAACTCAGTTTTTTGATAATTAGCCAAGGTTATACAGAAAGTAGAAATAACATGATTTTGATTGCCATTTCATTTTAGATAGCCATTAAGTGAGAAAAATAATATATTTAGTCAATATCCAAAGTTGTTTCGATTATTCTTTCATTTTCTGAAAAGCAATTTCACTTACAGTAGTTTTCCTCTAAATTGTTTCAAGTTAAATACCTCTGAGTGATTTTTTCATCTGTACCTAAAACTTAATATTCTATACTAAAGAATATTATAATATAATTAATAAGAGAAGTATTTGGAAACACCCATTTAGAAACAATGAACCGTTCTCTCATGAGAAATAGATTTTCATAGGTATCCTATTCAAAAAAGTAAACAGCAAGAGCTAAGATAATTGTAACTTCTCTTTGTGAGGGTACATGTCCCTTAGCTTATGTGGTATCTAGGAACACAAAGTAATTTGCTTATTATTCTGAAAAGAAAAGTGATTCACTCATTTCAACATAGTCAAAATAGTACTTTAATTCGACTCAGTTAAAATGCTTGACTCAATGGTAGCTTGTGGACTAATCTCAGTATATTTTTCAAATAAAACTCTATTTGAGATATTTTGTTAAGAAATCATCCTGAACCCAGACATCAAACTATTTTTCTTAATTCCTCATTAAAGTAGTCAAAAATAAATATGAAAATAGGGACTGGAGAAATTAACTTCCCCCTTGGAAACTTGAAAAATTGACATCTGTGCAGGTTAACTGATAGTTTGTTTTTATATCTTTCCACACTTTATGAATAAGAAGTTATATTTCTTATGGTCCCCTGAGCATTGGCTTCCATGTTGGTTATGTGAAAAGTGGAAGATGAATGGAAACCAGGGCAAGTCCCCTAACTATGGCATTTATGTAGGGCTGTAGATCATACATGACTCCTGCTCTTACTCCTGCTTTGAACACACTTCCCCACTTACTGTAACCTAGCTCTCACTCAGCTACTCTAGCTCCAATGAGACATCTTAGGATTTTCTAAGCTTTGACAATATCTCATCTTATCTCTTTCCATTATCCTGGTGGTCTTTTCTGTATGTTTCAATATTTTGTCTCCTTGTGTTTCAGTGTAGGTATGTTTTCTTTTAACACTAATCCAGTTCACCAATCTTTTGTCATAACTATTTATTGAGTGTTAATTTTAATTATTTAATTTATTTTTCATTTCTAAAATTTCCATTTGATTCTCTTCCATAGATAAAATATATTTCAGTATTTGTGAAGAATGTTTTATTTCTGACTTATCTTTACTTCCTTTAAGATGTAAATCTTCAAATGTCTCAATGAAATTCCGGGCTGTCTACCAACAACTTTCCCCCTTGTGATTTCTAATCTCTATTTTTTTCCCTTCAGTTTCTGAAAGCTCAGGCAGCTTTTCAACCTACTGTTTTATGCTCAGTATCTTAGTCTCTCAGATGTGTTTTATATATTGCAAAAGGCCTCAAGAACTAGAATATTGAATTCACTTATCTACATGTTCCTCCCCTCTGAGTTATTAACTTCTCTGGCCTTTGCTTATTTTATAATTTATCCAATTCTTTAAAACATACTTTTAATGTTTATATAGATTTAGCAGTTATTCCTGGGGGGGGGAGAGTTAGATTAGTCCAGAAAAATGGTCAGAGTCAAAAAGAAAAAAAAGCTGATGAACAAATATATAGCAAAAAGTAGAAAGCTAAAGAAACATTTTTGAAGATCTGTAAACAAATCAAGAGTTTAAAATATAAAAATAATTAATATAATCGATATCTTTATTAATCCAAAGAAATGTTGTAGGAAGAAAGTTATTTTAGGTCTGAATCTTAGAAGATATAAGATGAATCTATCAGTTTTTGTTGTACTAGAAAGTAATGAAGCGTTCAAAGAATGAAAGGGCTCTAACCAGAGTAAAGACAAATGTGAAGCCTCTATTGGGGCAAATGTGGTATAATTTTATAATTTAATGAAAACTTAAACAGTTGATAGGGATATATTCTAAAATGAGTTAGTGCTGTACTGATATAATTAAGAATACAAAAAAAGGAGTGATGAAATAAACTTATTTCTGTAGAGTGACAGCTAATAAATATGAAAGAAATACTGGGAGAACTTACCAGTGGCACCCACAAAAAGTGGCCTATAGCAATATGAACAAATGCTCTACATCACTTATCAGAGAAATGAAAACAAAAAACACAATGATACCACAACCTCATACCAGGGAGAATGTCATACATAAAAAAGACTAGAAGCAACAAGTGTTAGAGAGGAATGAAGAAAAAAAGGAAACTTCCTATAATGTTAGTGGGTTTATAAATTATTGAAACCTCTTTGGCAAACAGTTTGAAGTAATTATGGTATATAAACTCAATGGAATTCTCTCTGGCTACTAAAAAATGATGAATTTATACAATAAATTGGATGGAACTAGTGGTGATCATGCTAAGAAAAATAAGCAAGCAGGAAAAAAGGAAATGCAGGATGTTTCATGTTATATAGTATATAAAAATAAAACATGGGAGCAGACAGATCACAACAAAATTCACAGACGCAGGACTGTGATTACCAGGAAGGTGGGAGTAGGGGAGTGAGCAAGGGAATGAGGAGTAATGTGGTAGTGGAGGACACTAGAACTGTGGTGGTGGGAATGGTGTGAAATGCATACAGACTGTGATATGAATGCATACAGACTGTGATATGAAAAACGTATATAACAATGTAAAATAAAAATACATACATATATACATGTGTGTATATGTATAGTCACCAGTGGATACTAAAACTAGTGGTTGAAAGCATGATGGGAAACAGGATATTCATGTTATATGAAGTATTTTCCTCTAAATAGCTTAATTATTTAGGGAAAAAGTAACTTATGGGGAAGAAAACTAATGAACAGCTTCCTTAAACAAGTGATATAAAATAACATTGCCAGAATTAGTATTTTTCTTGTGATGCACAGGTTACATATTTTCTGTTAAAATGTGTAAAGTGACTCTAAGGAGGAAATGTTGAACATGTTCAAATAGAGAGGGTGTTCTAAAAAATAACTTGCCTGTGCTCTTCAAATAATGTTAAAATCAAGAAAAATAAAGACTGACTACTTGTACAAGATTAGATGAGCTAAGGAGAAATGATGACCAGTTGATATTGGATTAGATTCTGTATTGAGAAAGGGAGTAGTTATTACGATAATTGACAAAAATTAAAATTGTGGATTAGATAATAGCATTATAACAATGTTAAATTTTGTGATTTATAACAGCCGTGCTGTGATTCTTCAAAAGACTGTCCCGTTCTCAAGAAATATAAACTAAATTAGTGTATGTGTTTATGATGTATGTGTTTGTGTCATGTCTATGTGAGCATTTTGTGTGTGTGTGTGTGTGTGTGTGTGTGTGTGTGTGTGAGAGAGAGAGAGAGAGAGATAGAGATGGAGGGAGGAAGGTGAGGACAAGAGAGGGAGGGAGAGATTGTGTACTCTTAGTAAAGTTAGATTATATTAGCATAGAAAATTATGGAGAAATTCCGGTTGTTGACACTAGATTTCTTTGGTGGGAGATGATGGTGTGGGTCTTTCAGAAGGAGATGATGAAGAGAGTAAGAAAAGGAAGAGTAGAGCAAAACAAACTTCTTTAAATAAAAGTGATCATTGGAAACACATAAAGAAAAAAGATATCTGTGTGATAACTCTATTAAATTAATATTTATACTCATGAAGATATAATATCACTAAAATATTGTGTTTTCTCAGATAATAAGATTATAATTCATATTAATTAATTTTATTTATATATTATTCATCTTTAAACAATAATGACATTGTGCCACATATAAAACCAGAAAAATACAATAAAACAATGTCCATTCCTGATGAAAAGTAGTACTAAAAAGCAATAAAGAATAAATAATAGAGCAACACTCTGAAGGGAAAATTAATCAAAGATATGAATAATCATTTCATAGATAAATTATAAAAATAAATGTACACTTGGAAGCATATTCAAATAAATGCAAAATAAGGCAACAGCTTGGCTATGGGGCAGGAGAGAAACAGAAGTGATGGTTCATGCTGAGTATATTGACCTGAGCAGCTAGAGCTGTTTATAATTGATTATATGAAAACACTTTGGTGAAAAAGATCAGGATTTGGTTTTATGTTGAGGTTGCTTATAAGATATCCAAGTCAATCTGTTGAATGGATATCTGAGGCTGGAGGTAGGAAAGAGTTCTGGGCTGGAATGATATATACAGGTTCATATATACAGGCCCACAGAGAGATAATCTGAAGCCTTGAAACTATATGAAATAGTCATTCAAGTAATTGTATATATAACATTATTCCCAGAATTGAATCCGAGGGTGTTCATGAAAATGTTCAGTGTGAGGAAATGTGGAGGAATTAGTGTAGAAATTTGTGAGGAACAAGAAAACCCAAGAGTGTGGTTTCCTGAAAGAAAAAGAGCTTTAGAAGAGAAATAATCAAGTCCGTAAGATATTAACTGAGAAGTGGTTATTGGATTTACCAATATGGAGGTCACTGACAAGATAGGTCTGTTTCTGGGCAAGTGGTAGGGGTGACATTAATTTAGGTGGACTGGTGAAAATAAGAGAGGACTTATAACCAGTGAGGTTTGAGAACTTTTTTAAAGGGGAGCAGTGAAAATGAGAAAATAAAGATAAAGAAGAGAGGGAAATATTGAGAGGACTTTTCTTTTATCATGGGAGAAGTTATACAAGTCAATGAAAATTAATTACTAGTCAGAGGAAAATTTGTGATAAAAATGGAGACATTTCCGGAAAATATAGAGAGATGAACTCTAATACGTGAGTAAAAAATTCTCCCCAAATGTATGGATAGAAGAGCAATTCACTAAGTATATGCAGTGATTAGGACTATTGAGATATTTTGCATTGTTTCCATTTCTTCAAAGAAAGGAGGAAATATTTAGGCATTATGAATTATACTTTTATCCGTCTATTTTAATAAAAGCGTATTAATATTTTCATTTATAGATAGTTTCTTTAATTCTAACCCAGAGTGTCAGAGAGAGAACAGAGAGGTCTAATTTTATTTTTAAGAGCAAGCCTTTTCCATTTCAGATATAGATACTTCAGACAATAAATGGAGGAATTATTGTCTTAATCAAAAGTTCATAATGTAATTTCTATCTGCAAGCTTAGTCACACAAAAGAATCTTTGTTCTGAAAAATATTTTCTCCTGCAGTAGTGCTTCACTTGGTTTATGGTTTGAATTTCATTTATTAATCCTTCATTAATATTTTTCTTTAAAAGGCCACTGGAAGTGTTAATGTAGTTAACCACATGTGAATACTTTAAATGACTCAGTTCTTTAATAGTTCTGTGCTATTCATTATGGTAACCAACACATGGTTGCTGAACAATTGTAAATGTACTTAATGCAACCAAGGAACTGAATTTTCAATTTTATCTAATCGTAATTACTTAAAAAATTATTTCACATTTCTCACAACTTTGCAGCTTTTATGGGATAGTAGTTCACTAAAACCACTGAAAATTTTGTTTATAAATTGAAATTTTAGTTTACAAATTGAGATGAACTGTATGGGTAAGTTGAACACACTGGATTTGAAGACTTAATATGAACAATAAAAATAAAATATCAACTTGGTAATTTTTTTATTGACTATAAAGTGAAATGATAATGAATTTATACATTGGTTTAGATAAAACACTTAAAATAGTTAAAATATTTTATTGGGTTATATTTAAAAAATAAATAATAAATTTATTTTATTATTTAGTGAAAATTATAAATTGTAGATGTGGCTCACATTGTATTATTACTGGATAGGACTGGTCTAGGTTATTAAACATAAATTTATGCCAGATTAATGGGAAGTCTATAGGTTGTCACTATTATAAGATTATTTTCCCTCTGAATGAGACAAAAACCATTAAGTCAACCTTTCCAATCACTTACACTCTGTAGTGGCAGTACTAAGAAGAAGAAGCTATAGCATTATAAAAACTTTTTGAAGAGGCTAGTCTCACAACATAAAGCATACCAGATAAGATAGCCTATTTCTATTTTGGGATAAGTTCATGAAAAGCCAAAAAAATACAAGAAAGTGCTGGAGAAAAAAATGCTTGTATCCTGAAAGATCTCTAATAAATTTTAGTCTCAGAGTCAAGGGCAAATCTGTCTACACACCCACATTACAGAGATTTGGTAGCACATAAATTCTAAATCAAGAAGTTAAAATATATTTGAATCCTGGATATTTTGAATTCTGTCTTATTAGTACTTTTTGTTTTTTGATCATTGACTTTTCATTTTCTCTCCTTTTTTGCTTTTCTTATTATATTTTATAAGAAAATAGAAGAGCAGTATGTTCAGTCTTGGGCAAATTTATCAGAATGAGAAGTTTTATTTAGTATTTTTGTTTTCTCTTGGCAATATCCTTTCTCCTTTTGGCAGTAATTCTAATACCTAGGATTAAGAAAATCTCTCTATTTGGATCCCCAACTCAAAACTTTTTTTGCAAGATGATATATCAATCTGTGCTAACATATTTTGTGACCATTTGTTACTATTCCATGGGCATGATGCCTTATACCAATAGAATAGACACTTCAGGCCCTGTAACTGGCAATTGGAGGATATACTCTGGATATGGCAGAAGTTTTAGACCAAATTTGAATTTTATTGTTGGACAATTGTCTATTTCTCCTACTTGGCCTATTAAGGGTCTGTTGGTGGGTCTAATAAAAGCAATTTAGCTTACCGAATCTTGTTTCCTATTTGATAAAGTAAAGTATGTAATTTTCCAACGCTTTCATAAACTGTAGACGTCTCTGTACAGTAATTCATTTAAAAATTTAAATATTCAAATTTCCTTTATAAAAACTCTGTTGATGCAGCAATGATGTGAATTATTTACCTAAGCAGTGTATAAGTTTCCTGCAGATATTCGATGGGAGGCAGGCTTGAGTTATTCTCTGGTACATGGGATTTCATTGCTTTTGTCCATGTGGAATAGTCCTCAGGATAATAGATACCTCACTAGAAAACAGCTGTGATCTGGCAGAGTTCTTGCTTGCTATGCATTTTCAGCATAAATTTGATTTTTTTAAAAACAGTCCTCATTATGCCATTGCAATGTTCTGCTTCAGTGTTGTTAACTGAATTCCTCAGGAATAAAGAAACACCCTCATATAAGGGTGGGGTAGAATAGATGAACTGGTGTGGACAGCATGGAGATGATGATATGTATTTGTACACACACACACACACACATATATATATATATATATATATATATATACAAAATATAGATGGATAGATAGATAGATTGATACACACACATATATATGTAAGTATTTGCAAAACTAACAGCACACAAGCTAGCCTATTTACTATGAAAGCTAGGACAGGCCTATTATATGATGTTTTGAAATTCCTTGAAATGGCCCTCTGGGATTTGTAATCATCAGCAGATGCTGTGTAAGGCAGCTCCTAGGCAAAACTGCACAGTACCTCATCAATCTTATTTCCTCTTTTCCATAGTACTCTTCCATCTCACAATACACTGCCCTGTGGTCCTTCCCAGTCCATTTTTACAAGTAGAAACCTGGGCACGTCCTTATTTTTTCTGGGTTCCAGCTCTTTCATCAGTAAAATGAAATAGAAAGTATCGATCTCTCAGGGTAATTTTAGTATTATATAAATATGTATACTATTTTAATACAGTGACTAGCTTATATATGTATTCAAAATGTGTGCTATTTGTCACTTGAGAAAAACCAAACAATTATTTTATATGTAGTTGCAACCTGCTCTCCTTGGATAAAATAGTATAATTTAAATCTATTTCTCATGCCCACATTAAAATGTATTGGTCTTACATACAATTTTTTTAAATTGTTTCATTCTTTTGTTTATATTTCTACTAGGATATTGAATTCTAACATCAATCTGTGTGCATCTCACATCCCTCCCACCACCATAGTTTCAGTGACCTTTATTACCACCTTGTTCTCTCCTTCCTCTCCTCTCCATTCCCACCCTCAATCCCAGATAACCAAAGTCTTGCATGTGTGAATTTTGTTGTTGTTTTTTTGTATGTTTGTTTTGTTTCTTTACACTCTACATCTGAGTGAAGGCTTCATGTACTTCTTTTTATTTCTGACTTATTTCACCTAACATGATTTCCTCTAGTTCCATTCAGTTTGTTGCAAAAGTTAGAATAATTTATCTTTTTAAACTGGCACATAGAATTCCACTGAGTATGTATACCACAGCTTCTTTATCCAGTCATCTGTTGATGGGAATTTAGATTGTTTACATTTCTTGGCTGTTGTGAACTGTGCTGGTATGTAAAAAGGGTGCAGATTTTTTTTCTTCTGAGAGATTTTTCGTTATGTGGGCAAATGACTAGAAGTAGGAATGCTGGATTGACTGGTAGACCCATCTTTATATTTCCGATTAATTGCCATACTGTTTTTAAATGATGTTGTGCTAATCTGCATTCCCTCCAATAGTGTAGGAGATTTCCTTTTTCTCCATGCCCTCTCCAACACTTGTTTCTAGTCTTTCTGATGTATGTCAATTTCACTGGTGTGCGGTGATATTTCATTATGTTTTTTATTTGGATTTCTTTGATGGTGAGTGAGGCAAAACATTTTTTTCCATGTGTTTATAGTACTTCTGTATTTCTTCTCTAGAAAGGTATTTGTTCAGCTCTAAACTATTTTTTGAGTTGCTTATTTGCTTTCTTGTGTATGAGCTCTTGACATATTTTGGAGATTAAGCTTTTTTCCTGGTTTGTTGCATAAATATCTTCTCCCATTTAGTTTGCTTTTTTGTTTTAGTGATGGTTTCTTTCATTGTACTTTTTAGTTTGTCATAGCCCTGATTGTTTAGTTTTACTTTAGCTTCCTTTGCTGTAGATGTCACTTGCTCCAAAGACATCTCAGAGGTTGATGTATTGGAGCATTTTTCTTACAATTTGTTCTATGTATTTTATATTTTCATGTCTTACAACCAAGTTTTTGATCCATTTTGTATTAATTTTTGTGTATGACAAGTAATCCAGATTCACTTTTTAATTTTTTGCAGGTGACTGTTCTGTTTTCCCAACACAATATCCTCAATAGACTTTCCTTCCTCCATTGTGTGTTCTTAGCTACTTTACCCTAGATTTGCTGCCTATATAGGTGTGGTTTTATTTCTGGGCTCTCCATTTTATTCCACTGTTTGTTTTGTACCAATATCTTATTGTTTTAATGACAATTACTCTTTAGTATAGTTTGAAGTCAGAGTATATGATTCTTCCATTTTCCTTCTTTATTTCTGAGGATAGCCTATGTCTTTTTGGTTGCAGAGAAACGTTAGAATTGTTTTTGTTTTTTTTAATTTCCTTGGAAAATATTTCTGGAATTTTGATAAAAATTGAATTAAATTTGCATATTGCTATGTGTAAGATCACTATTTTAACTATGTTAATTCTTCTGTTCCTCAAGTACAGAATATTTTCCCATTTCTTTTTTCTTTTATATCTTACCAGTATCTAAAAACTTTCAGTGCATAGGTCTTTCAACTCCTTTACTTGATTTATTCCCAGATAGTTTTATTATTTTGGTGAAATTGTGAGTGAAATTTTTTTCTTGATTTCTTTTTCCTCTAGTTCTTATTTGTACAGAGAAATACTACTAATTTTCATTTATTGGTTTTATATTCTGCATCTTTATTGTATTTGTTTATTGCCTGTAAGTTACTTTTTGGTAGAGTCTTTTGGGGTTTCTAGGTGTAATTTCACATCATCTGAAAATTATGATTTTTTTCATTTTCAATTTAGATTCCTTCAGTGTCATTTTCTTGCCTTATTACTCTGGTCAGGAATTCCAGGACTATATTATTATTAATAATAATAATAATAATTATTATTATTATTATTATTGAATAGTATTGGTGAGACTGTACATCCTTGTCTTGTTTCAGATCTTAGAGGAAATTTTTCAGTTTTTTGCTATTAGTTATTATGTTAGTTGTGAATTTTTCATAGATGGTTTTTATTAATTGAGGTATGTGCTTTCTAGTCCCGTCTTAGTGAGAGTTATCTTTTATCATGAATGGTTGTTGAATTTTGTTGATTGCTTTTTCTGCACCTATTGATATGATCATATGATTTTTGTTTTTCCCTTTTTTGCTGTGGTTATTGCTTTGATTAATTTGCATATGCTGAATCATCCTTGCATCCCTGGAATGAATACCTCTTAGGCATGATGTATAATTCTGTTAAAGTATTATAAAATTTTTTTTGCTAAGATGTTCTTGAGGATTTTTACATCTATATCCAGTGATATTAGTCTGTAATTTTCTTTTTGGGTCTTTGAGTGATTTTTGAACTTAGTGTAATGCTAACCTAGTAGAGTGTATTTGGGAGTTTTTCTTCCTCTTCAGTTTTGTGGAGGAGCTTAAGGAGTATGGGTATAAGCTCTTCTTTGGGTGTTTGATAGAATTAACTAGTGAACTCATCCAGTCTTATTTTTTGGGAGACTTTTGATTACTGCTTCAGTTACTGCACTTGATTGGTTCATTTAAGTTGTCTATGGCTTACTGGATCAGTCTTAGAATTTTGTAATAATCTAGTTATCTGTTAATTTCTTCAAGATTGACAAACTCATTGGCATCATGATATTCATAGTAATATCATGTTTTAGGATAATATAATATTTTAGGATCCTTTGTATTTCCGAAATACTCATAGTAATCCCCCCTTTCATTTATGATTCTTGTTATTAGAGTTGCCTTTCTTTTCTGCTTCATTAATCTGGTTAAAGATAAATCAATTTTGTTTATTTTTCAAAGACATAGCTCTTAGTTTTGTTGATCTTTTGAATGGTCTTATTTGTTTTAATTTCTTTTTGTTCTCTCATTTTTGTTATTTTCCTTTTGCTGATTTTTTATTTCAGGTGTTCTTTTTCTAGCCCTTTCTGGTGAATGGTTGAATATTTAATTTGAGATCTCAGTTTTTGATGTGTGCTTTTATCGTTATAAACTTTTATCTTAGAACTGCTATTACCACGCCCCACATGGACTTGGTAGCTTGAATTTTTACTTTTATTTGTTGCCAGATAATTCTTCCTTAATTTTCTCATTGATCCAGAAATTTCTCAGAAGAATGTTGTTTAATTTCAATTTTTGTGGTTCTTTTGTTTCTCTGGTTAATTTCTAGCTTCTCATATTTGTGGTCAGTGAAGAAACTAGCTATGACTCCAATCTGGTTGAATGTATTAAAACCTGTTCTATGTCCCAGGTCTTGGTGTAGCCTTGAGAATGTTTCATGCACACTAGAGAATAATTTAATATTATTTTTATTTCATCAGACCAGTATTCCTCTTCTAGATTATTAAAAGCCTTAAAGTAGCTGCCAACTAACAAATTTGGGAGGCAGATGAATACTTTTTCTTCTATAGAGTTAAAAATAGTTTACTTTAATTCCATGATTTGTAGATTCAAATGTTATTTATAAAATTATGATTTATGACTAATTGTAAGAAAAAGCAAAAGATCGTCCAGCTATGGAATATCATCCCAGATGGAAATACTCAGTTGGAAATAAACAGCATCAACCCCCTTTTGATATCTTCCAACCTTCCAGTACATACTGCTTATTTTTCCTTAAAATCCATTCCTACTCATTTTTTCATTGCTATTTTGAGCCATGTGAATATAGAAGCCTGTGACCCAATAATGACAGTTCTCTTTTATAGTAGAGTCATTATATCTTCAGCAGAACTCTTTAGAAAATAAAAAAGAAGAGTTAGTCCAGACAGAGAATAATGCTATTTCATATTTGCATAAGAAGATACTTAATTTATATTTCCCAAGTTCTGTACATGTGACAAACAGTGCTGTTCATGCTTAATTAATATCTGCTAATTCCCAATATTTTCCCCAGTCACATTAAGAGGTTAGAGTTTATCCCAAGCACATTAGAGAGTCATTGAAAGATTTAAGTTAGGGAGAATCTCAGTCCAATTTCTATTTTTTGAATATTTCTTTAGTTGCATGTAGATCTGGGAAGGAGTGAAAGAAAGGAAACAGGGAAGACTTTAATGTAGTTATTAAAGTAGTCAACAAAGAGAATGATGGAGATTTGGATTAGGTGATAAGAGCAAAAGTAAAAATATACAGGGATGTATCCCAATGCACTTAGAAGAAAACATTGGTTTCTTCTGGAAAAGTAAGGGCATAGTCTAACCACTTATCAGCACTTGATCACTCTCTTCCATTGTCTAATTCTAGTCCCACAGACATTTCCACCTCTTTGAAAGTTAAATATAGTTCAACCTCAGTATGTTTACACTGACTGTAACACTTTCATTCTAACATGCTGTTACATAGTTGTCATTCATATCCTACCATAGTTCAATTCTACTATCACACATTGTCATCTATCATTATGTTTTAGATGCTACAATTTACTGCTAATTGATATTTCTTATTTGTGTTCTTAACTATTTGGACTGTATTTGTTTATGTCCCCTAATTATAAAAGTATAAGTGCTAGAACTGGCTTGTCACATTTTCACCTGTATCCCTCATGCCTAGAATAGTATTTGATGCATTCATCTGCTGAATAAATATCTGTTGTGTGAGAGAGAAGACCTCAAAGATCTTAGTTAAAGTATGGACAAAGGAAATAAGGTCAACACCATCAAAGGTTATTCTTATTGTATTTGGTAAGGATAATTAATTGGATGATGCTAACACCCTTACCAGCAAGGAAATTGAAGAGCAACTAACTTCTTTGGAGTGGGAGGTAGAATTAAGAGTTCTGTTGTGGACATTGTGTAAGTTTCCTTTGGGTATTATAACAGAGTAAAACAAAATGGGTAGCTTAAAGCAACATAATTTTTTTTTTTCATCTCACGTTTCTGGAGGCTCAATTCAAGTTGTCAGGGTTAAGTGTTAGGACTGGCAGAAGAGAGATATAGCATGTAGAGAAAAGACTATGGGATAGAGTAACTGACACCTTAGTACTTCAAAATCAGTGGCAACTAAGGTCAGTACTAAGAATCAAATGTGGTAGCTAACATAGAAATGGAACAAAAGAGATAAAACTAAGTAACCTTGAAAAAATATAACAATGACGTATGGAACTAGATATGTGATCTAAGGATGGAATAGTAAAAAATATATTAGTTTTCTCTTGACTTTCAAGGGTCTGATTGTTTTGGTTTTCCACAGCAAAGCAAAGTGAATATAACAGGACCCATTTTCCTTGGAATTAGTACATTGACTTCTAGTGTTCTATATAGTTGTTGTCAACATTTCTGCAGTTATTGGTCACCTCAGAAACATTTTTGCTGATGTGGTAGACAATGATTTCTTTACCCCAGAATTACACATAAGAAGGAACTTAGATGTTAAAAGTATGTATGTATGTGACATTATGGGTATTTTTCACAGTATTATATCCACTCCAGCTTCTCTCAGTAGGAATAACGTATGTTCAACTAAATTAGGACAATTGCACTCTCTCAGAATGTTCACATTTCCTTATAGACCAGGAAAACTATCCCACAAATAGATAAGGGTACTGACAATAACAAAACTGACTGTTAATTCTAATGTTTAATTTTTTTCCCCAGCAAGAGAAATGAAAAGTTGCTTTTTTTTTTAATAAATAAATTGCACCTCATTTCTTTAAAAAATTCTTGTGGAAAAGTGTAAATGAAATGGTTTAATTTCCCAAATTTTTAAACTTTTCTCAGCAATTAGATAAAAAAAAAAAACTGAAAAACTTTATTCCAGATATTTGCATGTAGCAGGGAAATAACATTTATTTATATTTATTCTTCCTGAGAAATCCTGTGGAAGTATGAGGGAAGCAAGTAGAATAATCCTCTCTAAACACGTGCACACACTGTTTAAAGCATGTGTTTGTAACAGATATGAAGACCACAGTATTCAGTCACCAATAATTTGTGCTCTGTGTGTATTGTTAACTGATTTGTTAGTTTTTCTATATATTTGCAGAATTCCCTATATATATTAGTGATTCTGAAAATTTAACATGCATCTGTGTCACCTGACAGGTTGTATTCAAATACGGATTGCTAGGTGCTTATCCCCCTGGACTGAGAACCTAGAGTTTTATTTCTTATTGGTTACCAGTTTATGTTGTGATCAGAGATAACACTTTGATAATCACTACCCCACGAAATAGATTCTTAAACTTTTCAAAAAGAATGTCAACCATTTTGTTAAAAACTATAATAATAATCAGTATAGAAAATCTGCCCACTGTGAATCAGCAGTTCTCTACATTGAGGCTTATTT
Source organism: Solenodon paradoxus (assembly GCA_004363575.1). Taxonomy (NCBI): domain Eukaryota; kingdom Metazoa; phylum Chordata; class Mammalia; order Eulipotyphla; family Solenodontidae; genus Solenodon; species Solenodon paradoxus. The sequence continues at coordinate 356,444 of RJWH01000007.1, read as the reverse complement.
TTCTATCAATGAGTATTCTTAAGTTAACTATTTTTTCTGTTTATAAACATTTTCCTTTATTAGTATAATTCTTGTGAATTTTTGAAAGAATAAAAAGACAAAGATTAAAACAGTTTTAATGATCAGTTTTGAGACTTTGTTGAGATGGGTATTCACATATGGTGCTGGAGATTTCTGGCAAATCAAGAGCAACACTTGCCATTCTGAGGTTAGTCCACAAAGAGTGGTTTACTAAGTAAAAGAAGGACTACTTACTGCAAATCAGTTTAGGGCATTCTCTGTTTATCATCAGCCCAGTAAAAGGTCTTCAGAAATGTAGATTCAGGTCTGAAGATTTACCTGAGTAAGTCTCCCCAGTGTCATCACCTACCTTTTTTCTTTGAAGTGGAATTGAGATAGCCTTCAGGAATAAGAAATCCACTTGTTTATTTATATGTTTATTTTTATTGTTTCTTTTCGATATTTAGATTAGAGGAGAAGCCACTTCAGTACTCAAGAATAAATTCTGTTACTCTATTATCGTATCAGGAAAATATGGTAAGCATGTTGTATCATATCTGCTTCTATCTTCCAATTCTTATTGCACTAACAGGCTGACAGGTTTCAAAATAGCAGGCATAGATATGACAAACCACACCTTTAATTCACATAAAATATTTTGAGAATCCACTTTATCATCCCAACATTTCCATAAAATGTATTCTTATAGCAAATACATCAGCTAAGGAATGATTATTTACACTATCCTTCATTGTGTTTACTCTAAACAGGGTAACTATGTAAAGAAGATTTCTTAGAGAATTATGTCTGACAAAATACTAATCTTCAGGGCTTAGATTCAACACCTGAAACACAAGGAAAATAATAGTACTTTATAATAGTATTTTGATGATAATTAAATCAAGAATTATATTGAAAAATGATTAGTCGAAAGTACAAAAAGCGTGCTCAAATACTTAGATGTATGCTCTACGGAAAAGAAGATTTTATTATTAGAAGTTCTTAAGGAATTTGTGTTGTTTACTCAAATATTTCATTATATATTATCTTCTATATTATAAAAATTAATATAGTATAGAAATCTAGAGTCTTCCTAGATCTCAGTCCACATAATATAATTACTCGTAAAGGAACAACACAAAGTATACTAAACACTAAAATTCTTTTCATAGATTTTTACTAAAAGGAGAGACAATTAAGGACTGAGAATCAGTATCAAAATATTTTATTGATACACAGTCCAGTTCCAATGAGTATCCCTAATATCTCTAAGTGTTTTTTCAATATATTTTTCCAATAATATGAACCATGTCTCCTTGGAGAAATGATTGACTGTAGACTGGAAGCAATATATGTACTGGCTGAATATAGAACAGCTTTAAATGCCAAAAAGCAGGAAAGTTATCAGGTTACTAGGTTTGTTGAAAAGACTCAAAAACTAGTTTTAAGAAGCTTCCATTGACCAAAGATGATTTTCTTAAAAAAAAAAAGTTATTGATTGTGATTTTTAAAACCCTTTTAAAGTAGTTGAAGCTATAAATACTACCAAAAATACAAAGCTAAAAGTTCCCCATCAACTTTGGGACATGGTAAATTATCAAGTAATTAATTACATAGGAAAATATGAACTATATGAACTCTATAATGGTAGAATCAAATAATAGATGAAGTTTCTATTTATAGAAATCTTCAAAGACATAAAAGAAGAAATTATAGAATTAGAATAGTCAATTTTTTAACCTTCTCTGAATTAAATAATTAGGTAATGATCACCAAATGACTACCAACATCACATGCACTTACATACACATACATACAGTCTCATGCTCGCTCACACACGTAGTATACACACAAATTTAATATTATATGTCTCCTGGTGGAAGTAAAGACGGCCCTGTTAATTTTGAGTCTGATGTCAAATTTGAGTCTGAACAGTCCTCTAAATCTAATCATCATTTTACTGGACGTAGAGGGAGAAGAATAACATTAAATGGTAAAAATTAATAACACTGTTCTAAATGTATGTGAAAGTACATAGTATCCTATAGCATTTATATGAACACCGGTTTCAATAGCACATTTAGCATTTAAGATCCAGCACAACTGATAAGATAAAATCAAAATCAGCATGATTACCTCTTGCTGTTTACTCTTTGCAAAAATTATCATCAGCTTTCCCTTCTACTACACATTTTAAAACAGAAATTTAGAAAGCTAAAAATGTTGGTAAAAAATCATTTCAGAAAAAAAAATCTATATACATTTAATTTCTAATAATCTTGCCTTAACATTGTATATATTTCTTAATTATTAGGAATAAAAAAGTAAGCAGTTACAAGAAAAATAGGAATATTATCTTTTTAAATCATCTGGAAGCAGAATTCCCACAATAACATAAATCTATTAATGTGTTTTATTTCTATATTTCTTCAGGAAATACTGTAGTAAATGAGATTATAATACATCTATAAAAGAGTAAGGTTTTATCTTTGACTCAATTTTTTTCTAGGGATCTATTTGAAGAAACTAGAAATTCAGATAAAGATTGATGCTACATTTCATCACAATATTACTAATGAAAATTTAATTGTAAACTGATTTTCAAATAAAAATCATTACATTATAGTTTTGTGAGAAAATATTTTGTGGTGTTGGATAATTCTAGTTAAAACAAATTTTCTCCAAATCAGAAAAACCCTCTGCTAAGATAGTGTAGGGAAAAAAAAAATATTACTGAATAAAAGAGACTGGAATGTGATATAATTCCATGAGCTTTCAAAGACACGAAGTAATCTTACCTTTTTATATAACAAACATATCTACGTGTTTTCTGAATAAATAGTAACCACTCTTTAAGAAGCTTTATGGCACCATTTTTCACAATAGTTCATCTTGAATCCTTGATAATTGAGGTTAGCTAATTTGGCTTTATCCAGGAAGAAAGAAACGTTTCACATCTTGGTGACAAGAAGTGGTTTTGTAACTTGGAGTAAAGTGACCACATAAATCAGGCACCTACCTTCCCACAGAAATCAAGAGAGAAGGTTATTATCCTCCTGATACTTTTGTTCCATAAAAAAAACTTTATATACTTGAAAAAGACATTCATAGTTGTCAAGCTGAGAAATGGTCTATCTGACTTTAAAAAAGATTTATATACATTTCATAGAGTACTTGCAATTAAAAGTTTTCAAAAGTAAATGATCTAGGAAAAGGGAGAAGAGTGAAATCTCTTCTGTTATTAAAACATTACGTTTTTAAGAACAGTTTTAAGTTTATAAAAAATTGAGAGGCAGCTTATACTTCTTGATTTCACATATACATAGTCTCTCCAGTCAACATCACCCATTAGAATGTTACTTTTCTTTTTTAACTAAGGATGAGCCTATTTTAACACAATATATCATCCAAAGTCAGTAGTTTACATTAGGGTTCATTCTTGATGTTGTACATTCTATGGGTTTGGACAGATGCATAATGACATCTATGCTGTGAAGACAGCATCATATAAAACATAATTTTTATTGCTCTAAAAATCCTGTTTCGAATATTCACTTATCCCACCCCATGCTGTAAACCGTTATATGAATTTTACATAATCTTCATAATTTTTAGTTTTCTAGGAAATCATATAGTTGGATTCATACATTATGTAGCTTTTCAAGATTAGCTTATTTGACTTCATATGCATTTAAAGGTCTACTTTCCTTCCATGGCTAGATGTTTCATTTCTTTTTATCATTGAATAATATCCCATTGTCAAATGTATGCATCCATTCACCTGTTGAAGACATCTTGGTTATTTTAAAGTTTTGACAATTTGAACAAATCTTGCTATAAACAATCATATGCAGGTTTTTGTGTTGACTTTTCTACAACATTATTTATTCATCCTGTACCTACTGGTTGAATATTAAGACTTGCATTTTTTTCCTCCTTTCTTTGTAGAAGTGTATAGAAATCTTTGTATACATTCATGATTTCTCCTAGCAAAAATATAAATAAAATAAATAATTTCCTCAGATTTTATTAATGCTTTCAAAATTTTCAAAAGTGATTTACGAAATACAATAATAGTTATATTTTTTAAATCACATTTGAAAATTTTTGTTTCAATTTACATTTTTATAGTAATGCATTATATTTCCTATATAGAAAACCCTCACCATATCATCTTTAAATATATTTTTAGTGGCTTCGTGGTTTTCTGTTGTCAATCATTTTTATTTTTCTTTGCGTATTTTTAATTGGAGTTTTTCAAATAATTGATGTGTTTATATACATAATGTAAATGATGACAATAATAAGATTATATCATATGAAGTGGAATGTTCTAACACTTTTTGTCAACATTTTAATTAGGTATTGAAGTTCTTATTGGAAAGATTTGGATTTTGTATATTTACTTATAACTATCTTCACTATATGAGACACAAATATGTGAACACAGTATAAAATGATAACTATGACAATAAGGTTAAAATTTATGAGTTTTTTTAAATCATTAGGTCCAGTAAATTAGGTTTATATATCAAATTAAAATTATGCTGGGCTGTTTAGAATTTCTTTATTTGTTCAGAGCAGGCCTCCATGGAAGAAGATAAAGAATCCAATACTACAGCTAAGGAAAAAAGTTAGAACAAAAGCTGCAGCAGAGTTGTGATTTGTTGAGTTACAAAACCAGGAATCTTTAGATTTTCCCCCCTTACAGGTCAGAGTCTGAGGCAGATGTAGATTGGCAGGTGGTGGGGACAAGAGACCTGATTGTTAAACTGAATCCTTCCTAATTTAATCACTTCACATCCCATCAGATGGTGAAGAATAGCAATAATAGCATTTCTATAGATTTTGCATATCAGAAAACCAAATGAAGAGGTGGCACAATTATGTGACTTATTTATGTACTGCAAAGTAAACCTTATATACTGATGTCCTTGGGGGTCATTCTTTTTTAAAAGAACTTAGTTATATCCACCTGCATAGCAGAGTCTCACTTATATAGCTAACCTTAGAAACATAAATTCTTGCTATCTGATATGTGGATATGATAGCATGACCCTAGTACTGCTTCCACTTTGTAAATTGCTGATTCTCTCTGCTACTCATTGTAGACCTTAAATTCTGTTTTATAATTATAACATTATTTTAAAAAATAGTTACCAATGTGAATATTTGAATTGTTTGAATTCAGAAAAAAATTGCAATTTTATGAATTCTTTTTTAGAAAAATTAAATTAATGCCACAGAAAAATTAACAGAGATGTTAATTCCAGTTTGGTAAATATTTGTTAAGATACTTGATGTCTTTTGTGATTCCAGCAACTGATAATGATTTCTTAAAGGGCATATAACTGTTTTGATAATTGTAGAATAAAGTTGATAACAAACATCACTTCCAAGTCAAATAATCTCAAATTTTCACTGTTGTCTTATCATAAAAGAAATATAATTATAAAACTTTGTTTAATTGTGGTATAATTTACATGTCAATGTTTTCTTCTCTTCCTTCCTCTATGGAATCTTTATTTTTAAAAGTTAGTTCTATACCCATTTAAGATGACCAACATGACTAGGAAAGCAATTTCCATTCTGCTTTAGTTTTTTCCTTGTGTTATGCTATAAAGTTCCCTTACCTAGATTCTCAAAAGTTCTACAATAATGTACATTATGTGGTCTCTTTGGTCAAATTAACTGATGCTTCATCTTTTGCTTCTTTTAGAATACACTGAATAATAGTCACAGAAATTATTTCCTTTTGGTGTTAGTGAGTAATCTGTAACTTGGTCTACAGAAGTGGTACCAATTTACATAGTTTGATCCTTCAGAAATGACTGATTTACCAAAAGTTGAATTTTTTTAAACCAACTGCATTCTTTTCAGTACTTTACTTACTAATGTTTCCTTTACAAGATTATCTACCAATCAAATCAGAAATGTTAACTCAGATCAGCATAATCTTGCTGTTTAGCCTCTTAAAAATATTATCTAACATCAACTCCATTGAACTAGCCTCAAATTCTCACTTTATACAGAAGAAAATATGTAGGCATTATTTCATGGCTGAAAAATAATTAGCCTCCAATTTTCACAAGTTGTATTTTCACCTATGCCCCTTGTAAAGTCCAGGAACTTCATACTTGTCCAATTAATCTGACCCATCTTCCTAAGTGAGTAGAAATGGAAGGCAATTCTTTCCCATAAGAAATTAACCCATCACCTACTAACCTCTAAGGTTTAAATCTCAGTAGCTATTATACTGTCATTTAAAATAATTTTCTTATAATAAACCTGCAAATGCCCAGTTGATCACTAAAGTATTAAGAAATATTGATATCTGATAAGAGTATATTTGCACTGTTGACAAATTTCAGAGCAAATTTCTTCTGAAATAAAACTAAACTACTTGCATCAAAATGAACTACTACATAGCTCCTTTGCTTCTGTAATTTATAGTGCCTCCCTTTTTTTATTCACAGGAAAAGATAAAGATCTTAAGTATAACTGAAGAAGATTTGAATTGTTACTTTCTTTTAAATATCTCAAGCCTTCTGTTTTAACTACATAAATATATTTCCTAGCTTTTTCTGCTATCCTCTCAGCCTTTCACTTGCCAACTGTGGAAAAATACATTTGTTTACACATATTTGGTTGTGAAAAGTTCTATAATATTATAAAAAATGAAACAGTCCTGAACATAATAGAAACTTACAGTTAGCTCTGTAGACATTTTCTCTCTTTTTTGAGAAAATGTAAATTAGACAAATAGTGGGATATGGTAACTGAACAACCAAATATATGAAATAGTTGGCCAAGGATTCTTCTCTAAAAGAAAACTATTTGTTAGCATAACTCATACCATATAAACATGTTTGGATAAATTTGTTAGCATAACTCATACCATATAAACGTGTTTGGATAAATTTGTGATTTTAAATTTTGATTTAAAAGTGGGGAAATATATTTAAATTCATTGCTTTGCTATATTAAAAATGATCTACAAATACATTTTGAATCTTCCTTTCATTGCCCTTTAAAATCAAAAGAACAAAGAGAGACAGCAGAATTAACCAACTAGTTAATATGTTTGAAAAACAAATTCCTTATTCCAAGACTAGCGTCAGCCTTCTGTTAACTCAGGCAGAACCATACCCCTGAGCAACTAATGCATGTAAACTCATCAAATGATCCATACGGTCTCCAAAAATTAAGGAAATAATCTTACCAACTCCAACTAACTTGGCCCTTGAAGTGGAAATGAGCTGAATCACATGGAGCTGATGTGACAGGACCATAGCCTGCTTTTCATAAGAGCACCCTGCTTCTAGAGACCCTGAACTAACCATTCTCCATCTTTACTTAATACATGGGTCTCCAAAGAAATATTAATAAATCAGCCATTGGTATCAGAGTCAAAATTTGTGTAAAACATCCTAGTGCTTGTGTTTGACTTAGAGTACAGCTTATTGTATATAAGCTTTTCTTTTCACCTTCTTCCTTCTTTCCATATCACAGTGTTTCTTCAGAGCATCGCAGGCCACACTGGTGGATATTCTCTAAAGTCTCCTCTGGCTACATGACTGTATTACACCTACAATGTGTAGAGCCCTGTCATCCCCTTTTCTAGGGATATCCTGTAGTAGTGAAGAAGTTCTAGTAAAGAAGATAATGCGGACTTGGCCACTGGTTTCATTTTGATAGAATTTGCAAAAGATAATCTAAAGGACGAACAGAATTCCAGAGAAATAATCCTCTCAACTAAACATCCCTTGTCCATTATATAATCCCTACATTTTTTTTCTTGCTTCTTTTTTCATTGCTTTGTGCTTTTTAGGATTTTGAATTTACAGTTTGGTCTGTGAGTATTTCACACCATAACCACCACCAGTATTGTAGCGTCCTTTACCACCACCTGTTCCCTCCATCATTCTAACTGAAATAAGTCAGACAGAAAAGGAAAAATGCATTCCCTTCTTACAAGCCCTTCTGTCTCTCAGAGAGCTTCCCTTTTTGCGCTTCTTAATTCACCCAACATAGAGGCTAGTACTCTGTTTTATCAAATGCCAACACATCATATGGCTGTATTTACAAGTGGAAGAAGTTACTATTTTTAAAATGTGTGTGGCCTCTTCCTTATGATTCTCATTGTCTGCATGCCATGGAACTGGTAAAGGGGAGCATGGCCATTTTAGTGCCTTGCCACAAAGTAATTCATATCCCTCTTGCTACTTAAGTTCTGGCTGTCCTACTTATAGTTATGTGTCCAGGTATTTATGTCCCTACTATTATCATCTTAGATCAAGTTCTTGTAATTTCTCATTCAAATTGCTGGTACAACCTCCTAAGTGATCATCCTGCTTCTGATATTCAATTTTCTCAGTGTAGTCAGAGCCAATTCAATGCTTAAAATCTTTTAACAACTATTGCTCTCAAGATAGAATCTACATTAATTAATATTTTATATGTCCCACTCCTCCATCCATTTTTTAAATTTATGTGTGTGTGCGTGTGTGTGCATTTTCTAACTTCTTGCTCATAATCTATTTCCCACACTAGATACAAGGAGTTAAAGAAGGTGACTTCTATTTATTTTTTTAACTGTAGGAATACTACCAAGGTAACAAAGAAGTTGGGTGATATAATTTATTTTCCTTGTAAATTGTACCTTTGGATGTTGAAAGACAGTATGGCATGAGTCTCTTAGTCTACATTTGTAGCTGATTATGCAAAAGTTACAAAGTTTTGACTCACCCTTTTTTTCCCCTGGGCCACTTCTCAGGATTGCTTATGCATCTGAAAATTCTTGGAAGTGAGATAATGCATTGAAGGAGAGTATTTCTTACTCCTACATTTCTGGCTTCTTCCAAGAATAAAAGAAGAGGTTTACTCATTGAGTATTATAAAATAGCCAATTCTGATTGTTAAGGTTCTTTCTATTGCTTTTTCAATTTTCAATTAAATTGCAAATTACATTTCAGAGGAAGCCTCATGGACTTTGAAGTCTAAGTTAATAATCCTTCTATAGAAGATTATCTGAAATAGCTGACTTGACTTAATTGGCAATCATTGATATTATTTAACCAGTTTATTACAAAGACCATACTTGTTAAAGCACAACTATAAAATGGCTTTATTTCTACTTATTTACTGCCTTTAGATACCCTCTTCTAGATCTCTTTCACAGTCTGTTGACTCTGTCTCAGGGAAATCCTATAGTTATGCATTTATTCTTAGCTGTAGAAATCACATTTCTAAAAGACATTGCAGAGTGTGGTGAGATTATGAGTAAAGTTTTTCTCATGTATGATTAGTGCAAAACACCTTTGGTACATAATTTGAAAATCCCTAGAAAAGTTAAACATGTAGATAATCAATGGTCCAAAATTTATTCTGGTAGCTATATACCCTAAAGAATCTTTCATATAATAACACAAAGAGATATGTACAAATATGTTTAGTACATAATTACCTGTAATAAAAAATAGCTCTAGAAAGAAGCTAAATATTTTTTTCACTTAAAAATGGATAAGTAAGTTTTGATATACTTAAATGGCAGAAAACCACAAAGCTGCTATAGTTATAAATTCGATGTATATGTATCAACACTAAATTATTACAAAAACCATTCCTTATACTGTATGATATTTTTATTCATTTATGTTGGTATGTATAAATAAAGTTAATTCATTTTAACTGCTATAGACTTTCCATAATTCTGCAGTTTGAATTTTTCACTCCATATTGTTTTAAAGTGATTCGTAAATCATGATACATTCTGTAGAATTTTGAAACAGTTTTCTACTTTGGTGAGAGATGAAAACATATTGGGTAACCATAGAAACAGAATTGGTGAAATACACTTCAGAACTGTAGAGAAGACAAGAAGGGAGATGAGTGAACAGATGGGGGAGGGAAACAACCAGCCATTACTTCTTTAATTTTCATTTTCTTAAAAAAAATAGCCAAGGGGAAGAGACAAGAAACAAATACAGCAAAATCTGTTTAATCTGGATAATAGATGCATAAATGTTATAGTATTCTCTATGCTTTTCTAAATGTTTGAAATATTTAATCATTTTTAAAATGGTTGAATATAAAAAATTTTAGTTGCATCCTGATGGAATAAGAATTGGGCATAGTCCATATACATCCCAAGGTTCCAGGTTTGCATCCTGGGGCTGGTGGGAGCAACCAAATGAGCAACTAAGTAAAATAACTAAAATGCTTGTCTTCATTCCTGCCTTTACTTTACAAATTTTCTTTAATTACCAAAATTGGAAAAAGTATCATAACATCTCCCCATGTGATAATAAAATATTAGTGGCTTTAAAATTTTTTTCTGCCCTCCCTCCATTTTCAATTTTAATCTTTGTCTCAAATTCTGAATTTTAGATTGTAATAAATCTCATTAATGCTTTTATTGTATTTTTACAACTTGAGGCTTCCTTTCAAAAATTATTTTTCAGTATTTGAAATCGTTGTATAACTATTCAAATGGTTTTAGTTAATGCTGCAAACATTTTTGCAACACTAGGTATTCATTAATCTGTTCTTAATTTTGACATATTTCATCAATCATCTGAATGATTGATGAATTTTTTGATAATTTTATTTTCCGAAAGCCTTTGTTTTATTTTTAATTCTTTGCATTTATGATAGTATCTTTGTTTTACCTAAATAGCAACTTAGCTATATATATATTCATGACTTAAGATGTTTTCCTTTCAAATTCTGTACATGTTTACCATCATTTAGTAACATTTAGTGTTACAGAGATATATTAAACCAGTCTGATTTTTGTTTTTCGGTTTGTTTTCTGTCTGCAAACTTACAGTTTATGTTCTATTATTTTGCTATTTAAAATGTTTTGAGGCTTGTCATTAGTTTATTTAATATGTAAATTTGCCTAAACCATGGTGGAATTGTTTGTTATGTGTAATATGATAAGTTTTACCTCCAGGATGTTTTCTTCAATAGTATTTTAAATATGTATTCTATTTAAGTGTTTTGTCTTCTGCCTTAAGAATGTAAATAATGGGAGTGAAGCCTTATGCTTCAGGCAGCTGAGTCACTGGTGTCCGAATAACATTCAGCTCAAGGACCTAGGTTTGAGACCCAAAGCTGGAATCAAAATAAAAAAAAAAAAATGAGCAATTAAATAAATAAAGATGTTTCTTCCTTCTTTTCTTAAATGCTTCTTCCTCTTGTCCCTTCCTTCATCCCTCTCTTTAAAAAATAATCTAAATAATTGTTTTTAGGATACATTTCTAGTCTTTCACCTTCCTATGGACACTATACTACCATCTTAACTCATTATCTTCTCTTATTTATGGTTGAATATCTCATGTTCTCATATTCATATTCCACTCAATTTTTTTTGTCAGTATTGTTATTTATTACCTCCAACACAGACATTGTGTTCTTGTATCTTTGAGACAGTCTTATTTCAATAATCTCATATTCATCTCAGCCTTGTATCTCAAATCTTTTTGTCAGAAAACCTGGTAGCAAAGTTGGAATAATGTCAGTAATACTTCTGCATAATCTCTGTTGGGTGCTATTAGCATCGTTCTCTTCAATTCCTGCTCCTGGGGTAGAGAGTTAATGTTAGACAGTTCTCAGATTTCTGAATATTAATTGTCATTTACTGCTCTCTGTTGATTGACTGGATGGAATATTTTGTTGTCCATATGACAAGGTTCTTGAGCATTTTGAACCTGTACAGTAGGTGAATTTTTCCATTGCCATCATCATGCTGTGCTACTACTAGGTTTAATCTTTCTTCACCTAAGGAAACTTCTCATTCAAATGTTAAAGCATACCATTTCTAACAAACTCTCTCATCATTCTTTGGCAAAGACAGTCTTTGAGTATACATAGAAAGGTAAATAATAATGGGGCATGGGTGAGTGCAAGGGTAAACCAGTCCCCTCTGAAAGCAGAATTCTTGCAGTAGGTGAGCCAATCATCCCTAGTGTAAGTCAGCCAAATATATTCATTCTAAGTAGAAATCCAGAGAAAAGAGAAAAACTAAAATTTCCTTCCACCTACTTCTTGGCTAGCAGGCTGCTATGTTTCAGAGAATGTGCAAGCCATATTTGTGCTTTTCAATTAAATTCTTGATTTTTGTTGTTAAATAGAAGTTTTTTCTGGATTTAAGCACAAAGATTTCTTTAAAGTCATGTTTCCTGGTGTTACTCTAGTTTCTGTTTTCTATAAGCTCACATAAAATGTAAAATCTATTGTTAGACTGCCAACTTGATCCCTTCTTAGGAAATAGAGAAATTATTAATTATTCAAAGAATTTTGCATGAGTTTTTTAAAAAATAGTTGATTTATATTAAAAACAAGCTGGCTGAAAACATTTAACATAATTCCTCCAAATAAAATGCCTCTACTTGTGTATTTGAATCATGAACTGTTTTTGTTACTGAATCTATAGTTAGTTATTCAATGTTGTAAAAACATTACTCGTGAAAATCTGTGAAAGATCAAATTCACTACAGATTTCCCTATCACAGCATCAAAAGACATCAAGCATCCTAATTTTATTTATATCCCCTCTACATGGGGAAACTATATAAAATTTATTGCTGATACAAATAAAATGCAAATAAATGCATGGATGTACCATATTTATGATTTTAGAAGTCTAAACATTATAAAAATATTTAATCTGCTCAAAGATATCTTTAGATTTTTATGAAATCATAGTAAAACTCCCAATAGAATGAGTTTATATGTGAATTGGCAACTTTATGTATTATATAATTTCTATGGAAATACAGTGGGCCAAGAATAGCCAAGTTAACTTGAAGAAGACATACTCTAATAGCTATCAAGACCTATTAAAAAGTTACAGAATAGAAACTATTAATGACACTATTGGTGCAAGGATAGAAACATTATCACAGAAATTATATAGTGAGTACAGAAACATACCATGTATATAAGGATGTTTAAAACAGGTGTCACTTCAAAAAGGGTAATATTTGCTTTTTTTTAACACTGATAGTATTTTTTTTTTAATCAACCACTTGTTCCTACTCCCCTTCTCTGATAACCAGCCTTACATTTTGAGTACTGAGAATTTTGTTGTGTTTTGATAGTTTTCATTTTGTTTTGGGTTTTTTTTTAATTGTTTTTGTTGGGTTTTACCTTTTTGTGTTTCACATCTGGTATTTTGTTTCATCCAGGTTGTTTCAAGAGGATTTTATCTTTAATGGCTTAGTAGAATCCCATTGAATAGATACATCACATATTTTTATCCAGTTATCTGTTGGTGGATATTTAAGTTGATTCGCTGTCTTAGCTGTTGTGAAATGTGCTGCTATATAAATGTGGGTGAAAAAAAATTCTGATTAGTGTTTTTCTATTTTTTTAGATACATACATCAAAGTGGAAATGATAGATCAAATTGTCATTTTTCTTTCTTTCTTTTTTTTTTTTTTTTTTTTGCGGCAACTCCATACCTTTTCCTTAGAGGCTGTTCTAGTTTGCATTTCCATCAATAGTATAAGAGAGTTTCTTTTTCTCTACAGCCTTGCCAATGCTTGTTATTTTGTCACCTTTTTTATGTATGTCATTCTCATTGGTGTGAGGTGATGTCTCATTATGGTTTTGATTTGCATTTCTTAAATGATTAGTGACACAGAAAAAAATTTTCATGTGTCTGTAGGTCATTTGTATGTCTTCTCTGGAGAGGAGTCTATTCAGATTTACTACCCAGTTTTTGAATATGCATTTTCAATTAATTGGATATTTGTATAAAAGAAAAATACTTGTGTTATACCAACCTCATGTTATATACAAAATCTAATTCTTACTTGAATATAGATCAGAAAAATGAAAGAGAGGACCACATACAGGAGAACATACTATCTAGAAGATAATTTAGGAAGATATCTTAATCCCTGTACTATATTTTAAAAGTTGACTGAAAAAGTGTCAATCATAAAAGAAATAATGGATTAACAAGTTGAAGTACATTGAAATTAAACAATGAAAATGTCCTGAAACACTGTCTGAATGAAATTAATTAATTTAATGGAATTACAAAGGAAAATTAAGAGAACTGAACATATTGAAAGGACATCAGTAAGAAGTAAAAGGGAATACTACAGAATGGGATAAGACGATTTCAGCACAAAATTTTTTATCATATATAGAATATATAAAGAACGCTAATTTTTTTAAATGGCAATCTCATCCCTCCCTGATAGGTAAATGACTTGACCAGGTACCTCATAATTGACATTATAGATACATATGGCCAACACCATATGAAAAGTTATTCAAAATCATAAATAAGTTGTAAAACATGCTGCACATACTCATAGAATGGCTAGAATTATAAATTCTAAAACATTGTGTTGAACGAAGGAGAACAACTAGAATGTTCAGACACTATGGATGGAAGTATATGTTGGTTCTGCCACTTTGGCAAAGTGACTGTATCTTGTATCATGAACATTTTCCTATCACCCGTGACCTAGCTTCTAGGTGTATGTACAAAGGGAATTCATATGCACAAAAGACTTGTATAGAATGACTAAAGTAGCATTTTTTATTGTAGTTCCAAACTGAGGCCAATCCAAATGACTCTCAAAAGTAGCAGGGAAAGAATATTTTAGAGAGGTCTTTTCAGAAACTAATAATGTTCATTTCTTGGTTTGGGTTATGGGTATTCATTTTTGTATGTTTTGTTACAATTTCTCTAACGCTTATTTTTGTACGAATTAACATTATGCTTAACTGTATAATTTATTTTAATTGAAGAAAAAAATGTAATAATTCTTATACAGGATACCTGTGGCTTGGACCAATTTGTTGTCAGTGGAGAGGGAAAGAAATGGATGGATTTGAAACTATTTTTAAAATAAAGTAATAGAAGATACAAGAGGTGCAGATAGATTGCATGGGTAAGAGGAATAATATAGAGGAGTTTTTGTTAGATGTAATGATACCAACACTACAGAGTTTGTTAGTTACTGTTTTCAGATCAAGCCAGATAAAAGAAAAAAATTTACATGTGTCAGTTGTTATTTTTAATTCTAAATCAGTTTAAAATTCCGGGGAAATCTGAAATATTAGTTTTCATTTCAGTGCTTTTGTCATTGTATTTTAATATATGATTCTTCTGATATAGGGTAATATTGGAAAGGAGACTGCAAGATGTCATTAGAGAAGCTCAACAGTTTACACTAGAAATCTAATGAATGCATCAGATGTTACACAAAAATTACAAATCAGCCTTTAAATTCAAAACTGCTAAGTAGTTTAGATAAGCTTTGATAAGTTTTAGATAACTTTTTACATTTCAATTTATATAGCTCCAACTGCAAAGAGAAAAAAAGTTAAAATTGTTCATTTTACCTCTTAATGATAGTGATTCAGATGAAAGTGACACAGTGAAGTTTTGAGACCAGACACTGCCCGGCCTTAGACTTGTATGTCACAGCAGTTGAAAGGTGTTTCTCAACCATGTTAACGTATTTCACTCGGATTTGCTGTGAGATCGTTAATTGTTCAAATTAAAATAGAAATGTTCTCTCTTACTTTGAAAGGGTATTAGGAGCAATTCAATACTAACATCAGGTGCAGCTGATTTCCAGCTCCATGTTAGTGGAAGCAATGACTGAAAGACTGGAGCAGTGCCATTTGGTGAACACAGGGACTAGACTGTTGTCCCCAGAGATGAGTAACAGCTAAGAAAATATTTTTAGACTTATATGAGCATATTCTGACAATAGTAGGGAATGGCACTCTGCATAGGATCAGACTAGTAACTGGAAGTACTAAGCATATGAACTAGTAGCATTATATATGTTTCCATCTTTGGAGAAGTCAGGGATAACTTGATTTTGCCAGTTTTCATGAAGAATATAGAATGTGTGCTGAGAAATCTTTTATCCTCTCAAGTTCTAAATTGCTTTATTCTCTAAAGTTCTAGTATCTTTAGAAATGAAAGACTATGTGTAAATGCATAACACTTATGTGTAAAAAAAATTGATAGTTGTATTTTTATCCTAGAAAGGCAAAAAAGACCTTCATAATAAGATGCTACTAAATTTGAAAGGAGGAAGTAAAACTCTCATTACTTGCTGATGACATGATTATATATATTGAAAATATCAAAAACTATCAAAAAAACTTCTAGAACTCATCAATGAATACAGTAAAGTGGCTGGCTACAAAATCACAAAAAATTGTGATTCACAAATTCACAAATTCACAAAAATGTGTTGCATTTTTATATGCAAACAATGCTCTAGAAGAAAGCAAAATCATGAAACTCACACCATTTAAAATAGAAGTTAAATGAATGAAATACCTGGGCATATACCTAACAAAGGAAGGAAATGATCTATACAATGAAAACTACAAGTCCTTAAAAGAAATAGAAAAATATCCCCTGCTTGTGGTTGGAAAGAAACAATTTCATTAAAATGGTCATCTTACACAAGGCAATATATAGGTTTAATGTATTCCCCATTAAAATCCCATGGACTTGTTTCCAAGAAACAGAAAAAAATATTAAAACTTGTATGGAAAAACAGAAGACCCCCAAATAGCCAAAGTAATCATTAGAAAGAAGAATGAATTTGAAGGGATTCCAGACTTTGAACTATATTACAAAGCAATGGTGATCAAAACAGTATGGTACTGGAATAATAACAGAGCCACAGATCAGTGAAATAGAACTGAATCACCAGAAACTGATCCACTCACATACATCAGTTAATCTATAACAAAGAACCCAAAGGCACATGATGAAAAAAGAAAGTCTCTTCAACAAGTGGTGTTAGGAAAACTGGACATTCATATTCAAAATAATGAAGCTAGATCACTCTCTAATACCATTCAGAAAATTCAGCTCAAAATGGCTTAGAGACTTGGGCATAAGACCAGAAACCATAAAGTTCTTAAAAGACAACATAGGAATGACTTTCCATGACATCAGTCATACAGAAAGCCTTTGGCGATTCAACTCTACCATCAAGGGAAACAAAAAGAAAAATAAACCGCTGAGACTACATCAAAATGAGGAGGTTTTTCACAACAAAAGAAAACATCACCAAAACCAAAAGGAAGTCTACTAATAGGGAGAAGATTTTCGCATTTGATATTTCCAACGAAGGCTTAATATCTAAAATATACAAAGAACTAATAAATTTAACAACAGAAGAACAGGCAATCCAATAAAATAAATGGGACAAGGAATTGGAGAGACAATTTTCTGAAGAGGTTATACAGATGGCCAACAGGCACATGAAATTATATTCCTACTCCCTGGCTACCATGGAAATGCAAATCAAAACAACAATGAAATATCACCTTATACTTGAGAAACTGTTATCCACATGTCTGGAAACAACAAATGTTGTCAAGGAGGTGGAGAAAGCAAACACTTTTACAGTGTTGGTGGGTGCGCAAATTGGTACAACTCCTATGGAAAACAGTTTGGAGATTCCTCAAAAAACTGAAGATAGAAATCCCATCATTCCACTTCTAGGCATCCCAAAAGCTGCAAAAGCACCCATCTGAAGACATGTTTGCATCCCAATGTTTATTGCAGCCCTATTTGCAATAGCTAAGAACTGGAAATTACCTAAGTGCCCAACATCTGATGAATGAATAAAGAAGATGTGGTCAAATATACAATGGAATGCTACATAGTCCTTAGAAGAGATGAAATCCTAACATTTGAATCAACATAAATGGAACTAGAGGGAATTATGCTAAGTGAAATAAGTCAAAAGAAAACAGATACCAGATGACCTCACTCATAGTTGGAATGTGAATAGACAAAACAAAAGAACAGATGAAGCATAAACAACCCTGAAACATTTGCAACAGAACTGAGGTTACCAAAAGGGAATGGGGCAGGTAGGGGCAAATGGTGGTGGAACCCATTGGACAATGGGGAAGAACACTTGGTGATTTGGTGGAGGGCATGGTATGTTGAAGCATAACTAAGAAATGGAGGAACTATACATAGACAATTATTTTAATGTGTTGAATAATTACTTCAATAAAAAAATTTAAAAAAAGGATGCTGCTACCTCTTATAGTTTTCAAAATGACATTTAATGACACATGGTTAATATGTATAATCAAATAACCTTAATTCATCTGAGCCAATTTTGACATTTGTTCTTCAAATGATTCTGAAATATGCATATCACATTTTCTCCTTAGTTTTACCATTTCAATTTTTATGTTTAACATACATTCAGATTAGAGTCAAGGTGAAGGATATGGTAACTGATTTTTTAACTCTGTGAAATACTTTCACTCATTTTGTTTAAGCCTTAATAATAGACAAATTTAGCAGTTTTGTTGTTTTTTTATTATTAAAGTTAATATCTCTGTGGATATTTGAAAACCACTTGTACTCTTGTTTTTAATTATAGCATGAGACATAATAGGAATTATTAGTTTATTTTCATTTTGAATATATTTATGCTCTACAGATTTTGAATGGCATGAAGGAAAAATGAAAATAGAGTATCTTAGATTCAGAGTATTTTTTTCTATTTAGATGGCACAGATATTGAATGTTCCTGAAGGACTTGGATGCAAAGATAAAATATACTCATCAGCAGATTGCTCCTTAGTTATTCTTAGAAGAAACATATGTAATAACAAGGCCTGCCAGAAAATAATTTACAATTTCTCTGTAGCACTGGGAGCCACTGATTCTTGATTGCAAATCAATACAGTAAAAGAAGAAAATTAGTCTGAAATGATGATAAACGTTTCATAGAATTTTTCTTTGAAAATATATTAGTTAATATTTTTTAATTGTGGGTGATATTTAGAAATGATGCTGAAATTTTTAGGTCAATGAATCTTCAATTACTTTTGAAATAGGCTCTTAGGTAAAGATATAAAGATAAAATATGCCATATTTTAATTAAAATTACTTTAAAACATCAAAATATATGCATTTTAATATAGGCAACTATAGCAATTATGTAAAGTTAAATATTTTTATATTGGCTTCTTAGTTTAAATAAATTCAAATTAAAAATATTAAATAGCCTTATTAAAATATATTTTACATCAACAAATTCACCCAATAAAAACATATGGTGATTTTCAATATATTAATATGATTGTGCACCATCAATATAATCTGATTTTATTGCATTTTCATCATACTAAAAGGAAATACACTACCTCTTACAGTTATTCCTCATTCTCATCCACTCCCAGCCACAAGTAACTATTGATTTACTTTCCATCTCTATCGATTGTCCAATTCTGGACATTTCATAGAAACAGAATCATAAAATATATGTTCTCTTGTGACTCGATTATTTCGCTTAGCATAGTGTTTCAAGATTTCTCAATGTTGTCGCATCAGTGACATCCTGAATGTAACTGGTGAGCATGGATGTTCGTGTTCCTGATCTTAGGGGTATTCAGTTTTGCTTCATTAAGATGTTGATTTTGATCTCTTGTAGATACCCTTATGATGTTTATGAAGTTCCTTTTCTAAATTGTTTGAGTTTTTATTTTAATCGTGAAAGAATATTGGTTGTTATAAAAATCTTTTTCTGCATATATTGAGATTACTGTGTGCTTTTGTGCTTTATTCTGTTGATATGGTATATTGATTTTTTCCAGATATGAGGTTGGTATTTTAATTCCTGTCATAAGTTTCACTTTATCTCAGTGTATAATGTATGATGCTTTTTATTTTTGTTGAATTTGTTTAGTCTTTTTTTTTAGAATATTTGCCTCTACATTCATATGGAATAACAATCTGTGGTTTTCTTTTTTCTTGTTCAGTCTTTGATTTTGGAATCAAGAGTTAATTGACTTGAGAAGTGTTCCCTCCTATTTTTTTGAAGACTTTGTCTAGGATTGCTATTGATTATTCATTAAAAGTTTGGTAAAATTCTCCAGTGATGCCATCTGGGGCAAGAACTTTCCTTTATGAGAAGTCTGTTACTACTCATTCAATCTTTTTGCTTCCTACAGATTTATTGAAATTTTCTATTTATTCTTGAGTCAGTTTAGATAGCATCTTTCTAGATATTTGTCCAATTTATGTTACCTAATTTGTGATTTGGCATGCAATTGGCATAGTATTCCTTTTAGTTTCTTAAGGTCAGTATTAATATGACTCATATACTTCAGATTTTAGTAATTCAACTTTTTTCTCTGTTGTGTTATTATAATTTCTATTCATTTAGCGTAAAGTTTGCTAAATCTTACTGCTCTAGTGTTCTTATTTTCACTTACATGCTTAAATTCTGTATCTGTTCATTCACTTCATCCTTTGTTATTCAGTCATTAGACATATTTATAATGACAGCATTAGTCTTCGTAATTCTAATGTCAGATTTTGTTTGGTTCTGTTTTTGTTAACTACTTTTACTCCTGATTACAAGGCACCTTTTCCTACTTCCTGTGTATGCTTGGTAATTTAGGATTTTGTGCTGAATACAATTTTATTTTTGGTGTAATCTGAATTATTTATTCTTTAAGACTTTCAGATTTTGTTTTAACTTGCAATTACTTTACTAGTAGATATCTTAATTCTGTCAAGCTTCATTTTATGCTTATTAGGATGTCTATTTTACATTTGTTCTCAATTCTAATATGTGATTCTTATTTTAAGCATAACTTTCTAGTATTCACAAAGATCTCAACAATATCTCTCTAGTCTAGATGAGTTGAATTTATGATCTCTCCCAGGATTGCATTCCTTTTGTTATCTCTAATAAAACTTCCATCACATTAGCAGCTCTTTTCTAAACCATATGGTATATCATTCTGTATGTGACCCCAGAAGACTTCCTTTTGTAGGAACTGTTTTACTTATATTTGTATATTCTGACTATCTAGCAGAGTACTTAGCATATGGTTACACTCAAGAAGTAAAATTGGAAGTGAACCTTTGTTCAAGAATGCATCAAGATTATATAAAACTATGTAAAACCAAAGGGAGACCCTATTTTAAGAATTTTAATTACATAGTATTAAAAGACAAAATATTTCAAACTAATTTTCAGTATTTTCTTCAGTATATAATTTGAAAAAGATGTATAGGAAATACAATTTCATTTACTATTTTTGAAATGCTTATATTAATTTGGCTTACAAATTCCATGATATTACTAAATTAATTCATTTCAATTTACAATTGACGTTTACATGTGTCCAAAGTGTTGAAGTTAGAAGTTTATAAAAGTTTATAAATATATCTTCAGCTATAGCTTCATCAAAATATTAAAATTTTAGTTATAATTGAAAAAGAAAAACTTTGTATTCAGAGTCAGAAAAATGCAATTCTCTCTCTAACTCTGAATCACCATGATATGCTGAGTCATTTAGATAGGCAGAATCTGAGACTTCTCACTGCTAAAATGGGATGTTGTATTAGTTTCTTCAAGTTGTTTTGAGGATTCATTGTGGTACCATGGAAAAGTGGTTTTGTGTTATTTCTTACACGGTAGGTACTTAGTAATATTAACAAATTTGAATTGGAAGGTGAATCCCAATCAAAACAATGTTTAAACTTGTAATAATGTCATAAACTGAATTTTGCATATAATTATTGAAAAATAGAATTAAAATATCATTTTGTTTTTAATAACAGCAATAATTTATTCTGCTATTCAGACCAGATAAGCTGGGCATTCTCATTTTGCCTGAGGAATAAATGGTAAATCATATGGTCTCTTTCACAAACTACAGTAAAATGAGTCATAGATTTTTAGGATTGAGAAGTAAAGTCCTGCTGTTTTTATTAATGAAATTATTTCCATTTGGCAAACTGTTTCTGGCCATGTTATTAGGCTCTAGTATACACATAAAGCCTCATTATGGAACATCAAAAAATGCGACTATTGCATTTGAGTTCTACCTTATGAGTTATGTATTGTCAGACCCATCAAGTCCTAAGGTCAATTGGGGATGTTCAGTGGAAAGAGAATATTTATAATTGAATCTGAGTAGCTCTCAGAAGTATGAGTTATATGAATAAAACTCCCTATCTCTCATATTATCTCTATTGTACTAACACATCTCCTTCAGCTTTTATGGTTTCTGGGGATCCACAGTCAACATCCATTTAACCAAGAAGAAAAAGATGGAGACTCCTGGATGGGTGATTTAATATATTGGTGCAAATTAAAAATGGACTGTTACTATAGAATAGCCTCAGTCAGACATGGCCTTCAAGAAGGTAGTGATAAAAACAATAAAAAATCTTTCTAATAAGTATGGTTTCAAGCAATGCATTTGGTCATCATTTTCATGTGCATGATGTAGGTAAGATGAATTAATTGGATTGTTAGAAGCTTGGATGGGAAAATATTGAGCATATTAGAAAAGCATTTAGATAGATTTGTTGGAGTGAGTGCAAAATGTGTGGATTTTAGAGACTCTGAGAGACCAATGAACAATCAGTTGGATGACTCATGTTTCATTAAGTGAAGGTCAGCTCTATTTTATCCTCAGTCACCCCAATGCTTATACAATGATGCTGGGGATAACGCTGTATATAGACCCTAGAGTATGAGGCTTATTTTCACTGAGACTGACCTAGCTCTTGTGATTACTGAAAGTCAACTTACCTTCATTTATGCCCAGTGCTGAACTCCCAATATAATAATATCTTTCAATGAGATTATCCATCCACTGGCTGATGATTCTATAACCCTTTTATTCTTAAGAAGGCCTCAATTCACCTTTACTAGGTTTGAATTTTTTTCTGAGAATAAGTGTATCTTATTTCCCTGGTCATCACCACTATCTAAAAAAGCTTACTTAAAGCATTTAATTTATCAGTGCAGTGCCTAGTACCAAAAAATCTCTCATAAGGCAAAGAAGATTGAACAATGGGCTTATGTATCATTGTTTTATATGCTTCAGTGCCTTAAGGCTGTTAGCCTGATAAAATATTTAAGTTGTGCCCCTTTAAAAACAATATTTCAGGATATTGGGGAAACTTAAGGATGTAGTATATATTTTGAACCATTTGTACACCTAATTGTTAACCTGAGATAAAGATAAAGGGGTTAAATGACAGTGACCCACTTAAGAAATTTACTTCCATCCCTCAGATTTAGGCTCTACTGGGCTAGAGGTACTTGTTTTTCAGAGAATGAATTAGGGAAAACCTCTACCAAGGGAAAAAATAATTTCCACTAACCTAAAGTTGTGGGTGTGTCACTTGGTTATTTTAGTTTCCTTATCCAAAAGACTAGAGGGCAGGAATTACTATGGTGGAAGGATTAATTGACTCTCACTATTCAGAAGAGATAGGGCTGTTGTCACATAATATGGATATTTAGGAGTGTATTTGGAATTCAGGGAATTCACTGAAAATATTTTTTGCTGTTTTCATACTCTAATAACAAAAATGGGCCACTGTAGTAGCTGTGGCTTCATTTGAACATTTGAAACTCTCCAACCCTTCAGAGACAAAGGCTTCAGTAAAGCGCCACAGGCTAGTAAAAGTGCTGGTTAAGGGTGAAGGGGATCTATAATGTGTAGTTAAGGAGGAAGATGATGAATATCATTTATGGTCTCAGGTACAATTGCAGTAGCAAGGACTGTAAAAGGTACTACTAACCTTCTTGTATTCTTATATGTGATTGTCAATGATTATGAAATTGGAGAACCAATGACAGGATAGAATGAAATTAGTTTGGCACATGTGTGTATCTTATTAGTGCAGAGATCAACTGTTGAAGCTGAATTTGTAGTCTACTCCTCTCTCCTCACTCTTAACCACTTAAGAGTACACTGTCCATACTTAGGTCATCTAAAACCAGCGTTTCTTTGCTGCAGAACTTTCTTTGATATGGATGTCTTGAAATATGTTGGAAAGGCCCTGGAATTAAGACTTTCCTCTTCCTGGGAATACTACTCAATCAATGACCATATATTTGGTATATAGATTTCCCAGCTTCCTCACTCTTCATGTAGGATTAGCTCTTGACCCTATCTTCTACACTAGCTTCCAGAGTTTTCCAAGTAGAATTAAGTTCCAGTTGATTATATTGTTATTTGGTTTGGTAACACACTATTTATTAGTGGTTCTTGCTGACTAAATTCTCATCTCCTTCACTTCCCCCCAAAATTAATTAACCTCAAATCTTTTCCCAGATATTTGCTTCTAGAGAAACCCAAAATAAGACAGAATTATATAATAATATGTAAAAGATGGAACGGACCTAAACATTACTCATTAGTTAAATTATGATCTAGTCATATAATTAAAACAATGATACAAATGTATGTCCTGATAATGAAGAGTAGTCACATGTAAAATCAGGCTATTGAATATGTATAATATCATAGTTTAAAGAAACTAAATATTAATGTTTATGTAAATTCCAAATATGTACATACATATACATATACACCTATGCACACAAAAATGGTAAGAGAATCATGAAGATTTTAGTTGTTTTTTTCCTTATCTGGAGTTTTAAATTTTGTACAATGAATATCTATTGCTTCTCTTTTGATAAAATATTTAAAGGGAATTGAGCAAAAAGGGATTGTTAATCTTTTCAGTTTTGTGTGTCTCTTATTGTTTCAGTTGAGTTGTTCAGGAAATGCAATTTGATAAACAGAATGTTGCCTCACTGGAGAAATTCTGCAGTAAACTTTATATCCTCTAAATAATGTGTATACCTGCAAAGGCTTATATATCATGTATCTATCACTTGTCAGTCTATGCCACTCAAGGAAGTAACTGGGCACTTTAGAAAGACCTACTGGTATTCTGAACTATCGAATTTGAGTATACTTGTAGTTAGCATTCCTTCTTTCCAACAAACACACACACACACACACACACACACACACACACACACACCCCTCTTCCTCTTTGCCCTTTTCTGTGTTTCTCACAATAATTAGTAAGTTTGGAGTCTTAAACATATCAATTACCCAGAATCTAGACTCCACCTAGAGAGAGTCCCTCTCCCTAATGATCCTATTTTATTAGGTTTACACTTCTGATGAAAACCAAGTCTTTGATACCTGAACTTGTTTTTAAAGAATGTTTCTGACATATTTGGAAACATCTGAGCCCTTTCTTGCATTAGAATCATTTACATTAAAAAAAATTACAAACCAAATTATAAATCTCGAAAGGCGTTTTAAGAAAATCTTCACTGAAACTTCTTAAAAAGAAACAACAAGAATACAACACTAAAATACAGCCACAGACTTTGCAAAATGCCTTTCCCCCACTTTTCTCCACCCAAATTCCTTTCCCCCGGCAGTTCAGTTTTCTTCTTTTGGCTCGCTTCATCTCACATTTGGAGTTAAGATCACTCTCTCTGCTTCTCCCACCCTTTGATGCTGTCCTCCCACCCTCTGATTCCCTTTTCTTCTTCAGTGATATCTCCATGCCTCTGCCAGTGTAAAGCAATTTCACTCTAGTGTTCCCTCCATTTCTTCTCTATCATATCAATCAAACCAGCATATCAAGTATTAAGACTGAGCAGTGGGGGTTCAGGGACTGGAGTAGGAATAAAGAGACTACTCCTTAGAAAGAGCATGAATCCCTGTGCTATTTTTTTGATAGCCTTGTTTGAGTTATCAAATTATATGAGCTCTATCATGCTATGAGTATGTGTTTGTGTGTATGGAATTTTATATTTCTAGTTACATGTATAATGACTAGTTGAATTCTCTTATGCTTATTCTTGATGCTCCTCCTCTGCTTTTCAGACAGAGGGAAGGCAAGTGCTTCACTGCAATATAATTACATTGTACACCCATCAGCAAGTCTCTTACAACCTTGGAACAACCCCCAAGAGTTTGGATGCAATGGAGCAAACATGAATTGAACCTAAATATAAAAAGAAGGTACTTATTTTACTTATTTATGTATTAAGGACAGACTTATTTACATTCCACTGCACCATAAGATTTGGAAATTTCTTTAATATTGACAAATCACTAAGTTGCAAGGAAATTTAAGAGCTCATACAATCTATCTTTGCTTTATTCTTGATCCAAAGTAAGCATATCATTAAAATTTTTGAGAAAAGATAAAACGTTAGTTGCTATTAGTCAAAAAGTCTTAGTTTTCAAAACTATTATATTTTTAGCAAAAATTAAAATAATAGAACATTTCTTAACAACGGACAAATAAGAGTGCTGTCATAACCATGTGTTCAGTATCTATAAAATTTTAATTTCTCTAAGAATTTTATGCTTATATGCTTAACATATTGCAGAAATAGAAATGGAATTAAGCAGTGTTACATATGGGGAACAACAAATATTTGGGTTGTACTTTACAAGATTCTAATGGGAAAGCTGAAATGATTATATACAACATTTGCCAAAAGCCCTCTCCCAAACCATTGATATTAACTTATGCTCAGTTGTCTTTCAGTTCTTTATCTTAGGAAATGGGAGAATAAAAAGTTATGTATATGTATATATTAAAGTAGCACTCACTTGAAAATTACTTTGTGCATTTTAATCAGGAAATACTATATCCGTTACTCAGAAACCTGTCAATTTTTTGAAGTCCATGTTATAAAATATACATTGTTAGACATTTAATACAGGGGCTCAACACAGAGATTAAGTATCCAAATTTGGTTACTGCTAAATTAAACTGATGGATACAAGGACATCAAATATGTTTTGATGCTGTGCCTTTATTCATAGTGATACTATTTAATGAAAATATTAAGACTTCCTTTTTAAAGACTGTGTTTTAGAGGTCTGTTAATGTCTCAACTTACTAATTCATTTCATATTGACCATTTTGAAATCTAGAATAATTTTACAGGACCCTTATGTGCTTACGTTTTCTTAAGATGATTGCCGGCATGATATTCTGGCATTGAACATGAAAACACGAGTATTCTATAACCACTAAAAGTAATAATTAACACAAGGCGTCTACTATGCTACATGCATCATCTTATTTACTCTCATAATAACCTAATGAGGTAGCAATGTTATTCCAGTTTTACAGATAAATAGAGAGCCTAAGAAGTTAATTGATATCTAATTCCAAATTCATGTTCTAAAAATTGTGCTTATTTGATGTGATGGAATAAATTAAAAGAAATAGCAGCAGCCAAATATAGTATTTGCTCTATATATTGAATTTTTTTTCATTTCTATTATAAGCAAGCTATTAGATATCTTAGCATAGTGTATTGCCCAGAGAAAATACTCAATTAATGACTGATGAATAAACATGGATAACAGATGTTGATGCTAAACTGAGAAAAACAATTTTAAAATGTAATTTTGAATAATGTATTTTATAGTTGACAGAATTAAACAATTATGAGTCTATTTATTGTGTAAATGAACAAAATGTTATTGAAAATCCTTAACATCCATGTATAGCAGTATACACCTGTCAGTGTGAAAGATACTTCATTGTTCAGAAGAAACTCTATGTTAATGACAGGCTCTGTATACATCAAGCATGACCTGGAAATTTTGAAATGTCAGTTGTATAGTATTTTAGTGGTATAATGATAATAATTATTGAAATTTAGGTTCCATTCAACATCAAATATAGTGTTCATGTTCAAAACTATGATGTTCTGTCTATGTATTTTAATTGTCATTTTACAAATCATACATTATCATGCTAACAGTTTTTTCTCTCTGAAGGTTATTGAATATTAAGGAATACTTTGTCCATTAGATGCTTGAAAGTGACTTAAATCTGCTAACTTTTGGACTATGTATCCATTTGGGCCTGTGTGTGTGTATGTTAGCTATTTGTGGCATGTTGCTGTAACATGTTATTGGATATTTTCTCATATTTGACAGACAGGCTTTCTAGTCAGTTTTTCTTTATTTCAATGCCTTGAAACATTTGCATCTGAATCATCTGAGTTTTTGGTGAAAAAAATGTAAATTTCTAGACCTCCCACTGACCTACTAATTCAGAATAACTAGAAACTAGGAGCTAGAAATCTTCAGTTTTTAACAAGTTCCTTGAGCGAAGTTTAGGTCTCTAAAGTTTGAAGCACTGAAGTTTGAAAACTACACCTCTAACTCATAACAAGTATCTTTTTTTTATTTTCAGAATTTATAGGCTATGCAACATGTTAGTGACTTTGCTTAACTTTAGCTTATTCTTTTCTGAAGACTTCGGAAGTAAAATTTGTGCTCAAGTTCTACCAATTTGAATGTTTTAATAATAATTTTAATAATATTTATTTTGTTTACAAAGTCATACACATTCTGAGACACTGAAATCACCTGTCAGTCACCAGAGTTCCAGTGTCCATGGTGTCCACCTTGTTCCCTTCTCCTCCTCTCCCCGCTTACCCCTGACATGGCCATCGTCACGTGTCCTGCAAATTTTTCTGGGATTTATCTATTATTTGTTTCATTTCATTATATTCCACATATTGGTGAAGCCATCCTGCATTTCTTTTTCTTTCTGACTTATTTCACTTAACATGATCCACTAACTCAGATTTCTCAACCTGTCTTATTCCCTTGTGGTTTCAGAAAATATCAATATTTCTCAATGTCCATTAAACTCTTTGTGCAAATATGGCATCGAATTTCAAGTCATCAGAGTGGCCTTTACAATTTTAGTGGGATGTCGTTTATGGTTTTTTTGTTAGTTTTTTTTTAATCTTTTTCTGGGGAGTAGGAGCAAGCTGCTATTTTAACAAGTTGCCTATGCCTTGTGTCTGTTGTTTAGGAATAGAGGCTGAATTTGTCTTTAGGAGAATATTGTTGCTTGGTTTTCAGAAACATACACACGCCTCAGAGAACATTTTAATAGACTTTTTAATGATAAAACATATAGAAAAATGGTGTTCTGAAAGGCAGAAATTTGAGTCAATAAGAAAATAAATAACTCCCTAATAATGTGAAAGATCATCTTTATTTTGAGCTTGGAGTAGTAATCTCAGAACTTTGTAAGGCATAATTTGGGTTTCAATATTGGCTTAGGAATTCCCTTTCTAGTGGGGCTCTTTCTTGCAACAGTAGAGAGAAAAAAGTCCAAGGAAAGATCTAGAAAGGATTCTGTGGAGGATCAGAGCAAAGAACTCTAAACCAAATGCTGTCAAATTTTTTAAATAAATTTTTGATAAAAATTTAAAATATTCTAGGTTAAAATTGCTTTTATAATCCTGCATTTTCCCTCAGATTCACAAGGTTACAATAAAAGTTTATAACTGTCATAGCTTGGTAGCATCTCTTCTTTCTTGCTCCCCAGTAAGACAAAGTACCAGTAGGAGGAGCACAGATCTTGATAATAGCCCTTCAATGTATGTGAAGTCAGACAATCGACAAGCAACAATCAGTACCACTGACAGTGCTTACTTTTACACAAATTTAAACTTATATTTGTATTACATATTACTCAAAATTGAATAAGGTAGCTCTAAGCTTCTTCGTTAAATCTACTCTTCTGAATCATTTTTTGATTCAGAGTTGATATTTTGTTTTTTCCAATAGTTTTTTGGTGATGCAGAACATTTTTAGAGTGTTCCACTATTGACATCAGGATATTTTTCCTAGCAACTTATGCTCATTTTTAACTTCTTGCTGTGGGACTCTTGGGAACACACCAAACAAAGCTGTGTTCTTTCCTCAGGTTGCCCTTATATCTCAACATTCAGAATGTTGAGATATTACCTTGACTAATTTTGCCATCAAGAATAACTAACAAGTGGTAATTGTGATGATAGTGATAGCTATTTTATAACTGCTACCTGTCTGTCAGTGATCTAAAATTTCCATTGATTATAGGACACATGTTACATCAATGGTATTAAAATGTGAACAAATATGTCCCTCACCCTTGGTAAAATGCAGTGCTTAGAGAGTTTAACTTTTTGTAATCATAGAGGATGAGGACTTGGGGGTTTTAGTTGAATAATAGAGTATCCCTCCCCCAAGACTGAATAATTTGGGAGTATACAAGTTATAATTGCATTAATTTGCAATTTTTATGTCTTCGCTTATTGAAATGACAAATACATATATTTTTAAAATGTGAATTGTCATCAAAAATGATTTAAAAATAATACATGAGATGTCAGGTTGTTATAATTAATTATTACTTATGAATAACTATTTCTTTAGTTCTCTAACAATCCTTCACTCTCATGACACTGTCCTTCAGAGATAAGAAGCAGGAAGACTTTAATGAAAACGTCAGCTAATGTAATTATTTAAAAAGGATGAGCTAATTTTAAAATATGCAAAGGCTGGTTAAAATTATCCTTAAATTATGTTTAAATTGTAGGGGTTAAATGGAGGCAGAAGAGCTTCTTTAAAAAAAAATCTTAATATTGATGTGCCCTGTTGAAGTATGGTTAGGTCAATCACCTCCGTAGGAGCAAGCCACATATCCCTGAATTCAAGTCCCTGGTACAAGGTGTGGGGGTCAGGGAAGCAACCAGTGTTAACAACTAAATATAAATAAAATAAAGATGCTGCTACCTCCTATCTCTTCCTACCTACCTGCCTACTTTCTTTCATTCCTGCCTGCAACTATCCTTTAAAAAAAACAGAAGACTTAATCTAGAGGTGACATCACAACATGGCCGAGTAAAGAGCTTCAGAGAGGGTCCTCCTGAAGGTATAACTAGAATCCAACTATTTTCACCGTCAATGCGTATCTATCTATCATTAAAAAAATAACATTTGATCCACACATCCTATTTCTGATGGTAGATGAAAGTGACTTGAGAAACGGCTCCTGGAGGGGGTGGAATCAGGAGAGGCAGGATGGTGGCCACAGAGGTTGCATTAACTAGCAAAGGCAAAGATGAAGAAGGGCACACACTGAAGTCACCCATGCCTGGGTGTCAGAGTTCTCACAGTGAAATCTAAGAACGGCACCAGCTGGGAATTCTGTAACAAAATCCTGGACCCCAGAAGATGGTGATTAGAAATCCAACAGGAGCTGACTGAAGCTCCTCCTCCACCTTTTGGTGACAAAGGCTGATACCCAATGAGAGATTGATCAATGTCGCATAGGTAATTAAAATAACCTCTGGGAACAAATCAGGATCAAATCTGTTAACAGGTAGGAAAAGGCAGTTTTGTACCTAGTGCATAGTTTGCTTTTTCTCCCCACCAGACCTCTAGAGTTTTTCTCTTGCTTCCTTCCTCCCTCCCCACCTGAGGCCCAGACAAACAAAAATGATAGTCAAAACTAGAGACAGAGTAACATCTACTGCAAAAAAAAAAAAAACAAAGAAAAGAAAAGAAACCAAGCCACACCAAAGAAAATCTTGAAGAAATTACCTCAGAACCACAAATAGTTCAGATGAAAATCTTAAAACCCCAGAGATCAAATCTGAAGACTCATAATGATAGGATCTAACTGACAAAGAATTCAAAACAACAATCATGAAGAAACTTAATGAATAATAAAAATCTCAGTTAAACACTCAAAGGCCAGTCCACGATTTCAGAAAAGAAGTGATAGATTATAAGGACTTTTTGGCCTTGGAGATAAGGCCTATATAAAAAACAAAACAAAAGATTCTGGATATGAAGTATGCAATAAATGAATTAAAGACAAGAGTGAGCAACTTCCAAAAACAAGTTAAATCTCTAAGAAAAGAATATCACAAACTGAAGATTAAAAAGAGATGACTGTCATGGAAGAGGAGACAGAAACAAGGTTTACAAAAATGAAAAAAAATACGGTGACTTTAAGATTCCTTGAGAACAGACTTAAGGATAATGGTTATCCTGGAAGGTAAAGAGAAGATAGGGGAAGCAGAGGGCTTATTTAAAGAAGTAATAGCTGTGAACTTTTCAAATCTGAGACAAGAACAAATCATGGAAACTGGTATAATGGTACAAGAAACTGTATAATGCCTAAATTTCTAAATGCAATAAAAACTATGCCAAAACTCACCATTGTAAAACTATCAAAAGTCAGCGATAAAGAAAACACTAAAGGCTTGGAGGGAAAAGAAGACCATAACCTACAGAGGCACTTCCATTAAATTATCATTAGATTTCTGAGTTGAAATTCTAAAAATCAATAGAGTGGAATGCCATATTTAAAATACTAGAATTATATAAACTGTCCATAATAAAATGTTTAAATCATCAGTCGAGAATACTCTGCAAAAACTATCTTTCATATATGGAGAGACAAAGGTTTTCTCAGATAAACAAAAACAAATGGCCTTTACCACAGCCAGTTCTGCCAATAAATGTTGAAAGGAGTTCTTCAACATGGAAATAAAGATCCATAAAACTATGTGAATGGAATAGAAAAACAGACAAATAAAGAGAAAATTAGAATAGAAAAATAAATAGAAACTATGTAAATAAAGATAAAAACAAATTAGAATCATAAACAGAAATAAAAGGAGCAACAAGCAAGCATTAAAGGGGAAAGAAAACATGGAATTTGTATAGGTAAATGACAATGATTTGATATCAACTCAGAAGAGACTATTTTACATTTGTAGTTAGCTATAATCTTCATGGTCACTAAACCTAAAATTGGGCAAGAGATACGTAGCAGGGAAGATGAAGAAACTGAAGGAACCACCATGGAAAAACATCAAATGCAAAGGCAAATAGAAGCACATGGAAAAATCAACAAAATTATGAAGCACTTAGATAACAGAAAATAAAATGTCATTAAAAAATGACAATTCCATATATCAATAATCACCTAAATATGAATGGACTGAACTCATTAACCAAAAAAAAACACAAAACACAATGTCTGAAAGGATTGAAAAAAGGGTCTATCTACATTATGTACTCGAGAAACACATATTAGATCCAAAGACAAAGATAGGCTCATAATGAAAGAATATTGTAAAGTGTCTCAAAACAATGACACAAAATGCTACAATACTAATATCAGGCAAATTAGTCTTTCATTCCAAAAGGGCAGTATGAGATAGAGATAGAACTGCCATTTGATCCAGAAATTCCACTGCTAGGTACATATTCAAATATATGGAAACACTAAAATAGCAATCAGAAAAGATATTCTCATTCCTATATTCATAGCAGCACAATTCACAGTAGTCAAGACATAAAATCAACCTAAATGCCTGTTGACAAATTGTGGATAAAAAAGATGTGGTATTCAGTAGAAGAAAACATAGACAATATGTTCCATGGCATTGATCTTAGAGATGCCTTTGGGAATTCAACTCCAGCAGCAAGGGAAACAAAAACAAAAATAAACAAATCAAACTAAAAAGCTTTGGCACAGCAAAATAAACTATAATCAAATGAGACAAAAAAAAAAACAAAACAACCCTACAGAGTAGGAAGTATTTGCTCATCATGCATTTAACAAGGGCTTAATATCCAAAATTTATAAAGAACTCAGAAAGCTCAACAACAGAAAACAAACAATTCAAGCAAAAAATCGGCAGCAGATCCAAATAGACAATCTCCAAAGAAGACACAGAGATGGCCAACAGGCACTTGAAAAAGTGCTCCTCATCTCTGGTTATAAGGGAAATGGAAATAAAAATAATAATGACATATCACTTCACACCTGAGAGTATGGCTATTCTCCAAAAGACTGAAAGCAACAAATGTTGATGAAGATATGTAGAAAAGGGAACACTTTTACACTCTTCAAAGGTGTGTAAATTGGTTCAACCATTATGCAAATCAGTATTTAAGCCCACAAAAAATTGAGAATGGAAATTCTATATGATCTCATCGTCCTACTTCTGGATGTTTACCTGAAAACATAAAAACACAAATACAAAACGATAGGTGTGCCCCCTTGTTTATTGAAGTGTTATTTACAATAACCAAGAAATGGAAACAACCTAAGTATCCTTGGAAAATGAGTAGATAAAGAAGCTATGGTATATATACGTAATGGAATACTACACAGTCTTTAAGAAGATGAAATTCTGCAATTTGTGGCAGCCATGAATAAAACTAGAGGGGATCATGCTAAGTAAAATAAGTTAGAAGGATAAAAGACAAATGCTGAATTATCTCACTAATACGTGGAATTTAAAAACAAAATGAAAGCAAGTGAATAAACTAACCCTTGAACATTGACAACATAACTGAGGTTATCAGAGGGTAAGGTGTTGGTTGGTTGGAGCAACGTGAAGTGGAGATCCAATGAGTAGTGGTAGACTATTAGAAATCTGGTGCTGGGAATGATGTCTTATTATATATTTGATAAAGAGTGAACCTGCATATCTAAACATATTATTTGGTAAATTAGATTTATATCATTAAATTTATAAAATCAAAAAAGATGTGGCATTCTGTAGATTTCTACTATTAAGGAAGATTAAATCATGTCTTTTGCAACAACCTAGATGGAACTTGAGGTGATTATGATAAGGGAAATAAACCAGACAGAAAAACAATGCTGGATGTCTTCATTTATAAGTGGAATAGAAAGGAACAAAATGAATAAACTAACAAATCATAATAGAATTCTCTTAGACTGTGCAGTTGAGACTGTGATTACCAAAAGGGAGTTGGGGAAGAGTGAGGGGACCTAGTTGAAAGAGTAAAAATGATATTAATAATTGGTTCTAGAATGCTAGTGGTGTTCACCAAATGATATACCAAATGATATGTCTGAGGTGTGGATCTATTCTCTTGAAATTTACATAGTATTTTAAACTAATGAAATATCAATAAAAATAAATTTAGATATAATAATTTAAATTTATTACATATATACATTATTGAATGTTTGCAACCTGTTACATACTGAAGCACTTACAAAAATCATGAAGTCATATAATTTCTTTTCATTTAGAACCAGAAATTAGAATATACTTCTTAATGGAGAAATCATGAAGATGTACTTTACAGTTCAATTGTAACACTGAGCACATAGAAATCTCTACTAAGTAACTTACAATAATTTGTGGTTCAAAACATAGAGATATTATAGTTGATTGGTTTGCCATGTAGAATGTCTACCAAAACCACAAAGACAAATATATCTACTTCAAAGCCAGATGTCTCTTTAAAATTATCTAACCTAGTCCGCTATATGGCAGTTCTCAGTTAATTTTTTTTTCTAGTAATAAAGAAAATTATTTTCACCCAGTCTTCTCTTATCTTCCTCAGAAACATAAATTCTGACTTCAGGATCTTGGCCAAATATCTTGGCTGTCTTATCTAGCTATGAGAGCTTCTCTTCTTGCCCTGTAAGTAATTTGTTCTGGTCCGTTATCATTGAACTCTTTAAGTAGTGAAGTGATACTTGATAGATAAACACAAAAACTACTATGGAACGGGTAGAACTTTAGGAACCCTCAAATCACAGTGTGTGTGCAGAAATCTCCTTGCATTAGGAGAACCAATTATGAGCTCCACTAGCTGGCACATTCTTGAGAGAAATTAAGGATATCTATAATCCCTGAATTCTCAATATTAATGTAGCTTTTAAGTATACTTTAATGTAAACATTAGATCTATCTGGAAATTCTCCTTGCTGATTATCACTTCTTATATTTTGTTTGGTTGTCAAGCTAGGTCAGTCACTGAATGAGGAAGAAGTATTTATCTACATTTTATTAAGAACTTAAAAAAAATAGAAAATATATTGACCAGTTCAGTTTTCTGAAAACATAAAGAACTATTTTCTCCCTTACTGAGTCAATCAACCTGGTAGATCATCTCTCCCTATAATGCAAATTATAGCCAATAATTTTTAAAATTATACTATTTACAAAATTATTTCTGTTTCATAAACCAATTAATATAAATTGAAATAACAGCAAGCAAACACAGCTAGGGAAGGGGACTCCTACTGATCTTAGTCATTCTCTTCTACCCATTCCTAATAACAGAAAGCAGACTATAAAGGAAACCTAATGTAGGCTGACCATAATGTACCATTTAAAATGAGACAGTACCATTTCTTTTTTCATATTTCCCAACTATTCCATTATTTTAAAATGTCAGCTTTGTCCCACTTTTGATAAACTAGGGCCACTTCAACACAGGGCCAAGGGTCAGCTGAGTTGCCTTGGGTTCAGTTTAGGCCCAAAAGCATATGCCCCTTTTGCCTTCGTTCAAGATGGCCCTTGCTAGCACTGGCTGTAGCAAACTGCTGCTGCTACTGTTCCCACCTGCTGTGAGGAAACAGGAGCTGGGTGTGAAGAGGACTCCTCCACATCCCATACACCTGTTTCTTCAAAGGAAGCAGTACACCACAGTGTGGTTGCCACAGATAAATACTATGGGAGGTATTTCTGGCACTGTGGAGGTTATCTCTGGCACACTGGGTTATTGAACACTTGGCACTGGCATGGTTAAAGCAGCATATGTTTTAGGCAGGGCATTTAGAACAGGGCTTACAGAGGTGCCATATTTGGTTTTCACCTAAGGTGCCAAAATTCCTTGCATTGGCTCTGGTCATTTGTATGAAGTCCCACCTGGCCACATGTCATTACTATGCTATTACCAATCATCATGGCATAGTACTTACTCATTGCTGGCCTGGCTGCTCTGCTTCTGGTCAGATTGCTCCACCTCTGGCTTCCCCTTAGTCACCAGCATATAACCCTGCCCCATTTTTGCCATCCCAATGTCCCAATGTATCTCAAGAAAATATGGTCAGCCTACAAATGTAGTAAGTCACACTTCCCTTACCTTCGTTCTGTTTTTTTCACCTCTGGAGACAAACTCTTTATGGGTTTTCATGTGTTTGTTTATTTGCTTGATTATTTGCATTTACCACCTCTGGTCTATATTTTCCTTTATGACTTGCTTTCTTTTTTTCCCGTTCATTGTGATTTTCATTCTGAAATGGCCTGGTTCAATGATTGAAGTGAGAAACTAATAAAATATAACTCTATGTACATGATTTAAATGTTAAAGTTTAGACAGATAAAAGAAAACCAAGGATCAGAGTGGTTTAAAGCTCACCTAAATGAGAAAACCAAATATCAGCAATGTTCTTTCCTCTCCTTGCAAGCATCTGTTCTCTCACTAAGGGTTTAATTTAACCTTCCCCAGCATAGCCATAATGTCTCTGTCCCCTGAACACTGACTCTTTTGTTTTTTGTTCTTGATATCGAAATCAGTAAATCACAGGACCAGGAAGATTCTAAGTAGTCAATTAGTGACTTGAAAACAGTAACTAGTAGGTTTTCATTATATTAGTAGGAAACTTGTCTCCTTTGTGTCAACTTTTTAATCTGACCATTTTAGCAGGCATGGGAAGCACGTTAAGATTTCATGAGCTCCCTGTGGTTAGAATGTATATTATTATGTAGGTTGTTTGATTTAATACAGCAAACCATTGAGGTGCAATTTGAGGAAAATGGTTTATTACGGAGATTTCGGAAGAATTTAATGTCTACTTACTTCCAGAGTAAAAGAATGAATAAATCTCTGTTTTTGTTTGTTCATTTTGTTTTGGGTTTTGTTTTTTGGAATGTATTAGAAACCACAGTAATAAGCAATGTGTAATATCAAAATATAAAGAGCTTTCCAGAGAGTCATGTCAGAAGTGAAATATAAAAGAAAAAAACTGACATTACATCCTGTTTGGAGGAAATAGATAGTTTGAACT
The DNA here is from genome assembly GCA_004363575.1 of Solenodon paradoxus. Classification (NCBI taxonomy): domain Eukaryota; kingdom Metazoa; phylum Chordata; class Mammalia; order Eulipotyphla; family Solenodontidae; genus Solenodon; species Solenodon paradoxus. Next base: position 318,937 of record RJWH01000007.1, on the reverse strand, counting down.
GACATTGGAATGGTATGTCCTAGTTGAATTTAATGAGTCAGTAAATAGGAACAGAAATGGAAGTTACATGCATCCTGTTAGTATCAAGGAATTGAGGCTATTTTCAATCTCATTCCCTCATAAATAATAATGCAAGCCCTGTTTTTGGAATAATACGGAGTCCTATTTAAGTCAGATTTTTTTTTGTACAATCTCTTGTAATTACAATAACTAGAAAGAGGAAAGCAAATCTTCGAAATTAATACAAATCACACCATAATATTAATCACTCCAAAGCAGACAGATTTAACATGATGGTTAAAAGTCTGACATTAGTAAACAGGGTTTCCTTTTTTAATTTTCCCATGAAATAGCTATGAATCATTGACCATGCTGTTTAATTTTAAGATTCAGTTCCCTCATCTGAAAAATGGAGAAATCACAGGATTTTTATTTAAATGAGATAATGTATATCAAACACCTGGCCAGTATTTTATTTCCTTAGTGTGGTGTGGGAGGTTTTTTATTTTTTCTTGACCACCCACACGAAGTTTAATCCCTTGGCTTTTGTTTCCTAACTTTAGTGCAAAGGTTTTAAGAACTTTGCAAGAACTGCCCTTGAGGATATAAAACTTATAATTGCTTTTATAAATTTTTGTAAGTAGAATTAACTTGTAGCTTTGAAAAGGTTTTTGGAGAGTGATAAGCAGGAAAAAATAGGTTCACAAAATCAATTGTGTACTTTCCTTTGTGTGGGGATACATTGAAGAATACTTTCTTAAGAATCACATATAACCTGAGAGTCTAGATCATTTTTGTTAATATCTTCTTAAATAAAATCTACTAACACTGTGTCCTACCAACAGAGGATCAATTTGGTATATTAATGTATTTTTAACAAACGGTCTCCATTAAGGAGATTGAATTGATTGACAGGTGGTCACAATAATTAGATAACTGACAATATTTTATATTTTGCAACCAGGAGTTTTGGCATTATAGCAGAGCCTAGGAATTTGTCTATGTTGTAATAACATGAAAGTAGCTAAAGGTGTGTGTGTATATACACACATGCGCATGCACCTGAGCACAGTGTCCTCTGACTTTGTACTGCATTGCCCTCTAGAGGAGAGAACGTATCATAACACATGCATTGTAATTTTATGCTTTTCCTTAAAGACCAAGTGTTTCATGAATATGTAGCAACAGAATATAATAGTAAAATAAATAAAAACATTATATGCATGCTCATATTTATATTTGCATTATGTAACAGTCTTTTTTCAAGCCAGGTATTTTAATTTCTGCAACAAGTGATTAAAGTGATTAAAATGTTTTTATCAATATTCCTTTAGATAATTATGCATCTCTCTTGATGCATAAAAGCCTTTAAAATAAGATTCTACATTTCCCCACATCTTATGTTAATAGTTTAAGCTCTGAGTCCATAAGATTTACTTTTCTAATAATAGTGATAAGTTTCCCCCCTTTATTTTGAGTAAAATGGGGTTTTCTATTTAAAAATATGTATTTTATTCACATATCATAGTTTTTCATACATAGTCAAAGGTTAGCTCTTTACATTGTACATGTGAATTAATGAAAATTGGTTGGTTTTGTTATAAAATTAAGCTATACTTTTTTTTGTAGAAAATAAATCTATTGAACTGGCTAGTTGATAAAATGAATGAAACCAGAAAAGAAAGACAGAAAAAAATTTAAGATGATCTAAGTAACTGTAAGATCTTTCTTGAACTTTGAAAATTATCATTTTAAGGAATGATTGTTATAGAAATTCAGGAAGAGTTATAGAATTCTCAAGTTCTAGAACTCGAGATAAATTTTGGAAAAAATTACAGAGACTGGATTTACACCATGATTATTCTGTACTATTGTCTTAGAATATATCCTGGTTTCTATCCATCCTATTTCTATCCATCACAGACAATAGACTCCTTTTACCCATTTTACCTACTCCCATTTCCTCCTTCCTTTCTAATAATCTGTATTTTGTTCTTATAGTTTAAAAGTTAGATTTTATTTTTGTTGTTGTTTTAATGCTTTACCACATATGAATGAAATAATATGGGTTTGTCTTTCTCTAACTTATTTCACTACACATAAAATTCTCTAAGTTCAATCATATTATTGTAAATGGCGGGATTTCATTTTTATAGCCAAGTAATATTCCATTGTATACATGTACCACATTTTCTTTATCCACTGATCTATCTATAGACACTTAAGTTGTTTTCAACTCTTGTGCCTAGCCATTTTCTAACTCATCTTTGTTTTTGAGATACAGTCAAGTTTACATACATATCTTATGTTAATTTATTTTGACAAATACTTTGTCACAATTTATTTATTCTTCTACTAGACATTTTGGTACAAGTTTATACAGTTAAGAAGACTGCAGTGAACTTTCCATGCATATCTCCCACATGCACATGTCAAGAATTCCTATACACAGAGTTAAGTTAGTATATAAACATCTTCAAATAAATTTAGATATTGCTAAACCACTCTATTTTAATAACATAAATTTCAAAGATGAGAGCCCATTACTGCAAACTCAGAAATATGTTAACACATGTGTTTTTTGTTTACATTTTTTCCCCATCTGATAACAGTATAATGGTTATATCAATATTATTTTAATGTGCGATTCTTTGACTACTATATGTATGTAGATGGTCTCTGGTGAAAAGACTTTAAACAGATCTTTGGCCTTAAGAGATAAAAAATAGAGAAACAAAGCATGAATGGGACTGACCTAGGCTATGGTTGTCAAAGATATAGGAAGTCTAAATATTGAATTTGTTTTTGTAAAATAACAAATTAAACTTACATATTAAAAGAAAATATAAATTTTTCTAGATGCCCGAAGATTTTTTTTTTTTTTTTTTTTGGCATATACTACCTCGAATGGCATTATGGAATTGGTGCACTAGAAAAAAGTATCTTAGAAATCATCTAATTTTTCAGGGAAATGGGAATTCAGAGTAGTTAAATGAATGATTAAAAAATCCCATTAGTGTTTCAGAGTCTAGAGCCTACATTCAGTTCAATCGCTTTTAAATAGGCTATATTTATATCATTTTAAGTTTATTATAACTACATAGGTAACTAATATTCATATTTATCCCTTTGAGTTTCTGTCATCTATTAATCTACCTATCATTTACTCATTATATATTTGAGATATCTATCTATGTAGCTATATATCTATTTCTCTATATCTACATCTACCTAACATCCTCACCTTTGTATTAAGCAACATGGCTTCTTATGGCAACCTATTATCTAGGTCTGAGATATTTGCTCTTTACAAATAAACAACATGCCATCTAGTGGTAGGTAAACTGATTTGCAATCAGAAGTCCCACAAAGAGTAAAAGTCAAACTATTCAACCAGGCACTAATCCAAATGCCCCATACAAATAGACTGTCTCTGTGATTGTATATAAAATCTCCTTGTGGCCCTCTTACTTTTAATTATTAATTTTTAAAAATCAGCTTCATTTACGAAATCATAGAGTAAGCACAGGGTCCTATAAACCAATGAAAGGAGGTTTGAAAGAACTGAGTAGGCTGTCCCAGAGTAATTCCCTCCCCAGCTCTATTTTAGTATATTTAAATGTTCAGGTCAGAATGCCATTCCCTAAACTGCCATCCAGAAAGTTTCCTGCAAACTTCTCAGATTGACCAGAAGTTGGCAGCGTGATAAATTCAGTGACTACTTCTCTTCCAGCAAATATAAAAATAGTCACTTAAGATGATTCAACGGGCTAGTTATTCCAGGAGCTAGCCTTAATGCTTATTTTATTTTAAATTGATGTAGTAGCACTAGACTTTTTTAAAAAATATTTTACTATCTCTTTGCTTGCAGCCTTCGTATGTTTTGATGTTAAATATCTCTAAGGCTAAAAGAGATTAAATAAATACAATCTGGTTAATATAATTAGTATTTTATTAATCAGGTACAATTTGGGGATTATCATAATATATTTTGACTGATTTTATTTTCTACTTATATGCTTATTTACCTAATTTTTCTACTCAAGTTTTCTAATTAAGTCTTTTTTATTCTTCTACTAGTCTAAAAACATGTGGTATTTTCATTAATTTTAGCATTTGCCCTTTATTTTTAAGCATTCTTGGCATAATGTTTATTATTAAATAATATCACTGCACTCTTAAATATGTTACAATTTAATTTTTAGCACATTCCTCTGTTTTCTGTTGTCTAGTATTTAATGCTAATTGCTTTTAAACTCCTCAAAATAGAGCTGTTTGCAATGAAAGATTTAGTTTTTCCAAAATATTTAACATTTATTTAGAGAGAATTTGCTTCTCGTAGCCTGGTCCTTCTTCAGAATACTTTCTTTGTGTGCTGAAAGGCACAATTCAGTATTTCTCTTACCAAATTCCATTGACTGAAAAAGCTCACAGACTTTGTCTAAAAAATCTGCCTTTATTTTACCCTATCCCTTAACTAGTCATTTAGCTACACTTACAAGTAAATTTGTTCACTCATTTCTTTTGAGTCCGTTGAAGGTATCTTACCTTGTGGTAGTTTTTGATGCTAATAAACAGTCTGTTCTGATTCTTAATATCTTTCTTTAATAAGTAGTCCTTCTTCTAAAATCTCAATATTTACTTTTTATCTTAGATGTTCTGCAGCTTCACAACAACATGAGTTGTGAATTTAATTTTATTTTCTTGCTCTGCTTGTGTGTAACTTCAGACTAAACCTCATGTTTGTTTGTTTTTTAATTTTGACAGACTTTCAGACATTGACTCACTCCTAGTCTATCTCTCCTGCTAGAACACCTTTCATACAGATGTGGACTTTTATTTTATCATTCATTTATCTTAATATTCATTAATTGTGATGATTTTAATTTTGTGTCAGCTAGCTACTGTGCTAAGGTGTCCAGTTGTTTTTGTTGTTTCTTTTGTCAAACACCAGTCTGGATGTTGCTCTGATGTTTTAAACTAGGATTAACATTTAAATCAGTAAATGTTGAATAAAGCAGAATTCCCTTCCTCATCCAACAAGTTGAAAGACAAGAAAACAACTGAGATCCTCTGAGCAGAAAGAAATTCTGAATTCAGATAGCCTTCTGACTCAAGCAACATTAACTCTTCCCAGAGTTTCCAGCCTGCTGGGTGTCCTGCAAATTTGAGAACCCCCAGCTTCCACAATCACTTAAGATAGATAAGTAGGTAGATGAGAGAGAGAGAGACAGAGAGAGAGAGAGAGAGAGAGAGAGAGAGAGAGAGAGAGAGAGAGAGAGAGAGAGA